>JAEOAD010002232.1:2708750-3922500 GCA_036365145.1 Orientallactaga sibirica
GCAGTGGCAAAATACCTTGTCTCAAAGAAGGTAGAGAACAGGAACAGGTACCTTTAAATTATCCTTTGACTTCCATACATGTTCTATGGAACATGTGCGCGCGCGCACACACACACACACACACACACAACTGGCATTACTGAGCAACTGCTGTGTTTCAGGCCCTTCTGAGTGAAACATGTTCATTAAATCCCTCAGTGACTTTCAATTCACCATTCCCATTTAGCAAATGAAGAATTAAGGTTAATTTGCTTGAGTTGGCATACCTGGCAGCAAATGACAGAGCTGTGCTTCCAGAGCACATATTTTCTTCCTCGCACTGAAATCCACACTGAGGTTCCCAGAGAATGTTCAGGCTGGTGGGGCAGTCTTGGGCAAATGGGTGCTAGGGGGAGCAACATGGCATGGGCCAAACTCAGTGAAGATGTGTCCCCTCAGCAGAAAGGGATGTGTGAAGAATGAGGCATTGCATTCAGTTAAGGGGATCAGGTTTGTGGACGTAACTATATCAACTGAACCCCAGGCTCACTGAACACTGACATGTTTCAGCGAGTAGTGTGGTTTTAGCTGTACCGTCAGTGGTGAGAGCACAAGAAGAAACTACTTGATAACAAGAGGTAAAGCTATGTATTTTACTCCAGCACCACATAGGTGATTTTTTTATTTTTGTTTTTGTTTTTTGTTTTCCTGAGGTAGGGTCTCACTCTAGCTCAAGCTGACCTGGAATTCACTATGTAGTCTCAGGGTGTCTTCGAACTCTCGGCGATCCTCCTACCTCTACCTCCCAAGTGCTGGGATTAAAGGCATGCACCACCATGCCCGAATTTTTTTTTTTTTTAATTCATTGGTCAGTGTCTCTTTCACATAGCATTTTGGGAAATGCTTTTTGGAGCCATGTAAAGCCCTATTGCAAAAATGTAACTTGCATCGCAAAGAAATACCAGGCTGCCAAATCCAGGAGTTAAGACATTTCAGATGTTTTATGATGACACAAAGGGACACGCCTATCCTTATACTCCATGGGAATCTGGGAGTCACATGATTTGCTGACCACCATTGTCGTGGTCCATGATGGAGGGTAAGAATTCCTCTGTCATTATCATTATTCAGTGGTGTGGGCCAAACAGTACGTGCTGTTGAGGTGGTGAATGGACAGGAACCAAGGAAACGAGTTGAGGGATAATAAATCTTGTGTAATGATTAGGCTGTGAGATGCGGTGCAGAGATTCAAGGCCCCCATCCCAAGGTCCCCGTTTGCATAATCTTCCTCCAGTGAATTTATAGCCATCTTTGTAATCTCAAGGTTCCTCTGTCCTAGTACTAACTTACAAATAAAACCAACCACTTAAGAAAACACACTTGCCTGTTATTTTCCTGCTGGTATCTAGTCCATGGGGATGTGTCTTAACAAGGGGTGAGGAGGTGGCAGGTCTGCGTGTAGCTGACGAGCTTGTGTCCAGTTCAGGCTTCTTACCTTGAGTTTTTGCAGAATATTTATGGAGGGCAAGGAAGATGCTTCCTCCTTCTAGTTTAGCTTTCATAACAGATTTGCTTGTGTCCGTTCTGCAAAGCGTTTCCTAATTCATATTTCAGCTTGTCTCTGAGAACTCAGAAATCTTCTTCATAAGCTGAGCAGCACAGGCAAGGCGAGAAGGCAGAGGGGCAAGCCCAGCGCCTCTCTGCCAGCCACTGGGAAAAAGTATGTGTGTGCTTGCCTCTGTTTACTCAGGTCCTTGAATTTCTTTTCCCCCTAAACTACCTTGCCAAGAGGTAGAGTTGGAGAGAGAGAAAGAGAGAGAGAGAGAGGAAGGAAGGGTTGTAAAAGTGAATTATTTGATAAAATAATATTTCTGCTTACATTATAGAAAAGTAAATCATGCTGTGTTCTCCCTTCATAGCTTTGCAAGCAATTTCTTCCTCCTTCAGGTTCTGATGCACCCGGTTCAGTCTCCTTGCAAAGAGTCACCTATTTGCACAAGTCATTAAAAGCCATTGTTTAACTAAAAGCTTTTCTTTCCCATCCTCACAGCCCCTGCATTTGTGCAGACCTGACTCAGCACCGTTCTATTTTGGGAATTTGTTACCTCTTCTCAGATTCTACTCTTTGCTCAGAAATGGCAATTTCCTAGATTTTGGCTCCAGGTCTGAAGTGGTCTCACCACCAAAAGACATCTTTGTAGGAGGTCTTTCCTCCCCTGTCACTGGGTACTTGTGTACTGAATTCTCCTGCCTGCCCCATGAACAAACTAACATTTTCACCATAATAAATTGCTACATCCCTTGGGAAAGTAGCCATTTGCCAGGGGCTAAAGCATTTGAATAAAACACACAATGACATACACACATTCACGTGCTTGAGCACACATTCACCTCTCTCTCTCTAAGCATAGGTGGGAAGCACCCACCCCCGGTGGCTTGTCTTAGAGCCCAGAACTCAATAAATGTTATTGACCACTGCTAATATTATAATCGTCATGCTCAGAAAGAAAATGTAGCTCCCAACCCTTTGTAGTCACGCTTCAGAGTCGGAAAGCTCTCTTACTTAGCGGGGTGACCCTTTCTTGTTGATTTTTAATACTCCATCCTTCACATACACACAGCACATTAAGAGTCTGTTCCTTCTCGGGATGTGTGCAAAAATTCCAATTCCTGTCAGGAGAATTTATGTGTGGTTTTAGAGGGGATAATCGACCAGTTAGTATGTGCGTACTGATTTTATACACATACACGGCGCCGTTTACAGCGCACATTATAACATCTTCAGTCTCTGCCAAGAATGTGTATTTCTTAGCCCCGTGCATTTGCATATTATGGGTTCATAATTCCAAATAGCTGTAAAGATCTCTAAGGAAAATGTAGTCACTGTACTCTGATGCTCTAAATCTCAATAGGACCTGGCTAATTTTTGCCCCTGCTAATGTGCCTGCCTTATAATTTTTATACACATAGGCACACAAACAAATCTCTGACTTTATCTGACTTCTAAGCAGGGATTTAATATCTGGGAGCTGAGTTATGCTACCTACTTCCCAGACTTCATTACCTTTCCAAAATATATCATACACATGGTGCAATGTACTATGGTCTCATTACAGATAATTAAAAAGAAAAGATTTGTCCAAACAAATGAACACTTCAGACCCGAGCTTCCCCTGGAAGCTGTGCCTGAACTCCCCTCCCAGCCCTCCACCTTGAGTCATCTGCTCGGTGGATCTCTGGCTTAGCTGAGCATCTTGGTGGTGGTGAGAGCATTCAGAAATCGTTCTTTCAAGCTAAGATCACCAGCAAGTCCACCTACCCTCGCTCACACCCTTGGGCAGTGTTTGATTTGATCACCAAATAGAGCATCGGGAAGAACAGAAACTTACGAGACATTTTTTGAAAAGCTTGCAGGTACAGGGCTGCAGAGATAGCTCAGCAGGTAAAAGACTTGCTTGCTTTCCAAGCCTGACGATGAGGGTTTGATTCCCCAGCACCCATGTAAAGCCAGATGCACAAAGTAGTTCATGTGTCTGTAGTTCGTTTGTGGTGGCAGGAGGCCCTGGCGCTGCAATGCTCGCTTTCTTTCTGCCTTTTTCTCTCTGTCTCTTTCTTAAATTAAAAAAAAAATTTTTTTTTTTAAAATTGCAGGTACAAGTCTCTTGATTTTAAAAATGATCATGTGGAGGTTTTCTTTTTGAAGTTCAGGGCAAAAGGATGCCAAGTTGAAGCCCATTATGCCTAGTTTTAAGTTAGTGAGAATTAAATAGCTGAACCATAGACGTTTTCAAGGGCAATGGCCACGATGGAAAATGCTGAAACCCACCCCAGCATTGCTAATCAGGGCTGGAGCTGGCCAGGGCTGGAGAGGGAGCACCAGTAGCCTCTGTGTGTGTTTGGTTTTGCTCCATCATGCTCAGTCGAAAGTTCATGCTGTAAGAGTGCCCTGAAGAGACTGGGAGTCTAGGAGGATCTGGGCTTCCTGAGGGCAAAGAGCATCATTGCAGCTGCAGAAGCCGCAGCTGTACCTGACTCAGCTGCCTGAGTGTATGGGGAGGGGGGTGGGCTGGGCCTTGATGCCTTGCAGAGTCTGATCTTGGCAGTGTATTTATATTTAAGGGTCTTTGCTTTAGAAGTGTTGCATGCATGTGTGTGCATATGCTCACACACATTGTGATCATTTTGCATGTGTCTTGACCAAAACTGTATTTAGTTTTGATTCAAAGCTTAATCAGAGAAGGTCTAAATAAAATACATTAACACAGGAATTTAATAAATTTTTTTTTCTGTTTTATAATGCTGGGGGTTGAACCCAAGGGCTCATGCTCGCTAGACAAGTGCTCTACCACCAAGAGATACTCTCAGCTTCTATTGATTTCTAACCCACCCCCCTTCTTCCTCTCTCTGGACTCTCTCCACCTCCTTTTTTTTTTTTTTTTTTTTTTAATTCTTATTATTTGAGAGAGACAGAGAGAGAGACACAGAGAGAGAGTCAGACAGACAGACAGACAGACAGAAAGGAAGGGGCAGAGAGAAAGAATGGGCCTGCCAGCAGCCTCTCAGCCACTGTGAATGAACTCCAGACACGTGTTCCCCCTTGTGGGCAAGCATGGCACTACACCCTTATGTCACTTTTTGCGTCTGGCTAAACATGGGACCTGTAGATTGAATGGGCGTTCTTAGGCTTGGCAGGCAGGTGCCTTAACAGCTAAGCCATCTCTCCAGCCTCCACCTCCTTTTTTGAGACAAGGTTTTGCTGTGTAGCCCATACATAGCTTGAACTCATGATCCTCCTGAGTGTTGGGATTATGGGCCTGTGCAACCTCATCTAGCAAACAGGCATTCTAAGCAGTTTTATTGCAGCATAACTGATGTGCAGTGGGATCCATCCTGCTTTTGGTGTACAATTCAATGAACTCCTTTGTGTTTATGAGTAGGCAGGAAGGTTGGTGTGGACGGGAGATGGCAGAGGGAGAGAAGGAATAGGAATCCTGTTCCCAGTGTGCCCTTGCCATGTCTAAAGGGGAGCCACACCATTAGCATGTGTGTTGGGGGTGGCATCCAGAGATCCTCTTGTTCCCACTGCATCCCATTTGGTATGTGAGGCTCTTCCATGCTTAGACAACAGTTCTTCCTGGGTCATGAATAGCTCACAGATGTTAAGGCCTCATCACAAGGTCACATCAAAAGTATATTCATTAGCACATTTGGCCTGTTCTCACTGTGTTTAGAAGCAATTGCAGTTGCTGAGATCACCCCAGCCAATTCTCCATTATACATACAGCAGATACTGTCCTGGAGCTTAAGGGAGTAGGCCAGGAACACTCACTGGCCAGCAGGCCAGTGAGCCCCAGACTCTGATCTCCCGATTGCCTTTCTGAAATCACTTCATTCATGTACAGGAGAAAGTGGACAGCAAAGCAATGTGGTGGTCACCAAAGACCCACTTGTCTTCTTTAGAGGTGACTGGTATGTCAGCTCCAGTGCCCTCTTTTCCATACTGCAAGTATTGTTGATGAGGACTTAGTGCTAGCCTGCTCTGACTTTACCCAGTTCTCTCATCAGCGCCCCTGTTTCAGGGAAGACCTCTGTACTTGGGCCTTTATTCCAAAAGCAGCAAGCCTTTTATTACACCCAAATATAAGAGGTCATATATCAGGCCACCTAAGGAAACACAGCCATTACCTTTCCTCCTGAGTGTTGAGATTGCATACCTGGCTTCCTTCTATTGGCTTTTACATGTACTCTGCAAATAAATAAATACAATACAATAAAATAAAGGTATTTGGGGATTAAAAGGGGCATTTCCTCTTTAAATATTGAGAGATTTAAAAAACAGTGAAGAAACAGATTATGTATAGATTTAAATCCTTATTAGACATTCCATGTGTGGTGGGAAGCAAGGCTGTCAGGTTTTGAATGGGGACAAGCCATGCCTTTGACTCAAGGGACTGTCCTGAGGGATACACCATGTGGGAACACTTGTTTAGAAGACTTTTTTTTCCAGCCTTTGCCAGCTGGGCTAGCAAAGAAGGACAAGCCACAGGGGAGGGGGCAGTGCTGATGGAGCAGCACCAGTGCAGTCACAGCTGGGCTGCAGGCCGGCCTGCAAGGGTTAGCACCCACGGGAGATGGCTGTTGCTCCTGGAGCCTTGCTGAGCCTCTACAGGCTAGGGAGCCTTGCAGATAGGAGTGCTCTCTCTAAGCAGGGTCTACCCTAGACCAGAAGATCAGTGTCTTCAGGGGACTTGTGAGAGAATGTACATGCTGGGCCCTATTCTTTCCAGACCACCTGAATCAAAACCATGGGGGTGGGGAGAAGCTATGTAGTGATTGGTGATAGCCGAGGGTCAGAACATTGCTTCCGTGTTGATTTGATGAGCATGGTAATCTTTTAAGCCATATCTGGTTAATTTAATAAAGAGTTTTATTGTTTTGTAAGAAAATATAGATAACTTGCATTGAAGTCAGTTTTACGTTGCTGGAGTGAACCAGACCCAGTTTATAGGAAGAAGGTTATATTTGAAGCCTACAGATCCAGTGGAAGTTCTATAATGTCTGAAGAAGCTGGTCCCTTTCACAGGTCCACGCAGAGAGAAATACCACCACCAGCACCATAAGCAAGCTCACTCCAGGAACTCCAGGAAGAGCTCAAGCACTCTGTATTCCTTAGACTGGGAATCAGATCCACCTACAAACACAGCTTAGAGCTATGGGCCCTTGGATCTGTACACAATGACACCTCTTCCAGCTAGGCAGCTGGAAATCTATTAAACTATAAGCTTTAATAAACTCCTGAATCTATTGGGGGCCATCCCTTCAAACTACCACATTCTGCCTCTGGCCCCCAATGGATTCATAAGCATCTCACATTGTAAATTGTTTTCGGTCCAAATTCAGAGGTCCCATAGTCATTAGCAACTTAAAATACTTCCAACGTCCCCAGTCTCATCTGAGGTTTAAGAGATTGTCCCTTAAATATGCGTCCTGTAAAATCAAAACAAGTTATATACTTTCAACATATAAACGCATATAGTAAACATTTCCAACTGCTATAAGGCATAGCAAGGAGAGACTAGACCAATGCAAACTCAATAACCATCAATTAAACATCAAACATCTACAGCTCAAGTCCGATATCACAACCAGTGACTGACAGTCTCCATATTTTCCAATTCTGCCCCTTCAGCTGGGCTGAATAGCCAGGGCCAACTTCCATCCTGAGCCAACAGTGCTTCATGGTAGCCCTTGCACAGTCCTGGTATATCCAAAACATCTTTGAGTCTCCATTGCAAACTACAGGCCATATTCCACTCTGTACACTGGCCTTTCCTGAAAGAGGAATATCCTGTTTCCTGTGCCTCATCTTAGCAGAGGCTCCTGGAACCATGTGCTCTTCATGACTCATTCCATGCATTTTCATTCTTCCTAAACCAATACAAGGTGTGCAGGACACAGCCATATTCCTAATTCAGGGACAAAATAAATTGTGACCTTGAAGAGCAGGTTCCTTCCTTTCAATCAACTCCTTTTAAAAGAGTTTGCATTTCCACCATTCAGTCTTTCCTCAGGCATCCTTTCCATTGTTTCAGTGTAAGGCAGTTGGGCCATCCTTAATCATGGTAATATCTCCTTAACAACAGCAGCTTTAGCAACTAGTCTCAGTGCCAGTAATTTTAAACTTGAGTTTTTCCAATTTAAAATCTTATATTTCTCAGTTCCATATCTTTAGCCAAGCACTTCAGTCCATTACAAATTTAACCTTGATCAAACTCTCTGGGCATGGGAAGCAGAATGTAGCCAGCCCTTATACCAGTAGCCTGTTATGGGGTCTGGTGTCACACAAGTAAGACCATTGGGTAAAGAAGAAAGAAAAGAAAAAGAAGAAAAGCTGGTACACACCAGGGCTATATGCATGGTTTGGGATCTCAGGATGCAGCATTGAATTGTTTGGAGAATCAGCTATTATTGGAAAAAACTACACACTGTTTATTGCAAAAACAGGATGGGAGTTAAACCATAAATCACAATTCACATGTTGCAGTTAAGGCTGTAAAAGTAACTTTAAACATAAAGAGGAATTCGGTGCATAATGCAGGGGCATTCCATTCTTAGAAGATTAAACAAACTTGTGAATAGGCCGGGCGTGGTGGCGCACACCTTTAATCCCAGCACTCGGGAGGCAGAGGTAGGAGGATCACCAAGAGTTCGAGGCCACCCTGAGACTACATAGTTAATTCCAGGTCAGTCTGGGCCAGAGTGAGACCCTACCTTGAAAAACCAAAAAAAAAAAAAAAACAAACTTGTGAATAGGTCTGTTAGTCAGTTACAGAAGCACCTGCCTGGGGGAGGGGTGTGTGTGTTAGGTAGGCCTGTGACCAAGAGTCTCAAAATGTCCTGCTTATCTGCCCTTAAGGATTTTGCTTAAAAATGCAGGCCCAGGGTAATGCTATTCAGACCAGCAGAGCATCCTGTTTATCTACTATCCCCACCTGCTCAAGCAAGTGCTTCATTGCATTCTTTTATGGGCTCCTACAAGGACGTGACTTCTATTTTTCTCCAAGCTTGATGTAAAGAAATAATAACATTTTGCTCTCTTTACAGCCCAGTTCCAGCAAAGTTCTCTGCAGTCTTTCCTTCCCCTGGAAAAGTTCATAAGCCAAGCCTTGTAATACAGTTCTCTCTGAATTTAGCCTTTTCAGACTCTCACCAGAATAGCCCATAAAACTTGGCTTACTGCCCTGGAGGGCATCTTCAGTTGCAAGGACCAAGTCCATGCTTATTCCTCCAAAATGAAAGTTTCAAAAGACCAAAATCCAATGGTCTGATTCCTTACACAGCAACAACCCACTCTCTGGTACCAAATCTGCTGCAGTCAGCTTCACATTGCTGGGATAAACCTCCAGACCAGACATAGTGATCTGAGGAAGGGAATTTATTTGACGCTTACAGATTCATGCGAAGTTCCCTAAGGACCTTTTCACAGGTCCTCAGGCAGAGAGAAATACCACCACCAGCACCATAAGCAAATACACTCCAGGAACCCCAGGCAGAGCTCCAGCACTCTGCATTCCTTAGGCTGGAAATCAGATCTGCCCCAAACACACCTTAGAGGTGGACCCAAGACCCACCCACAATGACACCTCCTCCAGCCAGGCTACTGGAAATCTAATAATTTACATACTTTAATAAACTTCTGAATCTTGTAAGGGACTACCACAACGTGTATTGCAAAAATCCACGAAACTGTCCATAGTTAGAAAGAACAGAAAGGGACAGGTGTGGTGGTGCACGCCTTTAATTCAAGCACTTGGGAGGCAGAGGTAGGAGGATGCCTATGAGTTGGAGGCCAGCCTGGGACTACAGAGTGAATTCCAGGTCAGCCTGGGCTAGAGTGAGACCCTACCTCAAAAAACCAAAAATAAGAGAGGAGACAGAGATAGAGATAGAAGAGAGAGAGAGAGAGAGAGAGGGAGGGAGAGAGACAGAGAGAGAGGAAGAATGGAAAGGAGATGCTGAGAGTGTGATGAATGGACTAACCCCCTGGCTTGGTCCTTCTCAGGGTGAGGAGCTTTAGCAAGCTCCTTCACATGCTTGGTCCTCACGTCCCTTGCTGAGAAGGCAGTAGTTAGCCCTTCATGGAGTTCTTAAGCATAAAGGACACCAGGGAACACTACATAGCAGTGGCCAGCTTGAGGCCTCTGCCCCAAGGCTCCCTTCCTTTGGTGGGTTCTGTCCCAAGGACTCTACCATCACACGGTGTGCTCATTCAGATACTTTGGTTTTGCTCACTGGAACTGAGCACCCGCACCGGAAGGGACACAGACTGCAATCTGCCCACTGCATTTTATAGATGAGGAAATGGAAACTTGGGAGATTTGTAAGTGTACGGCTACTCATTAGCAGCAGCAGGATAGGAATGGGGTCTACAGGGCCTTCTTGCCAGGGCATTTGGTTTTACATGTGCTGGCCCTGTAGCTTATCAATGGCACAGGGCACAGGAAAGGTTCTGAAGTGTAAATAAATGTCCTGGGCAGGAGAGAGTCACTTAGAGGCTCTGTAGTTCTTGAGGGTCACTCTCACTCGCCTCTCAGTGCCTTGGTTTCCCTACGTGGAGAGCCCAGTGTATGGAGAGAGGGAGGAAGATGCAGTGTCTTTTGGAGACAGGTGTGGGGATGGCAAAACAGAGGGCAGGCAGGCTGGAACCCTGTGGTGGCCATGTTGGAAGGCAGTATTTCGTTCTGCCAGAGCATGTGGGCTCAGAGAGGGGGGCCTGGGTGAAGTGAGATTTGCTCTCACCAGAAACTGTTGTAAGGGTCCAACATCATCAATAGCATCTTGGGATGCTATTACAATCTTTAAACAATTTTAGCAGTTGTTAAAAATTGGGCTCTAAATGTTAGTCCTTAGCACCAACTGGCCCTGAGAGCAAAGGCTATTCTTTGCACATTACGTACACTCTGATACTGTTTGAATTTTTTTTTTCCAAGGTAGGGACTCACTGTAGCTCAGGCTGACCTGGAATTCACTCTGTAGTTTCAGGGTGGCCTTGAACTCATGGCGATCCTCCTACCTCTGCCTCCCAAGTGCTGGCTCTGTTTGAATTTTTATCTTGCTTTTTGTTATGTGTGTGTTAAAAAAACTGATTTAAGAAATGAAGGTTGGGCTGTAGAGCTGTAGAGATGGCTATGCAAGTGCGGTGACCTGAGTTTTGGATCCTCAGAACCCACATAAAGCCAGATGTAGTAGCGAGGAGCATCAGTCACCCCAGCCTTTTGTCAAGCGTTGGCCTGCAAGCTGTCTCTCGTAAATCTCATGCACAGATGCGCATGCACAACAATAAAGAAATGAAGCTCTGTTCTTTGACCAAAGAGATCAATTCTATGGAGATAGACAGAATACTTTAGAAAGATGATCAAACTCAGTCACTGAGCAAAAGAAAAAAATTGGGATCCCATGTTTACGAAATTGTATTTTGCTGGGCATGGTGGCACACACTTTTAGTCCCAGCACTTAGGAGGCTGAGGTATGAGGCTCTCCTTGAGTTCAAGGCCAGCCTGGGGCTACAGGGTGAGTTCTAGGTCAGCCTGAGCTGGAGTGAGACCCTGCATCAAAAAAACCAAAAGGACTGGAGAGATGGTTTGGTGGTTAAGGAGTTTGCCTGCAAAGCCAAAGAACCCCAGTTTGATTCTATAGGACCCACATTAACCAGATGCACAAGGTGGTGCAAGCATCTGGAGTTCATTTGCAGTGGCTGGAGGCCCTGGTGTGCCCATTCTCAATCTCTCTCTCTGCCTCTTTTTTCTCTCAAATAAATAAATAAATAAATGTTTTTTTAAAATCAAAAAATATATGTAGAAATGCAGTGAATGTTAAAATATTATCAAAATTAAAATATCCTGTTTCATCCTAGTATAGCTAGACAAGGATAGTTCCTGTTTTTTAAATATTTTATTTATTTATTTTGGAAGAGAGAGAGAGAGAGAGATAGAGAGAATGGGCACCCAAGGCCTCCAGCCATTGAAAATGAACTCCAGACCTTGTGCATCTGGTTTACGTGAGTCCTGGGAATAGAACCTGGGTCCTTAGGCTTCACAAACAAATGCCTTAACCGCTAAGCCAGCTTTCAGCCCATTACTAGTTTTGATTCAAACAGAGAAGAAGTACCCCAGGAGACTCATTCATTACTGACTCCTGGTCCTGCCCTATTCCTGCATGTGGATGGGCATAGTTCATCTGATGCCAAGCATGGCATCTTCAAGTAACCAGACGTTTCCTACAGGAAACCCTCTGACTCCAGCTCAGGGAGTACAGCACATCTCCCGATGTGGAGCAGGGATTCTAGGGAAACCTTCAGAGAGGGAGTTCATCCATCCATTCATTCCTTCAACAATGTGCATTAAGGACCTTGTGGTGCCAGGCACTATGCTGGGCTCTGCAGGCTGCTTAGAGTGTTACAGAGCTTGGCCAATCACTTTTCCTCTAAGCTGTCTCCTTTTCAGGACTGAGCCAATTCTTTGTCTTTATGGGGAGAACATCACTGAACAGGAATGTGACATGCCAGTAAGAGGAAGGCTGGGGTTTGGGCCTGGATGGAGGATGAGGCAAAGGTCCAAGCACCTGAGGAGAGTCCCGCCCCTCATGATGGTTAAGTGATGTTTACTGCACCAGACCCTGGGCTAAGTGCATGCACCTATTTGAATCTCTGTCACAACCCTTGTGAAAGGCAATGGAAACCAAAGTCATGGAGGGAAAGTGTTCAGCTCTGGAGCAGCTTCCTTACAAAGGAGCAGAGTCCAAGACTAAAGGCACATGTTTCTGTCTCTGAGGCCCACTGTCTCCACCTGCTTATCCACAACCCCAACTCCAGTGTGTTGCAGGCCTCTGAAGGGTTTGCAAGGCCCACAGATGGGCCACCAACCACACACAGAGCACAGTACACAGACACACACAGAAAGAGTCCAAGGGATTTGAACATCCTATGAGTAAATGACCAAGTGCGGTTTTGCAACCAGTGAAGCTAACCTGTTACTTCTGGCCGAAGCCTCCACATTAGTTCTGATCGCCCAGCAAATTATTAAGAAATTGTGGGGCTGGAGAGATGGCTTAGCGGTTAAGGCGCCTGCCTCTTAAGCCTAAGAACGCTGGTTCCAATCTCCAGGTCCCACGTTTAGCCAGATGCAAAGTGACATTGGGGCGCAATGTTGCACTTGACCACAAGGGGCGCATGCATCTGGATTTTGTTTGCAGCAGCTGAGAGGCTGCTGATACGCCCATTCTCTATCTGTCTTCTTCTCCCTCTCTCTGTTTCTCTCTGTGTCTCCCCCAAAAAAAAAAAAAGAAGTTTCAGGGTCACTCTGGCAGGGTTGGGCGAGCGTAAGTTTAGTCCAAATAGTGACTGGCTCTGTGTGGTGGAGTGGGGTGGGGTTTTTGTTAATCCTGTCAAGGCGGTGAGAGAGCACACCCCTGAGAGAACATAGTTTGTAAGTCCCCTATGCACGTCTAGACCTGAGTTTTTCATCTCTCCTTGTTCTAGACCTGTTATGCACAGTCACTTCCATGTAAGATACAGAGTTGCAGAAATCTCTTCCCTGATACCACTATTTGCCAATCTAAAGAAATGAAGCTCTGTTCTTTGACCAAAGAGATCAATTCTATGGAGATAGACAGAATACTTTAGAAAGATGATCAAACTCAGTCACTGAGCAAAAGAAAAAAATTGGGATCCCATGTTTACGAAATTGTATTTTGCTGGGCATGGTGGCACACACTTTTAGTCCCAGCACTTAGGAGGCTGAGGTATGAGGCTCTCCTTGAGTTCAAGGCCAGCCTGGGGCTACAGGGTGAGTTCTAGGTCAGCCTGAGCTGGAGTGAGACCCTGCATCAAAAAAACCAAAAGGACTGGAGAGATGGTTTGGTGGTTAAGGAGTTTGCCTGCAAAGCCAAAGAACCCCAGTTTGATTCTATAGGACCCACATTAACCAGATGCACAAGGTGGTGCAAGCATCTGGAGTTCATTTGCAGTGGCTGGAGGCCCTGGTGTGCCCATTCTCAATCTCTCTCTCTGCCTCTTTTTTTCTCTCAAATAAATAAATAAATAAATGTTTTTTTAAAATCAAAAAATATATGTAGAAATGCAGTGAATGTTAAAATATTATCAAAATTAAAATATCCTGTTTCATCCTAGTATAGCTAGACAAGGATAGTTCCTGTTTTTTAAATATTTTATTTATTTATTTTGGAAGAGAGAGAGAGAGAGAGAGATAGAGAGAATGGGCACCGCAGGGCCTCCAGCCATTGCAAATGAACTCCAGACCTTGTGCATCATGTTTACGTGAGTCCTGGGGAATAGAACCTGGGTCCTTAGGCTTCACAAACAAATGCCTTAACCGCTAAGCCAGCTTTCAGCCCATTACTAGTTTTGATTCAAACAGAGAAGAAGTACCCCAGGAGACTCATTCATTACTGACTCCTGGTCCTGCCCTATTCCTGCATGTGGATGGGCATAGTTCATCTGATGCCAAGCATGGCATCTTCAAGTAACCAGACGTTTCCTACAGGAAACCCTCTGACTCCAGCTCAGGGAGTACAGCACATCTCCCGATGTGGAGCAGGGATTCTAGGGAAACCTTCAGAGAGGGAGTTCATCCATCCATTCATTCCTTCAACAATGTGCATTAAGGACCTTGTGGTGCCAGGCACTATGCTGGGCTCTGCAGGCTGCTTAGAGTGTTACAGAGCTTGGCCAATCACTTTTCCTCTAAGCTGTCTCCTTTTCAGGACTGAGCCAATTCTTTGTCTTTATGGGGAGAACATCACTGAACAGGAATGTGACATGCCAGTAAGAGGAAGGCTGGGGTTTGGGCCTGGATGGAGGATGAGGCAAAGGTCCAAGCACCTGAGGAGAGTCCCGCCCCTCATGATGGTTAAGTGATGTTTACTGCACCAGACCCTGGGCTAAGTGCATGCACCTATTTGAATCTCTGTCACAACCCTTGTGAAAGGCAAGGAAACCAAAGTCATGGAGGGAAAGTGTTCAGCTCTGGAGCGCTTCCTTACAAAGGAGCAGAGTCCAAGACTAAAGGCACATGTTTCTGTCTCTGAGGCCCACTGTCTCCACCTGCTTATCCACAACCCCAACTCCAGTGTGTTGCAGGCCTCTGAAGGGTTTGCAAGGCCCACAGATGGGCCACCAACCACACACAGAGCACAGTACACAGACACACACAGAAAGAGTCCAAGGGATTTGAACATCCTATGAGTAAATGACCAAGTGCGGTTTTTGCAACCAGTGAAGCTAACCTGTTACTTCTAGCCGAAGCCTCCACATTAGTTCTGATCGCCCAGCAAATTATTAAGAAATTGTGGGGCTGGAGAGATGGCTTAGCGGTTAAGGCGCCTGCCTCTTAAGCCTAAGAACGCTGGTTCCAATCTCCAGGTCCCACGTTTAGCCAGATGCAAAGTGACACAAGGGCGCAATGCTGCACTTGACCACAAGGGGGCGCATGCATCTGGATTTTGTTTGCAGCAGCTGAGAGGCTGCTGGCGCGCCCATTCTCTATCTGTCTTCTTCTCCCTCTCTCTGTTTCTCTCTGTGTCTCTCCCCAAAAAAAAGAAATTGCGGTCACTCTGGCAGGGTTGGGCGGAAGCGTAAGTTTAGTCCAAATAACGACTGCGCGTGTGGTGGAGTGGGGTGGGGGTTGCCGTTAATCCTGTCAAGGCGGTGAGAGAGCACACCCCCTGAGAGAACATAGTTTGTAAGTCCCCTGTGCACGTCTAGACGAGCTTTTCATCTCTCCTTGTTCTAGACCTGTTATGCACAGTCACTTCCATGTAAGATACAGAGTTGCAGAAATCTCTTCCCTGATACCACTATTTGCCAATCTAAATACAACTAGATCTTTTTTTTTTTTTTTCCGAGGTAGGATCTCACTCTAGTCCAGGCTGCCTTGAGATTGGCTATGTAGTCTCAGGGTGGCCTTGAACTCATGGCGATCCTCCTACCTCTGCCTCCCGAGTGCTGGGATTAAAGGCATGTGCCACCACGCCTGGCTAGATCTTTTAAAATCAGTTTGATAAGCCAGCTGTTCTCCTGGATTGCCCAGCATGAACAAGAAGGCACATATGAGCCTTCCCCCCTCTTCCTCCTCTTCCTCCTCCTCCTTTTTTCCCCCAAACAATTTAAACAGCCAGTTACTCAACAACAGCTTATTCTGTCCTTTTTTAAATTCTGCTCATTATACTGCTAGGTGTTGTGGGAAAGCTTGTATGAAAATGTAAGTCTTGGGCTGGGGAAATGGCTTAGCGGTTAAGGCGTTTGCCTGAGAAGCCTAAGGACCCTGGTTTGATTCCCCAGGACCCACGTAAGCTAGATGTACAAGGGGGCACACATGTCTGGAGCTCGTTTGCAGTGGCTGGAGGCCCTGGTGTACCGATTCTCTCTTTCTCTCTGCCTCTCTTTCTCAAATAAATAAAATATAAAAAGAAATGTAAGTCTTGGGCTGGAGAGATGGCTTAGCAGTTAAGGCACATGCCTGCGAAGCCTAAGGACCCAGGTTCAATTCTCCAGGTCCCACATAAGCCAGATGCACATGGTAGCGCATGCATCTGGAGTTTGTTTGCAGTAGCTGGAGGCCCTAGCTCACCCATTCTCACTCTTTCTCTCTCTTTCTCTCTCTGACTCTAATAAATAAATAAAAATAAAAAGACCTTAAAGACCAGTCTCTCAATGGGGAGAAGTTATGAACATCACTTGAAACACAATGAAAAAAAAATTCAAAACTAAGCAGCACTGGTATTAGGTGGCAGGCTGTTTGGCCCTGAAGGTGTCTGGGAGAGGGATAGCAAAAGAAGGCAAGGGAGCTGTGGTGGCTTCGTGGCTAAGGTGTTTTGAAAAGTGGCTGGAATCTTATAACTGTAAGGAGGGACGTGGGCTTATACCATTAGCCAGCATAGCCAGTTAGACAAGTGTGCATGGTAGGGTCATGCCTTTGGTCAGACAGCACACTATTAGCTCTACTCCATTGTCAGCTCAAGCTGTTTCTGATCATGCTAACCCTTGCTCTGTGTGTGTGTGTGTGTGTGTGTGAGAGAGAGAGAGAGAGAGAGACAGGGGCCCAGCCTAGTCTTCCCTTCTCACTTTTCCTCTTTCTCTGGCCCATCACAACACTAGTTTCTTTGGCTTGAGGGAAGATAGAGGCAAAGAGATGTGAAGGGTCAATGCATGTGTCTTGTGACTTCCAGGAAGATAGTCACTGGAAAGGACATCTAGCTATAACTGACGCTACAATGAGTTGGGGACTTAGCTGTGGCTTTCAGATGACTGTGATTTCCAGTGGTTTCCATTTTGACTGCCTGCTAGGAATAAAGTGCCATTCAATTTTTTTTTTTTTTTTTTTTTGCTCATGTGTATATATTGTGGTTTGTGTGTGATGTGGTGTGTGTATTGTATACACGTATATATGCCCTTGTGTTTGTGTGTGATGTGGTTGTGTGGTGTATACAAGTATATATGCCCTTGTGTTTGTGTGTGATGTGGTTGTGTGGTGTATACAAGTATATATGCCCTTGTGTTTGTGTGTGTTGTGGTGTGTGTGTGGTATACACATATATATGTTCTTGTGTTTGTGTGTGATGTGGTGTGTGTGGTGTATACACGTATATATGCCCTTGTGGTGCCCCATGTACTCACCTGTCACCAGCAGGTAGGGCTCCCTGCTCCATCTCTCTTCCTGTTCTTGTTAGAACTGGGGTCTCTTACTGATACTGGAGCATGCTGCTTTTTGCAAGCCTAGACAATTTTCTGGTCTCTGTTACCCTTTGCAAGACTGGAGTTACATGCATACATGGCCACTGCTTACATGGGTTCTGGAGATTTTAATGTGGGAGGTTTCAAGCCCCCTTAGATCCTTATGCTTGTGCAGGAAGCATAACTGCTGATCCATCTCTCTAGTTCATAAAATCCCATTCATTTTGATGTTAAGATGGAAGCTGGTCTGCTGGGTGAAAGAAAGGCATTTCTTCCTGGCTGCTCCAGTCCCCAGACCCCCACTGGTATTTCTTGGAAAACTGTTTGGCTTACTTTTCCTTACAGCTGAAAAATTGCAGTGCACTCACACTTCTATTTTATTTTCTTTTAAATATTTTTATTTATTTATGTGTAGGAAGAGAGAGAGAGCATGGACATGCTAGGGCCCCTTGCCACTGCAAATGAACTTCAGATGGATGAGCCTCTTTGTGCATCTGGCTTTTCATGGGCACTGAGGCATTGAATCTGGGCCAGTAGGCTTTGCAAACAAGGCCAATCACTTTAACCACTGAGAAATATTCCCAGCTCTGTATTAAGGCTTCTAACCTCTATGCCCACACTGTACTAGGCTTCAGCTGCTTCTGTGGTCTCACTGTCTCTGCACTTTGCATACCCTGACCCCAGCTACTACTTAGCTGTTCTGAACATGACATGGGATCTCTAGCTGCGTTCTGGTTTTTGCTCATTATAGCCTTTTTGACCTGGAATGTTTTACTTCACTTCTATTAAAACCCCATTCATTCTCTAAAATTCAATGTACCGGCTTCCTACTCTGATCATTTCTTCCTGGATCATTTCCCTCCCCCCACTCCTGGAACTAATTACATCTATAGCAAGGAGAAAGGAGAGAAAAGAGAGATCCCAGTGTACCCTGGAAGGTTTGGAAGACTTGACAAAGATTCAAGTCTCAGAGAGGTTGAGTGACTTGGGAAAAGAAAAGGGAAACATGTGTGAAAGCTCTATTGGCTGTCAGGTGACGTTTGATAACCACCTTAGAGATGAACCAGAGAATCCTGGGAATCCCTTTCAGTTACCTTAAGTTGGTGGCCCCTGCTTCCTGGCAGAGACTGGGTGACATGGGACCCATGTCACCAGGGGGGTCAGTTGTATTCCTATACCCAGTCAGTCTCCCATCACCCTGCTCTTAGGGTTGTTTGTATGTCTTTCCTCCTACTTTATGACCTGGTTTTCCCAGAGCATTTCCATTTTGTGGCTTGAAACCATAGTCACTAAGGGAAAACCTATGTTCCACAGCTCGGCTTGCTTCCACACTGGGCAGGTCTTAGGCCTCTCTTGGCCCCTGCCACACTGGGAAGAATCAATACTTGTTGAGTGGATGGAAGGAGTAGGCTTCTAATTCCAGTGCACCCGGATGTTGGCTGGATGCATGTCTTCTCCTTGGACTCAGCATTTGCCCTCTGCTCTTCCCTCCATCTGTTCTTGCACCTGTCAGCATTCAGCGTAGAAGTCTAGCTGTTGGTGGAGGCGGAGGGGCACAGGCTTTCTTGAATGCTGTACAGCAGCACTGATGGTCCCTGGGGGAATGAGGAAGCCCCCCCCTTGGGCCTGCAGCCTGCTAGACAGGGAGACCATTCCCTCCTTGGTGGACATCTCTTCTTGATTGCGGCTCTGGGTGGGTGGGAAAGTGTGAGAAGGGAGCTGGACATGTGGAGATCCCCACTTCTCCTTCAGGCATCACTTTTCAGTGACTATACCGTAAGGGATTCAAAAGTGTGTCTGAGGGGCTGTGGAGAGGATGTCCCCCTGGAGGAATCAGGACCGCTGAAAGGGCAGCTAGCTCGGAGGGGAGCTCTGTAGAGACACATGAGCCTGAATGTCTGCCCACGGGGGAGAGAGGAGCAAGCCGCACTCTGCATGCCGGAAAAACCACAAGTCATGACTCGGCAAATATCAAGGGGTTCCTGTGAGTTTCTGAATTGCTAGCTGGAAGACGGTAAAGGCACTTTTTGTATGTTTCACTTACTTCTCTGGGCACTTCCACCCCTGCCCTATTGCCTCCCCTCCTAACGGTCTGTGCATTCTAGGCTGGCCTGTCCCTGTGCAGGCTGTTACCCACTTCACACCAGCATGTGTAAGTAACCTAAGAGTGGGAGTGACTTTGTATGGTGCCATCAGCACCCCTCTCTGGCTACACCACAAAGGGGGACCTATAATTGCTAACAGGTCTGAAACCTGGCCTGGAGCTCCATGGTGGAGTTCTAATCCAGTGACCCCAGTCAGCCTCTGCAGAGGTCACCACAGATTCCTAAATAATACCCACTACAGGGCTGTGTGCATACGCTAAGGCTTCATTGACCCTCCTAAAACACTTAGGCTTAGAAAGGAAAATATAGACTCCAATTGGAAAAGGTCTGCTATCCAGAAAGTAGTAGTAAACAAAGACAAAATGTCTTCAAAGAAGTATGCTATCAGGGCTGGAGAGATGGCTTAGCAGTTAAGTGTGCTTCCTGTGCAAGCCTAAGGAACAGAGGGGTTTGGAAACCACCTGTGTTTGAATCTGTTGGACCCATGTAAATAGCTGGCATAGCCATGTACCTGTAATCCTGTGTGGCGGCGAGTAGAGATCCGAGAATCATCAGAGCCCATCATTGGAGCCTATGGAAAAAATGACAAGCTCCGGAATCAGTAAGAGACTCTGGCTCAAAACAAGATCTGGTGAAAGTGATGGAGCAGGATACCTGACATTCTGCTCCTAGCACAGTGACTTAGACACAGGTGAGTGAATGGAGTGACATATAGGCACAAGCACATGCACACCATAACACACACACGTGTAAAAATAAATATATGAATACATAAATAAAACACATACATATTCTCAGGTTCCTTGCACTCACCTTAGATCTGAATTCTTCATCTTAACCCTATTCAGCCAATGATGTAAGTGTCTTTTGGTATGTCAGCTGGGATCAGAGGCTGCATCCACTAGTGTGACTTAGCATCCACCCTTACTTCTGGGGGCATCTTCCCTGTCCCAGATTTCTAACCATATCTTACAGCCCCCAACAGCTTCTGTTCTGAGGTGCAGTAACGGCAAGCAGGTAGAAACAGCCCTGTAAAACAAATTTCTTCCTGCCCGTCACCCAACCAGTCTTGCCCTCAGGCACCACTTGTTAGTGTGGTGTGCTTCATTAGGCATAAGACAAGGTTTTTTTTTTTTTTTTTTTTTTTTTTTTTTTTTTTTAAGGCTCCACTGGGCCTGCAGGCTCACCTCCAAAAACCAAGACAAAGGAGAAAGTGCCTCCTGTCATGGCTAGGCTGTGGGCAGGGCTTGTCCTGGGATGGGGCCAATCACCAAGCTACCTCATGCTCAAGCTCTGGTCTTTGTGCCCACTCTTCCTTTCTTTGCCTCGCTAGTCATTTCTACCACCCCTTTTTACTGCTCCAGTTTAGGGCCTTGTGATATAAAGTGTGGTTACATGAAAAGAACGGAGAACACTAGTTCCAACCACTAACATCACTCAGCCCGCACAGTAGCTTTCTTTCCATCACCTGTGCCTAAGGTCAGATTCTCCATCACAGCCACGAGTCCCTTTAAAGCCTGGCTCCCAGCCCCACCCAGGAGCCACACTAAGATGTCACTGTCTTCAGATTGCTGAGGTTCTAGAAGTCAGTTGTGGTGGGACACCTGACAGTGAGAGTTCACAAGTGGCCATGCTACTGTGAGAAGAAGATAGTGGACTGCCCCCCTGTCCCTATTGGATGGTGATCACAACATATACCTGCTCCTACCTCCACCTTCACCTCCACCAAATGCAAGGGACCCCTTGAGATTGTGAGGGAAATGAAGATTCATTCTCATCTGTTCTTGTCCTACGAGTGACTGTTGCTAAACTGCCATTCCAAGGGTTTCCAGTATAGTGTTCCCTCACCTAATCTGTGTGTGGCTAAAGGATGTCATGTTAGCAGCAGCCATGCGTTCTTTGTAGGAGCCTCAGCTCCTGTATCACACCAACCTTGACGTTCCCGAAGTCTGTTGTGTGACGTAAATGACATTGCTGTAAGGTTTCTGCATTATTCATTATTTTTTTCTTTTGTGGCTTGGTTTATACCGAATTGGCTTTTAAAAAGTAAGGAATATTTAGGTTCTTCTTCTGCAGGAAGGTGGAATGGAAGGGGTGTCACTACTTGTGGCTGTCAGTGATTCTCTTGCTTTGTTTTCTGTGACTTCCATCCTTTCTTACTTTCAAAAAAGAGAGTGAAAATTCACCATGGCACAGAGAAGTAACAAGCTTTGCTTGGCCTCATGGCTGTCATTTGTCATCTTTTAATAATTTTTAGCAAATGGTTTTACAAAATTCTAGAAAAAACAGTCCTCTGCTTCCCTCCTCATCTGACTCTTGGAGGCAGTTATTTTTCAGCATTTGCTCCTGAGTTATTTTTAAACCATATCCTGATATCTAAAGAATATACATTAATGCCTATTTCTTATTTTTTTCTTCAGTCTTAGACCTTGTCTTCTGGCTTGCCACTAGTGAAAGGTGAGAATTTAGTTTTTTCATTGCACCGACCCTCCATCTCTCAGTGCAACACAGACATATACTTATCCACTGTATTTTTGTTTCAATCGATTTGTTCCTTCCCTGTGGATGCATAATGCACCCGTTCTAATTCCTATGTGACTTGTGTCCTGTGGGAGGAATGATATAACTGATAGAACACATGGCTATGTGATTAGCTTGGTCAAAGGAATGAGTAGGAGTGATGTGTGCAATCTGACTAGAAGCCCAAAGAGATAGTGGATGGTCTAGTTGAGCTACCCTTTTCCTCAGTGAAAAATTGGAGATGTCCCAACTGATCCTTCCACCTAAACAGAATGAATTAGACATGCTGTATGGTCACAGCTGGCCCATAGATGTGTTTTGGGGTCACATGTATGAGGAACAGCTTTTATTCTTAAAAAACAAAAACAACACTGTGTTTTTTGTTACTGAAATAAAACTTAGCAAAAGCTAGCTGACATATCACCCCCCCACTCTCTCAAAGCATCTCTGTCATAACATTCGTGGGATAATTTTTGAGTGTTTATTTTGTTCTGACTGTGCACACACTCTTCTCAGGTGAGTTATCCAATATCTGTATGATGCCAATTTTTCCCAGCAAACTCTTTTGTTTTCCCCAGAGTTGATTATAGTATTATATTTGTCTGTTTATGATCCCACTTACTCAGTAAGGATCCAATCCTCAAATCTCTGCAAGATGTCTTAGTCTCTTCTCGGCATGTTCAGATTTCCTGAAGAAGTCTCTCTGAGTTTCTAAGGCTCTAGCCTAACTCAACTGCTCTCTTTACTGCTCCATGATCCGTGGGATTATTTGAGTTTCTCTCATGTTGACTCTTCCCGTATATCCCATATCCTCCTCTTCCCTTTATCCCATAGCCTCCTTTTTTTTTTTTTTTTGGTTAGCCCCTTGCATTGCTGGGGCATATTTTCTTTTTAAATTTTTATTTATTTCTTTATTTGAGAAAGAGAGAGAGAGAGAGAGAGAGGGAAAGAGAGAAGGGGAGAGAGAGAAAGAGAGAGAGAGAGAATGGGGGCACAAATGAACTCCAGGCGCATGCACCATCATGTGCATCTGGCTTACGTGGGTCTGGAGAATTGAACCTGGGTCCTTTGGCTTTGTAAGCAAGTGCTTTAACCACTAAACCATCACCCCAGCCCTGGAACCTATTTTCTAGTAGTTTCCTAAAAAGAAGTGCATGAGACAAATTATTTGAAACTTTAAATGTCAGCGAGTTTCTTTATGCTACTGCCACACTCAAATAGTTTGGCTGGATGTAAATTCTAGTTTGGAGATCATTTTAAAAAATAATTTTGAAGGAATTTTCTCATCTTTTAGCTTTCACTAGTACCTTTGATAAGTTTGAAATGTCTTATATTTGACCTTTTAGTACATGCCCTGTTTTCCTTCTCTGTAAGATTGTAAGGTTTCAAACAATAAATTATTTTAGATCGGATATACATTTATAGAATTATCATGAACATTATTCATAGTTCTCATATGCTGCATATTCAATTTCTCCTACCATTAACATCTTGCATTATTTTCCCAATAAATGAATCAACATGGGCACCTTATTGTTTACCCAATTATACTCAGCATTCAGGTTTCCTTAGTCTCCCCTGGTGTTCCTTCCAGTTTCAGGATCCCATCTAGGATACCACATCATTTTTAGTACACATGTCTCTTTAAGCCCCTCTCGGTTGTGACAGTTTCTCAGCTTTCCCCTTCCTTTTGCTGACCTTGATAGGTTTGAGGAGTACTGGTCATCTGTTTTGTAGGATGTCTCTCAATTGGAATATAGCTGGTGTTTTTCTTATGTCTGAACTGGAGTAATATGTTTTGGGGAGGATGATCACAGAGGTAATTTTCATCATTGCAGATCAAGGTAACATACTGACAGCACAATTTGTCACTGTATACTTTACCTTGATCACGTGGCTTGAGAAAGTGTTTGTCAGATTTCTCCACTTTATTCTTATTTTTCCACCTTGTCTTAATGTTCTCTTTGAAAGAAAGTCATTATGCACGGCCCACACTTGAGGAATGGGGGATAGGCTCTACCTTCTTAAGGACACAATGCGTATATCCTTGGAGTTCTTCTGCACGGGCCAACTAAAGTTGGCTAGTCTTTCTCATTTGCTTTATTCCTTCACTTATTTATATGACTGTCATTATTACTCATATACTGTCTTATATTACTCATGACTATTCATTTTATGCTTTGGATTACAAACCAATGGTAATCTATTTTGTTCCTTAAATTGTCCCTGTGTTGGCCACTGGTAACTCCCTGTTCATTTGGCAGATCCTCATCATTGGTATGGAACACATGTGGGCTTTCCATTTCCACTCACCACAAGTGCTTCAGGCTCATCTCGTGTATTTTCTGCCATCGTCCCAGAACCAGCCATTTCTCTAAGAAATCCGTGTTCATTTTAGTGGAGAATGATGTTGAAAACAAAGACATTAGATGTGCCCACTCTCACTGAGGTGTTACTTCTAGATGCTCTCAGGTTATACAGCCAAGGATATATGTGCATGTTATTCCTTGAATATGTACATAGATGTGATTTTTTTTTATATAATCATGAGTTCATACTGATGCCTCCATTTCTAATTCATTATCAAATGACCCACTTAGCCTCTTTGTTTACCTGTAACTGCCTATTTCAACAATAAGAAACTTGGCTCCCTCCACCAGCCATCCATTTAACTAATAGTCTAGAGTCCCATGGGAATCAACTTTGTCACCTAGCGTACGATGCTTGTACACTTCCTCTTGCCTTTAGTCTTACTACCTCCTTCCCTGCCTTTCAAGTTGATTTCTTACATTATTTTTTCATTAACATCAAAAATATTGGCATTTCATACACATATCATTATACTATGTTTTTGTTCACCACCTTTGACTGTCCTCCCCATTCCTGCTCTACCCTCTTTCTGTCTCTCCTTGGTCACCCCAAATAATGCACCCTTCTGCTTTCATGATAAATATTCCACTATCCTCTCTTATTTCTCCTTTTCCTTCCTTTTGGCCTCTTCCCTCCCTTTGATAGTCCCTCCTATTTTCATGTCCGATATGCACACATATGTGTGCACACATGTGTGCATAGACACACATAAACTAAAATCCAGATTTCACATGTGATATTTGTCTTTCTGCTTAATGTAATGATCTTAATTTCCATTTGTTTTCCTACAGTGTCATAATTTCATTTTTCTTTATAGCTGAATACAATTTTGTTGTGTATATGAGAAGCAAGAATTCTATCACTAAGCCATCAGTGCTCTCCCACTGTGCATATTTACATTTCTTTATTCATTCATCTGTTGATAGACATCAAGGCTGGTTCCATGCCCTCACTGTTATGAAGCGTGCTGTGCAAGTATCTCTGTGGCATCCTACAGGAATAGACCCAGGTGTTCTATTCCTAGATGGAGTAATTCTATTTTCAGTTGTTGGAGAAACCTCCATACTGGGTTCCATAATGACTGCACTAGTTTCCATTCCTAGCAGCAGTGTATAAGGGTTCTTTTCCCCACATCCTCACAGCATTCATTGTCATTTGTTTTCTTGATGGTAGATGTTGTGACAAGGGTGAAACTGAATCTCAGAGCAGTTTCAATTTGTATTTCCCTGATGGATAAGGCTGTGGAACATTTTTCAACTTAAAAAATTTTTTTATTATTTTTTTGGAGAGAGAGAGAGAGAGAGAGAGAGAGAGAGAGGAAGACAGAGATGGGCGCCCCAGCAGTGTCTCAGCTGCTGAGAATAAAATCCAGCTGTGTGCGCCCCCTTGTGCTCAAGTGCGGCATTGCGCCCTTGAGTCACTTTGCATCTGGCTAAATGTGGGAGCTGGAGATTGGAACCGCTGGAGATTGGAACCAGTGTTCTTAGGTTTAGGAGGCAGGCGCCTTAACCCCTAAGCCATCTCTCCAGCCCTCAACTTTTTTGGGGGGGGGTTGAGGTAGGGTCTCATTCTAGTCCAGGCTGACCTGGAATTTACTATGTAGTCACAGGGTGACCTCAAACTCACAGTGATTCTCCTACCTCTGCCTCCCGAGTGCTGGGATTAAAGGAGTGCGCCACCATGCCCAGCCATTTTTAACTTTTTTTTTTTTTTTGAGAGAGAGGGAGAAGGAGAGGGAGAGGAGAGGGAGAGGAAGACAAATAGAGATGGGCGTGCCAGCAGCCTCTCAGCTGCTGCGAACGAATCCAGATGCATGCTCCCCTTTGTGGTCAAGTGCAGCATTGTACCCTTGCATCACTTTGCATCTGACTAGATGTGGGACCTGGAGATTGGAACCAGCGTTCTTAGGCTTAGGAGGCAGGAGCCTTAACCGCTAAGCCATCTCTCCAGCCCTCAACTTTTTTATTGATGACTTCCATAAATAGAAAGAATCTACCATGATCATAATCCCTTCTTACCACCCTTCCTTTTCCTGTTCCAAACTTCCCCTCCACTGAATCCTTTCTTCTGTCCAACTAATCTCTCTTCTATTTTGATGTTATTGGGTTTTTTTTTCTCTCCCATTATGCAGGTTTTGTATGTGTGTCCTCAGTCACTGTGAGGTCATGAATATCAAGGCTTCCTTGTATGTGGAAGACAGTATTGTGAGCACTCCTCCTCTTCCTTTGGCTTTTACATTGTTTTTTTCAGCCACCTCTTCTGCAATGGTCCCTGAGTCTTAGAGCGTGTGACAGAAATGTCTCACTTAGCGCTAAACACTTCACTGTCCCTTTTTCTCAGCACTTTGGTGAGTTTTGAGTCACTCCAGTGGTCACGGCCATCTGCAAAGAGAAGCTTCTCTAACCAAAAGTGAGAATAACAATAGACGGGCATAAACACAAGTATTTGGTGGGCATAATGTATTTATTTAGCCAGACAACAGTAGTAGTTTCCCTAGGGCTTATCACCTCCCAAGCCATAGGCTTGTCATTAGATTTCATTAGGTACCAGGCAGGCCTCAAGTCCAATCAGAAAGCAGTCGGGTTTCCCCATAACAGACATGCCACCATTGCACCAGTTGGTACATTGGTCCTGGCTGGCCAGAAGTAAAGCTTGTAGGGCTGATTGCTGGTTAAGAACATTGATGACTTGTCTCCCTCAACAGGTTGCATAGCTCTCCCCAGCCTCCTGACAACTAGTCAACAGGGAGGAGGCTTCTAGCTCAGCTCCAGCTTCGTTTCTCAGTGATCTGCAGCCTAAGCATGTGGAGTCTTCAGCAATAGAGTCTTAGCATATAGTTCTGCTCCTCATGCTTTTGTGGCAAGTGCTTTATTGAGTGAGCCATCACCCCAGCCCATTTTCAGAATCTTTGACTTCAGTAGTTGAGGAGCTGTGGTCTTTTGCAGTGCTATGTTGCCATGCTTTTTTGTGTTCCTTATGTTTCAATGATGCAGTTTGCAATCTGTTGGTTTGGTTTATTTGGGGATCTACTTCATGAGCAGCCTACTCTTGAGGGCTCAATTCTGAGTCCTACTTTGTAGTCCTGCTCTCTGCCAGGAAGCTGCATGGCTGGAGTGGTGGTTGGTTTCGCTGCATCTACTTGGCCCTCCCTCCCTCCCTCCTTTATCTTCTTTTCTTTTTTTCTCTCTCTTTCTTTCTCTTCCCTCCCTCCCTCCTTCCCTCCTTCCTTCCTTCTCTCTCTCTCTCTCCTCTCCCCCTCTCTCTTTCTTTCTTTCTTTCTTTCTTTCTTTCTTTCTTTCTTTCTTTCTTTCTTTCTTTCTTTCTTTCTCCTCCCTCCCTTCCTCCCCTCCCTCCCTCCCTCCCTCCCTCTCTCTCTCTCTTTCTCTTTCTTTCTTTCTTTCTTTCTTTCTTTCTTTCTTTCTTTCTTTCTTTCTTTCTTTCATTACCCTTCTGCTTCTCCATACTTTTCAAATGTCCTATTACTCCTTTGTTGAACTTTTGAAGTCTTTTCTTTCTCTCTTTGGAATAGTGTCTGTGTTTTCCCCACATTTTGTCTTTAACTGAGTGACATAAAAGCAGTCTCAAGTCTTCTTTCTACCTGAACTCTCCACTTCCAAAGCTGTTTAACTCACTACTGTGTTCCTCAACATTTTCATTTTCATATGAGCATTTTTTCATATATTTTAAATATATTTAGTTTTTTTCAAAAAAAATCACATGTTGCATTCCATCTTGACATGCCCTACCTCCCAAATGATTATTAAAATTCTTTCTTATGTTAAGGTTTAGTCTGTACTCTAAAGTTCTATGCAGGTTTTGACAAATGCCAAGGGCCATAATTCACCATTATGATATCATACAAAATAACTTTAATCCCCTTAAATATCCTTTGTCTCTGCCTATTCAACCCCTCCTCTTTTGTAGTCTTGGTTTATAGTCTCTGTGGTTTTTCTTTTCTAGAACATGATATAATAAAAATGACACATTATGTAGTCTTACCAGATTGACTTTTTGGGGATGGAGAGATGTCTCAGTGGTTGAAGGCACTTAGTTGCAGAGCCTTCCTTTATGGGTTTGATTCCCCAGTACCTATGTGGAGCCAGATGCACAAAGTGGCACATACACCTGGAGTTCATGTGCAGCGGTATAAGGCCCTGTTGCAGCCTTTTGGTCTCAAATAAATAAATAGAAATATCAGATTGATTTTTTTCATTTTACAATATGCATTCTAGATTCACCCATATTTTCTTGTAACTTGCTAGATAATTTCTTGTCACTGAATAGTATTCCATTGTATGACTGTACTATAATTTGTTTATCTATTTTTACATATTTACATATTGAAAAACTTCTTGGTTGTCTCCAAGCTTCAGAAGTTTTATGACTAAATCTGCTATAAACATTCCCATAAAGGAATTTATGTGAGCATAAGTTTTCATGTCACTTGGGTATATAACCAGGAGCATGACTGATCAGATGAGAAAACTATGTGTAGTAAAAGAAAAATAAACGCCAAATTGGCTTCCAGTGTGGCTGCACTATTTTGAACTCTCACTAGCAATGGATAAGAGTTCTCTTTCTCCATGTCCTTGACAGAGTTGGTTTAGCCATTCTAAGAGGTGTGTTGTAATATTTTATTTTTGTTTAAATTTGAAGTTTCCTGATCCTAAATTCTGTTGAACATCATCACATACAGTTTTTGTCCTCTGTATATCTTTTTTTGGTGTGATGTCTGTTCAGGTATTTTGTTCATTTTTTAATTGCATTGTTTGTTTTCCTATTGCTGAGTTTAAAAAAATATTTATTTATTTGAGAAAGAGAGAGAGTTAGAAGAGAGAGTAAGAGAGATGAAAGAGATAGAGGAGAATGGGCATACCAGGACCTCCTGCTGGTACAGACTACAGATGCATGCATCACTGTTTACATGTGGTTTTATATGGGTGCTAGAGAATCAAACCAGCCAGCAAGCTTTGCAAGCTTTACTGAGTCATCACTCTAGCCCTCATTGCTGAGTTTTAATAGTATTTGTATATTTTGGTTACATGTCCTTTCTCAGATATGTTTTTCAAATATGTTTCCCTGAACTGGGGCTTGTCTTTGTTTTCTCTTAATAGTGTTATTCATGGATCAGAAATTTCAACTTTAATAGAAGCCGGCTTACTTTTTCTTTCAAACACATTGCATCCCAACAACTGTGCTACTGGGGTTGTATTGAAAAAAAACACACCACCAAGCCATAGAGATGTTGTACATTATTTTCATGAAGAACTAAACTTGTATAATTTTTTATTTTAAATTTAGGCCTTGCTCCATTTTTTGTATAAAGTGTGAAATCTGCGTCTAGATGCACTTATAGATGGATATGTAACATTCATTGGTCCCAGCATTATTTGTTAACGAGACTACCTTTGTTCCATGAAGTTGTCTTTTTTTCCTTTGACAAAGATCAGTTGACTGCATTTGTGTGGGCCTACTGGCTCTCTATTCTCTTCTATGACATTTGTGTCAGTTCTTTTTCTAATATCATCTTTTGCCAATTACTATAGCATTGTAAGAAGTCTAGAAATTAGGTGGTATAGTCCTTCAAATTTATACTTCCTTAGGATTTTCTTGGCTACTGAACATCATTTGCTTAAGATTATAAACTTGAGACTTTGGGTGTCAATATCTACAACAGACTTCTGGAATTTTAATTGAGATTATAATGAATCTGTAGGTAAGGTCACAAAGAACTGACATGTTACTATGGAGTCTTTCAGTCCCTGAACATGGTGTTTTTGTTTTTACCCCAGCATTCCAAAGTGTCATGATGATGTGCTTTGGCCTTGTAGTTACTTGTGCTTATTTAAAAAAAATTACTTGTGTATATATGGGTGCATGTGTGGAGGTCAAAGGACAATTTCAAGGTGACCATGCTCTACCTCCTTTGAGAGGGTCTCTTGCAGCCGTAAATGAACTTTCAGACTGTAAACAAATGTCAGACTAGCTGCCCCCTCATACCTTGCCGGAGCTTTGGGATTCTCCTAGTTCTATCTCCCATTATTGCAGGTATGTTGGGATCACAGATGTATGCACCACTTAGCATCTAGCTTTAATGTGGGTGCTGGGGAATTGAACCCAGGCTGGCTGGCCGTGCAAGCAAGTGCCTTTAACATGGAGCCATCTCCTCAGTCCCAAGTCTGTCTCCTTAGTTGGTCTTATCCTTCTCCTGCCTGAAGAGTAAGGTACTAAGAGTTGGTGCTCTGAAAGCCTGGAGTATAAGGATGGGGCGCCTCAGTAGACAGAATAAAAATAAATGTTCTTAATCCTCTTGTTTTTCAGCATAGTAGATCTGTCCACACGTCTGCCTTGTGTCTCTTGGTCCTAGAAGCATTTATTTCCCTTTTTTTTAAATGGCAGAGAACCTCTGGTTTTAACATTTATTTATTTTATTTATTTGAGGGGGGGAGAGGCAAATAGATTGAGAGAGAGGGGGAGAGAGAATGGGTGCGCCAGGGCCTTTAGCCGCTGTAAACGAACTTCAGATGCATGTGCCCCCTGTGCATCTGGCTTATGTGGGTCCTGGGGAACGGAACCTGGGTCCTTTGACTTCACAGGCAAACGCCTTAACCCCTAAGCCATCTCTCCAGCCTTATTTCTTCTTTTAAAGTAACCCTTCCATTATTGGTCAGGCAAAGGAAAGAACCTGAGGTTCTAACTGCTTCCTAAACAGACTACCAACTTGCTTCATTTTGTGTTTCTCCTCTCCATCCTGCTTGCAAGAAGAATCAGCACCACTTGTTGCTAAGCTGTGAAGAAGGGTTTTCAGCATAAATTGGATTGGTTCTCACCTTCTTCTGCTACTGGCTTTGAATTCAGGTTTTGGGGATTCCTAGGCCATTCACCACTTGTCCATCTGACCTCCAGCTTCTAAAATGATGTTGTCGGGGCTGGAGGGATGGCTTAGCAGTTAAGGTGTTTGCCTGCAAAGCCAAAGGACCCAGGTTCGATTCCCCAGGACCCACATTAGCCAGATGCACAAGGGGGCGCATGCGTCTGGAGTTCGTTTGCAGTGGCTGGAGGCCCTGGCACACCCATTCTCTCTCTCTCTCCCCCTCTTTTTCTATATCAAATAAATAAATAAATAATAAAATATTTTACAATGATGTTGTCTTTGTCTTCTCTCCAGTTTTTCTCACTTGTGAGTGCTTATGCTTGGGGAGGAAGTAAAAGGAGATGCATATGTCTAACTCACCCTATTCAATCCGCGTTTGTTCTGATTGGGCTTTTGCATGTGTTGAATGTTTTCTGAATATTATTACTCCTGTTCTGACAAGCCTTCTCCTATTTGTCTCTTAGGACCAGTTCAAATGTCACCTCCTGGTGCAATGCTTCACTTTGTCGCACTGCCCCAGTCAAGCAGAGTTACCCGTCTCTTCTCACCTCCCTTGTCGTTTTCATGAGTGATAATTTGCTCAGCTGTCTCCTTTTCTTAGGTCAAGGATTTTTGGGACCACATCTTCCTCCTCTTCAGATCTCCAGCATCTGACCCAAAGCTCAGGCTGGAGCAAGTTCTCAAGCAATGAATGCATCACAAATGCATTAACCAAATTCAGGGCTTTGTGGCATGCTCTGGTGAGGGGGCTTGCCCAAAGCAGCCCATCCCCTCTGATCTGTGACTGCACACAGGGCCTGGTAGGGACCCAGATCGGCTCTTTGAGTGCTCACATCACCAGCCTGTGTCCGCCCCTGCATTCTTTCAGGGAGTCTTTTATTTATTTATTTTCTTTCTGGCTAGATCTTCTCCCTAAAGACTTTGAGTTTGTCATTAGGAACATGCACACCACTGTGGGGATGGAAGGGTGTCACTGCCTCACAACACTGCCCTCTTCATGTTTCTGTGCATCAAAGGCAGGAAGGCTGTGTTGGGTGGGGGACTGTGAGAGCCTGTGGAGGAGGGTGTCATTAGTCTGTAATTGATGAGCAGGCCAGCTCTCTTCCCTGAGGCAAAGCCCAAAGCATTAGCAGAATGACAGCAGCCTTTACAGAGCCTGGACACCTGGCTGGACAAGTCTTATGGTGACACAGAAGCAAGAGAGGGGCTATCTACCCCAACTGCAGAGTGCCAGCCTCCGGGGGTTCATGCCTTGGGCCCCGCTGCCCACTCTGGCAGGAGGCTGTTCTCTAGGGCCCTGACAGGGTTGGCAGGACTCAAAATGTCACTGGCTGGCTGACAGCCCTGCTAGCAGCAATGGGGCCTGGCCTTGGGCTGATTTTAGACAACCAGGGGGCCTTTCCTCGGCCTCAGACATCATGTCTCCAAACGGTAATTACCCGAGCATTGTTCAGTCATGAGGGGAGTTGAAGTTTTCTGAAAGTCTGCTTCTTAGGTACCCCTACTGGAGTTGAGTGTCCGGAAGCCCTCACCTCCTGATCGCTTTCCCAGCTGTACACTGCAGAGCTCTTTTGTACCCAGCTTAGAAGCAGATGATCTTGTTGCGGGGTTGGAGGGTGTTAAGACATTGTTGTATTGAAAACCTGCACAGAGCCATAAGAACATAATAAGCAAGTATCAGTCATTAACAACCTCAGGTGAGTCCATTTAAAATATTCATAAAGCCATTTGAGCTAAAAAGATTCCCATGCTGCCTCAACTTCTCAAAGCTCCTGTGCAGCAGCAGCAGCAGCAGCAGCGCCTGGCCCTCACTCAGCAGGAATGCACATTCCCAGTCCCACTGACTGCCAGAGTCTGGGGATGTGCTCAGCCACCTGCTCTCCAAGTCCCAGGGGTGACCTGGACCCTTATGCTCTGTGCAGTTTGAGAAGTACTGGTTCTGAAGACTAGGAAGCAGAAAAACACCAACTAAATGCAGAGGACAAGAGACCAGGCAGAAACTTGGTCTTTTAGTCTCTAGTCTGTCAATTTTTAAAATTTATTTATTTATTAGAGAGAGAGAGAGAGAGTGAGAATGGGCACACTAGGGCCTCTAGCCATTGCAAATGAACTCCAGATACATGCTCCCCCTTGTGCATCTGGCTTGTACGGGTCCTGGAGAATCAAACCGGGATCCTTTGGCTTTGCAGGCAAGCGCCTTAACTGCTAAGCCATCTCTCCAGCCCCTAGTCTGTCAATTTTAAATGTTGTTGGGATCCAGGAAGGAATTCCTTTTTTTTCTTCCTGGTTTTTTGAGGTAGAGTCTCACTGTAGCCCAGGCTGACCTGAAATTCACTATGTGGTCTCAGGCTGGCCTCCAACTCACAATGATCTTCCTACCTCTGCCTCTCAGGTGCTAGAATTAAAGGCATGAGCCACCACGCCTGGCAAGACTTCACTTGTAAGAGAAACCTTCAGCATGGAAATCTTAGAGCTGAGCTGACCACACAGGGTCAGCAAAAGAGGAAACCCAGGCTCCACCTGCATGGAGAAAGGGTTGTTTCCTTTTCTTTCTCCCCCCCTCTGTTTTCCTTCTTTTTTCTCTCCCTCTGTCCCTCCTTCCCTTCTTTCCCTCCTTCCTTTTGTTGTTTTATTTTATTTTTGAGGTTGGGTCTCAACTGTAGCTCAGCCTGACCTGGAACTTACCATATAGTCTGGGCTGACATTAAATTTGCAGCAATCCTCCTGTCTCAGCTTCCCGAGTGCTGCCAGACATGCATCACCACACCCAACTGGAGGCAGGATTATCTGTTTTGATGTCTTTCCTCTTAGGCATTTGTTTGCATGCTAACCACAGATCATGTATAATTGGCAGGTCATGGGCGGGGCACTCTGAGTGGTCATGGAGCATTCTGAGGGCAGCCTTCTCCTGGGGAGCTGGGAATTCAGACGTTCTCTCCCACTTTCCACCTCTTTAGTCTTGCATCCTGTTGGACCCTAGCTTCATTTTAGAGAGAATTAGACCCATATACATTCTTCCCTGTATTTATGACTTGGCCTGGGAATTGGGTTTCCTGAGTGATTTTGCATTTATAGGAGCCCTTGATGCTTGAGGGCGAAACCTTCGCAAATGTGGCTGCACAGCAGGTAGGAGAACCTGCCAGTGGGCCCTGGTGTACCTGACAATGGATGAGTGCTCCCTTGGAGTTGGAGCCCAGGGGCAGCCAAACAAGTGGGGTGATCCAGGTGTGTGCACAGCAAAACAAGAGCAAACTAAAGAAGCCACAGTCGTCTAGCTTCCTTCCAGCATGCCTTGCTGCATTTTGGCACATATTGGCCAAGTTGGCCTGTAACATTCCAATCGGCCTGCTCATTGTTTTGCCTAGAAATAGCAGATAATAGAAACCATGGAATGAGGAGTTGGTGGGGGGATCTCACCCTCAGGATATCCCACCAGTATTAACTGTCCTTCTGGCCAGCAGCCTCCCTAGCTATTCTAACAGCTTTCACCTCTGCTGTGGGTTGGGAAAAGAAAGGAATGTCTTCCAAGAGCACCATGCCACTGACCAGATGTCCACATGATGCCGGCCATGCGTTTGAAGTCCCCTTAGGAGCATTTTTCTACCAGGCTTCTGTGATCCCATATGAAACTGGAATGCCAAGGGAGGAAGCTCTGTGGTAAGGAGCCAAGAACTTGAATGGGAAAGAAAGGGACCAAACAAAAACCACGTAGGATGCCTGAGAGCTTTGGCAGTGCTCAAAACCATACCACTTGGTGCTGGAAGCAACCTCAGAGATGACAGAGAGGGGACTTCCTTGAGGGACATGCAGCTGATGAGGACAGAGCTGGCCAGACGTGGCCTGTGGTCTTCCAGGAAAATGTTCCCTGCAGAGAAGGGTGATTGATGGACTGATTTTTTTTTCCCCTCACCCAAGGGTGCTCTTTCACAAGGAGTCCCTGCTACTTCACCATATCACTCCTTCAAAGGAGACCTGGCCTTTGCCAATTCTCTCTTACTCTCTCTTTCATGAAACAAAATAACAAAAAAATAAAAATAAAAATAGGGCTGGAGAGATAGATTAGCGGTTAAGGCACTTGCCTGCAAAGGTTAAGGACCCAGGTTCGGCTCCCCAGAACCTATGTAAGCCAAGATGCACAAGGTGACGCATGTGTACAAGGTCATACATGTACACAAGATGGCACACGCATCTGGAGTTCGATTGCAGTGGCTAAGGCCCTGACATGCCAATTCATTTTCTCTCTCTCTCTCTCTCTCTCTCTCATAAAATAATTAAAAAAAAAGAGTCCTGGCTTTTCCAGATTTTAGAGTTGATTGTATTTGTGTGGTCCTTAACCATCTCTGACAATTTCCTAGGAACTAGACGCTCAGGTGGGTTCTGGGGAGACAAGAAAACACTGTTCTTTCTCCTATGGAGTTCACAGTCCAGTGGGTAACACGTAAAAATAAAACTAAAGAGCTAAGTTTTGGTGTAAGCAAGGGATCTTCAGAGCTGTAGATGGGGCTTCTCTGGTTGAGAGAAGGGCCCTACTAGAGCACGGAGGGTCAGGTTGTGGACTATTGAGCTGAGTATCAAAGAGCGGGAGTTTGCTGAGCAGATGAGAGTGGGAAGAGGCAAGGGCATTTCCTGTAGGGAGGACCTCTCAGGTAGGAAGGGGTATGGCTTTCTCCAAACCTGTAGATACAGCTGATTCATAGCTATTGACAGGGTGTGCTTAGGGAAGGGCCAAGAGCCAGAGCCAGACAGGGAGGCTGGGCCAGGCCATAAAGTCTTAAATACTGGCATGCTGAGGAGTTTGGAGTTTAGTCATGTCCTGAGGGCAATGGGGAACCTTTGAATGGTTTTATTAGTTGGTGCTAACTATTCAATAAGCAACGCTAACAGAGTCATGGCCTAACTCCCAGAAAGGTTTAACTTTTCGTCTAAGGTGAAATCCAGTGAGACCTCTAAGATCGCGGTGGGAGGGAAAGTAAGATGGAAAAGGCACACCAGCTCTTAATTTCCTTGGCCTGGAAATGAAACAATTCCATATACATTTACTAGTCAGAGTCAGTCACACGGGCCCAGGCTAGTTGCAAAGGATGCTGGGACATTTTGGGAAGCATATAGGTGTTGCTGTGATAGAGACCTGACCAAAACGACTTAAAAGAGGAAAGATTTATTCTGGCTTGTGGTTCAGAGGATGCAGTCCATCGTGGCATGGAAGGCACGGTGGCATGAGATAGCTCGTGGTGTCATGTTTGCAGTCAGAAAGCAGAGAAAAAGGAAGATTTGGGCCAGGACTGATCACCTGGCCCCCATAGCGCTATAGCTTTGTGCCCACCGGCAATGCACCATGTCCAGAAGTTTCCACAACCCTCCAGAACAGTGCCATCAACTGGGGACCGAGGATGTGTTCAAACACATGAGTCCAGGGGAACATTTCACTCTCAACACAGCAATTGGGCAATGGGTGAGGAAAGGCGAGGAGGCTGGGTGAAGTCCTTTCCCACTGCCCAGTGGGAATGCTGGTCCTGTTCCAGAACTCTCTTCAGCCTGTAGCTAGGTGAGCACACACATGTTGGAGCAGTGAGGGGAGAACCATTCTGGGGGAGGTGGGAGGAAATGAGGGGCCATCAGATGCAGGCCACAGATAGGCCTGAGGTGAGCCAAGTGTGGTCTTCGAGTTGAGGCCCTACCAAGGCTGGGGCCATATCTCCCTATTTCTGTGTTCTGGGCTTCCAACGGACATATATAGAATGAGTGAGCACTTGGTGGATGAAGCCATGAGCGTGAATAGGAAAGGAGGGGGGATGGAAACACCTTTGGGAAGCAGTGGCGTTTAATGGCTTCTCTCCCAAGGGAATACGATTGCTCGTGTTCCTAACACCCATTGCCACCTATTTGTATCTCTTAGGAGTGATGAAGGCTACCACATATGAAGTACTTTCAGGCATTTCCAAGGGTGGCTTTTGCTCATTAACTTCAGTGTGCCTGTGTTCATTTTCATCTGGGTTCTGGCTGTGTGCCTACCACAGCCTTCCAATGGACAGATATGGAAATGGAGGTCCTCCTGCCCAGCTTTGCCTTCCGGCCCTGCCTAACATCAGCATCTTAAACCAAGCGAAGGGAAGAGTGTCACCCAGTTGGTGTGGGATCTGCAGTCTGGACAGTCTGGGAAGTCCCCCTTGGCTTCAGTTTCCCTTTCTGTAAGTTGGGAGTCCTGTGAACATGAGGTTTTAAAAGAGATCATCTTCTAGCTGGCTCCCAGTGCTGACATTTCTCACTCTACAAGTCAGAAACAGCATGGTAGGCATCTAGCAGGCTTCAGAACGGTGCTTTTCAGCTAGGGGGAAAAGCAGGGTTCTTCTGGGGACCTCAGAGGTGGACTTACACTTGTCTGAGCTCGTTGGCTGTTCCTGGGGCTCCAGAAGTTGTGACTTTTGAGTCTCTCGTGTGGCCCCCCTCGTCTTGCTAGTCAGGAAATGACCTCTGTGAGAGGGGAGAGAAAGCTGTAGACCACCTTCCCGTACACCCCTCCTTCTACATTTAACTGTAGGAACTTCTGTGGCCTCTCCCAAATTCAAAATGAATCACTTCTGCCTCTTCCTAGGGACTCTGGATTTCTATTTAAATTCCGAGTTTTTGGAAGAGCCTCAAAAGGCCAAAGAAAAGTTCCCTGAGGTGTTTTCTCTGGCTTCTCAGACCTGCATTAAGATTCTCCGAAGAGAGGAAGAAAATCACATTGGGCGTAAAAACCAGTGCAAACTTCCTCGTGACGGCTAAAGTTGCCTGTTAGGAGGTGTGTGTGTGTGTGTGTGTGTGTGTGTGTGTGTGTGTGTGTGTGCGCACCCTGTTTCCTTGATCAACACTTCTTGGAGTGACTCTATATTTTTTTTTTTTTTTTTTTAAGCTAAGCCTTTTATTTTGAAGTAATCATAGCTTTTCAGGCAATTGTGAAAAATAACACAGAGTGATCCTGAGTGTGCTTGGCTTAGTTTCCTCTGATGGCCAGATCTTATAAAATACAGTACAGGGTCACAATCAAGACACAGACTGATGACGGGCTATATACTGATAAACCCACGGTGAGTGGAAGATGCTGTAAGTGGCCAGTACATTTAATACACCTGACCTGCAGAGCATTCCTGCCAGGCAGCACAGCACCCTGTACAGGGCAGTTGTTCCTCTGCTAATCCCATTGCTGGGGGGCAGTTGCAGCTAGCTCTCTACAGCTGCCAGTATCTCACAACCATTGTATAACCAGCTCTGGAAAGGATCAACATTCTAAGTTTGAGGTATGGGTTTCTACTGGATATATATTGCTTTCATATTATTAAAAGGTTGAAATATTGTAAGTTGAACCATTTTAAATCAGGGACTGTAATAGTAACACTGATATATTCATGGTATTAAACATTTCTATCGCTACAAGGAGTCCCTCCTGTTACCTTTCTTTTAATTAATATATTTGAAAGCAGAGAGAGAGCAAGCAAGAGTGAGAGCGAGAGAGAGAGAGAGAGAGGGAGGGAGGAATGGGCATGCCAAGTCTTCTAGTGGCTGCAAACTCCAGGCACAGGCACCACTTTGTGCATCTGACTTTGCATGGGTACTGGGGAATGGAACCTAGGTTATTAGGCTTTGCAGAAGTACCTTAACCATCTTTTCATCCTCCTGTTACCTTTTGATAGACACTCCTACTTCTTATTTCTCTCATTTCCTGTTTAACTCTTGACTGCAAGCCACTATTCTGTTCTTCATGCCTATAATTTGTCATTGCAAGAGTTTCATATAAACATGAATCTTATATAAATGTTATATGATTATTATATAAATATAATATAAATGTTTATATAAATATATGTGTTACATAAATATAAAAACTGTATAGTAAGTAACCTTTTTCCAAAATTATTTATTTATTTTCAAGGAGAGAGAGAAAGGGAGAGAGAGAGAGAATATGAATGGGCACACTAGGGCTTCCAGCTACTACAAATGTGCTCCAGATGCATGCACCACTTTGTGCATTTAACTTTATGTGGGTACTGAGGAATCAAACCTGAATTGTTAGGCTTTGCAGGCAAGTGCCAGCCCAGTAAGTAACCTTTTTTAAAAAAAAATATGGGCTGGACAGATGGCTTAGCAATTAAGGCATTTGCCTGCAAAGCCAAAGGTTCCTGGTTCGATTCTCCAAGACCCATGTAAGCCAAATGCACAAGGGGGTGCATGCATCTGGAGTTTGTTTGCAGTAGCTGGAGGCCCTGACATGCCCATTCTCTCTCTCTCTGCCTCTTTCTCTCTCTCAAATAAATAAAATATATTAGAAATATTTATTTACATATTTGAGAGAGAGAATGGGCACTCCAGGGCCTCCAGCCACTGTAAATGAACTCCAGATGCATGTGCCACTTTGTGCATCTGGCTTATGTAGGTACTGGGGAATTGAACTTGGGTCCTTAGGCTTTGCAGGCAAATGCCTTAACCACTTTCTTCAGCCCTAAGTAACCTTTTGAGACTGGAATTCTTTTTTAAAATATATTAACTTTTTTTAAGATTTATTTTTATTTATTTATTAGAGATAGAGGGGGGGGAGAGAGAAGAGAGAGAGAGAATGGGCATGCCAGGGCCTCTAGCCACTGCAAATGAACTCCAGATACATGTGCCGCCATATGCATGTGGCTTATATGGGACCTGGAGAATCGAACCTGGATCCTTAGGCTTCACAGGCATGCACTTTAACTGCTAAGCTATCTCTCCAGCCCAGAGACTGGAATGCTTTTAGTCAGCATTCTTCCCTGACATATCACCTAGGTGGATGCATACAGTTTTTTACTTAAAAATATATTTTATTTTTCTTTATTTATTTGAGAGAGAGAGAATGGGCATGTTAGGGACTCCATCCACTGCTAACAAACTCCAGGTGTGTGCACCCTCTTGTGCATCTGGCTTACATGGGTACTGGGGAATTGAACCTGGGTCCTTTGGCTTTGCAGGCAAGCACCTTAACCACTAAACCATCTCCCCAGCCCCATTTGTTACTTCTTATTGCTAAGTATTATTCTATCATATGGTTATGCCATAGTTAGCTTAACCAATCAGCTAGCTGAAGGACATTTGGATTCCTCCTTGACCCAGGAATTGTAGAAATGTGTTGATTTGTTTCCAAGTGAGACGAGGCTTTCCTGTTATCTTGCTGTTATTGATTACTAATTGATTTCATTCCATGGAAGCTAGAAAATAGACTCTATGATTTCAGTTCTTCTCCATATATTGAGGTTGGTTTGATGGCTAGGACATGGTCCACCTTGATATGTGTTTTTTGAACATTCAAGAATAATGTGCCTTTGGCTATTGTTGGGTTGGGTGTTCTGTAAATGATGATTAGATTCTTTTGATTGATGGGCCTGCTAAGTTATTTTCTAGTCTTAATGATTGTCTAGCTGTTTGAGTAATTATTTAAGGAGTGCTTAAGTTTGTAAATGTATTTTCGGACTTGTCTGTTTCTTAGTCACTGACCGTTTTGCTTAACACAATTCACTGCTCTGTTGTTTGGTGCATGACACTTTGGGATGCTATATCTTCTCAGTGGACTGCCCTCTTATTATTTAACACTGTTCCTCTGTGTGTTTGGTAAATGTGGTGGTTTGAATCAGATTTCCCCCATAAACTCATGTGTCCTGAATACCTTATCCCTAGCTGGTGGCAATTTGGAAGTGGAGCCTTGCTAGAAAAGGTGTGTTGTTTGGGGTAAGCTTTGGGGTGTTCTACCCAGCATCCCCTTTCTAGAGCTCAGCTCAGTCTCCTGCTGCTGTTGTCCACCTGATGTTGGCAAGGAAGTAATGTCCAGCTGCTGCTCAATGCTGTGCTCTCCCCTGCCATCACGGAGCTTCCCCTTGAGATAGCAAGCCAAGATACCCCCTCCCCATCAGCTGCTTTTACTCAGGTGCTCTTTATCCCAGCAATGAGAAGGTAACTACAACAGGAATTTTCTTTGCTCCAAGGCCTACTTGACCTCACACTGATATAACTGCTCCTGCATTCTTTTGTTAATATAAAGTGTCTTTTTCATTTTAAAAAAATTATTTTTATTTATTTACTTGAGGGGGGCAGGGAAGAGAAATGGTCTATGGTACTTACCTGTATTTTTTACTTATCATGTTTCATCCAACTAGATCTTCCAAGTTCCTTCTTTTCTCATTTCCTTTTGGTTTAAAGAAGTTCTTTGGTCCTTCTTTAGGAGGTGGATTTGCTTGTGAAAAATCCTCCTTTTTAAAAATTATTTATTTATTTATTTGAGAGAGAGAGAGAGATACAGAAATAGGCAGGTAGAGAAAGAGAGGGAATGGGCATGCTAGGGTCTCCAGCCACTGCAAACAAACACCAGATGCATGGGCCCCTTGTGCATCTGACTTATATGGGTCCTGGGAGTCTAACCTGGGTCCTTTGGCTTTGCAGGCAAATGCCTTAACTGCTAAGCCATCTCTCCAGCCCAAAAAAATTCTTCTATTTTTGCTTCATTTCCAAACAACTTGATACTTTCCTTTGTTTCTAAGGATCTTCTCACTAGATACAAGATTCTGGATTGCTGCTCATATTCTTTCTTTTTACACTGGAAAAATGTTGTACTACTGCCTTTCCTCCTCCACTGACTCTGATGAGAACTGTTTGAAATGGTGAAACACTGCAACCCCCAGAACTGGAGGGCTAATCAAGCACATGACTGTGTGCCTACAAATGGAACACTGTACAAGCAGCAGGATGGGTAAATGCGACTCTGTAGATCCACGTAGCGTCGTTGGTACTAGTGGTTCTGTCAGTGTGATCCCTGGCCCCACAGTATCTAAAGCACTTGGGAGCTTGTTGGGAAGGCAAATTCTCAGGCTTTCTGGACCACACGGTAGGGTAGGTGTGAACCATTGTGTTCTAGCAACCTGGCTTGATAGTTTTCATGCGCATGCCATTTTGAGAAGTACTGAGTTACAAGACAAATGACTTAATGGAAAAATAGCAGAATAATGTTTTTTTTTTTTTTGTGTGTGTGTGTCCTACTGTTCTTGCAGAAAAGATGGAAGAGGTGTCTATTTACTTGCATATGTATAAATCCTCTCTGAAAGATGCAGAAGGGACAGGGCACATTGGCTGTGTTTAGGATGGAGAGTAGGCTGTCTGGAGGGTGTGTCTGGAAGGCTGTCTCTCTGTGTGTGTGTGTCTCTCTCTCTTCCTCTCTTACTGAATATCAAACCCAGGGTCTTGAGCATGCTAGGCAGACACTCTTACCATTCATTGAGATACACTTCCAACTGACTTTTCACTGTACATTCTTTTGTGTATTTTGAGTTTGAAACATTTTATATAGTAGTGTTTTTTTTTTTTGTTTTGTTTTTAGAAAATGAAGACAAAATCCCATCTATCTGAAGCAGGTGCTTTTCTCCTCATGGTGATGTAACATTTTAAGGAAGGAAATATTTATTTTGGCTCTTGGTGTCAGAAGGTTCGCTCCATGGTTGCTTGAGTGGACATCATGGAGGTGTGAGTGTGTAGCAGAAGCAATTTCTCACCTCATGTCACACAGGACTCAGAGAAAGGAGGTTGCAGCAAGGGTCCAGGGCAAGATGCACCTCCACAGACACACCTCTAGACCTTTTTTCTCCAAAGGCTCCACCGCCATCTTTTACCACCTCCTAAAACTAATATTCTATTTATGGTTCCATAAAGGCTTTGGAGCTCTCATGATGTAATTGTCTCTGGAAATTCCAGCACAGGCACACACAGAGGTGTGTCTCACTAATCTCCTAAGGGGGTGGGGGTCTCTGAATCCTATGAAGTTGACAGTTGTGATCAACCACCAATCCATCAGCTCTCCACCTTCCTCATGAGCTTTCTCACTTCCTTCCCAGGTGGCTTTGTCATTCCCACCAAGCATGTCTCTTCTATGTCCCTCAGTGTGGGCATTTGCTGGCAGGGGCCTTTGCTGACTTCAGTGCCCCCATCTGGTCCTCCCCATATGCTTCTCTGCATAACCAAAGCCACCACACCTTCCATATTGGGAAGAATTGCTCTGAAGTCTTCCTGCTCCACAGTCACTACCTTTGCTGTAGACTTCTGACCATTTTTTTTTTGTGTGTTGTGGGTGGGTGGGTAAAAACTTGACCTTGCAGCCTTTGGGTCCCCTGCAGCCTTCCCACCCTCATCCTGCAGGATAGTATCTGAGAGTCTGAGCAGGCAAATGCTTGGTAGGCATGGGGAGGGGGGCACAGGCTCACAGCATGGCAGAATTGCTGCAGGGGGAAAAGGAGTGCTGGGCAGGAAAGGAGGGAGGGTGGAGACTTGCATGAGGAGCTGGTGGTGACCATGCCATCTTCAGCGTCCTGAGGGCCATTAGAGGATCACCCTTTTGGGGGGGCATAGAATATCTTTTGGTTGTGGGGTGCTTTGTGGGGAGTATGATGGAGGGAGAATGTGCGTAGCATAAAAAGATCCCACATAGGCTGGCTGAAGGGCAGGTTGCCCCACTAATGGGCTTTGCTGATTAAAACCAAGTCAGGGGTGAAGCTGTTTTTTTAATATTAAAAGAATATGCCCCCAATGGCCTAGTGTCCCTCACCTCCCTCCACCTTGGGAAAGCAGCTGACATTTCCTGCACATTTTAACTTTCTAACCAAATAATGAAATAATCATATCAGCTCCTCAGTCACAGGATTCATTTTCCTCATTCCCAGACTTCAGAATTCATCTCATATTTTAATCTGTTTTGAGCTCTTTTCAATTGCCTTGGAGATAGAGCCAAAGGTCCCCTGAACCCATGTTGCCTGCAGTTGTTTGGTTTAGGCTCCAGTGGGGTATTTTCTTTAATAACATGGTCCATTGTGCAGCAGCAGCAGCAGCAGCAGCAGGAATTGGAGGGGGTCAGAGTTGGGGCTGGGTCTGAACTATGTGGCTCCCTGACAGTGAATTAATGTCCAAATTCAAATTCTGGGGATTCTCATCTTCTGTCTTCGTACGGGTGGTACCCTCCCTTCCCCACTGTATTAATTCTAAAAGGCCATCCTGAGACGACATAGTGAATTCCAGGTCAGCCTGAGCTAGAGTGAGACCCTACCTCAAAAAACAAACAAACGAAAAACAGAGAGAGGGAGTGTAATCTGAACCCTCCCACGGTGAGATGGGAGGTAGAAACCTGCAGAACTCTGGAAGCTTCTGGGTCAGCTAGCCTGATATATATATACAGCAAACAAAGAGACGGTGCCTCACCTGAGGTGGAAGATGAGGACTGATGCTCAGGGTTATCCTGTGACCTCTACACATGTGCCATGGCATGCACACCCACCACACACACACACACAGCTCATGCATATATATTCCTATATATGTATGTATGTATAATATGTATGAAGGCTGATTTGGGTAGGTGGGTGTAATTGCTCCTAGAACTTTTCCATCCTCTCGAGAGTTGTAGGAGGACACGGTGAGGCACTCTGATTCAGTGACAGGGCCTCTCACCGCCGTGCTCTGTCTCAGTCAGTTTGGACAGCTGTAACAAAATACCGTAGCTTGTGTGGTTTCTAAACAACAGAAGTTCATCGCCCACAGCTCTGGAGGTGGAGGTCAGAGCAGATGTGGTGTCTGGCGATGGCTTGCTCTTCGGCTCATATGCGGTGCCTTTTGGATGTGTCCTCACACAGTTGATGGGGAGAATGTGGGTTTCTTCAGCCCCTTAAAAGTGCACACATCAGTCAGGTATGGTGGCACACGCCTTTAATCCCAGCCCTTAGGAGGCAGAGGTTGGAAGATCATTATGAGTTTGAAGCCAGCCGGAGACTACATAGTGAATTCCAGGTATGCCTGGGCTAGAGTGAAACCCTACCCTAAGACAACAAAAGGGCACAGATTCCATTTATGAGGACACCACTGTCATTCCCTGATTGTCCACAAAAGTTCCACAGAGAGGGTAGTCTCATGAAAATGAGAATGCCCATGTAGTCAAAGGTCTTAGGCAGGAGGAATGACCCGCCACACTTCTATCCCAGGTGTCTTATGGCAACAGGGTCTGGTCCTGCAATTCCATAAAGATGGCTCACTTTGGGGCTGGTGGCTCACATCTTTGAGTCCCTGTTGCTCTTCTGAAAAAGGAGGAGAAACCCCCAGACTTGTCTCAGTGGCAGAGCTGCTGGAAGGGGAAGTGGAGTATATCCAGCAGGGGGAACCACCTCCTGGCAGGGCAGACTGCAACTGTGGGAGGGCAGGCAACTCCTCCTGCCTCTCTGGCTGACGGCCTGTGCCTTGGACCAGACTCATTGCACCTCTGCATCTTCTGCCTCTCCTCCCTCCCTCTGGCTTGTCCCATGAGCCTTTCTGGGGCTCTTCTCCTCCTCATGGGGTTTCTATTCCCTCCTTATGCAGCCCAGTGCCTGCATGTCCCTAGACTTTCTAGTCCCTCAGGCAGCATGCCATTTAAGTTTGGGGTTTCCTCAAAGGTCTCCAAAGGGCTCCAGTGTGCAGGGGCTGAGCCTCTTCTTCACTGTCATAGTTCTAGAGAAAAGTGTACGGAGAGGAGGCCACCGGCATCCCTGGGCAGCAAGCACATGTGCCCAGAAGGCATAAAAGCATATGTATTGGATAACACTCTCCTATGTGTTCCCTGAGACTGGCTGTAGTTTGGAGTGTCAAAGAAGACTAAAGGAGCTGTTAGCAGTAGACTGAGTGGGGAGTTACACCAGGGTCCTTTGTGGTTGAAGAATTGAGATACCAGGGAACCAGGAGGCAGGGCAGCAGCAGACTGGTGATGGAAGATGGGATGGTAAGGCTGGCTCCTTGTGGCTCAGTTACATATTAGAGTATTGTTGTGTATCATAGGACTGGAATTTCATGTGTTGTCATGATGTCCCCTGTTGCTTTCTTTGAAAAGCATGTTTCAGTTACTCTCATAGTTTATTAGTTCTAAGCCTGCTCCTAAAGGTCTTCCTTCCGCAGAGGGAACGACAAATAAGAGGAGAAAGGCTGGCTTGTCACAGGAGGATTGAAGGGGGAAAATGGTGGAGAGATGTCAGGCACCAGTTCCGGGGAGCTGAGTGTGTGTTTTGGGCTGAGGGGCTCTTCAGAGCTGTCCATCAGCACCCTGTCTTCTAGTCGTTCCACACCCCTTGTTGTGGGATAGAGTGCCGTGGCCAGTCCTGCCCAGTGAGACCAGAGTGAAATGTGAGTTTCACTTCCAGGAGGAGGTGTGCTGTTGCCTCACACATGGACACCCTGTGCCGTTAGCTCAGGGTGAACCTGGGACTGGAAAGGTTGGCAGGACGAGGAGACCTGGTGGAGGAGACACGTTTGGCAACACGAAGTGCACATGAGCTGTCTCAGGCCCAAGAGATTGGAGTTCTTCCCAGCTACTAGCCCACTTGACTGATTCGGGGAGGTAGGCAGGCCTCCCTATGAACAGGCAAGGCCAGGTTTGAATGCCAGTAAGCTCTTCCTGGACCTCTGGAAGGGCCTCAGCATGGCAGTATACTTTGTGTCCTGGGGAAGGCCCACCTGTCCCACACCACCTCGGTACTTGGTACAAATTTCCCACCTCCCCCTGGATGACCAGTCTCGTTTTCTCCTTGGCGCTCTTCCTAGTCTCTGGTTCACTGTCACCTTTTCTGTGTGCCAGCATAAGGGCTCTTGTGAGACAAATGGGGAAATGAGAGCATGCACTCTGTTGCCCAGTCCTGTTTTTCTACCAGGGTGGCTCTGAACAAAACCCACGAGAAGGTAAAGCTTGTCTCTGTGACATCCTACTCCAACCTCTGCACTCTCGTCGAGGGTGTGTGCGGAGATGGTCTTTGCCTTCAGGGCATGGTCTGCTTCCATCAGGTTCTCTCAGCCTCTGGGAGAACATGACACTGTGGGGTGAGGCTCATGACCAAGGCCTGGCCCTGTCTCTAGATCCTTCCAGGACTGAGTGGGTCTATTTAGAAATGTCCTGTAGGATCATACATATAAAGAACTGCTGTGGGACCCACTTTTCCCATCATTTTTTGTTTCTCAGATTGCTCAGCGACAGGACTAGCCAGAGAAATTCAATCAGTGGCTGAGTTTTCTGGCTGCTAATCTCAGTCTTGGGGGGCACTGTGATCTAGCACGCTTACCTGTATAGGTCTGCTTTAGGGGATGGGATGTTGGAGTTTTAATTCAAGCAGTCTGTGTCAAAGTGTGAGAGGCCTTCCCGGTGCTAAATTCCTAAACAGTGCCCTGCTTTGTGTTGGAAAAGCATTTACCAGGATTGGTGGCAGCAGGGCAAATCACTGGATTGGGAGACAGGGACATTGTTAAGCTCTAATTGGTTACTGAATAATTTAACCACCCAGTTAGTTAGCAGGACGAAGAAGAGGCCTGTGGAACAGGAGGGCCCTCTGGAGTTGGGCCAAGGCTGCCTGGCTGCTCTGTGCTGTTTGCCCACAGGTTGCCACGAAGACTTTCTGTGTTGGTTCACTTGGAGATTCCCTAGAGCCAGCATGGGATTTGGAGTGCCAGGAGTCCAACAGACAGGAGCGACGATGGCATCAGCTCCATTCCTGTTTGAAGAACCACATCCATTCAGCAAAACTAGCAAAGGCAACTTCAGGAGCCTCAAACTTCATGTGCACCTGAGTTGCCTGGTGACCTGCTGAAACAGTGTGTCTTGTTCAGCAGGACCAAGGAGGGACCCAAGAGCATGTCTACCAGGTTCTTGGTACTGCTGCTGCTGCTGGACCTCATGAAGGCTCTCTGTACTCAGTCTCATCCTCAGGGCATTTATAGTCTAACTGAGGACCCGCTGCACACCCCAATCAAGACAGTGACGTAATGAATGCCCTCCAGAGAGAGACGTGCTAAGCACTGAGGAAGGTGGGGACAGGGAATGGGTGAAGGGTGGGAAACCTTGGACCATGAGCAGGAGATGGCGTTCTAGGCCATGCACGGTGCACGTGGCCAGCAGGACATGACGCCCCCTAGAGTTGACGGTGTGCTGCTAAGGTGGCAGAGAGCGCTGCCACACCTAGATCAGTCAGGTCGGTAAGCCCAGAACAGGCCAGCTGGGGAGTGGCGGTGGCCTGGCGGAGTTCTGGGACTAGCAGGAAGGAGAGAAGGCTTCATAGGAGCAGGACTGTGGATGATCTGCAATGCTCGGGTGAGAAGTTCAGACCCTTCCATGCTGAACTGGGAACACATGAACAACCGCGGTTTGGCTTCCCCAATGCAGACATCTGGAAATGAACTCTAGCATTTTTTTAAAAAAAAAACAAAAAAAACAGATTTCAGTAGTAGCTCATGGCTGGTCTGTGGGCTGTGATTTCAAGGTTACGTATCAGACTTTTCTCGGTCCTTTCATAAACTCTCACCCTCACTCCATTTCTCCCCCACGGTTCTTGAATTTCACAATTAGAGATCCCCCCCTCTCCAAGAGGCCCAATTTATAAAGGAGATGCCCAGGAAGGAAAATAACTAGCCTTACTATGCTGAGTCACCTTGGAGAGGATTTACGTAATAGTTTTTCCTGGGGCCAGTGGACTGTGGACACAGGACATGTAAATGTTGATGGACTGGGAGGCAAAGAGCCAGAAAGAACGGGTGTGGCAGAGGTGGATACCACTTTTGGGGTCAGAGAGGCAGCAAGAAAGCCAAGGCAGTATAGGGAGAGCCTGGCATCAGGAGCATTAGGGTGGTATGAGACCAGAGCCCAGAGCCTAGGGCCACTGAAAGGGAGCTTGTGCCCTCTTTCTGCAGATATTGAAGGGTGTACCACTGCTCTTCAGACCCCACCTTCACCTGCTGCAGCTCCTCTCTGGCTGGAACAGAGGGAGGGGGCTGGCATTTCTGTAGACTTGCTGGCAGGAAGAAGGAAACCATGCCTTCCACGTTGCGTTTGGAGTTCATTAGATAGACATACCCAGAAAAGCTAGGAGGGAAGAGAAACTCTATTCTAATTGTGTTTGGGGATACAAGTCTGAAAAGGAGATGGCTGGCGAGTCCTTTTGCTAGTGATGAATCACCTTATCTCCCCGTGTCCCAGGTAAGCATTTCCATGCCCAGAGTAGCATGTGTGTGTGTGTGGTGGGGGGGGGGGAGGGGTACGGACAGGCATCAGTGAGAACCTGTGTTTGGAAATGATGCACATACAGCTTCCAACGGGGAAGTCTTAGGAGCAAGTTCATCGCTTATGTGTAGGTTGAAACTGGAATGCCAGCTTGAAACACCTGTTGGTATCCAGAGGCCTTGTGGAAAGATGGAGTGTTGCACATGGTGTGAAGGACACACATGTACACTCCCAGCCTGCCTCATTTAATGCTTTTGTACTGCAACTGTAACCAGTAATAGAGGCTGATTTCTGATGCTAGAATGTCTTTTATTCTATACAACTCATTGGAATGATATATAGAACATACCTGGACTTATATACGTATGGAATGCTTGTGTATGGTGTATCATGGAGTGAAGAAGATGAAGCCTTTTGGGCGATGTTGTGACCTGGATCCCTCTTTCCCGCCTATAGCCCTTTGGGCCCAACTTCCCGAGACCACCGTGGCCCTACCTCTGCAGGCTGTGATAATTCGAAGCAAGTCATGCAACCATCTGGTTCCTTGTCCTACCAGTAGGGACCTGGAGTTATTCTCAGACCAGCTTTATCCTGCTGTTCCTATTGTTACAAAGAAGTGTGGGTGTGGTAGTTTGAATATATGGCCCCCAATATATTCAATGTTTTATTACTTTATAGTTTGCATCTGCAATCACCTTCCTAGAGGCAATGTCACTGGGGGCTGGTCTTAAGGTGTTAATGGTGGGTTTGAGATTCCATTGTAAAGATATGCAAAGTGTGCCTAGCAGGAGTTCCTGTAGTGTGCTGGACGTTTTGGCTGTTTTTTTGCTCAGTGTGCTGTGTAGCTGGTGGCTTGGCTTTTCTCTCTCTGCTTGGCCCTGTGAAGGCAGGCCAGCTTCTTCTGCCATTATGGAACTTCCCCTGGATCTGTAAGCTTCAATAAATAATATCCCTTCCTCCATAACTGTGCCTGGTCTGGAAGTTCATCTCAGTGAACCTGAAGCTGTCTGCTACAGTGGGTCTCTGAGAAAGGCTGTGCATGCTTCCCCCTGGAAATGTGTAGATTAAGTCATTAATTGTTTTAAGTTATTAATGTTTTAACATCACTATTAGAGGGATGGGAGGACAGCGGGGACAGGGAGTCTCCTCATCCCCACAGTGGGTCACATGTAGAATTCAGCTTGCAGTGGTGTGTCTTGTCCCTACATAGACACTTTCCCCTTTCCATACTGCTGGTGACAGAGACGGGTTGCCACTCAGCAAAGCCAGGGATGGAATGAGGCGTTGACAGAGGTGTTTCAGTGCTGGGCACTCAGGGCAGGCCACTGTTAGGATGGCTCTTGGGGCATCTCTTCTTCTCAGCACTATGTTGCCTTTTGGTGATCCCAGTGGTCACATTTCAGTGACATAGGTCACAGCTTAGACTTAGTCCAAGTACACTTACGAGCTCCTCTCTTAACCCCTCAGTGGTGAGTCCTTCTTTAACCAGTTTCCCAGCGGCCTGGCAGCCTGTAGAAGAACACTTGTGTGGGATGATGAGGGGCACAGACCCACAGACATTTCTTGTGTTGCCCCCCCCATCATCTTCCTATGGGAGGAGGCGGGCCTGACACTCACCAACAAGAGCCCCAAGGGATGATATGATGCTTCCTATTTCTCCTAGAATAAACTCGCAAGGGATGAATATGAACATTAGGGAGTGTGGAGTGTCATTAGGGCAGGAGGTTTGGCACATATCTTTGGGAATAATATATACATTTAGTCAGACAAGAGCGAAAGACTGCTTTATACCCCTAAGGCTCATGATCCTCACCTGGCATGAACATAGACTTTTATAATATGGGACCTTAAAAGGTTGTTTTCAGTACCAGGCATGTATTCCTATCTCCGTGACAGAGGTGTTTCAGTGAGAGGGCCTTCAGTGATCCCAATTATGGAGCAGTTGGTTACCCTAGGGCAGCTTGGTGGGAATAATATATACATTTAGTCAGACAAGAGCAAGCTTTATACCCCTAAGGCTAGACATGCCACTATTGTTTTTCAGTACGCATGTTCAGGGTCATTGGGCCTGTCATGGCCAAACTTGAATATTCAGTGTCCACTGTTTTCACTGCTGATGACTTCTGTCTCCCATACGCTGCATGGAGTGCAGCTATTTCCAGCTTTCAGTTGGCTGGTCTACAGGGAAAAGGTTTTCTGCTCCACACCAGCTTGCTTTCTCAGTGGCCTTGCCTCTCAGGCAAGAGATGTCTTCAGCAATAGGTCTTACTATCTGTTTCTCAAGGGAAACCAAGGGCTTTGGCAAAAGCCTTTAATGTTTTGGAAACTACTGGGACCTCCTTGGCCAACAACTCACTGGAAGGTATCCCATCCCAGGCACTGAAAAATTTCTAGTAACAGTCTACAGCTTCTAGATGTGCCATTATTCAAATGAGTAGGTTTACCAGATTTTGATAAGGAGGGATCTGGGTAGTGAGTGAGTGACAAGAGGGCAACTTTTTGCTGTATAGCCTCATGTGCCATTTAGAATTTAAAAACATTTAAATATTTTATTCATTTATTTTTTGAGACAGAAAGGAAGAGGCAGATATAGAGAGAAAGACAGAAAGAGAGATAAGAAGGGAGAGAAAGAAAGGGCATGTCAGGGCCTCTGGGCACTGCACTAAACTCTAGAAGCATGTGCCACCTTGTGCACCTACCTTTATGTGGGTACTGGGGAATTGAACCACGGTCCTCAGGCTTTGCAGACGAGTGTCTTAACCACTGAGCAATCTCTCCAGCCCCCATTTGGATTTTTGTTTTAACAGTGTGAATGTGTTGTCTGTATTTGGTAGGGAGGATAATGGGCCCCTGAAAGATGGCCACCCTCTCACCACTGTAAGGTACAGTGCCTTCTTTGGCATAAAGGCAAATGTGATTATGATTTAGAAACTTTGAGTTGGGACCACGAGCTCAGCCTATTCAGATGAGCTGTATCTAATCCTAGCAGCCCTTAAGGTAAAGACCATTCATGGCTAGAATCAGAGTGATGTCCTTGGGAGACTTGTCAAAGAGATCTGATGCTGGCTTTGGCTATGGAGGAAGGGCCTAGAGACCCAAACATTTCTTCAACCTGACCAAGAAAGGACATGTTCCTTCTCTAGGGACTCCTGAAGGAATAAAAGGAACATAGCTCAGGTGCTACTCTGCTTTGGGTCCAGTGACACCACTGCCAGACTTCTGATCTGCAGGACTATAAGATAAATTTGTGTTGTTGAAGCCACTCAGTCTGTGCCAATTTGTTACAACAGGAAAAAAAATCCCCACTAATCTTCTACTCAAAGCAATAGAGAACATAATTTTGTTTGTTTATTTATTTGAGAGTGACAGACAGACAGAGAGAGAAAGAGGCAGATAGATAGAAAGAGAATGGGCACGCCAGGGCCTCCAGCCACTGCCAAACAAACTCCAGATGCATGTGCCACCTTGTGCATCTGGCTTACGTAGTTCTTGGGGAATCGAGCCTTGAACCAGTGTCCTTAGCCTTCACAGACAAGCGCTTAACCACTAAGCCATCTCTCCAGCCCTGAGAACATAATTTTTGAAAGACGCTCACAGTCTAGGGAGAGCACCTGAGGGATACACTAGCTTTCAGTATACCATTCCATTAGGCTGGTTGGAGAACCCACTGCATCAGGAGCCATGCTGGGCACAGGGTCTACACAACAGAAGAGACTGGGGTGGGGGTGGGGGCTCCACAGCAAGCCTTTTAGACTTTTCCTCTTCCCATTTGAAGTGGATTCCAAGGGGCTAGGACTAGGTACCCCCACCATGGCCTCTGCTAGGCCGGGCATTTTAGGCCCTTTACTATCTTGGCCCTGACATACTGGGCCTCATTCAATAGCCAGAAAGCCTGCAGGGCTGTAGGATCCCATCCCACCCCTGGAGAAGCCTGGCTCTGCTTTTCTTTCCTCGCTCTGAACTTGGCCCGAATCCCATCACGTCCATATCACCCAAGGGTCAGGTGACTCAGGGTTTCTGCCTTGGGAGCTACGTGACCTTTCCCCATCTTGACCACTGCTCTCTCAGCTCCCTCATGTAGGGGGTCTGCTTTGTTTTTCTGTCACCTGCCTATCGTCTAAACAGAAACTCAGTGATACTGCTAATGGAAGCACATGCACAGCTCCCAGAGTTTGTACTAGTAGTGTTAGGCAGAGGCAAGGAGTGACGAAAGAGACAGAACCAACAGGGAAGACCTGGTGTTTGTCCTCTAGCTGTCAAGAGAACATTTATCATTCTCAGCCATGCCCTTTGTCCATGCCCACTGTATGCTGGGAAATTGATGAGTCCTCCTTCCCCTGGTATGTCTGGCATGAGTCTAGATTAAGGAGCCATTGAGCCACCTGTAGGTGCTTTTCAAGTCTGCCAGCAGCCCATCACCGGTGCCACACAACGGTTGCACTTAGAGGTTCTTGTCTCTTCCACCTCGTCTGCTTCCTCATCTTCCTTACCACCCCAGCTTCCCATGCTATTGGTCCTCCCCTCAGAGGGGCTTCCTCCAAGTACGTGTTTGGACAGAAGCAACAACCGCTGCAGCTAGCTGAGCTGTGTCCATGGTGACTCTTAAAAACCGGCTCTACCTGTGGGGATAATCCTGCCAACGCCACCTCAGCCTTGATGTGCCGTGGAGAAGTGGTTTCACTTCAGTGACGGGGTCCATGGGAAGAAAACAAAAAGCAGCCAGGCTGCCACGTCTGTGCCCTGATAAGGAACCACATTCTTCAGTGAAGTGTGACAACTGAAGTCACACACTCTGGAATGAACAGGTGAGGGTTTGCGTCCATACTCCCCACTGACAATCACGTGACCTTGGTGGCTTCCCCTTTCAAAGCATCTGTGAAAGTCTGAGCTGGACCAAAACCTAGGGCAAGCCAGGGATGGGCAGAGCTAGGTCTGAACTAGAATTCTGGACCCTGTGGTGAGGTCAGCTCTTGTCTGGGGAGACTGGCCCTCAAAGCAGAAATGCATGTAGCTCAGGGGCAAGGCTGTCTTGATTCTGCTTGGGCTCCCCGCACCCAAACTCCTGGCTCCTGCTGGTAGTTTTTGGCAAAGTTTATACTCCTTTACAATCCTGGCTTGTTTCTGGTGCTACTGTGCTGTTCCCAGGCCAGGAAGGCAGGACTGTGGGCTAGCCGAGAGGGCAGTCCTTTCCTGCCAGTTCTCTCCCTGGGGGTGAGCCTTGATGGAACAGGGCCAGGAACTCTATTGTCTCCTGGATATAACCTTCTAGGCATCATCCCACTCCTACATCCCTATGGTCTCTCACCTTTTCTCCTCAGCACTGCCCTGTCCGCATCTTAGGCCTTCTCTGCCCCACGCCCTGCCTTCTTTTTGCCAACCTCAGCACCTCCCTTGGGCTCTCCCACCTGCACTCAGAGTGATTTTGCATTTCATCCTCACACACTTTCCTCTCAGGCACTTGGGGCCTGGCCTTTCCATGGCTTTGAGCATCACTGGGAATAGTCTGCCAGCACAGAGGCAAGATTTGGAATTCTTGTTTCTGTTGTTCTTTTTTTTTTTTTTTTTTTTTTTTTCAAGTAGGGTCTCACTCTGGCCCAGGCTGACCTGGAATTAACTATATAGTCTCAGGGTGGCCTCGAACTCACGGCGATCCTCCTAACTCTGCCTCCCGAGTGCTGGGATTAAAGGCGTGCACCACCACGCCTGGCTCTGTTGTTCTTTTTTAAAAAAATATTTTATTTATTTAAGAAAGAGAGAGAGAGTCAGAGACAATGGGCCTCTAGCTACTGCAAACAAACTCCAGACACATGTGCCCCTTGTGCATCTGGCTTACATGGGTCCTGGGGAATTGAACCCAGGTCCTTGGGCTTTGTAGGCAAATGCCTTAACTACCAAGCCATTTCCCCAGCCCTGGAATTCTTGTTTCTTATTGCAACTCCCAGGGTCCTTGCTGGCTAGAACACTGGACAAGAAGTTTAGGTGTTCAGGGATGGAACAGAGGTTGTTGACAACTATAGTGGTTGGCTAGGGCACAAAAGAGAAGAGGCTGCTGGACCCGTGTCATACAAAGCTGTATTGGTGGAAGCTGGCTCCTTCCTGATGGAAGGAGTAGAGATGGAGGTTGCAGCTGCCTGACCTGCAGGGAGAGGAGGGCACATGCCCATGCGCTGCTGTGTTTGGTGGTTCTGGGTCTAGAGAGGCCTCCCTCTGATCAGGGGCTTCTCAAGTTTTTCTGGAGAGGCAGGGAAGAGAAAGATTGATATGAGAACCACAGCATCTCTACCACAAGAGAAGCCATAAGGGAAGGCAGAGCAAAACTGGGAAATGGTTTGCAGAAAGGATGACACCTGTTATGTCTAGCATTGGGGTAAAATTCTAAATTGGACTTCACCTTCTTATCCAGCCCCTGCGGAGCTGTCAACTCCTCTGATGGCCTGTCTATAAACCTGTTTTGAGAAACCAGTTGGCAAAGCTGGAAGATGTGCCAGTTCAGGCGAGGGGCCAAGACACAGGCACCTCGCTCATCCGGAGGCAGCCTGTTTGCAACTGCTCCTATGCAGAACACAGCCACATGCGTCAAAGCAGGAAAAGTTCCCTGCTTAGTCAAAATGACTCCAGCTTGCCCCTTTCTCCCAAGCACATCTTTCCTGACCCCACTCAGGACCCAGCTGCCCAGCCTGGGGTTGCACATTGGAGACAAGGCAGGGCAGCTGCTTTAGGCAGGCATGCTCAGACAGGTGGCACGACCATTGGGAGCCTGACTTCAGGGAAGGGGAAAATAGGAGAGGAGAGAAAGCCAGTGTATTTGGAACAGTGCCGAACACAGAATAACATAGAGTCCTTGGTGATGCTGGCAGGTTAAGATGAGGTTGAACAGTGTTTCACATCTCAGCCTTTCACAAGCTCATGGAACAAGACTGGGAGAAAATGTTCTTTGACAAATTTTACATCTTCTTTCCTTTGCTACAAAAGGAAGAGAGGCAAGAAAGTTTTTTTTTTTTTTTAATTTTTAAATTTATTTGACAGTGTGTGTGAGAGAGAAACAGGCAGATTGACACAGAGAAAGAATGGGCCGCTGTAAACGAACTCCACATGCATGCTCCACTTTGTGCATCTGGCTTACATGGAACCCGGGAAATTGAACCTGGGTCCTTTGGCTTTGTAGGCAAGTGGCTTAACCGCTAAGCCATCTCTCCAGCCCTGCAAGTAAGTTTTTAAAAACATACTTCACTTAGTAAGCTTCAAATAAAATACATTTTGATGCTTCAAGGGTTGATGTTTAGTTGCCTAGAAAAAATCATTGTATCCTATCTGCATCATTAGGAAAGCAGTGATTTCCATTAGCATCATAGAGTGAGATCCAAAAAGGATTGAGAAGTCTCTTCAACCCATTTACATTTTTACAGATGATGTTGTGGCTGGTCAGAGATAGGCAGTGACTTGGTGCCATAGCTAGGTGGCCACAGAGCTGGGCACTGAACTTGGCTCACTGTAGTGCAAAATGGACTTGGGGACTGAGCAGGAACCTTAGTTCCGGCTCTGTGTCTCAAAAGAGGTCAGCCAGACTGGGGCTCTCCAGCCTCTTCAGATCCATGTCAAGGCTGAGATGAGACCTTGATATCTTGGTTTCTTTTATTGTTGCTCTAACAAATCCCTTCCCAAAGCAAATTAAATGAGAGAGGGTTTATTTTGGCTCATAGTTTGGGGGTACACTCCATCATTGGGAGCAGTCATGGCAACAGAAGCGTGTGATAGCCGGTCACATTGTATCAGCAGACAGGAAGAAGAGAGTGATAAATGTGGACTGTGGGGGTTTGATTCAGGCGTCCCCCATAAACTTAGGTGTTCTGAATGCTAGGTTCCTGGCTGATGGAGATTTGGGAATTAATGCTTCCTGGAGACAGTGTATTGTTGGGGGTGGGCTTATGGATATTATAGCCAGTGTCCCCTTGCCAGTGTTTCACACTGTTGTCCATCTGATGTTATCCAGGGGGTGATGTCCACCCTCTACTCATGCCATCATTTTCCCCTGCCATTATGGTGCTTCCCCTCGAGTCTGTGAGCCAAAATAACCCTTTCTTTTCCCCCACAAGCTGCTCTTGGTTGGGTGATTTCTGCCAGCAATGTGAACCTGCCTGCAACAGTAAGGTTGGTACTGAGAGTGGGATTTCTGCTAGACACTTGACTATGTGGCTTTGGCCTTTTGGAGCTGATTTTCAAGAGGAATGTGGAAGGATTTGAAACCTTGCCTAAGAGATACCTTGTGGTGCTCTAAGTACAGCTTGATGGATTATTCTGGTCAGAGTTGCAAGACCTGAATGCAGTAAGAACTATGGACTGTGAGGTTTGGCTTGTGAGGGTGAAAATGAGCTTTGTCTCGATAGGGCTAGAAGCAGTTTATGTGAGAGGCTTGCTGTTATGCATGTGTCCTGAGAACTTGTGCAGGGTTGCAGTGCATAGAAACGGACTGGTGTGTACAGAGGGATATAGCACAGAAAGACATCCTTGGGCCAAAACTGCTGCCCGTCCAGCTGCAACTGTATGAGAGATTACAATCTTTGAGATTGGGCCAGCTGACCTGCATTGGGGCAACAGGATGCATGTTGACTGTTTTGAAGGGGCCTGAGTGCTCAAGGAGTGTCCTGTTTTTCAAAGTCTGTTTTATTCCCCTCTGGATTAACAAATTGGTATCCTATCTGATATTGTGGAGTATAAGAAATGCAGGAAAGAGAGGGTCATTGAGTTTGCAATGCGGTTTTGTGTTTTGGAAATGGCCATGAGCAGTGTGTAGCAGGTTTGCTGGATGCCTGCATGGAACCCGATGGAGCCATGTGGATGGACCATAGGTTGCAGTGGAGATGCTGGGACCACAAGACGGCTGCTAAGGAAAGCTGCCGGCCCCAGATGAAGTTTTCCAGGACTGTGAGCAGCCTATCTGGAGGGGTGGAATTGGAACTCCAGAGACTTGTTGCTGGTTAGAATTATTGTTCTTGGAAATTTGTCACTGACTAGAGTTTTTGGACTTGGAGCTACAGAGTTTGATGTTTGCCCTGATTGTTTTAAATCTTATATTGGTTGAATATTTCTTTCTATGCCCAGTGCCATCTTTTACAGTGTGCTTATTCTGTGCCATTATGGGTTTGGTGGGGGGGGGGATTTTCTTTTTGGTATTATGGCTCAGTTAAAAGACCTTGGATTATGGGGATGTTTGAACATCATTAGGTTTGAAAAAAAACTGTGGGGACTTTTAAAGTTGGACTGAATGCATTGTATTTTATATCATGAATGGATATCAGTTTATGGGGGTCAGGGGCAGAGTGTGGTGGTTTGATTCAGGTGGTCTCCCTCCATATACTTAGGTGTTCTGAATGCTAGGTTACCAGCTGATGGAGATCTGGGAATTAAAGTCTCCTGGAGGCAGTATATTGTTGAGGGTGGACCAGTGTCCCCTTGCCAATATTTGGCACGCTTTCCTGTCACTGTTGTCCATCTGATGTTGGCCATGGGGTGATGTCCACCCTCTGCTCATGCCATCGTTTTGCCCTGCCATCACGGAGCTTCTCTTTGAGTATGTGAGCCAAAATAAGCCTTTTTTTTTTTTTCCCACAAGCTGCTCTTGGTTGGGTGATTTTTGCCAGCAATGTGAACCCGACTGCAACAGTAGAAAACCTTGACTAATACACTGACTCTCAAATTGCTTTCTTCTTTTTATTCAGTCCAGGACCCCAGCCCATGGCCTATGGGATTGTGCTACCCACAGTTAGGGTAGGCTTTCCAACTACAATGAATTTAATCTAGAAACTTCCTTAGAAACATGCCCAGAGAATTGTCACCTGGGTGATTCTAGATCCAATCAAGTTGACAATCAAGATCAACCTTCACACCTGGAGAGTCTGAAACATCTGCCCAGGGACTAGTTGAGGAGAAGGTGCTGGGTGCTACTGGAAAGTTAGTGCAATTGCACAGAAATGCACAGGCTCGCCTCAGGCAAGGGATTGGGTATGGTCACAACAGCCTCCTACCTAACAGAGGCATGGTCATTTCTCTCCAGGATGTTCTGTGACTCTACCTCCCAGCATGTCAGGAACTGGTCTGAAAGGTGGTGACTAGCCTAGAACAAACAACACAGCAGAGAAGCTAAGTGTCCCTATTGTTTCTCAGGAGCCAGCTGCAGGGTCTGGTGTCTGCTTTCCGTTTCCTACAAGAGGTCTGGGAGGAGGGCTGCAGACCAGCCTGTTCAGCCCAAGCCTGCGGCAGCTTCTCACCAAGCATCTCTCCGCACACTTCCTATTTTTACTCTTAATAACCACGTGCTCGGGGTTACCAAGGTCTTCCTGTTGCTATAGTGAGAGGTGATGGTGCCAGCCTTGCAACGCACTGGACCCGTGGCTCAGAGGAAAAATACATTCCGAGTTGCTGAATTCTTCTTGGGTTTGACTGAGAAGATTTACTGCGCCGTTTTCTAGCCTTTGCAACAATGGCAGTTTGTGCACAAAATACATAAAGCCTCAATAACAAAGAATAGCTGGCATTTCTGGGGAGTGGGCATCTGAGAATACACAGAAGATAAATCTTAAATTACAAAAATGATAAGACTTCACTGGGAAAATATAAAAAATGACAAATAAATAAAAACAGACACAGTTACACTGCCTAATACAGCCTTCATGGTCCTTGTGAGCTATAGCCCCACTGTCCATTTTCCTAAGCATGCCCTGGGCAGTGTGGAAGACGCTGTGTCCACATAACCACAGCCGACTTCTCTTACTTAATATGTCATGAGTGTTTCTCTGGGTCGCTGCATCACCCTCAGTAAGCGCTGCTTGTATTGCATTGTCTGGTAATGTCACATAATATTATGCTGTGCCCTCCTCCTCCTCTTCCTCCCTGGGGTCCTTTGAATCCACTTGGTGTCCACTGAACAGCTCAGTCTGAATCTGTTCCTCCTCTGATGTAGACAATGGGCCTGTCTGGTCCCTGTCCCTGCTCCCTCGGTTCCCCATCCTCCTTGCCAGCTTTGTTAATCCAAGGGTGGTCTCAGACTTGTAGACTGGCATGGGCATCCACTGGGAACTTGCTTGTAGAAATGTGTACTCCAGATCCTACCTGGGACCTATCAGTCGGCATCTGGGTTGGCATTTGGGCGCAGTCCCCAGATGATTCTCAGCACATTGGTTGGTGTCTGAAAGTGTTGATCGCAAACCTACAACCTGCTTCTAGTTCCAGGATAGAAGCCATAGCCCTAGCTGGGTACAGGGCCGAGACAAGAGAGGGAAGAAGGAGAGAATGAAGAAGGAAGGGGCCAGACTAATGGAACAGCCCACCCATGGGGACAGCTGTGGGCTAGGATCTTTGCAGAAGTTGGGAAGTGATGTAAGGACATTCTATAAGCTCACTTCATAGAATATGCAAGATTGGAAACTGGGGGCCCAGCTGGCTGCTAGGGCCAGCACAACACCCCTATCCTGGTTTTCTTGATGAAGCTGAGGCACAGAGTCAAGTTGCTCACCAAAGGTCACACAGATAAAAGGTGGTAGGCTTAGGATTCAAACCTGATTCCAGAGTCTGTACTTATGAAACACCTTGAGATGTGCAAGCTAAACAGCAGAATGAGGAGGTCACTTTGCACTGGTGATAAGTGACTCTCTTGAGCTCACAAAGTTCCTGGTCCCTAATCAGGATTTGAACACAAAACATTTTAGGCCCCAAACTAATAGTCTTTCTACCTTGCGTCTGACATCAGCCAGGTGTGAAGTCGGTTCCTACCTCTCAGAACAGCCACTCTCCTTTCCCCCGATTATAACTCCCTGTGCATTCAAAGATAGATTTCCCTCATCTGTTCATGGTGGGAAGATGCAAAGGGTAGATATGAGATGCATTTTAAATTAGGGAATGTTAGGGCAGTGTCAAACATAACATTTAATCCAACTGCTTCATTTTATAGCTAAGCAACTAGACCCAGAGAGCTCAGGTGCCTTGGCTGAGGTCACACTCTGGGTGCATTGTTCTTTGGATGACACTGGGCTCTTTTTCCCTGGTGGCCTGGGGATCCTGGGTCCTCAGTGCCCTGCCTGGCCAGCCAGCACTGCCTGTAGCTTGCTAAGTCTATATCAGCTCAGCTGCATGCTTAGGTTGGAGGAGGCAATACACAAACGTATATTTAATGTATAAAATAAATACCCATTTGCTAGAAAATATCCAAGCCACTCATAAGTGTGTCCAGAGACTTTTGAGACAAGCACTCCTCCTCCCACCCTTCCCTGCCCCACTCCTCAGGGATAGTCTCTTCACATGGCCCCTCCAGTGGCTCCTTAATTTTCTTGCCAGCAGTTGGGTTGTGTAGGATCTCTGCCACAGCAAGGCTATTTTTAACAAGCATCCCAGGCTTCAGGGGATTGAGGAGAGGGGAAGAAAAAAAGATTTCATTTGTATATATTTAATTTGTGCACCTCTGAGAAGGCAGTGGCTTCCTTGTCCCCGATGCCAGGGTTGCGACATTTGATCAGGTTCTGGACTCTGGGCAATCCTTTCTCTTCCCCTGTAACAAGGCTGCAGGGCTGTGAGCAGTTAGTCCATGTTTCCCTCCTGCGGGCAGTCTCCTGATCCAGCCGCCTCCAGCCTGCTCTCTCAAGCAGCCTTGAGAATTCTGGCTGGGTCTCCAGGGCTGGGGAGGTCTGGGAACCTGACTCCCAGTGCCAAGCTCATATTTAGAAATATCTCCAGGCAGACATTGGCATCTGGCCCACATGGGTTCTGGGCAGGGGGTGTGGTCACGTGTGCTGCCTTCAAGTGGGCAGATTCCAAGTGGGTACTGGCCCACTGTGAATGTAAACACAGTGCCTTTGTGCAGAGAAGCTGGTTGGCATCTGTGCCCCTGGGCACAGAGAGGTTGTACACGTGGATGGGGGACATGGGAAGAGTGAAGAAAGATGGTACAGAGTTAGAGTGGACAAATGGCGGTCAAATAGTGGTTTCAGCCTCTGGCTTGTCACTAGACCCACCTTCTACATCCCTTCCCCAGCTTCCCAGAGTATTGCCCCTGCCTCAGCAGTAGCCTGATGTCTTCCAGTGGGCCAGACAGTGCTCCAGGCTGGCCCTTCCTTCACTTTCTGCTCTGAGTTCCCCAGCATTGAGACCAGAGCAAGCCCACCCGAAGCAGAGCCTGCACCATCTCTGGGAGGGGTGGCCCTTCCACATCTCCAGATGGCATCTGTGAAAGGTGGTCCAGAGTGATGTCATCTCCAAAGGCTCTTCCGGTACTGGTGGCAAAGCACCCCACAGCCTTCTTCGTTTCCATGACAGCATGTGATGATGGATACATTAGACCCACTGATCTGGGCTTTACATGTTCGCCCTCCTGGGTGATGAACACCATACCTCTCAGCCCCGTGAGAACTCGTTTTTCTCTTTCTTCTTCTTGTTACAACATTCGGATGTGCTAGCGTATGTGTGTGAGCACACATTTGTATGTGGGTGTGTGTGTGTGTGTGTGTGTGCGTGCATGCACAGGCCGATGTCAACATCAGTGTCTTCCTTCCTCAGTTGCTGCTGGTTTTAGAGGCAGGGTCTCTCACGGACACTGAGTCCATAGCTTACTGATTTAGTCAGTCAGCAAGTCCCAGGGATCCTCCTGTTTCTCGATCTCCAGCTTTGGGATTACAGGCACATGCTACTACACCCGGTATTTTACGTTGGTTCTGGGGTTCAAAGTCAGGCCCTCATGCTTGCGTGTCAAGTGTTTTACTGGCTGGGTCACCTTTCCAGCCCCAAGACCTCTCCTTTATGCGCAGACAGCTCCTTCTTGGGAAGGCATTCTAGGGCACTCACTCACGCCTCTGAACATCTACCATGACAGGCCCACAGTGGCCACTGAGACCTCGGACAGTGCAGCTGTGGGAGACAGGGCAGGTGGCTTTCTGCCCTATGACGCCACAGTGCTCCATCTTTTTGCAGCTCTGCTCTGGGACCCTACAGCTTCTCTCTCACGCTTCGGCTTCCTGGAGAGGAGACTGCTTTCTTAGAGCCACATGGGCTGAGAGAACCCAAAGGCAACCAGGAGACTTCTGCCTGTCGCCTCCTAGCGCCCCACCCTGCCCTGCCCACTCATTCCTTGTCTTTCCACATTCAAGGGGAAAAGCTCCACGAGGTGGTCATAAAGGCTGAACTGGTATTCCCTGTGAATCTCTTAGAGCAGCAAGGCAAATATACAATAAGTGAATGAATGGAATCTTAAATTTAGACAAAGAGCAATATATAGGATGATGGCTACAGGGGACTGAAGGAGATCCTTGGAGTCAGCCCCAGCCCCTCCTTTTATAGGAAAGGCTTGCAGGCTCAGAGGAGGTGGGGAGGCTGCCTCTAAGCCAGCCCGGATCTCTTGAGGTCAGAGGATGGCAAGATACAGAACTGAGCACAAGCCTGCCCTAAGTGTCCCTTGTCCTTGGGAAAATTGCCTTTTCATATGGTTGGGAATGGGCAGTGCAATTTTTCTTCGAGGGTTAATTGTTTGGCTGACAGCACAGATAATTAGGAATGAGAATCCTGGAGTGAGGGCAACAGTACCATCTGCTATGAGTATGCTTGAACCCCACCCTGCAGGAGAGCTGGGCCGTGTTTCTCCTGTACCCCGACCCCACAAAAATATGTTGTCCTGGCTGTTTGCTGCCATCCCAGAGCTAGATCACCCCAGTGACTGCGTAGCCAGTGGGTTGCAATGGTGGTCAGTTTCTTAAGGGTATAACACCCCCCCACACACACACACAGTACCTGGGTATGCAGCAGGACTTACTAAACTTTGAGGCTGAGCGACAATCTGGCACTAACACAAGGGGCTGTTTTCTGTTCCCCACTGAGGCTTGCCTGGTACTTCTGTTGGCTGAAGGTGGGCATGTGGGGTTGCCCCCAAGCTACATAGCTACCACTGATGTTTTGTGTCATTTTCCTGTCCAGGTCTATATGGATGTGCCACTTGCTCTGGCTTGCTGGCATTGGCCTTTGGTCTGTGCAGCTTGCTGTGGAAGCAGGCTAGGCCTGGTCACGGCTAGACAGGGATATTCTGGGTGAGAGTCCTGCACCTCAGTGGAATTAGAGAGACTTTAGAGCCAAGTAGTCTGGAGAAGGTAGAGACTTTTCTTCATGGGCACAATTTCATGGCTTTTGCTTTCATTTTTTCTTTTTCAGGAGTACATCCCAGGTGTAGAAGAGCATATAGAATATATATACATCTGCCTTTTGAAGGGAGTAATAACAACTACCTTGCCTTTCAAATGAGTTCTAACTCTCCCATGTTGCATGTTGCCTTGTAGAGAAGGACCTAGAAACCAAGTGGCCAGGAGGCTCAAGGTCAGTCCCGCCTCCAGGGATGTGTGGTTCTTTGTCATGGCCAGCGTCCCTTTGGCCTGAGCTGCTCCTGTCTGCTTAGTGCCTCCCATGGTCATTTTCCCGGTTTCTCGCCCTGCCTTTGCTGTGCTGTCTCCTCCCATGGGGAGGAAACTCAAGACATGATTGTTGGGCTGGAGGGATGGCTTACAAGTTAAGTCATTTGCCTGCAAAGCCAAAGGATCCAGGTTCGATTCCCTGGGACCCATGTTAGCCAGCTGCACAAGGGGCACACATGTCTGGAGTTCATTTGCAGTGGCTGGAGGCCCTGGAGCACCTGTTTTCTCTCCCTCTCTCTCCGTCAAATAAATAAATAAAAATTAAATTAAATTTAAAAAAAGACATGATTGTCTTGCCCACTCCCAGTAGGGCAAGTGGCCACAGTTCCCTCCTGCTTATACTCCCACTCAATCCCCATCTGGGGTTAATGAAATCAACCCAGTGCCAGGGATCATTTTTTCCAAAGAATAACTGGAAAATAGAAGTTCCACTCTTGACACTCTGTAACTTGCAGCGTGACCTTTAGAAAGCTTCTCGACCCTGAGCTTCTGTCTCCACATCTTAGAAGAACCTTGTAGAGGGCTGGCAGGAAATGGAATGAATGTTAAGGACACACAAGGAGCCTTGAGGGTGGAAGTGAATATATATGGGACACGTAAGCCCATTGTCATTATCATGCTCCAAGTCCACTTAGGCCAGAGGGAAGACTGTGCCTCCCTTCCTTTGCTACTCACCCTGTCCATGCTGCTTCTTGTTCCTGTAGTATTGGGTACCTGTCACAGCCCCTTCTCAGCACTGGGTCCACTGAGGCCCAGAGAAGCTCAAAGTTGTGCTGGAGGTCCCAGCTCAAGGTCATAGCCTTGTGGGCGGCGGGAGCAGATCTTGTCACCCACAGGAGCTGGGGGCCACGCCTGGGGAAAGGTATAGGGCTGAGGCCAATGTGGACCCAGTGTCCAAGGACAGGTTGAGTTTCTGGCCGAGTGTGAGCCCTGGTCTTGGTCTTGGAATGACAAGATTCAGTGGAGTCCTGTGTCCCCCTTTCCCACCCAGGGAGGTTTGCGTATCTATGATGCTTGCCTCTCCGTTGAGATGAAGGGCTGTGGGAAGTTATTTCCCCCTAGCCACAGGTGAGGTGACCTACCTGGAACCCAAAGCCTTGCCTCAGGGTCTTGACAGAAGTGGAGGAGTGCTCTGTGTGCACATTATTATTATTATTATTATTATTATTATTATTATTTGCACAGAAGTGTTGGTAGGGTCAGACATTCATCTCCTTCCTCTTTCCTAGAGGCTCTGTAGGTGGGTCTGAACTGAACCCCAAATGAGAGCTAGCAGGTGGATGCACACTGGAAGGTGTGTCTTTCAGGAAGATAGACTGATATACGCCGAGGTAAGAAAGCAGGCATAATAGGTATTCACGCACATGTGTATAGGTGAGATAGGTATGTGTGTGTGTGTGTGTGCGCATGTGTACGCATATGTGTTGAGCCCTGTGATCAGGACACTATGAGTGAAAACTTGGCATGACAGTCACCAGATATTGTAAAATCTAATACTAAGAGCAATAGAGGATGGCTAGAAGATTCCAGAATAGTTCACACTTGGGCTTGTGTCTTGGCCCTGGTTGGTGATAGAAGCCTCTGTTCTCCCCACAGGTCCCCTCTGAAGCAGCTGGGAGCTCAGGTCTCCCCATTCCCGAGGAGCGGGTCAGCTAGAGGAGGAAGGGATGGTGTGGAGCTCTGAGGAGTGAATCACAGCCTGTTGGACCTGGAGCTCCGAGTGGGGGCCGCAGCGCTGGGGTGACTCAAGAAGGATTGACGCTCTGGCCCGCGGCGACATGTACACGGTGTAATGACAGGTAATGAAACTGAAGCTCTGCTATCCTTTATGAATGATATGGCAGGCAGGAGGATACATCAGCCTGTAGCCGGCATAAAATGTCAACCTCGGGAAGATAACTATGCAAACAAAACACAGGAAGCCTGATAAGATGATAGATGGACACCTTCGAGTTATTCATTTTCGTCTATGTGCTTGTTGGAGCGCCGGAAGATTTAACATCAGTCCAGCTCACTTCCTATGCCTTGTGGGAAGGCCTTACACTGTTATGGATGTAGTTAGTGCGTCTTATTTGAGGAATTCAGAATAACAAATCAAGAAGTCAGTGTTGCTGGGTACTCCTGCAGGGAGTTTATACCAGTGGGGAAACTGAGGCAGTGAAAGGTAAGGGAGCCTATCTTGTGCATCTGTGACGGGTGAGGATGGACCTGGGGTCTTGTCACCTGGGAAGAGGTTAGGTTTGGTTTAGATACTTTGAATGACAGAATTGTTGATATTGGAGTTGCTTATGGGGAAGAGAAAAAAAAAAAAGGAAGGAAGGAAGGAAGGAAGGAAGGAAGGAAGGAAGGAAGGAAGGAAGGAAGGAAGGAAGGAAGGAAGGAAGGAAGGAAGAAAGAAAAAGGAAAGAAAGGAACACATTTGTGGCTCTCCCATCCCTTCAAGTTGAGCAGCTAGCTATCAGAAGAGGGAGGTTGCTGGAGAGGCCATGAGTAGGAGTCTGGAATGGATCCCAGGATTTAGCTAAGGCAGGAAGCAAGCAACAAGCAGGTCTCGAGGACCAAGAAAGCAGAGCATCTTTGTCTAGCAGGACAAGGGGCCTGCGGGGCTAGAAATCCTTAATGCACTCGATTCCTGCTGGTTGTCCGGTCTGTACCATGTGTGCCATGAGGGTGGCGCTCTGGCAGCTCCACCATGGGGAACATGGCTGAGACAGAAGCAAAAATAGCTTGGAGTCTTTGGGAGATGGCCCAGGGCAATGGGAGAAGAGCCAGTGGCTGAAAACAGGAGGTCTAAGGAGGGTGTGGCAAATTCCATCCAGCCCTGGTCAGGGTCAGGGTCAGGGTCCAGGGTCAGAGCCAAGGGCTGGGGAGTGGGGAGGGACAGAGCATCAGGGCTTCTGGGTGGGCTTGTTCTAAATCGGGCTGAGAGAATAAGTAGAAGGGATTCAGAGAGCTGAGCCCAGCTCTAGGAAATGGTTTGGCCATGGGCCACAGGCAAGCGGGCCCAGGACTTGACTCCTATCTCCAGAAGGAACTGGAAATGGAAAGAATGGAGACCTGGGACTGACTATGTCTGGAGGGGAGACAGTAGCCCTTCTGGTGCCAGGTTACCATGCCCTAAGGTGCTGGTCCTCGGTAGTCCTCACATATGCTCTGGCTACGGAAGCTGCCCTACACTTTTGCCTAGAGACAGGCCAGAGCTGACCTGTGGGGCCCTGCAATGGGAGGAGTTGTGGGCCGAGTGCAGAAGCCAGTGTCCAGCCCTGAGGGGTGGGAGAGTCCTCCCCTTCATGTGTGGATCCTGTCTAGGCCAATTTTTAACCAGTATTTACAACTGTGTGCCATGTATAATATGGATTGTATTCATTACTTTTGTGACACTGAGACCAAATGACCTGCCAGGAACAGCTTTGGAGAGGACGGATTTGGGATTTCTTTTGGTTTATGGTTTATGGTTTGAGGGGATATAATCAGCCCGTCAGAGCAGGAAGGCCGCTGCAGCTGCTTGGTGCATGGCGCCAAGCAGAAGACAGAAAGTGCTGGCTGGAACCAGGAACAGGCTGGAGACCTCAGGCCCTGCCACGACGGCCCTACCTCTGCCAGCTTGGCACCTGTCCCTGAGGTTCTGTAACCTCCCAAAACAGCACTACCAACTGGGGACCAAGTGTTCAAACAGAGGAGCCTGTGTGGGACACCATGTATTCAAACCATAACACGTACGATGCATCATGCGCTGGGTGTCATTAATGCAGAGCATGAGACACAGTATTGCATAGATCAGAGGAGAAAACAGAGCCTGGTCCAGGCCTCTGGGGATCCTCAAGTTTCCGTCTTCAAAATGGGACAGCTCTGTCCCTCTCATAACTTGCTCAGAAGAATTAAACACAACAGAAGATGCACACACTTTTCCCAGTAGCTCTCCCCATGATAAGCGATCAGTACGTCCAGCTCACTTCCATTACTGCTCTCTGGTGGGTGGAATTGGGGCAGACTGGGAGAAATGCCCCCTGGGCATGGGGCTTCTGGTAGCTGACAGCTTTGCAAGCCTGGCCATCAGAGCTGCTCTGGCCTCAGGAATGGGGGTCAAGGTGGATCCTAGCACTCAGAATTTCAGTGCTGGGCCAGAAGCTGGATCCAGAGAAAGACAAGAGCCAGGAGGGGCAGCCCAGGGATTTGGAAAAGTATTGAGCAGAGAGAAAAAGAGACATTTCTTTTTCTTTTTCTTTTTGGTTTTTTCATGTAGGTATCTCACTGTAGCCCAGGCTGACCTGGAATTCACTATGTATTCTCAGGGTGACCTCGAACTCACAGCAATCATCCTACCTCAGTCTCCCAAGTGCTGGAATTAAAAGTATGCACCACCATACCCAGCTTTTTTATTTTATTTTTTATTTTTATTATTTTTTAAATGATTTTATTTATTTATTTATTTGAGAAAGAGAAAGACAGAGACAGAGAGAATGGGCACTCCAGGGCCTCCAGCAGCTGCAAAGGAACTCCAGACACATGTGCCACCTTGTGCATCTGGCTTACATGGGTCCTGGAGAATCAAACCTGGGTCCTTCGGCTTTGCAGGCAAGTGCCTTAACTGCTAAGCCATCCCTCCAGCTCCTATTTTATTTTATTTTATTTTATTTTATTATTTTATTTCATTTTGAGGTAGGGTCTCACTGTTGTCCAGGCTGACCTGGTACTCACTATGTAGTCTCAGGGTGGCCTTGAACTCATGGTGATCCTCCTATCTCTGCCTCCCAAGTGCTGCCACCATGTCCAGCTCCCTGGTTTATTTTTTAAAGATAGTTCTCCTGTAACCCAGGCTGGGCTTGAACTCATTATGTAGCTGAGGCTGGCCTTAAACTCCTGATCCTACCTCTACCTCTCAAGTGCTAGTAGTACAGGTATAAGCCACCGTGCCCACCTAACAGTGATGTCCTGAGTCATTTGTTTTAGATGGTCAGTTGTGTCCTCTGAAGCCAGCCAGGCTTCAGGCTTCCCTAGAGTACTAACCTAGGACCTGGAGGTTCTAGAGTAACTCCACACAGTTCCTCAAGTCCTCCAAGCCTCAGAGCTTCACTGAAAATAGAACTCATAATCTCTCTTATGCTGGGTAACTATGAGAACGAAATAAAACAATGAATAATTGCTCTGCGACACTCATGTCAAGAAAGAATTCCTTTTATTTTCGTCAATCAAATGAAAACAAAGCTGAGTTCCCTGACTGTCTGAAGCTGGCAAATTTCCTAGCAGGCATTTCTGCAGTCCTGTCTCAGCCCTTCCAGTGCATGGGAACCTCAGGGTTTTGCCTGACAGGAAAATGGGGAGGGTTGATTGAGGCTGGCCCTCAGCCCATGGTGAAGCTGCAGACCCGCGTGGCCATGGACAGAGCCCAGATCTCTGCAGCTGCCCCGTGTCCATCTCCTCTATGGTGTCATCATCTCCAAATGCATCGACTACAGGGGAGGTTGGCAGCCACTCGGGGGCCCAAGCATCTTGCTGCCTTGGGGCCTCACTGAAGGATCTATCCATGCTTCTCCTTCAGCCCTCACTCTCCTGTCTTTAGCCTCAGCCTTTGAAACAAAGGTCCAGCCCTATCTTACCTGACCCCTTTCTTTTCACAGCCACAGCTAGTGCCTCCTTAGGATAAGAGAGCCCAGTTTTCATTGTCACACACACACACACAAAAATGGCTGCTCTCTCTGGGGATGGACGGTGGGGGGGGGCAGGGACACACTTCTTGTTATTCTGTGACTAGCATCTGCAGTTGCCACTGGGGCCCAGCAACAGCAGAAAGCAGTAATTGCTCTCTGTTTTTATTAACAAGGTAGCCTACGCATGTAGCTGCTGCTCTGCAAGGTCAAGTTCTCCTATGCCCGGCCCCATCCGAAAGATGTGTTAAATAATTCCTGCCTTTTGTGTTTTATTTCCTTGAGACTCACACGAGCATCTCTGTGTGGAAGGCTTTTGTGAAGTTAGCAAGTATTGAGACTGTGGACTCCCCAGGGGGTGCTGTGTGGCCTGGGAGCTGGGTTGAAGCTGGCACCTTGAGTCTGAAGAAGGCGTCTCTTCTCTCACCCTCTGTCATCAGAGGAGGCATTGTCTTCTCACTGGAGTGCTTCCACCAGGCACTCTACTGCAGGGGGAGCTTCTCTGAATGCACCCTTCCCCTTTCTTCTCCTCACTTAGGTGTCAGCCATGGTGGTAGGTATCCTTGGCCTCTTGGCCTGCTGAATGGGATCTCCAGCCAGGCTCCCTGGGTTTAAATCCGCCCACATTATGGACGTGTACAACGTGGGACTAGCGAGCAAGGGTGTGGGTCTGAGGGAGCCATGCAAGTCCTACCACCTCCCAAGTATGGGCCTGGAGAGGGTTGTTATGCAAGGGAAGGTTGAAAGCAGATTGGTGTCCAGCCTGGCAGGGGTGGGTATGATGGAGACTAGCTGGGCATCAGCTGTGTAGGAACCAGGCAAAGCCTTTAATTTTTGTTTATTTTTATTTATTTATTTGAGAGCAACAGTCAGAGAGAGAGAGAGAGAGAGAGAGAGAGGGAGGGAGGGAGGGAGTGAAAGGGGCAGAGAGAGAGAGAATGGGCGCGCCAGGGTCTCCAGCCACTGCAAACAAACTCCAGATGCATGCGCCACCTTGTGCATCTGGCTTACGTGGGTCCTGGGGAATCGAGCTTTGAACCAGTGTCCTTAGGCTTCACAAGCAAGCGCTTAACCGCTAAGCCATCTCTCCAGCCCAGGCGAAGCCTTTAAAGCAAGTGGAAGCTCTCTGGGTCCCTGGCGCTGAACTGATCCTCTCTAGGTTTGCTCGTATTGGACCGTGTGCAGTGGAATGAGTGGCTTTTGGTGTTCACTGTGGTGCCATTTGGATCACTCTAGACTGGAGTTCTTCCACTCTAACCCAGCAGGTGGCTCCTGCTTCCTACTACCTTTCATGGAACCTAAGCCTTCAAGGCTGTTATGAATCCTAAGAGCCCTCCAAACCAGTGTCATTGTGGCTTAATATTTATTTTAGAAGGTAATCTGTGGCATATTTGGATGGCAGTGTGTTGGGAAGGAGATGTCACAAACTCAAACACATTTAGATAGGATGGTAGTCCTGGTGGTAGACCTTGTGCAGATCTATTTCCTTCCCCAGGCTATAACTCCTCCACTGTTAGATGAGCTTGAGAAAGTGAACCAGGTGATTTTACCCTGTGGCCAAATGGATGTACATATTTTTGTTGTTGTTGTTTATTTATTTATTTATTTGAGAGCGACAGACAGAGAGAGAAAGAGGCAGATAGATAGAGAGAGAATGGGCACTCTAGGGCCTCCAGATGCATGCGCCACCTTGTGCATCTGGCTTACATGGGTCCTGGGGAATCGAGCCTCCAACCAGGGTGCTTAACTGCTAAGCCATCTCTCCAGGCCCTGGATGTACAACTTGAGAGCAAGAGGCTCAGTGGTAGCTCTCATGGTCCAAGATTGGTGAGAACTAGGGCAACACCCTTTCTTTACCAAGTCTACAGTGCATTGCTTGGCAAAATCAGTTCCTGTGTTGCTTCCTGGGGACCCTCAGGGAGCAGCTGCCCATGTGTCACTCCAAGTTTTGCAGCAGGGAGAAGGCAGAAAGTCACAGTGCCCTTGACTGACAACCTTCATACATGTATTTAACAATTTTAATTTTTCATGATTCTTCGATAAAAATAGTGCCCAACTAAAAACAAATACATTTGTATTTTCCATCTCCTTAATTAGTTTCTAATTTGGGGGTCCTTATTAGCTTAAAATCATCTCACTGAAATGGCCCTCGGATGAGAAAACACACGAATCGCACAATCAACCCGAGAGAGATCTTCCTATTTAATTATGCTGATTGACGCACTAGAGACCCCTGGCAACATGAACATCTCAGAATAAGCTTGATTTGTGCAATTTGGTTTTTAAAATTTTTTTGGATGCATATTTATCATGTTGCAGCTCCATGCTGTTCTCCTTGAAATCCTGACTTGTCTCCTGAGATGTGGGAGGAAGATCCCAGGGGCTTCTGCTTAGTCCATGGACTCACTGGGAGGTCCCCTGCTTGTCTGGTGGTCTAGAGGCAGGCTAGGAAAGGGTGGGCTGATAGAATTGTGGTGCTGGCTGGGAAAGGAGAGTCTTCCATGATGTTATAAATAACGGGCCAATTCAGTGTGGATGTAGCCAGAACCAAATGTTGTGCTATGAATGTGCTATGACTTTGGAGACACTGAGAACACTTAGTTGATTAGAAAGATTAGTCTCTCACCTCTCAACCCACGGATCAGTATCAGCATTGCTGAAAGCTGAGCAGCCTGATGCAGTAAGAAAGGGTGGAAAGTACTTGTCATGAAGCTGAGACTGCCTTGATCAGCCCATGGCTCCAACCACTGCTCTATACAGGGGCAGGATGAGCACAGGAAACTCCACCATTGGCAGTTCCCACATCTGGACCAGGAACAGTGCTCAGAACAGTGCCCTAATTTCTTCAGCCTGAATGATGTCAAAGGGAGATAATGAGTGAAGGGGATTGTTATAGATTAATGGTGAAATTGGGAACCAAAGCCACTGGGGCTCTGGAGAAAATGAACAGTTCAGAGTCAGAGGCAGTAGAGATTGCCCTTGCCTGGGGTAGTCTGTGATGGTCACCTGGAGAAGATGGCACCTGACTTGGGAGCACACCCTTCTGTTGCTATAACTCATTCAGTTTGGGTACTGCCCCTGCCTCCTGCTTCCACATATAAGCAAGGGCACACGCCCCCTCTGTGCAGAGTCTTGTTGATGCTCCACTGCCTGGTCTTCCCAGGTCCTCCCATCTTCTCCATTCTGTTTCTACCTATTTCCCTCAGAGCCAAGAGGGTCTGGGTTATGCATCTGCCCTCGCTCCTTTCACTCCTGCGCTCTCTTTAAGCCCCTGAGATAGAACAGCGCAATGTGACATGCGCACCATTCCTCCATTTGGAAATGTTATTGTCATTGTAACGTCAATCCTCAAGTGAGAAAAGATGACCCAAAAAAAGATGACACAGTGGAAAGGGGGGAACAGCAGTGGCTTAAGTTGAAATGAAGGGAAGCGAGTGCCCAAGAACTGTCTGGGTTTCTGGCATGCCAAGAGTTGGTTGGAGCACTGACTCTCCTTGCTCATACATGGGGTAATTGGGATGGCCACAGTAGACATGTGCACTTGCCACACAGAAGCCCACACCGTCCTTTGATTTGCACAGAAGAACTGAAAGAAAAGGCTTTAGGAATGGATAGCGATGGAGTGAGTACTCAGCTAAGTGTACCCGGTGCCCATGCGCTGCCCTGACCCTGCATTTATGGACATACCAGACTTAGACTCATGCCCTAATCTTTAGTTCTAGGTGGACAGAGGTCAGCTCATGAAGTGGGAGTTATTGTTTGGACTGATATTCCGGGATGGGACTTTCTCAGTGCTCAGCCCAAAGTCAGCCCCACTTATGAACTTGCCCAGAAACTACACACTCCGCTCTGCATTGTAACTCTGTCATCTGGGCAGGTGACATGGTTTCCTTGAACCTTTATGTCTCCAAGTGTAAGGTGGGTGAACATGTCTTCCTCCTACATTGCAATGATGACAACGTGAGCTGAGGTAGAGAGAACTCTTGGTCCCAGGCCCCCCTACCTCTCAATTCTTGTTTCTTCCACCTCTGCCTCTGAGAAGTACAAGTTGCCCTGAGCCTTAGTTTTCTTGTCTGGGAACCAGAAGGACCCGACACACATTAAACTGCGAAGAGAGTTTAATGAGTAGCGTGTGCATGGACACCTCAAGGAGTGTGAAGAATTAGTGAAACATGAAACAAACAACAACAACAAAAAAAAACCCAGCCACATGCATATTCACTTATACAACCCACATACACAAACTGCACCCAGAAGACAAACTCTCAGAGTAGCAAAATGTGTTTTCCCCCATCCTGGGCAATTAGCACCTGTTTTCCTGGCCCTGTAGCCCCCCCGCCCCCCCCCGCCCACAGTATGGCATGGGAAAACTAGTGCCTTTCTCTGCCTCTCAAACTGTTCAAGTGACATAATTAACTCAAAAATGAAGATAAAAATACCCATGTCAGCACACAGGGATCCAAACAGGAAGCAGTTGAGTAAAAAAGCTTCCCACACTAAAAAGCCTTGATCATAAGGAAGAAACCACCATCCTTGTAACTGCCGGCCAGGCTTCCCCAGCCAGGGAAACCAAAGGGTTAATGTACTTCTTGATTGATTTATGTGCATCATTCCATTTCAACTGCCTTTGCGACCACTGGCCATGATAATGATTTTTATGTGAGTGACTCCTTGCAGAAGCCTCCTGACCCCCTTCTGCATTTGTGAGTCAGCAGATGTATCTCCCTTGCCCTGTAGATAAGTCAGGTGGCCATCAACCATCCGCTTACCTGTTACTCTGATGAGATTTGTAATTCAGCACTCAGTCTGGGCTTTGACTTACAGCTAATGGTTCATCTTTAAATGAACACTTGTCTGGAATCTTCCATCAGTCAATGATTGGCGTTTAGGAAATGGTGGTATTGACCTGGCAGCCATGTCATGAGCCCTAGAGTGCCAAGTCAGCTCTCTCCTCCTCCCCTCCCCTCCCCTCCCCTCCCCTCCCCTCCCCTCCCCTCTCCTCCCCTCTTCTCTCCTCTCCTCTCTTCCCCTCCCTTACCATTCCTTCTCTTCTCTCTTTTTAATTTTTAGAGAGTGAGCGAGAGAGAGAGAGAATTGGCATGCCAGGGCCTCAGCCACTGAAATTGCACTCCAGATACCTGCACCACCTAGTAGGCGTGGGCTTCCTTGAGCTTGCCTCACCATTGTGCATCTGACTTACGTGGAGAGTTAAACATGGGTCCTTAGGCTTCACAGGCAAGTGCTTTAACTGCTAAGCCATCTCTCCAGCTCTCCCTTCTGTTTTTTTTTTTTTATTACCATTCTCCTACTTCTCCCTTTATCTGCTTAAAAAGTACACCTTGCACATATGTCCCCATTTGAAGGCCACAGGATTTACAGTAAGAGCACAGGGCTGTGAGTTTGGAGAAATTTCTTAGTGTAACTATGCTGTTGGTTCACTGTGGGGTGACAAGCAAGAAAGTCATGTGATCTTCTGGGTCTTAGGTCCTCTGATGGAAGGGCCAGAGTTGAAAGAGGAGTCCTCTCGTGAGCCTCAGACTTAAGGTTAACCTAATGGTGTTCAGGTGTGCAATCAATCAGTTAGGAATGTCTCTGTCCAGGTCACAAAAGTAACTGCTTCGTACACAGAACAAATTAAACCACGTAGATACATTTAACTGAGTGAAGGGACTTAGTAACCTCCCTGACCATCAAATGTCTTATATCAATGTATGGAGATTATTATCTATATCCACATCACTCTGTTCTATGTCTATTATTATAGTAGTATATCTCATACTAAAAAAAAAAAAAAAAACAGGATCAGAGCCGGGCCTGATGGCGCATGCCTTTTATCCCAGCATGCGGGAGGCAGAGGTAGGAGGATCACCATGAGTTCAAGGCCACCCTGAGACTACATAGTGAATTCCAGGTCATCCTGTGCTAGAGTGAGACCCTACCTCGAAAACCCAAAAACAAAAACCAAAAAAAACAGGATCTGCTACACATTGTGTTCCACAGCTTGTGTTTTGCTTGAGATTTATTTTTAAAAATTGCTTATACATCTTATTCTAATTATTTATAATTATATTTCTTTATATAATTATATATCATTATAATTCTTTATAATGTGGCTTTCTACAATTTATTAATTCATTAATAGGCTAGAATTAATTTAACTCATCGAGGGGCATCTAGGTAAAAAAGCAAGTTCTAGTATTTGCTGTTTGGGGCACTTCTTGCCCTGGGAGAGTCAGGGAAGAAGCTGAGGCAGGGAGAAAGCTCACACAGCTGCACCTCCATTCCTAGGGCAAGGCCTCTCCTTCACCTCTCTGGGACCCATCTGTGATAAGCACGATGCTGAGCTTCTCGTGCATGAGAACCTTGGCACCAGGGTCAAAGCTGGGATGGAGACCAGAAACAAACGTAACAGCGAGGCCTTGGGCAGAGTCTATTGGATGGGCAGACCTTGAGTAGAGGCATCTACTGGGTAGGCAGGCCCTGAGTATTTGAATGTGTGCTTAGTGCAGTTGAGGTGCTCCTGGAGTCGGTGCTAGAAGCTGGGTGAGTCAGGGATGGGTGTGGGAACACAGTAACAGTCCTGCAGAGATCCAAAGACCTGGAGGGAGCTGGCCTGGTGTGGGTCCCAGGTCAGTGGGCTTTCCGATCCTTCCGGGGAGGTGGAGAGCCCAGTAACCGTGACCAGCTGGAGCAAACAGCCTGGCACTGGCACCTCTGACTCCCTCTGCACTCTGCTCCCAGCCTCCTCCTTGTCCAGACTTCAGTGACCCATTCTGGGCTGATTTCCGGTTGGGATCCGTGGCAAGGTCCTGTTAACATCCATCTGGTTGGGATCCCAGGCAGGGTTCTGTTAACATCCATTCTCCCAACGTTGGCAGGTAGAGGTTTTTGACATTTTTTTTTTTTTTTACTTGTAACAATTCTGCAGTTTTTTTTTTTGTGTGTGTGTGTTTAATGGAATTTGAAGTTTTGAATAAATAAAGCATTTATATGGATCAAAACTCAAAATGCTAGCAGGGTGTGGTGGCACACGCCTTTAATCCCAGCACTCGGGAGGCAGAGGTAGGAGGATCACCATGAGTTCAAGGCTACCCTGAGACTACATAGTGAATTCCAGTCAGCCTGGGCTAGAGTGAGACCCTACCTCGAAAAACCAAAATCAAAATGCTAGGTCAGGCATGGCAGTGCCATGTGTGATCCCAACACTCAGGGGACAGAGACGAGAAGATGAGTGTGAGACCAGCTTGGGATGTGCAGCAGGACACTTTATTAAAACAATAATGATAATAATAATAGCAATACTCATAATAGCCTAACAAAGAGAGAAACCTCGAAATGCTATTGCGCTAGGCTGTCATGGCTTAGTTGCTTTTCTGTTATTGTGATAAAATCCTTGACAAAAACAATTTCAGGAAGGAAGGGCTCATCTGGGCTCCCAGTTCAAGGGTTCAGGGCATCATGGCAGGGAAGGCCTGGAGACAGGAGCGTGGGGCAGCTGCTCGCCTTACATCTGTGGTCAGGAAGCAGAGCGAGAGAGAAGTGCCGGTGCCCAGCTCGCTTCCTCCTTTGTATTCATTCTGGGACCTCAGCCCATGGGATGTTGCTGCCCACATTGACATTAGGTCTTCCCCACCTCAATTATCCCAGTCTAGAGACTCCCTCATAGACATGCCCAGAGGCTGGCTTCCTAGGTGATACTCAATTCAGTCAGATTGACAATCAGTATGAGCCATAACATGCACATAGACATACAGATGTTTCTTTTACCTCTGTCCCCTTTATCCCTTGCGTATCCCTGTACCTCCTTGGGGCAGTTATTTTGAGGTGGATTTTGGTTCATTCCTCTCATATTTCTTTGTACTAGTAAAAGTCAGAAGTTTGAATTGCTAGTTTCATTTTACCATTCAAAAACACAGCCTCATGTATGCTTCATAATACACCTTGTTTTTCTTTTTCTTTAAGTACATGTCCTGGACATTTCTTCATCTTAGTACACACAACACTTCCTTAGATTATCTTTATAATTATATAGTATTCCTCCATGTGCATAAACTGAGTCTGTCTAGCCATCCCCTATGAAGGAACAAGTGGGTCATTTTCATGTCTTCTTTTGAACTATTAAAAATAGTTCTTTGGGACTGGAGAGATGACTTAGCAGTTAAGGCTCCTGTAGCAGACAGCTTTAGGTTTGCTGAGATGAACTTCCAGACCAGGCACAATTATGGAGGAAGGGATATTATTTATTGACGCTTACAGATCCAGGGGAAGTTCCATAATGGCAGGAGAAGCTGGCCTGCTCTCACAGGACCAGGCAAGAGAGTGAAAACCACCAGACACACAGCACAGCACACTTCAGGAACTCCCACTGGGCACACTTTGCATATCTTTACAATGGAATCTCAAACCCACCACCACACTTTAAGATCAGCCCAGTGACATTGCCTCCAGCCAGGTGGCTGCAGATTCAAATAACAAACTAATAAAACACTGAGTACATTGGGGGCCATCTATTCAAACTACCACAGCTCCAGCCTGAACAACCTAAAGACCCAGGTTCGATTCCATGGTACCCACATAAGCCAGATGCACAAGGTGTCACATGCATCTGGAGTTCATTTGCAGTGTCTAGAGGCCATGGAATGCCTATACTCTCTCTCTCTCTCCCTCCCCCTCTCTCCAATAAATAAATAAAATATCAAAATTAGGTTTTTATAAAAATTTATTTTATTTGAGAGCAACAGGCAGACAGAAAGAGGCAGAGAGAGAGAGAGAGAGAGAGAGAGAGAATGGGCTCACCAGGGCCTCCAGCCACTGCAAGCGAACTCCAGATGCATGCACTACCTTATGCATCTGGCTTACGTGGGTCCTGGGGAATTGAGCCTCAAACTGGGGTCTTTAGGCTTCACAGGCAAGCACTTAACCACTAAGCCATCTCTCCAGGCCCCAAATTAGTTTTTGGATCTGATCTCATGTCAGTCTGAACTATCTGAGTTTGTGTGTATTCAATTACAAAGCACCCCAATCTTTGCTAGAAGCAGGCAGAGAACATATTACCTACAATATTGCCTATAAGCAATCAGTGGACAAGACTTTGTTATCAGACCCCTATGCTCTGTACTGTGCCCCCAGCCTCTTAGCCTCCCACAATCACTAAAAAGCTGGCTAAAGTGCAGTGCCTTGCCTGCCTGGGCTGTTGGAAAGTAATTTTCTTTGGGGTTTCAGTGAAGGCTAATGGACCAGTGATAGAAAGTAGCTGTGGCTTGGATTAGTACCAGGGTGTGCCCCTCTTTATCTTACCTGTCATACAAGCAAGCTGCATGGCCTAGGCTGGCCTGGCATTCTGTATTTCTAGGAGTATCCTATGAAGTGAAGAAGATGGCTTAAGCAGTTAAGGCGTTTGCCTGAAAAGCCAAAGGACCACTGTTCGATTCCCCAGGACCCATGTAAGCCAGATGCACAAGGTGGCGCATGTGTCTGGAGTTTGTTTGCAGTAGCTGGAGGCTCTGGTGCACCATTCTCTCTCTCTCTCTCTCTCTCTCCCTCTCCCTCTCTTGTTCTCTCAAATAAATAAAATTAAATTTAAAAAATATTTTTAAAAAGAAGTGGTTGAATCCCCAGACCCTAAATGAGGGTCTTATGTCACTCTATGAATCCAGACTCTTGCTGGCATACCCTGGCAGGCCATACTAGTAATAAAATGATGCTGTCTGCATGCACCCCTCACCATGCACACGCTTCCCTCACCTTATACCCACTCACCTCACTGTGAACGTATTCATTTGGCTACAGATTGTGAAACCTTTCCTCGCAGTTCATGAAAAAGGGATCTTTTACACCTTTCACATTAGCCCCGTGACTCAGCCTCTGCGTGAATAGGAATCAATTCAGCAGCCAACTGCCACCCAGAGCCCATTTAGCGTGTACTCCAGGCAGCCACGGCCCCACCTTTGACTGCGATCTTGTCAGAGCCCATACAGTAATCGCAGTAGTAGCTTACATTTTCATCACCCGGGCTCTTTCCTGAAGCCTTGCCGAGGCATGTGTATCGTCTCTTCCTGTCCCGAGTGTGTCTGAGTCCGTTAAGGCCCTGAAAGTGAGTTGCATCCTCTCCAGTGAGAAGATCCCTTAGTCAGCTGGTAGACCAGTCATGCAATCCAAAGCTCTGATGCACAGCACCTTTTGAACCCAGTGTGCTCAGTGGGAGCCCCTGATGTAGTTCCACACCCAGGAGCTAGCTCTTCTATTCAGCACTGTGGCCACCCACCCTGTCCACCTTCCCTGGCTTCAGCCTGTCTCATTCCCCTGCATTCCTCACATGTAAAAGCATCTGGAGTCTGCTTCCTTCACAGTCCCATGTCTTGATGCCAACAAGACCCTCACCATCTTCCTCAGATGCCCAGCAGGCCTCCCACATTTTCTGTTGCTGCCAGGCCAGGCACACCCTGTCTTTGCCTGGACAACACACGGTGGTCAGCATGCTCCTCCCATTGTATTCCTCCCTTGTTGAGGCCTTAATGGCCCCTGTTGCCTATAGATTAATGTGGAGATTGTCACCAGGACCCACAGGCTCCTGCCTACCTCACCAGCCTCCTCTTGTACACTCGTCTTTTTTGGCTTTTATAATAGCAGTGCTTCCCTGCCTAGGACCATGTGTACTCTGCTCTCTCTGGGCAGTGGCTTTACCCCCTAGCTTTCTGGACTAGGATAGGCCGGGTTACATGAATCATAGCTTTATCACGTGACTTACACCATTTGGACGGCTGTAACACAGTACCAAAATATATAGGCTTTGGTTTAGTCTTCCAGTATTTCTTGGTGTTAAAACCCAGAGACACGAACATACATATTCTGTTCTCCTAATCTAATCATCTCCCATAGGTCTCCTTCCTATTACTTCCTAATAATATCACTTAGGGTTAGGACTTGAACTTGGGAATATGAGGGGGGGTCACAGTTATGCAGACCTTGGCAGCATGGTTTTTTATAAACACCTCCAAGCTATTTATTGCCTCACCCTCCCTAGAGTACAAACCCTGGGTCCTGTTGCTAGTTGAACCAGAGGATCCCAGCATAGCACTTAGAATGTGGTGGGAATGTGTTAAGTCCCTGAATGAAGCAAGTGTGGGCAAGCTATGTCCTGAGGGGCAGGGTGACACAGAATGCAGCGTGCCCAGTGAACATCCCCCTTTGGAGCAACGTCATTAAAAGAATGGCAAAGTCATAAGACTGCAGAGGACTTCAGAGGGGTTCCTTGACTGTTGGGGGGAGTCAGACCATGGGGTTTTAACTCACACGGGCCTGGAGCCAGCCTGCCTCTCACTGCCTCATATTCCTGAGTAAGTCACCCTCCTTCCCAGGCTAGAAAAGCGGAAGGATGCTTTCCTTCTCCTGAAGAACAGTGTGAGGATTAAAGAAAATCCAGGCAAGGTGCTTAGCACCATGCCAGCCCCAAACAAATAATGGTCAGAGCCCAGAGACCGGGACCTAGCAGAGCCCAGCCTTCCATCCTGGCTGCCCGCTGAGCTCTTAGCCCTCCTGCAGTTCTTGCCCTCCAGCAGTTTCTGGCTAGCTACAGCGCACTTCTCAGCCAAGGCCAGGCCACCTAGCTTCCTCCAGGGGACATTTGTTAGTGTCTGGAGACATTTTGGATTGTCACAGACTCTGGGAAGAGGTACTCCTGGTGTGAAATAGGTAGAAGCTAGGCATAATCTGTAGAGGGAACCCCCCTCTGAGAAGGGCAGAGGGTCCTAGGGAGCTGACATCCGGGAGAATGGCCTCTTTTGTTGGCAGTGACGGGATGGGATGGAGGTGGAACTGAGGTGGGAGAGGTGACTATCAAGAGAAGAGAAGCTAGAACTGGGACAGCCTGAGATTTGGGCAATGGGGGGCATTCCTCGGAGTGCTGTCTTTTCAGAATATAATGGATGTCAGCATGCCCTCCTCCCTCTTGGCCTAGAGCACTTCCCTTGGAGACAGAGGAGGTGCAGGCAGAGACGGGGCTCCTGGCAGGGCCAGATCTGAGTGCCTCCTGTACGGTGCAGCCCAATTTCAGGGGCTCAGCAAGCAGGCTGCAGACTTCTGCTGCCCTTGGGAGGTGTGAGGACGCTGGGTAGGTGTAAATCACACTCCATCCAGCTTCCCCACCCCCAGCCCAGCACCATTTTCACCTAGGAAAAATCTAATAAAAATGCATTCCAACTGCTAGTCCTAACGGAGCAAGAGTAGGGAGGAGCTGAAGAAAGGAGCCAGTCCTGTATAGCTTTGATTAAGCAAAGGTGAACCTCGGGGTTTTTCTGCCTTGGAAGCAGCTCTGGGGCCTCTCACAACCGTGGGTCTTGCTTCCCACACCACTCTCTGGGTCTTTGGGGAGGCCCTGCAGAATTCTCTTGAGTCTCAGCCCACTGTGTAAGCTAGGTGGCACATGCCTTGTCCTGCACAGCCCAGCTGCGTGGGTGTTTAACAGATCCTGCAGAGGATAGATTCCAGCCAGGGCTATGCTTGGGAAAGCATCCAACTGTGGCACCCACAACGGATGGGGACAGGGAGCTAGACCCTGCACTTGCACAGTGGTTCGGTGCCCCACCGACACTAGAGTCAACTGGGGGCTTTGAACAAAGTCCAATACCAGGATGTGACCCAGACTGATGATAGCAGTGTCTGGGGTGGGACTCTGGCAGCAGTGGTCTTCTAGTCTCTCCCAGTGCTGAAAGGGCAGGCAGGGCAGAGAAGCCTGATTAAAAGTCTCCCTGTGCTGTGGCCACGTGGAAGCTGTAATGAAGACCCTGGGGAATAGTTGGAGCTCAGGGGGGAAGTCTTGCAGCTGACAGACCCTTGGTGAAGAAGGACTGTCATGTCTCTAGCTACACAGAGAGCCAGTGTTTCTGGTCAGGCAAGGAAGGTGCAGGGACATTTAGAAACGATCATAATTCCAAATTGGTGGCCACTGGAGCTGGGGTCTAAGGTACAGGGCTGGCTACCAGCATGGTTCCTGCAGCTGGCAGGGCCCCCTTTCAGGGTGGCATTGGACAGAGATGGATCCAGGAAGCGCCTGTTGGATTTGCCCCAATGTGATGCTGGTGGGAGGTTCCTCGTGAGGTTGTCTGGATGTTCCTGGGCTTCTCAGGTGGGATTCACCAGAGAGCTGGAACACATGATAATGACATCCAGTTTTGGCCACTTCCCACCTCCACCACTGTCATCTCTCACCTGGATTGTGACAAAAGCCTCTCGGTTGGCATCCCAGCCCCTGCCTCCAACTTTCCTTTCTAAAGGCAGCAGCCAGCAGGTTCCTTGAGACTGTGCCTCATGGCTTGTTGTTTTGCTCAGAGTCAAAACCAAATGATCCATGTGTTCCCTTCCCCAGCTCACTCTGCGTAAGCCCACTAACTGCTCTGGTCTCCCAGGTCTTGCCTGGGGGCTACTACCTTGGAATGTTCCCCTCAGAGACCCAAAGATCTGTGCAGCTCTTCCTTCCCCTTCCTCATGCCTGTGTTTGAATGTCACATTCTCAGTGAAGCCTTCCCTGACCATCCTCTTCCTGGCTCCAACGTCTTCATTTCTCTAGGTAGCATTAAGTACCAACACTGTACCCTTCCGTGTGTCTCCCTATACCAGCCTGTGAGCACCAGGGAGGAAAGATTCTGCTGGCCACTGTAGACTCAGCCCTTAGTACTATGGGGCCTGTACTGGGTGCTCAGGGTGTTTTGCCTCTGTCTTTTCCTTTCATTCAGATCATTGTCATTTGAAGTGGTTTAATCTCAGTCTTTGGCCCAGCTCATTTCCCACTGGTCTATACATGCACTTAATTACTTTTTTAATTTTTTTACTTTTTGGTTTTTTTCGAGGTAGGGTTTTACTCTAGTCCAGACTGACCTGGAACTCACTCTGCAGTCTCAGGGTGGCCTTGAACTCATGGCAATCCTCCCACCTCTGCCTCCCAAGTGCTGGGATTAAAGGCATGTGCCACCACACCCGGCTTCTTAATTATTTTTAAAATACTTTATTTATTTGCAAGGAGGGGGGAAGTATACACCAGGGCCCTTAGCCTCATCAAATGAACTCAGATGCATGTGCTTTTTGTGCATCTGGCTTTACATGGGTACTGGGAACTGAACCTTGGTTGTTAGGTGTTGCAGGCAAACACCTTAACTACTGATCCATCTTTCCAGTCCCCACTATATTATTTTTTTATAATGTCATAAGTCCCCAAGAGTCCTGCTTCAGCCCACACCCATACCTCCCCACCTGAGGGAGCCACCTTCCTTAAGTCCATGGGTTTTGTTTCCTTGTTATATAGTGCAGCTACAGAGGCTTGGATTCTACTCCCATACCATACTGAATGAATATCTCCCTCTGTCCATCTCTCACTATAAAAAGAACATGCCAGTTAGGCTTTGCACCGATGGGCCAGGGACTCACAACCTACCCAGCAGGCTGAGTCCTTGGGCTTGGCTACTGGGAGAGGGACTAGGCAAGGTCTTGTGCCCTTGGCCCATGGGAAGAAGGGCCTGCTTGGGAGTTTGTCTCCCTCCATATGCAGGCCTGATGACTACAGGGCCTCCCTCAGCAGAGCTGGGCATGTGGTGCACAGCCTTGGCAATGACTGAGCCTCTTGGAGGGCCCAGCCACTCTCTACTAGCACCAGAGCACTCCCCTCAGATTTGAGACCTTGTTTTATTTTAGAGACAAACAAAAGCAATGGGGAGCTGGAGGGCTGGGCGCAGGATTGGGCAAACTCTAGACGCTGTCCCAAGAACAATGGACCCTGCCAGGGGAGAGCAATGTCTATGTAGCAGGGTTACTGTCAGGTGAACAGAAGTCCACCATGGTAGAGTTAGTCCAAGCCTAGTGCTGGAATTGCCTGAGTCAGGCTAAACCAAAAGAGGATAGATTTATCATTCTGGTGTGAGGTCTGGCCTGTTTGCCATGCCAGGCCTTGTCCAAAGTTCAGAGCCAGGCGGGGAGGCTGCCTGGTTTTTGATTCATTGATCAGCTGGAGACCTGCCAAAGAGGCCTCTCCCGGAGTCAGCTGTCTGAGGACCAAGTGGGTGGATGGACCTCAAGCACAGATGTGCCCCTTGGCAGATGAGGGCAAGGGCGGTCTCATGCTGAGAAAGGGCTCCAGACCAGTGTGGTGGGAAAGGGAGTGCAAGGTAAGCCAGCCTTGCTTTTTCTACAAATGACCTGTTCTCCTGGGGGCAAAGACAGTAGAAGTCAAAGAGCTGGGCCTCCACAGGCTCTCAGTTTCCCCTAAATGCCTTGAAGAGTCCGGAACCCTTCAAGTGGGTGCATGTGTGTAGCATTGCTGAAGGGGCTGGAATGCATTGCCAGTGTACATGCATTTTAGTGGGAGCCCCTGAGGTAGGGGGTCAGGAGGAACACAGGAGTCCTTGAAGAGGGGGAAGGGGTGCTGAGCATAGAGTAATACCCAGGCTGCACATTACATCTGGCTGTTTTGTGTCCCCAGACTGAGAGCCACTGACTTGGTGACAACTTACTGGCTTTCCCCTCAGTAGCTGCAGGACCTGGAACATTGCTTGCATCCCCTGGGAAATGAAGCATGCTAACATTGTGCTGCTGGAGTAGTAGCTGACATATACGTATAAAGCTTGGCGGGCAGCTGCCACCCAGGAAGAGCCTAGAAAACAAGCTGTTAACATCATCAGTGCATCTGGGTCCTCAAGGCAGGACGCAGGGTTTGGGTTGGGTTGCAGGGAGCACAGAACATGTAGGGGAGATTCTTCATTTCTGGAATTGGATCTGAGTTGGACTGACCAAAAGGCCTAGTTCAAAAAGCTATTGACCAAACTGGGTCTTGGATGAGCTGAGACACAAGGTGATAGTTCTGCCTCACTCAAGGCCTCGGGCTCAGTTGTGACATCCAGCTTAGAGACAGTGCCTTAGCCAAACTTGTGGGCACTGAGTGTCTCCTGTATCCTAAGCATGTTCACATTTATCATTTCATACAAGTCTCATAGCAGCCAGGTTTGATTGGTAGACATACTCTTGTTGTACAGAAGGAGAAACCAAGGCCCAAGGAGGTCTGGCATCTTGCTTACGATAACACAGGAGGACCAGGTCTCTTGTCTTTTTACCACCCACCTGCTGTCTTTTGCAGAAGGGGTCTAGATTCCTCAGACGTGTGTGCCTGCACTCCTTGGACTTCAGGACCTTCTCCCTAAGCCCATAGCTGTATACAAGGGCATTCTTTTTTGTCTTTTTTTAAAACTGCCTCATTATTCTCCTTTCCCTTCCCTCCCCACTTCCCTTTTTTTTATGGGCTCTAATTGTATCCCAGGCTAGCCACTAACTAGTTAGAAAGATTACACGCATGAACCACCATGCCCAGTTTATACAGTGCTGGGCATCAAACCTAGGCAAGCACACTACCCACTGAGCTACATCCCTAGCCCCTCTTTTTTTTTTTTTTTACCATGAAGGTAAAGATTTTCTTTTACCCATATTCTTTTTTAAATTTTTATTTATTTTTATTTTTGGAGAGAGACAGACAGAGAGAGAGAGAGAGGGAGAGGGAGACAGATAAGAATGGGCACGCCAGCAGTCTCTCAGCTGCTGTGATCGAAATCCAGAAGCGTTCGCCCCCTTGTGGTCAAGGGCGGCATTGCGCCCTTGCGGCACTTTGCATCTGGCTAAATGTGGGACCTGGAGATTGGAACCGGCGTTCTCAGGCTTAGCAGGCAGGCGCCTTAACAGCTAAGCCATCTCTCCAGCCCTTCATATTCTTTCGAAAATGTTAGCTCGCCTCCATCTGCAAAGAGAGGAAAGAATGAGCGAGCGTTCAGTAGACACTGTGTGCTCCTGGGTGGGAGACTCGAGGAGCCTTTGCCAGGGTGACTCTGGCCAATTTCTGTTTTAGATGGTAAGAAGGCATGAGAAGGATGTCTTCCCTGGTGTGAGGCTGGTTCAGTGCTTATGTAGACCCCAAAGTTGACCCGCGGTGGATAGGGCGACTCCAAAACCCTGTTACAACCCTCTTTCCATTTTGAGTTCCACTATTGGATGGGGGTGTGAAGCTAGACAAGACTCACGTGTCTTAGCGTTGGGATAGACCACGGAGTCCATTCACCCTTCAGACTCTCTGCATCGCTGGGGATCGGTAGGTGTTTAACCCTTCAGCCTAGGGAGGCTGAAGATACTGCCGTTTCTACTGGACTTGGATTTGATTTCCAGTCAAACCCATTTCCTCCCATTTTTCCGAAATGAGGAAACTGAAGCCTGGAAGAGGTGACTTCTTGGGGTTTCCCAGGCTAATAGGTGTCAAATCTGGGGACTCTTGAGCAGAGTACTAGGCCTGTGAACTTTGCATTCAAACAGGGTTGGAATGGGAGAGAGGAGGAAAAGAAACTGGGATGATCTTGGGCATCATGAGTCTCTGGGGGATGACCTTCACTCCAGGGGAAGCGCCCCCACGAGCCCTCCCGTTTGCTTTCCTCACAGGTCACAGAGGACCTTTGGCCACTTCCCTGTGTCCTGTTGGGGTTTTGAGTTCTCAGAAGTTCCCCAGTCCTCTGAGTATAATTTGGCACCATGTACCAATCTATCCCCACAAGCTTCCAGGTATTGCCCACAACTGGGGCTTCCCTCCAGGTCAGCCCCTGCCATCTCTGTGTTCATAGGTCACTGTGTTCAGAGTGTCCCCACTCAACTGACCTCTAAAATCACGTACATTATGCCTCTCTCTAATCGGTACTCTTGAAGCTATTCCCCAGGCAGATTCAAGCAGCTTCTGACAGCCACAAAGAGGACAGGTGATGGCTGCTGTGCCCAGGGTCACCATGCTATCCATTGAAAACACCTTTCATCCCCAGGGGCTGTGTAGCCTGGTGAGGAGGGGTAGAGGAGGGAAAAAGGAAAGGAGCCATGGCCATTAGCAACAGCTCTGCACGTTCCCGCTGGCCCCAAACAATGCCTGCTGCCTACCTATGAAGTCCTTGGAAAATGGCACGTTAAAATTGAAAACTAAGGTCAGGCCAGGTACCTCTGGTGGCCTGCTGCCTGTACCCACCTCCCAGTGGTAAGCTTCTCTAGGAGGCGGGCCAGCTTGTGTGTGGGGGGCGTGGGGAGACATGTGGACTCCTCTTCCTACGGTCTCCAAGAAAGCTCAGCTGGAGATGGCTAGGCCTTACCTGCTACTGCAGGCGGCTGCTCGCATGCCTGGATGGATTTGCACAGACCCCATCTCTCATCTCTCTGCCCTTGTTCCTTCACTGAGTCCCATACTCAGAGCTCACAGGTTCAAAGAGGATGCCCCATATGCAGTTGAAGCCCAGATAAGAAATGAAGATATATCCCACTTATTGACAGAACATACTTAAATTAAATGTCTATTTGTCCTCTATCTGAAGTTCAAATGAAACTAGTTGTCTTATATTTTTATTCACTAAATGTAGCAACCTGACCCATAGAGAACTTTCTCCACAGTAAGGCTGGGCCCCAGAGGGGTGACCACTATGTTCTATGGTTTCTAGCATCTGCAAGACAGCTGTACTTGTCAAAGTCCTGGAGACTGCCATTAAGAACATTTTAAATGCAGGCTCTGATTCAGGAGGTAAGGGCAGGGCTGAGCTAGTCCCCGGCCTGTGCCCTGATCCAAGGACCAAACATTGAGAAGGGAGTAGGACAATGAACATCAGAATCCCGGGGCAGTGAGGTACTGGCTTAAAAAACCTGCCTTGGGGCTGGAGAGACGGTTTAGTGGTCAAGGCCTTTGCCTTTTTAGCCTAAGGACCCAAGTTCAGTTCTCCAGGTCCCACGTAAGCCATATGCACATGGTGGCACATGCATCTGGAGTTTGTTTTCAGTGGCTAGAGGCCCTGGCATGCCATCATCACTCTTACACTCTCTCTAATAAACAAGTTAAAAAAAACCCAACCCTGCCTTATAGGGTTCACCTGCACAGCCCCATTAAAACCAAACTTGGTGCTTTTAGGGCTGGAGAGATGGCTTAGCGGTTAAATGCTTGCCTATGAAGCCTAAGGACCCCGGTTCGAGGCTCAGTTCTCCAGGACCCACGTAAGCCAGATGCACAAGGGGGTGCATGCATCTGGAGTTCGTTTGCTGTCACCATTCTAGGCTCTCTCTTTTTTCTACCTGCCTATTTCTGTATCTCTCTCTGAAATAAATAAATTTATTTGAATTTCATGAAGACCTCTGTCCTAGGCTTTTTCCTTGCAACTTCTCTGAGCTTTTACTGGTCTGAAGCCTCTGGGTTTTGCTAGGTAGAGGGTAGATTCTCTCCAACCTCAGGGGTGGTAAGCACGTGAATGTTGCCCCTACTTCTGGCCCGAGAAACAGAAAACTTCCCTTTGGCTCCATGCTTTGGAGCATGCGTGAACTTGGACATGCCACTTAATGACTCTGATCCTCAAGCCCATTCTTTTTTTTTTTTTTTTTAATTTATTTTTGGAGAGAGAGAGACAGAGAGAGATAGACAGAGAGGGAGAGGGAGACAGAAACGGGCGCACCAGCAGTCTCTCAGCTGCCGTGAATGAAATCCAGATGTGTGCGCCCCCTTGTGTTCAAGTGTGGCATTGTGCCCTTGCATCACTTTGCATCTGGCTAAACGTGGGACCTGGAGATTGGAACTGCTGGAGATTGGAACCAGGCTCTTAGGCTTAGCAGGCAGGCGCCTTAGCTGCTAAGCCATCTCTCCAGCCCTCTCAAGCCCATTCTTATAAAGGGATGGAGGGGGTGATAACTGTGACCAAAGGAAGACTAGATGAAACATGGCACAGAGATTTTTTGGCTTCGCAGAGAACCCTAGGAATGTTACACGAAATGAAGACCAGGAAGAAAGGGCACCCAGCATCATTTCTGGGGAAGAGACGGCTCGAATAGAATAAAGATAGCCTCACTGTCTGACATGGGGGAAGAACTTGTCTTCTATACTCCAGCACCAGGATCTAAGCCAACACCAGCACTGAACAATTTGTGACTGAGACAGGCTCCCACAAGCTGGTGGCTGCTGAGCTCTGTAGCAATTTGGACTTGGGCAAAGCACTTGCTGTGTGCTAGGCTCTCATCCATATCTAGATGCTGGGAGGCATCCTTGTTATGGTCACCAGGTCTTCCCATTGAAGGAGCTTGCTAGTTCCATGGCTGGGAAGCAGCCAAACTGACCGTGAGACCAGGTGATCTGACTCCAGAGACATGATACTAACAGCGTCCCTTGCTTTCTTTCAACTTAAAGGGCTGAAGAGATGGCTCAGCAGTTAAGGAGCTTGCCTTCAAAGCCTAACGGCCAGGGTTCAATTCCCCAGTACCCACATAAGCCAGATGCACAAGGTGGTGCAAGTGTCTGGAGTCTGTTTGCAGTAGCTGGAGGCCCTAGCACTCCTATTTTCTCTGTCTGTATTCTCTCTGTCTCTCTTTCTCTCTCTGCTTCCAAAATGCATTAAAAAAATCAAACAAACAAATCTATAAAAGAGTCAGCTCTTGGTTATAGGCTGATGGAGTGGAAGAGACTTCTGCTGTGAGGTGGCAGTAGTGGGAGCAGGAGAACCAGTGTTGGGAAGGTGGATGAACAAATACTACATTTCTGGACTTCCTGAGAGAGGCTGGTGAGCTGGGGAAGCACGTGTGTACGTGTGTGCGCTCGCCTAGCCTGAGCACCCTAGCCGGGGTGGCTGTGTGCGTTGATGAAGGTCAGGGAGGGGCTTCCCGCGAAGGGAGTCAAGCCTGCTTTACAGAACATGCTGTCCTTGAAAGATGGGCAGACATAAGCAAGATGTAGGCAGCAGGTCAAGGATGTCCAAAGGAAGCAGGAGACTCAGCAAGTATTGAGAGTCTTGCTTTTCTCTGAAAGCTTATTAGGAACCTTGGGAATTCAAGCTGCTTGCTGGGGAGAAATATTTGGTTTAAAGGATCTGCTTTTGCTACTTGTCTGGATCACACCAATGAGGGAAAAAAAAAATCAGAATAAATACAAGTTCGTAACACAGTACCTCACCTTTTTTTCCACCAGCTGTGCTTGCCCTGAACATCCTCAGCGCTCCGTAGCCACAGGTTTGGAGGCAGACCCAGCTTAGTCTGAGGGCCTTCCCAGCCACCTCAGAGCTGGGTTCTTAGAAAGTTACTTGCCTTCGTTGAACCTCAGTTTTCTTATCTGTTGTCGGAAACTGTCCTGAGTATTGCACGAGGCAGACAGCATCTCTCGTCTCAGTCCCTTAGGTGCCAGCAGCAACCTGCCTCCTGAGCTGGAGATAACAAACAGCATTTCTAGACATGGCCAAATGCACCCTTGTCAAGCCAACTTGCCATTGAGAGCTACTCTTATCAGACTTGACTTCCTCCTATTAGGTGGGAGGAGCTACATTTCACTCATTCTGGTACCATGTGCTTGCCCTGGGGGATTTAGGGGTGAGCAAGGGAAGTCTGTTGTCCCAAGCAGGAGTGAGGACAAGAAGGAGGCACCGGGATGGGTTGTAAAGTGCCTTAGGAACACAAGAAAAGGCTGCTTCTGGCTGGATTTTTCTGATCAAAGCAGGGGGGTGTGAAAGTCAGGCATAGGTTCCAGGGTACTGGCCTATCAGTGCCAGAACGGAACTCGCAGCTCCTGTTGTTAGCGTGTGACCCTGAGAGTGGTGAGCAAAGACTGCATGGTATTATTTACTTCCCCACTGGCTGAACAGACATGCAAAGACTTGTCACACGGAAGGCAGTGACTGTGTGCAGTGCTACCAGGTGGTTCAAGGCCTGCTAGTGTGTCCCCTAGCCAGGCTGAAATGGAGAGAACTAGTGGGTTTCTTGGGTGACCTCACATAACAGTAACTGTCACTACAGTTGTCAAGTGTGTGTGTGTGTGTGTGTGTGTGTTCCCACCTCAGATGCCCAGAGCCTAGGAGACTGAGCTGGAAGAGAGGACAGGGAAGAAGATCCCTTGTACGTGGAGACAGAAGTATCCTGAGTCAAAATTCCTGAAAGTAGTTTGCTTGTCTCAGCCTTCCTAGACCTTCTGAAATAAGGTTGCAGAGCTTTCTTTGGCGAAAACACAAACAGGCAAAATTCTTTCTTGCCCTCACCTCCCTTAGAACTCACTAGGAAAGAAGGCTGTGTCCCAGTCATTTCTGCATGGGGAGCCTTGGACATAGCAATATATATATATTTTAAAAAACCCTAAAAACCTCAAATCTAACTTTTTAAAATTTTTTTCAGATTTACTTATTTATTTGAGAAAAAGAGAGAGAGAAAGAATAAATACACGGATAAGACAGAGCCTCTTGCCACTGCAAATGAACTTCAGTCTCATGTGCCACTTTATGGGTCTGGCTTTATATTGGTCCCGAGGAATTAAACATACACCAGCAAGCTTTGCAAGCAAACCTTTAACTGGTGATCTATCTCCTCAGCCATGAACCTACTTCATAACATTCTTGGTTTGAAATCCAGATCTACATGAGTATCCTGGAAAACAGAAAGCAGAAGGAATGGTTTTCAGTTGGTCACCGTGATGGCAATTTAAAGTTATCATAGGATGACCATGAAAAGGTACAGCCAGTTTTGAAGTGCCTTCTGGGTACCAGGCGTGGACCCTTCACAACACTCACCAGATCCCTGTTCCATGGCATGGATGGAACCAAGCCTATCACTGCCTAGGAGCATGTTCCATGGAGCTAGGATTCAGGACATGCATCAGAGAGGAAGTCAGGACATTAGTCATAATGTAATAAGCTTTTTTTTTTTTTTTAAATTTGGGAGAGACAGAGAAAGAGAGACAGAGAATGGGCGTGCCAGGGCCCCTCAGATGCCGCGAATGAACTCCAGACGTGTACGCCCCCTTGTGCACATGTTTGACATTGCGTGCTTGCATCACTTTTGCGTCTGGCTAAACGTGGGACCTGGAGATTCAAACAGGTGTTCTTAGGCTTCGCAGGCAGGTGCCTTAACTGCCAAGCCATCTCTCCAGCCTGGTAGTAAGCTTTTGATAAAGCTGAATTTCTCCTTTAAAAGAATTATCCTTTATTCTGAGATTTGCATTCCCCCAACACTTTTGGTACTAAGATGCATTCTCTCTTGTTTCTTATAATAATTCTTTTATTATTTTATTTTTGAGAGAGAGAGACAGAGGCAGAGAGCAAGAGAGAAAGAGAGAATGGGCACACCAGGGCCTTTTAGCCACTGTGAAAAAACTCCAGATGCATGTGCCCCCTCATGTCTATGTGTGACATCGTGCGCATGTGTGACATTGTGTGCTTGCATCACTGTGAGTCTGGCTATGTGGGGCCTGGAGATTCGAACATGCATTCTTAGGCTTTGCAGGCAAGCACCTACACTGCTAAGCTATCTCTCCAGCCTCGCATTCTCCTTTATCATAACTGTGGAGGCAGATGTTGGCAACATGGAAATCTAATACCTTGCTCCCTTTAAAAGGTACTCTTCATAGTTCAGTGAACTCCTAGGTCTAGTACTTCTGTGTGGCCTGGTCACTTAGGTCACATAGCCCCACGGGGAACAGCCCCTGTTGCTGTTCTTTGGGAAGCAGCCACTGTCCCCACTTCTGTGCCACTCTGATTTTCTTCAACTTCATGTGTAGAGTTGTAGATCTGCCAGAGAGAAAGAGTGAGCAGGAGAGAGGAGAAAAAAATGGCAAGTGGCAGCCCTTGGGGCGGCAGTGATTTTTAAAGAAAAGATTGTAATATTGTTGAAAATTGCTGGAGAAGATTACCCCATCCAAGTAGGCATATGCAAATTATATGCAAATCACACACTGCCCTCCTATTTCATAACCTGGATATAGCCCTTGGGAAAATGCTAATGGAGACTAGTGGTCCCCAGGAAGCCTCCCTTGGTGATCTCTATGAATCTGGCCCTAATTAAAGAGTGTTTTTCTAGCAGTGTTGGGCTCAGGTGATCTTTATTTTACACCCTCTTTCCCCCTCTCACATCTCTAGCCCTAAGGCCAACCCTGAGGGGGATCTTCCAATTCCAGGGAAGGTGAGGTAAGGAATATGACTGGAAACTTGACCTGGAAGGTTCTAGAATCTTCAGGTAGATTTCCCCTCCTGTGGAGCTCCTGGCCTCCCAGCCCAGACTCATCCTTACAGCAGGGACAGCTAGCTTATAGCACTGGTTGTCTAACTTCAGGATGATGGAATCCTGTCGTGGGTGTAAGAAGTGGACAGGGGTCCACCCCAGAGCACCAGATTCAGGAGGTCTGGGTAGGGCTGGGGAATTCGAATTTCCATGAAGTTCCCACGTGGCCACGGTGTTGGTCTGGAGACTGTAAGAGGAGAGGCAGTGGTCTGGAGCAAACAGTTCTACTCAAACTGTGGCCCACTGGTATTGCCTGTTACCAGCTGGACACAAATATCAAATGGAGCATAAACATTTTGGACGTGCCACAATCGCCACCTGGGTTGCATTGTATAGAAGTATAGGCTCACAGTGGTTTGATGGTTAAAACAGCACTTGTCTTTTCTCTCTCTCTCTCTTTTTGTCACTGATAGGAGTTTGGGAAATCTGTCCCCAAGAACCCAGAGAATGGGTCTTGGGGTAGCCCCAGCTTGGCAGGAGTGTTGGAACACCCACTAAGAAACCAGACAAAAGAATTCTGATCCTAGAACACGTTTATTACAATGCCTAGTAGAATAAGGGAGAAAGCTAACATTTAATGGCTGAGGCTGGCATAGATTCCACTCTGAAAACAAGTGGAATTAACTCTCTTGCAGAACAGTAAGTTAGCTGGGAAGGGTTAAGAACTGGCCTCAATCCAGAACTGCCTTTGCTTGGGTTGAGAGTTGCAAGGCTGAGAGTGGAGTGGGCGCTGGTTAGGCTGGCTTAATCAGAGTGTCCGAATGGGTACATAGTAACCAGTGTGTGTGTGTGTGTGTGGGGGGGGGGAGACTGGCCTTGATGGCTGATGTGGGTCCTTAGGTATCTTATGGGCACTACCTGCTTCCTGCAAGACTAGTACAAGCTCTGAAGTGGAAAAGGAATAGATTGGTGGCCATCATAAGGATAATTTCTTTGAAAAAAAAAAAAGAGTTAATTATCAGAATCCCTGATACATTAAAATAGGTATTCAAATGTAGTCAAGCTTGGGCATGGTGGCACATGCATATAATCCCAGCACTAGGGAGGCTGAGGCAGGAAGATCTCAAGTTCAAGGTCAGCCCAGGCTATGTATTTAGAAGCTATATGGTTAGGGAAATCACTTAGTTGAGAAAGTGCTTGCCTTGCAAGCATGAGAACCCGAGTTCTAGCCTAGAAACCATGTACAGTAAAACAGATGTGGTGATAAGTGCTCAGACTCTTAGCCCTGGGGAGGCAGAGACAGAAAAATCCCTGGGGCTTGCTGGCAAGTCAGTTTAGCCTACTTACCAAGCTCAAGGCCAGCAAAAGACACTGTCCCAAAAAAAGAGAGAAAGAAGGAGAGAGGGAAAAGAAGAAAAGGAAAGAAAAGAAAAAATGAAAAGAAAATTGTTCCTTGAGGAAAAACACCTAAGATTGACCTCTGATCTCTGCAAGTACCAGCTCATGCACACATGTGCACCCACACACAAGAAAACACGCAAAAGAGTGTACAAGACTTCCAGTATAGCCACTGGCATCATGTAATGTATAGGTCTAGGAAGTGGTAGAATTTACAGGTGATACGATTTTAAATGTCATTAAAAAATGGCTCTGGCAGCAATAAATACCACAATAAATGGTTGGGTGGGAAGGGTTCTGACCTGAGAACCTGGGCTTTGGCAGCCTGCTTTGCACAGGCCCTTGCTAGCCTATGGCCTGGGCACGTCAAATAGGAAAGTTCTGAGATTCAAACCTGCCATCTTGCAGACACTGCTTCGACATTTTATGGTGACAGTGTGAGAAGTAATTAGTTATCCTATGCCTTCAGGCACATGAGCCACTGGCTCTTCAAGTTCAGGGTCATACATAATGTGGCGCTTAGAAGGAGCTTAGCTGTTCAGCAACCCCCCATTTTTAGAATGGTAGAAACTGAGGCCCGCAGGACCACAATCTGCCCCAAGTTAGCTTGCCTTAAGGCTGGCAGCCTGGCCTATTGTTGGAGGCTTACCATGCAATTAATGGGATTTGGAGCAATTACAGGGACAGTAAAGCCCCTCATTTGTTTCTTATGCCAGGCCTGGAATTCCTGAGGAGGGTGGAGTGGGATAGTGGAGGGAAGGTGGGAAAGAGGTGGCAGATAGTTGGCAAATCACCCTTGCTGGGCCTGCTCCTCTGAATGCTGGCTGGCAGTTTACCCTGCATGCCGGAGGGTTCCCAGGGGCCTACCTGCTCGGGGCCCTGCCTGCTCTGCTCTTCTTTATAGAGCCTTCCTCTTGGCTTTTGATGGGCTCTGTGAAGAACCTGCTTTTCTGCTGTATTTTGCAATCAGCACTGAAGAAAGCAGGCGCATCCTTCTAGGGAGGGAAACCTAAGCTCTGGCCCTTCGCCTGTTCCTTCCTGTGCCTGGGAACAGTTGTTGAGCTCGTGGTGAATGGTCAGTCTTTGGGGGTGAGCAGAGGAGTTCTTCTGAGTCAGTACGTCCAGGTTCTATAGGTGTATGGAACTCTGTACCAGAGCCAGGGAACTGCCAGGCACCTGGATATGGATCGTTTAGTAAACCAACAAAGATTTCTTGGGAAAGTTTTTACTTCCCAGGCTCCGTGCTAAGTGGGGAGGCAGGTGCCACACAGCAGTGCTTAGTGCCACGCACAGGGTGCTAGTGTGCTTAAGAATGGTGGAGGGCTGGAGAGATGGCTTAGTGGTTAAGGCGCCTGCCTGCTAAGTGTAAGAACCCGGTTCCAATCTCCAGCACTTCCAATCCCCAGGTCCCACGTTTAGCCAGATGCAAAGTGATGCAAAGGCGCAATGCCACACTTGCCCACAAGGGGGCGTACACATCTGGATTTCGTTCTCAGCAGCTGAGACTGCTGGCGCACCCATTCTCTGTCTCCTTCTCCCTCTCTGTCTGTCTCTGTCTGTGTCTCTCTCCAAAAATAAATAAAAATAATTTTTAAAATGTTAAAAAAAAGAATGGTGGAAACGGCAAGTTCTATGCTGCACACGTTTATCACAATAACAAGGAGTGACCGGAGAGATGGCCCAGCAGTCAAGAGCGGTTAAGGCCTGAGTTAAGGCTTGAGTTCAATCCCCAAGGACCCACATAAACAGCTGTGCATGGCCACGCATGTCTGTAACTCCAGTCCTGTGGGGAGCAGAGACCCAATAATCATTGAATCACGAGAGCTTATGACTAGCAAACTCTAGCATCTGTAAGAGACTCTGGCGACAATTGATGGAGCAGGATACCCGATGTCTCTGGCCACTGTAGGTGATTGCACCTCGCTATAGGCAAGCTCATGGTATGCTGCATGTGTATATACACACGTATACACTGTACTGTACCACACACACACACACACACACACACACACACACACATACAAACAAAGCAAAAAAAAAGAAAAGAAATAATAGGGGGCTGGAGGGATGGCTTAGTGGTTAAGGCATTTGCTTGCAAAGCCAAAGGATCCAGGTTTGATTCCCTAGGACCCACGTTAGCCAGATGCAGAAGGGGGCGCACATGTCTGGAATTCATTTGCAGTGGCTGGAGGCCCTGGCATGCCCATTCTCTCCCTCCCTCTTTCTCTGTCAAATAAATAAATAAATAAAAATATATATTTTAAAATAAATATAGGGTTAAGTGTAGTGACATATGCCTATAATCCCACCACTGGGAAGGAATACAAATTGGAGGCCAGCTTGGGCTATATATCAAAACCCTGTCTCAAACAAACAAACAAACAAACAAACAAACAAACAAGACCACTCCAAAACAACAACAGAAAAATTAAAGCTACAAAAGAGTAGGCTCTCTTTTCTTGGAACTGCTGGTATTCTCTAAAGTGCTGACGTCTGTGGCTGTGAGGCTGGACTATTGGGGGCTAGTGGCCACAATGGGGAGGCGGGGGTGTGAAGAACGAGACCTTAGAGAATGGCCAGGTCAGGCTGAGGGACAGGTCAAGGAGGCCTCATCAGTCATGTGTTCACTGAAGTCAGTATCTATGCCCCAGACAGTGTAACTGTACCTTACGTGCATTTATTGCTAAAATGTGGGGTTGTGAGATGTTGCCAGAACAGGAACTATGCTCATTTGGATTTCTGTCTGGCATTATTTTGTTTATATAAATCTCTAGTTGTAAAATCTTGGAGTTGTTGCACCCATGGTGACACCCAAGTTCTGGTACTGATTTTCTTCTTTTATGAATGTGTTTCTGAACATTTCTCTTTTCAGGCCTTTGAAAGGGCTGGGGAAATGGTTTGGTGGTTAAAGGCACTTGCTTGCAAAGCCTGTTGGCCCAGAGATCAGTTCCCCAGTACCTACATAAAGGCAAATGCACAAAGTGGCACGTGTGTTTGGAGTTCATTTGCAGGGGGAAGAGGCCCTGGTGTACCAATTCCCTCTCTTTCTCTCTCTTCTCCCTAAGTAAATAAAAATATTTTTAAAACATTTGGTGAGTGGGGCTTCATAGCATCATCCTTGGCTTTCTTAACACCCTGTGTGTTAGTAGTTAATGCACATGTAATGGGACAGCAGAGATCCTGGCAAGTGACGTAAGCTCTTGAAGCCTCAGTTTCTCTCTCTCTGGACCATCCCCTATGCAGTTCTGAGCACAGGCGATGGAGTCTGTGGAGAGCATCTAGCCCCAGGCCTGAAGTCACCACTGCTTATGACTGGCAGCTTTGACACCCCTCTTATTCAGGCCTAAGCATCTTACACAACCTTTGTGTTTTTAGCATTTCTCCATGTTCACCTAGCACCTGTGAGTATCACCTCTTTGTATCACTGCATGTGTGTGTCACAATATGGGGACTCAGGTAGGTTGACGATGAACAGTTTATTGGCAAAGCCACGCTCTGGGTGGAATTTCCAAGGATACCTTTTATTTGCTCACAGCCCAGCCTTTCTCCAGGTCTCTGATTGAAGAACTGTTCCCAGAGCCTGTCTATCCAGTGTGAGGTCCCCAACAGCTATTTAACCTTTTTGTTTGAGAATCATAGCTCTGGCCTGTTCAGATGGTCTCAGGCCTTGATGCTGCACCCAGCAACATCTGCTCATACAATTACATGGGCTTCAAATTGTCCCTCACTTTATGTCCTCAAAAAGCCATTTCAGAATCAATTTGAGGTTTGACAGGGAGCTGGTGGTGGCCTCACAGGCCTGCAGTGACGTGCTGGGCCTGCTTAGCGCTTGTTATAATTCAGCAGCAGGTCCTGTGTACCTGTGGAGCAGGGGCACTGTCCCCTCTGCAACCCAGGGGAGAAAATTAACCAATCAATCAATCACTGTGAGCACGCCTAATTAAAGGTAAGCAAGGCTCAGGAAGCTCAGTCCCCTCCACACTGTCCAGCTTGTACAGCACAGAGAGGAAGCCAGGGCCATCTCAGACAGGCTTCAGATGCAGTCTGGACACCTGAAACCGAATCCACCAATACCTTCTTGTTCAAAGAGTCCTCCTCTGGGCTGGAGAGATGGCTTAGTGGTTAAGGCATTTACCTGCAAAGCCAAAGGATCCCAGTTTGATTCCCCAGGACCCACATAAGCCAGATGCACAAGGGGGTGCATGCATCTGGAGTTTGCTTGCAGTGGCTAAAGGCCCTGGCGTGCCCATTATCTCTCTCTCTCTCTCTGTGCCTCTTTCTCTCTCTCAAATAAATAAATAATATATACAAAGGGTCCTCCTCCACCCCAAGCATGGAATTCCCACTAGGAACAGTCATAAAAAGGTCTCGGGAGTTATTCTGGCCTCGGAGTAAGGGCATTTTGACAAAGACTTGAAGCTGCCTCTGATTGTGACTTAAAGATACACTGGGCACACCATGCCCCCTGGGAACTGAACTGGAATGTTCTATTCAGGCAGTCTGGTTTATAGTGTTTATAGGCCTCTCTATACAGAGTTCAGTGGATGAAGTGTGGGGCTCTGGACTCAACTTCTTGGAGTCCTCCTTCACCACTCCCAGGCCGGGGACCCAGGGCTACTTACACAATCTTCCTCTGCACCAGGAGCTGAGCAATGCTCTGGTTTCTGGAATCTGTGAAGAATTACATGAGTTAGTATGCGTTAAAGGCTTAGAAGAGTACTTGGCACAGGCTACAGTCTTACTTCTGTTATCACAGACTCATTTTCCTAACAAGGGCAACCGGTAAAGTTGTCCTTCATTTTGGAAGAAGGGAGATTATATTTGTTTGTTTGTTTGTTTATGTATTTATTTGTTTTGCCTTGCAAAGGGATACAATGCCCAGAGGAATGAGTTAATCCAAGCTCACAGAGCAGAGTGGGAGTGGAACCAAGCTGAAATTGAGGCCTTATTACGTGCAGTTGGACCCACATGATTTTTGGGTTTGTCCTTGACCATCTGGCTTCTACTCCGTGGCTTCCTACCTCCTAGGTGTCTTGAACTCTGATCTCCAACCTTCCAGGAAGCCAAGCTGTGAGCTCTCCCACCCTCAGCTCTATTCTCAAGGCCAAAATCAACTCAAAGCCTGATCCCTTGTGAGGTAGTTGGTATTTGAACAGGGCCAACGCCTTATGTTTTGGGAATGAACTTGCAGCATTAGGAACTTTCACGTTGCTGCAGTATCTGGGAGGCGAAGATGGAAGAGCCTTGCTGTGTACACCATGTAGCGTTTATGCCTAGTCAGTCTTCACTTCCCATTGGCCCTACCTTGTAGATCCCGGGGACTGGGGAGCTCTGAGATCTCATCAAAGGGAGGCTGCGAAGTCGGGAAGTCTTGACTGTGAACTCCCTGCCTGCTTTGGCTTTCCCCCTTCTATTTGGGGAACTTTACATACAAATGTTAGTTCTGGCTTACCCTTTCCCCATCCAACAGTCAGTGAGAAAGCCAGTCAAGAGGCAAGACGGCTGCTCTGCCCATCGTCACAAACGGGTTTGCTTGTGTGAGCACAGGTTAAGACACCCTTAGTGATAGAGAAGGTTGGTGACAGGGGTGGGGAAAAAGAGGCAGAAGTTTTGGCAGTCTCACTTTCACGATCTGAACCAGCCCCCAGCAACCTTCAGGTCTTTCTTGCCTCATCAGAATCAGGGACTTTGTATGGAGTGGTGACTCCAGAGTTGCAAAGGGAGATCTATTCCTCTGGAGTCCCAGCCAGAGGATACAAACACAGACTTATCCAAAGAACAGAACTGGGGACAATGATCCACAAAGCCTAGCGGTGCATGACTTAACTGGGATTTGTTAGCCTCTGCAGCACTGGTTTTGGAGAAAGGCTTTCATCGGGGGTTTGTCTTCTGGAAGGTTGGAGATCAGAGTATTTGCTTGCAAAGCCTGATAGCCTGGGCCTGATTCTCCAGTACCTGCATAAAGCCAGATGTACAAAGTAATGCATATATCTGGACTTTACAGTGGCAATAGGTTCTGCTATGCCTATATTCATTCACATTCTCTCTCTCTTTGTGTGTGTGTCTTTCTCTCTCTCTCAAATAAATAAAAAAAAATGTAAAAAAGAAAGGTTTCTGTGGAGGGATGGCATGCTCAAGTGGAAACACGCACACCCAGCCAGTCATGCAAGCTCACCAGAGAGAGAAAGCGGACTTCCATCTGCCGCATTCTGTTATCGAACGTGCCGTGGAGGGCAAAAAATGATTATTTTTCCTGCTAGCAGGAAGGAACTGCTTTCACTCAAGAACTACCTTGATGGGTCATCTGGGTGAGAGATGAGGCCTTGAGGCCATGAGTAGAAAGAGAAACAATACACACCAAGAGAAGAAGTCTCCTGTCTGAATCCAGCCGGGACTGTGGTGGGAGATGGGAGAGGGCAGCTCCTGACTAGAGGCTGCCTGAGTTCCAGGTCATGGCCAAGGGACATGAACACATGAAAGCTATCTGCTGTCCAGTTTGAAAGTCCCAAGGGCCCCTTCTCCTAAGCCTGACCCCCCTGACAAGTGCTGTGGGCTCCACATGTGGCCATTGCTAGGGGTTAGGGAGCAGCTGAGAGAAGGGGCTGGGTCTTCTGGGGTCGGGGCCAAGCAACCTCACCTCTCAGGGTGCCATAGAGAGCACCTTCCCTGGCTACACCGTCCTCATCCTTCTAAGTTAGCACAGGCAGAGAAGGCAACTACTAGAGTCTGAGATCAGGCAGAAAACGGACAATTCTCCAACCTTTCTCTGCTCCATCTTTTTTCAAAACATCTATTTTTATTGTCATTTTTTAGAAAGAGTGAGTGAGAGAGAGAGAGAGAGAGAGAGAGAGGAGGGAGGAGAGAGAGAGAGAGAGAGAGAGAAAGAGAGAGTTGGCACACCAGAGCCTCAGCCATTGCAATTAAACCCCAGATGCTTGCACCACCTAGTATGCATGTGCGACCTTGCTCTTGCTTCACCTTTGTGCATCTGGCTTACGTGGGATCTGGAGAGAGATCAAACATTGGTCCTTAGGCTGCCCAGGCAAGCGCCTTAACTGCTAACCCATCTCTCCAGCTCTGCTCCATTTTTTTCTACACCATCTGCCCACTCAAATATTCCCAGGACCAGGTGCTCCCTGGGCTGAAAGCAGACAGTTCTCTCTGGTCTCTGGGATTGCTTGTAACTTCCTGGTGTGATTGGACCTTTACCTTCTAGGCCCGCTCCTCCCCTTCCTCTCCAACCACTCATCGTGTCTTTCTTCTGCATAGTCCCTTTTCTGTACAACAAACAGACTTCCTGGTGGTGACTGTGGTCACCACCTGTCCTGTCCTTTGAGTTTTTTTGTTTTTTTGTTTTTTTGTTTGTTTGTTTGTTTTTGCATTTGGTGGTCAAATATGCAATAGTTTCTGTTTTCTGGGAACTTCCTAAAAGCCAGGCTCAAATTGGACCCATCTGCATTCTCTCGGAGGTATGATCACAGCTCAGAAAGACTCTTGCTTTGGAGAAAGGCTGACCTGTAGGCTCATGTCCCATCCTGTCCTGGTAATGGCTCTGTGGCCTCTAGGTTGGGTTCCTAACCAGCTCTGCCTGGCTGTCTCCTCCTGGCAGCTGTCCAGGCACTAGCCACTGCTGAAATCCATGTGATTTGAAAGGAACCCAGCTGACCTTCTCTGCTTCCCCACAATCTTTCTCCACCCATTTCTTTTCTCAATGTTTGTTTGGGTTTATTTTCTGTTGCTATAAGTGAATACCACAACCTGGGTGCTTTAATACAGAACCAAGTTAGGAGCTTATGGCTCTGAAGGCTGGGAAGTCTAAGAGCCCGACCATGATTTCCGGGAGGGCTGCCTGCAGCATAACACGATGAGGACATCGTGGAACAAGCAGACAGCTCAGGTCTCTCTTCCTCTTCTTACAATGCCACTAATTGGGATCCCCACCCTTGTGTCCTCATTTAATTACCTCCCAAAGGCCCTGCCTCCAAATACCCCTAATATATGGATTTAGGGATTAGGCCTCTCACCCATGAACCTTTAGGGCCACACTTAAGCTATAGAAACACCTTTCATCATTTGCAGTCCCTCCTGGCCTCACCCCACTCCACCCTTCATCCTTCAGGAAGCCTCATACCTACATGAGGAGTAGAAAGAGTGCTGTGCTTCTGGTCAAGGCCACTTCTCTACTGTGTAGGCTCACCACCTCAAGGAGGTCAGGTTTGCAGCTCTGAGAGCCAGTGGTTCCTGCTTTAGGCAGAGCGTGTTTTCCTGTTCCCAAGCCTCCATGCTCCCTTCTGAGCACACTCTGTGCCCAGCTCATTTGCCAGGTGACATGACCTAGAACTCATGAAAGGCCAGCCCTCTAGGCTCAACTCTGGCTTCACTTTCAGATCACTGGGGAAGCCCTGCGCTTTGCTTCCCTTAGGACACCCTGAAAGGCCTGGTTTAGTTGATTTTTTTTTTTTTTTTGGTTGGTTCTTCAAGGTAGGGTCTTGCTCTAGAATTCACTATGTAGTCCGAGTGTGGCCTTGAACCTCTGCCTCCTGAGTGTTGGGATTAAAGGCGTGTGCCGCCATGCCTGGCTTGAATTGTATTTCCAAGGCTTTGCAGGTGATTCTAATGCATTGCACATGAGGAACCTACGCAGAAGTAGCTTTGTTACTGGGACTCCCAGGACTGTAGTAGCATTGCTGGAACCTTGCTGAGTATAGAACTTTACGTCTGCTCTAGACCTCCCCAGCAGAATGTACAAGACAAGCTCCAGAGGAGCCCTATGCCACTGAACTCTTGCAAAGCACTACTTTCCACCCCATAAATGGTCTTTGAAGATCCCCTTGGCCTTCATATTTGGTTAACAAATCCTTCTGGTAGGGGTGAGTGTAGATGTAGCAGGAAGCATCGTGTCCAATGTCAGATTGTAGAAAAATAGAAAGGATAGCCACGCTCTCATCATCTTGACTTCCTCAAACCGCACAGCTCTGTGTTCTCAGGGCCTTTGTGCTGTCTCTGCCTGGGGCCTCATCTATTCCCTGTGGCCTCCCCATGCTCCCTTCACCTGGCACTTGCCCAAGCTGCTCAGAACTAGGATGACTATCAGATCTGCCTTCTGGTGCCATCTGAATCTTCCACCCACAGCTCTCTGTGTCTCCTGCTTCTGAGCCCAGGTGAGATGGTGGTGGGGGTGCAGCAAGCCTGGCCGTGAGGAGAAACGACTTCAACATGTAGCCTGCTATGAGTTCTGTTACTTCTAATTTTCCTCATGTTCACGGTAGGTGAGGTGAAGAAGCCCCTCACGGAGGGCCCCGTGAAGGGATGGATGCTTTCTAAAGTATGAAGGATGGACACGCATCAGTCAGGTTTTCTTCTCCGTTCTGGGGCAGGCGAGGGAGCTACAGAATGTGGTGGCTGTGAAGAACCCTTTATTCTTGATTATGGAACACATTTCTGCCCCTTACAACTGCTGAGCATTAAGTGTTTGGAAAGGGTCACACCTCTCGGACCTAATCGGCCTTCTCATCTCCTCTGACCTCTCTTCTTCTCTTCATCCTGTTGCCAAGCAACATCTCCCATTTTCAGTTCCCTTGCGGGCGTCCTTGGATCCCAGCTCCCTCCCTGTGCCTTACCTGCACTTCAGGTCAGGACAGCAGTGGATATGTACAATGGTGCTTGAGAGAATAGGCTGAGGCTGTGTGGACTGGGGAAGGCCTTTGTGACCCCTCAGATCCCACTGCCTAATTCTGGCCTCCTTGAATGTGGGACAAGGACAGATGCCATGGAAATTCCACATGTGCTTCTGAGAAGCCCCAGGGTTCCAGGGCAAGTCTGCAGAACTGAGGAGGGGCTTAGGGACCTGAGTGAAGCAGAGAAGGAGGCCAGGATAAAGATAGCCACTGAACAGGCCCTCCTGCTCGTGCCCACACATGCCAGCTCTGCTGAGGCCACTCTGGAGCTGTGGGGGTCAGCCTGCTGAGCACTCAGGGCCTGTGACATTCTGGCTCTGCATTTGACAGTGTTCACTGGAATTATCTCCAAGTCCCGTCAGCTGAGTGGTGTGGTATGGCATTGATCTTGGCTATCAGGAAGCGAGCATTGTTGGAACGGTGCCTGGACAGAACACCATGCAACATGGCCCAGGTAGCCCCATGGGCTGGAGTCCCAGTGTGGACTTGTAGATCAGGACAGGTGGGCCTTGCATGGGAATAGCCTGAGCTGTTCCAGTGCCCCTGACCACCACATTGGTGCCCACTGCTATCTACTCACCAGAAAAGGAAGAAACATAGCCAGCTCCATGCCCAGCTCCAGCTGCAGTGGGACATGAATCACAGTGCTACCTTGATGTTCGGACACTAAGTGACCCATACAAGATGAGATGGAGTTTGCATTTCATAGACTTTGGCACGGGCCTTACCCAAAGGAAGGCACACATTTTCCTTCAGGGTCATCTCTCAGGCAGCAGACAGCCTGACCCAACCCAGTAGCATTCCATGCGCTTGACGAGCATTTAAGCAGGAGAATTCCTATAGTCCATGGTTCTGCCTTCCTGCAGGGACACTAGCAGGCACTGATCTTTAGCTGTGGTATGGATGCCTCTTGCAATGACTTCTCATGGCAAGGAACAATGCTGTTGGGAGCCCAGGAGATTTAAAATGTTCAGCGATTGCCCGGCGCGACATGGCAGTGATGCTAAGCCATGCTCTGACAGCACCTTATCATTAGGTGACAAGGCTGATGTTGTTGCCTGCTCTATGTCAGTAATGGCAGCATTTCCTAACCCAAAAGGGTTTCTTTGGAGGTTAGGAGTATGGACAGAGAAGGGGCCAAGTAGAAAGTTGGAGACAATAAATAGCAGATCATGCTAGAGCTCTGAGAAGGATGGGAACATGGGACCCAGAGCTTGGGGTTCTGAACAACCAAACCTGTAACATTTATTTCTGAAAGAAAAACTCAAAGATATTACAGATCACATGATGATGCTGGACAGGGGTTCGTGCATGTTTGTTCTCTGACTCACTATTTGTCCACATATTTTATAGTTAAAAATGTAAGTGAAAGAAACAAGGTCTAGGGCAGCGTGTACAGCAGGGAACCGTCTGAGGAGAGAAGAGAGTGTTCTGAGCATGCTTCACGGTGGACACTTCGTGTCCCCAGAAGGCCGTGTGGAGAGCAGATTCTCATTCTGGAGGAACTCTTTTCACTCTTTGTCCTTTCCTGCTTTCCCCACGTGCTGCTGTGTTACCATCTTGCTTTCAAAAACAACATCGATATTTTCCAACCCTTAGCAGACAGAGGAGAGGAAACAAAAGGAGAGACCTTAGAGGACAATAAAAAGGAGGAGGTGGGAGAGAAGTTTTCTGAGTGGGGGGAACTCAGGGCATTTGGCCGTGACATTGGCAGGCACTTCAAGGCTGTGCTCACAAGGAGCGCCTTCTGGGGAGCAGTCCCCTGCGGGCAGGTGCAGGTCAGAGAACTTTCCAAGAGCTGCTGGCTCCATGCCCCGCCCTGCTGTGTGCCCTCTTACCTCCTGTGGGGCAAAGGGAGAAAGATGCCCAAGGCAGGCATGCCTTTTGTCTGATTCCTGTGCAGCTGCTGAAGTTGTATGAAGGAAGGAGGAGGGAGGAGAGTGCATGGGAAGTTACAGATTCCGAAGGGAAGGGACCCAGGCTGAAATCTCCAGAGCTGGCAGGGTTCCTGGATGGCCTTCTTAGCCCTCCCTAGGGGCTCTGCTGACATCAGCAGGGACAATTGCCTTGCAGGGGCTGCAGGCAGTGAAGCACTCAGTGGGGGGAGGGCAGACACAGACCAGGGAAGGCCAGTGTCAGCTATGGAAAGCTGGAGGTGGGGCAGGTCAGCAAACATTTGTCCCCAGGTGATGTGGGTACCTTTCTTAATTTAGAGGCCGGGTCCACCTCTGCAGGTGGGCAGCCTGGCAGGACCTCGCAAAGGGTCTGGCTTGGGCTCTACTCAGCACTGCAGGAACTCCACGGACAGCTGGATGTTGTGTTCCTTCCTGGCGCCCACACCAGAGGAGCTGCCCCAGGGGCAGCTGTCAAGGGATCTGTGTGGAAGCTCCTGTTATAATTCTAGCCAAGCAAGACACAGGAAAAGCCTACCTGGGAACAGGGCTTGGCTGTGGGGGTGGGCACAGGATTAATTTAATTAAGTCCTGCTTTGGGGACCGGGCTAAATTTAGCAGCTGCCTTGCCCGCTGGTTCCACTCCTTCCCTTCCTCTCCCTCCAGTTGGCCCGCTGTTCTTCTGCAGGAGATTAATCTCAAATTCTGTGCGGCCTGTGCACACGCTCCTGACTGCCTGGTCTCCTCTGCAAGCCTCAGCTAATATCCTTTCCCTGGTCTCAGGGGGCAGCACATTCTGAAACACGGAGCAACCTGCTGCCTTCTCCAGGGAGATAAACACTGCTTCTGCTAATGACTCCCACAGTGGTGAAGCAGACCCGGCCCCTGGGCCCCAGCTCACCAAGGAATCAAGGCCACATCCTGAGCTGATTTCATGTCATTGTTCTCAGTGGAGTCTTAAAGAAAGGCTGAGAAGCATGGCCATGTTCTGGATCACAGTGACTGGTACTTGGAGGCTTTCTGCCTGCACCTCAGATGAAGAGAGAATGAGAGGGCTTCCTGCCGCCGTTCATGTTCCAGGCTCCATGTTGACCCTTTGACAAGTCATTCCTGGCCTTTTCAAGCTTCAGGCTATTTTCCCCCTCATTTCTCTCCCCCTTATCTGTAGACCATTCTACAGCTTTTTATCTCCGTGAATTGAAACACTATAAAAAACAGAAAGGGTGCTAGAGAGATGGCTTGTGGGTAGAGAGGTGGCTAGGTGTCTTCCTGGGCAAGTGCCTGAGCTACCACTGGAGTTCAGTCTCCAGCACCCACATAAGCAGCTGGGTGTGGCCATGCACACCTTTAACTCCAGTCGCATAGGGGAGAAGAGACCAGGAAATCAACTGGAGCTACAGAAAAAACAAAACCCAACAAGCTCTGAAGTCAGTAAGTGATTCCAGCTCAAATAAGAATGGGTGGAGGACTGGAGAGATGGCTCAGCAGTTAAGGTGCATGACTGTGAAGCCTAAGTACCCCAGTTTGATTCTCCAGGTCCCATGTAAGCCAGATGCACAAGGTGGTGCATGCATCTGGAGTTCGTTTGCACTGGCTAGAGGCCCTGGTGTGCCCATATTCTCTCTCTCTCTCTCACACACACACACACACACACACACACACTCACTCCCTCTCTCTGTCTCTAATAAAGAAATAAAATAAAATAAATAAAATAAAATAAAATAAAAAGAATGGGTGGAAAAAAAGACACCCAATGGGCCACTGCAAGTTAGCGCACCCTGCTGTGGGCGAGTGCATAGGTACATGTACCACACACACACACACACACACACACACACACACACACGACAAAACACTTAACACACACAAGCAAAAAAAAAAAGATGAAAAGGGAATTTGATGAGAGACAAATAATAATAAATACCAAATAATGATTTATAGTACTATGGACTGAATGATCGAATTCCCCCAAAATTCATGTGCTGAAACTCAAATCCTCGATGCAATAGTAGTTGGGGCAGGGCCTCTGGGAGATGATTATGCCTGGGTTAAATTTCAAAGATGAAGCTATCAGGTGGAAGCCTCCAGAGAAAGATGAAGGACATACATAAATGCTATGGCCACATGAAGACCTAACAAGGAACCTAAGGGGCCAGCACCTTGGTCTTGGATTTCCCAGATTTCAGACTTGAGAGAGAAGTGTCTATGGAAGTCACCCAGTGGATGGCATTTTTAAATAGGAACTCAAATGGGCGAAGACAAGCATTGAGCATCGTGATTGTTAAGTACTTAGGGTGGGATCAGACATTGTAGAAGCTATGGAACGCTGAGCAGGGTGCAGGGGCAACCCTCAGCAGCAGGACTTAGAGAGCAGTGGAGCCTCCTGCATGGGGACAGTGTCAGAGGTGTCTGTGTGATGCTGCTTTTAGAAACCAAGCTTGTGGGGTGACACAGTGAGTGCTTTCTATTCCCCACTTCACTACTCTCCATGGTGCTCCACAGCCTTCTTCTCGTACCCAAATAAAATCTTGGGCAGATCCCATGGCTCTTATGGTCTCACTTACTCAGGTATCAGAGAATGGCTTCATTTTCAGTTCTTTTTTTAAAAATATTTTATTTATTTGAGAGAAAGAGAGCAAGTGACAGAAAGATAGAAAATATGGGCGTACCAGGGCCTCCTGCCACTGCAAACAAATTCCAGATGCATGTGTCACTTTGTACATCTGGCTTTACATGGGTACTGGGGAATTAAACCAGAGTCATTGGGCTTTCAGGCTTGGCAAGCAAGCAAGCGCCTTTAACTGCCAAGCAATCTCTCCAGCCCTCATTTTTAGTTCTTGAACTTGCAGACCAGTTTAAGATCCAGCCTCAGTCCCTCATCCAGTTTTCAGACAGCCTTTTTCTCACCCCAAGTCCCTTCAACAAGTGTGCTCTCTGCATCAGGGCACAGGGCCTGATGTTCCCTCTTCTTTCTGCTTGCCCCTGCTCTCCTCTCTTTCCGACTGCTGCTTCTGGCCTCTCTGGAGGCAGGTACAGGAGCCAGGACGGAAAAGAATAAAGCAGTCCTGTGTGGCCATCTGGTATCAAACAAGGGCTTTCTGGGAGGTAGGCATCTAAATCTAGTCTCTTGTCTCCTGGGTTGCTTTGCAGGGCTGGGCACCTTGTGGGGGGGGCAGTCACAGAGACTATGGTTCAGAGCAGAAAGCTCTGGAGGCAGGCAGGCATTGTCTCAAATGTCATACTCTCCTTACTAGCAAGCAGTATGACCTAGGGCAAGTGACTTGACCTCTTAAGTCCTCAGGATTCCCCAGTATAGAATGGAGGAGATTTTCTAGGCCTTAGAAAACACATCTTAGGACTGGAGAGATTGCTTAGTGGTTAAGATGTTTGCCTACGAAGCCTAAAGACACATGTTCGCCTCTCCAGATCCCACATAAGGCAGACACACAAAGGTGAGGCAGGCACAAGGTCACACATGCCCACTAGGTGGCACAAGTGTTTGGAGTTCAATTGCAGTGGCTGAGGCCCTGGCATGCCAATTCTCTCTGTCTCTCTTTCTCTCTCTTTCTTGCTTTCTATAAAAAATAAAATTAGGGCTGGAGAGATGGCTTAGGGGTTAAGGCGCCTGCCTCCTAAGCCTAAGAACGCTGGTTCCAATCTCCAACGGTTCCAATCTCCAGGTCCCACGTTTAGCCAGATGCAGTGATGCAAGGGCACAATGCCGCACTTGACCACAAGGGGGCGCGCACATCTGGATTTCGTTCACAGCAGCTGAGACACTGCTGGCGCACCCATCTCTGTCTTCCTCTCCCCTCTCTCTCTCTCTCTCGCTCTGTCTCTCTCTGTCTGTGTCTCTCTCCAAAAAATAATAAAAAAATAAAAAAATTAAATTAAATTAAAAAGTGTAAAAAAAAAAAGAAAACATGTCTTATTATTTTTTATGCTTTCCAATTTCTGTCTTTTAAATCTGTTTGCACTCTTGAAGGGAATGGGCAAGCATGCCCACTTACCCAACCAATGTCTGTACCATCTGGTGAGAGACATGATATTGCATTGTGTATAACGTTCCATTTTCCTGATTGCTCACCAGAGCTAGTCAACAATGTCCAGTTTCTCATTTCAGTAAGTGTTTGCTCTTCTAATATGATATGGTATGTGTTTTTAAATATTACAACTTCCCATGTGTATGGTAGATCATTCATTTCTTTGTACATTGATCTTTGTCTTAGCTTGCTCAAGATGATATAACAAAATACCATAGAAGGGATGGTAATGAACAATAGAAATGACCTCACAGTTTGGGAAATTCACGACAGAAGCCCAGACAGGTCAGTGTCTGCTGAGCATTTCTGATTTATAGACACCTTCTCTCGGCCACCTCCTTGCACAGTGGAAGAGTCCTTGAGCTCCCGTGCCTTGTTGATAAAGGCACCAACCCCTCATGAGAACTTTTCCTCCATGACTTAATCACCTCTCAACACGGTCACATCGAGGGTTCAGATGTCCAGAATTTGGGGAGACCACAAACACTCAGTCCATTACACTCCTGTAACTAACAACTTGACTCATTCTTACCATTCTACAGTCTTTTTTAGATCTTTGTGGACGATACCACATTCAAAGAAAGGCAGGTTCATTTCTTCCTTTCCAATCTTTATTCCTTCTTTTTCTTGCCTTAACATCTGGGCTGGGGATATTCAGGACAGAGTCAGAGTTGAATGGAAGTGGAGATGGAGGACAGTATGGTGCAGATTTGGAAGGTATGGGTCCTGCAGGTCACCATTGCGCATGTTAAGACCTCAACATTAGTGGACCTTCGTTGGGTTAGGGAAGGCTGTTCACTTCCTTGATTGCTAGGAGTAGAACAGACTAGCTTCCACTTACCAGGCGCTCCCCACGCCGGCCCTCTGCCCTCCGACATGTTAGGGCTAGTTTCTCCAGTGTGGGTGCTGTCTTCCAATTCAGTGGGAAAATTCCACTTAATACCAAGAGCAATATTTTAAAATATTTTTTCCCTGCATTTGGTTAATCAATTAGTTTTTCAGATGTGTTGCATTCATGAGCGAGATTAAACTATAATTTTCTTTTTCAGACTTTACTGGTCTAATGTTTTTATTAGCTTTACAAAATGGGCTACAAATAGTCTTTCTTTCTTGTGCTCTAAGATCATATAGGAGAAGAATAACTTACTCATTCCACCTTTGACTGAACTTGCCCATAAAACCACCGGACTCTCGTTTTCTTCGTGGGAAGATTTTGAATTACTGATTAGAAGGCTCGTCACATTTTTCTATTTGGTTTGGTACATTTTTATGAATCATGTTCCTTCAGGAATCTGCACATTTCTGTTTTCATGCAAATGGGCATAGTTTTTTCATATCATTTTCTTACAGTCTTTTAAAATCATGATAGTATCTCCTTTCTTCAGATTGTTATATGGTCTTTTGAATTTCTTTTCCCCTCATTTTCAAGAAGACATCATGTTGACCAAATCTGACTAGTGTTTTATCCATCTAATTCTTTCTTTTTATATTTTTTTTCTTGACTTGGTTGTATTATGTTTGGTTTAAAGTCTTTTTCTTAGAGAAAGAGTAGGATGTAACCAAATAAGAAAAATGGATTACCATCATCAGTTCAGTTGCCAGCTCTTCAGTTATGATTATTTGACATTTTGATCTGTAATAACTCGCTTTCTTTTCTAATGTTATTTAATCTTTTTATCCTTGTTTTCCCTCTTTCTGTAATCAGTTTCAACAGACACTTTTAAATGTCTTTTCAAAGGGCATTATTTGATTTGTTAATCTCTACTTAGTCAGTCAGTTAGTTTTGAAAAGAATTGGGTTTCTTTTTTGTAGTGCCAGGACCCAAACCTAGAACTTATGCATGCTAGCTAGACAAGACTTCTCCCACTAAACTATACCTTGAGCCCAGTTCTGCACATTATATTTTCATTTTGTTTTCTCTTTTTATAATCTTCTCTCCCTATGTTTATTATATTGAATTTTTTCTAATTCTTGATTCTTTTTACTAATATATTTTTAAATTTTTTGTTTTATTATTTATTTATTTATTTGAGAATGACAGACAGAGAGAAAGCAGCAGAGAGAGAGAGACGGAGAGAGAGAATGGGCACACCAGGGCCTCCAGCCACTGCAAATGAACTCCAGATGCATGTGCCACCTTGTGCATCTGGCTTATGTGGGTCCTGGGGAATGGAACCTTGAACAGGGGTCCTTAGGCTTCACAGGCAAGTGTTTAACCACTAAGCCATCTCTCCAGCACCCCTCTTTTTACTAATATTTTAAAAATAGACAAAAGAAGTTACAACTTTCCATCTCTGTACAACCTTATCTGCATCTTATAAGTTTGATAGCTAGTACTTCTACTTTTTACTGTCATTTAGTTATATTCTAAATATCATGTGAGGATTTCTGTTTTTGAACTATGTTCTTAAGTTTGTGAAAGTTCATTCCTATTTATTTGTAGTGATGATTAATTAGTGATTTCTCATTTAATGTGATTATTCACGTTAAGGTCAATGGAATTATTCGAAACTGTTTCTGGTCAGTTTCTAAAATTATCACATGTGAACTCCAAAATGTTACTCTTTACTTTGGGATGCAAGGCTTTGCATTAAATAAGCTCATTAATTTTTATTCAAGCTTTATGCCCTTGCTCATTCTGTCTGCTTAAGAATGGTTTCGCAGTTTCTATTGTGTGTGCTCATTTCTGCTTTTGTCAACATGTTCCTCACCCATTTTGAGGTTATGTTATTATGTGTATACTTTAAGTTATTATACCTATATTTTCCTTGTGGGCAGAATATTTTTTAATATGTAGTGACCTACCTTTTTAAACAATACCTTCACAAACATAATTGTTGGTGGTGCTCTCATTGCGTTCAGTGTATCTAAAAATGACTACACTTTGGCCTTTTTCCTAAAATATAACTTTCTGAGGATGAAGAGATGGCTTATAGGGGTGAAAGTGCTTGCCACCATAGCCAAAGGACTCAGGTTTGTGTCCCCAATGCCCATGTAAAGCTGGATGCACAAGGTGGTGCATGCATCTAGAGTGATAGAGGCCTTGGTGTGCCTTCTCTCTCTGTCTCTCTCTATCTGCCTCTCTCTCTGTGTATGTCTCTCTCTCTTCCCTTGAGAGTAAATAATAATATATTTAAAAAAGAAAAAGAAAGAGAGAAAAACTACCCAACAATTAATTTAAAAATATATAACTTTTCAGGACATATAGTCATGTCAATGATTTCTGCACTTTGAGAATTTTTCTAAACCATCATTATTCCATCTTTTTATTTCTGGTTACCCTAGTGTGTCCAGCTGACAAAGTAGTTCACTTGCCTCCAACGCACACACCCTGCCTTGTCCATGATGGCTGGGATTAAAACAACCAAACCCAACATGGATGATATTCTGAGACTGAGCTTCAAATCAAAACAAGAGTAGTGTCAGGTGCCTGTGAAGAAGAGGGTATAAAAGTCTGAGCAGTGGGCATTGAAGCCCCAAGCCTCAGGATACAAGGACTTAATACAGGGTAACGCAAATATCAGAGGCTTTGAATCCCTGAGGGGGAAGAGATTGCATTGGGTGTCTGTTTGGGAAACCACAGGCATAATCCCAGGAGTCACAAAGGAAAGTTTCTTTTGGAAACAAAAAATGAAGAAAGAAACAAAAATAAAAATTTGCCCATGAGAAAATGGAACCAAAACTGTTATCATATACCTATCAAAACATTTTTACAAAAATGTATAAAATTCTTCACCAGCAATAGAAACTCTTATATTGAAAAAGTTTTAAGGATAAAAATCTGATATGTGCTACCACTCCTAAGAGACGTACCAACAGTTTAATGATGCAAAAAAAAAAAAAAAAAAAAAAAAATTGAAAGCCATGAATGGAAAGAGACTATATCATGGAGATAGCAAAACAAATCTGGTATTGCACATTGCTAGCAGTATGGAATGTAAAGAGACAAGTATAAATCAAAGGGATAAAAAGGACAGTGCACCAGGGCATATATAATCATGAATTGTGTGTGCCAAACAACATAGCCTCATAATAAGAGAAAGCGAAGGAGACAAAGATAAATCCACAATGAATAGAACTAGATACAGTGATACAAACTGCTAAGGCTTTGTTATGAAGTGCTCTGAGAAGGCAAGTAACGAGTGTGAACCAACAGGTCTGCACATGACCTTGCACGCTGAGATGGAAACTGTACCTTCCTTTTAGACACACATTATAAAAACTAAATATGGGGTTGGGGAGATGGCCCAGCCATTAAAATCACTGGCTGGCTAGGGTTTGATTCCCCAGTTCCCATATAAAGCCAGATACACAAAGTGGCAGCACATGCATCTATAGTTGGTTTGTAACTGCAAGAGTCTCTGGTGTACCTAGTCTGTCTATTCTCTCTGTCTCTGTCTCTTTCTCTCTTTCTTTTTCTCCCTCTCTCTCTCTCTCTCTCTCGCACATATACAAATTAAATAAACAAATTATGGACAAGACCACTATAGTAGTTACCTTCTCACTGCATACAAGCAATGTATGGGAAGGAAGGGTTTATTTCAGGCTTGTAGTTTTGAGGGAGAGTTTTATCGTAGTGGAACAAGCATGGCAACTGGCTCACAACTTCAGGGCAGGAGCAACAAGAGTGAGCTGGCTAGTGAGCACCCAGTACTGCTGGACAAATAAACCCCAAGGTCTGCCCCTACTAACACACCTCCTCCAGCATAGCTCCATCTCCCAAAGGTTCAACCATTGGAAACTAAGTAGAAAGCTAAACCACAAATACTTGAGGCTATGAGGGATCACCACAACCACGAAGAACACTTCAGTATGGCCATACCAGACCCTCTTGTCACCGCAAACCAACTTCAGATGCATGCACTATTCTGTACATCTGGCTTTACACAGGAACTAGAGACTCAAACCTAGGCTGGCAGGCTTTGCAAGCAAGTGCCTTTAACTGTGGAGCCATCTCCCCAGCCCATCTGTGAATAATTCATATATCTGACTAGACCAAGGCTCTGAGTGCTCATCACTATCCCTAGTGCCTGGCAGTGAGAGATTTTCAATATGTACAGTGTAGAATAAATTCTGAATTGACCTATTCATTTCTCCACGGATGTTTGCATTTATTTATGTGTCTAAATAACTCTTTTTATGATAAAGGGGGTATATGTTCACTGTAGGAAATTTGAGGGAAAAATAAAGTAGGAAGATAAAATTAAAATCTCCCATAACCTTCTCATTAAATATTTTATAAAGCATTTCAGTGGCTGCACAATAAGTATCTTTATGCTCAACATTTAGCTGGTTTCCAAAATTTCCCTGTAATAAATAATTCTGTGACAAGTCCCACTGCACCCTCATTATTTCCTGAAGATAAATTCTTAGAGTTAGGTCTACTAGGCCAAAGGATATGAAGTTTTTAAGGGTTTTGATAAATATTGCCAGATTCCCTTCCATGAAGTTTTACTAATTTGCATTCCCCACTGCAAGAAAGCATTAATTTCTGTGTGTTCTCAACAATACTGCATTTTTTTCTTTTGTGTGTGTGTGTGTGTGTATGTGTGCATGTGTGTGTGTGTGTGTGCACTCATGCCACATATGCATGTGGAGGTCAGAGGACAACTTCAGGTGTTGGTATACACTTTCAACTTTGCTTGAGGCACATTGCATGTGCCAAGGTAGCTGGCCTGCAAGTTTCTGGAGATTTTCCTGCCTCTGCCTCCCATCTTGCCACAGGAATGCTGGGATTATAGACATGAACCACCCCATCCAGCTTTATCTAGGTTCTGGGAATCCAGACCCAGGGCCTCATGCTTGCATAGCAACTGCTTTACGCACTGAGCCATCTCCCCAGCCATCCTTTTTCCTTTTCAAGGTCAACTTGGTGCAGTATTATGATAACATAGATAAGAGCAGGTGTCATAGGTGAATGGCTCCATGAATTTGATCCTAGGCAGGAAGCCACCTTCTAGGTCATGGCAGAGCAGATTCTCAGCAACCCAACCCTATGCTCATGATCCATTCCTCCCTAGAGCCCTGACTCAGCCCTGCAGCTTTGTCTTACCTATGTTTGAACTTCATTTAAGCTTTGTATAAACCACATACTATTCATTAATCTTTGCTGTCTGTCTCTTTGTCTGTCTGTCTGTCTGTCTTACTTTAATCCGCACTGTGTTTGGGACTCCATCCACATTGCTACGTGTGTTTGTCATATGTGCACCCTAATTTCTTTTTAAAATAACATTTTATTTACTTATTTGGAGAGAGAGAGAGAGAGAGACAGACAGACAGACAGACAGACAGACAGACAGAGGGGGGAAAGAGGCAGATGAGAGAGAGAATCGGCACACCAGGGCCTCCAGCCACTGCAAACAAACTCCAGATGCATGAGCATCTTGTTTATCTGGCTTACATCTGCACCTGGGGAATTGAACCCGGGTCCTTAAGCTTCCCAGGCAAGCACCTTAACTACTGAGCCATCTCTCCAGCTCTGCATTCTCATTTCTGTATTGCATTTTATTATGCCATTATGCCACAATTTACACATCTCATTATAGGTGGCATTTGAGTAATTTCTAGATTGCCATGAACATTCTTGTAAATGCCTCTCAATGAGTGGTTATAAACGTTTCTGTTAGCTGTACGTACCCAGAGCCGGAATTTCTGAGTCAAAGCATTACACTTTTTTAATTCAAACGAAATATTTCCTAGGATAGCTGATATTTAAATCAAGGAACAATAGCTAATGAGGAATTTCAGACTATCCACGTGGTGGGTGTTAGTTGGCCCTGTGACAGTTCCCTAAATTTTGCACCTCGTGTTGGGGACTTTTTGTTTCTCTGTGGTGTAACCATGTGAACAGCGTCACATACTGAAGGGAGGAGTTTTGCAGATGCGGTCAGAGATGGAGGTAGGACTGGGTCACATGGTTGTGCAGGTTATGGTGAGCAGAGATTGGATTTGTCCCTTTGTGGGGATCTTTTGGTCCAGGTGTGTTTCAGTGGGCTGGGAAAGATTGGGCGGGGCTTGAGAAGCCCGAGCAAACACTGTGGAGCTTATTCTATAGAATAATGTTCCCTCTAGAAGAGTTTTCCTAATGGGGACCAGAAGCCAACTGCTCACAGAATAGTCTGCATCTGTTCTGAGGAGATGACTAGGAGAGCCCCCACTCTGAGGGGCTGTCCTCTGGTCTTTAGTGGGTGGACACCCAGGACTTCTTTCCTGTCCACATGTATGACATGCATGACTGGGTGCCCAGCATGCACAGTCCCCTGCCAGGTCGGTTGAAGGGTTTTTCAAATCTTTCACTCTTTCCAGCAAGATTCTCCTATTGATGAATTTAAAACAATTACAATTAAATATGGGAACAGCTCAGAAACAAAACCAAAAGGCCGACTCCTTGCAGCGCCCGAGGGAAACTGCCTATGAGGAAGTCATTGGCAGCAGAGAGCAGTTAGCTGAGTTTCACGAAGAAAGCATTCTCCCGTCCAGTGCTTAAAGTGATCATTTGCTCACTATTAAGTGGGCCAAGAATTCATACAACAGTCTGTGGAGATGACTTTTCCATTTGGGCCACTCAACCGTGGCTGGAAGATCTAAGATGGCACCACCCTGTCTGGGCTATGAAGCTGGCTCCTGGCTAAGAAGCTTCAGTTGTTTTCCATGTTGCCTAGTCTTCTTTTCATTGGCACTCATTCTCCATGGCCTCGTTCTCCTGTGGCTTCTCAGTAAAGGACAGCCTGACTTCTTTCCTTGGGTCACAGACCTCTGAAAGGAGACCTGCAAGGCCACTTGATCCAGAAGGTCACTTGTGCCACATTGTCTTCGTCAGGACAAATCACATGGACAGTTTATATTAAGGGACAGGACAATACAACCCACCTCTCGACAGGAAGTTATTACGACCATTTTTGGAGCCACTGCAGTGCCTAACCTGCTGGTTTGTCTCCTACCACTCTTGCCGCCAGAGCCTGTACCTCTTCCCCACATCCTTCTATGGGTGCCTTCCCCACCCCCTTCATCCTGAAAGGGGACAGTGCTACCTGATAGGAAATTAATCAGTTAAAAAGAATAATATGAAAGGCCTTGGAGGTGGTGGTGAACATGATCAAGATGTATCAGATACATCCGTGGAATTCTCAAAATGAAAACAGAAATAAAAATAAAAAAATATCTTGTATGATATTTTTGTGGCTACAAATTATGAGTTCTAGAACTCCCTTATTCATTATAAATTTAAAATGTCTCTCTATCAAAGTGGCCCTCGAGGGCTGTTTTCTACCTTCAAGTAAAGCAACCTCCAGGGTGGCTGAGAGGCAGGGTCCAGCCAAGCAGTCCCTTACCCACTTGCAGGGGGCGGCCTCAGCAGCCAGGTGGTACTTAATTATGCAGCCATAAGACTTGTACCTCACACATTGTTAAATAGCTTATTAGTGGTTCTATCTGTGCTTAGAAGCTTAGAATAGCTGTGAATTCTAAATTCTCAAAATGTAAGGAGTATAGCTTTTTGTTTGTACTTTTCTCGGGGAAATAAGATCTTTCCTTCCTTCCTTCCTTCCCTTCCCTTCCCTTCCCTTCCCTTTTCCCTTCCCTTCCCTTCCCTTCCCTTCCCTTCCCTTCCCCTCCCTTCCTTCCTTCCTTCCCTTCCCTTTCCTTCCCTTCCTTCCTTCCTTCCTTCCTTCCTTCCTTCCTTCCCTTCCTTCCTTCCTTCCTTCCTTCCTTCCTTCCTTCCTTCCTTCCTTCCTTCCTTCCTTTCATCTTCCTCCTCCTCCTCCTCCTCCTCTTCTTCTTCTTCTACTTCTTCTTTTTCTTCTTTTTAGTTTTTCGAGGTAGGGTCTCACTCTAGCCCCAGGCTGACCTGGAATTCACTATGTAGTCTCAGGGTGGCCTTGAACTCATGGTGATCCTCTTACCTCTGCCTCCCGAGTACTGGGATTAAAGGCATGTGCCACCATGCCTGGCTTGAGAAGATCTTTTTGTAAACTTAGGAATGCTCCTATTACCCTGGCAGTCATTTACATAGCAAGAAATAAGAGAAGGTGTCTTGTCAGACACACACCAGTTGGCAGCTTTACATGAGATTCAGGAGGAATTTTTATAGTAATAGAATTCCGAAGGTCACCTCAGGTTATGAAACCTAAGGCCATCTCAGGGTCCTGCTTCTGTTTTCTGACCACTACCTAGACCTCCTCTGGTTCCTCAAATCCCTTGTCCTTTTTAAAATTTTTGTACATGTGTATGTATGTGTCATGTGCATGCATGTTCACATGTGTGTGGGTGAACACACATGCAGGTGCATGTGGAGGCCAGAGTTTGATGTCATCTCAATTATTTTCCACCCGTATTTACTGAGGCACAGCCTTTCAGTTGAACACAGGGCTCACCCATTCTGCTAGTCTAGTTAGCCACTCGCCTGGGAGAACCGCTCGTCTCTACCTTTCCTGTGTGCAGAGATTATGGACAGGCTGCCCCACGCATCCAGCATTTACATGGGTACTGGTGGTCTGAACTCAGGTCTTCATGCTTGAATGGCAAGTGTTTTACCCACTGAGCCATCTCCCCAACCTTCTCCTGTTGTTTTCTTCCCAGCTTCCTCCCTATTCTGTGTCCACTTCCAGGATCCCATAACCAAGATGTTTCTAGAAGCAAGTTAACGAAATCAAATTTGCATTCCACGAGAGAAAACAGGACTATTGTTTGCCGAGTCCTGTGGCTCTGCGCTCTCACTGTCTTACTGCTCAGCGGATGATCAGAAATTAAAGGGCTTCCAGATTTCACTGATGGTAAAGGGGACATCATTTTGTGCTGAGGGAAGAAAGTAGAGGCTTGAGGCTGGCCAAGGTGTGCTTCCAGACCACTCTGTGCTGTTATCTGCTTCCAGGAAGGAGTTCTGAAAAGTCAGTATAGGTTACTTCATGCCAGAAAACACGTCAGGTGCAGAGGGAAGGATGTATTTAGGGCACATTATTTAGTTTTTTATTTATTTATTTATTTATTTGAGAGAGAGAGATACAGAAAGAGAGAGAGAGAGAATGGGTGCGCCAGGGCCTCCAGCCACTGCAAACGAACTCCAGATGCGTGCACCCCCTTGTGCATCTGGCTTACGTGGGTCCTGGAGAATCGAGCCTCAAACCGGGGTCCTTAGGCTCCACAGGCAAGCATTTAACCACTAAGCCATCTCTCCAGCCCCATTATTTAGTTTTGACTGAACCAAGCAGTGTGGGTCGAGGGTGAGGAAACCTCAATATGGTCATCTCCATTCTATCATGGGAACCTCATGTTTCTAGGCGAATTCATAACTTTTCTAGGCTTTGACTTTTGCATCTTTTAAGTCAAGGACAGGGATCTAATTCCTTCTATCAAACTCGGCATGAGGAATAGTGCTGGCCACTGGGCTCAGAGGCTGAGCTAGGCTGTCTGAGCTGTGAGGAGCTAAGTGTTAGAAATGCTCGCCGACATTCTGTGATCACCACAGATGCCTGGCTGATGCACACATGGCTTCCACAGACAGGGAAGCCCTTGTGCCAGTCTGCTGGCTTTCGTAGAAGAGGTCAGGAGGAACTGGTGCTGCTCATCAGTAGCATGCGTGTTTGCCTAAGATTTGTGGAGGTAAAAGTTTTGCCTGTTCGGCTGGGTGGGGTTTGGGATCTATTAAGTAATCAATTTATTTTCCATGGCTAGAAGTCAAACTATGCCTTTCTAATAGCAAGTGCTTCATATCACTAGGATAAATAGCTTTGGTTTCAAGCAGGAGGTGACAAGGCCACCAGAGTGCAATGAGGTTAGTGACTGACTAGCAGTCTGTGACAGGGTGGGAGTGGTGACGGTGGGCGTCAGGGTGAAAGTAGTGAGAGGACATTTTTGCAAACAGATGGCTTGAATGAGTGGGGCTGGGGAAGTGGGGAGGAAGGGGAGTGTTGGGGATGACTCCTGAAAGTTTCTGGGCTAAGCTCCTGTGTGGATCATGTGGCTTTTAGGAAAATGGGAGGCTTGGGGAGGAACAAATCTGAGTAAGTAAACAACTTCATGTTGGCTGAGTTGGAGGACCCTCAGGGAAATATGCAGCTCTTAGGAGAGGTCAGGGTGGAGGTGACCTATTCTGTGAACCTTCAATCTTTATTTGGCTGTCGTAATGCAAACAAGAGTGAAGTTCCAAACATATGGTCTACCATGTAAGTCTTAAGCCATCTCCATCTGGCACTGGGGAGCAGCTGTCCACATGTACATCAAAAGTTTGCTGGGCTTCTCAGGAACCAGCCAGGAGCAGCAGAAGCAGCATGAGAGCAGGCGTCTGAGAGGAGCACCACTCATCACTAACCACCCACTGTAACCGGAACGAGCTTCTTGTTGGGATCTTGGTCTACTGCACACATGCGGCCAGGATGGATGAGTACATATGTTGTGAAAAGTAGAACAGGGCTGGAGAGATGGCATAGTGGTTAAGGCGCTTGTCTGTGAAGCCAAAGGACCCAGGTTTGATTCTCCAGGACTCACATAAGCCAGATGCATGAGGTGGTGCAAATGTCTGGAGTTCCTTTGCAGTGTCTGGAGGCCCTGGCACACCCATTCTCTCTTTTTTTTTTTAAGAAAAGATCCTCTAAAACTCGTGAGATACTACCTAAATTTTTAAATTTTTATTTATTTGCAAGCAGAGAGAGAGAAGTGACAGACAGAGAGAGAATGGGCATGCCAGGGCCTCTAGCCACTGCAAATGAACTCCAGATGCATGTGCCCCTTGTGCATCTGGCTTACGTGGGTCCTGGAGAATCGAACCGAGATCCTTTGGCTTCGCAGGCAAATGCCTTAACCACTAAGCCATTTCTCCAGCCCCCTAAATCTTTTTTTAAGTAGAACATACCATGAAGTATATGGAAGTTATTCATTCATGTTACAAGGTAGGGTTCTTATCAAGGTAGCATTAAGAAGTGGGTTGTTATCTTTTGGATGGTTTTATTGTTCTCTCTTCTTGTCAAAAGGATATGTTCTTATTGTTGAAACAAAAAAGGAAACTACAACCAAGTTGAAATAAAGAGAAAACCACCCACACTCTTCATTTCTCTGAGAAAAAATTATTTTTTAAAAAATGTTTTTATTTATTTGAAAATGAGAGATAAACAGTGGATGCGCATTGCCAGGGTCATGGAAAACAAACTCCAGCTGAATGCACTGCTTTGTGCACCTAGCTTTCCATGGGTATTGGGAAATCAAACTCAGGTCCTTCATTAGGCTTTGCAGGCAAGTGCCTTAACCACTGAGCAATCTCTCCACCCCAGAGAAACATCCTTAATATTTTGGCATCTCTCTTGAAGGAACATTTTTCAGAGGCTTAGAAGTTAGGGGATCACTTCAAACATGTAGAGTATATGGAGAAATTATGTGACTGCTACACATGTAGTATAAGTCATCAGACGTAATGCTTCTGCCACAATTTACTTAGGTCTCTCTTGCTAAAAAGTGAACTGTGCTAGCTGGAATGGAATCCCTTCCATTCCTGCCCTTCCCTTTCTCCTAAAACATGAAAGCTATTATGTAGTTCCACCAATAGAATGCAACATGGTATTTTCTTGCTGCTTTAAACTTCATGGGGCTAACAAGTTAGTTTTTCCATTTTGGGGTACATTTTAATTCATCTATCTGTTCCCTACTGATTTGAAATGCTATTTTCCATATACCAAGTTTATGTCTACTTATGAGTATCTTTCTAGGATCCCAGTTTCTTTTTCACTTAATGGCTTATTTCTATGCTAATCACATATGGTGTATTACTACTAATAATTATTTACTAACCAGCCTTGATAAAAAAAAAAGCAATAGAGCAGGTCTCTCCAGTATTTTATTTTATTTTTTAAATTTATTATTATTATTATTATTTTATTTATTTTTGGAGAGAGACACAGAGAGAGACAGACAGAGAGGGAGAGGGAGACAGATAGAGATGGGCACTCCAGCAGTCTCTCAGCTGCTGTGAAGGAAATCCAGATGCGTGCGCCCCCTTGTGGTCAAGTGCAGCATTGCACCCTTGCGTCACTTTGCCTCTGGCTAAACGTGGGACCTGGAGATTGGAACCAGGTTCTTAGGCTTAGCAGGCAGGCACCTTAACCACTAAGCCATCTCTCCAACCCCAGTATTTTATTTTTTAAGCCAAGCCTAACAATTTTTGGTTCTTTGTATTTCATGCGTGCATGTGTGCATATGTTTATGTGTGTGAATATGGGTACATACATGCCACATCGTTCGTATGGGGAGGGAGGGTCAGAGGACCACTTCAGGTGTTGGTCCTCGCTTTCCACCTAGTTTGTGGCAGGCTCTGTTACTGTTGTTCACTGCTGCTGGCCCAAAAGCTTCTGGGTGGATTCTTCTGTCTGTCTCCTGCTCACTGTAGGTGTGTTGGGATTACACATGCCACAGTATCCAGTTCTTACAATGATCATGGGGATCTGCATGGACAGCAAGTGCTTTATCCACTAAGGCATCTCTTCAGCCCACCTCTTTATATTTCCATGTGACTTTTATAATCTTTGTCATGTACCACACACACACACACACACACACACACACACATGGGGAGAGAAGAACATTCATGGAAAGTTTTTTTAAATTAGATATAATTTATACCCCATGAATTTTCTTATCTTAAAATGTATGATCCAGGGCTGGAGAGATGGCTTAGCGATTAAGGCACCTGCCTGCTAAGCGTAAGAACCTGGTTCCAATCTCCAGGTCCCACATTTAGCCAGATGCAAAGTGACACAAGGGCACAATGCCACACTTGACCACAAGGGGGCTCTCGCATCTGGATTTCATTCACAGCAGCTGAGAGACTGCTGGCGCGCTCATCTCTATCTGTCTCTCTCTCCCTCTCTGTCTGTCTCTGTGTCTCTCTCCAAAAATAAAAATAAAAATAAAAAATTTAAAAAAGTATGATCCAGTGATTTTAATTTACTTACAAAGTTCTCCAAATGTCACTAGTTCCAGAACATTTTCATCACCCCCCAAAGGACCCCACCCCCACTAGCAGTCCATTCCCATTCCTCTGCCTTTGCCCCTGGAAACCACATCCATGTTTTTAGGTATTTGCCTGTTTTCTATATTTCTTTTTATTTTTTGATTTTTTGGAGAGAGACACAGAGAGAGAAAGAGAGAGAGGGAGAGGAAGACAGATAGAGATGGGCGTGCCAGCAGCCTCTCAGCTGCTGCGAACGAAATCCAGATGCATGCGCCCCCTTGTGGTCAAGTGTGGCATTGTGCCCTTGCGTCACTTTGCATCTGGCTAAATGTGGGACCTGGAGATTGGAATGGCTGGAGATTGGAACCAGCGTTCTTAGGCTTAAGAGGCAGGCGCCTTAACCGCTAAGCCATCTCTCCAGCACTCTATATTTCTTTTGAATGGAATCATACGTGCATTTCTTCTATACAACATGAACTTTTCTTTCTAGCTTATTTTACTCAGCATGTTTTAAAGATTCAACCATGTTATTATATGAGCCAGTTCTTCTTTCCATTTCTATAAGTGAGGGACATTTCACTGTGTGAATATGGCACGTTTTGTTTATTGATCTATCAGTTAATAGACAGTTGGGTTGTTTCCACTTTGCAGTTACTGTGAATAATGCTACTATGCACATTGCTGTGCAAAAGTTTACATGGAGATATGGATTTACGTGTATTGGGTCCATTTCTAGGAGTAAAATTGCTAAATCCTTGGCAATTCTATGCTTAACCTTTTGGGAAACTCACTGTGGTAGTTTGAATATATGTTCCCCCAATATATTCAGTGTTTTATTAGTTATAGTTTGCATCTGTAATCACCTTGCTAAAGGCAATGTCACTGGGGGCTGGTCTTAAGGTGTGGGTTTGAGATTCCATTGTAAAGATATGCAAAGTGTGCCTAGCAGGAGTTCCTGAAGTGTGCTGTGTGACCTTTTGGCTGTAGTTTTGCTCTGTGTGCTGTGGTGGCTGGTTGGTTTCTCTCTCTGCTTGGCCCTGTGGAGAGCAGGCCGCTTCTCTTGCCATTATGGAACTTCCCCTGGATCTGTAAGCTTCAATAAATAATATCCCTTCCTCCATAACTGTGCCTGGTCTGGAAGTTCATCTCAGCGAACCTGAAGCTGTCTGCTACAGTAAAGCTCACAGACTGTTTCTCTAAGGGGCTGTACTGTATTATGTTCTTGTAGGTGTGAGGTGGTAACTTCCATGGTCTTTCCATGAAAATTGCATTTGTTTCCAGTTATTTTGAGGCAATTAGAACCTCAGCATTAAGTCTTCTCAATACTGTATCTTTCCTTTTATGCCTTTCTGATCACCTTGTTGAATCTCTTCATTTTTTTTTTTTTTTTTTTGAGGTAGGGTCTCGCTCTAGCCCATGCTGACCTGGAATTCATTATGTAGTCTCAGGGTGACCTTGAACTCATGGAAATCCTCCTACCCCTGCCTCCCAAGAGCTGGGATTAAAGGCATGCACCACCACACTGGGCTGAATCTCTTCATTTTTAATTTTAATTATTTTATTTTATTTATTTGAGAGAGAGAAACCACTAAGCCATTTCTCCAATCCCAACATTTAAATTATATATATTTATTTGAGAGAGAGAGAGAGATAAAGAAGTAGAGAGTGAGTGAGAGAGAGAGAGAGAGAGAGGAGAGGCGCTCCAGGCCTCCAGCCACTGCAAATGAACTCCACATGCATGCGCCTCCTTGTGCATCTGGCTTAAGTGGGTCCTGGGGAATCAAACCTAGGTCCTTTGGCTTTGCAGGCAAATGCCTTAACCACTAAGCCATCTTCTACAGCCCTCTCTTCATTTTTAAACAGAATATGTATATATGCTTTAGCCCAACTTTAGCATACAATGTAGAAAAGCTCCTGTAGTGATTTGAATTTATGGCCCATAGACTCAGGCATTTTATTTTATTTTACTTTTTAAGATTTAGCTTGCAACTTGAGTCTCCAGTGAGTGGATCCCTGCTGGGGAAGAGGTATATCTCTGGGGGCAGGTCTTGTAGTCCAGCCCTAAAGTGTATAATTAACAGTTTGAGCTTTGGCTGTTCGTGTGTGCGGGCTGGTGGTGCGTGCTGATGTTGGTTTTTCTGCCTCTGCTGTGGATGCATCTGTGGAAGTGAGCCAGCTTTTTCTACCATGGATGGTGCTTCCCCTGGATTCTGTAAGCCTAAAATAAATCCTTTTCTTCCATAATTCTGATCAGGTGTTTATCCAGCAATGAGAAGGTAACTGCAATAGTACCTAATGGTGAGCTCTTTCTAAACAGAAACTTAGGGTAGCCCACCTCTTCATCCTCCTCTTCCAGCATGGTGCCAATATATATGCCAGGGTCTGAGTGTCTGAGGCCCTCCCTAGTCTGTATTCTTGAAACCTAGCTCCGAAGTGATAGCAGTGAGAGGTGGTGATTAGGTCATGAGGGTGGGATCCGTGTCCTTATAGAACAGGCCTGAAGGGACCCATTTTCCCTTCTTGCCATGTGAGGATGCATAATGAAGGCACTGTCTGAAATTCAGACAGCAAACTGCACTGACGCTGGGTCTGTTGCACCTTGATCTTGAACTTCCCAACCTCCAGAACTGTGAAAAGAAAATTGCCATTACTTATAAATTATCCAGACTAAGGTGTTTTGTCAAATCAGCCCAACAGACTAGGATAATATGCATAGATAGATGATAGATAGATAGATAGATAGATAGATAGATAGATAGATAGATAATGTAGAAAGGCATGCATAGATATTAACATTATGAGCAGAAATTCCCAGGAAAAAAATCACACCCATATTAAAGATTCAACAGAGCTGATTGACTGATAGAACTTGTGAGTGTGGAAAGCCAGAATGTTGACGATTCAGAGCCCAAATATCTTGAGGTATCTTTAGCTCTCTGAACAGCCATTCATTACCTCCCTCTGTGTGTGGCCTGGCCTAACATCCTTATGATTATCACGCAAAGCCTTTTAAGACATATGAACGTAACAAACCACTGGCTTTCATCAACCCCCCATGCTAAGAATGTCATCTGATAGCATCTGCAACCTATAGCAGAGATTTCCCCACTTGGCTGTAACCAGCCTACCAGATGTTCCCACCAATATATCTGAAAAGCACATTATGACTTTTTTTTTTCTCTATAACTGTAAAAACATCACGAAACGGTTATCACATTGGAACATGGTATCTAGTGTAACCTGCATCTGCTCCTCGGCCATGGCCACTCAAATTTGGCTCTGGAGTGAATGATTGCTTATTCTCTTTGAGATGAGAGCTGCGTTTTGGGGTTGATAGTGTCTCTGTCCATGTTCTCTATGTTTACACTCATGTCTATATCAACATCTACAGATAGAGCTTCAGAAAAGTTCCCCTGTGAGAAATCATAGGCAGGCCTCTCTGAGCCCTTTTCTGGACCTGGCTTTGAAGTTAACCTGCCAAACCCAGTTTTAGCAGAGGATCCAGAGTTTTAAGAATCCTCCACCCTGGATATCTATGCCCATGGCCTGCCTCTAGCAAGAATCCTGCTATGGCCATTTAGAAAATTCTCTACTCTTGATATTGAATCAAGCCATTTCTTCTTGGTTATTTCTTTTTTAAAAAGTATTTTTATTTTTACTTATTTATTTGAGAGAGAGGTATAGAAATAGGCAGGTAGAGAGAGAGAGAATGAGCACACCAGGGCCTCCAGCCACTGCAAACAAACTCCAGATGTGTGCACCCCCTTGTGCATCTGGCTTACGTGGGTCCTGGGGAGTCAAACCTGGGTGGGTCCTTGGACTTTGCAGACAAACACCTTAACCGCTAAGCCATCTCTTCAGCCCTTCTTGGTTATTTCTGTCCACAGCCCTCTCCCTCTGTTCCTTAGCTTCAAGTCTGTAGCTGTCTTGGCTGTAATTGGAGTTGAGCTCAGTTCTATACAGAAGTTACTTTCCTTATAACATTAACTTGAATAAAATCTCTTGCCATTTTAAATAAGTGCTATAAAATTTTTCTTTTACAGCCTCCTAGACCTTGTGGATACAGCGAATAAGCCAACAAATGAGCAATATGGGGTTGGAACAGTACTTAGATAGTTGTGAAGTGCCCTGTTAGACTTTTAAACCCAATGCATAAGTAAGTGTATGACTACCTATTTGCAAATATGTTACCTCAAACTGGTTCCCATCTGCCTATGGGATGAAATCTTTGCAAAATAGTGTCCACAGTTGCTGGAACTGCTGCTATGTCTAGAGTGCAGGCCTGTGGTGGTTTGAATAAAATGGCCCCATAGCCTCATGTGTTTTGAATACATGGTTCCACGGTGATGGCATTTTGGGAGGTGGAGGCTTGCTGGAAGATGTGTATTGATGGGGGCAGGCTTTAGGGTGTTCTGTCTCAGCTCCCCTGTTGCTAGAGCCAGTTCATTCTTGCTTGCTGCCTCTCATCTGACATGACAAGATGTGATGCCCAGCGTCTGCTCTGCTATACCATGTTCACCTTGAAAGTCTTAAGCCCTTTCCTCCCATAAGCTGCATCTGGTTGGGTGTTTTGTTTCAGCAACAAGAAGGTAACTGCTGAACACTGAGACCTTGGAAGCTAGAAATCTAAAGGATCCATAGTGTGCTTATCACAGAACATCACCAACTAGGTGCCTTACAAACAAAAGACATTTATTTTCATAGTTCTGTAGGCTGGAAGGGTCACTAAAGATCTAGTGTCTGGTGAGGTCTCCCTCCTAGTAAAAAGGCATTTCACTTGAGAGACAGGCGGTACTTTCTTGGGATCTCTCTTATAAGGGTAGTAATACCATCCTGAGGGGTGCCAGTGGCTCCACTCCCTCCCCCAATACCTTGAGGGTTATAATTTCAACATAAGGATTTGAAAGGATACCTTTAGCCTACAGCACCGTTAAACCTGAAAACTATAAATGATGTGCTCAGAGAGGCCTTCTGAGGAGCTTGTTGTCAGGAAGATATTGCCAGGAGTCACTCAGTTACAGACAGCAAGCAAGGAGGCCTGGACAAGAAAAGGAAAACATTTAATGTCATGAAGTACCCATGATGCTAGGGTGAAGATCTGACCAGTGATGGAGAGTTGGGGCTAGAAGCACAGGACCTTGTACATTAAACTCTTTATTTTGTTTGAAATATTTTATTGCTTTGTTAGACAGAGAAAGAGGGAGATGGAGAGAGAGAAAGAAAGAGGCAGATAGCGAGAGAGAGTGGGCACACCAGGGCCTCTGGCCACTGCAAATGAACTCAGGTGCGTGTGCCACCTTGTGCATCTGGTTTATATGGGTGCTGGGGAATTGAATTTTGGTCCTTTGGCTTTGCAAGCAAGTATGTTAATTGCTTAGCCATCTCTCCAGCCCTATTAAACTAATTTGATCTACTGTAGAATTTATCATGAACCAGAGGCAGGTTGTTCACTGCAACCTTCTCTGTAGCAGTGAAAACTGGAAAATAAGCTCAAATCATCTAAATGTTTGTCAGGAAAGGAATAAATTGAGCTGTGTAACATTAAGTGGCCCTCTAAAAGAATTAACTGGAGCCTATTAAACAGGAGGGGAAGGTCCTGCTGTAGACTCCATGTCCCCTCCCTTTCATAACATATATCTTGCAATAATTCTACTCACCTTAAGTGAAGCTCACGAATACATATAAACCTACCTACATACAGTTCTTTAAAAATCCAAGGATGGAGAGATGACTCAGCTGTTAAAGGCACTTGCTTGCAAAGCCTGATGGCTGAGTTCGATTCCTTAGTTCCCACATAAGCCAGGCAGATGCTCAAAGTGGTGTACATATTTGGAGTTTATTTGCAGCAGCAAGAGGCCCTAGTGTGCCTGTTCTCTTCCTCTCCCTCCTTCTTCCTTCATCTCCCCTTCTCTCTCCCTCTCTTAAATAAATATTAAAAATACATCTTATCAAGCCTTCGATACTTAAAAGAGAAATAAAAGGCAACTATCTTGTAATAACATCATCTGTATTTCACTCTACCATTGCTTAAAGGAGGCTCGATCAGAGACCTATCTAGTGCTCATTTGGGGGATTGTGTGGGCAACTCCATTACTGAGAGCAGCATACTGAATAATTCCTGGTAAAGTTATGAATGAAACCAAGAACATCGTCTCTAGGTGCTGGTGTGGAAGGGAAGTCTTGGCTGTGTGGGCCTGGAATGTGCTGCAGGTCACTGGGCATCTTCATTCACATGAGTCTAGGGCGTGACGCTGCCCTCGTTAAGAATCCCAGGCTTCTCTGAACCCAGCTAGGCCTAGCTGTCTGGAGTCGGTCCTCCAGGAGCCTAACATTAGCAAGAATCCTATTGATTCAGTTTCCCAGAATCCCAACTTTCGATGGCAGATCACCGTCAGTCGCCCAAGTCCTCGCACTCCAGGTGATATCCACTCACCCTAGCTTAACCTTCAAGAGTCCTGTTAGACGGGGTTAGTGCCAACCCCTCTCACCCTTGACATTTTCTCATAGTCGCTTTCCACATGCTGTCCTAGGCTCTTTGGTTCAGAATTTCAGCTGGTCTTTTTGCATTCACAGTGGAGCCCAGTCTTCTCCCTGTGGCAAAGCCTCATGGTAAGTCCTCCTCCTGAGTTAAGTTGCTTGTGCTTTCTCTATTCTGGAGAGCTGAAATGGGCTCTTTCAGGAAATCAGGTGCTTTAAGACGATTACAGTGACGGGGAGTGGTAGTGTTTAATGGAACTTGGCAAACCTGGCAAGCTTAGATCATTTCAGTAAGAAAACATTTGAAGAAACAGCACTTTCATTTTTACCTTGGTCAGTTTAATCCAAAAGGCCAGGGTCCTGTTGTCCATCCTGTTTTTCTGTTGGCCAGAGAGATTAAGTGTGATGCTCAGGCCATATAGCTGTTGGTACCACTCGGACCAGAACACAGGTTCCTATCCTCTTATCTGCTCCAACTGTTTGGTTGTTTTTTTTTTTCCCTCTCCCAGACGTCTTGCTTCTCTGTGAGCTCCCCAAGGGGCTAAGCTCCCTGCCTGCCACTTTTTCATCCACAGTCCCTATCCCTGCCTTCCCTGGTGGTGGGGAGGAGATAATAGATGGCGGAGAGCCTTGCAAAGTCCCCTCTGAAGGTGAAGGATTATCAGTGCCCTTTTGGCGCCCTCACAGGCACGAGCCCGTGGGGGGAGTGTCAGCCACACGAAAGATGCAGTTAGTCACAGTCCCCCCGTGTGAGCAGAACAGTTGGTGGGGGCTGGCCAGGTTAGGGAGAGGGTGATGCCAGGGAGGCTGTTGCCATGGCAACTTGGTGGTAGCCCTCCCCACCTCCCCTAATCCCCCTCCCCTGCAGCCAGCTTTTCGAAGCCCTGTTCTCTAGCACGTGGACAAGCTATTTCCACCCCTGTGACCCCAGGATTGCGTGTGACAGCTGGACCCCAGCCACTCAGCAGACCCCAGAAGGGCTTTGGCTTTGGCAGAGTTGGAGAGGCTGAACCTGCCAGGGTCTGTGAGGACGTGCTGTGACACAGAGCCAGCTGTGTGAAGGGACATGCGGCGAGTGTTCCTTTCTTTGTCTGTCTGATTTATCTCAGTTTTGCTCATGAAGGTGATTTGATTCTGTGGTCATTTTAAACAATGAGCAGCTCGGTCCTCTTCACCCATGATTACAGCTCAGCTTGTGACTGTGACTGAAGACGGCCGGGCTGGTGAATGTTCTGTCTTATGAAGATTGGCTCATTAATTGACTGTAGCGATGTCACCCACGCACAGAGGTATTAGCAATCATTGTTCTTAACAGTGCTGATTCAGCAAGGCAGGGCTGTGCATCTCTGTTTGTTCCTTTAGGGTGAAATCCCACCAGTGGGATTCCTAGGGTAGATGGCACAAATATGTGTATGTGACAAGATGTGGGAGTTTTCCCCATAGATCTTACCACATTTTAACGCCATTTGCCATTTGTGAGTGTTCCCCATTTCTCCATTATCCTATCAGCACTGGAGTCATAAATTATATTTTTGGTACCAGTTTATAGGTATAAAATGATATATTATTAAAAAATGATATGTTATTGCCTTACTTTGCACTTGAGGGACTTGATTGGTTTAATGTACTTGGATTTCATTATAAATCTAACCTATAGTCTATATGTTGGTTTATTATTTATATTCTCCTCCCCTCACCCCACTATGTTTTTTTTTTTTTGGGGTTTTCGAGGTAGGGTGTCACTCTGGCTCAGGCTGACCTGGAAGTAACTCTGTAGTCTCAGGGTGGCCTTGAACTCACGGTGATCCTCCTACCTCTGCCTCCCGAGTGCTGGGATGAAAGGCGTGTGCCACCACGCCCGGCTCCCACTATGTTTTGCTTGTTTATATCCTTGGATCTTTTGGTTGAAGTGGGTTTTTTCTTGTTTGTTTATTTAAAGCAACTTTATTGTTACCAAGGGGCCACAGTGGACATGAATCACCACTCTCCCGATGGCTAGAGCACAGGTCATCCTCATATGGACGCACTGCTCGTCCCTCAGGACTCTGCTACAGAAAGTGGAGTTGGAAGGGGGACAGGAAGGTCATTTAAGAATACCAGAGAGGGCTGGAGAGAAGGCTTAGTGGTTAAGGCATTTGCCTGCAATGCCAAAGGATCCCTGTTTTATTTTCCAGAACCCACATAAGCCAGATGCACAAGGGGCACATGTGTCTGGAGTTTGTTTGCTGTGGCTAGAGGCCCTGGTGTGCCCATCCTCCTCCCCCATCGCCTCTTTCTCACAAATAAATAAATAAATAAATAAATATTTTTAAAAAAGAGTACCAGAGAGAGCTCAGCTTGGTTCATTCAAGTTTATCAGTTGCTTTTTCTTTGCTGTGAACAAATATCTGACCAGAAGCAACTAAACCACGGGGTTTATTTTTGGCTTACAGTTTCAAGAAGTTTTCATCATGGCGGGGAAAAGCATGACAGATAGGGTCACCGTATTGCACTCAGCCAGGAGCAGAGGAAGAATGAGGGGTGGGTTACAAAAATCTCATGGTCCATTCCCAGTGACCCACTTCCTGCCATGAGGATCCACCGCCTGAAGGTTCCACCACCTTCCCAAAAACGCACTAGTAGGTGGGGACCAAGTATTCAAGCATGTGAGCCTATGGGGACATTCTACCCCCAAGCCACAGCACTTAAATCCATTTGTGAAGGTCTTTTATGCCCTCATCTGAAAAAAAAGAAAAAAAAAAAAGGAAGGGGCTACTAGACAGCCTCGGAGTGTGACCCATCTCCCCTGGCTTCGGGGGATGGGCTGACCATGGAATTGTGCTGCCCTCCTGCTGTTGTGACCACGGGGAAGATGCCTGCATATTTCATGATGACATAGACCACTCGTGCTGATGCCAAGACAGATGCTGCTGGCATGCGTATTGGAGACCCCACTGACAGAGAGCTCCCCGTGGGCTATGGCAGGCCAGAGCGTGGAGGATAGTTGGAAGAATGGGGGGTAAGACCCAGTTAGATGGAGAGATGGGAGGGAACTGCTGGGTGGAGGAAGCATCCTCTGGGCACTGGCAGCAGGAACTCTTATGGTGTTTTATGGAGTGGGTGGGTTGAAGCAACATGTTCTTCCCATGGGAGCTGGGGTCACGCCAGGCTGGTAAGGCAGAGTGCTAAGTGCTGTAAGGAAGCTGAGCTGGGTGAGGCCAGGTAAAAGGTTATTCATGGATGGCTTTACTGGGGTGGGAACTGACAGCAGTGGACACAAGATAGATGCCTCTTAAACAGGGACCCGTGGACGCTCTTGGCTTGCAGTCTGTGTCAGGAGGTCCTGGCTGTGGGGGCGCTGTTGGACTTTGTGAGTGGTCTAGGATGTGCTCTGTGGGCTTGATATCCTCCAGTCCTTTCTTATATCCCCCAAAAGAAAAGATAGTAGAATGAAGCAAAAGGAGTGTGCAGTCTGCTGAGATGTACTTAAACTGGCTTCATAATGTGTATCAAGGAGCCTCTTCTCTGTTGGATATGCCCAGTGCAAAGAAAGATCAGACAAGGTTTTTGTGGGTGCTGCTCCTTTGGGGGCACTTACTTGTGAACTCCACCTGCAAGGCTTATTTAAGATAAAACACTCTAATGGCTCCATTTCTAAGCATTTTTACACGATCATGATTTTCCTGAAGGTAAGCCTCAGCTCCTCAGTGAGAGAATAAGTGTTCCAGGAAGATGGATAGGCTTCCTCCAGTCCCAGGAGAGCCTGACTATAGGCCAGGGCCGTGGTCATTGTTCAGGACACATCTGTTGCTTGATTACAGGCCACTCTCGAGGTCTCATCCTTCAACTCCATTACTTTGAAGCAGCTATGTGTGATGTTCTAGAGAATGCACCGTGATCTGGGAAGCCCAGATTCATATTCAGCTCTACTTTATTTTTTTGTCCTCTCACTGTGCAGCCCAGATCTGCTCAGTTCTTCTCCCTATTCCCAATTTTCTCAACTGTAAGAGAGAGAGAGAGAGAGAGAGAGAGAGAGAACAGCTGTTGTACCAGTGGAGTAAGGCTGTGTCAGATTCATTTTTGTCTTAGTGTTCATTCAGTGCTCCTATGCCCAGACCCTGTAGAATGTCCTGAAGGAGAGGGAAACCACCATTGTCCCCTGCACTTTCCTGTGGCCTTTCTGCTCTGCATCTGTTTGTACAGCTTGGGTTGTGCTTGTCCAAGGCATTCTGTCCAAGGAGAGCTGTGACTGTCCCACCCTCTCCCATTTGGTGCAAAAAACCGATCTGAATAAGGACTTGGAAGATTCAGAGGGGCTGCATCCCCTAAACGTCTTTCCATGAGAGCAGCCAGAAGCCCAAGGAGCGGAGCTAAAGCCATCAATCAGTTCAGTCCTTTCCTGAAGAGAAGGGCTGGCATGTGAGCCCAGCTGGCATCCACGGCTTGAAGACACTCTGTGACATAAGAATGGCTCAGAGAAGAGGATTCCAGCAGAACTATTGGCTAGGAGTCTAGGATTGGAGTTTAGACTGGCCTTCCAGCCAATTCTTATTTCCTATCCATTGTCCTAAGAGGAAGCAGCCCTCTCTGCAGCCATCTATCCCATAGTTCTGGCAGCTCTGGGCCATTATTATACACGGTGGCAATAATCACTGCCTTGGTAATCACCCTGCATTTGTTCAGTCTCTTAACTTGGGCATAAAGAAAATGGCTGATGTGGAGTGAGCGCCAGCTCCAGTCTATCTACCCCATCATCACTTAATAACGATTATGGAGGCCCCCTGGGCACGCAGTGCCCTGCCCAGCACTGGAGATATTAAATCCACCTAGAAGCAGGGTATAATAATGCTGACCCCACAGGGATGTTCCAAGAATTAATTCCTATGGGCTTTCCATTCCCTTCTTCTCCAACACATTCAATCTTAGGAACCCAAGGGTTGGTGACGTTTATGCCGTGAATTAAGACATTCTGCCGTTGCCCCTGGAACTCTTCATTACAATCCCCAGTCGATCAATGGCAGAGAGGAATACTATTTATTAGTTAAGTGGATGCTATTGAATTCTTAATTTAAGTGGCTTTTAATTCAGTGTTTTACTTGCTGTCCTTCACTTGGCCTTGCTCATACAAATTCGCCCATTAGAACCCTGTGTGGGGCCCTGCTGCCACCTCCTATCACAGTTTTGTTTCGTGCCTGGGGAACGGTTTTCAGTTGGTGAAGGTAGCCTTCTCAGTGTGGGCAGAGAGGCTAGCCTGCCAGGCTAGATCACACCTCACAGTCACCTGCTGTCAGGAAGTGCATAGGCCCAAGGGGTGAGCCTTTCAGATTGGGTCCCCCAGCTCAGGTGGTAGTCCTTAGTGGTCCCGCTGTGGGCTTGCAAATGTCGTGTCATGCAGTTCTCCCACTCAGACATGAGGCACAGAGGTGGCAGGTGGGGAGCTCAGGACGTCCCTACAAGCAGAAAGAGATCCAGTCTGTCTCCTGGGCAGGGACCATTTATCTCTACCTTGACCTTTCTTGTGTGGGACACCCAAGGTCACAGGTCATAGCCACTTCTCTATACAGCACACACGGGGTTTTAACAACTTTATATAGATACAATAGAAGTGCAATACATTACACACCGTTAAAGTGGGCAAGTTGATAAGTTTGACTCCTGTCACATCCTCACCACAATACAAAATGAGCATGCCCTTCAAGGCCAAGTTTCCCTGTGTCTCTTTGTACAAGTTTTCACTCTCCACATCCTCAGGGGTGCAGGGATACTCTGTGACAACACTACTTTCTGTCACTACAGGTTGTTTGCACTTACTAAAATTTTACATAAGTAGAATCACACAGAATGTATTCTGTGTTTATGGCTTTTCTCCATCAGTGTAATTACTGTGAAATTCATCATGATGTTGCAGGTGTCAGTGGTTCACTCTTCCTTATTGCTGTTTATCCTTTCTCTGTCGATGGACATGTGGGTGGGTTCCAGTTCTTGGCTATTACAAAGTTGCTGTGAGCATCCTCCATGAGTCTTTATGTGAATATAGCTTTCATTTCTTTTGGATATATACCTAGGAATGGAATGACTGAACTATGAGGCCTGGATGCCTTTGACTAATTAAAAAACTGCCACATTATTTCCCAGGATACTTGTGCCATTATCACTCCCACCAACAGTGCCTGAGAGGTCTAGTCAGTCCACAGCCTCCTCAACATTTGCTACTCTCAGTTTTCTTAGACATTCTAATTGCTGTCATTGTACCTCATGGTGTGGGGGTGGTTGCTATTGTTTCTTTGTTTTGTTTGACACAGGATCTCTCTGAAGAGCCTGGGCTGCCCTTGAACTCATCATCCTCCGGCCTCAGCATTCCAAGTGCTGTCATTGTGATTTTTACTTTGCATTTCTCTTATAATTAATGATGTTGGAAATGATTTCATGTGTCTTCTTGCCATTATATGTCAAAATATCTAAATAAATCTAAATCTTTGTGTAAGTGGGAGAGGTTATTTGATTTATCATTACTGAGTGTTGTATTGTATATATATATATATATATATATTCTATATGCAAGTTCTCTGTTACATATGACTTGCCAAATAGTTTCCTATTTATATAAAGTATCTTACAAGGACTAGAGGTTCTTGATTTTAGGGCAGTCCAATTTTTCATTTAATTACCTTTACACTTTTAAAAAGAATCAGCTGTTCATATGTGAGTGACCTTATTTTTAAACACTCTATTCTGTTCCACTGGTTGATTTACTATCCTTGTGCCAATGCTGACCAGTGAGGCTGAGTGCTGTATGCCAGAGATCAGGTGGTGCCAGTTATCCAAATGTGTTCTTTGTCAAAGTTGGTTTTAGCTAGTTCAGCTCTCTGTTTTCTCATGTGAAGATTAGAAATAAGTTTCTACAAAAGAAAAAGACAACAAAGAAGAAGCTGTCACTGACTTCAGGGGGTTTTGGTTGTGATTACATTGAATTTATAGTTCAATTTAGAGAGAATTGGTACTAAACAATCTTCTTACCCATAAACACAATGCATCTATTTATTTAGTTCTTTAATTTCCTTCCATAAGCAATGTTTTGTCACTCTCTCGCTCTGTTTTTTTTTTTTTGGTTTTTTAATTTTTTGGTTTTTCAAGGTAGGGTCTCACTCTAGCCTAGGCTGACCTGGAATTCATTATGTAATCTCAGGGTAGCCTTGAACTCATGGTGATCCTCCTACCTTTGCCTTCCGAATACTGAGATTAAAGGGGTGCGCCACCACGCCCGGCTATATTTGTTATTAAGCATTTCATGTTTGTTTTTTTTATGTGAGATCGTGAGAACATGCATGCACACATGAGAGAGAGAGAGAGAGAGGGGAAAGAGAGAATTGGCATGCCAGGGCCTCCAGCCACTATAATCAAATTCCAGATGCATATGCTCCCTTGTGCACATGTGTGACCTTGCATGCTTGTGTCACCTTGTGCGTCTGGCTTACACGGGACCTGGAGAGTTGAACATGGGTCCTTAGGCTTCGTGGGCAAGTGCCTTAATCACTAAGCCATCTCTCCAGCCCCATTTCATGTTTTGATACTATTGTAGGAGATATTGTTATTGTTTTTAACTGTTAATTTCCAATAGTTTGTTTCTAGTATCTAGAATTACAGTTGCTGTTGGTACTCTGATTCCACTTGCAAGCTCCTTATGACTCTCTGTCTAATTCTAGTAGTTGTTTTCTAGATTCTGTTGAATTTTTATAAATGGACAATTGCATCTGTAAAGAAAATCAGTTGTACCTCTCATTCTAACCTGGATGATTTTTATTATTGTTTCTTATTGTACTGTCTGAATCTTCAGGACAATGTTGAATTAACAGCAGGGATGTTGGATACTTTTGACTTTGTGTCTAATCATAGGAGAGTAACATTAGGTTGTTTACCATTAAGTATACTAGACATTAGGTGTAGATTTGTTAACAAGTAAGTGTAGGTTGCTTTTGTTTATAGATGCCCTGCAGTAGGTTGAGGAAGGTCTGTCTATTCTATTCCTACTTTATTGATGGATTTTTTTTTTCTGTTATCAGGAATGATTGAATTTTTCTCCAATTTTTTCCCTGCATCTTAAATTATTTTAGGCCTTTTCTCTTTATGTTATGCTAATGTTTGGTTATTAAACATCCCCTAAAAGTGCATGCATTAAAGGCTTGGTCTCCAGGAAGGTAGGAGCCTCTGGGCAGTGGGGTCTGTGTGAGATCCTTAGATCATTGGAGTGTGCCCTTGATGGAGATTTGTAGGCTTAGTCTCAGCCTTGTTCTTCCTTTGTCCTGGGCCATCAGGTGACTGATTATACTGTGCCACAAGCTCTCACCATGATATTCTGCCTCATTACAAGCCCAAGACAATGGTTCCAACCAATCATAAACTGAAACCTCCACAACTGACACACAGGTGTCAGTTACAGTAATGGAAAGCTGACTAATAGAGGACATTAATATGTTGATATCATTGATTTTCAGGTGTTAAACCAACCTTGCCATCCTCAGGTAAATAACACTTGTTCATAATATTTTATTCTTATTAAATGTTGTTGTGAGCTGGAGAGATGGCTTAGTGGTTAAGGTGCTTGCCTGTGAAGCCTAAGGACCCATGGTCCTTTCCCAGTGCCCATGTAAGGCAGATGCACAAGGTGGTGCATGTTTCTGGAGTTTGTTTGCAGTGGCTGGAGGTCCTGGTGTGCCCATTCTATCTGCCTTCTCTCTCTCTCTCTCTCTCTCTCTCCAATAAGCAAATAAAAACTTTAGTGAAACTTCATTGACAATGTCTATATCTTTTTCATGGTCATATTGGTTTATCATTTTCTTATAATTTCTTATCATTTTCTTTGTCTGGTTATGGCATCTGAGTAATCTGCTTCATAGAATGAGCTGAAAAGTGTTCCCATCTTTTCTTTCCCCAGAACAGTGTGTAAAATTGGTATCATTTTTAAAAAAAATAGGATTTACTAGTGAAGCCATTTGGGATTAGAATTTTGATATGGGAATTTTTTTTAGCAACAGACTTAATTACCTTAATAGATACATGGCTGTTAAAGTTGCCTCTTCTACTTTAAAAAAATGTACCTCTGTGTGTGTGAGCATTTATATATGTGTGCATGCATATCTGTGTGCATGTATATGGAGCCTCTAATGGTTTGAATCAGATGTTATCTGTAAACTGATGTGTTTTGAATGCTTGATCCTCAGCTGGTGGCAATATGGGAGGTGGAGACTTGCTGGAGGAGGTGTGTTGTTGGAGGTAGGCTTAGGGATACTATAGCCTGTCCTGCCTTGACAGAACTCAGCTCACTTTCCTGCTGCTGTTTTCCACCTGCTGTGGCTGACGTAATGCCCAGTCTCTGCTCATGCCATTATTTCCCCTGAGAGATTATTTGAGAGATTACCACCATTGAGATTGGGTGAGCTATTCTGCATTGGGACAATAGGGATAATACTGAAAGAGTTTTCCTGTTCTTCAAAGTTGGCTTTATTCCCCCATGGATTAACAAAGTTGGTAGCCTGCCCAGTACTATGGGAGTATAACAAGTTCAGGAAAGAAAGGGTCATTAGATTTGCAATGCAGTTTACTTTGAAATGACCACTGGGTGATATGAGGCAGGGTTGTTGGAATCCCTGCATAGACCCAGTGGGGAATGTAGTGGAGACCCCAGGATTTGGAGTTACCAGCACTATTGAGCAGTCACTAAGGAGAGCTACTAGCTTGAGATGGAGTTTCCCCTGGGTTTGTGGGCAGCCAAGCTGGAGGGGTGGAATTGGACCTCCAGAGACTTTGTCACAAGTCCTACATGTTGGACTTTGCCCTGTTTTTTTAGATCAGGGATTGACTCAATCTTTCCTTTCTATGCACAATACCATCTTTTGTAGTTTGTTTATTTACTCTGTGCCATTATGTGTATGTAATTTGTGTATTGGTTTACTCATAGTTAATAGACTCATAGTTAAGCGACTTTAGACTATGAGTATATTTGAACAGTTTTGGGGATTGGTCAAAACTATGGGAACTTTCAAAGTTAGACTGAATGCATTTTTATATCTTAAGATGGTCATGGGTCTATTGAGGCCATGGACAGAATGTGGTGGTTTGAATCAAATGTCTCCCATAAACTCATGTGTTTCGAATGCTGGTCCCCATCTTGTGGTAACTGGGGAATAGGGTCTTACTGGAGGATGTACATTCTTAAGGGCAGGCTGTGGAGTGTTGTATTCAGCTCCCCTTGCCAGAGGTTGGCTTACTCTACTGCTGTTATTTTCTACCTACTGTAGCAATGTGATAATATCCAGCCTCTTCTCTACCATCTTTTCCCTGCCTTCATGAAGCTTTCCCTTGAGACTATAAGCCAAGATGAATCCCTTTTCCCATTAGCTGCTTTTGGTCATGTGTTTTGTCCCAGCAATTCAAAGGTAAGTACAACAGAGGCCAAGGAACAGGTGTTATCCTGAGGAATACCATCCACCAGTTGTGAGACAGGGTCTCCTAATGACCTGCAACTCACACATTCAGCTAGACTGGCTGGCCAGTGATCTCTAGGGATCTGCCTCCTCAGTGCTAGGATTACAGTCATGTGCCACTGTTGCAGTCAGGTTCACATTGCTGGCAGAAATCACCCAACCAAGAGCAGATTTTGGGGGAGGGAGGGAAGGTTTATTTTGGCTTATAGACTCGAGGGGAAGCTCGAGTGGCAAGAGAAAACGATGGCATGAGCAGAGGGTGGACATCACCTTCTGGCCAACATCAGGTGGACAACAGCAACAGGAGAGTGTGCCAAACACTGGCAAGTGGAAACTTAATATGACACACATAAGCAAGCCCCCAACAATACACTGCCTTGAGGAGGTGTTAGTTCCCAAATCTCCATCAGCTAGGAACCTAGCATTCAAAATTCCTAAGTTTATGGGGACACCTAAATCAAAACACCACATTCCGCCCCTGGTCCCTGAAAACTGATAACCATCCATGTTGTAAAATGCAATGCATTCAGTCCAACTTTAAAAGTCCCCATAGTTTTTATAAATCCCAATGATGTTCAAATATTCCCATAATCCGAGATCTTTTAACTTTGCCATAATACCAAAAAATAATAATGGCACAGAATATACATTCACACTGAAAAAGATGGCAATGGGCATAGCAAAGAAATATTCAACCAATACAAGATTTAAAATGACCAGGGAAAACATCAAACTCTGTAGCTCCCAAGTCCCATAACTCTAGTCAGTGATAAATCTCCAAGTCTGATAATTCTAACCAGCAACAAGTCTCTAGCATTCCAATTCCTCCCCTCCAGCTAGGCTACTCAGAGTCCTAGAAAACTTCATACAGGGTCGGCAGCTCTCCTTAGCAGCCATCTTGTGGTCCTGACATCTCCACTGGGTCTCCTCTGCAACCCATGGTCCATCCTCATGGCTCCATTGGGTGTCCATACAGGCATCCATCAAACCTGCTTCACACTGCCATGGCCATTTCCAAAACACAAGCCTGTGTTGCAAATTCAATGACCCTCTCTTTCCTGTGTTTTTATTCTCCATAATACCAGGTAGGGTGCCAATTTGTTAATCCAGGGGGAATAAAGCAGACTTTGAAGAACAGGATACTCCTCCAGCTGGCCCAATCTCAATGGTTGCAATCTCTCATACAATTGCAGCTGGACAGGCAAAAGTTTTGGCCCAAAAATTTCATTTTTTTTTTCCTGTGCCATATCCCTCTGCTCACACCAGTCCATTTCTGTGCAATGCAACCCTGCTCAAATTCTGAGGACATGGGCATAACAGCAAGCCTCTCAAGAAAACTGCTTTTAGCCCAGTCCAGGCAAAGCTCTTTCTCACCCTCATAAGGCAAACCTCACAGTCCATAGTTCTTACTGCATTCAAGTCTTTGAACTCTGACCAGAATAGTCCATCAAGCTATACTTACAGCACTGCAAGGCCAAGGTTTGAAATCTTTCCCCATTCCTCTTGAAAATCAGCTCCAAATGGCCAAAGCTGCACAGTCAGGCATGCAGCAGCAATCCCACTCCTCGGTACTTTACTGTTGCATTCAGGTTCTCATTGCTGACAGAAATCACCCAACCAAGAGCAATTTATGGGGGGAAAAAGGTTTGTTTTGGCTTAAAGACTTGAGGTGAAGCTCCATGATGGCAGGGGAAAACAATGGCACAAGCAGAGGGTGGACATCACTCCCTGGCCAACATCAGGTGGACAATAGCAACAGGAGAGTGTGCCAAACAATGGCAAAGGGAAGCTGGCTATAAAACCCATAAGCCCACCCCCAACAATACTCTGTCTCCAGGAGGTGTTAGTTCCCAAATCTCCATCAGCTGGGAATCTAGTATTCAGAACACCTAGGTTTATGGGGGACACCTGAATCAAACCACCACAGCCACCATATTCAACATTTTTATGTGGGTACTGGGAATATAACTCAGGCCCTCATGCTTAAGAAGCAAGTACTAGTGAACTATTTTCCCAGCCCCAGGTTGTCTATTTTTGGGGGCTGGGTGTTACAAGATAGGGTCTCACTCTAGCCCAGGCTGACCTGGAATTCACTATGTAGTCTCAGGTTGGACTCTAACTCACAGTGATCCTCCTACCTCTGACTCCCTAGTGCTGGGATTAAAGGCAAGTGCCACCATTCCCCACTGTCTATTTTAATTTAGTTTTTACTTGTACTTTTTTTTTTTCAAAGCTCTGTTATTAGATTTTCAGTAATTTGAAAGAAAGAATGTTACACCTTCTGGTGACTTGACTCTTTCATCATTATTAAATGGACTTTTTGTTTCTAATAATATTTTTGCTATGCAGTCTACCTTTTTTGACATTAATATGGTATGCAAAATTCTTTTCATTAATTTTAGTATGATGTATATTTCTCATCGTTTAGTTATTACTTTCATTAAAAGCAGGTTTGGGGCTGGATAGATGGCTTAGTGGTTAAGGTGCTTGCCTGCAAAGTCAAAGCATCCAGGTTTGATTCCCCAGGACCCATGTAAGACAAATGAACAAGGTATTGCATATGTCTGGAGTTCATTTGCAGTGGCTGGATGGCCTGACATATCCATTCTCTGTCTCTCTGTCTCTCTCTGTCTCTCTCTCTCTCTCTCTGTCTGTCTCTCTATCAAATAAATGAAAACTTTAAAAAAATGAAAAATAAGTTTGTATAGGCATAACAGGCAACAATAGTTGAGTCTTTTTTATTGACTCCGATATCTGTACTTTTTAGTTTCAGTGTTTAGACCATTTATACTTAATGTGATTATTGATTGTTGATGTTCCAGTTTAAATCCATCACCTTTGTTGTTGTATATTGCTCTTATTTCTTTGTTCTATTTTTCTTGTGCCTTTCTCTGAATTATTTTTTGATTGCCTTTTATCTACTTATTAGTTTACTACCTATAAGTCTTTGCTATTTTAATAACTGCTTTCAGGTTTGCATCCTAAATCTTTTCATATTACAGTGCACTTTCAAATACTATTATTCTATTTCATGTATAGTAAATATTATAACAATATATTTCCATTCCCCTTTCTGATCTTTTTGTTAACATAATAAATTTTAAATTATAGATGCCATGTTAGTATTTTTCTATTTATGCACAATCATCTTTTAATATATAGAAGATATAAGTATAATTTATACTACTTCTGGTTCTATAATGAATTTTTATGGGTCTATATTTCCACCTGGAATCATTTTCACTACTTGAAGAACATGCCATAACGTTTCTTTTAGTATGAGTCTGTTGATTTTTTTTTTCCTTCAGCTTTTAAAAACATGATTGAAAAAGTTCAGTATTTATTTTTACATTTGAAAGACATTTTTACTGTGTAAAAAATTTTAGGTTGCCAGGCGTGGTGACACATGCCTTTAATCCCAGCACTTGGGAGGCAGAAGTAGGAGGATATCCATGAGTTCAAGGCCACCCTGAGACTACAGAGTGAATTCCAGATCAATTAGCCTGAGCTAGAGTGATACCCTACCTTGAAAAAAAAAAAAAAAAAACAAAAAAAAAATTAGATTGGCAATTTTTTTTTGTTAAAGATGTTGCCTGTCTTTTGGCTCACATTACTTTCATGAGAAATCTACTATAATTTCTGTATTTGTAGTTTTTAATGTAATGTGTCTTTTTTCTGTGATAGCTTTTAAGATTTTATCTTTATAGATTTTGGATAATTGGATTATAATGTTCCTTGGCATACTTTTGTTCATATTTCTTGCATTTCAGGAATCTTGAGCTTCTCAGATTTATAAGTTTACAGACTTTAGAGGTTTTTTAAATCAAGTTTGGTCATTTTCTGCCTATTATCTTTCAAGTACTTCTTTTCTATACTCTTCTGTCCTCTGGAGATTTCAATCCACTTTGTGCTTTTTAATCTTTTTTATCTGTGTGTTTGTTGCTAGATAACTTCTTTTACTATATATATATGTATCTTAAATTCATAATTTTTAAGGAAAGGAAAGATCTAATCAACTGTTAATAGGATCCTATCCAGTGTATTTTTCATTTTAAACACTGTAGCTTCCATTTCTAGAAGTAAGGCTTTGGTCTTATTATATCTTTTTATATCTTAACATTAGAACATATTACAATATAATTATAACTTTTCATTATCTTACTCTGCTAATTATAATGTTGCTTTTAGTTATTAGTTTTGATTAATGTGTTTCTCCTCAATTTAACCATAGAGTTTGGCTTTATTGTACATCTAATAATTTTTGCTTTTTTTTTTTTGGAGAGAGAGACACACACAGAGAGAGAGAGAGAGAGAGAGAGAGGAAGACAGATAGAGATGGGCGTACCAGAAGCCTCTCAGCTGCTGGGAATGTGGTCAAGTGCGGCATTGTGCCCTTTGCATCTGGCTAAACGTGGGACCTGGAGATTGGAACCGCTGGAGATTGGAACTGGCATTCATAGGCTTAGGAGGCAGGCGCCTTAACCACTAAGCCATCTCTCCAGCCCCATCTGATAATTTTTGATTGACTATCAGGCATTGTGTGTTTTATTGTATGTACTGGGCATTTTTTATATTCCTTTAACTATTCTGGAATTTTCTTCTAGGACTTCTATTTAAGTTATTGGAAACAATTTGATTCTATTTAATCTTGTTTTAAGATTTGTTAGACGAGTCAAGATCCATGTGGTCTAGGACCAATTATTACTCACCACAGTGGTAAGATCTTTCTGAGTGTTCTAACCAGTGTACTGCTAGGATCAACACTATTGTTGTTCCTTTTGAGTTTCTGATACTATTTCTTTTCCTTTCAGGGTGGTTCTTTTCTTGGCAATGGGAATTATCTTTATAAGTATGCTTTAATGGATACCCTGATAAATACTTGAGGAGAACCTTTTGTGGATCTCTCTCTCACTCTCTTCATTTCTCTGCTTTCTAGTGCTCTGTCCTATAAACTTTAAAGGTTCCTGTATTCAGCTCTATTTCCTCAACTTGGGGAGAATGTTATGTTGGGCTCAATTCTATGCTCCTGCTTGGTGGCCACATACTTTCCCAAGGCTCTCACTGGGATAACTGTAAGACCTACCTGTTTTGTTTCTCAGATCTCTGGTATCACTGTTCCATGTCTAGGGCCTTGAAAACTGTTGCTTCATGTTATTGGCTAGTGCATTTTTATTGTTCTAGGCAGGAGGGAAAATCTAGTCCTTGTTTCTCTGTCTTGGCTAGAAACAAAATCTGCCCTGACTTTTACTATCTTTTTACAAACATTTTTAAATTTTTTAAAATTATTATTCCTTTATTTTTTAGAGAAAGCAATATATATAGAGAGAAACAGAGAGAAAGAGAGAGAGAAAGAGAGAGAATTGGCACGCCAGGGCCTCAGCCACTGCAATTGAACTCCAGACGCTTGTGCCACCTACTGGGCATGTGCAACTTGTGCTTGCTTCACCTTTGTACATCTGCCTAACATGGGATCTGGAGAGTAGAACATGGGTCCTTAGGCTTCACAGGCAAATGCCTTAATGGTTAAGCCACCTCTCCAGCCCTTTACAAACATTTTTAAGGGCTGAGGGGATGGCTTAGTAGTTAAGAGTGCTTGCTGTGCAAGCATAAGGGTGGCCTTACACCATTTGAACTAGATTCCTCAGCACCCACATGAACAGCTAGGCTTATAACCGCAGTTCTGTGGTTAGTAGACACCAGAGAATCACCGAAGCTTATGAAAATTGCAGTTTCAGATTCAGAGAGAGACTCTGACTCAAGGAAATCCATGGATGAGTAAGTGGTAGAGCAGGACATTCAACATGCTCTTCTGGTGTCTGCATATGTGCACACAGAGCATGTGCATCTGCACACACATGTCCATATACCACATCCACACTATACCATACATACTACACATGCATATATATAAACCACATGTTAAAAGATTATCTTATTTTGTCTGACATACCCCTGGCATATAGGATTTTTTTTTTGTTTGTTTGTTTAATTCCTACTTTATGGGTGAGGAACTAAAGCCTAGAGAAAGAATATGACTTTTTTGTGTGTGTTTGTTTGCTTTGTTTTCCAAGGTAGGGTCTCACTCTAGCCCAGGCTGACCTGGAATTCACTATGTAGTCTCAAGGTGGCTTTGAACTCTTGGTGGTCCTCCTACCTCTGCCTCCTGAGTGCTGGGATTAAAGGTGTGCGCCACCATGCCCTGCTAAGAATATGATTTTTTCACTGTCACAAACAGAGCCAATGGTAAGAGGTAGAAAATGTTTGAAGGTTTAATGTCCTGACAGTGTGCTTCATTCTCTGTATAACTTGTCCCCCTCAAAGTCACTATAACATGCTGCTGTTTCCACAGTGCAAGTAAATGGAAGGTCAGGAAGGGGAGTGATTTTCACAAAGCCACACAGTTAAAGCCAAGCTGAACCCAAACCAGTGGTGCTTGTGATGCAGTCTCCTGCTTCACCTGGTGGATACTGAATGCTCTTTTCATGACTTTTTAAGAGTTGACTTGTTCCTTCATTATTTTTCCTTTAACAAACATATATTGATTACCTTTTATGTATCTGTCACAATATTAAGTGCTAGATAAAAATGTGGGTAAAACAAGGGTGGTCCCTATTTCCCAAGGTCCTTCATCTAGTAGGACAATTAGAAAAGGTTACAAAGAAATGTTCTCAACGATCTTACGTGCTCTAATTGTGAATGTATTTAGACATTTTGCTTTTAAGCCCATGCCAAAGTTTAAGTTCGAGCAGGTCAGAAGAAAAGAGGGTTAAGCAGGCCAGTTTATAGATTGCCTCCAGAGAAAATTGTATAGAGAAGCAGGGTGATTAGGTAATCAGAGTGCACGCAAAGCCAGGATTGTTTCACGAAGATCATTAGCTCTTCACTGGCAGCCGCTGAGTGGGTGGGTAACTGGCTTCCCAGAAGAGATCTTAATCTCATTAAAGTTTATCAGAAAATTGCTTACGCATTTATCAACACTAATTTCTTCCCAGAAGGAGGTTGGGAATTACATCATGCAGAGATACTGTGTCCCACAGTAGTGGGACCATGGTTTTATCACTCATGTGCACAAGACAAAGTGGAGTGCTGTAGGCCACAGAAGCAGGGGCAACTGACATGGAGTGTTTGTTACAGGGCAGGCACCAGGCCCTTTGCTGACAGCTGTTAACTCCCTCAATTCCCATGCTGCACTATGAGGCAGGAGCTTTTATAAGTACCACTTTACAGAGGAGGAAAGGGAGGTGTCAAGCTAGCTTGCTTAAGATCTCACTTCTAGGATTGTGTCAGGGGAAGAAGGTCTTGAACAGGGCTACAGTGAGATCAACATATAAAAGGGAGGATGTGGCAACCAGAAGACTGGAAACCTTCTGGCTACACTGGAAAGGGCATGTGTGGAAAAGAGCCTGCTGTAGAAAAAGTGGATGTAATGTAAGTGACCTGTAAAGGGCCATTAGACTAATGACCTACCACTTTTGGGGCGTGTGTCTTTTCCAGCTCACTAGCCCACTCCCATTCTTGGGAGTGCCTTTCTCTTTCTTAAAAGACTCCCTATTTCTATTACCTTAGGATGGGCCTGTGGTACAAGAACCTAGAAACTTCAGTGGACAGTGGGTGCTGTCTAAACTCGGTTCCTTTGTCCATTCCAGGAGATAGCAGTGGAAAAGAATAAAAATTGCACTCATTTAGTTTAAATAACTATATTGGCTTTATTTTCAACTTTAGTATAGAATAGCACTTCATTCCATAAAATAAAATGAGTGTGCTCATGAGCCAGGCAGGCTGGCTTTACAGACTGCAAAGGGCTGAGGATCTCATCAAAGCATGAACAGCAGAGTGGTTACCTCAAAGTTACTTTCCTTAGCAGGTGGGACAAGAAGACAGAATAATAGGAATTAAGTCGTTGGTTAAAATTGGGTTACTTTTTTGAGCTCTGAGATTAAGACATAGAGGGCTTCATTGAAATTGAAACTGAAATTGGCCTATGTGGGGAATTTGACTTCTGATTTCTTAGAAGTTCAGACAACCCAGCTTGGGCTTGTTTACGTGGAAACGCAGCATGAGTGGCTCCATGTTTGATTTTAGTTTGGTCTTTCAGGGCCCCTTGCAGAGACTTAGTTCTGATTAACAACATAAAAGTCAGGAGGATATCAGAGGTGGATAACAGGAAGGAAGGCAGGCAGGCAGGCATTCTGGGCAGACTAGAAGTACCCATTCAGTGCCATGAAACCATGCATGTGATTGGGAAAACCTGAGCTCTGGGTTGTGGGATTCCCCGGAGATCCATATAGGCTTTGGCTCTGAGGTGGCTGCCTCTAGTCCCAACTGTGTGGTCAGAGAAGAGGGAGGGCTGCTCCCTCTACCTGGAAGCTGCCAGAAATAAAAGCCAGGTACAGACTCTTTGGCTTAGCTGGCAGAGGCAAATGGCATAGGTGGGTTTGGGCCATTTGTTTGAGCTCTAACCTGAATGTTTTATTGTTTGACATCTCTGTATCATTCTCATGGAGCACCATGGTGGAGGGAGTAGTCAATGTAGTGGCAAGAAGAGTCCCACTCGTTTTAAAAATAATACTTCATATATTTATTTATTTGCATGCACACACACACACACACAGAAAGAGAGAGAGAGAGAAGGGCATGCCAGGGTCCCTTGCCACTACAAACAAATTCCAGATGCATGTGTCACTCTGTGCAGCTGGCTTTACGTAGATAGGGAGGATTTGATTATGGGTCATTAAGCTTTGCCAGCAAGTGCCTTTAATTGCTGAGCCATTTCTCCAGTCTAAGTCCCCCTCCTGTATTGCAAATAAGAGTAAAGGGAATGTAGTCTCACAGGAATGGGATGTACAGTTACTTCTGAACCTGAAGCCCACTGCTAGAAACTGAGAGCTTTAGGATTAAAATTTAAAAGAATCATTTAAAAAATGATTTTTCTGTGTCCACCTACAAAATTGCCTGAATTCCAAGCTAGCTCTTCTGTTTATTTTTATGAATTGCCTCTTCTAACCCTCCGTCCATGCTAGGCGCATTGTCCAAGGGGCACACCTGCCAGTGAACATTCTGCTTGTTCTCAGTGACTAGTGCATCATAAATACTTTTCATATTTCTGCATACTTATCATCTTAATGACCACATAATATTCCATTGTGCAGAGGTGGTATAATTTATTAAGCCATTCCCCTTAATGTTGGCCATTTTATATGTTCAGTTTGGGGCTTTTGTAGATAACACTGCAGTGAGCATCTTCCTGCAAATAGCTTTTGGCTGCTGCTGAATTTCCATAGGAATAATTCCTACTGGGGAAATAACTGGAGAAGGGCACAGACATGTATATGGCTCTTTTTTTGTGTTACTGAATTGCCATCCAGAAAAAAATGTCCCTTAATACCGTGTCATCACTCGGGAATGAATGTACTAGTTTTATTTCAACCTCAATAGCAGTCAGCAAAAGTATTTTTCCCATAATTTACCAGACAAAGCAGTGTTAATTTTGCTGTAATTTACATTCCTTTGTTTACTAGTAAAGTTCGCTATTTCATTTGCTTATGCTGTGTGTAATTATCTATGAATTATCTGTTTATCTATTACAGTCTTGATGTTTTCCTTATCAGTTTAAATGAGTTCTTTGTAGATTATAAATATTAATCATTTTGACATATGGATTCAAACATTTACTCCAGTTTGCTGTCCTATATTTAGTCATCATTTTCTTTTGTAAAAAATTACTTAAGTATTTATTTATTTAAGATAGACAGAGGGAGAGAATAGTTGTGCCAGGGCCTCTTGCTGCTGCACATACCACTTTGATTATCTGGCTTTACATGGGGACTGGGGAATTGAACTCAGGTTGTCAGGCTTTGCAAGTAAGCACCTTTAACCATTGAAGCCTGTCATTTTCTTTACAGAGATGTTTTATAGTGTGATGTGTGAGGACTGCCCTCACATTCTATGAGTACTAAACTTTTGTCTAAAGAAAAGAAAACTATTCATCTCAGATGTTTGGAGTATTTAATGTGCCTTTGATTTAATCATATATTCAACATGGGGCATTTTGTGGCTCAGGTATCCTTCTAGGCTCTAAATATATTCAATAAGCAAAAACATGCCTAATAGGTCTGATAGCAAGAAAACCTATAGAGGGAAGAATGATGCAGGGCCAGAGGATTGAGAACAAGGGAACGGTTTATTGTTCAGGAAAGACCACTTATAAAGTGACATTTGTGAAGGACAGGCTGGGCCACTTCCACGAGGTGTCACTTGAGTAGAGAACTGAAGGAACTGAGAGAAGAGCATCAGGACCACAGGCCATGAAGGGGACATTTGTGGCCTGTTGAGAAACAAGAAAAGCCCTATGGCTAGAATGGAGTGGATGAGCTAGAGAATCTGTCACCAGAGGACATAGGGCCAGGGACACTGGATTTCATCTGAGTGCCATGGAGGCCCTTGGAATTGACAGAGCATGAGGGAGACATGATCTGTCTCACACTTAAAGTGGATCACTAGATATTTTTATATTCAAAGCATTTTGGCTGATTTAATTTTCTAAGTATATAATCATATCGTATGCAAAAGACCTTTCTGTCTCTTCCTTTTTGTATTTATTCCCCTTCCATTGTCTTTATCTGCACTGTTTTGACTAGAACTTTCAAGACAATGTTAAATAATTACATTTTTATTAATGATTTCAATGACAATGCTAGAAGGCACTTTTATACATTCTGAATTTAGAGGAATTATTACTAATTTAGTTTAAAGTTGCATGTTTTATGGTATTAGTGAAAATTCTTTTAAATTCTACTACTTAATGTTTTATTGGAAATGTAGTTGAATTCTATAAAATACCTTTTAAATCTGCATTTAAATTGTGAGATAATTTTGCTATTTAGCATGTGAATGTAGTGTAGAATATTATAGTAGGAGAAATGCTTATACTTGCTTATAACCCTAAAGTGATGCTATTTTTTCCTGGTATAATTCAATGTATCGTTTTATGATAGTCCTGCCTGTGCTCATGGTCAGGTGGTCAGCTTAGCCCAGCCCCCTCTCTGGCTAAGTCGGTCCAGGGCTGACTGTTGAGCTCTCCTCTAACTTTTAGGTTTGTTTATTTTTTTGTTTATTTTTGTGGTGCCAGGGATCCAACCCAGGACCTTCACATGGCAGGTAAGGACTCTACCAGTGAGCTACATTCCCAGCTCTATGTTTCACTTTCAAGATATGTATGTCTAGAGTTCAAGAAATCACATAGTTTAATAAAACTCATTACAAAAGGAGCAGTCTTTTCCCTATGCTGCCTCATTTCCCATTTGCCAGTGGCAACTAAATTTTCCCTGTCTGGCTGTTTTCTGCTTTAAGTTTTAATTTCTCTATTTCTAAGTAGCATGCTTATGTAGATCTATTCTCATTTTCCTATTGCAGCCATTGTAGTTATTGACTTCCCCTTATGGAAAATGATGACTTCGCTCTCTCCAGCCTATGTCCTTATGAGCAACACATTTCCCAGATCCCATCCTTACCTTGTGTTTGTAACTAGATCAATAGTTAGCGTTTATGTGATTGTGATGGTGTGCCACACCTTAATGATTAGAGTGCTACATGAGTCCTTTCCTGCATCACCTTTTGTTTTCTGGAATTGTTATGGTTTTTGTTTCTAGGGGGTCTTGCTTCATTTTCTGTATTTATCATTAATTCAGCCCCAACATTCTTTTGAAACACACCTTGCAATATGTCAGTTTCATCTCCTGGTTGAAATTCTCATTGGAGACTTCCCACCTATTCTGTTCTCATCTGACTGCTCTGGCCACACAGCTGTCCTGCGCCCACCTTTCACCATCATCTGAAGGAGTCTTTTTCCCTCGCTTCTACTTAGATCTCCTGTTTCCCAGATCCAGCATCTTTTCCTTTCTTAGCTTGCTTCTTTGTTTTCTAGTAGTTTCATGACAAAAGATGCAAGAGACATTTTCTCCTTTCTTTCATTATATTATTTTAATTTTTTTTACTTTTAAACATGTAACACAGAAAAGTACATACATGGCAGTGAATGACAACAAATTATAATGACATATATGCATGAGATGTCATAATGAAGTTAAAAAGAAAAACTTAAAGAAAAGTACATACAATTTATGCATCCAGCTTAACAAATCATTATAACATGAACATTCAAGTAACATCTTATCCAAGTCAAGAAAAAGAACATTCCCAGAGCTTCTAGAACCTGCTCCCATCCATAGATAACCACCATTTCTTATTTTTATGATATCAGTTCTCTTAATATGTTCAAATTTAAATTTGCCTAGTTTGAACCTGTTAAAATGGAATCATTACACTATATATGTATTTCTTTGTGTCCTGTCTTTACTCAGCATTGAGCTTGTGAGAAAAATCACCAGTTTCATTTTGTTTCATCATAGTTCATTACTTATTCCATTATATGAATATATAAAAATACATAGTAATTCAAAAATGTCTCTACTTTTAACTGGCTATGCCCCAGTTAGAGCAGATACAAAAAGAAGCTGTGATAAATCTCAGCACATTTCCTGGTCCATGTACACACGTTTATACTTGCATACAGAGCTAGTGGGGAATTTTCTTCCAGAGTGTGTCAGTCAGCTTTCTGTGACTCTAACAAAATACTTGAGAAAGTCAGTGTAGAGGAAAGGTTTGTATAGGCTCATGGTTTCAGAGGCTTCAGTCCCTAGTTTCTTGGTCTCATTGTTTTGGGCCCAAGACAAGAGTGAACATGGTGACAGAGAGTACAGTGCATCACATGTGCACCCTCATGATGGTACACCTTCTGAAGACCCATCCTTGGTGACCTGTTTCCTCCAAATAGGCCCCACCTCCAAAGAGCTCACTCAGCTGTGAACTCATCGACAGATTCATCCATTGATGAGCTTTGCATCTTTATAACCCAATATCTTCTCAACACCACCAGCATTTGGGGATTAAACCCTTCCACGCATGAACCTCTGGGGACATTTTCCCTCCAAATGATAACATAGAGTATGCCTATCTTCCTTTCCACTAGATAACACCAAACCGCTTTTTACCAAAATAGCTTTTATCAAATTCCATCACCAGAAGCAGATAGACTATACCACATTACATTGTCCACCTTCTTGTCTATCTTGGTCCTGTGAAATCTTCTGAGTTTTGTTATTCTGATGTATCTTTAGTCTAGTTTTAATGTTCATTTCCCTGACTGTGTAGACTGAGCATCTGTTGTATCTGTTGGCCGGTCGACATGGAGCTGTCCTCCTGCCTTCTGGTTGGCTCATCAGCCAGTCGGTACTCTTGCCCTGCTTCTCCTGGTTGTCCTGGATGAAGCTTGTCCTTGTCATTTGCCTAGTTTCCTGATCACTGCTGTTCATGCTATGTTGCACAAGGATAACCCCCTTCAAAGTTCATGCCCCAGTGTTCTTGATAACCTGGATTTTGCCTAAGTTTAGCCAGTGGAAAATACTAACAGGAGGCTGGAGGAGAAGCCATTTCTCTTTGCTTGGGGTATCATTCTTTGCAGTGTCTATGGCTTTTGCAATTGGTTCTTCACTTCTAGCTCAGGCAGTAGTTACAGCCTTGGGACTCCAATAGCATCACTTTATTTTTTCCTCCTCATCCCTTAGGATGGCTTCAGTTTTCTGTTGTCACTAATATAATCTGTAGAGGGCCTTAGCAATTGTTTGCTTGGTTTTTCAGTCCTTCTGATACTTTTTTTTTTTTTTTGAGGTGGAGTCTCACTCTAGCCCAAGCTAACCTGGAATTCACTCTGTAATCCCAGGCTGGCCTCAAAATCACACAATCCTCCTACCTCTGCCTCCCAAGTGCTGGGATTAAAGGTGTGAGCTACCACCCCCAGCCCTTCTGATACTTTTACAACTAACTCTCAGAATTCCCTTTGCAAAGCTGCCTGGAACACACTTGTTTTTCTGTCTGGACACTGTATGATACAGGCCCTCTGGACCAAACTGCAATAAAAGGTTGTCAGCATCTTACTACCAACAAGACAAAACTGAAATATTTTTATACAATTTTCCTAACCTTATTAAGCCTTAACTTTCCATATTATTCACCTATCCCACCTACTGGCTTCTTGCTCCAGGTAGGCCTGCCAGGTGACACCCCTCCCTATCACCATTCTATTCATATTCTGAAACTCAATACAAGCATTATTTCTTCTTTGAAGTCTTCCTTCAATTAAAAAAAATTACTGAAATTCTGTTCCCTGAGTCTAGAGCAGAGTTTAGGGATGCATTGTTGGTTTGAATGAGAATGCCCTCCCACAGACTCAAGTATTTTTCATTAAGCTTCCTACTTAGTCTCCACCAGGGGTGGAGAGAGGGCTTAGCAGTTAAGGCACTTGCCTGTGAACCCTTAGGACCCATGTTTGACTCTCCAGATCCCACATAATCCAGATGCACAAAGGTGAGGCAAGCGAAAGGTGGCACATGCCCATCAGGTGGTACAAGTGTCTGGAGTTCGATTGCAGTGGCTGAGGCCCTGGTGCACCAATTATCTCTCTTCTCTACCTCTCTCTCTTGCTCTCTATAAATAATAATGATAATAATATTAATAAAACAAAAATGAACTGTATTTGTGATAGAAAGATTTTTAGTGAGACTAAAGATGGTGGTGTACTCCTTTAATCCCACCCTGGGGAGGCCAAGATAGGATTGCTATGAGCTCAAGGCCAGCTTGGGCTATAGAAGCTGGCTTCTTCATAGCAAGTATGGCATCTTCAGAATGTTAAGGGAATGGGGGCATTAGGCTAGACATTTACACAAATTTACATGATCAAAAACTACTTACTTGAGCAAAAATGTAGAGAGTTTACTCCAGAAGATAGTCACCAAAGGACACAAAGATGTGTACTTGAGAAAAAGCAAGTCATTGCAGAAGGAAGAACTAAGATTTTTGCAGGGGAGATGTTTAGTGGTTAAGGAATTGGCCTCTAATGCCTAAGGACCCAGGTTCAATTCCCCAGTACCCACATAAAGTCATATGCACAAGTGGTGCATTCATCTGGAGTCTGTTCGCAGTGGTGAGAGGCCCTGGTGAGCCCATTCTTTCTCCCCTCTCTATCTCTCTGTCAAATAAATAAATATTTTTTTAAAAAAGAACTAAGATTTAATGAAGAATGAAGAAGAGGTGTCAGTAAGAAGATGGGTAAATGTAAATGAGGGCCACTGAAATTATTTCCATTCCTGACCTCTTTGCCTGAGAAACTTTTAGATAACTGCAGACATAAGAGCATATAAAATAAGTATACAAATCAAATCTTTACTAATAATAAATCTTAAAGAAATTTATTTTAAAATATTTCTTTCATGCACATGTAAGTTTACCACTTATTAATGATGAAAGAAAATTTGCATACTAATGAGATGGGTGCCCTTGTTTATTTTTACATGAATTAACTCTCCATAATGTTTGATACTGTAGGGTATAGAACATCTTCAACTCTTTTGGAATTGATTAATATTTTGATTTTTTTATTATCATCAATACTGAGAGTGCTGCTTTGCATAATTACACAGTACAAAATGACAGAAGTATGTTTATAGCCATTTCAGAAATGGTTAGAAATTCTGTCTAAATCTCAAGCCACAATTGACTTGACAATTGTAATGGCTTCAATGTAGAATGTCCTCATGGCCTCATGTGTTTGTGGTCTGAGACTCATACTTAATCCTTAGCTGATGAAGCCTTTGGAAGGTGGATGGAACATTGCTGGAAAAGAAGATGTGTTGCTGGGAGTGGGGGTTTTAGAGACCAGCCCTGTTTGCCACATTCCATGAGCTCACCCTGTCTACTTCTTCCCTGTTGACATGGAGATGTGATGCCCAGACACCAGATTCTGGCCTACTTTCCCTTCCATGATGAAACTTCCCTTCAATATTGTAAACTGGAAATGAATTTTATCTCAGCAATGAGAAGGTAACTGTTATAGAAAATCAGCACCAGGAGTGGCACTGTTGCTGTGTAAACATAACTGTATGCTTTTTAGTTTTTTTAGAATGGATTTGTGGGAGGAATATGTAAGGATTTGGAACTTTGGATTAGAGAAGTTTTACAATGCTATAAGCAAAGCTGAATGGGCCATTCTGGTGAGAATGTGTGGACCATAGAGAAATGTGTGGACCATAGAGGCTCAACTTAGGAAGTTTCAGAGTGGGGAAAGAGGACTTTCTTGAGCTGATTTAGAGGCAGTTCACGTGACATTGTAGCACAGAGGCTGACTCATGTCCTGAGAACTTGAACAAAGTTGAATTTAGAAGTAATGGACTGGTTTGTCTGGCAGAGGAAAGTATAGAGCAAGCGGAAGTATGTGAAAAATGTAAAGTTTGGCACAGGAGGAAAAGTGAATATGCTTTGTGTCTCAGGCCTAGAGACTGCAGCCACTCCATCTACAATCATTTTAAGAGATTACCACCATTAGAGGTGGGACAGCTGCTCTGCACTGAGACAATAGGAGGACTGCTAATTCTTTTGAAAGGAGGGGGCCTGAAGGAAGGAGTATGTTGCTCCTCAAGGTTTGACTTTGTAATCCCTGGGGGGAAAAAGTTGTCAGCATTGCTCACCTGGTACTGGTTTTCAAAGCTTGGTCTAAAGATGTAGGAAATAGAGGGTCATGGGGTGTTCAATGATTCTGGGGAGCTGCCGAGGTTGGGCAGTGTGAGGCAAGATTGAAGTCCCTGCAAGGAGACCTTATGAGGCCATTGTGTGAAGCTGTGAAGATGAACTGTAGTTTACCTTGGAGACCCCAGGATTTTGGAGATACCAAGACTGTGGGACAACTGCCAAGGAAAACTGCTGGCTGAGGATGGATTCTGGCTGGTATGCAAGTATCATAGCTGGAGGGGCAGAGATACCCAAGCCTTTTAGAGCCCAGATGATTTCATCACAAGTCGCATGTGCTGGACATGGAGATGAAGGATTTGATGTTTGCACTGCTTTTTCTCTTGCATTGGTCCAATATTATCTGCACCATTATGTATTGGAAGTTTGTAATTTATGTTTTGAGTTTATAGGGCTCACAGTTAAGAGACTGTCTTTGGGTCTCAGATGTGACTTTGGACTTTAGACTTTTGAATAATGTTGGGAATGGTAAAGACTATGGGGACTTTAGAGGTTGGACGGAATGCATTTTGCATCATGAGATAACCACAAGTCTGTGGGGACCAGAGGTAGAATGTTGTGTTTTGAATGTAGAATATCCCCCATGGCCTCAGGTATTTGTGATTGGCTCATCTTTTTTCCCCCATATTTATTTTTTTTATTGACAACTTCCATAACTGTAGACAATAACCCATGGTAATCTCTCCCTCCCCCGACTTTCCCCTTGGCAACTCCGTTCTCCATCATACCCCCTCCTCCTCTCAATCAGTCTCTCTTTTATTTTGATGTCATGATCTTTTCCTCCTATTATGATGGTCTTGTGTAGGTAGTTTCAGGCACTGTGAGGTCATGGATATTCAGGCCATTTTGTGTCTGGAGGAGCACATTGTAAGGAGTCCTAGTCTTCCTTTGGCTCTTAAATTCTTTCCACCACTTCTTCCACAATGGATCCTGAGCCTTGGAAGATGTGACAGAGATATTTCAGTGCTGAGCACTCCTCTGTCACTTCTTCTCAGCACCATGGTGCCTTCTGAGTCATCCCAAGGTCACTACCATCTGAAAAAAGAAGCTTCTCTAAGCAAAAGGGAGGGTAGCATTAATATATCGATATGAACATTAAGAGAAGTGCTTACTAGGCAGTTTGGTGAACATAGTATATACTTTTAGCCAGACACCAGCTGAAAACCAGTAGGTTTTCAGTACTAGGGAGGTATTCTCTCTTGTGGAGCAGGCCTCCATTCCAATCAGAGAGTGGTTGGTTTCCCCTATAACAGACATGTCATTATTGCACCCATTGACTCATTTGGCCTGTCTGGACAAATTTAAGGATTGCAGTGTCCATTGTTGAGTATCTCCACTGGTGATTTCTCTCTGCCATGGAACTACATATAGCATAACTTTTTCCAGTTTTCTGTCAGCTGGTTTACATGGAGGAGGTTTTCAGCTCAGCTCCAGCAGGATTTCTCAGTGACCTTGCAGCCCAACTATGTGGAAGCAATAGGGTCATACCATCTATTCCTGGTGGGAAACAAAGGGTCTCAGCAATGGCCTGTAATGGTTTGGGGTTATCAGTGGCCCCTCTGGCCGACAACTCAATGGAAGGTATCCCATCCCTGGCACTGAAAATAGTAACAATAGTAACAATCTATGGCTTCTGAGTGTTCCATTGTCCAAAAATGTAGGTTTCCATGTGACTTATTTATATCCTCTTAGGTTTTGATTAGCCCTGCCTCCACCTTTCCTTTACTCAATCTTTTCCCCTGACTTCACGTAGGCCTTTTCACCCCGATTAATCTGTTCTTCTACTTACATATATACAATACAGTCCTATTAAGTCCCCCTCCCTCCCTTTCTATTCCCTTCATATCCCCTTTCTAGCTCACTGGCTTCTGCTACTGAGTTTTATTCCTACTCACATAGAAGTCCAATCATTTGTAGCTAGGATCCACATATCAGAGAGAACATGTGACGTTTGGCTTTCTGGGCCTGGGTTACCTCACTAAGTATAATCCTTTCCAGATCCATCCATTTTCCTGCAAATTTCATAACTTCATTTTTCTTTGCTGCTGAGTAGAATTCCATTGTCTAAATGTGCCACATCTTTATTATCTACTCATCAGTTGAGGGACATCTAGCCTGGTTCCATTTCCTAGCTATTGTGAATAGAGTGGCAATAAACATGCTTGAGCAAGTATCTCTAAGGTAGTGAGATGAGTCCTTAGGATATACGATGAAGAGTGGTATAGCTGGGTCATATGGTAGATCTATTTTTAGCTGTCTCAGGAACCTCCACAATGATTTCCACAATGGCTGGATGAGATTGCATTCCCACTAACAGTGTAAAAGGGTTCTTCTTTTTCCATATCCTCACCAGCATTTACGGCCATTTGTTTTCATGATGGTAGCCATTCTGACAGGAGTGAGATGGAATCTCAAATTAGTTTTAGTCTGCATTTCCCTGATGGCTAGGGATGAAGAACTTTTTTTTTTTTTAGATGTTTATATGCCGTCTGTATTTCTTCTTTTGAGAACTCTCCATTTAGTTCCATAGCTCATTTTTTTAATTGGGTTGGTTGATCTCTTATTATTTAGTTTTTTTTTTTTTGAGTTCTTTGTATATTTTGGATATTAATCCTCTGTCAGATGTATAGCTAGCAAAGATTTTCTCCCATTCTGTAGGTTGCCTCTTTGCTCTATTCACAGTGTCCTTTTCTGTACAAAAGCTTTGTAATTTCACGAGGTCCCAGCTGTTGGTCTGTGTTTTTTTTTTAATTTTATTTATTTATTTTATTTGAGGGAGAGAATGTGAATGGATGAATAGGTGTACCAGGCCTCCAGCCACTGCAAATGATCTCCAAATGCATGCGCCACTTTGTACATCTGGCTTACATGGGTCCTGGGGAATTGAACCTGGGTACTTTGGCTTTGCAGGCAAGTGCCTTATCCACTAAGCCATCTCTCCAGCCCTGATCCATGGTTTTATTTCCTGAGCATTTGAGGTTATATTCTGAAAGTCTTTGCCAAGACCAATATGTTGAAGAGTTTCCCCTACTTTTTACTTCAGCAGTTTCAGTGTTTTAGGTCTGATATTAAGGTCTTTGATCCATTTTGACTTAATTTTTGTGCATCAACAGAGATAAGGATCTATTTTCATCCTTCTATAGATACATATCCAGTTTTCCCAGCATTTTTGTGGAAGATCATGTGGTCCTCTATTTTATTCCATTGATCTACATGTCTGTTTTTGTGCCAGTACTATGCTGTTTTTGTTACTGTGGCTCTGTCATCTAGGTTAACATCAGGTATGGTGATACCACCAGCCTTATTTTTGTTGCTCAAATTGTTTTAGATAGTTGAGGTTTTTGGTGCTTCCAAATGAAGTTTTGGATTGTTTTTTTCTATTTCTGTGAAGAATGCCATTGGAATTTTGATGGGGATTGCATTAAATGTGTAGATTGCTTTTGGTAAGATTGCCATTTTCACAATATTGATTCTTCCAATCCAAGAACAAGGGATGTCTTTCCATTTCCTTGTGTCTTCTGCAATTTCTCGCTTGAGTGTTTCAAAGTTCTCATTCTCATTGTAGAGATCCTTCACTTCCTTGGTTAGGTTTATTCCAAGGTACTTTATATATTTATTTTTTTGAAGTTGGTATGAAGTCTACCCTGTCAGATATAAGGATAGTGACCTCTGTTTATTTTCTAGGCCCATTTGATTGAAACACTGTTTTACAACCTTTCACCCTAAGATAGTGTCCATCCTTTGTGAAAGGTGAGTTTCTTGGAGGCAATAAATTGAAGGATCCTGCTTTTTAACCCAGTCTGCAAACCTGTGTCTTTGGTTGGGGCACTGAGGATGTTGATATTAAGAGTTATTATTGAAAGGTGTGTGTTTATTTTTGGCATTTTTCTTGTTTTGTAGTTCTTCCGGTTTTACCTTTGCTCTCTTGTATTAGCTAGTATTGGAGTATGGTTTGTCTTTTCAGGTTCCTTATATGTGTGCTTTTCTTTCTCTTCAGCATGGAGGAGCCTTTCAAGTTTTTTCTGTAGAGCAGGTTTTGTCTTCAAATATTCTTTTAGCCTGCTTTTGTTGTGGAATGTCCTTATTTCTCTGTCTACTTGAATGGATAGCTTTGCAGGATAAAGTAATCTTGGTTGTCAGTTGTTATTTTTCAGAATTTGGAATACATCAATCCAAGCCCTTCTGGCTTTTAAAGTTTGTGTTGAGTAATCTGCTGTTATCCTGATGGGCTTGCCTTTGTATGTGACTTGATTTTTCTCTCTGACTGTTTTCAACATATTTTCTTTGGTTTGTGAGTTTGGTAGTTTAATGATAATGTGGTGAGAAGAGGTTCTTTCCAGGTTTTGTCTGTTTGGTGTTCTAAAGGCTTCCTGTATCTGCACTGGCATCTCTTTTCCAATTTGGGGGAAGTTTTCATCTATGATTTGTTGAAAATGCCTACTATACCTTTGGAGTGAAATTGTTCTCCTTCTACTATACCCTGAATTCTTATGTTTGATCTTTTCATAGTGTCCCAAATATCTTGAAATTCCCACTCATACCTTCCTATTAGTTTGTTTTTCTCTTTGTTGGACTGTATTAGATCTTTCACCTGGTCTTCTAGTTTAGATATTCTGTTCTCTCCTTCAGCCATTATACTGGTGAGATTTTTTACAGTTTTTTTTTTAATCTGACATACTGTGTTTTTCTTTATTATTTCGATTTCCTTATTCATGTCTTGTATTAACTTCCTTATTTCATTAAATCGGTTTCCTGTGTCTTCTTTGATTACTTTGATTTCCTCTTTGATTTCTTTGAATATATTTTTAATCATTCTTTTGAAATCTTCCTCTAAATCTGTCTCACTGGAGGTCATTTCTGACGGATTTATAATTTTTGGTGGATTTATATTGTCTTGATCTTTTGTATTTCTTGTATTATAATGTAGAGATTTTTGCATCTTGGATTAATTTAATGCTTGGGTTTTGTAATTATCTGCAGTATTATTAGATGTAGCAATCAATCTGACATTATATATCTTTAGGATATAGGAACTTAGGGTGCTAGGTGTGGCTCTTAAGACTCTCAGAATAACCACAAAAGTGTCCCTAGGTTTTGGGGTTGTGTGCTATGAGAGTATTCTAATAGGCTGGGTGGAACAAAATTCAGGAAAATTCTAAAATTTAACTAAACAATATACACACTCAATGAAAACCAGCATAGAGTATTTATTCAAGAGTAGGTATTACAACAAACAGATCCTCTCACAAAACCAAAGTCCCTAAGGATGATGTTGCCCCACACCCTTAGTCCTGTCAACTGGGAGACTGAGATTTCTGGTCCGTAGAGGGTTCCAAGGTCAGCTTGTGACCGATTGAGACCTTCCCCCAATGAACAATGAATAGGAGACAATGGCACTATATATCAGAAAGCAACAAATGACAAGCCCAAAATATAGCTTATTTAAGAATGGCAAATCTGACCATCCATCAGATTTAACACATTATTTACCCTGATATGGAAGGTGCAATTAGCACTTCTGATGCAAGCCTATATACCAGGCTTTTTTGGCAGGTACTGACCTGGTATAATCTCAGTTACCTTTTGGGATGACTTTGGTCTTGGCTATGCTGCATGGCCACTTGGTGGGTCACTGTTCTGATTGCCTGTGCTGGGTGCTGTGTAGGTGAGCTCCCTTCCCCAGGTCTCTGGTGCTTGCTGGAATTTGTGCTGGTGGTGGGAGGAAGGGAGGCTGTGAATGGTTGCTGAGGTTCTCCCGCTGGTCCTTGGGATCCTCTTCCTCACAAGCTGCTCTGCTAGTGCCTGCTGTCTTCCCCTTCACATTTCTTGAGTTTGTGAGGAGGCTGGTGTGAGTGGAAAATCCCCTCACCTGGGTTTTCCTGTGGCTCAGGCCAAGTCTGGTGGCTATAACTATGCAAATCTGGCGCCACTGCTGCTGGAGCCACTTCTGACTGCTTCTGTGGTTTCTAGATGCTCTGGATCTCTCCAACTTCTCTGTTGTGGTTGATAGTTTCTTATATACCATCACTTTTTAGTACAAGAGTGTATTTTACTAGTTTTTTTTTTTTTTTTTTTTTTTTTTTTTGCTTTTTCTCCCCTAGACTGCTTTGGCATGGTTCCTATGCCACCATCTTAACCGGAAGTCCCTTTTTAAAAATCTGTGATTGACTCATCTTATTTTGCAGCTGATAGAGCCTTTGAGAGGTAGAGTATTCCTGGGGGAGATGTGTCACTGGTGGCAGACCTTAGAGTGTTAGAACCCAGCACTTAATAAGCGCTCGGGGCTGGAGAGATGGCTTAGCGGTTAAGGCACCTGCCTGCCAAGCCTAAGAATGCCCGTTTGATCTCCAGATCCCACATTTAGCCAGACGCATAAGTGTCACAAGGCGCAATGCCATGCTTGCCCACCAGTGAGTGCACGTGTCTGGAATTCGTTCACAGCAACTGAGAGGCCCTGGCGCACCAATTTACTCTCTCTCTCTGCCTCTTCCTCTTTGTCTCTCTCTCTCTCTCTCTCTCTCTCTGTTTCTCTCAAACAAAATAATAAGCTCTCTTTCTGTACTTCCTTCCTGTTGATGTGGAGATGTGATGCCCAGCTGTCTGCTCCTGCCATACTTTCTCCACCATGATGCACCTTCCTTTTGATTCTGAGATTAGAAATAAACCCTTTCCTTCTATAAACTCTGACTGGTCAGGTGTTTTGTCATGGCAATGAGACGGTAACAGCTACAACAATTTCTTATGCATATCAAGTTAGCACCTCAAAGAACAAATTTTAACATCAAACATTCTAACACAGTACAATCCAAAGTTATATGAATCTAATACTTAACATGCTGAGGAAGGACATAGGAAAATATAAAGTCTGTGTGATGGCAAGCACAACGTGAAGTATGCTGTGTGTTCAGAGCAAGTCTGTAGTGAACTTGCAGGACACAACAAGGGGAGCTGCCAGAAACACCTTGTTTTCACTGTGCATTTGATTTTGAATTTTTAATAATATTTTTATTTATTCATATTTATTTACTTTTAAAAAAATATTTTATTATTTATTTATTTATTTCAGAGAGAGAGATACAGAAATAGGCAGAGAGAGAGAGAGAGAATGGGTGCGCCAGGGCCTCCAGCCACTGCAAACGAACTCCAGATGCATGCACTCCCTTGTGCATCTGGCTTACGTGGGTCCTGGAGAATCGAGCCTCGAACCGGGGTCCTTAAGCTTCATAGGCAAGCGTTTAACCGCTAAGCCATCTCTCCAGCCCTATTTACTTTTTTTTTCTGAGAGAAAGAGTCTATAAGCATGCCAGGGCCTCTTGCCCCTACAAACTAAATTCCGATACATGCACCACTTTGTGTGTCTGACTTTATATGGGTACTGGGGAGTTAAACCCAGGCTGGAAGGCTTTGCAAGAAAGCACCCTCAACTGCTGAACTATCTCCTCAGCTCCTGAATTTGAACTTTTGCTTATTGTACATTCAGAAAAATTTCACAGTTGACATTTAGTTTTCCCATGAGGGATCCTGCCCCATAGCTGAAGAACCTATGAATTATAAACTGTTAGTTCTATGGAAACATTTAATATTAAGGATTGATGAAGGGCAGAGAGAGAAAGACATGGAAAGATGAATGACTCCATCTTTATATGTGGAAGATTTAAACTTAGCTCTTCAGTATTTAACAGATAAAGTACACACAAAAATGTTGGGCCGGGTATGATGTCACACGCCTTTAATCCCAGCACTCGGGAGGCAGAGGTAGGAGGATTGCCATGAGTTCGAGGCCACCCTGAGACTACATAGCTAATTCCAGGTCAGCCTGGACCAGAGTGAGACCCTACCTTGAAAAACCAAAAAAAAAAAAAAAAAAAAAGTGTTGGGAAGCAAGTGGGATGGGACACTTAAAAGTTAACCAAGGGCTGGAGAGATGGCTTAGTGGTTAAGGCGCCTGCCTCCTAAGGCTAAGAACACTGGTTCCAATCTCCAGCGGTTCCAATCTCCAGGTCCCACGTTTAGCCAGATGCAAAGAGATGCAAGGGTACAATGCTGCACTTGACCACAAGGGGGCGCACGCATCTGGATTTCGTTCCCAGCAGCTGAGAGGCTGCTGGTGTGCCCATCTCTGTCTCCCCCCCCACTCTCTCTCTCTCTGTGTCTCTCTCCAAAAAAAAAAAAGTTAACCAAGATGCCTAGTGCAATGGCCATGTGCCCACCAATTGAGACTATGTATCCTTCTCAAACACAGAAGAGCAATTTCTAATTCCTGTCTTGTCTGAGGTCACAAAAAAAGGTTTTGCAGATCATGAAAGAGCAAAATGTGAAAAGAATTCATTGTATGATGCAGTTTGTATTTAGCAGGTAAATACACATACATAGAAGCATACATGTGTTGCCATAAAGTATGCCTGGAGGACTAAGTACAAGCCAATCACAGCAGTTTCTTTTGAGAAAGACATCTAGGGTTAGGGTTGGGCAAAGGCCTATATTTCATTCTATATGTTTTTAAACCATCAATTTGTCTCAGTTTCTATTAAGATTATAAATAGGCGTCTAAAAGTCAATAGTTAATACAATAGATATATAACAAAAACCTCCTATCAGCTGGAAATACTATCCAGTAAGCTAGTACAAGCTCAAAGCAAGCCCAGTCTTCCAGTGGTCTGTGTGGCTGCAGAAGAGTTCAGTAAGATCTTGAGGCTTAAGTAGACTTGACATTGGGAGGGAAGAAGACATTACACATGCTTAAAACTCTGGGAACAATTCCACGGAGGCTCATTGGTTGTGATAGTTGGCCCTGGAAACTGGCACACAGGGAGGGACTCTCACTGGCAAAGTTTGTTCTTGGAAGGAGAAAAGTAGTCTTCATGGCTTGAGCCTGAAATGTCCCTGAAAGGCTCATGTGTTTGAACATTGGTCTACTGTTGGTGGTGCTGTTTTATGAGGCTATGGGACCTTTGGGGGCAGAGGCATGTCTCAGAGAGGTGGGTTACTGGAGTGAACCCTTTGAGGGGTATTGCCAGCCCTACTTCTGCCTAACATGCCTGATCATTCTGCAAGGGACTCTGCTCTATGCTATGGATCCTGCCATGCCTCCCCTGTCATGACTGAAACTATCCTTTAAGGGCTGAGGAGATGGCTTAGTGGCTGAGGCACTTGCTTGCAAAGCCTGATGGCCTGAGCTCAGTTCCTTAGTATCCATGTAAAGCCAGATGCACAAAGTGGTGCATGTGTCTATAGTTCATTTGCAGAGGTATGAGGTGCTGGCTCATCCATTCTCTCTCTCTCTCTCTCAATAAATAAATAAAACATTAAAAAAGAAAAACTGTCCCTTAAGTTGCTTCTGTCAGGTATTTTTTTCATAGCAAGAAGCTAAGTAGCTAATCCAGTTGACATGATGGCCCATGTAGCGGTAATAATCTAATTGCCCACCATGGAAAAGCTAACTCCACCTGGGAGTTTCTGGATTGGTAAAGTTGGGATCTCATAGAGACCGGAGTTCTTGGCCTTTGGTCTTTACTACAAACGACCTCCTACTTATCTGGAGGAGCCGAGATCATTTAGCCAAATATTTCCCTTTATTACAGAAGCAAAGATGAACATGGCTTCTCTCCCGCGTCCTTCCCTCTCCCGTTAAATGAAGACCCAGTTAAAACCAACATGGCCGTCAGGAGCCACATTGATTTGCAACACTGCTAACAATCTGGCTTCTGTTGATCTGGGCTTCTGAGTACAAATAAGTGTTTCCCAAGTGCCCTTCGCTGATAGGCCATGGTGGAGAAAGCAGTTGTCTAGCCATCTAGAACAGGGACAGTGATACAGGCAGTGAGAAAGGGCTGAGTCCCGCTCACTGGAATTCCTGGGAGAATATCCAGTGTTGCCATGTGTATATTAGGGCTTCTCAGCCTGCCTTTCAAGCCCCTCACAATTGAACTTCTCCCAGTGAACGTTCCTACTCCCCTCACTGCAAAATCTGTACTCATCACACTCTTCTCCTACGTGCCCTGCTTTTTGTTATACTTTGACATTGATTATAATGCTCACCTCTAACACTTGACTAAGGAGAGGGTGCTGGTGATAAATAGCAATGGCATGATATTTATCTCATATGTAATTTGCCAAGAATAGTAGCTATTTTAGGGATAGGGGGATCATCAGAGTGGAAGATGCCACTGGATCAAGTAGGAAGCAAGAGGCCTGAAGTTTAGATTTTGTCTGGCAACTGATTGAATGTCCTGGAAACCTTAGAAGGCCACAGTGTATCTGCCAGTTGTTTAAGGTAAATGGAGGGATTTTGAAGGTGGGGTGTTTCACACCTCAGCTGATAGTTGGTCCACTCTAGGTGACCTTGACTGAGCAGGTGGATGGACTAGTCTACAGGGTCCAAGGTAATCTCACACGTTTGATATTCTTACAGGTGTATTGGTTTTCTAGGGTTGTACCAAAGTATCCCAACCTGGGAGGATTAAGACTACAGGAATACATTTTAACATGGTCTTGGAGGCCAGAACTTTGCAATCAAGTTCATGGTAGGGTTGTACTCCCCCTGAGGACCCTAGGGAAGAAGCCTTCTTGTCTCATCTAGCTCCTTGTGGCACCAGCCATCCTTGGGGTTTCTTAGCATGTGGATGTATCACTCCAGTCTCTGATTCCATCGTATCATGGCTGACCATCTATCCTGTTTGTATCTCTAGGTAAGGTTTTCCTCCTTACAAAGTCACCAGTCATAATGAGCTTACAGCCCACCCTAATTTAGCATGAGCTCATCTTAGTTTGATTACATCTGCAAAGACCTCCCTCCCTTTCTTTCTTTCTTTCTTTCTTTCTTTCTTTCTTTCTTTCTTTCTTTCTTTCTTTCCTACGCTCTCTCTCTCTTTCTGAGGTAAGCCCAACAGACTGCCTTTTTTATGCAAAAGTGAAAGAGTGTGTGTGTGTGTGAGAGAGAGAGAGAGAGTGTTCCAGGGCCTCCAGCCATTGCAATCAAACCCCAGACATGTGTGCCCCCTTTTGCGCCTGTGTGACCTTTTGTGCTTGTGTCACTGTGTGTCTGGCTTATGTGGGACCTGAAGAGTCGAACATGAGTCTTTAGGCTTTGCAGGCAACCGCCTTAACCACTAAGCCATCCCTCCAGGCCAAAGACCTTATTTCTAAACAAGATTCTGTCCCATGAATTGTGTGGTATTGTGGAACCAGCCAAGATGATGTGGTATTGTAGGACTGGCTGAAGATTGAGCCAAGTCCCAGCTCATGGCCTCTCCAGGTGGGATCTTGGGTAGCTATACTTCCTAAGCAAGTGGCTCAGGGCTCAGGAGAGTGTCCCAAGAGCCCCACCTGGATACTGAAAGGAAAGGGCCATACTTTGAATGTCACACAGTGCCTTTTTTTTTTTTTTTTTTTTTTTTTTTTTTTGAGGTAGGGTTTTTCTCTAGCCCAGGCTGACCTGGAATTCACTATGTAGTCTCAGGGTGGACTCGAACTCATGGCAATCCTCCTACCTCTGCCTCTGCAAAACTGGGATTAAAAGAGTGCGCCAACACGCCTGATTTACACAATGTCATTTTTTCCCACATTCCATTGTCAAGCAAAATTATCAAGCAAAGCACAGGCCATTTGATATTCATGGAGAGGGGATTAGACTTCACTTTTTGATATAAGAAGTACCAAGAATTTATACCCATCTCTCACCTGCTGAATTCCAGGATCTTGATGGAGACTAATGTTCCATGTATGTGTTCCAAATGTGAAAAATGTGTTCACGCTTTTGTGCTCGTTTATTATCCTAACCATTTTGCATCAGCTTATACTCACTATTCACATGGGAAAGCCAGAGCTCAAAAAGGTTAGGAACTTACTCACGGCTGGGGAAGTGTGGAGCTAGGATTTGAGGGCATATGTTCATGTCATTCCAAGGCATGTTCCACCAGAACACCACACTGGAAGGAAAAGAGAGGAGTGCCTTGTTGGAACTGCTCTGGAAATCTTGGAAGGGCATAAACAGGATGCTTCTGTGCCCATTCATCAATAGCAGTAGTGGATGTGGCAAACACAGTCGCAGGAGGATTTCCTTGGGCCCAGACTCCTTGTCAGGAGCCCTCCCTCCTCCACCCAGCATTCCTAGCTAGCTATCTAAGATGCATTCACTAATATAGCCAGTAATATGCCTACCCATGCCCCTCTGTGGGCACAACTGTCCCTAGAGGAGAAGTCTGGCTCTGGACCATGAGCTTCCTTGGAATAGCCCTTCTGCCCATCAGGTTCCCTAATTCCCCTTCGCACAGCAGTCTTTGCAAGCAGGTGAGATCACGGCCCAGGTGGGGCCTGGGGAGGCATTCACACTTAGTGTGGTGGTTCAGCGCCCTGCTGCCCCTTCCCCCTGGGAACGTCAGAAGCTGTCAGCAGCTCCCTGGCATGGCAGCTCCTCTCCCTGTACTGAAGGTTACATCACATCTCCACTGCCTGCCCGCCCACCCTGCCCTGGTCTGGCATATTGAACTCCCTTTAACCAACATGTGTGGAGTGCCAATTATGGCCCAAACTCTGCCTGGGCATGGCGACGGTACACAAGTAATGCGATGGGGGGGGACTAGAGAAAGCTATTAAACAATTTCATTGTGTGCAGTTATTTCACGGGGGACACTAAGGAGGAGAGAGAAGGAACACACAGAGGCATAGGGAAACCAAGCACCCTTCTATGTGACATCTGGGTCAAATCCAAACCCCTTGGTCCCTGCTATCAAGCTGCTTCGGATGGGGTGGCTTCAGGTGGGGTTGAGGTAGATGTTGCCTTAGGACTAGGGTCCCTGTGTGAGGAGAGGGAAGCAGGATGGGCTTCCAAACCCTCCTCAGGCACGCGGGTGATGAGCCTGCGAGAAGGAATTTTGATTCTGCACTTAAATTCTCTTTATTGCTAATCTGCACAAAGAAACGTTAATGATTTTAATTATGGGGTAGGGCTAATGCATCATGTAAATGATTTTATTTAGAAAATGCAAACGAATCCCGTTGGAGAAAAGCTTGCTCTCAGAGCCCCTCGCCAGCTTGCCTGGCCAGGCAGGGGCAGGAAGTGGGTGTGGCTGTCTCCCAGACTACCCCTGCTTCTGAGCATGCCCAGCCTGCCCACAGCATGCTGCCACTTCCTTATCACTGGAGGCCACTGAAGAGGCCTGGTCTCTGTGCAGCACTGTAGTGGCCCACGCCTGCGCCAGTCCGCACACTGGAGGCCTGTGAGGAGAACATTCTCGCAACTCCCCCAAGTTATCCCCATTCCTTTCTGTCGGCAATTCCCACCAACAGGGTTGATTATTCCTCAATTTGTTCCAACCTGAAAATAAAGACAGATAAAGTGCAAATATTCTGGGAACAATGCCAAGCCAAAGGCATTAAATTATTAAGCGATCTCTATCTAAGTAATGGATTTATACCCTTTAACAACTTTAAAAGAAATATAATATTTTTCAATACCCTCTTTTAGGGAACTTCTTATAAATGAACTGTCCATTTTATTAGTATTAAAGGAAATAGGGATTGAATCAGAGCTTCCAGGGTGAGTGATTGTCTGCAGATTTCTCCTTAGAGCTGGGAAAATTAACAGTGTGGCATAATCTACACATTTTTTTTCCTAAGGGCTCTTTACAAGATATTGTACAGTAAATTGGAAAATGTATAACTATCCATCAAGGTAAATCTTGGGACTAAAATAATTAGAAACCATACAACCATGGCCAGGGAAGATGAGTTAGAATTAGATTTCATGTGGCTGTGTTTGATGTCATCCCAGTGGGTGCTGGCAGTGGAGTGGGGTGGAAGCTGGGTGGAGCAGGTCTCCGATAGGTCAGTGATTTAGGGGAAAGCTGCCCCTTGGATATGGCTGGGCGGGGGGACACTAGGAAGATTCGATTTGGGGAAGGAGCATGCTGTTTTGACTGGAATCTGGCAGACACCCTCTTTTTCCCTCCCTCCTCTGACCCTGGCTGCATTTACCTCAGCCTGGCACAGTTCTTCTGCATCTTTCCAGATGGTTTGAAGCTCTGTGGTTGCCACCAGAGAGCCAGAAGGATTCCTTCCGTGGGGGTCAGGAGACAAGGAAGGGGAGGAAAATATCCTTGTGCTACAATCTCGAGAGTACGTGAGATGGAACATGAGTGTGTGAGGATGGGGGAGTAGGGTTGAGTGTGTGTGTGCGCACGCGCGTGTGCGTCTGGAATGTCCTCTGAGCTCAAAGGCCTATGAGTTTGACTTCTTGGGAGTCTCCTGACTGCTGGCATCCAAGGAGGAGTTGTGGGCGGGCGGGTGGGGGGTGGCAACCACAGCCAGCCAGGGCTGCTTCTCCTCTTCCTGCCACAGTCTCCACCCTTGGCAGCTGCTCTCAGGCCAGTGGGTGGGACGGGACAGTGAGGAGGGGTCCTGCCAGGAGGAAGGAAGAGGGATGAGGGGAGGGAGAGGCCTCAAAGGACCTGCCCCACCCATGAGCAACTAGGCTCCAGGCCCACAACCTTCTCCCCAGGCAAAGATCCATCGCGCCTGAGCCAAGCACAGGCCACATCCTTGCCTCAGAGTCAGCCTCAGGCTGGGGAAAGCATTCACTCTCAGGGCTGACGGTTGGTAAGTTATCTTTGGCTAGAACCAGCCACTGGCCTGGGAGCATGCATAATCTATCCATACCTCCCATACTACAGGCAAGGAAACTGAGGCTGACAACAGGCCAAATGCAGGGAGGCAAGGAAAGCACCTGTTGTTATTGTGTGTGTTGCCTGTGTTAGTCTGCCATGGCCGTGGCCCTCCTTTCCTGGAAGGTCCTGTCTCTCAGCCCAGGAGCGATGGCATTGAGAACACTCCCGGCCCAGCTAATCTTTCTTGGGGGCATCCTCGTCTTCAGGGGCCACTCAGGATTCAGCATCATCTGCTGGTCTCCACGTCTCCCTCTTCTCTGCTCCTCTGTTCTTGAAATCCATTCATTCTGCCTCATGAGGGAGCCACGTGGAGGGACTTTGCATTACAGAAATAGTTGCCTTGACTGACCCCTCCTCAGGATGTCTCCCTGGGACACTTTTTGCCCTTCTGCTGGGGAGAGGGGATTTATCTACAATTCTCATTCTTCCCAGGTAGCCTATAACATTTCCTTCCATAGTTTATTACCAGTTTTCCCTTTAGTTCTTATTGAAGGGGGAAAAAATCTAGTTCAGAATTTGTATTGCAAATATGAATGGTTAAGCAGGATTTTGTTAAATAGGACCTCTGGTTCTCTAGGGTCTGAAAAAAATTAATAGACCTCTAAAAGGTGGTCAGTTTATTTCCTGTTCACTGTCTGCTTCCGGCCATTATAGTGATGATAGTGACAACGACAGCCAACTACTGTACAGACAACCGGTGAGGCTTTCAGGATCCTTTGAATTTCCTGTGGCAGAGAGGGGACTAGGAGCAAACGGATGAAATCCAGACAGAGTTCAGTGTCTGTGGAGGCCACTCCGTGGAAGTGAGTGAGACACCCCTCCTCTGGACAAGAGAACCAACATAAAGGGTGAGGTGGGTCTGCCTGGCTTGCCTCCACCCCCCGCATGCCTATGAAGATTCACTGGGAGGAGGGGAAGGTGCTCTCTGCAGGGGACCAACCATAAGAGCGGCCAGGCGGGCACTCCTGGGGAGCACACCAGCCTCTCTCTTTTCTGATGGTGACAGGACATTGGAGGCCTGTCAGATCCTACAGGGATTGATTGCTCAGCTCCTCCTGGTGCAGGCAGCCTCGTGGGCCACTTCTCCAGGTGGCTGTCTTCAGGACTAGAGGCAGAAAGGGCTGGCTGAAACTGTGCTCAGGGACTCACAGTGGAAGACTGACTTGCCACCAGCCTGTGGCCAGCTGGACAGAAGAAAAAACCCCTTGGGAAAAATTTCCTGGCTATGCTGTGGGCAGTGCTCCATGTATCAAATGCAAAAGTGTGTCAGGCATACCTTAACTCCCCGTGCCTTCAAGCCAGTGTAGGGGGAAAAGCAATGCACATATGGTTTACCATCCCTGGCCCTCCGTTGTCTTATTTCAAAGGAAGGCTCTGGGCACAGATGGCATTAGAGGTCATCCCTTCCCTCCCTCCCATTGTGTATAAGCCTTTCACTGTGAGGTGGCTCATCAGCTCCTTCACAACATCCCATTTGGATTGAGGTATGCATGTTAAGGATCGAGAGTTGCGAGGAAGAAGTAAAATGGGAAGACTGCCATTTGGGCTTGTCATTTCCTGACATCCTGGAGGAAACCTCCAGGGTGTTTCCTGAATGGAGGGATCCTCCTGTATCAATCATCTACCACTGTGTAACAAACAGTCCTCACATTTAGTGGCTCAAAACAATGGTCATTTATGTGCTACTGTTTTATGGTCAGCAGTCTGGGTGGGCTTTACATGGTGGTAGTTAGGCTCGCTCATCTGTCTGCGCTGAGCTGGGACAGCCTGAGTTGACTGAGCTTCACTCATCCTTAAGGAAGCAAAGGTGTGCTCCAGTGCCACAGGCATTCTAACAGGGAAAGGGCAGAAGCTGCAAGAACACCTGAACCCTAGACTCAGAAACAGCAGAGTCACTTCCACCTGCTATAGTCTGGGTCTGTAATGTCACCGAAGGCTCTGTGTTACAGGCTTGTCCTTTGCCTGTGGCCCTATTGGGAGCTGGTAGAACCTTTAAGAGGCAGAGCCTAGTGGAAGGTTTTAGGCTACTGAGGGCATGCTTGAAAGTGACTATGGGACCACAGTTTCTCTCTCTTTCTCTCTCTCTCACTCTGTGACTACAAGGGGAATGGGAATGGTACTGCTTTATAGCATACTCCAACCAAGATATATTGTCTCCCCACAGACCCAAAGACAGCAGGGACTGAGCATGGACCAAAACCTCCCAACACTGTGAATCAAACTAAACCTTTTCTCTTTATGAAGTAACTCAGGTGTTTGAAATAATGACACAAACGTGACTAGCTCACAACTACATCCAGTTGGTCAAAGCAAGTCACAAAGCCACTCTTCTCAAAAGTGCTGGAAAAGTAGACTCTGCCATCTGATGGGAGGGGCAACAAAGTCACATTACAAGGAGGCTTGTGTATGTGGAAGGAATTATTGCAGCCACAACTGGGAAAACCACAACACTACCCAAAGCAGACCTGGTTTCTTTATTCCCTGCAATACGGCAGCAGTTCCCAGAGGGCCTTGGGTCTCTATGCTTGTTCATTTTCTCCCTCTTCTTCTTTCTCACTCTCATCCCCCTTTCCTTTCTAGTTTCCAAACTCTAATAAGGTTGGGTAAGCATCAGATGGAGTTAGTTGCTAACTGATGGGCAGGGTGGATCAGCTAGTTTGTGGGGCTGTGTGCACGCATGCGTGTGTGGGAGGGGGAAGAGACAATAGCACTCCATCATAGACACTAACCCCCTCGGGCATCTGGACTTTGAAACCAGGAATCAGAAATGTCCAAAAGGGATTTTGTAACCAATGGGTGAACTGATGTTTAGCTGATGTCTAAATTTAAAGTCACTGAGCTAGTTTTTGCAATTTGGATGGAAAAACCTGAGTTAGCAAAGTATATAGAACCTAGTTTTATGACTTCTATATAATTTCATTTTCTTTTTTATTTATTTTCAAGGAGAGAAAGAGAGAGGAGGAATGGGCATGGCAGGGCATCTTGCCACTGAAAACTAACTCCAGATGCATGTGCCGCTTTATGAATTTGACTTTTTGTGGATACTGGGGACCCAAAGCCAGGCTGTTAGGCTTGTAAGCAAGTATCTTTAGCTGATCAGCCATCTCTCCAGCCCCATAACTTCCTTTTCTATGTAGATTGTGTTCAGGCAGTTTAGCTATCATTATGACAATAATAACAGCTATTATTGTTGTTGTTTGTATGTACATGGAGTGTGCATGCATGTGTGTATGGGTGTGGGTGCAGGTGTGTGTGGGTATGCATGCTGTACAAGAGCGTACATTAACCGGAGATGGATGTTGTATATTTGCTGATTGCTCATCTCTTTATTAACTGCAGCAAGGTCTCTCTTACTTGAGCCCAGAGCTCACTGATTCTGCTGATCTAGCTAGCCAACTTGTTGTGGGCAGCTCTGCCTTCACCTCCCTGCACCTGGGATTACAGGTGTCCACCATGCCCACCTAGCACTGCTGGGTTTCTGAACTCCGGTCCTCTTGCTTGTGTAACAAACTCTTTATTTAGGTATTACTTATTGAGTATTTATGTGTGCTGAGAGCCGGGCAAAAATGTACTTAATGTTCAGCATTCCTAATTTATAGCAACTGAAAAACTGGTCATCCCAGTTTATGGACTGAGGAAGGGGATGGTGAGGTTAACTACTGACCCATGGCTAGTAAATAGTGGTGTTCGTGTTGGAACCTCAGTCTGTCAGGCAGAGAACCCTACGTTAGCATTCTGCATGGCATGTTCCAGAAATCCAAGTTCTTGCATGGCATGCCTCTGGTGAGAGGCAGGAATGCCGTGAGGCTCTGCTCTGCATGGGTGTGTGGAACCATTGCTCTTCTGTGTTTCCACCACGCTTCTGCCTTCTGCAGCTTCACTCTGGGCCCCTCCCCTCACTCACATGGACCGTCTAGAGCTTGTCCCCCAGCCATCTTTCATTCGTGACATCTTGTGTTTTAAGGTTTCTTCATTGGTTCTAGATTTGTGACTTTTGTGAGGTGTTGTGGTGGTGATGTGTTGAGCTCTGGACGAATGTGTTGTTAGGTCCTGGGTCACTTAGATCTTTACTTAACTGCAGGCAACAGAGACCATTGACAGTGGCGACTTAAAAAATGGTAAAGTACTTTTTCTCTTATAAGAGAGTCTGAGGCTAGAAAGTTCAGAGCTGTATGAAGTAGCCTCAGTTACCTGGGACTTCAACGACTCTAGTCCCCCTTTCTTACCTTGACATCCCTGTGATCCAAGATGGCCACTGGAGCTGAGCTATTACAGTTTTCAAGGGCTTTATTGAGGTCGCATCCAGACACTGCTTCATGCAGTCAATTAGTCTCTTCTGTCTTCAAGGTATCTAGGAAAGGCCATTTTCTAGATAGGTAAGTCATCCAGGTTTACAGGGAGTCATTCCTGATGGTAAGAATATAAGTCCTCTTCCTGAGACAGACCTGTTGGGATGGACTAGAGGAGAGACCAAGGCAGGGCTTCTATTTTAGAGATGTAGAACTGAAGGTTCAAATAAGTTTAGTTACCTTCTCAAACTTTTAGGAGAACTGGGCCTAAGGCCTGGGCTGTCTTTTAGTATGACCAACACGTGCAAGAAATATGGTGCACCACCAATCTCACCTCTTCTCTATAAGTACCCAGGTGTGTACTCATGGCTCTAGGGTCTGTCCACAAAAAAAAAAAAAAAAAAAAAAAAAAAAAAAAAAAGGCCCATGCAGTGTGCTCAGTCAGAGCTCCTCTAGAACCCCAAGGCTTTCCCATCTGCATCGTCATCTTGTTTGAGAATAAATTAGCTGGAGTCTCTGTTCACCACGTGTCTTCTGTCACCTTGCTATCTGGCAGTGTGGGAACATTGAAGACCCTGGGGCTAAAGTCCTTGTGTTTCTAGGCATTACCAGATATGTGGGGGGGAAATCCTCACCTCTCTTCTGCCCTTATTTGAGGGACTTCACTGAGGCAAACCCAGCACCCTTAGGCCAGTCAAGCATATCTGCTCGCTGCTGAGTCTCAGGGCTGCCCTGGGCCAGTGCCTCACTCATCCCTCCTGACTCTGCAGGCGCAACATAAGACCCTCCCTGGCCCTTCCTAAAGCAAGGAGCTCTGTGCATGGGCTCCATGTGTAATCACAAGCACTGCCTAGCTGAAACCTCCTAGGTAGTTCATTTGTTGGTGATGTGTTTTAAAATGCAGCTAGTACAGAGCCATCTGTGGGGATTACTATCTCAGGAGGTATTCTGGGGTGCCAGCCCCAGGGGAAGGGACGCTCCTCCTAGATGTTCTAGCCCTAGTTCTGCCTCTTCCACCCTCTTTTCAGATTTCTTAGTGCTTCTATGAAGAGCTCATTTGGGTGCAGAGCACAGGGACAAGGGCTGCACACTGGTAGCCTGTGGGTCCAGTGGAGCAATCAACTGCTGGAGTCTCATCCTTAGGCAGCAGCTCGTAGAGTGTAGCAATGGGTCTGTTCAGCACCTGTTCAACTTCTTTGTCAATACTTAGAATGGAACCCAGGATGGACCACGTACATGATAGACAAGCATTCTACCAGTGAACTTCATCCCCAGTGCTTCCCCCCAACTTAAAATTGGAACAGCCATTCATGTCTTTTATCTTTGGGAGGGCACTCTCTCATTCTTTTGGGACACATGGTGGGGTAGGCATTGCCCCAGGGGAGGATCCAAAACCAGTTTTGAAAAGCCACAGCCAGTCCCCAGCTTTGAAGAGCCTCACTTATCCCAGCTGATAAGAGAACAGACCTGAAACACTGAAATGGTGGCAGACTCCTGTGCCAACCTAAGCTTTCTCTGAGCACAAGCCATTGCTCTTCCTCCCTTCTCCATCCCCGGTGCTGGAGCTTCCCCTCATAGATCTCCCCCACCCTCTTTCTCTCTCTTTTTCTCTCTCATCTTTCTCCCCTCCTTCCTGGCCTGAGGGTTATTTAAACTGCAGGACTCTCCAGGATGGAGGCAGACAGAACCAGGGCACAGACCTCAGTCGTTCTGTATAGCCTCCTGGGGTCACAGGATGTCTGAGCAGCAGCAGAAGTGTGAGCCCTGGAGGGAGTGTGGGCAAAGCCAGGAAGTGCAGAAAGACGGGGCAAAGGCAAGAGACTCGCTTGGCTCCACCCCAGGTCCTCTCGCTTACCTGAAGTACAAAAGGTTATGATATCCCCTCTCTGCACTTCCTTTTCTCAGCTAGACTGCAGGCCCACTTGTTCCATGGGGCTTTTCCAAGGACCGAGTGAGTTAACATATGTGAAACTTAGAAACCTTTCTTGTACTCTATAAATCCTGCCTGTTATTATTACCAGCTGTTGGTTGCTATAACCATTTTCCCACACAGTTAGGCAGTGCCCCCCAGCCCCCGCAAATCTGGATTCAGAACTGGCCTTTTGAAAGCCTGAAGTTGAGATCCTGGGTGCCTGGACATGAGGTCAGCATGTAGGTCCAATTCAGAGCTCTAAGCCAGTGCCTTGGTGATCGGACTCAAGACATATCCCCAGACCCCAGCACAAACCCCAAAGGCTGGTACTTAAGTACTTCTTTGTTTCATGCAGACAGCCTTCCTCTTATTGCTGGGACAAAATACATGACCAGAAGCAGCTTACAGGAGGAATGGGTTTGTTTCAGGCTCACAGTTTCCAGGGCAAAGTCTCATCATGGCAGAGAAAAGCAGAGCACAAGTAGGAAGCTGGCCCACCCCTTCACACCTCAGTGGTATGGAGAGAGCAGTCTGAGCGAGCCAGCTGTCAACACCCAGTATGGCTTGACCTCCAGACAGGCTCCCAGTGACACACCTCCTCCAGCTAGGTTCTACCTCCCAAAGGCTCCACCAGCTTAGAACTAAGTGGCAAGCTTAATCACAAACACTTAAGGCTATGCAGTGGGAGGGAGCATATGACATTCAAACCACCTCAGGATAACAGGCCTGGCCACTACTGGAGAGCTGCTTAGCATCACTGAGCAGACCCGAGCCTTTGCCCACAAGGCTGCTGGCACTGGGGCTTCACCTTAGCAGAGTGGCACATGGCTGGGTGCCTTCCATCCTCTTCTCTGCACCTGAGGTCCATATGTGATTTAAGTAGGACTCAAAATGCTCCCTGGACCAAGCCCACTGTGAGTGGAGCTCATAGCCTCTGACTGCACAAGTGGCTGGTGCCAGCACCTTCCCTTTCCAAGTGTACGAACTCAAGGAAGGCAGAGCCTTCACTTTGTCTGTCTGTCCAAGAGCAGATGTCAAATCCTCCAGGTCTCTCAGCTACACATAAGCCTAGCCAGCAGGGCTGGGGATGTTCTGCACTTCATCTGTGGGTGACAGAATCTGGTGGGTAGATGTTGGCCAGCACCCCAGGGCTAGACCATCTTCCAGGGTTGGGGGTTTACTGTAAGAGGACAATTGGGGGCCTCCTCTTCATTTCATCTGGCTTTAATCTGGCTTTACTGCAGCCAGTCCAGATCTCCATCTCCTCAGCACACCCTCTGTTCTGACCCCACGTACACTGACAGAGGCTCACCCACCCTGCAGTTTCAGTGACCTGATCCCATCTGCTGGGAACAGAACACAGTGTACCAGACAGCTCTCCTCCCCACCCTGCTGCCACATTCACTTGCCTTTGGAGGTGTCCTTTCTGCAGATGCAGGCAGGGCCCCCAGTTGAAATGAAGGCTCTAGCATCTTTTGGTTACAATTCCAGTGTGTATTTGTGTACACTGCTGTGGAATTTGCTGCCTGGGCCTGAGTCCTTTTCCTAATTCTTTGTGACCCGGAAAGGGACTTATGCTGGACACCTTACTGTCCTGAACTGAAACATGGGAACAGTAATTGTACAGCAACTAAGAGCGAATGAACTAATCTTTGTGGATGCTTGGAGCAGGACCCTACATGGCATTGGCTCTCACAGGTGTTAGTGTTGTTATGGTCATTGTCATTATTTTCTCTGGCTAGCTAAGACCAGAATTTTTCAAGAAGAGTGCACCCTGGGCACTGCCTGGAAGACAGGAGCTACAGGATGTGCCATGTGGAGACACTCAGTGTAGAGACTCAGGAGCTGGTCCTGGAACAATGTGCCACTGTGGGCATGTGGCTCTGGCACTCTGGCTGGGGCATCTGTGAGACCAAAATGTGAAGAGTCATATCCCAGCCTCCTTTGGTCCAGACCAGGGGTTTCTACATACAAACGTATGGTGCACACAATTCAGCCAGAAGACATGGTGAATGCCTTGTGGTGCTGGGACAGAAGGGAGGCATGGACTCACAGGGACGCAGGTAGAGTTAGTGGGCTTAGAATGGACAGGGCACAGACTAAGGAGAGGAAGACTTTAGAACCACCTTTGCTTCTCACCAATGTGAGAGGAAAGAACTTCCACTCACTCTGGAAAATGAGCCCAGAGTACAAGAAGTCAGAGACCTAGATTGGGGTGGTGGTCTCCAGCTCCCCCTTCTACCACACTCATGCCCATGAGCCCCAGAAAGTCAGCACCAAGGACACCAGCCACCTCCCTTTCTCCCTCCAATCTCATCACTGCACGGTTGCCCTGCTGGCTCCCTTCACCTCTTAATCTGGACTCTTCTGTTTGGTTCTGTCACAGTTTCAGTGTGTCAGTTGATACTCCACAAGGCAGTGAGTCTTGGAGATCAAGGGTGACAATCCTGCCTCCTACATCGCTGGGATGCTGAGAATACCAACTAAGAAAACAAATTTCTTTCTTTTCAACACAAGCAGGGATTTGGAAACATTAGAAGCTGCCCATGGCAAGTTAGGCTGCCTGCTACAGTGGTGAGAATCCTGTTGCTGGAGTAATCCCACCATGGGTGGAAGGCCATGTGCTAGTGCACCCGTGAGGGGCATCTACACTCACTGGAGATGGCTTGGGGTCCCCTAAGTGTTGATGGCAAGGCAGAACAACAGTAGTGAGCCAGGACTGTTGGGCTGGCACTTTTAGCCCAAATACTGGTGGAGATGAACTTATTTATAATTTTACATTGTACCCACTTAAAATGGTATTTGGTTATTTTTCTCGCTCTAGCCCAGGCTGACCTGGAACTCACTCTATAGCCCCAGACTGGTTTCAAATTCATGGTGATCCTCCTACCTGGGTCTCCTAAGTTCAGGGATTAAAGGCATGTGCCAGGCTGGAGAGATGGCTTAGCAGTTAAGGCGCTTGCCTGCAAAGCCTAAGAACTCATGTTTGAATCTCCAGGTCCCATGTAAGCCAGACACACAGTGATGCAACTGTGAAATTTTAAAGACATATGTGTGTGTATTATATATCAAAGTAGTTAAAATACTTATGATCCAGTGATATGATCTAGTAATGCCCCTTATAGTCATATATCCTAAAAAACTGAAAACAAGGATTCAGATAACTGCAGAACCATGTTTATAGAAACAATATTTACAACAGCCTAAGGTACAGGCAATCCAAGTGTCCATTGGCAGATGAATGGATGTGCAAATGAGACAGACACAGACACACTTTGGGATATAATTTAGCCTTAGAAAGGAAACCCTGATGCATGGATAAACCTTGAGGACATTATGCTAAGTGGAATGAACCAACCACAAAAGATAAATACGCTATGATTCTACTTATTTGAGAGACCCATAGCAGTCAAATGTAAAGAAACGAAAAATAGAATGAGTATGGTTGCCAGAGGCCGAGGGAGGTGAGCGGGGAGAATGTGGGGATAGTGGTTAATAGAGTTTAAGTTTGAGAAGATGAAAGACGTTCTAGAGGTGGATGAAGGAGGTGCCTGTACAGCCATGTGAAGGCACTCAATGGTACTGAACTTAAAGTGTGCGGAAAGCCACTGCATACTTAAAAGGGTAAGAATTACCTTATGTATATTTTATAATATAAAACCGGCCTGGAGGAAAAGGAGCCATGAGCCTTCCCATGGAAACTGGGCAATGGTATCAGGGAGCCCTCAGAGGCCTCCCAGGCTGCCTGTAACACCCACTAAGGCCCTCGACTCGCCACACACATAGTCACAGCTGCGTGTCTGAAGGTCATCATTCTTGTAGCCTTACATCTTGACAGCTCTGTGGAGCCACCCACCCATGCGTGAAGGCTCAGCCTGGAGGGGGCGCTCACATGCTGACATCATCCACAGGCCAGTTCTCTTCTTGCTGTATGTAGTGCCCAGCCCTGTCGTTCCTGCTCCGGTCCTCCAGTGTGTTCTTAGTCCAGTTTACTCAGTGCTGTCAGGTCAGAGGTCAGAACCAGTACCTGCAAAAAGCTGATAAATTTGACTAAGGCACACGCTTTGTATGCCTTGTTCCCTCACTGTTGTCTGAAACGACTGCTTCCTTTTGGGATTTGACATAAATTAAGGTGTTTGCTTTATTTCTGTCGAGAGTAATGAGATGCTAACAAGTGCAGGGTGTTCTGAGAACCTAGCGGCGTTTGGTCTCCAAGTGCACATGTGGGAAGCCATCTACGATGGGAAGGCTGCAGCGAGAGTGGATCCCCTTCAACTATGTGAAGGGAGGGAAGGATCTAATGGGAGGGAGGATACGAGAGGGTAAGGGAAGAGGAAAGACAAATATGTGCTTTTCTTATAGGCAAACTGGATTTAACTAAATATATACACACATATGTGACATGAAAGCAAAAGGGAGGCTACTTAGGGAGAGGAGGGGACCAGAGAGTAAGAAGGAAGGGATGAGAATAGACAGAGGAGGTGGGTATGATCCAAGTGCTTAATTAATATTCATATATGAAAATGTATGTACACTCACAAAATACCACATAAAAAGAAATCAGAAAGCAGAAAATAAGTTTTTTGTAAATTTCTTTTTTGTTGTTATTTATTTTTATTTATTTATTTGAGAGCAACAGACAGAGAGATAAAGAGAGAGAGAGAGAGAGAGAGAGAATGGTGCACCAGGGCCTCTTGCCATTGCAAACAAACTCCAGATACATGTGCCACCATGTGCATCTGACTTATGTGGATTCTGGGTAGTTGAACCTAGGCCCTTGGGCTTCACAGTCAAGCTCCTTAACTGCTAAGCCATCTCTCCAGCCCACACAAAATAATTTTTGCTAAATTTTTTTCAACAATTTTTGTACATAATGTATTTTGAAGCAATTGTGAATGAGAGTGATTTCTTGATTTCATCCTTAGCATTGTCTGTTGTTAGTCTATGGGAAGGCTACTGGTTTCTGTGTGTTTATTTTGTATCCTGCTATGATGCTAAAAGTGTTTTTCAGCTCTAACTGCTTGCTGGTAGAGTCTTTAGGGTCCTTTATGTGTATCTGCAAATAATGATAATTTGATCTCTTCCTTTCCAATTTGTATCCCTCTTATGTGTGTCTCTTGCCTCATTATTATAACCAGTAATATATTAAATAAAAGTGGGGATAGGGCTGAAAAGATGGCTTAGTGGTTAAGGCACTTGCCTTTGAAGCCTAAGGACCCAGGTTCGATTCCCCAGGATCGATGTAAGCTCGATGTACAAGGTGGCACATATATCTGGAGTTCATTTGCAGTGGCTGGAGCCCTGGTGTGCCCATTCTTTCTCTCTTCTCTCTCTCTCTCTCTCTCTCTCTGTCTCTCTCTCTCCCCCTCTCTTAAATAAATCAATAAAATATTTTTTAAAACATGGAGACAATAGAGACCCTTGTCTTGTTCCTGATTTTAGTGGAAAAGCTTTAAGTTCTTCCCCATTTAGTATTATGTTGGCTGTAGGTTTGCCATAAATAGCCTTTATTATGTTGAGATATGTTCCTTCTGTTCCCAGTTTCTTTAGGACTTTTTTTTAAAATCTTTTTAAAAAGATTTTTATCCTTATTTATTAGAGACAGAGAAAGGGGGAGAGAGTGTGTGAGAATGGGTGCACCAGGGCCTCTAGTCACTGCAAACGAACTCCAGACACATGTGCCACCACGTGCATCTGGCTTACGTGGGATCTGGAGAATTGAACCGGGGTTCTTAGGCTTCACAGGCAAGCACTTTAACTGCTAAGCCATCTCTCCAGCCCTATTTAGGACTTTTACCATGAAAAGATGTTGGATTTTATCAAATGCCTTTTTTACATCTATTGAGATGATCATGTGATTTTTGTCTTTCTGTCCATTTATGTGGTATATTACATTTATTGATTTGCATATGTTGAACCATCCCTGCATCTCTGGGAAAAAGTCTGTTTGGTCATGGTGAATGATCTTTCTGATATATTCTTGTATTCTGTTTGCCAATATTTTGTTGAGAATTTTTGCATCTATGTTCATGAGGGAGATTGGTCTGTAATTTTCCTTTTATGTTCTGTCTTTGTCTGGTTTTGGTATCAGGGTGATGCTGGCTTCGTAGAAGGAGTTTGGTAGGATTCCTTCTTTTTCTATTTTATGGAAAAGTTTGAGAAGCATTCATGTTAGTTGTTCCATGAAGGTCTGGTAAAATTCACTGGTGAATCCATTTGGGCCTGGACGTTATTTTAGTTGGGAGATTTTTTTATAACTAGTTTAATCTCTGAGCTTGTTATAGGCCTATTTAAATGGTTTATCTCATCTTGATTTAATTTTGGTAGGACATATAAATCAAGCAAATCATCCATTTCTTTTAAATTTTCAAACTTAGTGGAGTATATGTTCTTAAAGTATGTCTACATGATTTTCTGACTTTCATTGGTATCTGTTGTGATGGTGCCCTTTTCATCTCTGATTTTATTAACTTGTGTCTCTTTTCTCTTTTTTTGCTCAGATTTGCTAAGGGTTTATCAATCTTGTTATCCTTTCAAAGAACCAGTTCTCTGTTTCATTGATTCTTTGGATTGGTTTTTTGGTTTCTATTTCATTAATTTCTGCCCTACTCTTTATTATTTCTTCCCATCTATTGATTTTTGGCTTGCCTTGTTCTTCTTTTTCCAAGGCCTTAAAGTGAAGCATTAAGTTGTTTACTTGTGACCTTTCTAAATTCTCAATATAGGCAAGCTATAAATTTCCCTCTTAGGACTGCCTTCATTGTGTCCCAAAGGTTTTAGTATTTTGAGTTCTCATTAACATTTGATTCTATGAAGTTTTGATTTTCCTTCTTGATTTCTTCATTGACTCATTCATCATTTAGTAGTGTATTGTTTAGTTTCCATGATTTTGTGTATGATCTGTAGTGTTTCTTGCTGTTGATTTGTAGTTTAATCCCATTGTGATCAGATAGAGTGCAAGGAATTATTTCAGTTTTCCTGTATTTATTAAGATTTGCTTTGTGTCCTAAGATATGGTCTATTTTAGAGAATGTTCTGTGTGCTGCTGAGAAGAATGTATACTCTGCAATATTTGCATGGAATGTTCTGTAGATATCTGTTAGGTCCATTTGTTATATGAGCTCATTTAATCCAGATGCTTCTCTGTTTATTTATTTTTGTTTTTCTCTTTTGTATTTTTATTATTGACAACTTCCATAATTATAGACAATAACCCATGGTAATCCCCCCCCCACATTCCCCTTGGCAACTCCACTCTCTATCATATCCCCTTCCTCTCTCAATCAGACTCTCTTTTATTTTAATGTCATCATCTTTTCCTCCTATTATGATGGTCTTGTGTAGATAGTGTCAGGCACTGTGAGATCATGGATATCCAGGCCATTTTGTGTCTGGAAGAGTGCATTGTAAGGAGTCCTATCCTTCTTTTGGCTCTTACATTCTTTCCACTACCTCTTCCTCAATGGACCCTGAGCCTTAGAAGGTGTGATAGAGATATTTCAGTGCTGAGCACTCCTCTGTCACTTCTTCTCAGCACTATGGAACCTTCTGAATCATCCCAAGGTTACTGACACCTGAAAAGACAAGCTTCTCCAACCAAAAGTGACAGTAGCATTATCATATGGGTATGAATATTAAGAGAAATGTTTACTGGGCAGTTTGGTGAGCATAATATGTACATTTAGCCAGACACACCAGCAGATGTTACATCCCTAGGGCTCATGACTTCCCCTGTCATAGGTTTTCAGTATCAGAAATGTATTCCCTTCTGGGGAGTGGGCCTCCAGTCCAATTAGAGAGCAATTAGTTTTAGAATTTTAATGTCCTCCTGTTGGAGTGTCCTTTAATCAATATAAAGTGACCTTCTTTATCTTTCCTAACTGATATTGGTTTGTAGTCTATCCTGTCAGATATCAGGATAGCAATAACTGCTTGTTTTCTAGACCCATTTGCTTAAAATAACCATTTTCCATCTTTTCACCTTAAGATAGTGTCTGTCTTTTATGGAAAGGTGAGTTTTTTGGAGGCAACAAACAGAAGTATCCTACCTTTTAAACCAGTCTGCAAGCCTGTGTCTTTTGGTTGGGGCATCGAGGCCATTGATATTAAGAGTTATTATTGGGGGCTGGAGAGATGGCTTAGCAGTTAAAGCACTTGCCCGTGAAGCCTATGGACCTAAGTTTGATTCCCCAGAACCCATGTAAGCCAGATGCTCAAGATGGCTTATGTATCTGGAGTTCGTTTGCAGTGGCTAGAAGCCTTGGTGTGCCCATTCTCTCTATCTGCCTCTCCCTCTCACTCTCTCTCTAAATAAAATAAATCCTTTAAAAAAAAAGAGTTATTATTGAAAGGTGTGCATTCATTCTTGCTATTCTTCTTGTTTTTTAGTGCTTCCTATTTTTCATTTACTTTCTTGTATCAACTATTATTTGAGTATGTTTTTTCCCTTTTTTTATTTAATTTATTTATTTGATAGAAGGAAAGAGACTGAGAGAAAGAGCTAGAGAAAATGGGCACACCAGGGCTTCCATCCACTGCAAATGAACTCCAGATGCATGTGACACCTTGTGCATCTGGCTTACATAGGTCTTGGAGAATCGAACTGAGGTCCTTTGGCTTTGCAGGCAAATGCCTCAACTGTTAAGCCATCTCTTCAGCCCTTTTCCATATTTTCTTATGTGTGTGCTTTTCTTTCTCTTTAGCATGAAGGATCCCTTCAAGTATTTTCTGTAGAGCTGGTTTGGTTGTCATAAATTCCTTTAGCCTTTTTATTTTTTTATTTTTTTATTATTTTTTTGTGGAATGTCTTTATTTCTCCATCAATTTGGATGGATAGCTTTGCTGGATAAAGTAATCTTGGTTGACAATTGTAATCTTTCAGAAACTGGAATACATCATTCCAAGCCCTTCTGGCTTTTAAAGTCTGTATTGAGTAATCTCCTGTTAACCTGATGGGCTTACCTTTATAAATGACTTGACTTTTCTCTCTGATTGCTTCAATATATTTTCTTTGTTTTGTGTGCCTAATTAGTAGTTTAATTATAATATGGCAAGGAGAGGTTCTTTCCTGATTTTGTCTGCTTGGTGTTCTAAAGGCTTCCTGTATGTGTTTTGACATCTCTTTTCCTACTTGGGGGGAAATTTTCTTCTGTGATTTTGTTTAAAGTACCTACTATGCCTTTGGAATGAAATTATTCTCCTTCTACTATAACATGTTGGATCTCTTCATAGTGTCCCAAATGTCTTGGGATTCTTATTCATGCCTTCCTATTAGTTTGTTGTTCTCTTTGTTGGACTGTATTAGATCTGCCACTGTGTCTTGTAGTCTAGATATTCTGTCCTCTCCTTGATCCATTCTACTGGTGAGACTTTCTACAGAGTTTTCTTTTTGACATACTCTATTTTGCGTTTCCAGTATTTTTTCATTATTTCTATGTCCTTACTCATATTTGATATTGACCACCTTATTTCATTAAGTTGGTTTCCTATGTTCTCTTGGGATTCCTTCAGGAGTTTGTTTTCTTCTTTGATTCCTTTGATTTCTACTTTGATTTCTTTGAATACAGATAGAATCAGTTTTTGAATTCTTTGTCAGGCATTTCATCTAAATCAGTCTTATTGGAGGTCATTTCTGATGGATTTATAATTTTGATGGAATTGTATTGTCTTGATTTTTTTGTGTTTCTTGTATTATACTGTAGAGATTTTTGTATCTTGAGTTAATTTGATGTTTGGATTTTCTAATTATCTGCAATATTCTTAGATGTGTAAATCTGACTTTATATATCCTCAGGGTAGGAGCTTAAGGTAACAGGTGTGGTTCTTATATGATTTCCAAGAGTAACAGGAGAAGTGATCCTAGGTATTGAATTTGTCTGATATGCAAGTATTCTGGTAGGCTGGGTGGAGCAAATTACTAGAAAATTCTAAAATTCAACTGAGCAATATACATATTCAATCAAAGCCAGCATGGAGTACTTATGCAAGAGTGTGGATTAAAACAAACAGGTCATCTAACAAAGTCAAAGTCCCTAAGGGTGTGTGTTATTCCACACCCTTAATCCTATCAAATGAGAGGCTGAGATTTCTGCTCTGAATTGAGTTCCAGATCAGCCTGGGGTTGAGTGAGACCAAAAAGACAAAGGCCTTATAAATCAGGAAATGCCAAAGGCAACAATAAGTCAACACCAAAATACAGCTTATTTGAGAATAGTAAAGCCAACTAAGAATACATCAATCAAATCTAACACATAACCTGCCCTGACATGGAAGGTGAGATTAGCACTTCCAGTGCAGGCCTATGTACCTGGATTTGTGTAAATAGGCCCTGTTACCTTTTGGGATGGCTTCTAATCTCACCTATGCTGAGTGCCCACCTTGGTCCCTCTCAGTTGCTCTGTGAACTTGGTTAGGCTGCTTGGGTCACTGGATCTGGTGTACTAATAGGCTGTGCTAGATGCTGTGTGGCTGGGGGGTAGCTTTTCGGTGGTTCACAGCACTGGTTGCTGGAGGCTGTGCAGGGTGTTTGGAGCTGTACCAGGGCTGCTCAGCTGGTCCTGTTTGTGTTCTCCTTCATCAGCTGCTCAGCTGGTCCCTGCTGTCTCCCCCTTCAGGTTTCTTGACTTTGCAAGGATGCTGGTGTGAGTGGAACATCCCTTCACCTGGCTTCTGGTTTTGTGGCTCAGCAGGGCTGGGCAGGAGTGAAGACCTCTCACTGTGGCAGGAGCCAATTCTGGCTGGTTGCCTGGTTGCTGGAAGCTCTAGGATCTCTCCTGATTCTCTGCTGTGGTTGATAATTCCTTACACACTTCCACTTTCTAGTATAAGAGTGTATTTTGCTGTTTTTCTGCTTATTTCCATCCTCCCTCCCCCAGGGTGTTTTGGCTTGGCTATCTTATCTGGAAGTCCATAATGTACTTTAATCATAATCCCCTCTCATTACTTTCTTTTCCCCCTCTCCTCTATCCCTTTTCCACTGAACCCTTCTTTTTTCCAACTAGTCCCTCTTCTATTTTGATGTCACTTCTTTTGCCCTTCTCCATCACTCATGATGACATGTTGATACATCCAGTGTTGTACGCGTCTTGTGCAGGTAACCAAAGCTGCTGTGAGGTCATAAATGCAATGGTCATTTCATGTCCAGAAGACAAAGCACTCCTCCCATCCTTTGGCTCTCATGTTCTTTTTACCACCTCTCCCACGATGGGTTTTTGATAGTGTATAGACTTTTGAGACTGACTTCTTTCACTTAGTAATATCCACTTGCATTTCCCCCATGTCTTTTCATGGATGGATAGCCCATTTCTTTTCAGTAACATTCCACTACCTGTATGTCCTACAGCTTGCTCTCCCTTTCACTTGCTGAAGGGCGTCTTGGTAGTTTTTAAGTTTGGGGAATTATGAATAAAGCTGCTAAGATATTCATGTGCAGGTTTTTGTACAGACATACGTTTTCAGCTCATCTGAGTAAACAGTGAGCTAGGTCATATGATAAGAATGTAGCAAGAACTTCCAATCTTTCTTCCAAAGTAACTTCACTGCTTTGTTTTCTCACCAGTAGCAGATGAGTGTCTCTGCTTCTCCACCTCCTCACCAGAATTTTTTGTTATCAGTAGTTTGGATTGGGGTCATTTTTATGGGTCTGAAGAGACATTTCATTCTTTTGGTTTTCATTTCTCTAGTGACATACAGTGCTTTTCATATGCTTATTGGCTGTTATCATGGATCTATAATGTTCTCCTAAAGCTCATGTTGAAGGTTTGGTTCTTAATGCAGGCATGTTAAGAGATGGGGTGATTGGATCACACAAGTTCTAACCTTATCCTTGGTTTAATCCATAGCTAAGTGGGCTTTGGGGGAACATGGAAACTGCAGGAAATGAGGTCTAGTTGGAGGAAGTTGCTCAGTATAGATATATCTTTGAAGGGAGCATCTTGTCATTTGTTTCTTTTCATCTTCATCATTTCATCATTCTTTCTGTCTCAGCAACAAAGCCAAGTGACCATGGACAGAAACCTCTGACATAACGAGTCAAATAAACTTGTCTTCTTTGGGAATTGTTTCTCTCATGCATTTATTTTTATTTTTATTTTATTTTTTTATTTTTTTATTTTTGGAGAGAGACAGACAGAGAGAGAGGGAGAGGGAGACAGATAGAAAATGGGCGTGCCAGAAGTCTCTCAGCTGCTGTGAATGAAATCCAGATGTGTGTGCCCCCTTGTGGGCAAGTGCGGCGTTGCGCCCTTGTGTCACTTTGCATCTGGCTAAACATGGGACCTGGAGATTGGAACTGGGTTCTTAGGCTTAGCAGGCAGGTGCCTTAACCTCTAAGCCATCTCTCCAGCCCTCTCTCATGCATTTTGTCACAGCAACAAAAATGTTAACATGCATGCCATTTATATACCTTTGTCTATTCAGGCCCCTTGTCCATTTTTATGTAATTGTTAATTCTTTAAAAACATTTTATTGAGAATTTTAGTACATGAAAATACTGGAATTTGAGTGTATCCCTGTCCTATTACCATTTACCTTCCCCACCCCTGTTCCAATGAGCATATTCCTCTTTCAAAGTGGTCCTTGTGTTTTGATGTCTCATTCTTTTTGTCATCCTCTGATAGGCTCAAAATTGTGCAGGTCTTGTGGGGATAAAACAACCACTGTGAGATTATGAATGTACAAGTCAGTTCATGTCTGGAAGACAGAACTCCAAAATGCTCCTTTCTATCCCGTGGCTCTCCTGCAATGGTCCCTGAGGCTTTAAGGACATGGTAGAAATGCCCTATGTAATGTTGGTCTCTCAACAAACTCTTACTGTCAGCTTTGATGAGTTTTAACTCTCCTCAGTATCTGCCACCATCTCCATAGAAAAGCTTCTCTCGCTTGCTGTGAAAGCAACAGTAATATTCTCTCCGCAGCCTTTTCTGCAATGTTTCCTGAGTCCCGGTGGGTAGAATAGAGTTGACTTCTCCAGTGATAAGCACTGGGCTTTCTCCTCTTCTCATCACCTTGATGAATCTTGGCCCTTCCTAGTATTCATTGCCATCTGTAAAAAGAAGCTTCTCTAACCCAAAGTGCAAAAACAATACCCCGCAGGCATAAACACATACATTTAGAAGCAATGTGATGGGCTCAATGTATGAATTGTTCATTTCTTATGGTGGAAATTTAGGAATTCTTTGAGTATTTTAAGATCAGCTTGTCAATCATGTCTTTCAGGGGAGATGCCTTTGGCATTGTACTGAAAACATCCTCGCTATGTTCAAGGTCATCAAAATATTCTCCTATGTTATCTTCCAGAGCTTTTTTGGTTTTAAATTTTACTTATGATCTGTTTTAATCTTTATAAGTATGTACACTGTGTGTCTAGATTCATTATCTGCATATGGATGCTGTCGTGGCTTGATTTCAGGTGTCCCCCAGAAACTTAGGTGTTCTGAATGCTAGGTACCCAGCTGATGGAGATTTGGGAACTAACACCTCCTGGAGGCAGTGTATTGTTGGGGGTGGGCTTATGGGTATTATAGCCAGTTCCCCCTTGCCAGTGTTTGGCACACTTTCCTGTTGCTGTTCTCTACCTTAAGTTGGCCAGGGGGTGATGTCCACCCTCTGCTCATGCCATCGTTTTCCCCTGCCATCATGGAGCTTCCCCTCAAGTCTGTAAGCCAAAATAACCTCTTTTTTTTTTTTTTTTTCCAAAAGCTGCTCTAGTTCGGGTGATTTATATCAGCAGTGCAAACCTGACTGCAACAGTAAAGTTGGTACCGTGGTATCATTTGCAGCTAGATACCTGACTATGTAGCTTTGGCCTTTTGAAGCTGATTTTCAAGAGGAATGTGGAAGGATTTGAAACCTTGGCCTAAGAGATACCTTACAATGCTGTAAGTACAGCTTGTTGGACTATTCTGGTCAGAGTTGAAAGACCTGAATGCAGTAAGAACTATGGACTGTGAGGTTTGGCTTGTAAGGGTAAGAAAGAGCTTTGTTTGGACTGGGCTAGAAGCAGTTTGTGTGAGAGATTTGCTGTTATACCCATGTCCTGAGAATTTGTGTAGAGTTGCTTTGCATAGAAATAGACTGCCGTGAGCAGAAGGATATGGCACAGAAAGGAAATCTTTGGGCTGAAACTTCTGCCTGTTCAGGTGCAATTATATGAGAGTTTACAACCTTTGAGATTGGGCCAGCTGACCTGCATTGGGGCAACAGGAAGAATGTAGACTCTTTTAAGGGTCCTGACTGCTCAAGGAGTGTCCTGTTCTTCAAAGTCTGCCTTATTCCCCTCCTGGATTAACAAACTGGCACCCCACCTGGTATTATGGAGTATAAGAAATGCAGAAAAAGAGGGTCATTGAATTTGTAACACGATCTTGTGTTTTGGAAACGGCTATGGGTGATATGAAGCAGGTTTGCTGGATGCCTGCATGGTGACCCAATGGAGCCGTGAGAATGAACCATGGGTTGCAGTGGAGACCCAGTGGAGATGCCAGAACCATGAGATGGATGCTAAGGAAAGCTTCTACCCTCAGATGAAATTTTCCAGGACTGTGAATAGCCTAGCTGGAGGGGCAGAATTGGAACTCCCGAGACATGTTGCTGGTTAGAATTATTGGACTTGGAGATTTTTTTCACTGACTAGAGTTGTTGGATTTGGAGCTACAGAGTTTGATGTTTGCCCTGTTTAAATCTTGTACTGCCCAGTGCCATCTTTTGTGTATGAGTGCTTATTCTGTGCCATTATTCATTTTTGGGGGATTTTTTGTTATTATGGCTCAGTTAAAAGACCTTGGATGATGAGGATGTTTGAACATCATTAAGATTGATTAAAAATGTGGGGGCCGAGGGCAGAATGTGGTGGTTTGATTCAGGTGTCTCCCATAAACTTAGGTATTCTGAATGCTAGGTTCCCAGCTGATGGAGATTTGGGAATTAAAGCCTCCTAGAAGCAGTGTATTGTTGGGGGCAGACTTATGGGTAGTAGAGCCAGTTTTCCTTTGTCAGTGTTTGGCACACTCTCCTGCTGCTGTTATCCACCTGATGTTGGCCAGGAGGTAATGTCCATCCTCTGCTCATGTCATCATTTTTCTTGCCGTCATGGAGCTTCCTCTTGAGTCTGCAAACCAAAATAAACCTTTTTTCCCACAAGCTGCTCTTGGTTGGGTGATTTCTGCCAGCAATGTGAATCTGACTACAACAGATGCCCAGCTGTTCCAGCACCGTTTGTTGAAAGCCCATCTCTTTCATTGTACTGCCTTGGCTCTGTTGTCACAGGGCAGTTACTTTTCCATTAGGGTCTGTTTCTCAGCTCTGTACTTGGTCCCACTGATCTATTGGTCAATTCCTTCACCAATATCCCACTGTCTTGACTACTATAACTTTATAATAGTCTTAAAGTCAGGTGGTTTTAGTCCTCCAATGACTTCATTTTCTTCTTCAATGCCAAGTTAATTATTCTGGGGCTTATGTCTCTACATATGGACTTCTTAAAGGGCCTTAGATAAAATTTATATAATATGTACTTTTCCTACTTAGAGCATGTGATTTAATGGATTTTTTAGTACGTTCATGGAGTTGGGCAAGTATTACCACTGATTCCAGAGCATTTAAGTCATTCCCAAACATATCCCTTTCTCATTAGAAGCCGCTCCACATTGTCCCTGCCTTCTCACCCTTGCAACCACTTAATTCACTTCATGCCTCTATAGACTGGCCTATTCTAGACATTTCATGCAAATGGAATCATGTAATACATAGTCTTCTGTGATTGGCTTTTTTTCGTGCTGTGTAATGTTTTAAAGTACATGCACATTGTAGTATGCTCAGAATTTCACTCTTTTCTGTGGATGGGCGGTGCTCCATGATATATTTTTCATTTAATTTATCCATTTATCAGCTGATGGACATTTGCTTCCACTTTTGACTATTTTAAGTATTGTTGCTATGAGCATGAATGAATGCAGTGACTATCTCATATGATAAATCCGCATTTAACTTTTAGAGGAACTGTCAGGCTGCCTTCCATGGTGACTATGTCATTTAGCACTCAAATCAGCACTTTATGAGGGCTTTCAGTGCTCTATAGCTTTGCTGCTTGTTGTGGATTCTGGCATCCTAATGGGTGCAGAGGGGCAGCTTACTGTGGGTTTGATTTGCATTTTCCTACTGCCTGGTGGTGTTAAGCATCTCTCTCCCTGTGTGCTTATTGGCCATTTGCATGTCTTCTCTGAAGAATTGTCTATTCAGATCCATCACTATGCTTAAAAATTGGATTGTCATTTTCATATGTACAATTCCTTTATCAGACATCTGATTTATATGTTTTACAAATATGTTTTCCCATGCTGGTGATTATCTCATTCCTTCTCTTTCTTCTTCTTTATTTCTCTCTCTCCTTTTTCCCTCCTCCCTTCTTTTCCTTAGCTATCATCTATCTATCTATCTATCTATCTATCTATCTATCATCATCTATCTATCATCATCTATCTATATGTAGCACAAGCTGGGTTAGGAATCATAACCCTCCTGACTCTGCCTCCTAAGTGCTAGAATTACAGGTGGGCACCACCATGCTTGGCTGCCTCACTTTCTTGATGATGCCCATTAAAGCACAAATATATTAATTTTTATGAGAGAGAGAGTGAGCAAGAGAGAGAGAATTGGTGCACCAGGACCTCTAGCCACTGCAATTGAACTCCAGATGTGTGTGCCATCTTTGTGCACATGTACCACCTGGTGTGTTTGGCTTATGTGGGTTCCGGAGAGCCTAACTTGAGTCCTTAGGCTTCACAGGCAAGTGCCATAACCACTAAGCAATCTCTCTAGCCAAAATATGTTAATTTTGATGAAATTCAATTTGATTTTTCTTTTATTACTTATACTTCTGTTGTCATATGATTTAGACGTCTAAAAATTCTATTCTACAAGCTGGGGAAATGGATTAGCAATTAAAGGTGCTTGTTTGCAAAGTCTGCATGCCTGGGTTTGATTCCCCAGTACCACATAAAGCCACATGCATCTGGAGTTCATTTGCAGTGGCAAGAGGTTCTGGTTTGCCCATTTTCTCTCACTCTCATTGCTTGTCAATATAAATGAATAAATTTTAAAAATGCTTTTGTGAACTTTTAGTAACTTTGTGTTGTATCAATTTGTGTGCATTAATTCATATAAAGTGAAGCTTTTCAAGGACAGAATGCATGTGAAATTTGTTGTTTCTTCCAACATCAGGACTCAGTGGCTTGACTGCATATGACCTATAGAGCTGAGTATAAACCTCAGAGGCTCTGGAGACCAAATGCCTCTGCATTCTTTCAACTGGTTAATCCCATTGCCATCCCAGGGCCCGCACAGCAGGTGTATGGACCCTCCACCATCTCCTCAGCATCAGAGAGGTGGAATGACACCCATTGGCTGGATCCTCTCCCCCACCCCTCTCACTCCATAATATCCACCTCTCTAGAAATACATCCAGGGGACTCCTTTATTTTGCCTTATGGACAACAGCTGCTGTTTTCACCAGGCTGTCATCTATTTGGTTGTTACTTTTCCGACTTTATTTTTAAACAGTATTACATGGAACACGGCAACACTGCTCGTGGGACAGATGGAAAGCAGCATCAAACACACTTCCAGAGCCACCCTAATGGAAGTGATGGGATGGGGGAGGAAAGCCAGATTGCTAAAAGCAAACAAATATCAGTAACTCACAGATTAAATGGGGAAAGGAAGTGGCGCGAGGAAGGAAACCATCTTCTTCTACTATTGAGTCTGAGACTTTGGGAAGAGGTGGGTGAGCTGAATTTAGCAGGACTTCCAGATCAGGTCAAGAACCAGATCATGGTGGATGAAAAGAAGAGCTGACCAAGCCCTCTTGGGGCAGGACACTTTTTAAAAATATTATTTTAGAGAGAGAGAGAGAGAGAGAGAGAGAGAGAGGGAGGAAGATTCAGAAAGAGAGAATGGGCACACTAGCAGCCACTCAGTTGCTGTGATCAAACTCCAGACACGTGCGCCCCCTTATGGGCAAGTGCGGCATTGCATGCTTGAGTCACTTTATGTCTGGCTAAACATGGGACCTGGAGGTCCAACAGGCATTCTTAGGCTTGGCAGGCAGGTGTCTTAACCGCCAAGCTATCTCTCCAGCCCCAGGGCACATTTTATGTGTAGTGGGTGCAGACAGTGTATAGCCTGTAAGTTATACGAACCACAATGGTACATCTCTCTTACCTGGTAAGGGCCAAGGTTCAGGGACAGCTGAGCCATTTCCCTGCCTCTCTCTTCTGCGGGAATAAGGAGAAGTTAGAGAAAAGTGAGTTTATACATCTCCAGTTTTGAAAAGGAAGGAAAGAAAATTTACTTCACTAGTTAGTTTCTTCCAGAGTAGCCCAAACTTGATGCAACCCAGAGACAGAGACAGAGACAGAGACAGTGTGGGCCCCAGTGTCTCCATGCACTCCCCCTTGTGGAGGCTGCTTGATTGACATCATGGCCCACATGATAAAGCTTTGGAACCTCTCTCATTTATTTGTTATTTCAGACTAGGTTCTCCTTTATCCTTAAGACAGACCCTTAATGCATTAGCCTTTTTCCTTTCTCTGCACTTCCCTTCGCTCCTTCTTTCTTTTTCTCTCTTGCATTTGTTGCATATGTACTATGTGTGGTGCATGCACATATATGTGCAGATGCACTTACAGGCATGCATAGGTCAGAGGAGAATGCCATCTCTTCCTCTATCCTCATCCACAATTTTTTCATAAGCCCTGGCAATTCTTCACTTTCTGCACATCACAGGACTGGGGTTACAGACATATGTGGCCATGCCTAGCTGTTTGTGTGGATCCTGGGGACGTGAACTCAGGTCGTCATGGACCCTTTCAGGTCCTCATGCTTATGGCATGCGCTCTTACCTGCTGAGCTCTCTTCCCAGCTGTGTATCACCTTTTCCTACAATGCATGGATACAAGGCAGGCCGGAGTCAGCTTTCAGCTCCCATAATTACCTGCTTGTGGTTCTGTCCCCACATATACCTTTTAGGTAAAGTGCAGCTTGATGAATTTGTGCATAGATAAATGCTCTCAGAATCACACCATACCATATTCTACAACATTCTTGGCATTTGAGACAGCTCATTCTAATCTCCTGCCAGTAAGTATTCACTCAAGAATAATCACTGTCGGGCCTGGAGAGATGGCTTAGCAGTTAAGCGCTTGCCTGTGAAGCCTAAGGACCCTGGTTTGAAGCTTGATTCCCCAGGATTCATGTAAGCCAAATACACAAGGTGGCTCATGCATCTGGAGTTCATTTGCAGTGGCTGGAGGCCCTGGCGCGCCCATTCTCTATCTGCCTCTTTCTCTCTCTTTCTCTCACTCTCAAAGAAATAAATATAAACAAAAAAAAAAAAGAATAATCACTGTCCTCATATCACAGGACAATAGTTTTTGGTGTTTGGATCACATTCGAAGAAATCCCACCATAATCATTCCTATTGTATCTTACCCGACAATACATGTCCCTGAGACCTATCTATGTTATAGAGTATGCCAAAGTTCATTCTTCTTGCTGTACAGTAGCCATGGCACAACTAGGGCATAATCTCCATGGCCACTATTATTACTGATATACATTTGGATCACCTATACTTTGAGACTATTTTGCAAAATTCTTCTGTGCAGATGTGTACATAGCTCTCCTGTTGGGCTTAGATCTGGATGTAGATTTGCTGGGTTGAATGGCACATTCACCCAAGCTTTGTGGTGTTGCCAAATGTTCTTCAGAGTGGTTGTGTGTTGACACTTTGCTAGGAGATTAAGAGAGTCCTATTTGCTACACATCCTCACCAACCCTCGTTGTCATAGGTTGCCATTCTGGTCTGCATGTGACAGATCATGGTGGTCTTGGTACTTGGCATTTGTATAATTTTGTGTTTCTTGGCCATTTTGATATCCTGTTTTATGAAGGACCTATTTAAACATTTCCCCATTTTTAGACATGATTGGGTGCATTCAGAGAAGTATGGCTATAGACTATTTCCCCATTTTTAATTGATAAGCCATTTTTTTTTCTGTTTGTAGTCTTTCTTGGTGTATTCTGTATATGGGTTGTTTTTTTTAAAAAAGCCACATATCTGTTCTCTGTGGTTTGCTTTTACTCCCTTAATACTGTCTTTTAACAAATAGATGTCCTTAATTTTAATAAAGTCCAATTTATCAGTCTTTTCTTTTGAGTAATGCTTTTTCTGTCCTGTTAAGGGACTTCTTTACCCAGTCAAGGTCATGAAGATATTCTTCCAGGTTTCCTTTCACAGGCTTATTGTCTTCTCTGTTTAAGCTTGGGTTCCATATCAAATTAATTTCTCTTTAGCATAAGGTAGAGGTCAATGTTTGTTTTTAATGTAGGAATCCAGTTGGCTCAGTGCCATTCACTGTCAACACTATTTCATCCCCACTGAAGTGCAGCAGGGTGTTTTTATGACACCCTTTATGAATGTATCTACTTCTGTGTCATTTCATTCCATTGGCCTCTGTGTCCGCCCCTGAACCTGTAGCCCTCTTCTTCCTACGTGACTTTACAGTAACGCATTGCTCTCTGGTGGTGTGATTCTTTGTTCCTCTGCATCTTTATCTTGACTAGGTCCCTGCATTTCCATATAGTTTTAGAATCATCTGTCAGATTCTCTCTCTCTCTCTCTCTCTCTCTCTCTCTCACACACACACACACACACAAACACACTCACAACATATACACACAAATCGGTTGAAGTTTTATTAGACTGGCATTGAATCTATAGATGAAAGTGGAAAAACAGACATATTAACACCATTGATTCTTTCAGTCCATTAACAGAGTACCTCTTTTTTTTTTGTTTTTTTTTTTTTTTAATTTGGTGCAGGAGTTGTACTCACGTTTTTTTTTTTTTAAAAAAAGATTTTATTTTTTTTATTATTTATTTTTATTAGAGACAGAGAGAGGGGGAAAGGGAGAGTGAGAATGGGTGCACCAGGGCCTCCAGCTGCTGCACACGAACTCCAGACATGTGCGTCCCCTTGTGCATCTGGCTTACGTGGGACCTGGATAATCGAACCAGGGTCTGTAGCCTTCGCAGGCAAATGCCTTAGCCACTAAGCCATCTCTCCAGCCCTGTATTCATATTTCATTGGATTTATTCCTTAGTGTTTATTGGGGAGGATGCTATAAGCGAGTGGTATCTTTTCAATTTTCTCTTCCATATATTTGTCACTAGTTTTATTAGCTACTGTTCTTGCTGTGACTAGAGCAACGGAAGGTGAAAAGGTTCACTGTGGCTAACAATTTAGAGAGTATAGTCCATCGTGGTAGAGAAGGTATAATGGCTGGACTGGGTTGGTCCATGGTAGCCGGAGCTTCTCACATGATGCCCACCAGGAGTCAGCACACTAATCTGGAAGACGACTTGGAATTTCCTTCCATCACTGCCACTGGTAGCCTCTATGAGCCAGGTAAACTCTATGTCTCAAAGGTTCAACCACCCAAAACCACATTGTCAGCTGGGACCAAGGGTTCAAGCACATGACCCTGTGGGGTGGGGATATTTCCTATTTATAGAAAACACATTGATTTTTGACTGTTGACCTGTATCTTAGCAACCATGCTGCATTCAGTTATTTTTGGTCGTCCTACCTCCACTAGCTACAGATCAGTAGAGGGAAGATGCCCCCATCCCTCCTGAAGAATGCTGGGCCTCAGTAAAGACTCTGGCTACCCAGGAAATCATTCCACACCAAAGGAAGGGAAAAGAGGGAAGCCTGTGGGCCTGGAGGGACTCCAGTCCTTGGTCCCTTGGCAAGTATCATCCCCTCAAAGTCATTTCCTACTGCACTTCCATGCTTGCTGCTTCTCTGTTATGTATAGTCCCTTGCCACCATGATGATGGGGACTTTACTCTTCAATTAGTGGCTAAGAAGTCAGGCAGCAGGCCAAATGGAGCTCAAAGCACAAGCTCCCCGTTGTCCCCTCCCCTCTTGCATTGCTGGATGTATTAGGCGGGATAACCAAGCCTGACAGTGAGGAGAGAGTTTGTGGATGTCATGTTAAGCTCTGAAAATGTATATCACAACCATTTGCCACGTGTTCACCCAGGTCCTAGCGTAGGTAACCCCCTTTGCATGGCCCGTAAGAGGGCTACAGTGAGGCATATGACATGGTCCTTGTCTCACCCAAGCTGTTCTCAAGATGAGGAGGCAAGGCTCGGGCTACATGAAGAGGAAGAACCCCTGACGTCGAGGCGGGACATCCAGTTTAAGTTTTGGTGCTAATGCCAATGAGATTTCTCTCTGCATGCCCGACCTTCCAGCAACAGGGGCAGGAGCGGGAAGGGTAGGGGAGGAAGAATTAGCTGTCGTCCACTGGGCCATCCAATTGAATGCTCTCTTTTAAAAGCAGTCCAGAAAACCAAGAAAGGTGGGGACAGAAAAAGTTACACATAACTAGCTAGAAAGATCTGTGTAGGGCTAGAGTTGGGAGGATTCCTGGGGAGATGGGTCAAAAATGAGAGTTTGGGCATGGGGAAAGTGGGGAGGATGAAAGAATGGGTCTTAGCCAGGAACCTCTATTGACCCCCAACCCCTGCAGAATGTGACCTGGTAGGATGGTCTTGATGTATGTCAGAGGTGGAGGGAATTCGAAGGAGTGGGCACTGCAGAGAGAACACGTGAGAGTCCCCTCAGCTGACTGGGAAGAGGTGGCTTCATACTGTGGTTCAGCCCAGGGACCCATGAAAAGATTGAAAAGGGCTTAAACTATCCCTGAAATGTCCCCAGAGAAGCCATGGGCATAGCAGATGCCTCCCCTCGGGGGCACCTCTAGACCCTGTCACACAAGGTTCTCTTGAGGGTGTCCCGCCTTCATTTGGCATTTATTTATTCGCACTCTTTAGCGCTAGGCTCTGGGCTGGGCACTGGAGCTGCAGGACGAGTAAGACACATTTCTGCGTGCAGGAATTACTTCCAAGTGCCGGTAGTGCGAACATGAGCCCACGCTGCAGAGGGCTGGGGCTGGGGCTCTAGCTGTTGAGAGAGGCTGGTACTTGAGGGTACAACCTGGAGGGGAGCGCAGAGAGCAGTGGGCACTACAGAGAGTGGTGCCTTTGAGGTGGCTCCAGGGCACTGCTGTCCCTGTTAACATCTCCAGGATTGTTTGTGTGACGTCAGGAGAAGAGAAAGTCCATTCTTCAACATCTCAGAACCTTCCAGTGATGGACCCAAGCTGTTCTTTTTTTCCCCCAGAATCTTTAAAATTCTCCTAAGAAGGGGGCTGAGTCCTTCTCTTCTGTGTGTGAGGCCATGAGGCCTCATCTGCCCCTGCCTGACATGCCTCCTAGATCGAGGCACTATTAAGGTGAGCCGCCTTTGGGAGCCAGGCTTTGCTTGTTTTTGAGCCCTTTCCATTTTGGTGTGTGACCAATGGACATCATGGTAGGAGCAAGGGAGGAAATGAATGGGAACCTGGGTGGGAACGGGGAGAAGGTACCATGTGGATAGGTAGTGTTGTCAACCAGATGGCTGCACCTTTCTTAAATCCTGCTTGTCACAAAGTCTGAGGGTCTTCAGGGGGCCCGTAGGCAGGTATGGTGAGGGTGGGCAGCCCGGTGGTGTGGAGACGTGTGGATGCTAGGGGACACTGGGGAGTGAGCTGTAGTCTGTCTCCCTGCCAGGTAAGGTGGGAGCAATCTCACCTCTGAACTTTCATTCCCGCCCTGGGTTGGTGGTGTCTTTGGTCTCCTAGGGTGGAGAAGGTGAGAAGATATCCAACAAATCACCTTTCACTCTGCTCAGGAGACGCCAGTGTCAACAGTGCTGTCCTTTTGTCCCCTCCCATGGCCCGTGTGTGGTGAGGGCAGGGTGGGAAGAAAGCAGTCACAAAGAACTCTGGAACATATGAGCACACACCCTCCATGACTGACCGTCTAATGTTGCTATGGAGCTGGTCTCCCCTGGTGGCCTGCTCCTGGCCAGCCTCCCTCCTCTGCATGCCTGGGGTTTCTTCACACCTTCTCAAACCTGGAAGGTCTCAGCTCCGCCTCTGTCAGTGCTGCCCAGCCTCCTGGTACTCAGCAGCCCCTGGACAGGTGGGTCCCCAAAGTGCAGCATTGCCCCCTTGGCCTTAAGTGGAGGGCAGTGGAGTGTCCTGTCCTATCCTGTCCTTTCCCTGGCCCTTGCAGTGCCCTAGCAAGGGAAAGAAGCCCTGTGGACCTGCCCACTGGTTTGACCCAGCTAAAAGTCCTCAGTCCAATCCAGCTCTTCTCCAACCTGCCTTTGTGGCCCTTACCCAGGTGGCAACCCACCCCCCAACCTAGCAGGGAAGCAATAGCATCTCAAGGAAGAAGGCAGGTGGGTAGGTAGAAGGCAGCTTCATGCAGCCACAAAGGGGAGCAAACACATCAAGACAGCAGAGTCCAGGTGGCAGCTGGCTGTGCGGGTTTATGCAGCTCCCTGGGCTCTTTCCAGGAAGAATGGAACAAAGGCTGCCGGGAATGTGCTGTCACAGAGGGACACAGGCTGGGATTAGAAAGAGCCATCTCATTTATGCTGTGCCTGGTGGTACACAGGTGTTTGTCATATTAATTTTTTTTTTTTTTTGCCTTTTCATATGTCCGGGCTATTGCATAACAAATTTCTAAAAGGAATAGGTGCCTGGGGCCACAGCAGAGGAGGTGGTTCTGGAAGAGCTGGAGGGAGAGAGGCCTGAGGAAAAGCAAGCCACCTGGAGTGTAGGTGGAAGGAGGGCAGGGTTCCAGCAAGCAGATGGAAGGAGGTGCATGGAAGCCCCAAGTGGTGAGTCATTGGCCTCCGTCAGGGACTTGCCAGAGCATGGTCCAGGCTAGGACAGAGCCAGGATGACATCACCATGGGAATGGACAGAAGAGCAGGTGGGATCAGCTTTACTAGGATTCAAGGAGGCTCTTTGGTGGCCCCAGCTCCCTGGGTTATCCTGGACTGACTGTTTCCAGACACTTCTGTGTTCCAAGGAGAGTGGAAATTCCCTTTGTTGTTACTGTCGTTCTCAGGTCTAAAAGCTACTTCAGGGCTGGAGAGATGGCTTAGCCTGAGAAGCTTAAGGACCCACGTTCAATTCCCCAGTACCCACATAAGCCAGATGCACAAGGTGGCACATGCATGCTTTTGCAGTGGCTGGAGGCCCTAGAGCACCCATGCTCTCTCTATCTCTTTCTCAAATAAATACATAAAATATTTTTAAAAAACTGGGCTGAAGAGATGGCTTAGTGGTTAAGGTGCTTGTCTGCACAGCCTAAGGACCCATGTTTGACTCTCCAGGTCCCATGTAAACCAGATGCACAAGATGACGCACGCGCACAAGGTTGCACATGTGCACAGATGGCGCACGTGTCAAGTTCAGTTGCAGTGGCTGGAGGCCCTGGTGCACCAATTCTTTCTCTCTTTCTTGCCCTCTCTCATTCTCAGTCTTTCACATGAAAAAAGGCCAGTCTGTTGGGCTTGCCTCAAAAACAAAAACAAAAAGCACTTCAGGAGCTGGAGAGATGGCTCAGCAGTCGCAATCTCTTGCTTGCAGTGTTTGACAGCCCATGTTCAGTTCCTCAGATGCACAAGTGGCATATGTATCTGGAATTCATCAGCAGCAAGAGGCCCTGGTGCACCCATTTTCTCTCTCTCTATCTCTCTTTCTCTCTCTCACCTCTTTCCCCCACATACACACATAAATAAAAGCATTAAAAAAATCAGAAGTAGGCAACCTTTCTATAGCATGCCTGGTGCACATATCTGGATTTCTGAAGAACAGGTAAATTAGACCTATCATTGGAAGGAGATGCTTTATAGGAGATGGATTCAGTTCATAAGAAATGACCTAGTTTAACAGCAAGGCCTTTCAGAGACCTAAGAGAGACCTGAGTTGTAGGGATGCTTGTCTCCGTCCTGGGTTGCAAAGGAGCATTCATTCACCTGTAAGGGTTTGAAACCTTCACTACTCAAGGGCATGCTGGGTTTGCATTGGGCTCTGGGGGTGGGGCCTGTTGTGGCTGCCAAGCTCTGCCAGCTGTCACTGATGAGCCCCACACTGCTCTCTCTCCTCTCCCCCGGGACCTGGGACCATGTCTGTTGCTTTTACAGAGAGCAGGAGGAGAGGATTCACACAGGAGCTTCACCTACTTTCGCTATCATGGTCTTGTTATATGACTCGGGCTGGTTTTGAACTCCCCAGCTCAGACGATCCTCCTGCTAGATACCCTCCCAAGGCACAGGGATTATAGGCACAAGCCAGCACACCTGACTTTTGTCTCTGTCAAGGTTGCTCCCGTGTAGAGCCTGAGACGGGCTGACGTCAGTCGGCTTTTGGCAGCTTTGGGCCATGCCTCTGCAGAGCCACAGTATGCCTGTTGCTTATCTCAGGTAGCTCTGGATACAAAAATTCATTTCCTGCAAAAGGACACCTTTCTGCTAGAGGACTCGCTGCATTTCATTTTTCTTATGAGGAAATGGTGCTAACAGGATAGTGACTAGCCTTGGAGGCTGGACTATCCTCCTGGTCATGCAGAGTCAGATATGCAGTCTCTAACCCACTGTCCAAGGGGGGTGTGGCTCACACCCCAGGCTTGGTGGTAGGCAGGCATTAGATTTACCCTCTTCATCTTGCCCAGATATGGCCTGCACTCACATCAGCCATATGGACCCCTCTTTGGCTATATATCTGGCAAGCATTTCTGACAGGGGAACAGTGACAGGGAATGAGGCTGACCAGTGCTGCCTGAGTCCATACAAGGATGCCTCGTAACCTATATCACTCTCAGGGTCTCTTGGAGACCCTTGTGGGTCTGCGGCTATGCATGTCTGTAATCCCAGTCCTGTGGAGGAGCAGAGACACAAGAATCTTGCTGGAGCTTATGGAGAAAGCGGCAAGCTCTGAAATCAGCAAGAGACTCTGGCTTGAATAAGAATGGATGGAAGAGTGATGGAGCAGGACACATGATGTTCTGCTGCAGCCACCACAGACGAGTGCACGGGGTGCTGCAGAGGCACATTCACGTGCAGACATCACACCCCCCACACACACAATCAAAAAGCAAAACAAAAAACCTTGATTGGGCTGGAGAGATGGCTTAGCAGTTAAGGCGCCTGCCTGCTAAGCCTAAGAACCCCGGTTCCAATCTCCAGGTCCCATGTTTAGCCAGATGCAAAGGGACACAAGGGCACAATGCCGCACATATCTGGATTTCATTCACAGCAGCTGAGAGGCTGCTGGCAGGCCCATTCTCTATCTGTCTTCCTCTCCCTCTGACTCTCTGTCTTCTCTCTGTGTCTCTCTCCAAAAAAAAAAAAAAAAAAAAAAACCTTGCTTCACACGAACAATGAGAACGGAGAGTGAGGGGTGGGGAAGGGCTATCTCAGCGTGCATCCATCCATCTGAGGCGGTTTAGCAGAGAGAAGAGCAGAAAACCACACTTGCATGCTGTGAAGAAGGCTCTAGAAGCACTCCTTGCCTGCCCTCAAACCTACGTGAGTTCAGAACTCTGAAGGTATGGGAAAGAAGGGATCTGAACGCTTGAGAATGGCTGGAAATCACACACATGATAGTTGGGCCCCCAGAATCCCATTCCTCGACTCTCTGCTTTCCTCCATAAAAGGCCAGATAGAGGCTTCTTTTCCAAAAAAAAAAAAAAAAAGATGTAGGGAAGGTATAGACTTGGGGACACTGCATCTGGGGGGCGGGTGGCAAGTGTGAACACTGTACTGAAAGAGTATTGTGCATGGTGAGCTTTAGTATTTCTCCACTCTAGCCTCCAGGAGGGTGGGCAGCTGAGAGCCTCTTCCCCAGGCAGGAGCCTGGAAGTTCCTTTGCAAGTACACTGAAGAGGTAGGGGAAGGGGAGAGTTACAAATACTTGCCTAAAGAAATTACTACACCCCTACCTAATCCCAATAGAGAAGTTATCAACATTAGCATCTTAGTGGTTTGTTTTTGGAGACAAGTCCTTCCTATTTAGTCCAGGCTGGCTTTAAACTCTGCATCCTCTTGTCTTAGCCTCCAGAGGGCCAGGATTGTAGGTGTGTGCCTGGTTCAATGTCTCACTCTTAAATATAAATGATGGCCAAGGATCACCTGGTAGTCGAGGGAAGGAGGGAGAGAGGACAACAAAAAAGGAGGCTGGTGGAAGGAACAAGAGCTGAGTCTGGAGAAAGCCCCATAAAACTGTAATTGCTGTGCTACAGAGACAAGCGGAGATGACACAGCCACGAAGAGAGAATGAGGGGTATAAAAGGGGAACATCCAAGGAGTAAGGGAGAACTCCAGGAAGTAATGTGCACGAGGGCAGAGATTAAAACCTCAGCGGAGGGCTGGGGAGACGGCTCAGTGGGTAAAGTGCTTGCAGAGCAAGCTGGAGGGCCTGAGTTCAGATCCCCAGCACCCACATCAATGCTGCTGTGGGTAGTGGCACACACCTGCAACCCCAGCACTGGGAAGGTGGAGATGGGATCCCTAGAGCTTCTTGGCTAGCTTATTCATTCAAATCACTGAGCTTCAGCTTCAGTGAGAGACCTTGTCTCAAAAGCTAAGGTGGGCCGGGCGTGGTGGCGCACACCTTTAATCCCAGCACTCGGGAGGCAGAGGTAGGAGGATCGCCGAGAGTTCGAGGCCACCCTGAGACTACAGAGTGAATTCCAGGTCAGCCTGGACCAGAGTGAGACCCTACCTCAAAAAAAAAAAAAAAAAAAAAGCTAAGGTGGAACCCAGGTATGGTGGTGCACTCCTTCGGTCTCATCACTTGGGAGGCCGAGGTAAGAGGATCGCTGTGAGCTTGAAGCCAGCCTGCAGAGTAAGTTCCAAGTCAGACTGGGATAGAATAAGACCCTACCTCAAAAAAATAAATAAATAAATAAATAAATAAATAAATAAATAAATAAATAAGGGGCAATTGAGAAAGACAACTGACATGAACCTCTGACCTCCACACGCATACATACTCACACCCTCAAGCATCCACACGCATACAACTACACATGCACGGACACACACCACACATACGTGTACTTGCGAAAATAACAGCGGAAGGTGTGAGAGATGGAATGAAAGACTTTATTAGAACACAGGCGAAGAGAACAATGTAGAACCTGGGGAAGAACGACTGAAGGATAGAAGTCAGTGCAGGACGACCAGCAGGAAGACACCCACCTTGGAGACTGAAGACATTGCAAGGAAAAGAAAGTATCTGAGGCCTTCTACACAGACGAGCACTCCTAACCCTGGCTTACATACTGCAAGAACGAGCCCTGAATGGGGCACATGTGCCTCAATGCCTGTCACTGAGGGATTTCAGAAGACTGGAAGATTTTATAAACCTTCCAGCGAGATGGGAAATATAGGCTGCATTGTACATGGAAGTTGTAACACAGAACAATCTTAGGCTTTCCAACAGCATCCCTGACTTCTACAAGACAGAGCTTTCAATCCTCCCAGGAAGTGTAGCTTCCACCTGGACTGGCCTTGCGCTTCGTTTCCAAAAGGACAAGGCAGAGTAAGGGAGAATCGGATGGCTTCTGGCAGCTCTTGTCTCCAGGGCATCGCATCCTGATAGCCCTACACCATGAAGATGTGCGCCTGGAAGTAAGAGAGCAAGAGTAGGGGTGCAGTAATGAGCCCCCCAAGATGCTCACTGCCCAACACCTAGATCCCCCGTAAAAATGTGAGCTTTCATGATGAAAGGGTCTTTGGGCTGCAGATGGAATGCAGGCTGGGTTTGAGTCAGCACCCAGGACGATCACCAAGAACGCAGAGAGGGACTCTCCCTAGGCTCTCTAGAAGGGTGCAGCCTCATCCCCATTGTGGGCTTCTGACCCCCAGCAGTGCAAGGTAGCCCCTGAAGCTGTTTTCTTCATGGAAGCTGTGAGAGCAGCACCAGCAACCCCGCTGTGAGAATTCCCAGGCTCAGCAGCAGTTGGTCCAGACTGAGCAGAAGGTAGGAACTCTAGATAGAGGAAAAACAAAAAGGAGTAGGTGTTTCCAATGGTCAGCTTCTGTAGAAATAGATGGTAGGTACATAGAAAGTTACTCTTTATTTATTTATTTATTTATTTATTTATTTATTTATTTATTTTTAGTTTTGTGAGATAGATAGGGTCTCACTCTAGCCCAGGCTTACCTGGAATTCACTATGTAGTCTCAGACTGACCTCAAACTCACAGCGATGCTCCTACCTCAGCGCCCCAAGTGCTGGGATTAAAGGTGTGCATCACCACGCCGGGCTGAAAGTTATCTTTAATGTTTGCTAAAAGTTATGTAAAAAAGAAGAATAGTTTTGTGTGGCTGGGTCCTCTATGCGCAGTACCTGCATGGACATGGTGCTGTGAACATTGGTAGTTGATTTAACTAAAGGCCTGGGAAGATACAGAGACCAGACTATGTGTCTGATTGGGTGTGGAGGGGGAAAAGGGAGACAAAGCATACTTCCACTATGGCGACACTTGTGGGACAAGATGGATAATGGTGAAGAGTAGGTAACCTAGAAAGTAGTGTCTGCCATTCTGTGTATGACCTGCAATGTGTCCCTCCCTAATTGAACCCCTGCTATAGGTGTGTGTGGAGTAAGGGAGTGCTCAAGGAGCTCAACTGGGTTAGTGTCCTTACACAGAGCGGACCACAGAGCTACTGTGTCCACCATGTGTAGACACAGTGAGAAGGTGGCCATCTGCAGGTGAAGCAGAGCGAGCTCACTGGGAACCATGCAGCTGGCATCTTGACTTGGACATCCTGGCCTCTAGACTCTGGCAAATTCCTGCTGTCCAAGCATCCGAAATCTGGGGTCTTTTGTTATGTTGCCTGAGCTGACTAATACATTGGGTTATTTAGAAGTAGTATTGCAAAGAATGGAAGACATAGTTCAGTCACCTCTGGGAACTGGCACTTAGTGTGGGGAAAGTTAGAGTAGGGGCTACTATTTTTTTTATTATCAGGCCTTTATTATTTTTGATTTTTTCAGAGCATATATATGTATTTGATTTTTCAGAGTTAACCAATTAAAAACAAATAAAAGGGAGTTTTATTGACTTAAGCAGATGAAAAGTGCAGAGGCAGGGTCATATTTAGGAGGAGTTTGGTCAGGTCCCCCAGCTCCTTTTTTCTATAACCAGCTCAGAACTTCCCTCTGCACTTCACTTTGGTAATGAAATACACCTTCTACATTACCAGTGATGGAGTTTCTTCCCCAGAAGCCCATAGTCCTTGTATCTCATACCATAACTTGGCCCAATCACTATAGCCAAGTTAACGTTGACCTACCTCTGAAACACCCTGGTAGTGAGGGTAGGTAGTAACGTGGAAAGAAATTAGGATTCTTTTCAGGCACATGGCTTGAATACGGAGCTCCACAAGGGCAGTATTCCTTTGGAAAGTGTCTTCGCTCTTCTTGGCAGATGAAGGGCTTGGTTATACTGGACACTGGGTGGCTGGGTGCCATTTGGGTTAAAGGCTAACCTTTTGCTTTATGTGACCCACAAGGTAAGGAAGACTACCCATATGAAGAAAAGGACTCTGGGGCTGGCTTAGGGGTTAAGGTGCTTATCTGTGAAACCTAAGGACCCAGGTTTGATTCCTTAGGACCTATATAAACCAAATGCACAAGGGAGTGCTTGCATCTGGAGTTCATTTGCAGTGGCTGGAAGCCCTGGCACACCCATCCTCCCTCCCTCTGTCTCTCTCCCTCTCTTTCTCCCTCCCTCAAATAAAAAATGAATAAATATTTTAAAACAAGAAAAGGACTCTGATAGGGGCTCACTCTTTAAGGGATATGGAAACTTGAGTGAAAGACCCAGGGGAACCTGAGCAGCATCTCTTAGAGGAAGCACGCACAACCATGAGAGTCAGCTGTGAGCTAAAACTTCAGCCTCAGCCAGACGGGATGCCTGGGGGGCTCCAAGATGGTGGCCTGAGTCCAGGTTCTCTCACTAGTGCAGAGGTCTTAAATGACATCAGCAGAACCCTCCCACTGGAAGAGGTGCCCATTGCCTCGGGAGCGGGTTACACTGAAAGTCTAGTGTTAATTTGTTGGCCAGAGCCTCGCATACCACTGCCTGGGAGGAAGCCTTGGGTGTGGCAGGGTTGGACAGAGGGCACGTGGAGAGGAGTTCAACCTCTCCTCTCCGCACAGGGCGGAACTGGGAGGGGGCAGTGCCAGGTGAGGATGACTAAGGGCAGACAGCATCAGGGCTTAGCCCTTAACCTTCACCTTGGCTGTTTTGAACTGTCTTGCTAGATCTACCACATCCCCCATGCCCTCTGGCTGGTAGTTGGGACAAGCTAGTGGCTGTCGACTCCCAGCAGCTGAGCCCAGCATTTTCCTAAAGTAGCTGGCTTAGCTCCCAAACTTGTTTGTGCCAGTGAAATTTGCCATTGTAATTATGCAATCTAATTAAATAGTATACAAATCAATTAAATACTGTTGCAAATAAAGAAGAAAACAGAAAATTTGTTTATATGCAAACTGTTGAACTAGGCATAGATAAAACAATGATGAAAGGTTGGATAAGCACCCAAAAAAATCTAGGGAGACTTTTTACAAGTACGATTTTTTTATTGTAGCCCAAACTGACCTCTGTGTAGCCCAAAATGACCTTGAACTTCTGATCCTCCTGCTTCTTCCCTCGTGAGTGTTGGGATTACAGACAGGTACCCCACACCCAGGTTATGAAGTGCTGGGGACTGAACCCAGGACTTCAGCATCACTAGGCAAGCACTTTACCAACATATCCCCAGCATATACTCATTGTTTTTATTCAGTAAAAATTACTGAAGTTGGGCTGGAGAGATGGCTTAGCGGCTAAGGCACCTGCCTGCTAAGCCTAAGAATGCTGGTTCCAATGTCCAGCCGTTCCAATCTCCAGGTCCCACGTTTAGCCAGATGCAAAGTGAGGCAAGGGTGCAATGCTGCACTTGACCACAAGGGGGTGCACGCATCTGGATTTTGTTCACAGCAGCTGAGAGACTGCTGGTGCGCCCATCTCTGACTCCCTCTCCCTCTCTATCTCTCTCTGTCTCTCTCTCCAAAAATAAATAAAAAGTAATAATAAAAAAATTTTTTAAATTACTGAAATTGAGGCTGGAGAGATGGTTTGGTGGTTAAGGCACTTACCTAAGAAGCCCAAGGACCCAGGTTTGATTCCCTAGTGCCCATGTAAGCACCCATGTAAGTACCCACGTAAGCACAAGGTGGCACATGTGCCTGAAGTTCATTTGTAGTGGCTGGAAGCCTTGGTGTACCCATTCTCTCTCTCTCATTCTCATGTGAATATGCATGCTCTTTGCCAAATAAGTAAATAAATAAAATATATTTTTTAGCTGGGCTTGGTGACACACGCCTTTAATCCCAGCACTTGGGAGGCAGAGGTAGGAGGATCACTGTGAGTTTGAGGCCACTTTGAGACTACATAGTGAATTCCAGGTCAGCCTCAGCTAGAGAGAGACCCTACCTTGAAAAACAAAACAAACAAACAAAAAAATCTACTGAAAATGAAGAATGAAGAATGTTGGCAATTTTATCTGAGAGTCACTTATGCACAAAAGATGAAGGGAGCCGTTCCCTCCTGGAGGTACAGGTTATAAAGAAGAGGCATGAACAGTGCCGAGGAGACAGGGAATAAGTCTGTTGGCCGCAGAACTTTGGTCCTGGGAAGTTTGGCCCCACTCTACTGGGTTGGGTAGGCCTGGGATGCAGAAGGGGATTCCACTTCTAGATCATATGAGTTTTGCTGGCCAGTTTCCCAATGCCAGCAGAATTGGAAGTGACCACAGGGAAGCAAGAAGAAGGCTGGGGACGGCTTCAGCCTGGCCTCTGTCCTTCTCCAAGATCTTTATGAGACTTGGGAGCCAAACACTGCAGCCCAGCACTGCCCACACCTGGGGCTCTGCCCTTCCCCAGACTGTAGCGGTGGGAATGATGACTTCACAGCTGCCCACAAACTTGGTCCGGCTCTCTTTCTGCCTGGGGCTGACTCTCCTCCCTCTGCACACTCGTGCTTCTTCCTCCCCACCCCTCTCCTCCTGGACCTGGTGATCCACCACCCTGATTCTGGGTCTTTCCCCACCCTGTAGCTTTGCTCCCATGTCTCTTGCCCTCTGGGACCTACCCATCCTTCAGGACTCTGCAGTCTGCCGGCTGTTTCCAGGATGCCCTCCCGGATTAAGCAGAGACTACAGGTGGCAGGGTAGAGGAGGGAGGGCCAGGCAGTCTAGACCAGGGACACATGATGGTCCTTGACTCCACGTCTATTAGGGTGATGACCCCATGAATGAAAAACCCAGACACACAAGACACTAAATGCTCATGGAGGGTTTTGGAAATGTGTGTGGGCAAGTTTCTGCAGGAAGTGGGAAGGGAGCAGAGCTTTGGGGTGTGCCAGGAGGGCAGTATTGCTGAGCCTGCCATGTGCTGGTGGCCTCCTCAGGGTGCCTTCTGACAAAGCGTCATCTCCTTCTGTCACATCATGGTGGCTCTAGACACGAGTGATGACAGCTTTCCCAAGCCTCACAGTTGGCACTGTGTATAGTTGGCTTGGCTGAGTCAGCTTTTCCCCGCTGCCCTGAGTGGCCATTAGCAGTGTCCCTCTGGGAAAAAACCATGTATGATACCCTCTGAAAACTCTGCCGCATGCTGGGTGGGATCCAGTCCTAGAGAGGCAGGCAACAGGAGGTAGCCCTCTCTCTGGTGTACCTATGCAACAGGAGCCCCTCCCCTTTCCACATCGTCCCCACCATTACCGTGGGTCTGTGGCAATTGTGTTTGCGATTGCTGGGCTGCATTCTGAAGGTTTGGGACATAAAGCTTTCTCTTCCACCTGGAAAGGGCTCAAGTACCTTTTTTCTCTGGGAGAAAGAAAAGCTGCCTGCCACATTGGACACCAAGTAGAGGTAGAACTTTCTGGAAAGCAGATGTAGATGAAGGAGTGTAATGAGACTAAGGCTCCAGGATATAAGACAAAGCTCTCTGAAGCCAGAGCAGCCGGCCTTCTCTGTGCTGTTAGCACAGTCCCACCTACCCCAGCCTGACATCCATACCAGCTCCACCAACAACAGAGCCAGAGGTAGGCCCACAGTCACCATCCAGGCAACCCCACAGTGCGCTTCCTCAAATAGCATCACCTGGTCAGAGAACCAGCCAGATAAACTCAGGCTCTTTGAGTCAGTCTAAGAGCCCCTCACCCCTTACCACACAGGCAAGATACGGAGATAGCAACCTGTCCAGCAGACACAAGACTTTGTCGTGCTTGATTTCTTTTCCTTGTGTCATAATAACGCTGGCCCCTTTCCAGATTTAAACTGATAGTCAAAGTTGTGATGTTGAAAGTCCCTTGCCTACCGTGTCGGGACTGGTGGATCTGGGTGGTCTTGCTCCATCTCTCAGCAGGCCCAAGCCTTGTCTGCTAGGGCTTTTCTCCAGATTGACCCAGCCAGGTAAAGCCCCTGAGACCAGAAAAAAAAGGGGGGGCAGTGTGCATAACTGATCAGAAAGCCTGGTGGGGCAGCCTAGGCAGGGAGGTTAGCCTGTGTTCCTTAGATAAGCTCTTCTCTCCACCCAGCGATGCCACTGTCCCACCTTGGGCCCTGGGCTCAGCCATCCTTCTTTCTCAGAGATATGTTAAGATTCGAGGCCAAGGTCGCAGAAACTGGGATGTCTAAGGAGGCATCACCCCCAAAGCAAGGACACAAGGAGGCTTCGGTTGCCTCAGGAGCCCATGTTTCTTCCCTCCCCCTGGGCTCCTCCCTCTCTGTATCAGACAGTACCAACCTAGCCCTGTGCCAGATAGTCTAAGTGGGACGGGTTAGACCTCTGAAAACATTTACTGGGATCCAATAAGGCCCACACCCGAGGGGGCAGTTTGAAGCTTACAGGAAACTTGAGCAGAATGCCAAAGGGAACCCCTAGGCGGTTTTGTTCCTTGTTCCTTCCCCAGCTTCCTGGGTTGTCGACACCTTGCTCTGGTCTGGTGTGGCACCTGTTCTAGTGCCTGACAGGTGTATGGGAAAATACTTAACTACTGAGTAGTGCCCAAATGTTAAGAGTAGCTATTAACATCAGTATGAATGTATGTGGTGGTTTGAATGTAAAAGGTCTCCCATAACCTCATGTTAATCCTCAGCTGATGGAGCCTTTGAGGGGTAGAGCCATGCTGGAAGAGATATGTGACTGGGGGTGGGCCTTGGGATGTTTCAGTCCAGTCCTGCCCGCCAGTGCTCTTGCCTTCCACCCTGCTGATGAAAATGATGTGACACTGGCTGCGTCCCCCTGCCACACTTTCTCTGCCATGATGAAACCTTCCCTCCCAAATGTCAGCCAGACATAAACCTTTTTTTCCTTCCATTAGCTACATCTGGTGAGGTGTTTCCATCCCAGCAATGAGAATGTAACTCCTATGATGTAGTTATTTGTGTAGTTTTAATTCACAATTTAAGTTTTCTTGTGGCTACTGAAAGTCATTGTAAGTGTTACAGAATGGGAACATGGGTGTTTGGGGCCATACATTTGCAGATAGACACTGGCTTCCCACCTTCCTTTGTGTGCACCAAGGCAGAGAGAAGAGCAACTGGGACTGGGAAACGGAGGGGCATGAAAAAAGCCACACCGACAGCACAGGCTGGCCAAGGGCCCCTGTTTCTCTCCAGAATGGCAGGCGTAGAGGCTTCGTTTAACCTCACCTGACTGCGAGAACCTGGAGCTTCTGTCCTGCTGCAACCAGCCTTAACAGACAGCACCACTGGTTTCAGAGTCAAGGGCTGGGGAGACAGAGCCTGGATGATGCCCCCTGGCCTGATTCCAGCCATTCCTCGAGATTCGAGAAAACAAAGCATTAGTCTCCAGAACCTTAATGACCTAATAAGAGCCAGGCAAGCTGGGTCCTAGTTTGGAAAGCTCTCAGGTCAGTGTCTGGGAAGGCATGGGAATGACTGAAAAATGTATCCTGGCTGAGGGTGAGTGGCTGTCCTTTGTCCCCCAGATAGTGGTACCCGGTACCTGGTAGGATGCTGGAAATGGGGCATTGTTGCCTTGGAAGATTGCTAGGTGGCTCCAGAGTCTCATCTCCAGCCATGATTTTATTTTCTGTTTGAGTTGGACTTGAGATCAGGCCTCATCTTATAGATGGGAAGAGTGAGGGAAGGCTTCTCTCAGGATTGGTTTTCTTTCTCCTTACTTTTTCTTTTTCTTGTAAAACTGGTAACACTGTGTTTTTAGACTTAAGGCACATTCTGAGAAAAAAAAATGCAGGATGCCGAAAAAAAAAAAATCCCCATGCTATTTATTCACTCTCCCTGGGAAAAGCTGTTAGCTCTAATGGCCTTTCCAAATTAATCAGAATTGTAATGCTTAACTGTTTACTGCACACATTGAGTTGCACCTCTCAGTGGCTGGGGGGGATCTGCAGGCCTTCCAGGAGTACTCCGCCTCAGGGCTCAGCAGCCGTAGACATGCATCCGACCAAGTGGGGAGCTGTGGTTGGTGTTCCTTGAAAGAAGGGCGAAAAAGGCCACTGCATACAGTAAGGTGGCTGGCCAAGGTGTCAGCGGTGTCAGACGTAAACATGAAGCGGTACCTAACCATGTACTGACTGCTGGCTACGGCATTCCCAGAATACCACTGGAAAGGATCTGGAAGATTCCCGAGTGATGTGGGATTTGACATGATCCCAGAAGAGTGGGATGTGGGCCACCTGGGAGAGGGCTTTCTAGGCAGGAACGGAGGGTGAGCAAACAGGAAGTGTCATCCAAGCCCAAGACCATGAGCAGAGTGGGGGAGCAGAGTGGGGGTGGCACTGTTCCCTGGGAAAGTGGGTGCTGTAGGGTATCTATGCACAAAAGAATCCTGTCTCTCAGCACCCAGTCTGCATGAGGCTGCAATGCATGGGCACCATGCTTGCTAACTACCCTGTGGTGTCTCCATGAGTCCTGGTGACAATTTGCCTGTTCAAGCTTGGAATTGACCCTGGCTACTCTGACTTCCAGCGTAATGCTGGACAGAAAGAAGTCGTGTCAGCAAGCACCTTGAACCGCCGAGCCATTTCCCCATCCCTTGGATGGAAGTTTTAGAGACGCATTTTCCATGTTGCACCATGATTGCAAAGAGATTTGTTTTATCAGTAGAACATATCTAACAAAGTTTACCATCTTCGCCACCTTCCAGGGAGTAATTCAATGGCATTAAGCACATTCATATGACTCTGCAACCTCCCCCACTACTCATCTCCAGAATGCTTTCATCTTTCCCTCTGGAACTCTGCACCCGTTAGACGCTAACACTCCTTACCCCTACCCCAGCTCCTGCCAACCACCAGGTACTTTCTTCCTCTGTAAATTACACTGTTCTGGGGACCTCACATGAGTGAAATCATGACAAATGAATTGTCTTTGTGACTGGCTTATCTTATTCAACAAGTCCCTGTGGTTCATCCATGACGTAGAGGTGTCCGCATTCCCTTCTTTGGCAAAGGTGAATAACCATAATCTCTTGCATGCTTATACAACATTTTGTTTATTCGTTCCATAACTGCTGGGCACTTAGGTTGCCTCTGTCTTTGGCTATTGTGAATAATTCTATGAATTATGTGTGTACAAATATCTGTTTGAGATGGGCGTGGTGGCATATGCCCTTAATCCCAGAGGTAGGAGGATCACCATGAGTTTGAGGCCACCCTGAGACTACATAGTGTATTCCAGGTCAGCCTGGACTAGAGTGAGACCCTACCTCGACAAACCAAAATAAATAAATAAATAAAATTTAAAAAGAAAGAAGAGCAAATATCTGTTTGAGTGCCTTGTGAAGAGTTTGAGCAAAAACGTTCAAAGTGCTCAGGCATTCAGAGGGTCAAGCTCCATTTGCTGCTGTCACTGCACCAAGTGACACTGGCTATGTCAGTTCTTCCCTCACCTTCTAAAATGTAGCCATGACTGGAAAACTCAAGGAAATCCACTCAGGCAAATCTTCCTTCCTGTCCAAACATCTTCCCCCTCCCCCACTATTCTAGGTGTTAATTGCCCAAACTCACATTACAACACATTAAAGTGGTGACGCGATCAGGCGGAAGGCAGGAGACTTCACAGTTCAGGTTGGCATTGTCATTAACTCAAGTCTTCAGTGTCAACTTCCTCCCGCGGTGGAGCATTCCTGCGTGGCCTCACAGTCAACCTCCACAATGCATTTTCTGGCCTTTGTTGGTTTGTGTCAGCTCTTGAACATTATTTAAATGTAGTTTGGGGGTCCATGAATGCAATTACCATTGTGTTATTATTCAGAGGCAGATTGTTAAGATGCAGGCAGCTGTACAAGGAGATGCCCTGTGCTGTGAGGTCCAATTTAGGAGGGCCTTCTGAGCCCTGTGTGCATCGTTGCTAGGCAACCCCATGCTACAGAAGTGGAGGCCTCACTGGCTCCAGAGTGGGAAGAAGCCCAGCGCCTTCAGGGAATTGGAGGCAGTGGTCAATCTGAGGCTGGCAGGGCGCCTTGAGCGGGAGGAGGTGGCGTGGGCCGAATCCACAGGCCTGCAGGGGTGGGGTGCCCACCCAGTAGCACATGGTGTTTCCAGGGAGGGGAGGAGGGTCTGTGGGAGGGAAAATGCAGAGAAGGTGGCCAGCTAAGGGCCAACTAGGAAAGCTCCAAAGACTACCCAGAGCAGATGCTAATGTGCTTCTCCCCACCCCACCCCCGTTCTTTTTCCAGGGAATGAGCAGGTTTGCAGAAAAATTGGTGGCCTGAAATCGAAGAGTAAGGAATCTGTGCCTGTGAGTATGACTATTTTGCCTGTCGTGTTCTGTGGTTTAATAATGTTCCCGGGAAGTGAGAGGTCTTATCTTCTAGGAGAAAAGAGCATGATCTGGGCGGATTCTTCTGGAAGGTATCTCTTGCTAGTCAGGGCTAGACCCAGGCACATGAGGCATGATGTTGAAGGCAGACGCTCTGCCTTCTGAGCAGAGGATGTGCCCACTGGCCCTTCCCTGGCTGTGGGTTGGTGAGCAGCAGAGCAGGACTCCCCTGGGAGTTGGAGAACTCCCCTGGGCAACGGAGAACCTATGTTCATGAAGTTCTAAGTGTGCTGCCGTGTGCTGCCAGGGCAACCGGCCCAGCCATTCTCAAAGGGGCCAGATAACAGCGCGTTCCATGCACAGCTCTCATGCCTAGTAATCAGGTCATCAGTGTCAGAAGAGATGCCATCTGCACATAAGACAATGAAAGAACTTTCTGGAAGAGCACTTAGTTTGGCTCTGGCTTCCTTGGTTCAGACAAATCTCAGAATATGGGGAGTGGTCAGAGAAGGCTGGGGAAAGAGAGGTTTGATCTGTGCCAAGGAGGAAGGACGTGGGAGCAGAGCAGAGGCCCTGCAGGAGACCCCACCAATGCTTTTGTGGAGGGAGACGTACGTGTGGGTCTGATGGGCTGGGGGAGATGTTGGTGCTAATGGGCTCAGAATATTTTCATGAATAGTCCAGATGCATAAAACCAGGGTGCCATAAAGTATCCCCCACCTATGTCAACAAAATTAAGTTGCTGCCAGTTTGCTTGTTGTTCCGTCATATGCAAATGGCTATGTGGGCTTTATTTTATTTTTATTTTTTTTGGGGGGGGGGTTTCAAGGCAGGGTTCCACTCTAGTCCAGGTTGACTTGGAATTCACTATGTAGTCTCAGAGTGGCCTCGAACTCTTCTCTTTTACCTCTGCCTCCCAAGTGCTGGGATTAAAGGTGTGTGCCACCACGCCCAGTTTACGGCTTTTGATAAAACTTGAGGTTGACCTGGATATCAGTACATCACACATGAGATAGATATAGGAAACTGGGATCTTCCTTAGGCCTCAGAACACACACAGCCTTCTGCAGACAACAGCAGCTAAGAGTCAGTAGCATCCCTAAGACCAGCAATAAGGACACTCCCTGAGGGCCAGGGTGACAATCACCAAGACAGTGCTCCCAGCTGTTGAGTTGTCCTTCCTGACAGCTGCTGGTGCCTGGGCAGAGGGGCAGCTGGAATTATTTAACAAACATTAATTCATTACAGTGTTCAGAGCCAGCAGGAGGGGTTGGCTAGTTCCAAATCTCAATAGCAACAAGTAGCATTTACACAGCCCACTTGGCAGTCTTGCCTCTCGGGAGCTTCACAAGGGCTGTCAGCTATTCTCATTATACAGATGAGGAAACCGAGGCATAGTGTTGCTAAATATCTTCCAGAGTTCTCTGAGCGGGTAAGTGGAGTAGTACAGCTAAGGCCTTCAGGCTGATTACCTCCTTGTGTGACTGGATCTTTGATTATGAAGCAGGTCCTACTAAGGCAACACCCCCCCACTCCCCCTCCGTGGAAGCAGAATGATGGTTGCATGGTCTCTGTTCTGGAGGTCAGTGTGTTATTGTGTCTCTGACTTTCATAGACTGGTGCGCTTTGACAGTAGAGAAAGGGTTTGTGCTTCTACCCCCAAAGCAGAAAGCCACATGCGTGTTCAACATCCAGGCCCACTCTGTCAATGTGAGGGCCTCCAGTTCGAGCCATTGGAGTTTCCTAGGAGCACAGCCCGAGGTGGGTGCCTTATGACACATTTGTAGAGGGCACCCATCAGAGAGATAAGAAGGCAAGAGAGGGAGGATGGGCACTAGGGTGACCCTCCTCAGCTCCATCCATCATACCGCAGTCATATGTGAGTAGGAGACAAGGGTCAGGGCTAGAGCTCCTGATACTTATCATCAGATACTCCTAGAGTGTGGATCGTGGTGCCACGTCCATGGCATCACCTCATCCAAGAGAGGGGGGCCCAGAGAATGACCCATATGAAAGCCACATGCTCGGGAGCTGGGGAAGGGGTGAACCAGTAGGTAAAGGGGACCTGGGTCAGGCACCCATGGCATTTACCATTATGCCTATAAGTATCTCTGTTGTGAAGTCAGCTTCACCTGACTTGATAGTAATCTTCAAAGCACTTAAGTTTGCATTTTAAAAGTAGAGGCTAAAAAGTATAAATTAGAGTTAGGTTTAGGGCTAGAGTATTAAAGTAGAAATCCATAATGCCAATGTCTGCTTATATCGAAAACAATGTGAGTTGTTTTTATTTTTTTAACTGAAGTCTTATTCTTAATAGGTAATTCAAGCTCATGGTTCTTAATTGGAAAGTATCACAAGATCTTTATAAAAAGTCTCCTCCCTTTCCATGGCCCCTAGCCTTTATTCTCCTAGAGACACCAATGTTATTACAGCTCTATGTACTTTTCACAATCCTATACTCACCCACAGCAGATAGTTTAAATGTCCACGTTTTGGTGAATCTGGTGGCACTAAAAGATGTGATCTTCTTGGGCCTCTGGAGTTAGCATTAGAGTTGTCCCAAAGGGGCTGAACAGCGATGCATCTTTTCCTTGGGGAGGGGAAAAATCAGAGCTGGAGTCAGCTCTCAGTGGAACGGCTAAAATGCATACAAACTTCACAAAAGTTTCCAAATCCCTTAGAGTTTCTGTACAGATAAATGACATGACAACCCTAAATTATTGTGATAATTATTATTTAAAGCAAATACAAGTAGCTTAAGAATATTGTATTGCAGCCCTTACAGTCCCCAAACCTTTAAAATAATTGAATATTTCATGAAATTCATCATTTAATGCAAATCACAGAGATCTCAGTGCATTTGCTATCTGATGTCAGTTGCATCTTGTTTAATGACTTCTGGGCATGTGATCTGTTTCCCAAGTGCATCGAGATCTACTGCATTGTCAGAACCTGTGAGATCTCTCTGTGGCTTCCTTTAATGAGGTGATGACCATAGTTTGGAGACAGGGGTTTGGTTAGTGATGGAGTGGCCTCCCTTACTGCTGAGCTCCCTGCCACAGGAATTATTGAAATGGAAGCGAGGTCATCTGTCACCAAACCCATACAGGAAAATCTCCACTATGTGACAGGCAGCTGCAAAAGACTCGTATGGCCCTGTCGCAGCAGAGGCCAGCGAGCGCATCTCGGTTATAATCCTTGCTGTTCTAGGTCAGGTACTTTGCACCATCCCAGGCATCCGCTCACCCTTCACATTATCCTCTGGATTCGGATCTTATGGGTTTGGTCTAATGTCTACAAATGTCCAAATTGAACTTATTTTGTAACTTTATAGGCCCAGTGAGTGTGTACTTCTCTTGCACGAAAGCTCCCTACTTTCAGTTCTTTCCCCGCTTATGTCCTCTCGGGTTACAAGAATTCCTCGAACTTGTACTTAGACTGTTTCAGCTCCAAGAGGGGTTTTTGGTGGCATTCTCATGAGACCATGAAAAAAAAAAAAAATCTCATTTCCGTCTAAGAAATTGAATCATTATCTTGATTGAAATAATATCTTTCCTCAACCTGCAACCAGATAAAGAATCAAATTGGTGGAGTTTCCTTATCACCGCAGAGTTTGCAGGACACAGAATAATGGCCTGTCACTGCCTCTGTTGGCGGGTTCCGTAATTCAGTGCCCAAGGCGGCTCCTGGCCTGCTTTGCATGGTATAGTATCTGTGGCAATGGAGGACAGTGTCGTTAATGACAAATGTCATCATATGAAAAGGAGAGGTAGCTTAGGGCCCAGAACAGCCTGAGCAATGGATGCAGCCAGGACTGTTCTAACAGTGGCTATAGTTCTCAGACAGCATCTCACATGTATGGGCCATTATGGGAGCAGGAATCATGCCAGATTTTATCCTTTTAGGACTGGAGTTTGCTGAAGCCCTGTGCCCTAGGCTGAGCTTCCAGAGCCACAGTTAGAGTAAGCGAGTGACAGCATCAAAAGGTGGATTTGGGTTTGGGCCGGCAAGCAGGACAGCCATAATAGCACTCTGACAGACATCTGCAGGGAGGAAACTGCAGGAGAATCTTGCTTCCGGTCTTACCTGCCATTGTTGCTTTGCAGAACGGGGTGCTTGGGGCCTCCATCTCCTTTGGTTCAGAGAGGGTAACACTGAGAGGGGAAGCTGGAGGAGCAAGACAGGCCATGTGCATAGAGTTCAGGCTCCCTAGCTGCCTCCTCTGCCCTTCCTGGCCCCAGGAAAGAGATCCTGCCACATTCCGAGTGTCAAGCATAGACTCCCACAAGGACTGCTCTTGTACTGCTCAGCCCCACACACTCTTGCATCCAAAGACAGGTTTCCTATGCTTTAGACAATGGCACAGGTAACTCAAGGATCTCAGTGGCTGACTTTTTGAAGACATTCTTGGTACCGGTTCTGTTCTAATTGTTTTATGTATTCTAGCTCACTTACACAACAATCATGTGTAGTAGGGGTTTTTATTATCTGCCTTTACAAAGGAACAGAAAGGTTCAGTCACTTGATCCAGGTCTCACCAGTAAATGGTGGAGCTGGGATCAGAAACCAAGGAGTTGGCTTATCTTTTAAAGATTTTATTTTTATTTATTTATTTATTAGAGACAGAGAGAGGGAAAGAGAGAGAGAGAGGGAGAGTGAGAATGGGCGCACCACTACAAACCAACTCCAGATGCGTGAGTCCCCTTGTGCATCTGGCTAACGTGGGACCTGGAGAATTGAACCAGGGTCCTTAGGCTTCACAGGCATGTGTCTTAACCACTAAGCCATCTCTCCAGCCTGGCTTGGATCTTTTAAACTTACAAATAGATTGCATTGGGACTAAATAATTTCAAGCAGTCTGGACGTTTACCAGCTCCTAAGTCATAATCCTATTGTAGAGAGATGCAGGAATAATCATCCCATGTTTGGAATGTTCCAGGAAGTCACAGAGGTTGAAGGCTATTCTGGTCAAAGTGCTGGTGGCTTAGATACATGGTGTCCTGCAAGGCAGTCTCCAGCTGTGCAGACAGCATAGAGCACCAAGGTTCTCAGGACTTGGCCCCCCTCTGACTTGCTCCTATGCACCCAGTCCCTATCTTCCTGCAGAGTCCCCCACCCCAAGGCCCTTGGGACCTGCACTGACTGCCTGGACTTCCCCAGGAAAGGACACCATCCCCCAAACCCACCCTGTGTGCATGTGCACTTCACTCCCCTTTGTCCCAGCCAGGTGTAAGTGATATGAAAGCCCCCATCAGCAGAATCTTTTCTTCAAGAGCAGTGCTGGTCTGGCAGAGAGGACGCCTGATTACCACGGTAATCACCCGACAAATGGAGTGGTTTCATAATACATTTTCATCTGAAACGAGAACAGGTGTGCAGGGGAAATCAACATTGATCAACAAGATCAGTCTCGGGAGATTAATGGTGAATTTAGGGCTGCTCAAGAAAACAGGAAGAAAGAACTATCTTAGCTTACAGTCACAGGCCTTCTAGCCTGACCTCTGACCATTTCCCTGACCAGGATTCTGTCCCTGCCATGCTGGCTTCAGAGCCTTCCAATCCCATTCCTCCTGGAACCCTTACTTCTTCATGCTTAGCCATCTGTCCCATAGCTCCTGTCCCAGGAAGCAGCCTTGGGCCCACAGGCTTGACCCTGTGAATCTTGCCATCTGTAGCCTTACATGTGACCTTGGAGAGTTTCAATCCCCAGCTGGCTGGAAAGTCCCCCAACATGCATTCATCTACTGTGTGACCCATGCCACCAAGCACAAGCCTAACTCGGTCATTCTCAGCCATTCAGAGAACTCTTGTCAGCTGAGGGCTCTGGTCCCACCCATGAGCCTCTGTCAGAGCCATCCGTGACCAAGACCTCACAGGCTTCCTAAGAGTATGATTTAAAATGCCACCATAACACCTACAGAGGATGCCAGTGCTGAGTCGTTTGTTCCTGCTGGGGAACTGGAATGTAGTTGCATTGTACTATTCCTTCTGGTAATGAAGCCACAATGGGGAGCCAGGAAAACCACACAGCAGTTCCGATTTTTAAGCCTCTGGAGATCTGATCTTCATCCCATCTGCCCACTTCCAAATCAGTGCTGGTGCTGGATATGGGAGCCCCCATGCCCTCCTGGGACCAGGCAGACCTTTCTGGCCACTTGCCGGCCATCCTCATGAGTATGAGCAGGGCAGGGTGGAGGCCATCTGATTCACAGACCTGGCACAGTGGGGCATGTGTCCTGGACCTGCCAGTGTCTCTACCACAGGGCAGGAGACAGAATAGACCTGACAGGGGCATCTCATGAAAGGCCTTCTCTACTTTCAAGTAGACAATGCATCAGAGAAGTTGCTGGACCCGCTCTGTCAACGCGACAGGCATTAGTTAATATTCTGATTTTAATAGAAGGAATAATAAGGAGCCCCGAGTGTCTCTTGGAACTAATTTTGAAGAACACGATCAACCACACGCTTGTCTTCCTGAACCAGGCTCCCAAAGAGCTCCTAACAAAGGGCTTAGCTAAGAAGAAAGGCATTCCTCCTCCAACTTTTCTCCTTTAATCCCCACCTTGTACTGCTTCTCAGTGCACAGTAACCCATGTCAAGATGAAATGAACTTGGAACCAAGAGCAGCAGGCCTCAGAAGGAGGCCTGGAGTCACCGGCCCATTTTTGTTCTGCTGCACATGCCTGCCATCCAGGTGGATTCCCCTCAGTCAATGCTTCTGCGCACACTCCACAGACGTTCCTGAGGGAAGGACCGACCGCACCCGTCATGGGAGTCCACCTGCATCAAAGGGAGGGCAGGAAACAGATGGCATGCTCAGAGTGGGCCTTGTGAAAGGAGTTGAGTCCAACGGCCGATGTGAGATATGGAGGATTCATGACACTTAACTGCTGCTGCTGGGACTGTTAACATGGGTAGCTGTTTCCCCAGGAACCGAAGGGACAAGGAGAGAGAAAGGGGGAGAGCTAGAAAGAGGGAGACAGGCCAGGTGTGCTGAAAGCAGAGGCAGAAGGCGGGAGGAGGGGCATCTAGCAGGGACACAGGCAGCCTGACGAAAGGGAGGCACAACATCCAACACCTCTGGTCTCCACTCCTTTCTCCTCTCATTACTGAACCAACAGGCAGCCAGAGGCCAGTGCAGTCTGCTTTGGGGGGGCACAGTGCCAAGTGGAGAAGGGTAGTGAACAGGCCTAGAAGGTAAAGGGAAAGCTATGACCCTGTACCTCTGCCCTTCAATTACGGACTAGGGCAGGGGTCTGTCCAGAGACCTCATCAGGGCAGACCTGACCTAAAGGCCAAGTTAGATGCCTCCAAGAAAGTTCCTAGCCTAAAAAAATTCAACACACACACACACACACACACACACACACACACACACACACACACACTGCCTACTTGCCAGAGATTACACCCATTTTTGGGAGAAACTTGAGAACAATGACACTATCACAAAAGCTTCCCCTGAGAGAGGGAAGAGGTGGTAGGACCCTAAGGGAATCCAAGTTGGAATGCCACATCAGATCCTTCCTTGCCTGAGCCAATGCTGGGGACTGGAACACTTTGCAGGGTGCCCCAGGAGACGAGGGACAGCCTGGAAGAAAGTGAAGTCCAAAGAAAATCATGTTGCGGGTGAGGCAGGACAAGTGTAGGTCCAAGTCAAGAACGCAAGGATCAGAGTTCCCCAAGGTGAGGCCTGGCAGGGGCTTACAACCCCACAGTGGAACTTTGCAAGGTGGAAGCCTGCCCAACGCTAGTCCTGGATAGATCCTTGTCCTGGACTCAAAGGTGCCTCTGGGAAATGTAGGCAGCTCTCCTTAGACACGACCATAAACGAGTATGCTAAAAACAATTGCCGCGAAGTGAAAGTTCACAGCGGTGCACCAGGCCTGGGCTCAGCACTTTCAGGTGTGATTAGTGCGTATGTGTGTGCGTGTGTAGGTGCACATGTGCCATGGTGTGAACATGGAGGTCAGAGGACAACCTCAGGTATTGTTCTTCCCCTTGCCTTTTTCTCCCCCCCCCCTTGCCTTTTGTTTGAGGCAGGATCTCTTTGTCTTTCACTGCTGCACTTGCCAGGCAAGCTGGCCCACAAGCTTCCAAGGATTCTTCTGTCTCCCCCTCCTGCCTCACTCAAGGAGTACTGAGATTACAAATGCACGCTACCAGTTATCTGAACTCAGGTCTTCATGCATGTGTGGCAAGCACTTTACCCGCTGAGCCTTCTCCCCTGCCCAGATATGATTATTTTTAGTTGCTCCAATGCCCGTGAGGTGGGCATCACCCAGCAGAAGAGGGAGCAGAGACCCCAGAGCAGTCACTTCTTCAAGGTCACATTCATATCTGTCTCTTACTGACAGTCTGCACCTGCAGAGAAGCGAGTACCTTCCTAGTGTTGGGCCTGGGCCATCCATTTAAATATTTTATCTAGAAATAGTTTCAAGGGCTGGAGAGATGGCTTAGCAGGCACATGCCTGTGAAGCCTAAGGACCCCGGTTCAATTCTCCAGGTCCCACGTAAGCCAGATGCACAAGGGGTACACTGTCTGGAGTTAGTTTACAGTGGCTAGAGGTCCTGGCGTGCTCATTCTCACTCTCCCACTCTCTCTTTCTCTCTGTCTCTAATAAATAAAGTAAAATAAAATCTTAACAAAAAGAAATAGTTTCAAATTAACAAAAGTGGACAAAAATAATTCAAACGATATTCTTATATCCTTGTATCTCAGATCCACATATTAAGATCTCTCCTAACTTACTGTATTATCATATAAGTACTATGCACTAACCAATTGCACAGCTGGACCTCCAGTATTGTCTATATTTTATCATTGCACTTATATACATGCATCTTTTCTGGACTTTATGAGAGTAAAACAACTCTTCCTCCCCTAAACAACCCAAAGAATAGGCACATCCCTGACATAATCAAAATATGACTATGAGTTAATCTAACATGACTACAACATTCATCTAATCTCCCATTTATATTCCAGCTTTGCCAGGCAACCTCATAATGTTGCCGCAAGATTTCTCCAGGGATCAGGTGTTGCGCTCCATTATGTCTCTATGGTCTCCTTTAACCTGGAGCTCTTACTGCCTTCCCTAGCTTTCATGACGCCAACTCCTTTGAAAAACACAACCCCCGCCACTGTTTTTAATAAAATCTTCCCATTTTGTCTCGTGTGTCTTTGTAATTGGATCCTGGTTATGCACCCTTGACCAGAATCCTGCACAGCCCCCTCTTTTGGAGGCATTTGGTTTATGTATTGGTTTTGAGACAGGTAGCCAAGGCTGGCCTTGAACTCCCAATTCTCCTGCCTCTGCCTCCCAGCATAGGTTCCCTTGGTTCTTCTCGGGGGATCACATCTGGAGACATTCACTAGCCTTCCTTACGGAGGTGCATTTTGGTCTCCCCATCTTGGTATTACCAGTTTCTCCATTTCACAATGCTGGCTGGTTATTTTCCTCCCTGAAAATGAGGCAGCAGTCAGTGAGAAGTGCTTTAAAGCCCTGCAGGTCCCCTTCCACTTGAGCCCCATCCCCCAGAGGCAGTTTCCGTTCACAACCCTCTTCTCAGCCACTCATTCCTGTACTTGGTACGGAGTTATTTGTTATCTCTGTGGATTCATGAACCCATCCCTGTTTTCTGACGCTTCATTATTTCTCACTGTACTCAATTATTTGGGTGTTTAAATGGTTTCAGATTTAATGGGAGGGGTCCCTTCAAGCTAGCTCGCACGAAATATTGATTTTGGGTCTAAGAGGCCCCAGGCCCATGTTGCACCTGTTCTGCACAAGCCCAGATTCAATCATTTTTCTGAGGAGCTCTGGTTCCTTTTCCTGGGCGATGAGATTAGATGCCAGCATCTGGGCACTCAGATGTTCTCTGCTGGGTGCTGCTGGCGTCTTTACTTGTTGGCCCTTTGAAGGGATAAAATTAGGAACTACTCGCATGTCTTCCATACATACATAAGCATGCAATTACATGCGTGCAAAGAGCTTCTGCATAATTAGATGCATTTATACATTCAGTTTCCTGCTGTAGGAATTGAGTCCACATAGATGCTCCAGTTCCGATTCATTTCCACAGGTGATTTCCACAGGGCCTTCCCCACCAATATTTATTTGACCTCCTGCCCCAGTGAAACCATCAATACAGCATTCATTGGCTCAGTCCTTCATTACACCCAAATCACTGTGAGAATTGCTTCTCTGAGCAGGGCGTGGTGACACACACCTTTAATCCCAGCACTCGGGAGGTTGAGGTAAGAGGATCTCCCTGAGTTCAAGGCCACCCTGAGATTACATAGTGAATTCCAGGTCAGCCCGAGCTAGAGTGAGACCCTACCTTGAAAAACAAAAACCAAAAAAAAGAAAGAAAGAAAAGAATTGCTTCTCTGACACCAACAAACTTCCTCTCCCCACCCGCTTACCCCAGCTGCCATGTTCATACATTATGTGTTGGTACATTTCCTTCTTTCTTTTTCAAAAGGTAGCCCATTATACATCCCTTCTATACTTTATTTGTTCGATAGTATGTCATGGAAATCACCTCATGCTAGTTCGTAGAGGGCTTCCCCATTCTTTTTCACAGCTGCAGGAGTCTTCATTGTAGGGTAGATACCAAGGTTTATTTAACTGCTGTCCTGCGTATGATGAGCTGGGCAGTTCCCTATATTTTTCAGTTACAAATAATACTGGAACGCTGTGTCTTCTGCTTGGAAGTGTGTACCTTCAGGGTGTATCTCTGGGAATGGATTATTGAGTCGAAGCGAGAGAGAGAAAGAGACAGTGTGTGTTAGGTGTTGCCAGACCTCTCCATAGGGCTGCACCAGTCCGCTTCTCCTGGCTGAGGTTTCTTCACAACTGTGCCAATAAACAGTATCACCAATTGTTTTGACAACCTTGTGGGCATGAAACAGTACCCTAGTTTAATTTTAATTTCCACTTCTCTTATGAAAAGAGAACTTTTTCATGTTGTTTTGTTGTTGTAGTAGTTGTTGTTTGTTTGTTTGTTTGTTTGTTTGTTTGTTTGTTTGTTTGTTTGTTTTGAGGCAGGGTTTCACTCTAGCCCAGGCTGGCCTTGAACTCATGGCAATCCTCCTACCCTAGTGCTGGGATTAAAGGCATGCATCACCACACCAAGCTAACTTTTTCATATGCTTAAGGATCATTTCAATATCTTTGTTTTTGAAGAATTGTTCATAACTTTTGCCTGCTTCTGTTGGGCTTTCAGCTCTTTGTTCCTCGATTTTCAGGTCCTTTGTCGTAATCTCCTCATTGCTGGGACAAAGCACCTGAGCAAGAGCAGCTGGTGGGAGGAAAAGATTTATTTTAATTTATAGTCTTGAGAGGAAGCTTCATGATAGCAGAAGAAAGCATGGCATGAGCAAAGGCTGGACATCACCTCTGCCACAGCAGGTGATAAGTTCTAGCAAGGGGAAGCTGGCTTAACACCCATAAGCCCACCCCCAACAACACACCTCCTCCAGCAAGGCTCCATCTCCCAAATTGCCATCAGCTGGGGACCAAGCATTCAGAACACATGAGTTTCTGAGGGACATCTGGTTGAAACCACCACAAACCTTTTTATAATATTAGCATTAAACCTTTGTCTATTGTGTATGTAGCAAATATTTTCTCCTGATTTATCATTTCCCTTTGACTTTATTTATGAGGCTTGCCATATGATTTTTTTTTAATTTTGTTGTCAAATTATTCACTCTGTCTTACCTGTGGATTTGTAGTTACAATGGGGAAACTTTTTCTTCTACCTAGGTTATAGAAAACCTCACCTGTGTAGAAAAGTAACTTTTTTTTTTTTTTTTTTTTTTTTTTTGGTTTTGCGAAGTAGGGTCTCACTCTGGTCCAGGCTGACCTGGAATTAACTATGTAGTCTCAGGGCGGCCTCGAACTCATGATGATCCTCCTACCTCTGCCTCCCAAGTGCTGGGATTAAAGGCGTGCGCCACCACACCGGCCTGGAAACTTTCAATGGCCATGTCTTCCATTGAAAAGATAAACCACAATTTCATATTGATTCTAAGAGATGGATTGGAGGTCTCAGGCTGCTGGTGTGGAAGGCAGATGAGGGCAAAAGGGGAGCAAGTTCAGCTCTTGGAGGTGTGGAAACCCAAACTCTGATGGCTTTAGAACAGGGAGAGAGGCATCCCCTGCCCCGAAGCGAGGGGCTTTCAACAGAAGGTGTCAATGCACATGGAGTAAACACAACCCAGGACATCACCTTGGAAGAGGAGAAGATGTTCTGGACGAGCAGAGAAAGAACCTTGGGGCAGAACCAGGCCAAGCACTTAATCAAGTGCTCACTTGAAGGGCTACACAAGGACAAGGCTGGGCTCTGGGGGTACACACTTCCTAGAATGCTACGTGAGCCTCGCAGTGGGGAAGGAAAATACTGGGGACAATGCGACTTCATGGGTGAGGAGCCACTGGCCAAGTCAGCAGTGGCAAGAGTGGTGTGGGGATAGGTGGGAGGAGCCTGGATCTTATCCCAAAGATGGTGGGAAACCACTGCAAATTGAAGAAATGTAAGAAATTCTGCCCCCGTGACGGAAACGAGAATGAAAGGAGCCTCTTCCCAGAGCTGATGTCAAAATTAAATAAGATAATTGTTGGAAACATTTTCAGCTGGCATCAGGCCTGCCTGGAGTCGTTCAATAATAACTTATTTCATGTATTTTGAGGAGAATCTACTGATTTTCTTAATCAAGTTTTAGGTCCAACATCCATGATACAGGGGAACTGTTCAAATCACAAAGTAGGGCAAGAAAGTTAACACAAGGGCTGGAGTGGGGAGCGGCTCCACAATTGAGCCCTGGCCTAGCGCACACAGCACCCTACAAAAAAGGAACAAAAGGGCTGGAGAGATGTCTTAGCAGTTAAGGCATTTGCCTGTGAAGCCTAAGGACCCAGGTTCCACTCCCCAGTACCCATGTAAGTCAGGTACACATGCTGGCGCATGTGTCTGGAGTTCGTTTGCAGTGGCTGGAGGCCTTGGCGCACCCATTCTCTCTTTGTCTTTCTCTCTCTCTCTCTCTACTTGCAACTAAATAAAATATTTTTTTAAAGGATTAAAATTTGAGGTCAACTCAAGTCTGGAAACATCTTGGGAGAGGGACCTTATTCAAGGACCGTAAGAAAGAGATAGAAGGCAGTGCCAAGGCCCCATTTTGCAGCAGTGGAAACTAAGGCCTAGGGAGCTTCTCAGCAAGTTGATGGCCCACAGTAAGTTTAGAGCTATGTTCATATGGGCAGACTTAGCACACTTGTTCCCCCTTCTTCCCCTTTGCCAACCCTGGGTTTCTCTGTCTCTGCCAGAGGCCTTGCTAGAAGCCCAGGAAAATAGAATGTGGGCCACTCTGACCCAGAGAGAAAGGACTAGCCACAAGCAGGAGGAGGGAGCTAAGGGACAGCAGCATTCTACACCTCTCTGCACCCCAGGCTGCCCCCAGAGAGAACTGCCTTGTCCTCCCCCTCCCCGGCTCCTGCAAGGGGCCCAGTGGAAGGCCCAGTAAAGACCATTTCCTTGTGACTCTATGGGTCATGCCAATCAAGTGTGTGGGGAAAATAATAAGTCTCCAGCGATGTGGCCACTGCGTCCTTTCGAGCTGGCTTATCTACTCCCCCAGCTCCTGTTGATGGAGGCCAGGAGGTTGCAGAATCTCCCAGAAGTCTGGTGGAGGGAGGGCTGGCAGATGCTGGCTGTTGGCTCCCACCCCTCTGCCCCTGTCAATCCTGCAGCTCCTGCTGGGAATTAAACATCCTGGAGCAGATTTCCCAAGGTCCCCAGCCCTTCCTTCCCCACAGCCCACTCCACCAGCTGGGTAACAGGCCACAGCATATTCCTGGGGCACTGGGAAGATTCATCTCACTAGGGACTTCCCATCAGGAAGCTTAAAATCCACCTGCCAGTTTCCTTTGCCTTGCCCTGCCCAGCCACAGCTCCAAAACCTGTGTGACGCAGATGCCTCTGGCGAGCTCCCCAGGATTTGCCTGCTAGTGCCTCTGCCTGTTGCTTGAAGGTGTGGCCCCAGCTGTTTGAGTAGGCCTTGCCTTGTCTGTTTTATGTGTGTGTGTGTGTGTGTGTGTGTGTGTGTGTGTGTGTGTGTGTGTGTTTTAGCAATCCCAACAGACTGCCTTTTTTTTTAATGCTGGGAGGGGCAGGGCCTCCAGCCACTGCAATCAAACTCCAGATGCGTACGTCCCCTTGTGCACATATGCGACCTTGCGCACTTGCATCACTGTGCATCTGGCTTATTTGGGACCTGGAGAGTCAAACATGAGCCCTTAGGCTTCACAACCAAGTGCCTTAACTGCTAAGCCATCTCTCCAGCCCTGTGTTTTTGTTTGTTTGGTTTTGGTCTCAAGTACTTGTGAATAAGAGACTATTTGCCTCTTTCAATATGAACTATCTGAGAGCTGGGGCTTCTGTCTTTTCAACTTGGAACCCCCTGGGTGCAAATGGAAAGACCACAGTCTTTCAGGACAAGAAGGGATGAACTTGAACTCTGACCTGACATTTGCCAGGTGGCCTTGGGGAAGCCATGTGCTCTGACTGAGCCTCCATTTCTTCATTTATTTTAGCATATTCAGGGTATAGTTATACCTGCCTTGCAGGGTGATTGTGCAGACTAAGCAGCAAGGGTGCCCTGCACACCCAGTAGCTGATCTCCAGTAGTCACTATCACTCATTCATAGACACCTCCTTGGTATCCGTAGTCCAAGGCAGACCAGGGGAAGCAAGCTGACATGAGGGCCCCTCAGACCTCGTGGAAAGCTTCCTGCCGCTGACTAGGGCCGGTTGTTGGTGATGAATGAGTACTAGGCCCGTCTTCAGGTGTGACAGTCTCTCCCATCACTGGGACAGTGGTTCATCCAGTTTCTTTCCAGCCACGCAGTTGCTAAGATTAGCCCCTAAAATCTGGAGATGGGTGGTTTCTGGGATTTTGCTCACAGAGTGGAGGACCTGGTCCAAGGGAGGGTTATGAGGCTGGCAAGAGAGGAGATTCAAAAGTACCACATTGCTGGACTCCTAAGCACTTGACATGACATCTCCTTGACATGACATGACATGACTGCTCACCAAAAGATGCCAGAACATCCTGCTCCTCCTTCAGTCTTGTGGCTTCCTCCCCGTTTTTAGTTTTTGGCCTGGCCTGGGAGCCCTGGACACTCAGGCTCTATGGGCTCAATTAGGGCAAGAGAGAATTTGGGGGTCCAGGTCCAGAAGAGTGGGACCTGCCACCCCTTGGCTCCAGCTTCTTATGGCCCATTCCTAGCTGGGCAGGGGGTTAAGAGTTAACGGAAGTCAGGCTGTGTGCACAGTGTAAGGTGCATCCCCTTGTGGGGTCAGGAAGGGAAGGGGGTGGCCCCGAGGACATGGTTATCCAAGGGAAATACCCTGTGACATTCCTTAGCAGCAATCAGGAAGACTCCCTCTCCATCCCAGGCCACGTCAGGTAGGTCTTCTGTCACCTGTCAGTGCAGAGCCTGACTAGGAGCTGGGGTAAGCCGAGGGAGGTGAGCTGGCTTAGGAAGGCCCAGCGAGGAGCAAGCCTTACACGAGTGCATACATATGTGGGGGCTCCACACACTCTGCTAAGGTATTCCTGCATCTTCTTTTCTGCCCGGCTCCTTCTGAGCATCTAAGAAGCGGCAGGAGGACGCCCTGATGCCCCTGGCCCGTTAGCCAAGACTAAAGAGACTAGTCTGAAAACGCTTGTCTCCCCAGGTGGAATGCCCCTCCTTGCTCCTGATGTCGGTCTGATATCCCCAACACGTCTCTTCTCTGGGAATATGGAGCTCAGGACACCTCCCAACCCAGTCTCCTCTCAGCATGCCTATCTCCTGGAAAGACTGCAGACCTACCAGTCTAGTGAAGGACTCATGGGTCCAAATGCCCCCCAGAATAGAACGGCTAGGCAAACTCTTTGCCCACAGTCACCCAGTACACGAGGACATTGCAATGGAGCCGGCAGTCCTCTGACTACATGGTACATGAGCAACGGCCTCATCACCCCATCATATAGGCCATGTCATGAGAGCATGGGAGGACACTGTAACTGCATGTCTGGTGTAGGTTAAGAGAGATGCCGTGTGAGGAAGGAGACCAAGTCAAGGATCGCCCCTTCCTCCATCGTCCCTTTCAAGAGGGAGGCCATGTGCGTCCCTTTCAAGAGGGAGGGCATGTGCGTCTCTTTCAAGAGGGAGGGCATGTGCGTCTCTTTCAAGAGGGAGGGCATGTAGTTATTTGTCCTAAAGGAGATACTTTTAAAAATAAAAGTTGGGCTGAGGAGATCACTCAGTGATTAAAGGAGCTCGCTTGCAAAGCCTGCTGGCCTGGGTTTGATTCTCCAATACCCACATAAGGCTAGATGCACAAGATGGCATATGTGTCTGGAGTTTGTGTGCAGTGGCAAGAGGCCCTGGCACACCCATACTTACGCTCTCTCTCATAAACAAACATATTTCAAAAATAAAAGTTAGCATCGTTATAAGGAAAAGCAGGTGCAAATGAGGCCTGCCCTATCAAACAGGAGACTCCCTGAGCCAAAGCTCTCAGCTGCTTTCTCCTCCCCATTTTGCCTGTGAAAAGACCAACTCCATGACCCCGTCCAGGTGGCTAATGGCCTATGGCACCCTTAGAGGGCCCTTCACCTCTCCAACCCTTGGCATCCTCATTAATAAATTTTGCTCATTTATTCTGCAGATACTGTTTTGTGCCCTCTGTGTACAGGACAATGGGCTGGGTACTACAAGGTCAAAAGTGACTAAGTTGGGGCCCTGACCTTGGTCCAGCACTCTCAGCCCCCTGCGGTCCCCAGCCACTCAAGAAACTGCAGCCTACGTAGGCAACTGTCTTGTTTAGGGAGCAAGCAGTGGCGTAAGAGGGGAGCGGGGCTCTCTGAAGTGTGAGTCATGGCATAGTAAGGACCTGGCCTCCCAGATGGGGGGAACGAGCCTGTCTTGCAGAAAAGAAGAATGAACGGAAAACACGCAGGACGGTGCGCTCAGTCATGTGTTAGGAGGTGGGAGAGTTGGGCTTCAAATCAAACTGCCTGCCAGGAAATCTCTCCTCTTTCCTCCTTTCTTACCTTTCTATTGTCTAGTCCCAGCCTGCTCCCCACCCCTACCCAGTCTTCTGGACAGCAGAGCTAAATGCATAACAGAAGCAGATCCAGAGCCCTGGGGCAGTTTAACAAGTCACCACCATGGCCCGGGGATCTTCATTCCGCCTCTTCCCTCTCATGCTCTCAGATGCCACACTGGGAAGTGAACCTACAAATCTTCTGTCTCTAATCAGTTTTCCCAAGTGGCAAAGGTAGAGAAGAACGTGCTGAACATGATGGGGTTGATCTGTGGGGTGGAAAGTTTAAAAGCCCACTTGTCACAAGACCAATCCATTATTGATTGATTTCCCATTAAAATATTAGTAAGGGGCTGGGGAGATTTCTCAGTGGTTAAGGCTTTTGCCTGCAAAGCCTAATGACCCAGGTTCAAGTCCCCAATTCCCATGTAAAGCCAGATGCACAAAGTGGCACAGGCATCTGGAGTTTGTTTGCAGTGGCTGAAAGCCCTGGTATGCCCATACTCTCTCTTTCACCCCTCCCCCCTCTCTCTTTTTTTTTTTTTTTTTTTGGAGAGAGACAGAGAGAGAGGGAGAGGAAGACAGAGATGGGCGCACCAGCAGTCTCTCAGCTGCTGCGAACGAAATCCAGATGCGTACACCCCCTTGTGGTCAAGTGCGGCATTGTGCCCTTGCATCACTTTGCATCTGGCTAAACGTGGGACCTGGAGATTGGAACCAGCCTTCTTAGGCTTAGGAGGCAGGCGCCTTAACCGCCAAGCCATCTCTCCAGCCCCACCCTCTCTCTTTATCTCTCTGCTCAATGATAGCTCAATGATTAAGACACTCACCTTCAAAATTTAACGACCTGGATTTGGGTTTGATTCCCCAGTGCCCACTTAAAGCCATATGCCCAAAGTGGCATATGCATCTGGAGTTAGTTTGCAGTAGCTAGAGGCCCTGGTGCATCCATTCTCTCTCTTTCCCTCTCTCGCTCTCTCTCTCTCTCTCTCTCTCTCACACTCACACACACACACATATTCTATTTGCAAATAAATAAAATATTTAAAATATATATATTAGTGAGGAAATTGTCCCAAACAGGTTAAACGAATTGTCTGAGTTAGATACCAGGTCTAGCTCTTTGACCTAGTGCTACTTCCTGTGTGCTATCTGTCCCTGCCCTCATTTTTCATCTGCACGTAACATGATTAACAATTTCCTTATGTATACATAATGTATTTTTATCATAATCCCTTCCCATTACTTTTTTTTGTCCCCTTTCTACTGAATTCCTTTTTCTTTCCAATTAATCCCTCTTCTATTTTAATGTCATTTGGGGGGCCATCCTCCATCATCTATAACAACATATTGATGGACCTCATATCATATGGGTCTTGTGCAGGGAGTGAAAGATACTGTGAGACCATAAATGCATTGGTCATTTTGTGTCTGGAGATAGCATTTTAAAGCACTCCTTCCCATTCTTTGGCTCTTACATTCTTTCCACCACCTCTTCTGCAATGGACCTTGAGTCTTGCAGGGGAGATAATAGAGATGGCTCTGTGCTGTACACTCCACTATTACTTCTCAGCACATGGATGAGTTTATTTTATATTCAAGCAGAGAGAGACAGAGAGAAGAAAGACAGACACACAAAGAGGGAATAGGCACACCAGGGCCTTTAGCCACTGCAAATGCAATTCCAGGCACATGTGCCATTTTGTGTGTCTGGTTTTACATGGGCCCCAGGATATTGAACGCAGGTCATTAGGCTTTGCAGGCAAGTGCTTTAATCTCTGAGCCATCTCTCCAGCCCACATTGATGAGTTCTGAGTCTCCATGTCACTACCAAACAGATGGTTTTTATATTAAGAAAATATGCTGGGTGTGGTGGCACACCTTTAATCCCAGAACTTGGGAGTCAGAGGTAGGAGGATCACCGTGAGTTGCAGGCCACCCTGAGACTACATTGTGAATTCCAGGTCAGCCTGGGCTAGAGTGAGACCCTGCCTCGAAAAACAAAAACAAATAAACAAAAGTATGTATACATATCTAATAAAAGGGAAATTATTTTAAAATTACCAAAATTGAGCAGTTAAAAATATTTTTGTAGTGCTATAGATGGAACCCTATGGTTTTGATCAGGCTAGGCAAGTAGCCTACCACTGTACTAAATCCCCAGTGTCTATCTAATTTAAATAATTGTAGTGTACATTTATATTTCATTGTTTCTTTATTGATTTTAGGAACTGAAAAAATCAAGAAAAAATAAAATTTAAAAAAAAAAAACTGGCTGGAGGGATGGCTTCGTGATTAAAGCACTTGCTTACAAAGCCAAAGGACCCAGGTTCAATTCCCTAGGACCCACATTAGCCAGATGCACAAGGTGGCTCATGCATTTGGAGTTCCTTGGCAGTGACTAGAGGCCCTGGCACACCCATTCTCTCGCTCTCTCTCTTTCCCTCTTTCTCTCTGTCAAAAAAAAAAAAAAAAAAAAAAAAAAAGTTACATATACATATAACACAGATGTTTTGTCCTAGTCTGTTTAGAATTTGGATTTTGGTGCATCTGTCATATAAAAGTTAACTTTATGTAATCAAATTTGTCACCACCCCCATGGCTTTTGGGCTTCCTATAACGCATAGGAAAACCTGCACACTGGTGATATATTTGTCACACACAAATTGGCCAGCCCTGGATATGGAAGCTTCAGGGCAGAGAACCTGGGAGGCTGTCCTGTAGCAGGCAAGCAACTCCCCAGGATTGTCTTGCCAGAGCCTTCTCCCAGGAGGCCAGGACATCTTATCAGAATGACCGTCACCCTGGATCCACACACCCACTCATGCTTTGTGCCAGGCTCTGCCCTGGCTCCCTGAGGGTCTGGCTTAATGATAAGCTCACTGGAGTGAATATCGGCCATAGCAACTTCTGCGTGTGTTTTCTTAGCCACCAAGGCCATGCCAAAGCATGGGGACATATTTTTTCCTTTCTGTGGCACTCTCTCCACCCTTGGCCCTGTTAGAGATCTGAAAGCCTGCTGGTGTGGGCGGCACCTTTATCTCACTGTAGCTGCTTTTATGAGAAACTTTTCCCTGAGCCAAACATAGAAAAATTATCTTTTCAAACATACCATTCAGTGTGATTTTATAAGCTCTTCAGTAATTGCCCTTGCATCTCTCAAAGGAACCTTGAACCCCAGTGGCTTGTTGATTGAAAGGAAGAGAGAAACATGGGTGACCAGAAAAGTTCAGAAAAAGACTTTTCCATCTCCTTGGGGTTCATCCTTACTTGCTGTTTATGAAAAGGGGGGAAAGGAGGAAGATGGCTTTGAAAAGTCTCTTAGGATGACAGACCTAGACTCTACTGGCTTGCTCTTTCTCTTACACACACACACACACACACACACACACACACACACACACACACACCCCCAGTGCAGTGGTCCCATGTAACATTTCCAAGCAGGTAACTTAATCACCCGGTCTGGGCTGTGTCACTGCCTTTCTTAGTGCTACATGTTTTCAGGGTGTGTGTCTGCCTGTGCCTGCATGTGCATGTGTGTGTGTGTGTGGGTCAGGGCTAGGTAACAGTTAACTCCAAAGAGAAGAGGGAAGAAACAGAGGCCCCAGTAAAGGAGCAGCTCTAAGGAGGAAGGCACCAGGCCAAAGGCTCAGAATAGCCAGCCCTGGCGCCGAAGGGTGAAAAGGGCAGAGGAAATGAGTGGGCTAGCCTGTGGGAGGGGTGGGCAGGGCTGGGAGGAGAAGCCAGGAGGGTGGGTGGGTGTGCATCCAGGGCCTGGGGAAGATCACAGGTCCGTGAGCACTTTCTGAGTGGAGGTTCAGAATGGGCAAGAGGCTTGTGAGGGCGGTGGGTGGTGCTGGACATTGCCTCTGGCCAAGGAAGGATGGGTCACATTACCACCTCCGGATGGCCATTGTGCAGAGAGCAGGCACAGACAGTGCTGCTGGAAGGGCAGGATGGAGGTCAGCAGGCTAAGCAGGAGAGACCTGGGCCAGCTTAGCCTTGGCCTTCAGTGGAGGACCGTCCCTGCAGGCAAAGGAAGAGGCCTCTACCTGAGCTGGGGCTGGGAGGGAGAACCAGCATCAAGAGCTGCCCCCCTTCAGTACAGATGATGTGCCCCAGTCTCCTTTGTGCTTAGCATACAGGATGCGCCCAGCAATTGTCTAGGGCTTCACTGACTGAGTCCCAAAGGGCTTGCTCCAGTGTGGTCAGCCAGCAGCTTCTAGAGCCACTTCACTAAACTGCCACCCCACGTAACAGATAGTACGCTCCCTCTCGGATTGCACTTGCCACTGCTGACAATGCAGTATGCAAACCCTGGAAGTGCCTCCCCACTGCAGACTCCTTGTTCATGTGCCCGTAATATGGGACTCTGTCCACCCTGTTGCTACCCCTCACAACTGAACCAGTTCCTCTCCCTGTCATGAACCAGTCTTGCCTAGCTCGCACAGCTTCACTTCCTGGGATAGAGTCCCCAACAGCATCCCTGATGAGGAGGCGGGACTCGGTCACTGGGTCTGTAGAGCAGGTGAGAAACTGAGGGCCTGCAAAAGCTGAAGAGTCCGGCTCACCCTGTAGCAGAATTGGCTTTGTCCTCATGGAGCGCCGACGCTGTAATGCTGTATGTGAGCCGTGTAGAAGAGCAGATTCATGGGGACAAAGGATAGACCAGAGGTGATCAGGGGCCAGGGGTAGGGAAGGGTACTGCTCAACAGCTCATGAGAGGGGTGGGCAAGTAATGGAAACTGTGGTGACAGTCACACATTGTGGATGTGCTTATTGATACTGAATTCCACACTTAGAACGAGCCAAGAAGCTATGCTTTTGACTTATTGACCACAACTAAAAGAATTTTTTATCCTATAAGGATGAAGTAGTGGTCAAAAAAAAAAAAAAATATGTGCACACAATGTTGAGGCCAGCTTGAACTACATGGAGAAACCCCTTTCTCAAAAAGGGGGTACCTGAGTAGGTGCACCTGTGAGATACATTGCATTACCATTGGTGGGGAGGACTTCAGAAGCCCCACCCTCACTAGCTTTGTGCCCTTGAACAGGTCACCCTTCACTGTTTCTTCAACTGTTAAATGAACCCACTTAGGGGTTAAAGAGGACAGTAGCGTGTGCTGTTGGCCCAGATCAGCACAGAAGCCGGGAAGAGCAGTAGTCACAGGTCTGATGTTCATGCCCCCACATCCCTTGGTGTTAAACAGCTCAAGTTCATAGTTAGGGAGGGAACTGATGTTGGCTAGCATCCAGGGCTCTATTTTGAGGTTAACCTTGAGGGCCAAACATTTGGTAGTGAGAGGAGAGGTAAGGAGGCGTGGAGGGAGGATTGGGGAGCAGGCTTTGAAAGCTTGCTATGCAACAAGAATAGAGCCTGGGCTTTGTCTTCTAAGGTGGCCTGGCAGGTTAGGCAAGGACCAGAGCAGGAGGAGGAGGAAGCCAGGGTTTGGAGGTATGCTGGATGAATACATCCAAAGGCCTGAGGCCCAGAGACTGGGCCACTCTTCAGGGCAAGTCACTGGGTATTCACTGTCTCTAAAAAGACAGGCTGATTTCTGAAGTCTCTTCTCAGCTTCTCAGCCTCCTAGTTGGGAGCCAGCAAGAGGCAGCCTGCTTTCTCTGAATTGCTTTGTGATCTTGGACTGGAGTCTTCTGACTCCATAGCTGGAATCTTGGGCCCCTACTTGATAGTGGTATATGTTCACAGAGGTAATGTCGTCACTTCTACTCAGTGTGTGGACATCATGTAAGATGTACAGAGATCCTTTACCAGCCCGGGGGGAGGGGGAGGGCAAGTTACTTGACTTTTCTTTGCCTCAGTGCCTTCATATGTAAAATAAGGAGAACAAATTGGGCATGGTGGCACATGCTTGTAGTCCTAGCCCTCAGGAGGGCAAAGTCAAGAGGATCCCCAAAAGTTCAAGGTTTGGCTGGGCCACAAAGGGAGGCTCAGTCACCCACTCTGTCTCTAACAAACCAAACAATAAAAAATTAACAATTCCAGCTGGGTAGTGGAGAATACAGGTTGGGGTGAGGACTAAATGAGTTAGGAGTGTAGAGTTATTTAATAGGACCTGGCACACAATAGGTGTGTCTCATTGAGGTCTGGAAATCCTTCCATGTGCAGATTACTTAAAATGGTTCAATTAATCATGGCCTGGGTTACACTGAGCTTCTGGAGAGGTCCCAGAGCGGGCACAGGCCCTTTCTCTGCTTTCAAGGGCTTATCAGCCTGTGCTCAGTGATGCAAACATGGCCCCTCTTCAAACAACAGCCAGCAGGACAGGGCAGCATTCAAGCCCTGGCAGGATGGGCGCTGGGGGCAGGGGTACAAGAGAGCAAGGGATTACAGAGAAGTGGGCTTGAGCCAGGCCAGGCAAAGAGAAAAAGACAGGGGAGTGTATACGTGTACATGTGAGTGTGAGTGATGGGATCATTTTGTGTGCACAAGTGTGTGTTGCTGGAAAACCAAAAGCAAGCATGAACAAAGGCTGACTTGGAAACGGAAGTGTGGGTCTTAGACACTCCTAGCAGTGCCACATTTTGGGTTGTGTGGTGGCCACGTGCCCCTTTCTGCCTGTGGCTCATGGAATCTGCCTGTCTGTGAGTACAGGAGCAAGCCCTTGTGCATAACCCAGGGTGTGATTAATTTAATTATTTCAAAAGCCCCTTTGGTATTTCACGAGGGTCATGCCCCTGGCTGTGGGCTTCAATAGAACTGCAGCAGGTTTCAATAAAATCAATTAATTTAATTTGATTTGGTTTTATGTACTTGGAGCGGGTGCCTCCTGAACCCGGTATGAAAATTATTACAGAATAAAAATGCATATTAGTACTCGGAGCCCAGTGCCCTTGGACTTTCATGATGGAGCCTTCAGTGCTGATCAAAAGCACAGCTCCCACTGCCCTGCACTAACCCCCTCCAGAGAGGACAAGACTGCTGGCAGATGTTCGGACTGCTTTCCTCCCTCCCTGAAGCACTTTTTGTTTTGTTTTTCAAGGTAGGCCCCAGCTGACCTGGAATTCACTATGTAGTCTCAGGCTGGCTTTGAACTCGCAGCAATCCTCCTACCTCTACCTCCCAAGTGCTAGGATTAAAGGCGTGCGCCATCCCTCTCTGCTCTTAAGCACTTTCTGACAGTGGAACAAATGCATTTCTATTTCTAGTTCTCAAAATGGGTCGAAAGAGATTTTGTTCAGCCTTATCCCCAGCTTCCCTGGGGTGGATGCCGTCCTAGCTGATAATTGAATGAACTGAATCCAGTTAGGTGTGATGAACTGAAAGGCAGCTGGCTCCACCCCAGAAAACATACTTGAACTTGGGCAAGCACCTTCACTTTTCTAGGCCGTTGCTTCATCTACACTACCTATGTGGGAGAAAGTTGGACAAGGGCTTGTGAGGAACCTTCCAGTTGTAAGGCTTCCATGCCATTAGAGTTCCTACTTCACAGAATGGTTTTGGGGAACAGAATTCTGCACCCTGGAGAAGTGGTTCTTCTCCGTATTTTTACAGACCCAGAGTCACGGAGTCCTCCACTTGGGATAGTGACCAGGTTCACCCACATTAAAAGGTGGAGATTTTGCCTAGGACTGATGTTCCAACAGTCCTTTCATGTCTTCCTCTGGCCAGGATGGGAGAGACAGGAAAACCTTATAAGCCCAGAGAAGAACATTCCCCACCCCACCCCGAACCCCCAGTGGGAGAAAGCTGAGGAGCCTATTGCTCAAATATCCCCCAGGGATGCTGAGATCCCTAGGATGCAAGGCCTTCCTACTGACCCAGGGGATGGCCCTGAGGGCTGACTCTCACCACAGAGCCTGGCCTCTGTGGAGCTCTGCAGAGCACACACAATCTGCCTCCTCATTTCACTCCCTGCTTATAGATCTAAGATGCGCCTACTGTATGCCAAGAGCTGCCCTGGACTCTCCTCACGTGATCTTTAACCCAAGCCCTGGCTCTGTAAGAGTGTCATCCCTGCCTCCATTGTACTGCTGGGGGACTTGCAGAGAGCAGAAATACTTCTCAAGGTCTTTCAGCTAAGTGACAGCGCTGGGATCCAACGCCACACCTAACTGCAAGACTTGCAGCATCCCACAAGCAGGGGGCTTCCTGATGCAGCATGCTCCTGCCCAACCACAAGTACTGGAAGGTTTTAATGGAGGTCACGACGACTATGAGCTACGAACTCACAACACCCCACGAGGCACGACTCTCTCCATTTTGCAGATGCAAAAACTGAGGTGAAGAGAAGCAACGTGCCCGGGGTCACCCTGAAAACAAGTGAGCCCGGGACTGGCCGTGGTCACCGAGCTCTTAGCCTCTGGGGTTTGGTCCTCCACCCAGAGCTAGCAGCAAGCAGCCTGGCTGGCGGCCGGCGGGCCGGACCAAGGCTGGGGATGGGCGGCTGGCGGCGGCGGGTCGGGCTCCGCGTTCTGCTCTCGCCCTCTCCCGGGTCAACGCGGGTCCCGGCTGGGGGCCGTACGGGCCTCTCCCGCCGCCGAGACGAGACCCCGGGCCGGGGTGGCGCCGCGCTGCTTGGAGCCTGGGGCCCCCAGGGAGGAGGCGCGGGCGGGCGGGCTGGCGCGGGGTGAGAACGCGGAGAAGAGGCGGAGCCTCGGAGGGGTGTGGCCGGGAGGGTGGGCGGAGTCGGAGGAGGACTGGCTCGAGTGGCCGAGGACGGGTTCGAACTTCCTCTGTGCACTTTCCCCTTCTGCCTCCTTAGGGTTGGAGCCTGCGGGGCCCAGCCCGGAGGGAGAGGTCGATGAACCTGTCGGAACCGGCCTGGCAACTTGAGGGGTGCGTGTGTCTAGGGTCTAGCATCCTGTACCCTTCCAAGAAGGGCGAGTTTTCGTGACTCTGTCTGGGTGGTATTACAGTCCACCCCCCCTTCCCCATCCCGGCCCCATCCAGTCTCCGGGATGGGCTAGGTTAGCCCGAGGGAGACACCTTGTCCTCAGCTCGTCCCCGCCCCCAGCCCCTCCTGGGGAATTCACATCTGTGTACACACCTTTCTTTCCCCCTGCTCGGCTCCCCCAGCCCTCTGGGACTTAAAGTCTCCTAACTTGAATTCTGCTTCAAAGACCATCTCTTCCTTGCAACCTCCCTGCTGGGCCCCCATCTCTGTTCCAAATTCAGACTCTGCCAGGTTTCTGCATCCAGGCCACCTGAGCAGGGTGGGACCTGCACCTTTTGGCGGCTGAACGATAACTTACATAGTAAAATCCCAGAGTTGAATCCTTAGATTGCTTTCAGGGGTCCCTCGCGTCACAAGAAAGCTACTGTGTCTGCCTTGACACCCCTTCCCCCACGCGTCCCCAGTCTCTGCCTGTGGCCAGTCCAACTTCTCATTCAGCCCAATGCTATATTTGCACACAGCAACCCAGGACCCCCCCTGTACTCTTGTCAGGGGAGCTTGGTACATCCATGAACTTGTAGTTTTGATATGCCTGGAGTTCCTTGACCAAGATTAGGTTAAAATACCAGAATCCTTAGCAGAGCTGGGCTACAAGCACCTAGCCCACGGTTTTGTAGATGGAGCTTTTGAACCCCAGAGGGAAGTGACCTAAGGTTACACTGCCAATGACAAAGATGGAGCCACTACCCAGCTTCCTAGCTCCTACACGGGTTCCTTGGGTTATACTGTGATTTAATTTTAGGGCAGCTCTACGTCAGCCACATAGCATGACTCCTTAGTGACACAGGTGAGATGCTCAGGAAATACTGCTGGGGTTAGTGTACCAGCCTTCAACAAGAGGATCAGACTAATACAGTTTTTGGAAGAAATGACAAGAGCCTGGAATTCTAGCCCCTTCCCATCAGGAGTGGCAGCAAAATGTTTCTCCAGGGCAGTCAGCCAGTTAGTAGTGACAGTCACAGGAGCCTGGCATCATCTCCAGTCACTTCATTGTGCCCAAAGAGTGTTGATGGAAAGGAAGTCTAAGTGCGAGCCAAATTGGCAACTTCAGATCAGAACAATTAATGCGGCGACTCTTCTATTCATTATGCTCAGCCAGTATCTGAACAGGTTGCACAAGACTGGGGCATGTCTGCTCCTGCAGGAGTGCATGTGATCCTATGGCCCTGCCCGCCATTGTGCTGGCAAGACCACGGACTGGTAGATCTGAGGTCCCTGGGACTGGAGGTCCCTGTTCTCACCTCGGGGCTTTTCCGGCCTCTGTGATCCTGCTGTCCCCTATGCCTGGGGGATTCTGCCTCCTGGGCATTGGCTGTTAGTGAGCACTACTATGGTACACCTCTGGGATGGGACAGCATTTGGGAAGACTGAAAGCAGGAGGGGGTGGGAAATGGGACTTAGGCCACGATTGTGAACGTGAATAAAGAGACACGCCTGATGGAGATCCTGAGATCACTGAGATCGCTGCTGTGCAGTCCGCCTTTGCACTGCCCTGTGGCCACAGAACTCCAGATGAATAAATTACCAAAGACATGAGATTTAGATTGGGAAGGAAAGCGCACAGGTGTGACTTGCTCACAGAGACAAATTTTGATCAGAAGTAATTTGGCTCCATTTAGAATCATAAGCCTTTTATTTCCAAACATTCACTGAGTACCTTCTATGCGCCAGGCCCTCAGCTACATGTCTCATAAGAATTACTTTACCAACTCTAGACTAATTAAATAATTCTTCTCCCTATTTGGTGGTCGAGGGTGGTTAATAGCATATATGTAAGCATTTTATGTATTAGGACACAGAGAGGAGGAAAAGTAAAATTTAAAAGGGTAATCCATGACTCCTACCCCCTCCAGCAGCTTTCAGGCCCATTGGGAGAGGTAGACACAGGGACAGGCATGCAGTAAATGCACTAGTAAATGAAGGTAGGGGCTGCACGCCTTGACAGGGTCAGCTTCCCTGCCCCACGGTGGTGCTTGTGCCTAAAAGAGATGGAGCAACCAATCAAAGTGCAGGATGGGACTAAGGATGTCACTCAGTTGGTAGAGTACCTGCCTAGCTTGCACAAAGCCCTGGGTTTAATCCCCAGCACCTCATAAACAGGGCATGGCGACATGTACCTATAATCCCAGCAGTTGGGAGGTGGAGGCAAGAGCATCAGAAATCCATAGTGAGTTTGAGGCCAGTTTGAGAAATAAGAGACCCTGTATCAAAACCAAACATGCCCCCCCCCCAGACTCCTGTCTCTCCCTGAGCTTTTCTTTGGGAAGCACTTCAGCCTTGGTCATGCTGTGGCCTATTGAGCCAGTGCTTGCTGGCCTGCTCCTTTGCAGCCCAGAGGTAAGCCAGCTGTCATTTTTGATGGGTTCCCTGGCAGAAACTAAAATAAATGCAAAAGCAAAGAGAAGGAGGGCAAGGAAGAACAGAACTGGGAGCCAGGGTTTGCCCCCATGCTAACCTGGGCATATTTAACTTGCCAGTTTGTCCAGCTCAGGTACCGTCTTGTAACGGTTTGGCTTAGGTTTATCAAGCCTATATGTTCCTCTTTGACAAAACCTTCTAAGAGAGGAAGCAGGGACCACCCCCAGGCACTGGGGATGTTTGCCAGATTCCCTCCAGTCCTTGCCCTGCTCTGCACTCGCCAGTCATCCCCTTGGCTGGCATTGAAGTAACACTTCTGCAGCATGGGACCCACACTTGGAACCTTGCTATTAGTCCCCTTCGGTGTAGGGGCTGCAGAGGCACATGGTGAGCTAGGAGTTTATTTGGCTTGCTTGTCTGGTAATATGTAGCAGGGGCTATTCTAGGCACGTCACACATTCCTGCTCAGGTAATCCAGCCAGCCCCCTGTTAAAGAAAACTGTAGCAGTGACAGGCAAAAGAACTTGCCCCCAGGCCACCTGGTGATGGCAGTGCTAGTACAGTCCCACTCCAAAGCTGATGCAGTTCCAAGCTGCCCTCCTTCTGAGGCAGCTAGGTCCCTGCAAAGTTGATAGCTCACTTCACTGACCCTGGGTCTCAATATCCTCCTCTGTAAAATGAGGACAATATGAGTCACTCTGCATTAAGCCCTGAACAGTCACTTTAGGAAACTGAAGGGCCTCACAGGAGAGCTGTCTCTTGTCTCACCTTATTCCCAGGTGGGGTGATTCATCCCACTGTTGGCTCATCTCCCTTAGATGACCCCCATAATGACCTTCCTATAGTCAGCACAAACCACACATAGTGTCTGCATGATATTAATGTGACATTTATGATACTTCTTACTAGTAATGAGCACTTGCTTATTGAAGTTCTTTTCTTCCCAGTTTTTGTTTGTTTGTTTGTTTGTTTTTTGAGGTAGGGTCTCACTCTGGTCCAGGCTGACCTGGAATTAACTATGTAGTCTCAGGGTGGCCTCGAACTCTCAGCGATTCTCCTACCTCTGCCTCCCGAGTGCTGGGATTAAAAGCGTGCGCCACCACACCCAGCTCCAGTTTTTTTTTTTTTTTTAATTATTTATTTATTTGCAAGCAGAGAGAGAGAGAGAGAGAGAAGAGAGGCAGACAGAGAGAGAATGGGCATGCCAGGGCCTCTAGCCACTGCAAACGAACTCCAGATGCATGTGCCCCTTGTGCATCTGGCTTACGTGGGTCCTGGGGAATCAAACTGGGATCCTTTGGCTCCTCAGGCAAACGCCTTAATTGCTAAGCCATCTCTCCAGTTCATCTCCCCAGTTTTTAAAAAATATTTTTACTTTGATTTATTTATTTAAGAGAGAGAGAGAAAGAAAAGCAGAGAGAGAGAAATGGGCATGCCAAGGCCTCAGCACTGCAAACAAATTCCAGATGCATGTGCCACCTTGTGCATCTGGCTTATGTGGGTCCTAGGGAATAGAACCTAGGTCCTTTGGATTTGCAGGCAAGGGCTTTAACCATGAAGCCATCTCCCCAGCCTGAAAAGTTCTTTTCCCTGAGTTCCCCAGTTTATATGAAAAGACCACATAGGGAAAGCAGGCTGAAGCCCCAGGGCTCTGCCTGACTATGCTGGGCTCCTTTGCTTCACTTTCACCCATTGGAACTACACCTTGGCTGCCCTGGGCCACCAGTTAACTTTCAGCTAAAATCAGAAGATGGCTTGTCTGGAAGCCCCTCAGTGACATGTAGGGACCTAACCTCTCACCTTGCAGCTGGAGAGGCCCCTAAAAGTGCCCAGGCTCCTTCCCTGGCCCTGCTACCTCCTCTGTTATCCCTCATCACTTCAGCTACTGAAGACAGAAAGTTAAGAAAGACATAAACTTGACACTGGAATCTAGTACTCCTTCCTGACCCTTTCTGTGTTCCCCGATGTTTCCCAGTTGAAGGAAGAAGGGAGCAGGATTAATGGTGGAAATGGGTGTCATGTGAGCTCAAGACATGTCATGCAGCTTCTCAGGCTTTGGATGGTCCCAGCATTTGCCTGATGTCCTTGAGCACCCATTCATAATTCACAGCGACCAATGATAGCAGCGTCCATCTGGCACCACCCCAGCCAACGGGCACAAGCAGTATAGGACGCATTATATGGAGTCAGCAGAGAAAGTGAAAGGACACGCCCTTCTGTGTATTTCCTACTGTCCATGTAATGTGACCTGTACAAAGTTCCTACAAGGCCTAACTTACCCATTTGACAGATTGGCACATTGTGAGGGGCAAGTCCTAGACAGCAAGAAAGCAGAGCCCTAAGGGGCTGACACAGCCACCTCCCTAGGATTCAGCCTGTAGTCACGTCACGTGAGGACTTGTGGGTGTTCCTGTTGGGTGCTGCTGACCTCATGCCTGACTACTTCTGCTCTGCCTTCCCTTACCTCACCTCATTGTGCTTCCTGAGCTTTCATGTTAGTTTCCCTTGTACTGCGCTCACATTTGAGAGCTGATCCCAGTCATTTTGAGAGCAAAGTGGGGGTAAAAATGTGTCCCTACTGGGGTGGTTGTTAATCACTTCATGCCATCTCTCCAAAGGAGCTGGATTCACTGAATGTCGTGTGTCATGTTGGGCACACCCTGCTTCCTTAGGGATAAGGTAGGGAGCCAAGCAGCTCTGGCAGCCTGAATGGGCTGCTGTTCACACATGTTTCACAACACTTGGTGTGAAGGTATGATTGCAAAATCTGGTTTTCCTGGGCCTGGTGGTGCTCACCTGTGTTCCCAGTACTCAGGAGATGGAGGCAGGAAGATTAGTTATTCAAGGCCAGCCTCAGCTATGTAGCAAGTTCAAAGCCAGGTAGGGCTACATAAGACCCTATTTCCACACACATGCACATACCCACACACACAAGCACACAATCTGTGTTTGTTTGTTTTTTTCTGGTCTAGCCCAGTTTGCACTAAGCTTGTGATCCTCAAGCAGAGGTAGAGGACTCTAGGGGTGCTACATTCTCCCACCAACATACCCTACACCACACCAATATCCAAGTGCCAAGAAGGAGTTACTTTAAAATTTCGAAGAAATCAAACTTTATATAACAGATTAAAGAACGTGAGAGATTCAGGGAAACTCATTCCTCTAGTTGCCTCCTCTATATGACTTGGAGCCACAAACCTGAAAGCAAATCTAATAATCGTGAGCCACCGAAAGAGGTCACAAAACACAAGCCGTAACATAGATTCCCCTGAGGCCCACAGGCCGACAGGTCACATGGGGGACATTTGCTCTTGCTCTACAACCCTAACATACATATTTAACTTTCCGATTTCCAAGCCTTCATGACATCTGATGGAAAATGGAAATGTCGGATAGAGGCTTGCTAAGGAAAATCTAGTTAAGATACCAGGTCTTGCCCCATTGAGTGGACCTTGGGATGGGGCATTGGCAAGAGCTGGCACTTTAGGGTGAGGGTAGAGGGTTCCTTGAGTTTCCTGTTATGTAAGTGTCTTCCAATCCTTTAAGCAAGTCTCCTGAAACTTAGATGTTTAGTAGTGACAATGTAGCTCTAAGAGCCACTAGCTTAATCAGAGGACATAGATACCAGCTGGAGGTACCTGTAGGTAAGATGGCATGAGGTGGTAAGAAAAATAGGGATGGAGGATGAGGGCAAGTGCACCATGGGAAAACGACCACCATAAAATGGGGAGTGAAGAGCCAGGCGTGGTGGCGCACACCTTTCATCCCAGCACTCAGGGGGCAGAGATAGGAGGATCACGGTGAGTTCGAGGCCACCCTGAGACTACATAGTCAATTCCAAGTCAGCCTGGCTAGAGTGAGACCCTACCTCGAAAAACTAAAAAAAAAGGGGGGGGAGGAGTGAAGAAAAACAGGGCAAGGAAAAAAAAAACCTGCCTCTATAATAAAGCCCCAAACACATAAGGTTTTGCTCAAGGCTTATATTTTATTTTTAGAAGTAAGAAACAGTCCTATTTTGCGAAATAAAAGGAAACGCAGGGTAGATGCACATGTGGGAGACTGCTAGGGAAGAAAGGTTGGTGTGGGGTCAGCTTGGATTCGGAGTCACAGTCAGGGCCACCGTCACTCTCCCAGGTCACAAGCTCAGCCCTTGTCCTGCCCTGAAACATGGCCCGCTGGCTCAGTACACCTGGCTCTGCCCCCTTGCCTGGGCCACAGGGGTCACTGGGAGGGATTCCTCTCACCCCACCCCCACCAGAACTTGGGACCTGTGGTGGTTTGATTCAGGAGGCCCCCATAAACTTAGGTGTTCTGAATGCTAGGTTCCCAGCCAATGGAGATTTGGGAATTAACGCCTCCTGGAGGCAGTGTATTGTCGGGGGATGGGCTTATGGGTATTATAGCTAGTATCCCCTTGTCAGTATTTGGCACACTCTCTTATTCCTGTTGTCCATCTGATGTTGGCCAGGGGGTGATGTCCACCCTCTGCTTATGCTGTCATTTCCCCCCTGCCATCATGGAGCTTCCCCCTCGAGTCTGTAAGTGAAAATAAACCTTTTTTTCCCACAAGCTGCTCTTGGTTGGGTGTTTTCTGCCAGCAATGGGAACCTGACAGCAATAGGACCCATCTGCAAACTGCTTCTCCCAGCGTGTTCAGACATACTCCTCACCCCTGGTCATGCGTGCTTGACAAGACCCTAAGTAATACACCCCACGCCTGGAATCATGTCAGCCCTGACCCCTGCTTGACCTCTTTAGAACACTGGATGTGTGCTCTGCCACCAAGGGACTCTTGGGTTCTGTTTCCTACACAGGCTGTCCTTCCACTCCCATCTACCTAACCCTGCCCCCTGAATGGCTGGATTTCATGCCTTTCAGGCCCTACAGTCAAGGTCAAAACCCTGAAGGAAGGGAAAGTTGCTATATGGGCCACTGCTTCGGAATGAGCATCCTTGACTTCACAAGAACATTTGATGGAGCAGTGGGTTCTGACCTCAAAGCATAGCCAAAGACATGGGCCATGCCTCTGATGGTATTCTGGAGTGAGCAGCTCAGGGTATATTGGTCTCCAGCACTGTGGCTAGTGCCCCTTTTATGCAAAGCTTTGGAAATTCAGCTATATATTTGTTTTATTTTTGGGTTTTTGTTTTTTCAAGGTACGGTCTCGCTCTAGCCCAGGCTGATCTGGAATTCACTATGTAGTCTCAGGGTGGCCTCGAACTCTCAGTGATCCTCACACCTCTGCCTCCCGAGTGCTGGGATTAAAGGCGTGTGCCACCACACCTGGCTCAGCTATATATTTGGATCATTCCTCAATGATTTAAAACTGTCTGACACATAGCCCTTATTATTTATTTATTTATTTATTTATTTATTTATTTATTTATTTGAGAGAAAAAGAGAGAGAGGCAAATAGAGAGAATGGGCACACCAGGGCCTCTTGCTACTGCAAATAAACTCAGATGCACGTACCACCTTTGCATCTGGCTTTACGTGGATACTGGGGAAATGATCCTGGGTCCTTTGGCTTTGCAGACAAGTGCCATAACTAAGCCATTTCTCCAACCAAGCCTATGTTTATCCATGTTTTCTTCCTTCTCTCCCTCCTTTCTTCCCTCCCTCCCTCTTATTCTTCCTTACTTTCTTTACTTTCAACCATAGAGGGATACTTTTCCATGCCCCAGTTACCACGAAGGTTCAGTAAGGAAGACAACCCTTGTACCTCTGGGCCTGGCATTACTCAGCAAGAGGCAGAAAATCATAATGTTGGGTACTGTCCACACCCTCTGCTTACTAGCTGAGCTTTAAGTTTTCCTATTTCTCAGTACCACACTGATAAAAAGGACATGAAGATACTCACCTCAGATGCTTTGAAGGATAAAATTAAGAAAATGACTGTGAAGTTTTTTATTTCTTGTCAGGTTCATAAGATACCCAGGGAATAGGAGGCATTGTTCCAGTGACTTATTTGCACAGTCCCTCAGCCTGGACAATTTCAAGTACTCTGTTCTTGTAAAGGCAATGGAAGCTGTGGGCTTAAGACACTCAAGATCTGGCTCTGTTGTGGAAGATAGAGATGGGGTTGATTCAGACAACCAAACATCACCACTCCCAAAGGCTGTCTCCAGCCCTGGCATGAGGAGTCCACTGTGGACCCACCCACCCACCTTCTGATACTGCTCTTCCGCTTACAGCTATTTGCTTTGGGGAAGGTGACTCAGCACCCCTGGGCCTGGAAGTTACAATGTTGTCCAAACCACCAGGTCCGCTGCAAGAAGTAAACGAGATAATACTTGCAAAGCCATTTGCATGGTGCCCTAGTGCTCAGTGAGCGCTCACTGGGATTATTGTCATGTGAGTCCCATCTTACGCAAGAGACCGCTCTGGAAAAGTTGTGAAACCAAGTCCCAGTTTCCCACAAACTGACTTTGTCACTTCAGGAATGCTTTCTCTTGCCTCCTTTCATCCTTGGAGGGCAGCGACTGAATACCTCAGCACCAGGGGCTTGTCTCCTCCCATCTGCGACATACCTCTCTCTCATGCAGAGGAAAGTAAGAGTATTTAGCTGGTATGGATATATAGTTCTTTCTGTACCTATGTGTAGATCTGTTTGTCCTATCAACAGACCAATCACCTAGAGCTCCATCTTGCATTCAACTGTCTACCTGCCCCACCTCTTTCTCTCTCAGAAAGACTAGCTGTAATTATTTTCTCTCTGCCCTCCATAGGCATACACACACACACACACACACACACACACACTGTTATAAGACGTGTGTGTGTGTATATACATACATATTGCTGACTTCCCACCTTTCACATGAATTTTCTTTCTTAAACTTTTTGGAGGTCATAAACTTTTTTGAAAACCTGATAAATGCCACAAGCTGTTCCCCCAGAAAAAGAAACATGGTCCCATGCCCAGTTTTATATATAGTTTCGTTGGAAGCTGAAGGAGCCTTTAAGGCCCTTTGTGGCACACTGTTAGAGTACCTGCATAAGCCAGGGCCCAGGTCTCCCGCATAAACAGCCACATCCCAGTTGCACATGACTGACTAGGTATGTGTTAATCTCCGCCCCTCCTCCAATATTTGTACTCCAACGTCCGGTGTGCCAGCCCCAGTCACCTGGCCTCAACCATCTTCCTACTGTATTGTCCCTCATGTGTACCCACAGTCCTGACCAGTCTGGTTGGATGGCCTTTGTACCTCCCCTTGGCTGTCACTTCACCTTTGTCCCACTGCTTCTCCACCCTCAAACACACTTTCCCCCACCCTCTTATCTACATCTAACTCACAATGCAAGTGTACATGACCTCCCCTGCCTGACCAGAGGAAGAAGCCCACTGGATGTGGGGCTGAGCAGAGACCCAGCTCTCAAGGCAGAACAGCCAGGAGAAGCACAGAACCATAAGCTCCTAGCCCGGCTGAGGTCGGAACTGGCAGACTGGGACACAGAATGGTGCTCCAGGCTTGATTTTTTTTTTTCTCCAGCCTGGTGGGAGATTGGAGAACTCACAGTGGCAAACTGCCCTGACCCATGAATGAAAATTCCCTGGGTTCTTGTCTCAGCCCTGGCATTGCCTAGGTGTGGAACTTCAGCCCAAACCACCGATTACCCACTAGCCCTGCTGCATCTGCTTCAGCTGCAGGTGAAGATGTTGTGGGCTTGAGTGGAGCCCAGGAATCTGCACTGTACCCACCTGTCCATAAAACTCCAGAAGAGGCTGAGAAGCGCACTTTGCATAGCACAGCTGGCCGTGGCGCATCTCCTCTTGGTCAGTGAGACACAGCCTTAGCAAGGACTTCACAGTGGACTTGTCCTTGGGTTCATGACTAGATAAGCCTGCCTACAGTGCTAGACAGAGGACTGTGGATGCTCTGCCAGCAGATGCCCTTAAACAGCATCATGGCTACAAGCAGGGCCTAGTCTAATGTTTCCTTCTGCTGTGGTTAACATAGCCTGCTGCCTTCTGCGTTCCCCGTTACTCTGGCTTCTCCTATCGCAGCCTATGTCCACAAAGTATTCGGAGCCACGGTATCCTGATTCCCTGCCACTACAGGTGATTTCAGAGATGGCAAATGACCTGAGTTCAGATTCTGTTTCTGAGCTGTCATTCTTTAAAAAGAGAAAATTATGTGCTGACTTTCTAGGGTTGTTGCTGAAGATTACACAAAATAATGTGCGCAAAGCTCTGAGCGTAATTATGCAGCTCTAATCATAATTTTCCTGTCCCCGGGAATGAACAGTGGATCCTTCCTTTGGTGTGGTTCTTCAAGGAGGCCACACCCACTGTTTTCATCTTGTAGTGACTGTTTCGTTCGGCCTTGTCCACCTGGCTATCCTACAAGTCTAACCTGGGACAGCAGAAAATGTCTAGCTTGGATGAAAAGATCCCTGACTCAGTGGCCTTGATGGATGTTCAAGGTCATTGGGCAGAGTGGCTATCCTCTCAATTTTTGTCTGGATCTGGGGAAGACAGTGAGCAGTTCAGCCATGCTCACTGTCCCTCAGAGGCCGCTGTTCAGATGAGTGGACAGCAGACATTCTGCAGGCCTCTGTGTAGTAGTTGATGCCACAGAGAACCTTCAAGTAGACGTCCTTTTCCCAACTAGCAGTAAGCTGCTCAGTCAACTACTGGTTCTTCTACTGGTTGTGCCTCCTCCTTGCCCAGTCACCCATACCAGTGTGCATACCCATGTATGCATGCACACACGCGCACGCACACATGCATGCACATGCACGCCTGCCCTCTTCTTCCCATCTCTGTCAGTATCTTTCCTCCTTTTGATCAAACACTAACACAGGGAAAAGCGAGCAAGTTGGCAGGATCCAATCCAATCTGCAGGTGATGATGAAACCTCATAGCCATTGACCAGGAGAGAAGTTGCTAGCCCCCAAGGATGCATGATCATTGTCTGTTGAAACACAAAATTGGGCTGGAGAGATGGCTGAGCCATTACAGACACTCGCCTACAAAGCCTGGTGACCTGGGTTCATTTCCCTAGTACCCACATAAAGGCAGATGCCAAAAGTGGTGCATGCATCTGGAGTTTGTTTGCAGTGGCTAGAAGCCTTGAGGTTTCCACTCTCTCCCCACTTCTCTTTTCTCTCTCTCTCTCTCTCTCTCTCTCTGCTTGCAAATAAATAAATGAAATATTAGAAAAACACAATATTACCCCTTACAGTGACCCCCTTTTTTGATCAAATATAATCAAGGTAAGATTATTCCTATTTAGAAAATAAATCTGGTCTTATTAGCTCTGGCCTGACAGTGTGCGTGAATATAAACGGAATGGTAAGCTACCACTCAGGCCTTTGGAGTTTGCTTGGCTAGAACTTGTTCTAAAGCAGGGATATCCAACCTTTTGGCTTTTTTCTTGAGCCACTTTAGACAAAGAATTGTTTTGGGCCACACCTTAGAATCTCAGGCTGACCCTTGACAAGCCTCTCATGACTGAAAAGTGAGCCAGGAACTCGCCACCAGGGTACCTACCCATCCTGCACATGTGGAGGGATTGTTTCTTCTTGAGGTCATCAGGTATCCTAAAGTTGCTGGACTGTCAGGGAGTGGCCATACTCACATGTAAGGCTAAGGATCCCATAAGCTGAGGTTAGGCTGGTTTCCCCAGAGGACTTTTTGTAAGGATTGGCCGCATAAAGTTACCCATGAATGCCTGGCCTTTTCTGGGGCATAATCCTCAAAAGTGATGTCCAAGCTAGTCTTGGGTACAACCAGTGTTTCCAATCATGTTCTATTACCAAGAAACAGACTCTCAAGGCTGGGAAGATAGCTCAGTCATGAGGATTTGAATTTGAATTCCTCAGAACCCACATTAAAACAAACAAACAAACAAACAAACAAACAAACAAACAAACAGGTATGGTGGTGCACACTTGTAATCCCAGCACTGGAAGGTAGATGTTGTAGTCAGGTTCGCATTGCTGGCAGAAAACACCCGACCAAGAGCAGCTTGTGGGGCAAAAAAAAAAGGTTTATTTTGGCTTGTAGACTTGAAGGAAACTCCATGATGGCAGAGAAACGATGACATGAGCAGAGGGTGGACATTACCTCCTGGCCAACATCAAATGGACAACAGCAACAGGAGAAAGGGAAACTGGCTATAATACCTATAAGCCTGCCCCCAACAATACACTGCCTCCTGGAGGTGTTAATTTCCAAATTGCCATCAGCTGGGGACCCAGCACTGAGAACACCTAAGTTTATGGGGGACACCTGAATCAAACCACCACAGTAGAGATAGGAGGATTCCATGGGGGGCCCTTGCCATCAAACCTAGTCTAACTAGTGAGCTCTAAACCAGTAAGAGAGACCCTGTCTCAAAAGCCAAGGGAGGGCTGGAGAGATTGAGGTTGAGGTACTTGCTTGCAAAGCCTGACAGCCCTAGTTCGATTCCCCAGTACCAACATAAAGCCAGATGCATAAAGTGGTACGTGTATCTGGAGTTTGTTTGTAGTGGCTAGAGGACCTGACATGCCCCTTCTCTCTCTCTCTCTCTCAATTTCTCTCTCTCTCCTTCTCTTGCAAATAAATAAATAAAAATTCTTAAAAAGGAAAGGGCCCTGAGCAACAGCATCCAAGGTTATCCTCAGGCCCTCAGGCTTCCACACACATGTGCGCCTGTACACATATGTGCACATGCACACACATACACACACACCCCAAAAGTGTGGATTCTCAATGAATTTTTGCAAATAATTGTATTCTTTTCAAATGAGAACATTCTGAATTATGGACAGATCAGATAGGAACTAAAAGGTAAATGTTTCATTGCTATTTATGATATAAGTGGTTGTAAGTTATAGATAGCTCAATGGAAAATTAAAAGGGGCTCTTTTTAATACATTTTTAAAAATATTTTATTTATTTATTTAAGAGAGGGAGAAAGAGGCAGATAGAAAGAGAGAATGGGCGTGCCAGGGTCTCTAGCCACTGCACATGAATTCCAGACGCATGCACCCTCTTGTGCATCAGACTTAGGTAGTTCCTGGGGAGTGGAACTGGGGTCCTTAGGCTTCGCAAGCAAATGCCTTAACTGCTAAGCCATTTCCCCAGCCCAAGAGGCTCTTTCTAAAAAATTGTATTTACTTAAAAGAGAGAGGGGAAAAAAATGGGCATGACCAGGCCTCTTGCCACTGAAAATGAATTCCTGATACATACACATCTTGTGCATCTGGCTTTATGTAGGTACTGGGGAATTGAACATGCATAGGGAGACTTTGAAAGCAAGCACCTTTAAGCACCAAGCCATGTCCCCAGTCCTGAAAAGTGGTTCTTTTAAAGCCAGAAGTAGCATCCTAAACAAAAACCATCATCCTCATCATCACTTCATCCAGTTTCATATTACCAAGTCTCATGTTGCTTGCTCTTGGATTAACAGTGTGGAAATCCTGATTCAGTCTAGTAATAGGGTCTCAAAGTCATTTAAGCAATGTCATCATCCCCAGGGTACCTGTCACAATCCCTTCCATGTGCCTCTCAGAAAGTCCCTTTCTGTTAAAGACAAAGTATGCTGGCCTACGGTTGGTGGCAAACACTTTCAGGGAAGAATCAAAGTTTTAAAAACTGGGGCTGGAGAGATTGCTTAGTGGTTAAGGCACTTGCCTGCAAAGCCTAAGGACCCAGGTTCGAATCCCAATATCCACATAAGCCAGATGCACAAGGTAGCATATGTGTCTGGAGTTCATTTACAGTGGCTAGAAGCCCTGGCACGACCATTCTCTCTTTCACTCTCTGTCTCTCTCTATATACCTCTACCTCTTTCTCTTTCAAATAAATAAATAGAATAAAATACAGTTTAAAAACGATCAGTGTCATGCAGCGACAGACCTGATGAGGCTCTCTTCACTAGTGTGTTTGGTTCCTCTGTGCGCGCAGAGCTTTAAAACAATAACCAACATGGCGGCTGATAACATCATACTAGGACGTGTGGGGAACAGCAAGGGACTCCCCAAGTCTTTAGGACATTTACACAATTTTCGACATAGCTGTGCTAAATATCACATAAGAAAAGTTAGATATATTTTCCTTTCTTTTCTTTCTTTCTTTTTTAAACAAATTTTCTTGGTTTTTCGAGGTTGGGTCTCACTCTAGCCCAGGCTGCCCTAGAATTCACTATGTAATCTCAGGGTGGCCTCGAACTCATGGAGAGCCTCCTACCTCTACCTCCTGAGTGCTGGGATTAAAGGAATGTTTTTCATACAAATCAGCTTATCAAATAAACCTGGATCTTTTTTTGAGACAGTATTCACACTATAATCCAGGCTGGCCAGGACCTCAATATATAGTCCTGACAGGCCTTCAAATTTACAGTTATCTTTCTGCCTCGGCCTTCCAAATGCTGGGAGTATAGGTATAAGGTATAGGTATAAGCCCAGCTTCTACTTATTTATTTATTTATTTATTTAGGGAGGGGGAGAGGCAGATAGAGAGAAAGAGAGAATGGGCATGCCAGGGCCTGTAACCACTGCAAACAAACTCCAGACACATGTGCCACCTTGTGCATCTGGCTTACATGAGTCCTGGGGAATCGAACTGGGGTCCTTAGTCTTCGCAGGCAAACAACCGCTAAGCCATTTCCCCAGCCCATGCCCAGCTTTTAATTGTGTTTCTGCTGTGTGTTTGCTTGCAGGTGTGCATGTGCCAAGGCACATGTGTGGAGTTCAAAGGACAATCTCAGTGCTGGTCCTCACTTCCTGTCACATTTTAAGATAGGGGCTGTCATTGTTCACTGCCCTGGTCATCACGACAACTGGCCTGTGAGGACCCAGAAGATTATAGCTCCACTTCCTTTCTTAATCTACACACACCGGGGTTTTCAGACACATATACTACAATGTCCACCTATAAATGGGTTCTGAGGACTGGAACTCAGTTACTTACACTCGTGTCACATGTGTTTTATCCACTGAGCCATCTCCCCAGCACCTCTTAATTGTTTTTTAGTATCTTTTTTTTGGTTTGTTTCTTGATTTTTTTTTTTTAGAGAGAGAGAGAGAATTGGCACCAGGGCTTCACCCACTGCAATCGAACTGCTGACACTTGTGCCACCTATAAAGGGCATGTGTGACCTCACGCTTACCTCACTTTTGTGCATCTGGCTAATGTGGGATCTGGAGAGTCAAACATGGGTCCTTAAGCTTTGCAGGCAAGCATCTTAACCACTAAGCCATCTCTCCAGCCTGATTTTTCTTTTTTTTAATCCCAAGTACTGGGATTAAAGATGTGTTCGTTCTTATAAGGTCATAGAAAAAAAATCTTGAGATTTCTAAGAGTTTTTATAGGAAATCTTGAGGTCAATTCAAGATTAAGATTTTATTCAAGACTTGAAGTAGACAATTATCTTCAACATACAAGGATTTTATAGCAGACTAGCAAATTTATGAATACATCATCTCACATTTTTATAGGCAATACATTTTATAATGCAATCCCTTATATGGTAGAAATAACATGTCATATATATATATATTCTCTATACTGTATAAAGACAAGGAGTCAAGTAATTAGTATGTTTGTCTTAGAAATGATCTAGCCACTTAATGAATGTCTGTTCCTTGATTTAATTTAGCATAGATATAAGGTTACCAGTTACTAAAAAGATTTTGGAAAGTATTTTAGCAAGACATTATAAAATGTAACTATTACTGGAAAGTCCATTCATAAAATTTTATCCCACTTATATTCAAGATTCATTTCCTTAACAATTATACTTGGAGTGTTCATGAAAATTGCATAAGATGTTAAACAAAGCTAGCTTTTCCCTTAAGTTATTATCCTGTGTGGTGGTTTGAATTAGGTGTCCTCCATAAACTCATGTGTTTTGAATGCTTGGTTTCCAGCTAATGGCAATTTGGGAGGTGGAGCCTTGCTGGAGGAAGTGTGTTGTTAGGGGTGGATTTGGGGGTTAATATAGCCAATTCCCCTTTGGTAGAGTTAAGCTTACTCTTCTGCTGTTGTTGTTCACCTGATCATGCAAGGAGGTGATGTCCGGTTTCTGCTCATGCTATGCTTTCCCCTGCCATCATGGATCTTCCTCTCAAGACTTTAAGCCGGGGGGGGGGGGGAAGACTTTAAGCCAGAACAAACCCTTTCCTCCCATCAGCTGCTTCTGGTCGGGTGTTTTGTCTCAGCAACATGACTGTAACTACAATACCCTGTTAAGTATTTTTATAACACATGCATGTTAGACTTATATCCCAACAAATCATTATAAAGAAAAGATACAAACAAAGGAAATAAATAATAAATAAACAAACAAGACAAAGAAAAGAAACAAATGTTAAATACATGAGCAAGGGGGGATGGCTCAGTGGGGAAAAGTGCTCACTATGCAAGTGTGATAGCCTGAATTTAAATCCCCAAAATTCACATAAACACCAGATGCAATAGTGAGCATCTTTCATCCCAGTAGTCCCATAGCATGATGGGAGGTGAAGCCAGGAGGATTCTTGAAGCTCATGGGCAGCTAGCCTGGTGTATGCTGAAGCGAACAACAAAGTGACTTTGCATCAAACAAGGTGGAAAGAGAGGACCAAGCCCAGAAATCATTCTCTGACTTCCTTCCCCATGTGTGCCATGGCACACGTACGTACGCCTGCTCTCACACACATGAACATTTGGATTCATTTATATAGTTGAGAGTCTTCAGAATAATTTGTATCAGCACTCAAGATAATGTGGTCAAAACTTGGAAGCCTGCAAGACTTCTATATACTCTGATTCTTCCTATATTTGCCTGCTTAGGTCAAGTTAATTAACACCAATAACTAATAATAAAAAAGAACAGTTTTAGCAATGTACTAAACTAAGATGGGTAAATGTGGTCTCTCATCCTCAAAATACCTTATGGTACTACGCTCCTTGTACTTGTGAGAATGGAAAACTAAACGATGCCTTCGTGATGAAATGAAGTGAACAACACAGGTAGGGTAGTGTAACATGAGACTACTATTTACCTCTGTTGATTCCCCAGGATGCCAGGAATGTCATGCCTCCCATCCTGTCATTCCTCCCATCCTGTCATGCCTGGGATGAGAGTCTTCCATTGTCCTGTACTTATGTAATGATCATCTCATGATCAGATCAATGGTTGCAGTAGCACTGTGTCTGTACTCAAGTAACACTCAAAACTGCAGGCAACTTAAAACGTGTTGAATTATTTCTGGAACTTTCGAATTTTTTTTTTTATCTTATTTGACTCCAGGTAACTAAAATTTCAAAAAGTGAGACCATGGGTGAGAAGGGACTACTGTACTTATGTCAAAGCCAATTTGAATAGCGTTATCTTTGGAGGGTTTTGTAAATTAATTTGATAGCCTCATTTGGAGGTAGAGGAATATTACATCTATGGTATACACACATGAATGAGTACATACACATACAGACACAGGTAGAGATTATCGTATTTATTCCCAAATTCTGGCTATAAGGTGTGTAAACAATGACAGAAACTTCATGGTTTTATGTATCACACTTGCCTCTTGTCTTTGATCCACTTTCATCTGAACTGGTTTCTGACAGAAAGCAAGCTAAGGTTGGGCTCAATAGGAAGGCTAGAGACCTTTTTGTTTTTGTTTTTGCTTTTTGTTTTTTTGAGGCAGGATCTCACTCTAGTTCAGGCTGACCTGGAATTCACTATGTATTCTCAGGCTGGCCTAGAACTCACGGCGATCCTCCTACCTCTGCCTCCCGAGTGCTGGGATTCAAGGTGTACGCCACCACGCCCGGCTGGAAGAGACTTTTGAGGTTTTCTTTTGTTCTAATATATACCTGTTTGGGGTCCCCTGAGTCCCTTGAGAGCCTCAGTGAGGTCAGATTCTAAAGTGACCGTGGGGAGTTAAGGGCTAGAGTGGGAGGAGAAAAATGGTGGGATAGATAGAGGGAGGAAAGGGGGCTTGCAAGGGGTCATATGGCAGAGATGAGTTGAAGGAGGTAAAGGAGAAAGGGAAGCAGAAGCCACAGTGAACATTCCTAGAGAAGTCGCTGAACTTTAAGACTACCCTTATTCTATCACGCCAACAAGGAAAGAAGTGGACAGAGGTAGTGTCAAAGGTGTGGGGAGTAATGTCAGCAGGACTTTAAGAGAGGAACTCAGTCAATTCAGGAGTGCCCACTTTCTTAACTAATGCTTCCTTCCAAACAAAAGAGCCTAGGACTCTAACCCATCCTGCATTGTTTGCTTGGGACTACAACCCTGGTTCTAAACTGGAGACTTCTCAAAAAAGCAAGAGAATTTCTGGTCTGGAGTCAGGGAAAAAAATCCACAGGAAAGAGCCAAGGAGATCTCCAACCAGGAATATCTGTGCTCAGAGGGATCTGGAACTCTCTAACCCAGCCTTAGACAGCATGTTCAGAATCTTAAAGATCAAAATGCATCCTGAATGTGCCCAATGGAGTGTCATCTAAGTACTTCATCAGATCAAGAGTGGGACTCGCCTGGTCACTTCATCAGAAATGTAGATGAAGGTTTCAAAGGAGCAAACATGGGGTACTGAGAGTCTGGGGGTCAGTGATGAATGTGATCTTGTTGGAGTTGTGTGGCCACCGCTGTTAAAGACAAAGTTTATTCATACAGTTGTCAAAATGGTTAAGGAAGCCTTCATTAGGGGCAACTAGAGTAGGGGTATCTATCCTCTAGTTGAGTCTAGTTGCGACAGGGGAGTGAGATCAGGCTGAGCTTCAAATACAGGGGCAAGAAGGGAGTCATCGTGGGGGACTCTGTATTGTGGATGGAAAATCCTAGGACATGAAATTCTTGCTAAAATAACTTATTAGGATTCTTGCTAAAGGAAGGCCAGGGTGATTCAATATCAGGGGTGGGGTGGGGTTTTCTCTCCCAAATTTAGCAAGAGTTTTGTTGAAACTGGACTAAGGAGACCCAAGGCAGAGGCCAGGCACAAGACCTAGCAGAGAAGAGGCCTCAGAGGACCTGCCTGCCAAAAGTTTGGTCAAGGACATCATCTTTATACCCAGAGATATTTGTTATGCCTAAAGGGATCCCAGTCACCTGACCCAGCACTGGGGCCTCACAGATGCACAGGAACCTGCGAAAGACAGGCTGCTTTGCTCATGTTTACTCAAGGGAGTGTGGGTCAAGGCCAGAGTGTAGCTAGGGAGTTGGACCTCAGCCAGGCCAGCTCGACCCCCAGGGAGCCTGTCCACACAGCACATGTTCATTCAATATTAGGCCAGTTCATTTGTCTAGGTCGAAGTTCTTAGTTCAGCTTTTCTTAATTTGTTGGGGTGGGTATAAATGTTCCTTTAAAAAGAAAGCAGCGTCTGTAAGAAGTGCGGAGTTAAGGTGTCTCTGCTGGGAGAACGGAGCCAGTGACAAGATCACTCGTGTTCTGCTCCAGGACTGCTCCTAGGATGACCTTGGGCAAGTCACCTCCCCACCCTCTGTCCCATTTCCTCACTGTTTATGGCAGCTCTAATTCCTGCTCTCCCAGTCCCTCGGGCAGGGATCTGTTCAGGTGAGAGAGTGAGCTGGCCCACCTGAATTCCCACAGATGCTCTTTCTGGTTGTCCTTCCTCAACGTGAAGATCGGTTCTGGGAGGTGGCGATCATACACACCTTTGCACCATGTCCCAGCCAGATCCAGAGTGGTATGGGGTGGGGTAGGTAGTGTATCCCTGGAGAAGGAGGCTGGGGTGGGGAATGGGGAGAGAGGGAAGGGAAGGGAAAGTAGAAGGAGAGGGAGGGAAGAGAGATGGAAGCAGATGTGGATCCCTCTCCTCTAGCTGGTGTCACTGTCCCACAATGGCCTGGTACAGACCAAATATCCTCTTTTCCTAGGCACCAGCCAACTCCCCTAGCCACAGGCCCAGCTGCACCCCAGCCAGGCTTAGCTGAAGCTCCTGCCAGACACCCTTCCTTCCTCCTGCCATGGGTGCCATTCAGTGGGAGGAGGTCAGATCCTGGGAGCCTAGTGCCATTAGACTGTGTTGAGGCCCGGGACTCTGCTCCCCTTCCTACTTACCATGAAGCCAGCCAGGCTCAGAGCTCTCCTCGCTCCTGTGCATGGCAGGGTCAGCTTCCTTACTTCTCCCAGCGTGAACACGCCAGCACCCACTGCTTAATCAGCACCTCCTTTTCAAGGCTCCCTGGGGACAAGCACTGGCTGGCCCCAGTGTGCCTGAGAAGTGGGAGGCATGCTCTGTAGATATCCAGTCCTCCCCTGTGGGGCCACAGCACTCCCTCCTCCTCCAGAGCAGCCCATAGCCAGATGGCCCCAGGGCCTCACTTTTTTTGGATGACCACTCTATGCTTGAAGCAGTGGAGGAGTTTGGCAGTGTCGAGGTCTGCCCCCAGCCCTGGTAGCTGACAGAGTCTCAGCTGGGTGGCCTCGTAAAGGACCGTCAAAGCAGAGCTTGGGTTTAGTTTGTGGCTCCCTTTCTGCTCATGACGCCAAACAACAATGGATTCTTAGTTCAAATTGATGTACAATGCATTTCAGTGAGCTACAACCAGTGGCATGGTGGGATCAGCGTCCACTGGGGCTTCTGAGCAAGAAGGTCTTGGCTGATCAGACCAGAAGTGGGAGAAAGCTGGCATTCCCCTGGCAGGGGGAATCTCTGTTGGAAGTGCCACCATCTGCTTATGGCTCCCAGTCCCTGGGTTTTATCCATTTTCCTCAAAATTGGATTAGACTTTTGTTGCACTGCTCACAAGTTCAAGGTAAGATGTTAGATGAAGACTGAACTGCAGTGTGGGTTGTTCAGAGAGACAGGGAGTTAGAACAGCTCTATTGTGCCACAAATACTCATATCACTATGAGCAACCTCTCCTCCTGTGTTGCATGATTTTCTCTAGCACGGAAGGATTTCATATAAACTTTATGATAATATGAATCTAAAGCTGGGCGTGGTGGTACACACCTTAAGCCCTAACACTAAAGGGAGGCTGAGGTAGGAGGATCACCATGAGTTTGAGGTCATCCTGGTGCTACAGAGTAAGTTCCAGGTCAGCCTGGGCTAGAGTGAGACCCTGCCTCCAAAAGGTGAGGGTTGGGAGAAAGAGCGAAAAAATAAATAAATCTGGCCGGGCATGGTGGCGCACGCCTTTAATCCCAGCACTTGGGAGGTAGAGATAGGAGGATCACCGTGAGTTTGAGGCCACCCTGAGACTACATAGTGAATTCCAGGTCAACCTGGTCTAGAGTGAGACCCTACCTCGAAAAAACAAAAATAAATAAATAAATGAATGAATGAATAAATAAATAAATAAATAAATCTGAAGTTCACCAGCAGGGGTTTTCATTTCCTTTCCACTACTCACCTTTTAACCTGGATCTGTTTCCTTGTCTGAAAAGGATACAGTAGCATTTGGGGTGGGGGTGTCTACTCTTACGGACTATTGTGAAGACCAAGTAAGGTGGTAGATTTAGGGCTGGGGATATGGCTCAATGTTAGAATACTTGCCTAGCATGCAGAAGGTCCTGAGTTTGCTCTTCAGCACTGAAGAGAGAGAGAGGAGAGAAGGGTTAGAATACTTAGAGCTAGAAAGTTCAAGCACTCCCCCCCCACCATTTTCCTCAAAAATCATAGGTCTAGGCCCTCAGAGCTGACACACTAGAGGTGTTGGGTACTGGGGTGGAAATTGTCATGCTAGTTCTGTCTCCTGAGAAGCTCAGTTCCCACACGTGTGTGACTTGTCAGTGACAGGATAGAATCATGGAACACCACCAGACCTTGTACCATGGCTGTGAGAATGCATCAGCCCTTTCAAGGGGTCTTGGACAAAAAGTCAGCAGGTCCAACCAAGAGAAGCCATGCCTTCATTCAGCCATAGCCATAGCCAGAGCATGTGGCCAGCATTCTCTTCTGGGTCACACACTTGAGCGAGTTCTTGCGTGGTGAGAGCAAGGCCTGGTTGTGGAGCATCCACACTGTGTGGAAGGACTCTTGCGTCATTTTAACCGTGCCCTCCATTTTCAGAGGATGAGGATGACGATCTGGAGAGGTACTTGACATCACCAAGGGCATAGGACATCCTCAGGGGCATAGCCTGTGGGTGACAAAGGCCAGACTAGACCCAGTCCTTTTGTTTCCCAGATTATGAGTTCTCTCTGCTGTCCCACTCAGCAGCTGGGCCTGCCATGTCCAGGTGTGAAGCAGTTAAAAGACATTGTCCCTTGTCTTCAGGAAGCCTCCATTCTAGAGGTGGGGCATCAAAGAATGCAATCATCAGAAGCTGCAGTACAATAAAGTATGTAAGTGACATGGTGCTTTGATCAAGGGCCCGAGGCTGAGGACAGGCAGGAAGGGGCGCTCCTCATTTATCTGTGTGGTCCGGAAAGCTGTGACTGAGGAAGTGACGTTTCTGTGAGACATGAGGTGGGGGAGAGCATTTCAGGTCAAGGAATCAAAGCCAAGGCCCACAGCAGGAAGGAGAGGGAATGTGTCCTGTATACCCATGACAGGACTGTGGGGAAGCTGAGGTGGGCAGTTCCGAGAGATAAGCTATTTTTTGCATGCCTTATCAGCCTTGATGAACATTCGGAAAGTACTGGGAATATCTATGACATGACCCAACATATATAAAACATGTGTGTGTATATACACACATATGTATGTATGTATGTATTGCTCACATATACAATTTGCAATGCTGGGGGTTGAATTCAAGATCCCATACATGCTAGACAAGCACTCTACCACTGAGCTACACCACCAGCACAGAATTCCTGTTTTAAGCAGATTGCTTAAGCTGAGGAGCAAAACAAGAATAGGTCAGGAAAATGGGCTAAGAGGACTTTGCAAAAGACAATGAGAGGTCGGGGGCATAGTCTAGGAAGTGGTGGCCGCGGTGGCAGGAATAGAGCAGATTGGTAATCTCTTGTGGAAACAGACTTGCTGATGGGAGGTTTGGCTTTGGGTGGGGTGGAGGCAGGAAGGAGAGGGAGGCACAAGGATGGCTTTTATTTCTGGCTTGAATGACACTCCCCAGTAACAAGGCTAGGAAGATTACTCAAGTCCAACTTCATCTCTGCCTCCTCCTAGCTAATAATACCCTCTAGGGTAAGTAAGAGGCATTTCTCTCCTATTTAGCATGTGGAGATCCCAGGCATGCATGGGCCAAGCCACACTCCTTAGTAGAAACTGGGCAGAGAGCTCTGACTTGAACCTAAGTGCAACCTTTGGGCACCAGGGCCATGAAGATCAGGGTGTGGTGACTGACTGTGTGATGTATTGTGCAGTGTGACTTTAAACAAGTTATAAGACCTCTCGGAGCCCCGGTTTCCAAATCAGTAAGATGGGAAAGCAAGGAGGTCTGCCTTGTGGTGTTACATCAATGACTCAGTGAGGGAGGAGGCCTTCTGACGATGTAGTTAGCTACTCTGGGCGCACAGCTCAGGTGTGAGTCCAGCTCTGTGCGTGTGCATGTAGATAATGGGCTAGTATATGTGCACATCACAGTGACAAGGGACCCTGCACAACTTTAGGGTGAGGACAGTAATATGTTTGTTCTTAAGGGTTTTTTTTTGTTGTTTCAATATTTTATTTATTTATTTATTTATTTATTTATTTATTTATGATATGTATAGAGAGAGGCAGATAGATGGAAAGACAGAGAGAGAATGAGTACACCAGGGCCTCCAGCCACTGCAAACGAACTGGAGACCAATGGCCATCTTGTGCATCTGGCTTATGTGGGTCCTGAGGAATTGAACCTGGGTCCTTTGGCTTTGCAGGCAAGGGCTTTAACTGCTAAGCCATCTCTCCAGCCCAAGTTCTGAGGGTTTTGGCATGCTGTGAACCACACCTGTGGGCTGAGGTAGAAGCCCTCCTGCCAATGGGTTGTGGTGAACTTGGATGGGAGCGGGGGGCAGTGTGAGGTGAGTCAGGGTGCCTGTGAAGCTAGCCTGCTTCCCAGTGCTCTGACTTGACTTGAGAAGGCATGAGTGAGGTAGAAATGAGCTGGTGGAGGGTAGGAGGGAGAGAGTGAGCGAGTGAGCAGAGGAGCTGGGCAAGAGGGAGGGGGCCACAGAGGGCAAGGAGGAGGAGGAGGAGGAAAAGAAGGAAGAGGAGGAGGGAGGAACCAGCCTAGAAGGAAATGCACAATCACAGGTCTAGAGTCTGCCCTGCCCAGAGCTCCTTCCGTAGGTGGCTTTGGGAACCTCCCTGTGCCCCTCTCCCCACCCCACCCTCTCTGACTTGCCTTTATGTTCTTGTTCCCAGGAGGCAGCTGGCACAGAATGAGGCTGAAGGAGTGGTGCTCCCCATTTTTTTGCCCTGAGCTATTCCGAAGGGAGTGTCCCAGCAGGGCACACACAGTGATTAAGGGGGAAAGAGGAAGGACACTCACTGTCCACTGCAGGACCTGGCTGGCGGGTGGGCTGGACAGTGGCCAGATCTCCCCTAGGCTCTTGGCTGCAATATCAGTGGCTCTGGCCCCACCCAATGGCCTACCCGGCTAGCCACTCCTTCCAGAACAGGAGGGACTGTGGAGCCAGCTGCCTGGGACAGGCTGGGCCAGTCACCTCTGCCCTCCCCAGAGCCCCCCCCCCCCGCCCCTGGCCCACAGCCTGTTCCAGCTGGTTTTGAAAGGTGTTCCAATCTTCTTGCCCCTCCAAAGTGGGCCCTGCCCTGAACTGAAGCTGTGTCTGTAAACCAGCTGTACCTCACAGCCCCCACTCCCTGGCCTGGTGTATGACCCACTGAGAGGACCTTCTGAGCCAAGCCAGCTGCCTCCTTGCCTCAGGCACACATATACCCTCCTGCTCACAAACTTTTGACCTGTCTGGCTCACTCCCCCCATCCCCCACACCCGCCATGGCCCCATCAGCCCTGTCCACATAAGCCTGCCTTCTAGCTGTTCTGGGCTCTCGGCCACTTCGCACATTGGTTCCTTAGGGGACTGTGCTGTATGCACTTCACCCTACACTCCCCCCACCCCAGTGCTTTATCTACCCCGTAGACTAGAGGCTTCAAGGGTGGCTCCCACTGCAGCCATCCAACCTGTGGGCTGTTGAGGCAAACGTCTTGGATGAGTGTACAACAGACATTATTGGGTCAATACCAACTCCATGGAGAACCTTTGTCAGCACTTTTACCTACGCAGATCTGAGAATGGAGCAGAGCTACCTTGATCAGATACTTAGAGACTTGGTGAACAAAGGGATTTGACTTCATTCTTTGGCTTTGCTATTCTAGAAGTAAATGGGTTTTTTCATGGTGATGAAGATGATGATGATATCACATGTTCTGATGAAATCCTCCCTTCTTTCCTTCATCACCCAATTCCTTAATCTAGTGCTCCCTCCCTACCGCTCCCCAGTGCCCTAGCTTCTCTCTCCTCACCCTGCCTTCTGGGATTTCATACTGTTGTAGAGAGGAGTGGCAAACTCATCCCAGGCTGTCAGGGAAGTCTTGCCCCTCAGCCCTATGGTTTTTTAAAAATATATTTTATTTTTATTTATTTGACAGAGAAAGAGGGAGAGAGAAGGAGAGAGAGAATGGGTGTACCAGGGCCTCCAGCCACTGCAAATAGACTCCAGATGCATGCCTCCCCTTGTGCATCTGGCTTATGTGAGTTCTGGAGAATTGAACCTGGGTCCTTTGGTTTTGCAGGCAGGCGCCTTCATTGCTAAGCCATCTCTCCAGCCCTCCCTATGGGTTTTGACAATTCTTTGGAGATCCACAGTGAGACCCTACCAGTAGTAATCTCACCCGCCCACCTGGTGTGGGTTCTCTGCAGGGTGCACCCCAAGAGGAAAAGAATCCTTGAGCACTGGATTTCAGGCAGAGGCATCTATTGAAGGCAATGCTTTAGTGGGAACATCTTTCAGGGGTTCTGTAGCTCAGAGCCCCAGTGCTGGCTCGTTGAGAGCCACTGTAGATTGGGACTTACGTTTGGCCAGGGGATACTCAGAGGCTTGTGGCCTGTTCTTGGGAGAGTTACAGAGCCATGGAAGGCCAAGCATCTCTTGGTCTCCTGTGGTTTGTGTTCCTTCTTGGTGACACATGGGACAACAAGTCAACAGGAAGGACTCTGTCCCCTGGCTCCTCCCCCATTCCTGAGAACAGCCAGCTGTTCAGTAGTTAATTTTCCCCAGGTGACCACACAGTTCCTGGGGAAAGAGGCCTGACAATAGCCAGCCAGTCTTCCAGCTAGCAGTTTATAAAAAGGGTGTGGTTTGAAGGACAAGATGGGGAGAGGGTGATGGGCCACATGTGTCCCTGTGATGGTGGCTGGCCCACCCCAAAGTGGAATGGCTAGAATCCCTGGTTGGCATTGAGGCAGACTGTGTGAATTGAGTGTCCCATGATGGGGAGAAGTGGCAGTGTGTGCCCCCTCCTTAGACCCACTGGAGCCAGGTCCTATCCCGCCCCCACACTCTTGCAGGTCTACGATTCCCACCTGCACCTCCTTTTTTTGCCGCTTGAATGATGGCTGTGCAGTATTTGATTTGGTTAAGTTACAATCACGACCCTTTAAGGAGAAAACATATAATCCTAGTAATTTTATTGGGCTCAGGTTTCAGGCAAATGGAAACAAAATTGCCTCTAAAAATAAAACACAGACACATGGAATTGAATAAAACAATAATAATAAAAAGCCTCCCTTGCCTGGAGATAAGTGGTAAGGTATTTTGTGAAATATTAGACATGTGGGGAGGGGGAGAAAACCCAGGAGAAAAGAGGAGGGAAAAAAAAAAAAAAAAAAAAAAAAAAACCTCGGGCCGTCCCTTGCTTTCATTTCTGTTTTACCTTCCCCCAGAAAGCTGAATTTACGTGCTCTAAAGTGGAGCCGAAAAGGCCACGGGTGAAATTGGTCCTTGTCCCGCGCTGAACAGTACAGGTGGACGCAAGGGGCTGCCTGCCAAGGACTTCTGGTTGGAGGGAGGGGTGGAGTGCTCGCTGCAAACCACTCCTGGAATGGCTTAACTCGCCGGGCGCGAATCGATGACAACCTCTCGCCGGCTGCTGCGGCAGGCAGGCTCGGGAGCAGCGCGGCTGCGTGGATTCCCGACCCCGGACCCGGACCCAGACCCCGAACCCGCGGCGCTCAGGACCCGGGCCGGCCAGGTGGGTTTGCGGCGGCGGGATGTGCTCGTGGGGAGCCCGGGCCGGGCGGTTTGGAAAAGCTACGGGGCTGGAAGCTTTCGGATGGCTGGGGGAGCTCGGCGGGGCAATCAGGCTTGGCGCCCAGGGGACCCTGTGACGGACGCCTCGGGGCGCGGAGTGGCTCTGGCTGGCGCTCGCGGGCAGGAACGCGGCGTCCGTCCGTCCGTCTATCCCTGGGACATTTCAAACCGTGGCCGGGTGCTGGGACGTGGAGCCCCGCTCCGCGGAGGAACCCGGGACAGAGCCTGGAACTCTGAGGCGGCCCCTGTCGCTCTTCCCCCTGGACGTCTGTCCTTGCTCCCAGCCCCCTTTGAGGCTAAGGAGGGTAAAGGGGTTCACAAAGGCAGGGGCGCACAAACATTGTCAGTTTAAATTGCCTTTCCAAAAGAGAGAAGAAAACCAGAAAAGAAAAAGAAAGCAACTTGGTGTTTGCGAGCTTCAGATGCAAAACTTAGGGGTGGGGGTGACACCATGACAGTTTGGCAGAAGTCGCCGTCCTGAGACACGGGCAGAAATTAGGGATTTGGCAGGCGATGCTAAGCGCACTGGAGGGGAGTCCGGCGTGGGTACTGGGGATCGCATGGCTGGGTGAACGGAGGGCCACGGGTGCCCTTCACCGTGAGGGCAAGGACTGGACGGCGCAAATTGCCTGGGAGGGCGAGCAAGCTGGGGTCTTGCAGCCCGGTTGGCAGAGGAGGAGGGACAGGTCTAGGTCCGTGAGCTTACACCTCGCGCTGGGACTTGTGTCCAGGTCCTTGGAACACCTGGGTCCCCACGGAGGGAGCCGCAGCCTCAGGACTTGGCCTGATCAGGACTCTGAAAGGAGCTGCCCACCACTCCACCCCACCCCACCTCCGCGTGGAGCCTAGAATGCTGGGTACACTAGTCTTCGTGCTGGGGCTGCGTGGGGATGGCTCGTGGGCATACCGCTCTGACCCTGACTTCTGCTTTGGGGACTGGAATCTGTCCCCATGGATAAAAGGGCAGGAGCCTCTCTTTCTTTCCTTTAGAAGCTGGCCCTGGGCTCTTCGCAGTCCCACAGCAATTTGGGGGCAGGCCCCTTCCAACCTCTCAACAGTGGACTTTGGAAAATGTAAAGGAAGTGATCAAAGCAATCAGGCAGTTTACCATTAGATAGAAGACTTTTGGGAGGGGAGCGGAGGGAAGGGGAGGACTGAGGTGGACTTGCAGTGTTCAAGTTGAAGCTGAACTCCTTTCCCCGGGGTGCCTCACCAGTTAAGTCTTCTCCAGGCTTAGGCCACAGGAGTCTCCTCGGGATGGATCTTCAGGAATGCAAAGTAGCTTGAGAAATGCCACCAAGTATGTCTCCTAAGAAAGCCACTCTCAAACAAACAAACCTGTGCCGTTGTCTGTGGAAGCTCTTCTAAGCCACCAGCTAAGGACCCAGCCAGGCAGCCCTGTCATCTCCATCCATTTCATTTTACAGAGAGGAAACCAAGTCCCCGAAAGTGGCATGAGTTCTCCCAACTCACATAGGAGGCTGCATAGGTAGCCAGAGCCCCTTACTCAGAACAACATGTGCCAACCAGGTCCTGTAGCCTCCACTTAGCTGGCAGAACTTGTTAACATCAGTAGATTTGAGTTCTACCAGACCTTCTTGAGCCCTTCTAGAAAAATGCACAAAGGACTGAAGTCCAACCTCCCATTCCTTTACCTTACCCCCAACCCCTTCTCCCCCACTCTACCCACCCAGGGGCACCTAGGACCTGTCCATGGACAGATGGATAAGTTCATAGATGAGCCTTGCCTAGCTGTAAGTGAAACCCAGGAAGCTAGGGAGGGTCCCTCATTGACTCCTGGAGGGGTGCAAGAAAGGATTCAAGAGGGAGGTGACAAGGTGATGTGACATGGGGTAGAGACATGAAGTAGAAAGACCCAAAGAGCATAGGCCTGGAGGCTGCGAAACAAAGGCTTCTTCTGCCCGGTGAGCGTGGGAGAGAGAAAGCAGAGAAGGCCAGGTGGGAAGAAAGGGGTGTGTCATCTAGAGACCACACTCCGTGCCAGACTCTGCTTGGCACACATCAACTCCTGTAATCTACTAGGCAGGTCAGATTTGAATCATTAGCCCACTTTGCAGATGAGGAAACAGACTCAAAATGGTTATATAAGCAGTCCAGGAGCCCGAATTCAAAGCTACCCATTGTACCCCACATCTTTTGGAATCTTTTCTTTTCTTTTCTTTTCTTTTCTTTTTTTTTAGATTTTTAAAAAATTTTATTTATTTGCAAGCAGAGAGAGAGAGAGAGAGATAGAAGAGAGTCAGACAGAGAGAGAATGGGCATGCCAGGGCCTCCAGCCACTGCAAACGTACTCCAGGTGTATGTGCCCCTCATGCAATCTGGCTTATGTAGGTCCTGGAGAATCAAACAAGGATCCTTTGGCTACGCAGGCAAACTGCTAAGCCATTTCTCCAGCCTGTGGAATCTTTTTTAAAAGATTTTATTTTTATTTATTTATTTATTTATTTATTTATTTATTTATTAGAGACACAGAGAGAGAGAGAGACGTTGGGGTGGGGGAGAGAAAGAGAGAGAATGGGCCCACCAGAGCCTCTAGCCACTGCAAACGAACTCCAGATGCATATGCCACCATGTACATCTGGCTGACATGGGACCTGGAGAATTGAACTGGGGTCCTTAGGCCTCGCAGGCACTTCTACAGCTTTTTTTCTTTTACAAAAAGATTTTATTTGTATTTATTTATTAGCAACAGAGAGAGAAAGAGTGAGTGTGTGTGTGTATCTTTTGGAATCATATCATAGTTGAAGGAGCAAAAATCACTGGTATAGTTCTATTAGAATACAAAATAGTATGTAAGTGTTACACATAGAATTAAATTAAATTTTTAAAAATATTTTATTTATTTATTTGAGAGGGGGAGAGAGAGAAAAAAGACAGAGAAAGAGAGAGAGCGATAAGAAGAGATGGAGGAAGAGAGAATGGGCATGCCAGGGCCTCCAACCACTGCAATTGAACTCCAGATATATGTGCTACCTTGTGCATCTGGCTTACATGGGTACTGGGGAATTGAACCTGGGTCCTTAGGCTTTTCAGGCAAGTGCCTTAATAGCTAAGCCAACTCTCCAGCCCAGAATTAGCTTTTTAAAAATATTTTAGTTTTTATTTGAGAGGGTGGGGGGAGACAAAGAAGCAGACAGAGAGAGAGTGGGCATGTCAAGGCCTCCAGCCACTGCAAATGAACTCCAGACTCATGTGCCACCTCGTGCATCTGGCTTACTTGGGTCCTGGGGAATTGAACCTGGGTCCTTTGGCTTTGCACGCAAATGTCTTAAGTGCTAAGTCATCTCTCCAGTCCCAGAATTAACTTTTTAACCTAGAGTCTTTCTAAGCAATCAGTCAGTTATTCAACAACTATTGTATTGCCTGCAGTGTATTTCTAGGCATGATGCTAAGTGCTAGGCACCCATCAATAAATGAAACCAGCCTCTGTCAGTAGGCATAGTAACAGGAATGTGTATCCCTCACTGGGATTTAGTGGACTCAGTGAGGCTGTGTGTGGGAAGATACCCCAGAAGCATGCCGGAAGCAACAGGAGGCCTGGGTGGAGAGGAGGGATAGGAGCAGGTAGGAAGGAAGGTGGTGGTGCAAGCTGGCATGGCGGCTGTCCCTATGTTGCAGTCTCAGGGGCTCAAGGGGACACTGTGGAATGCGCACAGTATAATCAGTCTTTGCCCCAAGTGCCCAGGAAGCCAGTTGAGCCCTGCTGTTCAGATGGCTGGTTTAGGGTATATGATTGTGGGTTCCGAAGTAAGCCTGTAGTTTTTGGCTCATGGTAGCTAGAGATCACTGGAGGCCCAGTACAACTTCTGAGAGATCTGGCCCCTCTTTGGAGTATTGCCAGACTGCCTAAGAACCGCCCCCGTATGTCACACTCCTCACACAGCAGCCATGTTCCTCAGTGGCTGGGATGGCATGTCCCACACTCGCGTGCACCTCCAAACCTCTGCACTTACTGTGTGTGCAGGAGCTGGCCCATGGTCACAGGATCTCGGAAGCAAAGTTAGGACTAGGGACCTGGGACTCTTGGCCATTCATGGCCCTGCCATGGTGGTTCTGGGCTCAACTAAAAAGACTCCTATATTTACTAGGATCTGGTGCCATGTCCTGAGTCTCTGGTCCTTCTCTGTGTTAGATGACAAGGCATGTCTCTCCTAATATGATGATGTTAGATGGGTGGGTGAGACAGAGCAGCCATAAATACTCCGAGATCTGTCCTGTTAACTCTCCTTCCATTTTGAATGGTGTGACGGGCATGAGATAACTACCCGTAACATGGACTGTCACTCCTGGGAGGATAGAGAGCTGGTACGTCCGTCTTGAGCCTCTTGCCACTGTAGCTGATGCTCTGGGAGCTCCTTCTGCAGAACTCCTAACATGCTGGCCAGAAAAATACTTCCCCTTATTTTCCTCCTTTTCTATGAAAAAAAAAAAATCTGAGTTTCAGGTCACCAAGTCATATTGAGTTCCATTTTAATATCCCACTGCCCAGAATACAGGCATCTTCCTCCTAATACTGGGCTGATTGGCTTGATGAGGGCAGCAAACACCCAAGTGGGTGTCCTGTGTTTACAGCAATTACACAGGTGTATAATTGCATCGGGATGTTTGTTTGCTCAGCCCTGCTCAGCCGTGCAGCCCCACAGGTTGGGCCAGGGAGAGGGCTGTTCAGTGTGTTTTCCTTTGGCTGGGAACTGTGGAGATGAATAGAGGGAGGGGAATCGGGTTGAGAGATTGTTGCCAAGAGCAATTTGGAGTCTCCTTATTAGTCAGAGATCTTTTTTTTTCCCCCTTTCTGAAGCCACCAGCCACATTGTAACTTCCACACTTCCACGCAGGGGCTTTCTTTTTGTGATTCGGTGTGTGTATGTGTGCTTGTTAGTTTTTGTTTAGATTTTTTTTTTTAACTTGCTAGACTCCTCATGACTAAGCAAAAAAAGAAAAGAAAAGGAAAAACCTTAAGGAACGGAGTGATGAAATGGGTCTTTGATATTACCCATTCTGCATATCATTGCTTAATACATTTGAATGCTGATGGACCCGGAGGTACCCTGATGGAGTGCGATGAGTAATTGCTTTGAAGAGAGTTTCTCTTTGGTGGATGACAGTCAAGATTGAAGCATGATTTCACTTTCCTCCTGTGCCTCTCCATCCGATCCGATCCAATCCGGGGCTATGTAAGAATAAGTGCTGTTGTAGTCTGTTGCCCCTGTACTTGGAAGGCCCCTCCCTCAGGTCTGGCTTAAAACAGGGATCTACCCTTCGTGAGTCTTTCTCACCCTTGCTGTGCACCTCCCTTCACCCTGCAGAAGCTCAAGCTAGTGAGAAGGAAGTCATCCCCCACCCAGTCACTCTCAGGATAGAGCTGCCCCCTCTGACAGCTGTGCTCAGGGAGCACAGCCCCGGAAGCTTGCCTGGCCAGAGCCTGGCCTTCCTAGAGTGGGAACCCTGGAGCAGGCAGTAACCAGTCAATTAATGAATGATCTGTCCACCAAACAGATTGAATGGAGCAGCTCTGAGATGACTCCAACCTTGAAAAAACGGCCCAAGAAGATGGTGCATGGTCTCCTTGGGCTGTTGCATATTTAGCTACAAACAAGATGCAAATGTACACATATCCTTCCAAGGGATATCATAGAGCTAGCTTTGGCCTCCAGCAGCGTGTGTGTTTCCTACACGTGTGTGTGTGTGTGTGTGTGTGTGTGTGTGTGTGTGAGAGAGAGAGAGAGAGAGAGAGAGAGAGAATGTACACGGGCAGCTCTCTCTTATTTGTGGGAATGGATATACATATACAGCTCTCGCTTGTTTTTGTCTATGGATTTAGACAGGTCTGTTCAGTTGTTTCTGGAGATAACAGAATGGCTCACTGGTCTTTGTTCAGGTACTGGTAAAGGCCACTACAGAGGGAACAGTAAGCTCAGCTCCTTCCTTGCACCCTAAGGAAGGGCTGGAGAGATGGCTCAGCAGATAAGGTGCTGCTTATAACGCATGCTGGTCTGTGTTTGATTCTGCACAAAGTGACATATGTGTCTGGAGTTTGCTCACAGCAACAAGAGGCCCTGATGTGCCTATTCTCTCTCTCTCTCAAATGAATTAAAATATTATTTAAAAACTCTAGCCGGAGCCGGGCGTGGTGGCGCACGCCTTTAATCCCAGCACTCGGGAGGCAGAGGTAGGAGGATTGCCGAGAGTTCGAGGCCACCCTGAGACTACATAGTTAATTCCAGGTCAGCCTGGACCAGAGTGAGACCCTACCTTGCAAAACCAAAAAAAAAAAAAAACTCTAGCCGGATGTGGTGGTGCATGCCTTCAATCCCAGCACTCAGAAGGTTGAAGTAGGAGACTTGCTAGGAGTTCGAGGCCAGCCTGAGACTACATAGTATATTCTAGGTCATCCTGGGCTAGACTAAGACCCTACCTTGAATAAAGCCAAAAAATAATAGACTTAAAATTGATTTGGGCTAGAGAGATGGCTCGGTAGTTATAGACATTTCCTTGCAAAGCCTGAAGGCCTGGGTTTGATTCCCCAGTACCCCATAAAACCAAAATGTTGCATGCATCTGGTGTTTGTTTGCAGTGGCAGGAAGCCCTGGTGCGCACATACACACACACTCTCTATCAAATAAATCAAAATATTTAAAAAACAAAAACTCTAGGGAAGAAGTACAAGTAGAACTGACAAAAGAGCTTTTCTAAGGATTGTTTTGTTGTAGATTTTTTTCTTTTTGGGGTTTTGAACTAGAGCCTTGTGCAGTCCGCCGGTATCACTCATGTTCTAGCTGACGATGATCTTGAAGTCCTTATCCTCCTGCCTTAGCCTCCTGAGTGTTGGCATGCACCACCACATCCAATGTGTTTTGTTGTTATTGTTAGCATTCACGCACGTGGGTGTATGCATGTGCATATGTTTGTATGCGGAAGCATAGGCTCATGCATGCACTGAATGGCTATGGAGGTCAGAGGACAGCTTTCAGGTGTCAGTCCTCATTTTCAACCTTGTTTATTTGCTTTTATTTATTTAAGAGAGAGAGAGAATGGGCATGCCAGGACTTCTAGCCATTGCAAACGAACTCCAGACGCATGCACCACCTTGTGAATCTGGCTTACGTGATTGTTGGGGAATTGAACTTGGGTCCTTAGGTTTTGCAGGTCAGTGCCTTAACCACTAAACCATGTCTCCAGCCCTCAACTTTGTTTTTGAAGAAGGGTCTCTCAGTCTCATTGTTGTTCACTGTTGATCATGCTAGCTGGTCCACAAACTTCCTGGTAATTCTGTCTCCACCTCCCATCTCGCCATTGGTATACTGGGATTGCATAAACCTGCAGGAGCTTTCAGCTTTTATGTGGGGTCTGGAGATCCCAAGTATGGTACTCAGGCTTGTATAACAAACACTTTATCTACTGAGCCATCTCCTCAGCCCCCCCCTTTTTAAAAAAAAAAATAACAACTGACCTGAGGTATAATTCACATGCAATTTACTTACTCACTTAAAGTATACAATGTGATAGCTTTTTAGTATATTTATGGTATTATGCAACTGTCACAGTAACCAATCATAAATATTTTCATCACACCATAAAGTGCCCTTAGCAGTCACTTCAGTTTCCCAGGCCTCAATCAGCAATAACCTATTGATTGTCCTTGAACTCTCGGTCATCCTTCCTCTGCCTCCTGCAATTGTTGCGATTACAGGTGGGCTCCTCCACATTCAGCAGCCATCGTATTTTCTAAGGGCTTATTTGTTCAAGGAAGCAGCACCCAAAGTATTCCCAAGTGAGCTCAGTCACACTTGCCACAGGTGTCACGAGAGCCCCTGGACTGCTGGAGTGCCGTGCCTCCTGATGTTTCCTCTGAGCTCCACTCTGAGTTTCTGTCTAAGTTTCTACAGGACAGTTCCATCATTTCTCTATGGCTGGGTGTTCCATTCCACAGTGGCATCTCAGACCTGTATGGGAATACTGCTCTGTCATTGTTCTGAGGCCCATAGGGCTGACACTCAACAGAGACACCTGAGTTCGGTTGTACAGGGGCTTTAGCTCATTTGAAAATTACCGAAGATTACAAAACTTTGCCTTTTCATCTGGTCCGTGTTGTTTGCTATCATGAGGGTTCACGTTCAGCAGTCAAACCTCAGCACCAGAAGGGAATTCCAATAGTTTCTGGTGATAAAACTTGGCTCATGTGACCCAAGAGCAGCTTGCACCTTCAAACTACTGCTTAGTCCAGCAGCTTCGAAACCTGACCATGCATCGTCATTTCGAAGCCTTCTAAAAGCTGATAGGTGCTGGTCCTAGCTGAGGGTGCTGAAGCATCCAAGTGGCAGCTAGGGTCCAGAGATGATGGTGAAGTCTGATGCCCCAAAGGCACTTCGGATATCCTCTCTTGAAGTGAGGAGTAGGGTAGACTGGAGTTCTTCAAAGGGTTTCCACACAGATGATTCAAGCTGAACTATTCGGGGTAAATCTGGCATTGTCCCAAATTTAATTTGTAATAGGGGCTTTCTTCTACTGAGAATAATTCAGCACTCTTTTTTTAAAAAAATATTTTATTTATTTAAGAGAGAGACAGAAAGAGGGAGAGAGGTACAGAGAGAGAGAGGGAGAATGGGCCCACTAGGGCCTTCAGTCGCTGTAAACGAACTCCAGACGCATGTGCCAACTTGTATATCTGGCTTATGTGGGTCCTGGGGAATCAAATATGGGTCCTTTGGCTTCTCAGGCAAGTGCCTTGACCTCTAAGCCATCTCTCCAGCCCATAATTCAGAACTCTTGAGTAGAAGCCCTGACAATTCTGAGCCCCACATCCTTGAAGGACAGTTGACCCAAGGAGTAGGATTTAGCAGGAGTTATACAATGACACTTTCCTGATAAGTCATCCTCTTTGAGGACAGGGACCAGATCATCTGCCATTGCTGTCCAGCTGGCCTGGCCACACAAACAACTTGAAGAAGGCAGAACTTGACTTGGTACCACTTTCTTCTTACTCCCCTCCTCACAACATCCTACCCACTTGCTTTAAACTCCCCAGAGCTTTCCTTACCATAGCTACTAGTATGTCCAATAGTAGCCTAGAATATCATTCATTCAGTCATTCACTCACACAACCATTCAGTCAGTCATTCACACAACCAGTGTTTCCCCCAACACCTGCCATAGAAAACAGATGGATGAAAATTCCACCTCTGTCCTTGAATAATGTACTGCCATATTTTTAAGGTAGTTACTTATTTGAGAGAGGCCAAGGCAGACAGACATAGTATGGGTGTGCCAGGACCTCCCAATGTTGCAAAATTTCAGATACCTATGACAGTTGGTGTATCTGGCTTTATGTGGGTACTGGGTCATCAGGCTTTGTAAGCAAATGCCTTGAAGCCATCTCTGCAGCTGAAAATGTTACAGCTCTGGTATATTTTAAGCAGAGAGGCAGCATAAGGCTAACCCCTGAGTTGGAATTTCTGGCTCCTCGAGTTGAATGTGGAGGGTCTTGGAGAGACCCGAATTCCTCGCATTAGGGGAGGGCGTTGCTGCCTCTAATCCTGTCAGTGAGTTCCGCTCTCTGCTCTTTCCCACTGCAGCTTAGCTCTAGACTGGCTGCTCAAAAAAGTGCTTCTGCCTTGTTCCATTTTCTTAGCCTATTGTGACTCGCACAGCAATGAACATGGCTGTGCAAGTATCTCTGTAATAATACAGATTCCTTTGGGTATGTGCCCAGGAGTGGTATAGCTGGCTCATATGGCAGTTCTGTTTTTAGTTTGTTGAGAAACCTCCACACTGATTTTCATAATGGTTACAACAGTTTACACTCCCACCAACAGTGAATAAGTGTTCTCCAACATCTGTGGTCATTTGTTTTCTTGATGATAGCCATTTTGACTGGGGTGAGAAGGAACCTCAAAGTAGTTTTAATTTGCATTTCCCTGATGGATATGAACACTTTCAAAAGTATATTTTGGTAATTTGTGTTTCTTCTTTTGAGAACTGTCTATTCAGTTCATTAGCCCATTTATTGATTAGAATAGTTTTTGGTGTTCAACTATTGTTCTTTATATATTCTTTAAAAAAAATGTTTCAGTTACTTACTTATTTGAGAAAGAGACAGAGAGAAAGGGGTAGACAGAGAGAGAGAGAGAGAGAGAGAATGGCCATGCCAGAACCTCCTGCCACGCAAATGAACGCCAGACACATACACTACTTTGTGCATCTGGCTTTATATGGGTAGGGGGAATTGAACCTGGAGCTCTCAGGTTTTTCAAGAAAGTACCTTTAACCACTGAGCAATCTCTTCAGTCTCCTGTATAGTCTTAGTATTAATCTCCTGTCTGAAGTATGATTACCAAAGATGTTATCCCATTCTGTGTGCTGTCTCTTCATTTTGGTGAATGTTTCCTTTGCTGTTTGTAAGCACTTTAAAAAAATTATTTATTCATTTATTAGAGAGAGGGGCAGATAGAGAGAGAGAATAGGCATACCAGGGCCTCCAACCACTGCAAACAAACTCCAGACACATGAGCCATCTTGGGCATCTGGCTTACAAGGGAGTACACCCAGAGTTTTAGGCTTCGCAGGCAAGCACCTTAACTGCTAAGCCATATCTCCAGCCCCTATTTGTAAGCATTTTAATTCTATGTGATCTGATTTGTCAATTTTTAGGGTTATTTCCCATTGTATTGGAATCCTTTTCAGAAGATTCTTGCCTGTGCCTCTATTTGGAGTGTTTTCCCTGTTTTTCTCTAAGAGTTCCCCTAATAATTCCCAGTCTTATATTAAGTCTCTGATCCATTTTACATCGATTTTGTGCAAGGTGAGAGATATGGATCTAATTTCATTCTTCTGCATGTGAATAACCCTGTTTTCCCAGACCACTTGTCGAAGAAGCTGTATGTTTTTTCCATTTTATGTTCTTGATACCTTTGTCAAAACTTCTGTGACTATATAGCTATGTGAGTTCATTTATAGATCTTCTGTTTGATTCCAGTGGTTGGTTCACATGTCTGTTATTTGTGCCAGAGCCATGTGGTCTGTATCAACTATGACTGTAGTATAATTTGAGGGTCAGGTATTGTGGTACCTCTAATATTGCTCTTTCTGCTGAGTATTTTTCCTAGATAAGTGAAGAATATCATTGGAACTTTTATGGAAATTGAATCTGTACATTGTTTCTGGTAACACAACCTTTTTCACAATGTTTGTTCTGTCAATCTGTGAGCAGGACAAGTATCTCCACCTTTAGTGCCCTCCTCAGCTTCTCTCATCAGTCTCTTAAAGTCTTCATCATAGAACTCTTTTTGCCTCCTGGGATATGCTTATGTCTGGGCATTTAACGTTTTTTTAAGCTATTCTGAATAAAAATTTCTCCTTAATTTCTTGCTCAACAAGTTTGCTTATTGGTATGTAGAAAAGCTACGGATTTTTCTATGCTGATTTTGCACCCTGCTACTTTGCTGAAAGTATTTATCCGGCCAAAGAATCAATTGTCTGGTTGAGTCTTTTCAGTATAGAATGATGTCATCCACAAATAGCAATAATTTGACTTCTTCCTTCTCTATATATTTTCCTTATTGCTATAGCTAAAAATTCAAACATTACATTGTATAAAAGTAGAGAGTGGGGCTGGAAAGATACAACAGTGGTTAAGGCACTTGCCTGTAAAACCTGATGACTCAAGTTCAGGTCCCCAGTACCCATGAAAAGCCAGATGCAAAAAGTGCTATATGCATCTGGAGTTTGTTTACAGCAGCTACAGAGGCCCTGGTGTGCCCATTTCTCCCCCTCTCCTCTCTCTCTCTCTCTCTCCTTGCAAACAAAATAAATAATTTTTTTAAAGTAGGGAGTGGGTATTCTTGTCTTGTTCCAGATTTAATTTTTCCCCATTAAGTAAAATGTTGACTATAGATTTGTCACATATCTAGCCTTTATTAAGATGTATTCCTTCTGTTACTAGTTTTTATGACTTTTATCAGGAAGGATTGTTGAGCTTTGTCAAATTCATTTTCTGAGTCTACTGAGATAATCGTGTGGTTTCTGTACTGAACCCTCTTGATATCTTGTATTACATTTATTGATTTGTGTATGCTAAACCAAGAGCTGGAGATATAACTCAAGTGGAAGAGTGTTTTCCCTTGCAAGCATGAGGCCCTGGGTTTGATCCCTGGTGCTTCCTAAAGGAAAAAAAAAAATCAGAACAGGTCTGGAGACATGGCTTAGCAGTTAAAGTGCTTGCCTATAAAGCCAAAGAACGCAGGTTCAATTCCCCAGGACCAACTTAAGCCAGATGCACAAGGGGGCACATGCATCTGGAGTTCATTTGCAGTGGCTGGAAGCCCTGGTGTGCCCATTATATCTCTCTCTCTCTCTCTCATAAATAAATAAATAAATAAAATTTAAAAAATTAAAAATAGAAAAAATCAGAACAGAACAAAACTCTACTGAACCAATCATGCATTCCTGGAGTGAAGCCATGTTGTGCACGGTCTTCTTATCATATTGTTTTTCCTTGTTGTTTTGGTTTTTGGTTTTTCAAGGTAGGGTCTCACTCTAGCCCAGGCTGACCTGGAATTCGCTATGTAGTCTCAGGGTGGTCTCGAACTCACAACCATCCTCCTACCTCTGCCCCCTGAGTGCTGGAGTTAAAGGCATGTGCTACCACGCCTGACTTTAATATTTAAATATTTTTTATTATTTACTTGCAAGCAGAGAGAAAAGTACGAGAATGGCCTCTCCGGGGCCTCTGAACTCCAGATGCACAAGCCATTGTGTACATCTGGCTTCATGTGTGCACTGGGGAATCACACTGAGGCTGTCAGGCTTTGCAAACAAGTGCCTTTAACTGATGAGCTTTTTCTCCAGCCCTTTAATGTATGCTTATGTCCATCAGTAGATTAATGGATAGAGAAAATGCTCTGCATATACACAGTAGAATTATATTCAGCCATAAAGAAAAAGAAAATCATGACACCTGCAGGAAAATGGATAGAACTGAAAATCATTATGGAAAGTTAAATAAGCCAGCTAAGAAAGCTAGCCAGGCATGGTGGTGCATGTCTTTAGCCCCAGCACTCAGGAGACATAGGTAGGAGGATCACTGAGAGCTCAAGGCCAGCCTGGAACTAGACTGAGATCCAGGTCAGCTTGGGCTAGAGTGAGACCCTACCTCAAAAAAAAAAAAAAAAAAAAAAGAGACAGATACCTTGTGGTTTCTCTCACACATGGATCCTAGAGTGTGATTTTTCTGTTATGGAGGGTGGAGAATCATGAGAGGGAAAGAAGGGATCCTAAGGTGGGAGGGAAGAAGGTAATAGACTTAGAAGCAGTGGGGGGAGGAAGGAGACCTGCCATTTGTTCACCTAAAAAAGCTAGTGAGGAAAAAAGAGGGCTTGTTCCATCCTGGTCTGTGTCAGAGAGGCACCTTCCTCCCCAACTCTCCCCTGCTGGGCAAGGTGGTAGGGAGGGACAGGGAACAGTTTTATTCTGGAGATCTGAGCTCCATGCTCCAGCCTTGGCTCCCACCCCATAACCCTGACTGGACAATTCACAGGACAGCTGTGCCTGAAGACTGAAATAATTGGTGTTTATTAAAGCTGTCGGAGGGAGGGCCCGTAGGGGAGGAGAGAAGGAAGGGTCATATTTCTGCTTTCCAGTGAGGGAGAGAACCAGGTGAGGAAACTTGAGGCAGCCTGGATGCTCACGCCCTCCCCACCCCCTTCCTTCCCGGGCATGCACACACTGAGCACCAGGGAGCTAGCTCCTGCTCTGGGGCTTGACGGAGAGAGTTTCTCTGTTTAATGAAGGAAGAGCCTTGAAGGTCTACTTGAATCAGGATTAATGTCTTTGTGGCCTGGACCTGCAGAGGAGACACTGGAGAAGGGTGAAGTTGCAGTGAAAGGAAACAGCTTGATCTGCCTCCCACTGATGAGGAGGCCTCCCATTTGGCAGCTTTGCTGGGCACTGCTATGTTTCCTCTGGACTGTGTGTGTGTGTGTGTGTGTGTGTGTGCCCGTGCATGCATGCATGAGTGTATGTGTGTGTGTGTGTGTCCTCAGTGAATGCCTAAACTTTAGAGTTCTAACCAGTTAAGCAGGACACTTGGAATTCATGAAGCCACCCTGAGTGTTCTTGGCTCCTGGTGTTGTGTTTTGTTTTATTTTGTTTTGTTTTTTTTCCAGACAGGGTCTCACCATGGAGCAAGCCAGCATCAAGTTCATAATCCTCCTAAGGGCTGGGCTTACAGGCTTGCTCCTCTCTACCCTGCTCTTGGCCCTTGCTTTGTATCGCTTCCTTTGTCGTCTCCGAGGATGGCAGGGATGCAGACATGGATGTCAGCTTTCTCTTGCTTTTCCTTCTTCACACACTACCCTCCATAACACTGGGGTCTGCCCATCCAGACATCGTTCTATATACCAGAGTTGCCTCATGCAAGCTCTCAACACCCCTTCTAAACTCTCCTTCTCCCCTCACTCTGATACATCACCTTGGTAGGAAACCCCAGCTCTTCACACTAGGTCACACTAGGGCCCTAGAACACCACGTGCTACCCCCGCCCCCCACCCCGCCCCAGTCTGACATCCAGAGAGGAAGCTGGTAGGTGCACACTCCAGCCTCCCCTTTTCTCCAGTGAGAAAGCCAAGAGCCACTTTGGGCAGTGTGGGCCAGCCATCTAGTCTAAGAGGGGCCCCAGGAACCATGTAAATCATGTGGTGTAGAAGCTGCTTGAGAGGCCTGGGTGGCTGAGTTGCAGGAAGGACAGGGACCTGAGTGAGGACATTAGGGAGGACAGATAGTTGCAGCCTGGTGGGGAAGCCAGGGCCAGCTGAAAGGATGAGCTATATTGCAAGAAGAGCAGTGATGCATGCAATGCTCAGGCTGCAGAATGATACCCTCTGTTGCCCAGCATGCTTACTCTTAGTACACTGGGTGTGACCCCTGGCAGGTAGGAGACCAGTTGAGTTTAGCAGCTACTCTGGATGTCTCTGGCCTTCAGGAGGGTATCCTCCAAGGGCCAGGACCTACGGCTGGCCCTGATGGCCATACTGCTGCAGGGCACTTCACTCTGTGACCTCATTCCTACTCCCTTCCCTGTTGCCGCTTCCTGCTGGGGATAGCATGGTGGGAAGCTGCCCCTCCTCTCCCGCTCCTGTGGCGCAGCCTCGGAGTGAACCTGGCTTCCAGCTCTTGGAAGTTTGTCCAATAACATGAGCATGGGAGGGGAGGAGTGCTGCAGAGGAGAGAGGGTGAGCGCTGGCCAGCCCAAGTGCATGCTGGGATGAGAGGCCCAGTGAGCCTGGCTTGAGGGGGAACCAGGGAAGGACAGAGAGGACCCTGGAAGGAGAAACACGGGACCACACGCCTTTCCACAGCTAACGGTCATCGCTGGAGGGTCCTGGCCAGTGAGGACAGAGCAGCCCCTACTGTGCCCAGACACCAACTGGCCCAGCAGACTACACAGGCAGGCCTTCTCCCCGCCCCTCATAAGGGTTGAACTTGAGCGTGAACTTGAAAGGGAGGCACTCCCTTAGCTGAGTGGCCCAGACAACAGGGCTGCTCAGAGCCAGGACTGTGGGCTGAGGTCTTGGGTTGGAGGCAGAAGAGTGCTCTAAACTGGGAATAACGATGATCGTGCGCACATTTGGGCTCTGGGGGCAGGCCTGATTCCAGTCCCTGCTGTCATTTATAGGCCCCGTGACCTTGACCTCTCTGTGCTGATTTCCTCATTCCCTGTGGGGATGAAGCTTGGTGGTGAGGACAGGTGGGCCTCTCGGGGCCTCGGCCGTGGCACATGCTCCCCACATGATGCCCTTCACTTGTGCTATGCAAGTCTTCTCTACTGCTCTCCCTCGGAATCCTCCAGTGTCCACCTCCCAGTCCGCCCCTGCCCATGTCTTTTTTTCTTTCTTTGTGCTCAGTCCCCACTGTGATTGCTGTCACCCATGAACAGCCAGGGGAGGGGCAAACATCCCCTTCTCTGTGTTTGGGGGCCAGTGTGTTCGGATCCTCTCACAGTGCCCACCCGGGAGCTGCTCTGGAGGACCTGCTCCACCCCGCTGCACAGCTCCACAGACGGGACTTAGTGAGCAGTTCTGTCTTCCTCTCTTCCTCCCATCACACATCCCTCACAGGGATCCATGGAACAGGGAACCACATCAATGCCCTCTGCAGCCTGCATAGGAAACCAGGGGTAGTCATCAGGGCCATTCAAGCAGGTGTTCCCTGTAACATGAAGCTGGGGAGGTGTCCACTTCAACAGGATCAGCCGTGTAGCTTTAAACTATGTATAGTTTTAGAAATAAGCTGATTCTGGAACACAGGGAAGCTTGAATCCATAGTTAGTTTGGGATGATTGGATTCAGAAGTGGCTGAGGGGCACACTGTCCAGGGCTGGGTTCCAAGATGAGCTCTGATGTGAACTGAGAGAGCAGTGGCCAGCTGTCTTCAGGAGCTGGGGTGTCAGGGACATATGGAAGGCAGAATTACACTGTTGGGGCCACCAGAAACTCAGATCTAACTGTGACAAAAGCCTGGCCAGCTCTTAGACTGAGCTTTTTTAATATATATAAATGATAGTAAAGAATTAACTGATGATGAATAGCTCCAAGTAATTTTTACTAGGAACTAAATCAGAAAAAGGTGATAATACGGGAGAAATAAGCATGGGAGGCAATAAACGAAATAGAACACACCGGCATGTAAACTTTTGAAATGATCTTTGATGGGATCAAATGTTATAAAAATGACATACCACCAAAGACTTGCTCTGACCAAAGCGTCGAGCTTCCAGAGCCTGACTGTGGATGTTTATGTATTCTTACAGCAACCCTGGCTTGTGCTTCCTCATCTCTTGGCAGGGCCTTTCAGAATCACTTGCCCAAAGCACCTTTAAGAAAGGCTTGCAGGATGTCCCACCTTCTAAGAATGCATAGCCGGCTCCTGCCATGCAACCATCCATGCCAAAGGTCCGTGTGCTGGACAGTGTCTCAGAGGCTGTTCAGTAGGGCTGTGGCCTCGGGTCACCTAGTGAGGGGAAGGGAAGATCACATTAAGCCATCAGAAGTCCACTGGTCTGAAAGGCCTCCTCCTATGACCAATGGAACCCGAAACTGCTTGACCCCAAGACCACGCAGTTGCTGCCACATTTGACTGCCTGTCCGGTTTTGTGTCCTTATGCCAGCACCCCTTCATATTCTACCCCAGCCTGCCGTGGTCTATGGAAGAGGATTTAAACAAAATCCCAAAACACATTGCCTTTGGATTATGGCATACAGCATGGTGCATAGAACTGCCCACATACCCAACGCAGGACCTTCTTAACAAGGTGGAGACGGAAGAGGACCCGGGGTATGGGGGGCAACGCAGGTCAGGAAGGCAGGCAAGACAGACATGGCTGTCAGGACAGGGACAGATACTGCCTCAAAGATGCCATCTCATCGTTGCTCTCATGCCACTGCAGAATGAGAGCCCTTCCTGGTTCCTCTGGGGTGTATTAATCCACTTCCTGGGTCACTGTGGGCTTCTTGGCGTCCCTGAATCTCGAGTTCTTAACTGCACAGGGGGCTAATCTGAGCTACCCTCTGAACTGATGGGAAAATTAAAAGGATGAAGTATGCACGGTAACTAACACATAGCAACTGTGACTTTGAAAATAGTTTTGATCAGAGATCCCGTCTCTGGCTGCATCTCTTTCCCTGCTGGCTTGTGAGTTCTGCCCATGATGTGGCATTTCTCTTTCTACCACTGCCACCAGGACAGGGTGGACGGGCGGTCAATACCTGGCCTTCTTGCCTCCTGGCTGGCCTTATATGGGGCCACTGCTTGCCCAGAATGCACATGAGAGGGGCCGACCACCATGGTCCTGCTCTCAAAAAGGTGTCTTTGTTGTCTGTTTTCTCACCCTTCTCAGGACTAGTTTAACACACAGACAAACCAAAAACTCCAGTCACTGTCCTATAAGGACTCTCAAATCACAGCCATCTGAGGGTGAGTGTGTGTAGATTCATTCACACTGTCCACCCAGCCAGCGACTAATTTAATCAATCACACAAAAGATTCGGTAGTGAAAGCAGCAAAGGGTGATTAACAACGCACCATGGTTCTCACCGATGGTAGATTGCATGTTGTTTGACTACCAGAAAATAGCACCAGACTCTGTCCTAGCATGTTCCAGTGGCTTTGGTGAAGGTGTATGTACCAGTGCCTCCTAGAATGTCCCACGGGATAACCATTTCTGCTACTCCTGTTCCATGCTTCCCTGAGCTACAGCCAAGACCACAGACTACAGGCTTGGTTCAGCTCTTTCCTCAGTCCCGAGAATGTGACAATCGTAGGTAAAGGTCACCTTGCCCCAAAGTAATGCCAATTAAAGGGGGAAGTCTATCTGGAGAGTGGGGGAGATAGAACCAAGACTGTGATTCCCCAGGTCATAGGGTTAATGTGACAACTGAAATTATTCCTTCCAGACAGCTTTGTCTTAATTGGAATTTTTTTTTTCCTAGTTGGCCAAGCCCTAAAGGGAAGAAACTATTTCACAGTCCCCAGGGCATGTCATCTCCTGTCCATCAGTAAGCTTAGAGAGACCACCTTAGATAAAGTGCAAGAGAAATGATTTTTCCCTCACAATAAACAAAGCTGCCGTACACATGGGTTTGTCCTACAAATCCATGAACACAAGCAGACGGAAATATTCCTAAGCAGAGCTGCAGTTTGAGGCCACATCTTGTAACCCTTATTTCAATTTTTACCATTCTTTAAAATTTTTTTTTTACTTTTTAATTTTGTTAGAGAGAGAGAATTGTTGTGCCAAGACCTCATCCACTACTATCAAATTCCAGACGCTTGTACCACCTAGTGGACTTGTGCGACCTTGCATCTGCCTCACCTTTGTGTGTCTGGCTCACGTGGGATCTAGAGAACCAAACATGGGTCCTTAGGCTTCGCAGGCAAACTCCTTAACCACTAAGCCATCTCTCCAGCCTGATTTCTGCCATTCTTATGACGCTTACGAGTTTGAACCACACAAACCCTGAATATTATGATGTGAATTATTTTTCAGTATTGTGTTCCCTCTTTCTCAAAGCCTGGGGTCTCTGGCAACAGACCAAGAAGCAGGTTAGTTAGTGTACAGGACATTTGGGGGATCAACTCATCATGCACAGAGCAGGAAGAGCTATAGTGGTACCCCACATCTGCAGTCAACCCCACAGGGACATCTGGAACTGAAATGGTCTCTTTAGGTTTGTCTGAGGTTCTGTCAAAATAGCTAGACCTTGGGCTGGAGAGATGGCTTAGCAAAGCCAAAGGATCCCAGTTCAACTCTCCAGGACCCACCTAAGCGAGATGCACAAGGAGGCGCATGCATCTGGAGTTCATTTGCAATGGCTGGAGGCCCTGGCACACCTATTCTCTCCCCCCTCTCTCTCTGCCTCTCTCTCTCAAGTAAATAAATAAAAAAATATTTTTTTAAAAAGGTAGTAGCATGTCCTCTCACACATACACATGCACCTGCACACCCAAGTGCTCCTACACACATAAAAACACTTATGTATACACACATGCATACACACAAAAATGAAGCTTTAAAAAAAACTTTCTTAAAAGGCCAGGAGTGGTGGTGCACGCCTTTAATCACAGCACTTGCACTCGGGAGGCAGAGGTAGGAGGATCAGCATGAGTTCGAGGCCATTCTGAGACTACATAGTGATTTCCAGGTCAGCCTGAGCTAGAGTGAGACCCTACCTCAAAAAACAAAAAAACAAAACAAAACAAAAAAACTTTCTTAAAAATTATTCAGACCTTTATAGAGCCTGAGATGCTTTCTGTGGCCATTGAATGTGAGTGGTCCTTAGAAAGAAAGGGATCATTTGGGGGATCATGATGGCATTCTGTACCCAATTTGACCTCTTGGGGTTGTCCTGAGCTGAGAGCTGACCACTAACCTTGCTCCTAGAGGCTGGGGTCACCTGCAGGTGGCTCATTTCTCTGTCTTCTGCAGCCTGTGTTTGCCTCACCTTTTGTTAGTTAACAAACTCTCTGTAGGCAGGAAATATGCTATACTGCTCTCTCTCTCTCTCTCTTTCTCTCTCTCTCTTTCTCTCTCTCTCTGTCCTCTTTTCAGCTCACAGCAACTGAGCACTTGACAAGTGACCATGGAGTAGTGATCCAAGTGGTGGTCCAGCTATGGACATCTGACTTACTAGCTCTCTGGCCTGGGGAAAGATCACCAGGAGGGAGACAGCACAGCTTAAGGGCCAACCTCCTCCTGCCCCAGGAACAGGTTCCCCCGGGCTCTTGCTTTCAGAGAGTCAGAGCCCAGGAGGGCACAGCCCAGCTTTCCTTGCGGTGGGATTGATGTTGTAGGGTAGGAAAGATAGCCCCATCTGTCTGGAGTATCTCCAGTGACACTCACTCTCAGGGCTACAGAGCACAGGTGTGGGCCGCTCTTCTTCCCAGGAAGTGGACTGTTGGCACACAGCTGGCCCCAGAACCCTAGAGCCACTCCCCACCCCACAGTCCAGAGTGCTTTTGCTCCTGGCCACCTAGCCTCTAGGTCCTCGAACTGGGCATACCCCAGCTCCGTCTCTACCCTTGTCCTTGGCTGCCAGTTTCTGATGTTCCACCGAGCTGTTGTAACATAGTAAACTGGTCTAATCTCTTGGTCCCAGCACCTCTGGGCCTTCTCAGTAGAGTTGGCTGTCACTACACGGCACCGTGGTTTCAATGGCAATGCTGGCTGACTGACCCCTCACATGAGGAGCGTGCTCATAGGCAGGACAGAATATCCAGTCTCTGCCCTCCTCCTACATGCAGAGATGCCCAGCAGCTCAGTGCCCAGAAAATAAAGATAAAATGGCCACTCTGTCTTCATAATAGAAGAGAAAAAAGTCCGTAACAATGTAGCCAAAAATATGAGCATGATAACACCAACTGCCCCCATATCCTCAGTTAAATATTACATATCATGAAAAGACACAGCCAAGCAGGCCACAGTAGCACATGGCTGCAATCCTAGCACTCGAGAAGCTGAGATAGGAGGATATGGAGTTTGAGCTCAGCTTGAACTGCCTAATGAGTTCTTCCATAGCTTGGACGACATAGCAAGACCCTGCCTCAAGAAACCAAAAATTGATAAATAAATGGTCCAGACATTGCACAACAGCAATGAGGTGCTGTTGATTTCAGAAGGAGCAGAATCATGCAGCCTTCATGACTATGCCTCTGCTGGGCTGGGCTAGGCTGGGCTAGGCTGAACTGGCATGGCTATTGGCCCTAGTAGGACTCCATGTCCACAGCGTCTGGAAGAGGCTTGGTCACAGAAACATGAAGACAGATAGGCATGGCTCCAGCTCAGTAAGCCTGGTACTTCCTCTGCTCCTGCAGAAGACTTCCTTTTGAGCTGTAGATCTCCAGGGACCCAAGCATCTCCCAGCCGTCTCTGCTGCTGTCTGATGAGAAAGTGGCCTCCTCCGGAGCCACTGGGAGGCCTCCACACAGTCACCCCGCTCCCCACACAGTGATCACTCTGCATTCTCTTTCTTATTGGGGCCGAAGCCTCCATAGTCCTTAGCCTGTCTCCCCAAACTTTTCCTATGGAAGCAAACCCGCTTCCTGCCCTGGGCCAGGTGGGGCCACACTGGTGGTTGTGTTTTTCTCCTGCCTGTCGCCAGTGCCACAGCTCAAGCTCTTTCACTGTGACTAAAGCATTCATGTGAGTTTCTTTGCTTTGATTCCCCTCCCTCCCCCGCCCCCAGCACTAGGCATTAAACCCAGGGCCTTACATATGCTAGGCAAGTGCCCTGCCACTGATCCACCCCCGGGAGCTACCTTCATGTGAGTCTCTACCCTCAGTTCAGTACCCAGCAAAGTCTACAATCTGACCTGCACCAGGGAGACCCCTGGCAGAGCCACGATGACTGTTGACATGTGCTGAGTGGGAGACATTGGGGCTCCAGGAAGCTGGGAAGCAGACACTGCTGTGTTGAAGGGGTGAGGGATAGGGGCTGTCGTGGGCACATCTTTCAAATTACACTTTATTTATTTTTGTTGCTTGATTTGAGACAAGAGTCTTGGTTTGTAGCCTAGGTTAGCCTTACATTCACAGTCCTCCTGCCTCTGCCTCCCAAGTGCTGGAATTATAAATGACCTCTTGGTAGCCCCTGATGGTAGACTCTGATGACATTGGAGGGACACAGGTGACTTGGGCAGATACAAATGCACAGATGCCTGAGAGCTACTTATGTCCTGATTTTGCCATCAAGTGGCTGGCCCACCTCCTCCTTCCCCACTCAGCATTTTAATATTTCATTTAATATTTTATTTTATTTATTTATTTGAGAGAGAGAGAAAGAGGCAGGGAGAGAAAGCGAGTGAGAGTGAGCATGGGTTGTGTCAGGGCTTCTAGCCACCACAAATGAACTCCAGATGCATGCACCCCCTTGTGCATCTGGCTTATGTGGGTCCTGGGGAATCAAACCGAGGTCCTTTGGCTTTGCAGCCAAGTGCCTTAACCACTAAGCCATCTCTCCAGCCCCCCACTTAGCATTTTAGACCGTGGCCCATCTAATGGCCTGGAGCTGACTCCCAGAGGCAGGAAACATGCAAGTTGGCATGACAAGTGGCTAACTTCCCCAGACCAAAGAATAGCACTAGGAGGGCCGAGCAGAAGCCCCAGAGATGGGCCCTGGCTCTCCTGGACTCTGAAAGCCACTTATCCAGAAGCATTCCTGGCCAGCACCCTCCACAGGAAGTCGGGGAAAGCCTGAAGCCCAGGCTGAGGTCATAATGCTGGAGAGCCACTAGGATGGCTAGGAGGGGCACCCAGCAGGGTCTCTCGCTTTGTTTGGGGTTGTGCAGACCTACCAGCTGCATACAGCCACTTGGACCCCTTCTCAGGCTCACCAATGTCCCACAGCATGTTCCCTACAGCCTGCTCGGCAACCCAAGTTCCAGACGACATCCTGGACTCCGCTGCTTCTTCACCACCTCCACGGGGCCAATGCCCTCTGCTGCCCCCACTGCCTCCCACCTTCTGCTCTGAGCCAGAGGTGCCATATTCATCGTTGTTATTTCTTTGGTTTGCAAAGCACTCATTCCCCAATCCTCAGTGTGGACTAAGGTCTTGTGACTAGACTCCATGAGGGATCCCCAGGGGACCAGCAACTTTGCTCCCGTTTGGGAGTCCACTGCATCTCAGAACCCAACCCAAACTTCTAGAATCAAATCCCTGGACTGTGTGTGCATGACATTTTTGAGAAATTGTAATCTACAAGACCCGTGGCATCTGCCCCACCTGTCTCTTTGACCTCCCTTGGGCCTGGTAGATTCTAGACTCAGAGACTCTCCCTGAATGCCCAACTAAGAGACCCTCACCCCCAAGTCCTTGCAGTGTGATTGCTGTCTTGTCTCCCACTGAGCACAGTGCCCATCGGTGAGGTCAATGGTGCCTTCATGGGTCCTTGAATATCTCAGGCACCGTAATGTCAGCTTCGTGGCAGGGGGTAGGATGGCAGTCTTGTTCACCACTATTCCCTCGCAGACCATGATAGCCCTGGAGGGCAAGCAGGACCCAAGCAAACTGCATACATTTCTTAGGCACCTGAGATAGGCCTAAGAAATTTGTCCGGACCCTCCTGGAGTGTAGGACCAGGCCAGGAGGTCCTGCCTGACAGTCAGGAGAGTCTATTCAAAATGTGCAAGCTAAATAAAAATGAGACATGTCCCGAGCAGCAGGTTCACTTGGTGGGAGAATGAATAGGAAAGAGAGGTGCCCAATGCAAGTGGGGAAGCAACTTGGGGTAGAGAGGCATTAGTCTCCTGGAATGGGAAGCTGGCAGTAGGACGGGGCTTTGCCATGTTGAGCTAGTGGTGATTGTCTGGCTCCTTCTTACCAGGAGGAAGCAAGTAATTCATCTTCAAAAAATCTCCGGGTGTGGTGGCACATGCCTTTAATCCCAGCACTCAGGAGGCAGAGGTAGGAGGATGGCTGTGAGTTTGAGGCCAGCCTGAAGCCTACATAGTGAATTCCAGGTCAGCCTGAGCTAGAGTGAGACCCTACCTTAGAAAAAAAATTAAGATCAGAGGTAGTGTTTCCTATGTCCTCGACCTAGATGGAAACAAAGCCACAGGAGAAGAAATACCCTTAACTGTACAGTCACAGTTTTTAAAGGGTATTGCCTGGACCAGCAATGGCAACTGGGCCCATTGATGGGAACTTGTCAGAAATGTAGAGTCTCAGGCCCCACCCCAGACCTACTGACTCAGAGCAGGGATGGGGGGGCCGGGGAGGCTGCTGCTCTGTTTTGGCAGCCTGCCTAGGTGATTCTGATGTACAGTGGCATTGATCCAAGTATGCAAATCTCTTTATTTTACTTACAAAATAAGTACTTTTAATTATAGAAAATTAAGAAAATCAGAAAAGTAAAAGGAAATTAACACATTAATCATTTTATTGCTCAGAAATAACTCATCAATACTATTGATATCTTGGTAGATCTTTTAGCAAGCAAAAAAAAAATCACATTTATACTTTTTTATACTTTACTAAATTGGAATTATTCTGACCATTTATCTACTTTAAAATCTTTTTGGCATGTGTGTGCATGTGTGTGCTAGTGTATGCACATGTGTGTGGAATCCAGAGGAGAAAGTTTGGAAGTCTTCTCTTTTGGCTCATCTGGCTGTTTCCTTGATATGGCATCTCTTACTTAACCCAGAAATACCATTTCCATCATTTTTATTCCTTTGGTTAGCAAGCCCCAGTGATTCTCTGGTTGCCCACTACCTCCTGCAGGACTGGGATTACAGAAACGGGTGGCCAAGCCCAGCGGTTTCCCTGGGTGCTACAGAGTCAAATTCAGATGGTCTTGGGTCCTCTCAAGCCCTCATGCTTGTGTAGAAAGTGGTCTGAAATGCTGAGCAACCTCTGCAGCCCCAAACTATATTTATCACAACCTTTTATATTTGGACTAAAATCATGCACATAAAAAAATCTCACTTTAATGGCTGCATACTATTCCCCATGTCTGGGTACCATAATAGCTATGTACTTAGAGTTTTCTATTTCTCTAATACAAATGATGTGAAAGTGACTATTTTGCTCCATAAACTTATGATTTTCTTAGGACAAGGACAAGTCAAAGACTAAATATTCTAGATTTCCTAATGAACTTTTTACCACTAAGGAAGTCTTAAAACATATGTGTGCATTTGCAGCACATATGGCAAAAAAATTAAAAAGTTCATGTGTCAGTTCTATAAAAAGAACTTCCTTAAGCTTAAAGAAAAAAAAAAGAATGAACGAACGAACGAAAGCAAGCCCTACATCTCAGGGGCAAAAGGGAGAAGAAGGAAGGGCCACTTCACAAATGTAGCAGATGACCCTCCAGCATGCAAATACTACAGCGACTACGACAAATGATAGTTCCCAGCTGAGAGGAGGGTGAGCCTGGCTACTAGTGACAAAACTCAACTCAAAGTGCCAGGAGAGCCCCTTTTGAAAAACACAGCCTTTTGAGGCCCTGCTATCCAGCCCCATATCATGGGGCTCTGATGGGCAGCATGTCTTGAATGGATTTGGCCCTGGCCTCCCAGTGATGCATGCCAGGCAGAAAAAGCCAAAAAGGTGAGGTCCTGTTCCAGAGTAGTTTGGTTGGGATAAAGGAATTAGTTCCACGTGATGGGCAGATGATGCCCAGGGGCTCAGTGTGATTAGCAGTAGAGGAAGGTAGATAAAAATCAGAGCCTTGTGGGCTGGGGAAATGGCTTAATGGTTAAGGCATTTGCCTGTGAAGCCTAAGGAACCTGGTTTGATTCCCCAGGACCCACATTAGCCAGATGCACAAGGGGGCACGTGCATCTTGAGTTGGTTTACAGTGGCTGCAGGCCCTGGCACACCCATTCCCTCTTTCTCTCTGCCTCTCCCCCCCTCAAATAAATAAACAAACAAATAAAATATTTTTAAAAAAATCAGAGTTCTAGCCAGGCATGGTGGCGCATGCCTGTAATCCCATCACTTGGGAGGCAGAGACAGGAGGATTGCTGTGAGTTCGAGGCCACTCTGAGACTATATAGTGAATTCCAGGTCAGCCTGGGCTAGAGTGAGACCCTGCCTCAAAGCAAACAAACAAACAAAAAAATTAGAGTTCAATGCCCAGAGGCCAGCTGGCACTCCACCCACCATCCACCCTCCCAGCGCTGCCAGCTCCTCACCACTGTTCCATATCACACATTCCATGCCTGCTCAGTGTCCCCTACCGCTGAGCACATGATGGGGAGAGATCAGGGACATATGCTCAGTCTAAGTGCCTGTGAAGAATGGAGGTGTACCCAGAGGGGATCCGACTCAAAGCTGACAATAGTTGAGACAGCCAGCAGAGGTGAGGAGTCCAAACAGGGACCCTGGAGGTCCTGACCAGTGGTAGGAGTATAGGAGAGCTACAGGCATGAAGGGAACAGACCAGCATGCCAGGGTAGCTGCAAGAAAGCCAGCACCTGCCCTGCCCCAGTGCAACTGGCATAGAGACCAGGTCGAGGGGGGTGGTGATGGTAACAGAAGGCTACAGGGGCAAGAGCTGCCTGTGAGCATGCCCTGAGGACAGACTGTGTGTGTGGGATGTGAGGACACAGCTGGCAGGTTCTGGGAAGAGGCTACGGATTAACATTGATACATTCATGACTTCTTTGAGCCAACATGTACACAGCAGGCACTACTTCCGACAGAGTCCAAAGACAGTCTGAGTCCATTACTGCTTTCCAGGATTGGGCAGACCAGGGAGGACAGACAGCAAGAGGCCACTGACCAGGTTGTCCTTCAGCATAGTGGGGTCCTCCTCCTCAGCCTGATCTGTGACACTAGGGAGGAACACCTATGCTGCTGCTGTCGTCTGATGGAAGGGTATAGAACGAAGAGTTGTTTTCCTTTTCTTTTCTTTTTTACATTTCTCTGTTTTTATATGCTCAAATGTAGCATCTGATATTTGTAAAAGAGTTATGTATATAAAGGGCTCTTCATAATCTCTCCTCTTTCCTTAAGACACAATCCAGACTCACATGGTCCTGCAACAATGTGTGTGTGTGTGAATGTGTAATGGTTATACTATATTGGAAAGAGAGAGAGACAGAGAGATGAGAGGCAAAGACTGTGAAGTGTTATCAAGTCCTGTGACCCATCTCCCAGCTCAGGAAACAGAAGTAGTGACTGCAAGAACAGAAGCTCCCATTCCCTCCTCCAGCATCCCTCCCTTTTGCAGAGAAATAATAACCACCCTGCATTGCACTCTATCATTCCGTTGATGTCCTGATGTCTTACACTTAGGTAGGACTTCAGAATGTTTTCTGTTCCTCAGAAGGTAAAAAGCTGGAATCTCCATGTGCCCCAGTAATTCTGCTCCTGTACCACAAAGAACTAAAAACAGGGACTTGATGCTTGTCTGAAAATGTTCACTGCAGTACTATTCCAGTGGCCCAAATGTACAAGCAACATAAATTTCCATAATAGGTGAACTGGTAAACAAGACATATTTGTGACTATGTCTATGGATATTTATTTGGCCATAAAAAGAATGAAATTCTAATACATGCTTAATGTGGATGCACCTCGGTGACATTTGCTCAGTGAAAGCACGCAGGCATGAAAGGTCCAGTGTGATTCTAGTTATGTGAAATATCTACTGTGGAAGGCTAGGAGACCCTGTCACACTTACCTACCTGTGTTCCTATGGAAACTATTTGAATATTTGTTTTATATGGACTTTTATTCACTTTCCAAACATACTAAAGTGTGGCCCTCAGCTGCTGAGCAAGCATTTGTAGCTTGTACAATGGCAGAATGGGCCCAGAGCTTAAGTGCTGTGACCTATTTTCAAAACAAAGTATCCTGAAATTTAAAATTGTTTTAAAAAAGGAAAGAAAAAAGACTGGGCTGGAGAGAGGGCTCAGCAGTTAAGTGTGCTTCCTGCACAAGCATGAAAGCCTGAGGGGACCTGACACTGCTGGAGTTCAAATCTCAAGATCTCATGTGAAACAGCTGGGGATGGCCATGTGGACTTTTAACCCCAATCCTGCAGGGGAGCAGAGTCCTGAGACTCCACTGAACCCCACAAGCTCATGAAACAGTCCAAAGAGACTCTGGCTCAAAACAAGACCAGGCAAGACACCCTGGGTTCTATTCCAGCCACACAGGCAGCAACCCCTGCTGCAGGCAAGCACATGGGGCATACACACATGCACACACCACATACGTAATAAAGGAAATATCTAGAATAGGCAAGTTCATAGAGACGAAAAATAGGTTAGAGGTCACCATGGGCTGGATGGAGGGGAATGAGAAATCAGTGCTTTATAGATGCTTAATATTTGAAGTAGAGAATTTTTTAAATAGTTTATTTATTTATTTGAGAGAGAGAGAAAGTGGGGGGGCAGATAGATAATGGGCACACCAGGGCCTCTAACCACTACAAACTCCAGATGCATGTGCCACATTATACATCTGGCTTTGGAGTCGAACTTAAGTCCTTAGGCTTCGCAGGCAAGCACCTTAACCACTAAACCATATCTCCAGACCCTGAAGTAGAAAGCTTTTATGTATTTAAATTTTTTAAATTTAAATTTATGTATTTAAAAATGGTAAATTTTATGTGATGTATATGTATCTATGTTTAAATTTATTAATAGTTTGCCAGTCTTTTAACTTTACAAAAGTGAAGTCACACTGTGTGCATTCTTCGGCAAATGGCTTTTCTCAATTCCTGTTGTTTCCACAACTCATCAAAGTTAAGGTAGCAGGCTATTGTTCATCTTTTCCCACCAGTGACTAGCATCCCATGATGCAAATTAACCCACAACTCATTTGTCCATTTTGTTGGTGAGTAACAGGAGAGATGTTTTGGGGCATGGGTTGCTTTTAAAAGCAGTACTTCTGGAGAAATTCACTTCTGTGTCTCCCAGATCACATGTACAAGATTTTCTCTGCTCCGCACCAGGAGTGGGGGATGTTGGGCCAGGGAGTGTATGCATGTTCAACTTTGAAAAATCATTCCAGGGCTGGAGGGATTGCTTAGCGGTTTAAGGCACTTGCCTGCAAGTCAAAGGACCTAGGTTCGATTTCCCCAGGACCTATGTAAGCCAGATGCACAAGATGGCACACATATCTGGAGTTTATTTGCAGTAACTGGGGGCCCTGGAGTGCCCATTTTCTCTCTCTCTCTCTCTCTCCCCTCTCTTTCTCTCATAAATAAATAAATAAATAAATAAATAAATAAATGAAATTTTTATAAAAGGAAAAATCACTGTAGATTAATTCCATAGGCTGGTACCACTATCATTCTCCCAGATGTCCCTCAATTCCCTGTTACCCCATATCCTCACCAAGAATGTTGGTCTTTTTCTGAGTTCTGTATCTGCCCTACACTTGATGTCACCTGTGAGTTTATGCCTGTACCCATCCTTATGATGACCATTGTTGAGGAACTACCGCCTGCAGATCAAGGGACCCAGGATTTCAAAAGCAGGAAAGGCTTTTCAGGGGACAACACAGCCCTTGTTCCACACACACACAACTGGAGGCCCAGAGTGAAGACAGAGCTGACTAGTCTCTCAGCAAGTCCCAGGTCTGCGTCCAGGGAGTTACACCAGCTACCTTATTGACGAGTGAGCAGCCTGTTTCCTGGAGTGTGCCCCACTGATGGGGGCAGGGCCCTGTGTCACACAGGCAGCCAGCACACCCCTTGAGATGACTCTGTTTCCGGGGCTGAAAGAGAGATGAGATCAGCATTTACATGTGTTCCGTTTCTAAGACTCTGGAGGAAACGCTGCACCTGGATATTCCCTTGGCTTTCCCCTTGACTTAAAGCCAAGTGAAAGTGGCCACACCCCTAGACCAGGTGGTAGTCTCAGATAGGCAGCAGTTTCCTGGGTTAGCTGGGCCATCTCCTGCCCACCCTTGACATCCTGTTGGACAGTGTGAGTTCCAAGCTGGAGCTAAAGCCAGTGTAGCTGCAGTCTTACCTCTCTTCTGGCTTCCCAAAAACTCTGCGTGGTAGCCCACCCTCACATCTATCAGAGTTTCGCTTTTCAAGTACCGCCACAACCCTAAGAACAGAGGAAGGATCATCTTTACTTATCATGTGAGATAAGAGTCTTGGAGGGATTACTGTAATTCAAGGGTGTTACAGATGAGTCCTGGCCTGCAATTCCAAAGACTACACCTATTTGTTATACCTATGTATCTCCCCCCCCCCAAAAAAAAAAACATCCAGAAGATAACAGGAAGAATAACCCCAAGGATTTCTCAAGAAGCATTGCTTGTCAATGAAGTGTTCACAGACTGCCCTGAATTTTATTCTCCCTATAGCCCTGAGTCCAGGGTAGCTATGAAATAGTCGGGAGCCCACATGAACTTTAAGTAAGTCCAAAGTTATGATCACTGAAGAGCACATTTTTTTGAAACCATTTTATTTATTTGCAAGGAGAGAGGGAGAGAACGGGCACACCAGGGCCTCCAGCCTCGGCAAACAAATTCCAGAAGCATGTGCCTCTTTGTGCATCTGGCTTTACGCGGATACCGAGGAATCAAACCTGGGTTGTTAAGCTTTGCAGACAACTACCTTAACCCCTGAGCCATCTCCCCAGCCCAAGAGCACATTTTATAAAAACAAAAGAAAGAGGGCAAAATAACCCAGAACTATGAAATGCAATGGTGAACACTCTGTTTGAGAGCGCTTACATTGTCTCCTTTTCTCTGGGTGTATATAAACCTCATGGCTCTACTGCACAGACACTTAGCAAACTCTTTTTCTCAACTATCTCTTGTGGCATGTTCCTGGGAAGAAAACTAAGAATAATTTTAAACTTTTCTTTTAATCATAAAAGATTACCCTTTGCATGCCTTCTGTAAAGAGAAGGAAAGAAAGAAAAGAGGGATGGAGGGATTGACTGCTATTAGTATAAATATATATTACTCCAAACACGTTCATGAACATTTCTTTTAAACAAATTGGGATCGTTTTGTGCACACTGTTTGTACAGGCCACAACATAGCATATCCCCTGTATCAGTAAAATGCTTAACTGTTTTTTTAATGGCCACAAGTCATTTCATTGTATAAATGAACAACCTTATACTTTATATTTAACCAATATGCTTTTGTGTTGAACATTTAATTTTTTTTCCAAAACACAGCAATACTGAGATTAACATTATGTAACAAAACCATTGCATACACTTAAGTATTCATATAAACAACTAGATGTGGAATTGTTGGCTCAAAGAGAATGTACATTATCATTTTGGGGTCTTAAATTGTTAAATTGCCCAACAAAAAGACCTGTGTTTATGTTTTATTTCTTTTTTTTTTTTTCCTGACTATGTCTGAATTTCTCCTGGTGTGTGTGTGTGTGTGTGTGTGTGTGTGTGTGTGTGTTAGTATACAGGGTCAATCTGTAAAAATGAGTAAGAGCAATCCAGCTTCACAAAGCCCCAGCCTCAGGCCCCTGGTGTCACTGAACTACCTCTGGGCCATCCTTATCACACTCAACACCTTGAGGTCAAACAGAGAATGCTTCCCCTACCCCCTGGCTGCCCTCTACAGCCCAGGGCTCCTGGCTTCTTCCCTCTGCTGCCCTCCCCTAGAGAACAGTCCTAGGCAGCTATTCACTGTGGAGTAACCAATATTTTAAAAACAAAAACATAAAAATATCCAAGAATTCTTAAAGACTTTTTCATTTTGAAATTAATTGTTCATTTCACAAATATGACAAGTTCATTTCGTTCCACTCCTTAGAGAGAAAAAACTAAACCATAATAACTAACTGTCCCCTGACATTTTCCCTACTCCAAATATTCCACTGTGTATGCATGTGGAACTATGATCATTTGTTGAACTTGAGGTTTTTTTGTTTTTTGGTTTTTTTTATCCCAACTCAAGTTCACAAACATTGCTCAAGCACTCATTCTAGGATGTGGGAGGTTCTGGGGACACAGGCAGGAGGAGTCAGCCTTGACCTTGATCTGCACACGGACCACTGGACGAGGAATCTTCTTATAGTTCCATAGACTCCAGCAACCTTGGCACAGCTGTAACGGACAGAAAGTTATTGTACAAAGCACACTGAACCTCCACACAGCCACATCTGTCCACGTGAGCAAAGATATCAACCTCATTTCTCATCCCCATTGCCAACTCGGCCAGTCATGGTTCTGATCACCCTTCCCCCATTCTGGGCCCCCTTTCTTAGTTCCTCCTTTCCCCAGGACAGGACCAGTTAGCCCAGATACACCCAGACCTCAGCAGAGTCTGAGAGCCAAGAATGGCTGCTTAGCTGCCTACAGCAACTCCCCTGTCACCTGGGAGAAGAAAGCCACTCAGAGCCCTCTATTCCAGGAAGGCCCAGGGATGGAGTGAATTAATTCTCCAGGGCTCTGATTAGAAAGGAGTGATTAAGAATTGTAATTAATAATTTGATGCCGACAACAGGCCTGATGGCAAGCCAAGAAGCCGCTTGATGCGGTTGTTTCATGGTCTCGCCTGCCTGCCTGTCAGTCTTGTGACTTACGCTTTCTTCTAAACGCACTAATTAGAGAATTAGCTCCCCAAAGATCCCTCAGGCACATAGCCCAGAAAGAAGCCCATGTAGGGAATGCTCTTTGAACCAAGTGAGGGGACAGGGCAGGGCGAGCGTGTAGAAAGCAAATACATACGTGGTAAAGGGACTCTGTCCCCTGGGTCTCCTTACTTTCCGTCTCTCCATCTGATCTCTGTGCACCGGTATATAAATACACATGCAAGAAAAGACAGTACCAGGCCCAGGGGTGCAGCTAAGTCTCCTCTTAGCTTTCTGTTGCTGTGACAACGTACCTGGGACTTTTAAGGAGAAAGGGTTTCTTTTGGCTCCTGGTTTCAGAGGTTTGAGTCTAACATGGTCAGTGAGCACTGTTGTTTGGAGCCTAAGGACAGGTGCAACACCATGGCAACAAGCCCATGTGGCAGCCCAGGAGCAGAGAGAGAACAGGTTATGGTCCCAACAGCCCCTTGGAGGGTATACTCCCCAGTGATTTTTCTCCTACTGCGGCCCACCTCTTCCCTGTGCCTGTAGCTAGTGTAGAAGAGAAGGGTCTGCTGAGCTTAGATAGAAGATGTGTGGTCTCTGATATCAGCCACCGTCCCGTGGGCCTGTGGCCAAGGCACATCACCTCATTTACTTTGGTCTCTTTGTCTGTGGAATGGTCCCCCCTCTGTCCTGTAGTCTTATGCTGACTGAGTTGTCCATACCCACAGTCTTCTCTGAGGACTGTCCCTTCTGCTAGTGGGACCCACTGAACTTCCAGGACGAAAGATGGGTTCCCCAGCTGGGGTGAAGAATTGCTGTGGCTGTCACTGGTTAGTCCATCTACACTAGGAAGCATATCTTTTCTTTCTAAAGTACAATATTTGGGGCTGGAGAGATGGCTCATTGGTTAAAAGTATTTGCTTTCAAAACCAGAAGGCCTGGGTTTAATTCTCCAGCTCCCACGTAAAGCCAGATGTGCAAAGTGGCACATGTGTCTGGAGTTTATCTGCAGTGGCAGGAGGAGGCCCTGGTGTGCCCATTCTCTCTCTCTTTTTTCCTTTCTCCCTCCCCTCAAATAAATAAAAATTATTTAAAAAAATAATAAAAACACAGGGCTGGAGTGATGGCTCAATGGTTAAGGTATTTGGCTGCAAAGCCTAACAACCTGGGTTTGATTCCCCAATACCCACATAAAACCAGATGCACAAAGAGGCACATACATCTGGAGTTCATTTACAGAGGCTAGAGATCCTGACGCACCCATTCCCTCTGTCTGTCTCTCTTCTCTATCTCTCTTTGCTTGCAAATAAATAAAATATTAAAAAAAATAAAAGTACAGTAGTTTAAAATCTTTTTATTAATTTGTGAGTAGAAAGAGAGAGCAAGAGACGGAGAGAAAGAGGGTGATTATGGGCACTGCTGGCCTCTTGCCACTGGAAATAAATTCCAGATGCATGCATCACTTCACATCTGGCTTTATGAGGGTATTGAGGAATGGGCAAGCTTTGTAAGCAAGAACCTTTAACCACTTTAGCCAGCTTTAACCACTGAGAAATCTTCCCAGACCAAAGTACAGTATTTTTTAAAAGATTTATTTTTATTTATTTATTTATTTATTAGACACACACAGAGAGAGAGAGAGAGAGAGAGAGAGACAGAGAGAGAGAGAGAGAATGGGCACACCAGGGCCTCTAGCCACTGCAAACAAACTCCAGACGCATGTGCCACCATGTGCATCTGGCCTACATGGGACCTGGAGAATCGAACCTAGGTCCTTGGGCTTCATAGGCATGTGCCTTAACTGCTAAGCCATCTCTCCAGACCCCAAAGTACAGTATTTTTAAAAGTTTATTTATTTGAGGGTGACAGAGAGAGAAAGAGGCGGATAGATATAAAGAGAGAATGGGTGCACCAGGGCCTCCAGCCACTGCAAACGAACTCCAGATGCATGCGCCACCTTGTGCATCTGGCTTATGTGGGTCCTGGGGAATCGAGCCTTGAACCGGGGTCCTTAGGCTTCACAGGCAAGTGCTTAATCACTAAGCCATCTCTCCAGCCCCAAAGTACAGTATTTTTAATAAGTGGCATTCATTTGTGTCCAATACCAGTACAGCATGCTTGTGGTAGAATGCCCACAGCCCTGCCCCCTTCCTCCCATCCCTCCTCTGAAGCCCTGCTTCATACGGTCCCACTCATCAGTGGCTCTCTTTTCTCCCACTTGTCTTTCCACGCATGCATGTCCAGGCTCTTTGTTTGCTGCAACACATTAATGACTGTTCTGTTTACAAATTCTGTATCCCACCCTTTCATAAGCATCATTTTTTTTTTTCAGAACCGAATTGCCCCTGGATTTTTCTAGTTCTAGAAAGGTTAAGGCTCTGCCGGAGAGCACAAGCTCCAAGTGCACACAATTGGAAAACTAGGGGTGGGTAGGGCTCGCAGGAGTCCATCTGTCTGGCTTGCATTATTATTTTTCCCTCTTGCTTTCCCCTGGACTCCCAGAGGGCCCCCTGACAGCTTCCTCCATGCCCTGGGTTCCCAGCAATGGCCTTGCTGTGGAATACTCCCCTCCTTCTCCCCCTCCCCCACACAGGCATCCTGGTGGTCTCTCTTCCTACTTCCCTTCTCCAACTTTCCTCTCCTAGGAAGTCTCCTTATTCCAGCACCCTCGTGCCAGGCTCACACTGGCACTGGCTGCATTTGCCCCGGAGTGCATCTCTCTCCCTCCTGGTCTATCCAGATGTTGAAGAGCATCAGTCATTCCCAGGTCCGTGTCAAGGAAAAGGGGCACAGTCCCTGAGACCGTGAAGGCAGAGTATGGAACAGGGCAAAAGAGGAAAGAAGGCCTGAGCCACAACAGAAAGGCCCTCCACAGAACTTAGGACGAGCCAGGCTGCTAGGCCAGCCCTTTGCATCACACAAGTCAGAGCCCGGGAAGACCTGCTTAGAACGCTAGCTTCTCTGCTTCCCGAGGCCTATCAAGGGTCGTTCCAAAGCCTGGCTCCTGAAGACTTCCAGCATGACTGACTACTCACCTTTCCAGGCCTCTTGTACCTTCTTTCTCAGCAGGGAACTACTCCCATTCCCATGTGTCTGGTCCCTTTGAGGGAACATTCCTGTCAGGCTAAGCTAGTCCGTTTGCCTGAAGTCCCTGCTCCGTGTTCCACTTTCCTACTGTAATCTCTCCGCACCAGAAAACTCTAGCTCCTTACTCCAGCCTACAGCTCTGGTCCAGGACTCTTCACCCTCAATGCAACCAGCTGTACGTCACCAGGGTGAAGGAGCTTGGGCTTAGGAGTCACACACCTGTGACTATGAGCAAGTAATTTCACTCCCCAGCCGCATGCCGCTCAAAGGAATAATGGCTCATGGGAGAATTTCACATGCTCTGTCCAAATCTTTGGGAGTGGGGATGAGAAACGCTGGGCATAAATGTGAACCCTGAGAGTCTTTTGAGAGCAAGGGAGAGAGGAGCTAATGAGATGGGCCAGCTGCTTTCCTGAGCCTGGTTTCCCTCACAGTAGCTCAGGACTTGGACCAAGCTCCATCCAGGCACCTGAGCCAACCTCATGGCCCCAGACTATTCTACATGAAAGCAGCCTTCTCCCTACTAGGGAGGGGGTGCTGTCAGAAGGATTCCCATCTGGGTGTGTGACTTGCCCCCTGAAGCTCCTGAGTGGCTAGCAGGGCAGCCAGGCATGCCAAGCCCACATTCTGCCATTTGCCTTAGCTGCCTAGAAGGTGCCAGTGACCTCTGGAAATCTTCTCCAGGAAGTCGAGAGCAAACTGTGTGCCTGTGGTCAGTGAATTTACAGATTCTCAGCTCTCTGCCCTCAGCTTCCTCGGTCTTTCCTTCAGCTCTTCTCCTCCGTCCTTCCAGCCCTTCTTTCTCTGTTTCTCCCAGCTGCCCTCTGCTCTTTTCCCATCTTGCCTCCCCTCTTGTCTCCTCCCACCGTTCCTCCCTTGTCCTCCTTCCCCATCCATCCCTCCCAACCTCCCTCCTCCCTCTCCTGACCTTCTCCACCCTTCTAGGCAAGGCTCCTCCTCCTCACATTCTCCACTTCCCCTCCCTTGCTCCTATCCCTTAGGTAAACTGTGCATCCCGATACTTAAATCTTCTCCTGTTTCCTGGTCTAGGGGAGGCTCTGATTCCAATTAAACCACCTTCATCCACCTAGCACGCAATTCCGGAGAGTCTGACGCTTGCCGGGCCTTGCTGGGCTCTGCAGGGCCACGTTATATAACCATCTCCCTCTCAGCTCTCCCCAGCCCCTGCAGTGTGGAAGTGGGATTCCAAGGAGATCCCATTCCCCCCCCCCCGGCCCTGCGTGCTCCACTTCCCCTCCCTGATCCTTCCTAATGCCAGATGGCTTTGTTCCAAGCAGGTGGGTCTCTCACTGAGCTGAACGCCCATCTCTACAGTGCACCCCGGGTTCGTGTTAAGCAGCTTTATAGTGGTATAATTGATGTACAATAAACCTGTGTGTTTCATGTGTCGTTTGATAGGTTTTGGCACCTGGATACTCCCTGCAAACCATCCCCACCTTCAGCTGGTGAATAAAGCCAGCAAAGCTCTCCTCCTGCCCTCCCCAACCCCAGACTGGGCAGTAGTTTTAGATCTTTTAGAGTTTTCCGGTTTCTTGCTGGTAAAACATCTTCTGCCTGCTTTCTAACACTCCCTCCTCACAGCAGGGTTCTGGCCCCTTGTTTCTATGACAGCCGGCCATCTCTTGGGTGGAAGGGAAGGAGCAGAGAATCGGTCTTGCAGGCCTTCTCCCCAGCCTGGCACCTGCAGGGGCTCTCTGATTTAACTATTGCCACCTTACTCTCCCTGCTGCCCCCGCCCCCGGCTATCCCCCCTCCCCTCGCCACCAGCCCTTTAGCCATCTTTGGGAATGCAAGCTCTTGGAGATGTTCAACAGACAGATGAAGCAGTCTGGGGGAGGGGTGCTTTCCCAAGGCCAAAGGCTGGGAGGAGAAGGTTCTCGGTGAAGCAAGGAAATGCTGGGAGGGATGAGCTGAGAGGACTCCCTGGCCCTTCCGAGCAGGCTGAGGGGCAGCCATCAAAGCCAGCCTCCAGGGACCAAGGTGGAAGCAGGAAGCTCTGTGTGGCTTCAGTCCCTGCCCTCTGCCTGCCTGGCATTAACACACCAGCCTTGCCAGTTGTTGAAATGTTTGTCGTCTGACTAAAGCCTGGCTCGGTCCCAGGATATGTTATCAGGATTTTTAGCCAGACTTCTTAACTCAGCACACCTTTGAAATTAGCACTTAGCACAGTAAGATCCAAGATGCCAGTCAACGGTCAGCTGGCACCAGATCCTACCAGCTGGCCAGCTCGAAACCAGTTCTTACATTTTAGGAATGTCGTGAACCAGTTGTTCCACACAGCTGTCTTTGTAAACAGCTCAACCAGGAGCACTTACCCTAGGACCAGGACTGGAAAAGCTCAGAGATCACCAGGGACAATGACTCTCCCTGGAGCAGTCTGTCGCTCTGCCACTCCAGGGCATTTGGAAAGTGTATTTATGGGCCATTTTACAGTTGTCTTATTATTAGGTCTAGGGGTTCAGATCATGGATGCTAAATGGTTCATGTGGCCCAGCACATGTCCCCAAATTATTGCACACGAGGTGCAACAGTGCATCTGTCAAGAAACATGGAGATTCTGTGCCAGGCTCCTGGCTTTGTAAATGAAGGTTGGAGATCTAACGCTAGTCAGTCAAAATCCACATGGGTGTGACAAAGATGAACCACACACATTCCTGCTGCCATAGCTAGAGCTGCTGTCTGTCACACCTTCCCCGCCATGAGGGACTGTACCCTCAAACTGTACAAGTCAGTACTTTAAAAAAAAAAAAACATTTTTATTTTTATTTATTTATTTGAGAGAGAGAGAGAGAGATACAGAAATAGGCAGGTAGAGAGAGAGACAGAGACAGAGATAGAGAATGGGCACACCAGGGCCTCCAACCACTGCAAAAGAAACTCTAGATGCGTGTGCCCTCTTGTTCATCTGGCTTACATGGGTCCTGGGGAATCGAACCTGGGCCTTTGGCCTTGAGGCAAGCACCTTAACCATGAAGCCATCTCTCCAGCCCCAATTTAGTACTTTTAATGTATTCACAGGCCTATACAGCCATTGCTACAATCATTTAAATGGATCGTTCAGTCCATTGTGACTGACTTCTTTAACTTAGCATAGTGATTTCAGGGTTCCTCTATGCTGAGCATGAACCATGGCTTTATTTCTTTGCATACCCAAATAATATTCCACTGTATGGATGTACCACATATTGTTTATCCACTCATCAGTTGATGGACATTTGAGCTGCTGCTTCTTCGTATGTAAATTTTTGGCTCTTATGAACAAAGCTGCCAGAAACATTCACACTCCAGTTTTATATCGATGTGTCATTTCCCTAGAGTGTATACCTAGGAGTAGAATTGCTCAGTCTACCTTAAATATCTTTTTTGCCACTTTGCCCAACTGGCCAAAGCAGCTGTCATCATTGCTGCTTGACAAAAGAAAGCAGGTTCCGAAAGGTAAGGGAATTTCCAGGGCCATGGAGCAAGGTTTTCTGGGGCTGGATTCCCACCTGTGTTGTGTGACTCGCACTTGTGCTGGCATCTTGGTGCCACCCTGGATCAGAAGTTTCCAGACCTCTGCAAGCCAGTGTTCACTTGTCATTCAGACTCCTTTTCTCTTGGCGTGGTAATCCACAATCCTTTCTTCTTGGCCAGAAGCAGTGGTTACTTATCTATTATATCCTGGTCTTTCCCTAAATCTTTGTCTCTCTGATGGGACCGTTTCCTGGCCCTTCATCTCTCTTTCTCACCTTTTTTAAGAGATCTGGGCTGCTCTGTAGTCCATTAGGATCCTGACTCTTTCTTCTATTATAGATACGTACAACCTGGTCTTCCTTGTTTACTATTTCACTTTCCTGCCTCCCCTCTTTATAAATGTAAGCAGGAGAGAGCTGGATTCGGGTTAAATTTGAAACAAAACATTTTTGCTGTGGGTTGGTTCCCTTTTTTTAATGAAATTTTTTACTTTTTATTTTAGTTTGGTTTTGAGAGAGAGAGAGAAAGAATTGGCGCACCAGGGCCTCAGCCACTGCAATAGAATTCCACACAGTTGCGCCACCTAGTGGACATGTATGACATTGCACTTGCCTCACCTTAGTAAGTCTGGCTTACGTGGGATCTGGAGAGTCGAACATGGGTCCTTAGGCTTCTCAGGCCAGTGCCTTAACTGCTAAGCCATCTCTCCATCCCTGATTCCCTTTATGAAGGGCTGCATTGTTTTTCCAAGTGTTCCTGCTCTGTGAGAGAATAGAGGTTATCTATACCTGGATGTGATCATAAATGCATATGGCCATGGACCCTGTAGAGTTTTCTCCTCCACCTTCATCTCCCCCCTGGAGCCACAATTCTTTTATTGATGCAGACCAATCTACCCAAGGCCCACCTCACCTCAGTTGCTGGTTCTTAGGCTCATTCCATTCACTCTGGGGTGCAATCACTACCACAGGTGATCCAGCCAACCTGTCTGCCTTCTGCCAGAGCACTTGGTTGACTCCTGAGTTCTAGAAGCAATAACTAGGTATCTATGAGAACGAAGTGTACTGTGCCTCATGGTTAATGCATGTCCATGATATGCAATATTGTGATTGATTTCCTGTGTCACCCAATGGTCTCCTGCACAGGAGTCAGCTTTTGGATGATCTCCAGTGTCACAGGTTGTGTCAGAAGGAATTGGTTTTTAAAGGCTGTATTTTAAAAAGATTAATGTCTTTGACTGATTTTCTTTTTCAAGTAAAGACTACATATTGACATTTTTCCCTAGTTGAGGAAGATGTGGTATGAGACAGGAAGGTAGGTTACCAAAGCAGAGCATGGCCAGGGAGAGGGCCAGCTGCCCCAGTTTGTCAGAGAACTTTCCAGAACGTGGACATTCACCAGGTCACCTAGGGCTCAGCTGAATTTAGTGACAGACCAGACAGCTAGACACTAGATCTATGCTGAACCCACACGGGCAGAGAACACTTAAGCCCTAGATCTTCAAATGAGTAACTTAGTCTCTCTGTGTTTCAGTTTCCTTCTCTATAAACTGGGCATGGCAGTGTCTACTTGATGGAATTACTGAGAGTGTTAAATGAATTAATAAATGTCGATGGCAAAGAACAGTGTCTGGCATCAAGGAAAGGCTCCAGGAGGCCTAGTGACTTGGAAAAATCAAAGCTTAGTTGACTGAGGAGATTGTCCTTTCCAGATTAAGAGGCACTGTAAGTGTAAGACAACATGAAGAAATGGAAAGTAAAATACCTCATGAAATCTTAACATATTGATTACATATTGAAATAACATTTCAGATATAGTGGTTCAAATAAAATAAGTTGTTAACGTTAGTTACCTATTTATTTTTAATTTTTATTTTAATTTTTATTTTTTTGAGGTAGGGTCTGACTCTAGCTCAGGCTGACCTAGAATTCATTATGTAGTCTTAGGGTGGCCTTGAACTCACAGTGACCCTCCTACTTCTGCCTCCCAAGTGCTGGGATTAAAGGAATGTGCCACCATGACTGGCACCTATTTATTTTTTAAAAGTATTTATTATTATTATTTTATTTTTTGAGAGAGAGACAGAGAAAGAGGCAGAGAGAAAAAGAGAGAGAGTGTGTGTGCCAAGACCTTTCAGCTGCTGTGAACAAACTCCAGTTACATATGCCCCCTTGTGCACATGTGTGATATTACATGCTTGCGTCACTGTGAGTCTGGCTATGTGGGATCTGGAGATTTGAACATGAGTTCTTAGGCTTCACAGGCAAGTACCTTAACCGCTAAGCCATCTCTCCAGCCTGTTGCCTATTTTTTTTTCTTTTTTAAAATTTTGGGATGCATGTGTGTGTTTGTGAGTATGGGTGTGCGCATGCATGGCATGTGTGTGCCAATCCTAGGATAACTTCTGGGTTTATTCTGGCCTGTGCATCTCATTTGAGGCAGGGTTTTCTTGCTCAGGATTCTTGCTCTGCTCTTCTTTGCTGTACTTACTATGAGCTTCTGGGGGAAATTCTCTTGTCTCTGCCTCCCATCTCACTGTTAGTGTCAGCATGCTAGGATCACAGAAGTCCACTGCAGCTTCTGGCTTTTTATGGAGGGTCTGGGAATCGAACTCGGGTACTCCAGCTTGAGCAGTGAACACTTCACTGAGTCATCTCCCCAGCCTTATCTTTATTTCTTAACCCTGGCTAGTGGCACATTTACAATTACATTTATAGAATTATTACATATATATATATATATATATATATATATATATAAATTTTATTTATTTATTTATCTATTTTTTGGATAGCACTGGCCCAGATCAATAGGGACAGCAATCAATGATTGCCAAAATCTTGGACCTTCCAACTGTGAAGGCCAAGGATGGAACATGAGCTGTGTGGGCCACCAGAGCATGCTGGTGACCAGAGTGTGCTGTTTGTGGGGGCCAGGGAAGGCTGAAGAAACTGGGTTCATTGAGATGGTGCGGGGAAGGGCTCAGAGAGGACAGGGACTGTGCTGTACCTGCTGGCTGGCTCCTTCACAGGCAGCAAGGAGAGGTCTAAGAGGGACAAAGACACAGAGCTAAAGGTAAGGCGAAAGTACAGGAAGCTCCACCATGATGTACAAGGAGGCCAGAACACACTAGTGCCAACCTCCAGCCTTCCCCAGGCCTCAGTTGGGACGGTGGCTTTCTGTCCCCAACCACCAGTCCCAGCAGGGCCCTCCTCCCTTTGGGTCCCCAGAGGTGCTCAGCTACATCCTCCCTTCAGGCCTTCAACTTGATTTGTGACCTTGTTTTTAAAAGGCAAGCTTGCTTCCCCTCCCCCACTCCCCTTGGGGGTTGCTTCCGCCTCCATTACCAAACCCTGTGACAAGAAATGCGGCCCCCTTATTAAAATAATGTAATGTCTAACTAAAATAGAAACCCCAGATAACAGTTTTTGATGTTTTAATGACTGGGCTCATTAGACAGACTTCCCACTTAAAGTGTCTGTCTAGCAATTAAGGCTAAAAAAAAATCATAAATGATGACCACACCTTTTGTGGCTTAATGGTTACTCTGAAGGCTGGTCTTATTATCTCCGCGATACAGTCTGTGATAAAACAGAATTTAAGATACTCTCCCAAGATTTATTTCCCCATTAGCAAGCTGGAGGAGGAAGGTTAAGAGTACTCTTAAGGTCAGAACTGGAAGGGAGCGAATGAATAATAAGATGCCTAGAATTTTCCTCCAGCAGCACCAGCCTCCTCCTCACCCCGTGGGGAGGTCCTGCTCACCGAGGGGCCCAACTTTTGCCTGTCACGGGCAAGTCTGTGAATTGTTACTCTAAGTGACCCCAAGCAGTTTATTTAGCTAATTGTCAAGCATGCAGGCTGAACTGTAGAATCACCTACTTCCATGTAAATTATTTCTAGCGCTAATCTGCTGACGCCGGTGGAAAAGTGGGAAAGGGAGAGAGGGCTTGATGAGAAAAACCTGGGCCCTGGGCGCCTGCACGCAACTCCCCCAAGCCAATGTCCCAGAGAAAGGGGGTGCCAATAGAGAACTGAAGGAGGGCACATGAAATAGGGATATAGGTCCCCCTCCCACAATGGCACTGAGCTTAGCCTTCTAGAAGGACACTGAAGACTACAGCTGGGGGCTGGGGAGATGACTTAGTGGTTAAGGCATTTGCCTACAAAGCCAAAGGACCCAAGTTAAATTCCCCAGGACCCACGTAAGCCAGATGCACAAGGTGGCACATGCATCTGACGTTTGTTTGCAATGGCTGGAAGCCCAGGAGTGCCCATTTTCTCTCTTTAATAAATAAATAAAAATGAAGTTTTTTTTTTTTTAAAAAAAAGACTACAGCTAGAAGATAGGATCCACCAATAACTTTAGATGAATTAGGTTCAGAAATACCTGTTGGGGACACCTTTGGCCTTTTGTTAGGTTTGTCTTCTGTGATGAGTGGCATTGGTACACCTGAGTTAACAGCATTTGTACCTGTCCTGGTGGATGGGGGCAAGCTGCCAGGTACCTGTGGATGGACAGATGACAAACAACCTCCTTATCCAAATGGCCAACTCAGATCCAGCTGGGAGTACCTGATCCCTCTTTCTACCCCAGCCAGCAGGAGCAGCTGGTGGGGATGCCCTATACGTTCAATGTTAGGAATCACACTCACTTACCAACCTTGCCCAGTCCCTCAGCTGTATCTGTTACCCTGCAGCCTCTCCTGAGCCCCTGCTGATAGGCAGGGATGGAGCTTCTCAAAGGTGTTGGTGGCTGTGGTGCTGGGTGGTGGACAAGCTTCCAGTCAGAGAGTAGAAGTCTGCTTGAATGCTATATGTACAGAAGGGGCCCCCTTGTTGCTGGCTGGAGATGTGGCAAGCCAGGAGACCCTACAGGCAGGAGTAGACCACTGGACATGGACACTTTCAGGAACACATGCTCAGATTGCTCAAGGAGCTCCCCTGAGCCAGGAAAGATGAGACAATATACTTCACATTTTCTTTTCTTTGGAGACCATGGATGCCTCTTCCTGAAACCACTGATTGGAGTGCTGTTATCATTTATAGCTGTGTAGATAATGAAACATTCTGCTGGCACTCTATCCTGGCCAAGGTCCATTCAAATTACCACAATCTCCAAACAGTGAAGTGACCCCACTACGGCTGTCTCCCTCAGCCTGGGCATGTAGTCTGCCCATGTCTGCCTGGTGCAATCCACTCACTTTTCAAGTCCACACTCAGAAGGTCCCCTCAGAGTGAATGGCTCCCTCTCACATGCTCCTGTTGCATTCTTCTGTCCTCTCATCCATCGTAGGCTCTGGGATAATTAGTAATTTGCAGAAGTTATTGTTTGGTTTTGCCAGTGGATTTTAAGCTTGCCTGTTAACTTGACTCAATTGGTGGTGACTCAGATGAAGGATTCTGAGGCTTAGAGGGGAAGACTGCTGGGATTGATTAGTGATGCCTGCTGAGAGAACTAGGGTGGTGACACATGCATTGTATTCCTTAAGAAGCTTTTCTTTGCTGGTACAGAGCACTAACTCAAACTAGCTTAAGCTGAAAATTCCATTTATTATACGGACACAGAGATTTGCTATGGGTCTTAAAAGCAGGAAACACACTAAAGTGGAGTCCTCTCAAGAGACTGGAGCCAGGAAAGCCTGGCGACCAATTATTTCCTCAATATTTTGTTCATTGCTCCAGGGCCATATTCTCTCTCATTTTGGCATTTTTATCCTCTTGTCTCTGCAGACAATACTTCTTTGGTTTTCCTTGTGCATGATATAGAAGGTGTGCAAGATCCACATCCACATGCACATGGCCATCAAGCTGAGTGTGCACACAAAGCCTCAGCTGGCCTACACTTGAGTCAGCTGCTCAGCTCTGAGTCAATCAGCCATGCTCAGCAGATGGCATTCTGTAATAGGAAGGAGACCATATATGAGGAGAGAGGTGACAGTTTTCCAGGAGGCAGGGATATCAGGGGATTGACACTCCAACAGGAGGCTGCTTTCTGTGTGTTGTATGTAGATGGTGGCTGTAAGTGCCGGCGATGATGATGATGGTGGAAAGAACAAACCTTCAGAAATGAACACAACTCAGACTCCCCTTGAGGGACGAGCAGTCTGGTGGAGGAGAGCCACCCAGACCCAACGTGGACTTCAGCAACTGCTGAGAAGTTTCTGGGGCTGGTTTGGGGATCATGGAGCTGACCTGACCATCCTCCCTGCACACTCCTCACCCCTTCCTCTCAAACACCACACAAGACAGGCTGATGTTTATTCATAAGCTTCAAATCTTGCTGACAGTCAGACTTCTGACCACATGGAAACATGTCATCTGTCCCTCCTCCACTGACTACCCCTCCTCAGCCAGGGGCGCATTGCTGTCCGTCTCACAGCAGCAGTAATAGCAGCAGCCCCAGTCCTCCCCTTGCCATCTCCCTGTCAAATACTGCCACATCCTGACTTTCATTTTGAAAAAGGAAGAAAAAAAAAAAAAAAAGCCGGGTGTGGTGGCGCACACCTTTAATCCCAGCACTCGGAAGGCAAAGGTAGGAGGAAAACCGTGAGTTCGAGGCCACCCTGAGACTACATAGTGAATTCCAGGTCAGCCTGGGCCAGAGTGAGACCCTATCTCGAAAAACCAACAAATAAAAAAGGAAAAAAAATAAGGGCTGAAGAGATGGGTGATTAAGGCACTTGCCTGTGAAGCCTGAGAAAGCTTGTTTGAATCACCAGGTCCCACATGGCCAGATGCAAAGAGGTGCACATGTCTGGATTTCATTCACAGTGGCTGAAAGGCCCTGGCGTGCCCATCCCCCCCCTTCTCTCTCAAAAAATAAAATAATAGGGTTGGGGAAATGGCTTAGCACTTAAGGTGTTTGCCTGCAAAGCCTAAGGACCCAAATTCGTTTCCCCAGGACCCACGTAAGCCAGATGCAGAAGGGGGTGCATGCACCTGGAGTGTGTTTGCAGTGGCCCTGGCATGCCCATTCACTCTTTCTCTCTGCCTCTTCCTCTCTCTCTCTTAAATAAATAAAAAAATTTTTAAATAAATAAAATAAAATAATAAAAAAGGAAAAATAAGGATAAAGTCATGCTGGTCCCCACAGGAGGCAGTTTCCTTTTCCTCTAAGCACCTTGCCCAGGAGGCATGTTTACAATCAAGGACTCACTCTGCCCTGAGCAATTCAGAGCTCTCATTGAAAGTCACCTTAGAACCCAGTGCAGTGGGACACATCTGGAACTCAGCAAATAGGAGGCTGAGGCAGGAAGGTCAAGAGTTTGAAGCCAGCCTGAGCGACACAGTGACACCTCGTCTCCAAAATCAAAATCAAAAATAAATAAATAGCCTTCTCAGTTTATCCGCACCCCACCCCCTGCACCCACTCTTTCAAGAAATGGTTTCCTTTCTCTCTTCTTGTTTTCTCACTTGCTAGTTCTGTTATTTGGTTTTCCGATTGGAAGTTTGCAAGGGGCGTTTTCTTTTTATTTTCCTGATAAAAGAATGTAACCATGGATAACTGCCCCCGAGCCAATGAAACTTTTATAAAAAGAGTGGCGGATGTTCGTGGGACCAGAGACCCACGCTCCCAATAAAGACAGAGATACAGGCGCTGAAAGACAGTGACAGAAGTTGTGAGAGGTCGGGTGGTTTCCTGAGCTGCCCTAGTGCAGCCCAGTCGGCCTGGTGAAGAATGCTTCCCACACTGCCTCGCTCCACGTAAGAGACCACTAGCTGTTCACCAACTTGCAAACCACGTGGCTCCTCCGTGGGAAGCCAGGGCCGGGGGCAGCCCCCTGCCCCTCAGCTTGGGGGCTGCATTACACCTTGGTGAGGTCCAATTGTCCATCTAATCCTTCGCCTGATAATAATTATTGAGGTTCCCTGCTCCGTGGCTCTCCAGCCAACCTGCCTGCCCTCACCCCCTCCCACCTCTAGACCTTTGACAGGATGAGGGTGTGGGCCAATCAATGGCTTTGTAACTGCAGGACTTCTGCTCACTACAGATAAAACGGCAATGCTGTGATTGCCAGGGAACTTACTGCCTTCACGTAGCCAGAAAAAAATTAAAAGACTGCTATTTTCCTCCAAACCTACACAGGTCCCCGGGACTGGAGGCATAGCATTTTGGGGGCAGGGAGAACATCTCTCACATTGCTTAGCTGGCCAAAGTTAAAATATCATCATGACCAGGAGGTTTTTTTTTTTTTTTTTTTTTTTTTTTTGTACCAAATTCCTCTACCCCACAGTGAACAGAATAACCCAGAAATGCCTCACCAGGTCGGAAGTGCTGTGAATTGTGATTGAAAATACACTCACTGCCTCCCGAGCCAGGTAGCTGATGTGTGGGCATAGCCAGGCTCCACTTTCCATCACCTTGACTGCCGTTTCCCCAGAGCTGTGGCCAAGTGGAAGCATTCTGCTCCACGTTCCTTTCTTCGTTTCATTGCTCAGTTTCAATGAAACAGGTAGCAGGTCAGGGAACAGAGGTCACTTATGAAGTAACTGCATATGCAAACCATTGCGTAACTTACTACCATTGAAAATGCAGTGAAACCTTGATGAAGTGCCCCCCAAGTAACCAGAGCTCTTCATTAACTAGGGTTTATTCCTTAGAATTCCGCTGTTAGGAATAAAAGCATATGATAAACGAGGGGCAAGGGGTGGTCCTTCTCTCAGGATTATTATTTTTTTTGTGTGTGTGTGTACTGGGAATGCCTGATGCTTGGACCACATGCATGTTAGGCAACTGCTCCACAACTGAGCTATATCCCTAGCCCGTTAAACATATTTTCAGGAGCCGGGCGTGGTGGTACATGCCTTTAATCCCAGCATTCAGGAAGCAGAGGTATCAAGGCCACCCTGAGTCTACCTTATGAATTCCAAGTCAGCCTGGACTACAGCAGGACCCTACTTTGAAAAACCAAAAACAAAAATGTATTTTGGGGGCTGGAGAGATGGCTCAGCAGTTAAGGCGCTTACCTGCAAAGCCTAGAAGCCCAGATTCAATTCCCCAGTACCCACATAAAGCCAGATGCACAAAATGACACATGCATCTGGAGTTCATTTGCAACAGCTAGAGGCCCTGGCATGCCCATTCTCTCTGTCTTTCTCTCTTCTATTTCTCTCTGTTAGCAAACAAATAATACATTTTTAAAATTTGTTTGTAAGGAGAGAGGGAGAATATGGGTATGCCCGGGGCCTCTTGCTACTGTAAACAAACCCCAGATGCATGTGCCACTTTGTGCATCTGGCTTTGGGGAATTGAACCCAGGCCATCAGGTTCTGCAAGCAAGCACCTTTAATCACTGAACCATTGTCCCAGCCTCCTAGCCCTTTTTAGAAAACATTGATTTTAGTTTCTGCCAGCCCTCCTAATAGCCTTTCCATAATGGGGGAAAATGTCCACTATGGCCGCCCCCAGAACAAGAATACAGAACAACAAGAGTATTCCAGGCAGATTCAACCAAGCCGAACTAGTCAGCAACTTAGCTGCTGACCCTGGGGCGGACCCTCCACTGGAGAGTGCACTGGTCCAGCTCACCCACTGTGCAGCAAGAGAACAGTGAGCCTCTGGACTCTGGATGGCAAACAGCATGCACAACAGGCTGTGACAGAGGACCTTGCAGATGCTGCTGAGGCTATGAGACACCTAAGTCCCCACTGCTGAAGAAATTGCCTGAGCCTTTGTACATAAAGGAGGAAAAGACTCAAGAGAGCTGACAACCTCTCTCTCTCTGTCTCTCTCTCTCTCTCTCTCTCTCTCTCCTTTTTTCCCCCCAATTTTAGTATATGTGCTACCAAAGCGACACTCATTCTCTTTTTAAAGATATTTATTTGTTTATGAGAGAGAGAGAGAGGTACAGCCTGTGTGGGTGCAGCTCTCTTAATACAGGAGATCCTCAGAACTGCATTCTGTCTGCTATCCTGAAGATAGGCTTGGTTTGGGGGGCTCCATGGCGAGGGAAGCTGTACTGTTTGGAGATGAAGAGAATGAAATGGAAAAACAAAACAGATACTACTGGGAAAAATTCTTTTGTATTCTGAGAAGGAGCTCACTACATTTTCCAGGCTGGCTTGAACTTACTATGTGTCCCACAAAGGTTGTGAACTTGCTGCCCTCCAGTCTTGGTCTCCTAAGTAGCTAGGATTGAAGTCCTGTGCCACCAGGCCTGGCTCAGCAGAGGAATTTTTTTCAGACCAAAGTCTTACTGCCTCCACCTTGCACACATTCTCTCTTTCCCCCTTCACCTCTGCTTGACAGTGTGTGGGACCCAGATGATGCTCAGCGATGGCTTTGTTTTACAGTGTCAGCTCAACTCACCCACTTTATACAAAAGAGCTCTGAGACCCAGAGAGGTGCAGCAGCCAGTCCAAAGACACCCAGCTCAGGGCAGCAAGCAATAAAATCTCCAGAGTGCTAGTCAAATGATACAGCTACTGGGTACTACCAGCCACCCCCTCCAACCTTAGCTGCCTATTTTTGATGAGCTAACACATGAAGTGAAAATGAGAGGGGTTTGGCCAGTGGTCACTATCTTGGGAGCCATGACCACATTGTCCATCAGGTGAGAATATCTGACATTTGCACAATAGCTGGACAGGAGCCGAAGCCAAGTGCGGTGGTCATTTCAGTTCACCCTTCATGAGAGCTGTTGGGACTCATGAACTCAGGAGGAGGAACCAGGATTATTGTAAGTTCAAGGGTAGTCTGGGCTACATAGTAACGCCTTGTTGAAGAAGGAGAGGAAGGAGAAGAAGACATAAATAAGTAAAAAAATGTATTTTGGGATTTAGCTTATAATAAACAAGCCTACTAACCTTTAAAAATTATTTTTTATTTAAGATTTTTATTTATTTGTTTGCAAGCAGAGAGGAGAGGGAGAGAGAAAGAGAGAGAATGGGCATGCCAGGCCCTCCACCCACTTTCAACAACTCCAGACCCATGCGCCACTTTGTGCATCTGATTTACATGGGTCCTAGGGAATCAAATCTGAGCTAGCAGCCTTTGCAAGCTAACACATTTAACCACTAAGCAATCTCTATAGCCCCCCAAAAGTCTTTTAAAAAAATAAAGAGGTCAGGGTGTGTCAGCATCACCTCTTCAAAAAGCCTTGGGCCTTAGGAGCAATTGGCTCTGGGTCTCTGTGAGCTCCTAAGTTTTCCTCAGTCAGTCTCTGGCTCGTTTTCCCTTTGTCACTGCCGTCCAGGCCAACCCCAGCATTGCAGTCATTCATGAAGCACAATTGTAGGGTTCTAAGAGCACTACCCTCTCTCTGCTCTGGCCTCAAATATTCACTTTTCCTTGCTCAGCCTTGGAAGTGTCTTAAATTCCACTGTGAGTCACTCAGTGGGGACTTTTTGAATTTCAGGAGACATGGGCCTGTCCTGTGCCTGTTGCCCTCAGATGCCCTCAGATTTCTTCCTTGCTCTGCAGCTTAAGGGCTGCCCTGTCAGCTGTATGTCCAGACCTCCTCACCAGTGGGCTTCTAGCTCAGTTTGGCCAATGGGAAGACAGGAGGAAGGGAGATATTGACACCCCTATTAAGTTGGGTGACATCACCACCATGGTGTGTGTCTGCTCTATGGCCACCTTCCCTGGAAGCCCCTGCCATGGTTCTGCAACTCATTAGTACATTGTCCCCCTGACTACTGTAGCACCTTCCTGCTGTAAACCGTGGGTTCCTTCAGATGAGTCCCCTACAGATGGGTCCCCTCACTGTTGAATTGCAAGGTCCCTGTGAAAATACAAAATTCCTATTTAATTTAATCTCAGTGTTGAGTGAAGACCAGCTATACACCACAGGCTTCCTCCTGGCTAACAATGCGTAGCAAACATTTGACAAAGCCAACCTTTGTCTATCTATTAGAACCCACAGTGGCCCAATCCAAAAAAGTCACTTAGAGCAAGTGTCAGAAACTAAAGCTACATGATGACACATAACCTGTAAGTCCAGCACTTTGTAGGCAAAGCATGAGGCTCCTGAGATCAGCCCAAGATACACAGAAGGACCCTGTCTCCAACACACAAACAAAGCAACAGAAGTCAAAACCACATAAATACGTGAGGCAGATTGGGCTAGGGCTGTAGCTCAATAGTGGAGCACTTGCTTGGTATATATAAGGCCCTGGGTTCAAACCAAAAAAATAAAAAGCACAAGATGTTTGATTGAATTCCAATTTCTGGTAAACAACAAAATACCTTATACAGGGGCTAGAGAGATGGCTTAGCGGTTAAGGTGCTTGCCTGCAAAATCTAAGGACCCATGTGTGACTCTCCAGATCCCATGTAAGCCAGACCACAAGGTGATGCAAGCATGCAAAGTGGAACATACGTACAAGATGGTGCATACATCTGGAGTTTGATTGCAGTGGCTGGCTGGAGTCCCTGGCATGCTAATTCTCGTGTTCTCTCACGCTCTCTCTACCATTAAAAAAAATACCTTATACAGCCTACTTTTACTTAGAACTGGTAAACATTCCCTTACCCATCTTCTGGGATGAATCGAGGCCTTTCACCACATATAGATCTAGTGGTTGGGGTGCCCCGCTATTGTTCTTGCCTGGCCCATTCCTGTAAGGAATCTTCCATGGTTTCTAGAAGGGATTTGTTGAAGTGGCATAAGAACTCAGGCATGTGCAGCATATTTAAGTGCAAAATTTCTAGGCTTCTGGTTTGCTTTCCCATATTTATTATCTCATCCTCTTCCAACTCAACAGCATCTTTTTAGTGACTTGTGCCATTGGGTCTATCAGCTTAGTTTGTATGCAAATTTCAGCTTGCTTTCTTTGATCGCGCTTCTGTCTCATCAGTTTCCATGATGTTTAAAATGCTGAGATAACAAAAACAATGAACACAACCAGCATCAATGGATTTGGCTCAGCACTGCTCCTTCCCAGGTATGCAGCTAGCTGATGGGTATGTTGTGTCAGGTGTACCTGAGCAAGAAAGGTAGCTTCCAGTGTCTAGAGTATGTTCAGGAAAGCTGACCAGTGCTGTGCATTCAGCAAGTAGAGGCATCTTTCCTTTAATTCAGCCTGTAACTCTCTGGCTGGAGGCTGGACCCACCACGGAGAAGCAGCCACAGAGCTGATTGTGTGAGGATGCGTGGCTGCCTCATTATTGCAGCATTAGTGCATGAGCGATTCCACAATGATTTCTATGACTGCAGGTTGCTTGAATGACACCCCCCCCCCGCTTCTTTGCTAAGGTTCCTTCTTCCTGTGGCCTCATTTCGCCTCTGTTGGACCCAAGTCTGGAAGATTTGGAGGCATAAGAAGGTACTGGCTGTAGCAGACAGCGTCAGATTTGCTGAGATGAACTTCCAGACCAGGCACGGTTATGGAGAAAAGGATATTTATTGAAGCTTACAGATTCAGGGGAAGTTCCATAATGGCAGAAGAAGCTGGCCTGCTCTTACAGGGACCAGTCAAGAGAGAGAGAGAAAAGCCAAAAGCTAAAACCACACAGCACAGCAAACCTCAGAAACTCCAGCTAGGCATACTTTGCATATCTTTAGATTGAAATCTCAAACCCACCACCACACCTTAAGATCCACCCAGTGACACTGCTTCCAGCCAGATGGCAACAGATCCAAACTACAGTCTAATAAAACACTGAATATATTGGGGACCATCTATTCCAACTACCACACTGGCCAACTGTGAAAATCAAAGCAGCCCTGCCAAGAGGGATAAACAGAAGTCATTAAGTGGCCTCTGGAGGTGTCACTGGGTTGGGTGAGAGGGCAGAGAACCTCCTGCAAAACCAAATAAGTATAGCACATAAAAAGGTCCTCAGGGTGTTGCTCAGAAGGTTTGACCTCTGTTCTGGCCAGACTCTCTCATTTAGAGTGAGAAACATGCTCTTCCTGGCTGAAGCAGTTTTCTCATATGCAGAACAAACATGTTGGACCAGGTGGTCTTAAGATTACCTTCAGTTCGGGCCTAGAGAGATGATTTAGCAGTTAAGACATTTGCCTGCAAAGCTGAAGGATCCAGATTTGATTCTACAGGACCCATGCAAGCCAGATGCATAAGGTGGTGCATGTGTCTGGAGTTCATTTGCAGTGGCTAAAGGTCCTGGCACGCCCATTCCTTACCTTTCCCTTCTCTCTCTCTCTCTCTCTTCCTCTTTCTCTCTTGCTCTCTCAAATAATTTTTTTGAATTTTTTTTTACTTTTTAAAAAAGATCACCTTCAGTTCATACAGCCAAGATGTCCAGAAACTCCTATGATGATTTCTGCCCATCTTCATGCTGACAGTCTAGAGCTGGCCAGTACCTACAGCTGGGGAACAACTGAAATGGGGCTGCTCAAATTAAGAGACCTTGCCAATGTAAATCCCACACTGGATCTCAGAAGCTTAGTTAAAAATCGTTAGTGAGACATGTCAAAAACAATGCAGAGCTGAAGAGATGGCTTAGCGGTTAAGGTGCTTGCCTGCGGAGCCTAAGAACCGATGCTCGACTCTCTACATCCCACATAAGCCAGACACACAAGGTGACACAGTGTGCAAGGTTGCACTGCACACAAGATGGTGCACATGTCTGGAGTTCGATTACAGTAGGAGGCCCTGCAATTCTTTCTTTCTCTCTCTCTATTCTCATTTAAAAAAAAACCAATGCAATATATTGCCTATTGAACTAACATCTATTGTTAAAGTCTTGTGTTTTTTCCTGTTTGGTTTTTTTATTGTTTTATTTTGAAATAGATTGTCAATAAGTATTACAGAAGCTGGGGAGGTGGTGCATGCCTTTAATCCCAGCACTTGGGTAGGAGGATCACTGTGAGTTTGAGGCCAGCCTGGAACTACATAGTGAATTCCAGGTCAGCCTGGACTAGAGTGAAACCCTATCTTGAAAAACCAAAAATAAATAAATAAAATAAAAAATAAGTATTGCAGGGGCTGACCTTGAACTTTGGGTCTCCTGCCTCACTCTTCCAAGTGCTAGAATGATAGGCATGCACTATACCTGGTACTTCGGCTTTTTTAAAAAATATTTTATTTTTATTTATTTATTAATTTGAGAGAGAGATACAGAAATAGGCAGGCAGAGAGAGAGAGAGAATGGGTGCGCCAGGGCCTCTAGCCACTGCAAACGAACTCCAGATGCATGTGTCCCCTTATGCATCTGGCTTACGTGGGTCCTGGAAAATCGAGCCTCGAACCGGGATCCTTAGGCTTCACAGGCAAGCGTTTAACCGCTAAGCCATCTTTCCAGCCCTCGGCTTTTTTAATGTGGCAGCAGATGACTTGAGGTTGTACACAAGGCTCATGGTAGATTTCTATGGGACAGCACTACTCCAGAGAGAAGCTGCTAGGAGGGGTTGAGGCACCTGGGGCAAGAGGAAAGGAATACTAAAGGCCAGCATCACCCCACAGGGTGGAGAAGCAATAGGACTGGAAGACAGAGGAGACTGATTCTGATAACAGAGGGGAGATTGTGTCCTCTGGCTTGGGGTAGGCATGGGTAAAGAACAGGAAACGTTCATCCATAGCCCACGACCTGGTTGACCAACCTTTCTGGATGTGAAGGTTTTGGGAGGACCCACAGGGAGCCAAGGTCAAGAAGCCAGGCTGAGATCCCACTGAACATCCATAGTCTCACCTTCCCTCCACTCTCCCAGCTCCCGCTGCTCATCTTGTATCATCTACTGCTGCATTGAGACCCCTCACTGAGCATGCTCAGCCCAACGAGGAGCCTTGAGTGTAGAGAAATAACTGAAAGCACACTCTTTTTCTTTCATCCTGCCCTACCTGTCTATGAGGTTAGTCCAGCATGACTCACTGGGGAGACCTTGACTGGTCAGGAAAGTGTAGCATTACACTTAGAGTTCTGTAGGTCCCTTTGTTAAAAGGAAAAAAAAATCCCTTTGATAAAGAGAGTTGTCAACCCCCAAATTAACCAGGGTAGGCAAAGCCAAAGCCAGCTGTGGAGTTTCTGCTTTTGAACACACGTGTTCTCATGCTTCCTAAGTCAGTGTGCAGTGACAGTACGTGTGACTGGCTGAGTGTGTGCCACCATGTTGCCTTCCCCTTTTATGACCTGAGAAAATGCATGGACACATAAAGGGAAAAAGAAACTGCATACTTTCTCTCATATTCTCTCTAGAAAAGGGGAGGGGTGTAGAACAGGCATATTCCCAGCACTTTCCATGGTCGTATGCTGTGGGAACCTTCCTGGACAGCCACTGTCAAGAGAGAGAGAGAGAGAGAGAGAGAGGAGAGAGAAGGGCCCATGGAAAAGGCTGGGGAAGGTCTCAGAAATGGAACAGATCAAGAGACCTCTGCCCACTGCTTCCAGGTTCACAAAAAGAATCCAAACCTAGGGAACTAGAAGAAGTCTATTTCAGGGCACAAGCACACTCAAGGGTTGAATGTGGGTACTGCGGAAAGTCGCCTCACTGCAAGTTTGGATAGCTAATTTTTATGGGCAGCTTTAACAGAGAGGAGCATTACTCGTGAACTGAAGCTTGGAAAGGGTGAGGGATTCCAAGCACGGGTGGAGATTTTCCCAGAGTAATGTGTACTCCCCTCTTCTGTCCTTCCGTGGGCCTTTGGGACATAACATGCCGTCTGGTGCACGATGGGAGCGGGCACTTCTGCAGGGCTGATGACAGGGAGATGTCACTGCAGTGAAGCAAAGGGCAGTTCGCAGTCCTCTGGATGGCTCTGTTGATTCCAGGATGGTCAGGTTCCTTTACGGAGGAAATGATCACGTGACATAAAACCCACTCTAGATTGTGTCAGCCTCCAGCCACTGCCTGTCCTATGACTATGTAGCCTACCTCAAGCTTAGGGTTGCCCACCCCTTCACTCTGCTTACTGGTCCCCCCCACACACACACCTGGGTCCAGTGCTGGATCATGTGACCATCTTCATGGCCTTGTCAAGAGGGGAGCACTTAAACCTTGTGGAGTTGAGAATGGTAAATCTCAGCCCTTAGCTAACCAACAGACTTGCCCAGGGAGTTTTTATTTACATGCTTGATGTAGTTATTTGAGAAAGAGATGATAGAGACAGAGAGAAAGAGACAGACATGGCAGCATTGACTATGGGTGCGCCAGGACCTCCTGCCTCCGCAAGCGAACTCCAGGTGCACGCACCACTTTGTGCATCTGGTTTTACGTGGGTGCTAGAGAATTGTGAAAAACAAAAACACTTGGTCATCTTGATCCTCAAAGTGTGGTCCTGGAGTGGACGGCAACCGCCTGCCAGAAGCTGATAGGAGCACAGCCCCCCTCCACACCTACTGAGTCAGAAGGCACACAGTAATGGATCCCTAGGGGGCCAGCAGGCTCCCTCTTGTGTTGTGTGAATCAGTCGCCTGGGAGTGACGAGAAAGTTCTGGCCCTCGTCTCTGAACCTGACTTTCTGTAGGGACTAGAGCATGAATCCCTAACTCAATAAGCCTGCAAGTAGTTCTAATAAGTTGGAACAATGGGCCTCAGACGTTTGCAAAGCACAAGTCCTCGTAATATGATTGGTAAACCGGCTCAAGGGAGGGCGCTCATACTCCCAGGTGAACAGTGTTTTCATGTATCACTCTTGCATCCAAATTCAGTGGCTTCCTTTGCCACCAAGTAAGGCCACATCCTTCTGCCCGGCATTGAGGAAACCAAGCCCACCCCCATGGTTCCTTTTATCAAGCCATAGAAACTGAGCCAGTGGATATGGGAAACACATGTTCTGTGTTCATTTTTGTTTGTTGTTGTTTCTTCATTTTGTGCTGTTATGGAGTTTTGTTTGTTTGATTGATTGTTTGATAAAATATGTGTCCTGGGCTGGAGGGATGGCTTAGCACTTAAGGCGCTTGCCTGCAAAACCAAAAGGTCCAGGTTGATTCCTTAGGACCCACGTAAACCAGATGCACAAGATGGTGCTTGCATCTGGAGTCAGTTTGCAGCAGCTGGAGGCCCTGGCATGCCCATTCTCTCTCTCTTTCTCTGTCTATCTGCCTCTGCCTTTCTCAAAAAAGTTTCTGTCCAAATCACCCTTTATTCCCTGATTTATTTATTTATTTACTTACTTACTTACTTATTTGAGAGAGAATATGGGTGTGCCAGAGCCTTCTGCCATTGCAAAGGAACTTTGGATGCACGCGCCACTTTCTGCAATCCAGCTCTGTGTGGGATACCAGGAAATCAAACCTAAGCTTTGCAGACAAGCGCCTCCAACTGCGGAGCCGTCTCTCCAGAGCCTTTCCTGTGTTTTGAAACAGTGCCTTTCTGTGTAGCCCTGGAACTCACTATGTAACCCATGCTGGCCTGACACTCTTGGCAATCCTCCTGCCTCACCTTTCCAAGTGCTAAGATTATAAGCATGAGCCACAACATCGCAGCTGTCCAGCCTTCTTTCTTTTCTTTTCTTTCTTTCTTTCTTTTTTTTTTTTGCCTGAAAGTTATTCATCCCTAAGAATTCTAAGTGTTGTCCGTCATTCATGTCCCTACCTTGAGGTCCTGAAGGGCCAACTTAAGAGGCCAGGGTATCTGGAGACGGAGAGTCCTATAAAGCACTGACTGAGACCCTGGGGGACAGCAGATGGAACCGCATCAGTTGTTTGTGCTCTGTGAGACTGTGAGGCCACAAGAACTCGCACATCACATTTTTATGCTTTTCTTGCAACCACTTCTGTCTTCCTGTATCTGGTTAACCTGTAACCTTTTCTCTGGTGGGATCTCATCAATGATGACTAAAGGTGGATGCTCAGAGTGAAACCGTGATGTATAGCATGCAGACCATGCTGGTCACAAACAGACTTAATGCATTTGCTTATTAATAGAAATCATTTGAAAAGTAAGTGATAGCTGAAAACATGGGAGGCTAAGGCTAAGATCATTTTGGAAGAAATAAGAAAAATCTGGAAAAATGAAATCATCATCAAGTGCTGAGCCTGGGGCCCATATCAGCAAGCTCTGGCCACTTTGAGTTGAATCTCCCAGGGAGAAGGTGTTAGGAACAAGAACAGCTTACTGTGAAGGTAACAGATCTACAGCCAGGGCAGCAGGAATTGTGTTTTCAGGAAACACTGTGTTCACACTTTTGCTTAGAAGAGTCACCATTGTATAGAAAATCCAATGTCTACCTGTTACCCAGTACACATTGGAGTTTTTCCAAAACTTCCTGAGTTCATTCCAAAAGCTCAGGTGTCTCCCTTGCCTTTGAGCTCCATGCCTAGGAATACAGAGGACCCTTGTTAACAACTAGCCCAGGCCCAGAAGCCAGCACTGGGAGACCTAAGAGAATACAGGCTAGCCCTTGAGCGCTGTGCCTCACACAGAGTAGACACACGTAGTCCTCTTTGCGTTGCCAAAAGAAAATGCTTGACCAAAAGCAACTGATGGGAGGAAAGCCTGGAGGGGCAAGTTCATGGTGGCAAGAAAAGAGGATAGAGCAACTACTGGACTTCACCTCCTTGCCACGGCAGGTGGCAAACAACAGCACGAGAATGAGCTGACCTGTGGCAAGGGGGAGCTGGCTATAATACCCCAAAGCCCCACCCCCAGAAACACACCTCCTCCAGCAAGGCTCCATCTCCCAGCTGCCACCAGCGGGAGATCAAGCATTCAGGACACATGAATTTATGGGGGACATCTGATTCAGACCACCACAGCACTCAACAAATGGAGGCTACCTGTTAACGTACTAGTAGTAGTACTTGAACATGGAGACAACAGCACTCCCTCCAACACAGCTGTGAGTATTAAGTAAGAGCATTTGCTATGTTTAAAACTGATTGTATTAGCCGGGTGTGGTGGCTCACACCTGTCATCCCAGCACTGGGGAGGCAGAGGTAGAAAGTTTGAGTTTGAGGCCAGCCTGGACTACACAGTGAAACCCTGTATCAAAACACAAACAAAAGCTGTTGCACATCACATAGTTTCTTAAGGAACCTTACAAAGCCCGTTCAGGGCGGCTGTAGCAAGATCAAAAGTTCACAAATGGAGCTGTCAGAATCCGGCAGGGAGGGGGCATAATGTCTGCATGTGTCTCCAAGGCAGTGAAGGAGGAACAATGACTGCTCACTGCACAGAAGGGCTCTCTGTACACCTTCTGCATGAACCCAAACTGAGGTAGGGAAGGTTGAAGGGCCTTCCAGGCCGTGGTAGAACTCATATGAGCTGCAGGGTTGGACAGTGTGATGGGGGATGGAAAGTGACCCAGGTCACAGGACACAGGCTGTGGCTCTTTGGAATGATGGAGAAGAATGGCTGGAGAAGAAGGCTCTAGATCGTGGCTTCTGCAATTCAGTCCCAGCTCCACCTAGCTGTGTGCTCTTGAGTCCGTCTTGTAACCACTCTGTGCCTCCCCGTCTAGGAAACAATCACAGGAGCTGCCTCGTGAGGTTGTTGTGAAGGTTACATGTGACAATGCCCTTGGGACAGAGCTGGGCACCATCTAAGAGCTCAGCAAAAGCTTGTAGGAGCAGCACTGACGTAAAAGCCCAAAAAGGGGGGAGTGACCAATCAGTGTCAGGCATTGTCCTTCATGCCATGATGGGGACCCCTTGATGGTGACTGAACAAGAGAGTGAGGTGATCCAAGACTTTGTGGGCTGTGTCAGCCAGCTCTGTGCAGAGCAGAGCAGTGTGGGGAGAAAGGAGAGGCACCTCTGCCCCTTTGCCCAGGCTGTTGCAACTGGAGATAGCAGGGTCCTGAAGGCAGGGAGGGGTCTCTGAGGATCCTGGACATTCCTGAAGTGTCCAAGACTCTGACGACAAGGCCAAAGCCCCACTCTTCATGATAATACTTGGTTTTCCCTGAATCTACTTCCCGCCAGGCAATAGTAGCAGCTAATGTCCACTTAGCCCTTCCCAAGCAGGCAGCTTTCCATGGTCCACATCATTGACTTTCACTCCTTGCAATAACCCTGGGAGCTCACATGAGTTAGTTTTCTCCTCACATGACAGATGGGAAGCCTGAAGCATGAGCAGGCATGTATGCAGCTGCCTGAGATTGCCCCTTAAGTCCCCCTCCACTCCCTGTCAGCTCAAGCCACTTGGGGAAGCACAAATCAGCCCTGGTTCACTGTGACAGACTTCTGAGGTGGGACAGTAGCCTAGAGAAGTTATGACCTTACTTGCATGCTTTCTGAGGCTCAGCATGAGTAGGTAGGGGGTGGACCTTGTCCTCCCCCTCCTGTCTCCAGCACAGCCCTCCTGTTTCTCCTGTTCCAAAGCCTGCTGTCAGGAAAACCCAGGGTCCTTGAGAAAGAAAAATGTCTCCTGTCCATCTCATTCCCAGAAGGTCCAGCAGAGGATGGCCACCAGAGGCCCTTCAGTTCAGCTGGCTGATGTGAAAGAATTCGGTGGCTCTGAGATGCACTTTTCTGATAAGGTTTCATGACACCACTGCCAGGGCCAGGGCTTCTCGCTGTGGGCTACAGTACAAAGCTTGGCTTACCCTTGAGGAAGAAAAGGTGACTTGTGGGATTATGGGCCTCAATTGGCTAGGAAGGTAGTGAGGGTCAGTGAGAAGGGGTTATGGTGATCCCAGGTACCATCACTACACAGGCTGCTACCACCTCCCTTGTGCCTTGTCTAGTTCCACGGGCTGTTCAGGACCCGTGCATGTAGGACCTGTGTGTTGGGGAGGGGGTGGGTCTTACTGAGAGTGAGAGTCCTGGGGTCCCTGCTACTGTGAGAGGATGAAGGCCTGTGTTGGCCACTCCTCCTTGGTTCTGGGCTGGGCTCCAGGCTATGCAGATGGGCCCTCATGGAGCTAGCCCCTGAGGGGCTACAGAACAGCAAGGGAAGGCTGGCTGTACCAGGGCCAAGAGCATCCTGCCACCCCTCCTAGGAGTCGAGCTAAAGAGGGAACAGGGTTGATAGACACAAGAGCCAGAAGATGGGGAAGAAAGGAAGCTGTGTTTTCCCACTCAGGCGATAGGTGAAGACCTAAAGTTCACACATCACTCATTCATTTCTGGCCCTCTCCCTCGACCCCAGGGTGATCCCCCCCCCCAAACATCCCTTCCCACCAAGGCGAGCTTTGGTCAAGTCAGGCTTGGACCTTCCTTCCTCGCCTCTCACCTCTCTCCTTGTCTGCTCTGAGCCGGAGGGTATGACCCCGCTTTACTCCCCAGCGCCGGGCTTCCGCATGGTGGGACTTCCATCCAGGGCTGATAGACAAGGAAGCTGTATGAGAGGAAGCTTTATCCCATCAAAGAAGATTCCACAAGGTTCCTGTGGTGTGGGCACGTGCACAACCACTTGGCAGAAATGGGGAACTGAGGCTGTCCCTGAAATGACCCCAGAGGGACAAGCTCGGGTTGTTTTTAAAGGTCAGCTTCAGCCAACATAATTCACAGTGTGTGGTGTATGATGCCGGCTGCCCGTCCTTGGCAGTGGAAGGCTCCCTTTCTTCAGGACAAGATATGAGGAGAAAATAAGGTCCCAATATGAGCTGCTATAATAAGGCTCTTTATCACCTCATCATCAGAAGGGACCAAAGGGTTTCCTTCTGCAGGCACATTTATAGCCAGGGGAGCCTCTTTAATTTCATTTTTTGTCTGGCACTTCGAAATGTTTTCACTGCTAGATTGGGCAGTAAAGCCCCGTTATGACAAATTCTATTACAGAGAAACATTCAGTCATAATAGAGAGATTTCCATGTCAGCAGCTGGCCTGTGGAATGGGGCTCTATTATGGGGGCGGAGGTAAACCTTGCACCCCAGGCTCCTCCATCCCTTTCTCGAAAGAGGTGGGCTGCGCTGCTTTGCCTCCTTCCTGCATACAGTGATGTGTGTAGGTGGGAACAGGGGATAAAGGGAGAGGACCAGGGGACGCTGAGCAGGCTGGAAAGCTGGGCGGAGGCTCAGAGCTTCAGAGGACCAGCCCTTCACATGCTAGCTCTGGAGAGTGCCTTGCCTTGCCTCAGAAACCAGATGTGTGGAACAGTTTTGTTTGTTTGTTTATTGTGGGGTTTTTGTTTTGTTTTTTTGAGGTAGAGTTTCGCTCTAGCCCAGGCTGACCTGGAATTCACTAAGTAGTCTCAGACTGGCCTCAAATTCATGGTGCTCATCCTACCTCTGCCTCCTGAGTGGTGTGATCAAAGGTGGCATCTGATTATGGGCCATTTAAACAATCCAGTAAGTCACAACCTCCAGCAAGAAAGAAAGAAGGAAGAAGAAAGGGAGGAGGAAGAGAAGGAATGAACACATCAGAGTAGAGTAAAGATTGTTCAGTAAAACTTCAAGTTTTCAGATACAGAAATTTCTATACTAATCACAAAGGAAAATGTTATACTGCGTTAGAACTGGCTAAAGTTCGGGACAGGTTGGTCATGTCCACCAGCACCTGCATTTTGATTGTAGAAACACAGACTGAGAGGGGAAAAGTCACCCAATTTGAGAAGTTCAAATCCCAGGGATAGAGCTTGACTTTCAGACCAGACCTCAGTCATCCCCGCCAGCTATCTCTAGCATCAGGTCCTTCTAGGGAGTTGAATGTACGCATGTGGCCAAAGCAACAGGCCCTGGACATTGGACAAGTCGCCCAAATGGGCCTGTGTCTACCCATCAGTGTTGCTGTGAGGATACTAAGGTATACTTTGAAAAGCCTGGCCTCTTCTTCCTGTCTCTGAGGTGTCACTATGCCAGGCTCACTGTGCCACCTCCAAGGAAGCAGGAACTTCATGCAACCCTGTGGGCTCTGGGCAGCAGTTTCTTGGACTATAGACTAATCTTGTCTGTGAAAGCATCGTGGCCTGATTCCCCTGGAAGTAGAAGCACACACGGCCCCCACCCCACAGACAGGAGACCTGGGGTCCACATCATACCCCCACAAAGTAGAACAACCTAACACCAGGAGGGCCCAGTGAAATAGCTAGCTGGGCCATCAAGGGGGCCCATACCCAGCCCTCCACTCCTGGGTCACTGGAACTTCCCAGGCACAGTCACTTTTCACCCTGCTGTTTTGGTGAGGGAAGAGGTGACATAACCAAGAAGCAATGATTAGGGCGTGGCAAGCACCCCTGGTTCTACTGGGGTGGAGAGCAACTCGGTCCCTCCGTGCCCATTTCTTACCCTGTGATCTGCCAATGCTTCAGACTTCTGAGGTGGGCCAGCAGCACCTTCTGTTTCAGAATGGGTGATGCTTTTCAAAATGGTTGCAAATGTTTGCCTTTGGTCACTCACACTGGCTTTACGGTATCCATCACAAGGACACTGAGCTATAAGTTGTCTGCAGTTGAACTGCAGAGTCACTAATGTGCCAGCCTCTGGTCATACCAAGCCCTGTCCAGCAGGCATCTGTTGAATTTACCCAGCAGGCACAGGGAGGAGTGAGTGAAGGGAGGGTGTGTGAGGGAATGATGCTTCTGGTGCTGCATGCCTCTTAGGGCATGAAGATGGACTGTGTGTTCTCTGTGCACAGGAATGCTGGGGATCTGAGAGAGCTGGGACTCTTGGAGAACAGGCCTTGGGGAAGATGGTTGTCCCCAACTGTGTGTCCAGTTTCTGCAGGTGCTGAAGGATTAGCAACGGTGCAGGTAGGGCCCCACAAGGCCCCTCTGTTCCTCAGTTTAACTCAACCATTCTTACTCTCAGACATTTAGATGACAGACAGGACAAAAGCACAGCTGGGAGAGGCAGGAAGGAAACAGCTGCCTCTCCCCATCCCAGGTAGATCTGAAGGTTCTCCATGTCCCTCAGGTGACAGAGAAGTTCCTGCACATGCTGTCAGATAGTTCAACCTAAGACTGCTCAGTGATTCAGCCAAACCCACACTGGAGGAAGAAGGGTCATTCTGGGGTTCCTCTGGAAGCCTAGACATCAGGAGATCCTGGTGAGGAGGTTCTAGAATGTTCTCTTTGGGCTAGCTGCTGCTACTTCCATCTTGCTTCTCCTGGTTGGGCACAGGTCTCAGAAACCTTTTGTCACATCACCAGCCTAGAGAGACAGAAATGTAAGGAGTGGCATCTGACACTGGGATGCCATTCTGGGACTCATGTCCTGTATTGCCCATGGAACAAGATGGACACTTGGAAGAGGGAATGAAGAAGGGGTATTGAAATCTACTGAGTCCAGCATGCAACCTATAGCAGCACACAAACATGTCCATATGTGTACCTCTTCCTGACATGGTAGAGTGGGGGTGCAGGGTGGAGACAACAGAGGCCTGGATCCAGAGGTCAGTGCAAACCCCTTTTTCTCTCTTCATACCTGGTGTCACCTCCTTCCCCTTGGAATTCTTTCTTTATTTATTTTTTGTTTCACAGAGAGAGGGAGAGACACACAGTCAGACACACACAGAGAGAATTGGCATGCCAGGGCCTCAGCCACTACAATCAAACTCCAGACTCACCACCTAGTGGACATGTGTGACCTTGCACTTGCCTCACCTGTGTGTGTCTGGCTAACATGGGATCTGGAGAGTCGAACATGGGTCCTTAGACTTTGTAGGCAAACGCCTTAACTGCTAAGCCATCTCTCCAGTGCTGGAATGCTTTAATAGACAGCCTATTTATCATTGTTGTTTGTTTGTTGTTGTTGTTGTTGCTTTGGTTTCCTGAGGTAGGGCCTCACTCTAGTTCAAGCAGACCTGGAGCTCACTCTGTAGTCTCAAGCTGGCCTCGACCTCACACCAATCCTCCTACCTCTGCCTCCCGAGTGCTGGGATTGAAGGCGTGTACCACCATGCTCAGCTCTAGATGGCCTATTTGGATGTTGGCTGAGATGTTTTGTTTTGTTTTGTTTAACTAGAGGGATCAAAAGGTCAAAGGAAATTTGAGAATTTAACAAAAAAAATGCCAGTATGTTAATAACTGTGTGACCCATCAGAGCAGCATGGCTGGAAGGAGAAGACTTCAACAACAGGAGACTTGAGTTTGGGGTCCTTTGAGCCAAATGTCCATGATCATGCCTCTCCTCTCTGTGTTTTCTGGGCTGCAGAGCTTGGCTATAGGGAGCAACCTTGGGGGAAATGCTGCCGCTCTTCCTTCCTTCCTACCTCTGGAAAGTTTGGGGAGACCGAGAAAATTGGGTCACTCTGTCACAAGCTATCAGGGCACTTTGTTTTGTTTTGTTTTGTTTTGTTTTGTTTTGTTTTGTTTTTTTGCACAAGAATACCCCTGAAGCAGCCCCAGTGTGCTGGGAACATGGTACTGGGCTATTATAAATGGCAATGCTGTTGGTGGGCCACCCTGATGCCTGACAGTCCTCCTTCATTCATATGACAAACACCTGTGAAGCCCCTGCTATGTACAAAACCCATTGCTGGAGGGGCCAGAAGGCCACTAAGATGGGGGAGTCCCCTGCTTCTGAGAGCTCATGTTCCAGGGAACAGTGTCACAGGGAGGAAAAAGTGACCCCTCAGAATTGCTGACCCAGGGTGAGGACTGAGGACCCACTGAGGTCCAGCTGGGGCTTAATGGGCAGCAACAGAAGCTTGGTCCGAAGGAGCCGATGTTTCTCTTGGAGAGTACAGATGAGGCAGGAAGAGAAAGATGGGATGCTGAGCAGAAACGTGGCCCAAAGCCCCACTGAACAGAGCAGGGACTAGAAACCCACACTAGCCACTGGACAGCCCTGCTCTTAGAGAAAGGAGGTAGGGAGCAGGGGTGGAGAAGGAGGCTGTAGCCAAGCTTAGCCCTGGATAAAAGGAGTGACAAGGTTGGCTCAGGGAAGGAAGAAAAGGCCTCCCCTTCACATTCAGAGCCTGTTGCAATTCTTGGGCCCCAAGAGCTGACTACCAGGATCTGTCTGTGCCTGCCCAGCCCTGTGCCTGTCCCAGCCCTGAGGACTCCTCTGTTTGCATTGTTTCCTGCACCCCACACCCCAGCCCAGGAATAAAGATAGCCGGCCTGCCCACTGCCACCTGCCCTCCCTCCCCGCCATAGGTGACTCAGGCTGGGTGCCTGGTGGCAGCTGCTCTGCTGCCTGCCTCTGCTCCTGGTTTGTCATCCATGCCTGTGTGACCTCAGTGAGGGTGGGCTCCCCCGCCCTGGATTTAAAAGAAATGGTACCTTTCTCCCCCTGTGGTGTGTGGATTATTATAGTGTCTGCTTGCTTCGAGGGTACAAGAAAGAAAGTGAATTTGGACAAGGCCAGTTTAATTGCGAAGTACAGCTTGCCCGAGGTCGCCTGTCCACTCTGGCTAGTCCTGAGCCAAACCAGTTTTCCATGGCCAAACTGGGCCTGGTTTCCACATGGGTTCCTGTCAGGAAATTCCTCCACCCAGTGTGTGCTGTTAAATGGGACCCTTTCCATTCCTTTTCCTCTTATGAACTTCCCTTTCAGGTCATCTTGAAGGGATAGTGGGGATGTGGCGGTTGGGGGGCGGCGGTGAGTGGCAGCAGCAGGCTCTAGTCATAAAAAGGGAAGTGGCTATGTGGAAGAGAGGACAACAGGGGCCTGGCCCAGGTCAAACATCTGGGGCCCCAGTCCAAGGACACAGCCTCCAGCCACTTCCTCCTCTGCAGAGTATGCCAGCTGAACCCCGCCCCCATCAGTGCCACCTTCCCTCCCTTCCCCACAGGGAGGGGTTGGGGTTAATGGGAAGAGCAGCCCGTCCTAAAAATACCTCCCACCTTCTGCCATCCTAAAAATTCATCTACCACACTCCCCACAGAGGGTGACGTTCTCCCTTCTCTTAGCTTGTTTGCTCGTCTCAGCCCTCCACACGGAGATGGGCCAGGCACACACAGCCCTGGGTTCACATCCACTAGGCTGGGGTAGCCTTCCTTCTCCTCTTCTGCCTCCTCTTCTTCCTCCTCTTCCCTCTGCTGCCTCTGGTCCAGGACCAGCAAGATAGCTCCATTACCTTCAGTATGCCTCAGAATTCGTTGACTGTTGCATACCTGGCAATGCCTGGCACGTAGTACCTGCTGCTGAATGGTGGCATGTGCTGAGTAACTGAAGAGGTGAGACCCTTTCTGCCTCTGTGACATGACTTTGTTATCCCTTGACATTATCTGGGCTGGATGTCCTCCCTTCACTGTCTAGGGCACTAATGTCTAGGGTGAGCTACTTCAGCTCCATAGCCTCAGTGGCCTTGTCTGTGAAATGGGCTTGTGATCCCAGGACTCTTGCCAGGGTTCATCAAAAGCCCATGCATAAAGGACCTGGCAGAGACAGACCTGACTCCTGTAGCCATTCCCATATACTCAGCCTTCAAGCCTTTTTCAACCCAGAGAAGGGGTTTATTCAAACATGTGAGCAAAGCTCTAGTAAAACTATGAAAGATCAACAATCATGTTGGCTTTATGTTAGAGCTTCCACAATTACTCATGAAAGGTCAGAAGGTTAAAATCTCAGTGCAGGGCTGGGAAGATGGCTCAGCAGTTAAAGGCCCCTGCTGGAAAAACCTGCCAACTGGATTCCATCCGCTAGTACCCATGTAAAGCCAGATGCACAAGTGGTGCATGTGTCTGGAGTTCTTTTGCAGTGGTAGAAGGCCCTGGCACACCCATTCTCATCCTCTCTCTCTCTCTCTCTCTCTCTCTCTCTCCCCCATCACAATAAAAGAAATATTTTTTAAAATAAAATCTCAGAAGCCAGTGTGGTGGTGCACTCCTTAATCCCAGCACTTAGGAGGCAGAGGTAGGAGGATCACTGTGAATTTGAGGCCATCCTGAGACTACATAGTGAATTCCAGGTCAGCCTGAGCTAGAGTGAGACCCTGCCTTGAAAAGCCAAAATAATAATAATAATAATAATAATAATAATAATAATAATAAATAAATAAATAAAATCTCAGAGCTGGAGAGGTGGCTTAGTGGTTAAGGCACTTACCTATGAAGCCTAAGGACCCAGGTTCACTTCCCCAGTATCCACATAAGCCAGATGCACAAGGTGGCATGTGCATCTGAAGTTCGTTTGCAATGGATAGAGGCCCTAGGATGCCCATTCTCTCTCTCTCTATTTGCTTCTTTTCATAAATAAATAAAGAATACTAAAAAATAAAATAAAATCTCATTGCAAATGTGGGGTGACAGGTTGGACGATCTTGTCCATCTTTTTAAGGTTCATTTTGTTTTGAATTCCCACATGATTATACATGTTTACAGGAGGCAGGGTCATGTTTCCATACACAGGTACTCTGTGGAATGATCAGATCAGGTCGTTAGCATGACCATCTTTGACATTTATCATTTTTTATGTGAATTCTCAAAATGGGCACTTGAAGTTGTTCTGATATACCAGCATAGTATTGTTACCTCTAGTCCCCTGCTATGCAATTGAGCAGATCTTCCTACCCACACCCTCAGTGTACTGGTGCCCTTCATCCTGCCCCCATCAAGATCAGAGCAGAGAATTTCTCCACCCCCCTCTTAGTGCAATGAGAGCCTCGCACTCTGGTGATAAGAGCCTGGACTTGACGTTGGAAGAAGCAGAGTTCAAGGTGGTGCTCATTCAGCACAAAGCCTGGTCCCCAACAGTACAGGATCCACGGAAATGATGTGGCATGGGGATCGAGGGACCCAGCTGGCTCCCACGAGCCTTTGTTGATCATAAGTGGGGACTTCTTTGGCACGTGCTGTGGTATCCACAGCTTCCAGCTGTGTGCCTCATCTATTCACTGGGGAAAACTCAGGAGGAGGGTGGGTAGAGCGATGCACGGGGCATCACTGGGGGCAGCTTCTCTGGCATGGCAGAGTCCAGCTGGTGCCCTAATAAGAAATGGTGGAAGAAAGAAGAGTGTCAGGGAGGCATTTCCACAGGGCCCCGCACAATGCTGGGAGGTGGAACAGTAAGGAAGGGAAGGGCATTTTCTGATGATGGCATGAGGTGTTGGGCAAGGCCAGAGGCAAGCCGCCCACAGATACACCTGCACAGAACTGAGCCTGCTGGCAATGGGACAGTGTAGGTATGGATTCTCTCAGGCAACAGAAATGCAGGAGCACCGACTCTGCGCCCTGCCCTGGGGCTAGGGACACCAAGGTGGGTGGGCCACCAAGGATGCCATGCAGGAGATGAAGCTACCTGATGGGAGCAGTGTGCTCTTGGTGGAGATGGGAGCATGCTGTGTCTTGGACAGCTGAACTTTGGAAAGAGCTTGGTCAGAGGTGCTGCTGGCTCCTCCCACTGTCATAGCCTCAGGCTCCTCCTGAAAGGAGTCATTTATTCCAACCCCATACTCACACCACATAGATGCGATTGCCCACGCAGGTCATGATATCCTGCTAAACCTAGAGGTGTCCAGCAAGAGTCCAGCCCCAAATCCCAAAGTCCTGCATGGGACCTAGGGAATGTCCTCCAGGCTGACCTGGAATTTACTACGTAGTCTCAGGCTGGCCTCAAACTCACCATGATCCTTCTACCTCTCCTCCCAAGTGCTGGGATTAAAGGCGTGCACCACTATGCCCAGCTTGGAATGTCCAGTCTGAACCAACTCCAAAGTGACACTGGTGTGCCAGCATACTTGGCTGCACTCAAGGAGGCATAGGGTGTTTGAAGACACTCGTGCCCATGCTCCATGCCCAGAGTTGGATTCAACTTGGTCTGGAGTTAGGGGTTGGGATGCTAAGGGCATTCTTTCTTTAAATAACAGTTTCTGGGGTCTAATATGCAGCTCAAGACCAACAGGATTTGAGTTTATCAACACTGACTTTATCCAACCATGCTGTTTTAATCAGTGCTGTCCAAAGAAACAGCCAATCATGTGTGTGTGTGTGTGTGAGAGAGAGAGAGAGAGAGAGACATTATGGGGCTATTATGTCCAAATTCTGGCAGGACTGGAAACCTCAAGGAGAGCTCATGTTGCAGCTTGATGAAGGCCATCTGGAGACAGAGGCCCCTCTTCTCAGTATTTTTCTCTTTGGGCCTTCATGTGATTGGGTGAGGTCCATGTAGAATCACCTGCTTTACTCAAAGTCTACAACATCTAAATGTTAATCTCACCCAAAATATACTTTACACTTTTGTTGTTGTTGTTTTTGAGGTAGAGTTTCACTCTAATCCAGGCTGACCTGGAATTCACTTGTGGTCTCAGGGTGGGCTCGAACTCATGGCAATCCTCCTACCTCTGCCTCTTGAGTGCTGGGATTAAAGGAGTGTGCTACCACCACACCCAGCCCTTCCGTTTGTGTTTGATCAAAAATCCGGATGCCATGGCCAAGCCAAACACCCACCACATGCCTTATTGTACAAATAGAAGAGAGGAGGCCAGGAAGCTCATCCCTGGGCCCAAAGCCAGTTTTGTTCTTCTTGTCAGTCTTGTGTCTTGTAAAACTATGAAGGGACCTTCAAGGTAAGACTCAGTCCTTCCTTACAGAGGGAGCCTCTGACTCACAGCGGCTGATCACCCTCGCCAAGTCATATGTGTTACTGCAGGAGGATGGAGCTAGGTCTTCAACTTGGCTCCTGATGCCCATGGCTGCTCATTGTGGCTCCACAAGGAAGAAGACTCTTTTGTAAACATGAGACCGTGCCCAACTCCAATCTGCAGCCTTTAAGCTTCTGGAAACGGAAGGGAAACTAGAAATTGACCCTACCTCTAAGTAGAGCAGAGAGTTGGAAGCCTCCCAGTGCTTGCCAACTCCCTGGATTCATATTCCCGGTCCTACTGGTTACCTGTAATTTCGTAGCTGCTTCATTTACGCTTGGGTCTGCTCACCTAATGCTGTAATCTACAGATACAGTCTGTGCACACTACCCTCTTGCTCAGCATTAAATATGGCTTGTGAAATAGATTTTTATTTTAAATCAAAGCCCAATGGTGATGATTGATCTTGTTAGTAACACATCACACCCCCCCCTCCCCAAGCTCTTGGCTGCATGCCGTCAGTGAAGTGTGTGCATGTGATGTGATGCTGGCCACAGACAGATCCAATGAGATGGGCTGAGGCAAACTGCCGAAGATGGTGGCCTACAGAGACAGGACTGAAAAGGACTGAAATCCAGGAAAGCAAGTCATGTACTACCCTAAGGATGCCCCATAGGGATTGTCCAGCCTCCGGATATGTATGGCATGGGATACAAAGGATTGGCCCAACCAGAACATGATACAAGCTAGCAGTGAAGGAGGGGATCCACTCTACATGCTGGGAGGCTTCTAGACTGGCCTGCCTCGTGCAGGAAGCTTCCTGCCACAGCTGGCAATGCCTGATGGAGATATCACTTCAGGGTAGAGAGTGAGGCGAGGTGGGGGTGGAGAGATGAGCCTCCTTACCCTGTCCCTATCTGTGACAACAAACAGATGTGCTGCAATGAGTCCACGTCTCCCAGAGCCACAGAGGGAGGCTGTGCTGTGTAGCAGAGAAGGCCTCAGGCAGCCACCATACCTATGTGACCTCAGGGAAGCTCTGAGGCAGCTCCTAGGCACTAGGTCATGCCTGCAGGCTCCTACCCCAGATGGTGTGCCCCATTCCAGAGCTTTCTAGCGAGTGGCTTCCAGCCCAGATACTGAGAGCCCTCACACTTGTGCCATGAAAGTGTCATTTGCCGATGAGTTTTAAGACTGAAAAGTTTGGCAAGCACAGTGTTCTCTGTGCATCACGCTGCTTGTGCGAGACGTTAAAAGGTGTTAGCAAAACAGAAAGAGCAAGCCTGAGATGTGGGTGCTCTCTTGGAATCCCTGCACTTGGGAAGTGGGGGGCAAAAAACATCTGGAGTTCAAGGTCAAATAGTAATTTCAAGGCCAACCTGGGCTAGGAGACCCTGTCTCAGAACAAATGAACAAAAAGAGAGAAGTCAAACGGATTCCAGGTATGCAGAATTAAACAGAGTCAAACAAGTCTCCCAGCTGTTAGCTTTATTGCGGGTAAGGAATGTTTATCTATCTACCATCATTAGTAATCTATGAAGGCTCTGGGGTTCAGGTTTCCCCAACATTTGTGTAACTTGAAGTTCATAGTAGCCAGTGAAAGATACAACTGTTGTTGCTAAAACTGTCACTTCAAAGTCAAGGCCCTGGCCTCAGTGTCCAGCTAGCTGGGCCCAATGACAAACTGAGTGGGAGGAGCCACCTCTCTCAATGGGAGACCGAATGCTGCCTGCTTCCATCAAAACTGAAACACATGTCTGGTGCGTGGGTGGAGGAAGGATGCTGAGGGACACCCCAGGGAGCCCGCATGGAGAGAAGCTCACTGTGGATGGAGCTGTCTGTGCCAGGCTGTGTCCCACCGTTTTCCATAGAGCAGAAGCACTAGATGCCACTTCAGTGTTTATCGGTCCTTTCCCGCTCCTCTTCCTCCCAGAACAGCCTGCCTTGTTTCTGACCCAGCTTCTTCTCTCACTCCCATTGCCACCAGCCATCTCCTCCTCTCACCACGCACAGCCAGCAGCTTCCCTGGGTCTTCCAAGTAGGAGACAAGCCATTGACTTGACAAACTCATGCACACGACTCCAAAATCCTAGAATAACTTGGTTGCAAGGGTCCTCTGTTAAAAACTCTGCTGGTGGGAATTCCCAGCGGTTGAGATGGCAGGCTGGGTGGCATTGCATCAGGCTGGTAGAAGGTGAGCACTGGTTTGGGCAGAGATCACAGAGGCACCCTCCAGTTACCCCATCCAGCTGCCACCTACGGATGGAGCCAGCCGTGCTCCTGTTTCCCAGGGGATTGGGCCACCTTCTCATCTTCCCGGCCATGTTGCTCAAATTTCCAAGATCATTACCCAACTTTGTGTTGACACTGACTCGGAAAGACCTGCTTAAGAGGACTGGATTGCCAGAGATCAGTATCATGACTGTCACCGTCCTTATTAAGGAACACTTGAGACTCTGCCACACACAAGACACCATGGGAGCTCTCGAGGGTTTGTAAAGAGGCCCTCTCCTGCAGTTGTATGTGCTGCAGAATCTCAACATGGGGTACTGAGTCCCACAGCCCCATAGAGAATCTGTGGAGATGCTGGGTCCCATCTGGCCACAGCAACTGGCCATTCTGTCACTTACACCATTCATCTTACCACCCGCCTTTTCTCTCCTTTCTCCATGCCTTCCTTGCGCCTGCTTTTCTTTGCTCCCTTTCTTCCACATCCAGTTTCTTTCACTTCCCTTCTCTCCCATTTATACCATTTGTATCTTTTCTTCTTCCTCTTTCTTCTTCTTCTTCTTCTTCTTCTTCTTATTATTATTATTATTATTATTATTATTATTATTATAACATTTATCCCACTTATATCTTCTTCTTCCCATTTATATCACAGTATGTCTCCCTACTTTCTGCCCCTCCTTGTCCTTCTGGAAACCCCCATGCAGGGGACTGCCTCCTCATAGCTAAAGCAGAAAGGTGCCAAAGTGGAGCAATCCACAGTGACAGCAATTCTTTGGCACGGAAGGGGACAGGCCGCACTTCAGGGGCATGTGCTTCAAAAGCACCCCCACGAACACAGTGTTTGGTGGACCCAGGGTCACATGATCCTGAAAGGCCTGGAAGGCAGGTGGTAACTACAAGAAGATCGAAACAGTTTAGGCTGACCAAGTGTCCCAGCCTGCCAGAGACTGAGGAGATAAATGGAGTGTGGGATTTCAGTGTTTGAGCCAAGAAAATCCTGGGACCACAGAGGCTTTTTCTGCCTTTGCATGGTGGGAAGGAGGGAGGATAGCCCTAGGGGTGAGGATGGTGTCTTTAGAGCCCTTTCAAAGGCACTGGCTGGCAGAGCCCCCGCCTTCTCCAATCATGTTGCCTGGGCCCACTCCCTCAGCAGGGAGCTGTGTGGGGAGGCACCGTGTGGCCCTAAGGCAGGCATGTGGTCCTGATAGGGAGAGATTGGTCTACTTACTGTTCAAACCAAGTAGATCTGTCTTTTCCCTCTTTGAACCTCAGTACTCTTGACCATGAAGGTCCCATCCAACCCTGACATCCTCAGAACCATCTTCTGATATTACCAGATAGCATTCCCAACTTTCCCAACCATCCCTGCTATTCTCATAAGTGCCCCCAGATTGGATCAGGTCCCTGTGCCTTACCACTCCCACCCTTGCTCCTGCCATAAGGGAATGGGAATAAAAATTGTCATTTCCGGCTGGAGAGATGGATTATGGTTCAGGCACTTGTCAGCAAAGCCAAAGAACCCAGGTTCAATTCCTCAGGACCCACCTAAAGCCAGGTGCACAAGGTGAAGCATGTGTCTGGAGTTCATTTGCAGTGGCTGGAGACTCTGGCATGCTTCTCTCTCTCTTTTTCTCTCTCTTCCTCTTTTTCTCTCTCTCTCAAATAAATGTTTTTTTAAAAAATTGTCATCTCACAGCATTTTTGTAAGAACTGAGATAATAAAGGTAAATGATTAAAGAGCCCATCTCAAGAGCTAGCACTTATCAGGTGTTTAAGGAACCATTTTTCTGTGCCCTCCTGGGTGTCAAGCCCCTTCCACGGTGTCCCTTCGCAGTTCAAACTCTGAATACAATACTGCCTCCTTGTCCAAGGCTTGGCTTTCTGCAATTTCAGTTATCCAGGGTCAGCCGCGATCCTAAAATTTTAAATGGAAACTTCCAGAAATAAATAATTCATGAGTTTTCAATAATTTTCACTACAATACATTGTTATAATTATTAGCTCTTTTATTACTTTCATTCGTCTCTTACTGTGCCAACTTCAAAGTCAAACTCGAGCATAGGTAGATCTATATGCGAGAAACTGTGGAGAGGGGGAGACTGTGGTGGGGCCGACAGTTTCAGGCATTTTTGAGGTCTGGGAACATATCCAGATGGACAAAGGGGGACAATCTAAGGAACAAAATGGGATGTGTTGCAGTAGCTGCTTGGGAATTATAGCGATATAGAAGTATTCTTGGGCCCCAAAAGTGCTCAGAAGAAAGCCTTTTTATCCTAGTTTACAAAGTGTATAATCAGAAGAAATAAGACTCTCATTTTCTCCTGCAGAGATTGAGCTCGTGTTTAGTGCCATGCTATAGCATGGCACTTGCCTCGCCACAGACAAACAGATATACAGCCGGTGTTGGCCAAGCCTTCTTGGTGGGGCAAAGCCTCCACCAGCAGCTCCTGCTGTTTTCTGAAGGCTGTAACACCTTCATGACTTAGCTCCAAGTCATTTCCTCCTCTTCATGGCAGAGGCCCGACTGACCACTTTGAGGAACACAGTCACGTGTGCTCAAACAGTCACTCCACAAACACGGTGCCAAATGTCTACTGATTGGGGCATCCCCTGCCCCTTCTTGTGGCAGGCCCAGTAAAACCAACTTTTCTTAAACTCCTCTCTTGGGACCCCATCCTTTTGAAAATTAACATCTCTTTGGCACACAGAAGGTATCCTGGGCTGTCCCCCTCCTCGTGGGATGCAGCATCACTGTCACACCCACTCGTGATGGGTACTTTGAGAACCAGCCCCACATGCACGTGTGTGGGATACCTTGCTTCCCACATGGATGGATCTGAAGATCACCTGATCTGTGTTCCTGCATGCTCAGGATTATTGACAGGAAAGAAGGGACTCAAAGACAGAGTTGGAGAACCCAGACAAAGGTGGGATGAGGCCAGAGCTCCTGTTAGGATCATGCTGGCCAGAAGACCCTGGATGGGCTGCCAGGAGTTGAGTGGGGAGATACAAAAGGGAAGAGGGGGCATTTTTTCCTGGAGGGGAAGGGTGGTGCAGAAGGACTCACTTCTACCTGTCTCTGTTGCTGTGAGTTTTAGGCAATCCATCCCGGCACTTCTGTCCTCAGTGCAACACCTCTTACCCCTGGTGCATATAGATCCGGGGCAGTTTCAGTAGCTCTGGCAGCTGAGCTTGGCAAAAGCACACTGCCTCCCTCACCACATGGCAAACCCCTTGTCCTATCGAGCCAAGGTGACAGCAGTCCCTCCTGCTGTCCAGCCTCATCTCTGTAAGGACTCGGTCATTCCCCCTTCCACTCACTGGGGTTGGACTAGACTCGCTTTTCTCCATCCTGGCAGGCAGCTCTGCTCACCCTGTGGGCTAAAGCTCACCCATGCTCATCATTGCATCTCTGGGGTGGGAGGGCCAGAGAGAAGAGAAGACTGGAACATGGAGGACAGGCACCTATTTCACTCAGAGAGGCTTCCTGGGAGAGGTGACACCTGGGCAAGTCTTGGGAGGGGACTGTTTTAGCTGAGCAAGGTCAAGGCAATGTGGACCAGGCAGGCTGGTGACAACTCACAGTTGTAAAGTCAAGGGAACCAGCAGAAATAATCAAGTGAGCAAGGGAGGCCAGTGGGGTCAGTGGGGAGAGCTGGTGATGACCAGGGCAAGTGAGGGAGAGGAACAGGCAAGGCTGGGGACCTGGGCAACAAAGACATGGTTGATAGAAGTGACGTCCCCCTGCTCAGGCCACTCCCTCTTACCAATGTTGATCCCTGCCTTGTCCTCCTCCCCTCAGTCATCCTTGCTGGCTCAGACTCTCAGAAAAGCTAAAAATTCATCTCATCCAACCCAAATCAGAGGGCGGAAAAGCTGGGGCTTTATTGCCCTCGGTTAAAATGGCCTTGTGGGAGAGGATGGGCTCCATCATAATTGCTTCTTTGGTCACCTCCACCCACCCGGCCAGCGCAGGGTGGGAGCTGCCTCTGTTCAGAAGCCATTGCACAAAGCTATGCCCCTCCTCCCTGCCCCAGTGCTCATGAGTCTGGAAAAATCCTCCTGCCAGCCTGGGAAAGAGCTGGAGACCATACAGGAAGGGTTGTATCCTCCCACACCATGTGCTGCTGCCTCTGTAGGGAAAATGTCCTGGGCGGGCTTGGAGATGTGCCTCTGGGGACTCTGGGCTTGAAGCTCCCAGAGGAAGAGGTCCAGGCTGCTTCAGAAGGAGTAACAGTGGCTCCCTCTACAGTATCTTTCTGCTTCTTAAATTCCTAAATCATCCCATGGGGTTCAGTACACCATCATTTAAAATATTTTCCCTTTCTTTCTTTTTCTCTTTCTTTCTTTCTTTCTTTCTTTTTTCTTTCTTTCTTTCCTTCTTTGTTTATTTGAGAGAGAAAGAAGCAGATAGGGAGAGAGAGAGAGAGAGAGAATGGGTGCGCCAGGGCCTCCAGGCACTGCAAACAAACTCCAGGCACATGTGCCACCTTGTGCATCTGGCTTATGTACTGGGAATTGAACCTGAGTTTTTAGGCTTCACAGGCAAGTGCCTTAACCTCTAAACCATCTCTCCAGCCCAGCACCATCATCCATTTAGAATGGAACATCAGGGAAGTTGAAGTGTGTTGTCACTCTGGCCTTAGAAGAAATATTTCTGGAAAGGGTGTGGAGAAAATGTTGAAAAGGACTCTGTGTAGTAGCAGCCTGCCAGGCCCTCCTCTCCCTTCCTCTCCAGAGATTGCAAGAAGCAGGTGATGAGTCACACCAGGAATGTTTGCAAATGCTCCCATGATGATGCTATGGTATGATGGTGAGTCTTCCATCTCAAGTGTGAGTTTGCAGGTATTCAGTGTGTGAACACACACAACACATTGTTTTGTATACTGCCTTAGCTCATTGTCTACTGCTATAACACAATACCCGAGACTGGGTGGTTGATAAAGAAAAGAGGTTTATTCAAATCTCATCCAAACAGAGATCCTGAGGCTATAGAGAATTCAACATTAGTCATACCCGCCAAGGCTCAGGGAATGTGGTGGAAAAAGGGACAGAAAGATTAGAAGTGCCTCAGGGTGGGTGGGATTACCTGAGGCATCCCACCCCAGAGACAGAGACCTTCAGGACCCCAGTGAATGCCAAAGACCCTCTCTGAGAAAGGCCCTCCATGGAATAGGGATGGGGAAGAGGCGATATAAGTACATAGCCTTAAAAACCAGGAGTGTTGGAGCACACCTTTAATCCCAGCACTCAGGAGGCAGAGGTAGGAGGATCTCTGTGAGTTCAAGGCCAACTTGAAGTTACAGAGTAAATTCCAGATCAGCCTCAGCTAGAGTAAGACCCTACCTCAAAAAAAAAGTATGACCTTGTTTTGGGCTAGAGAGATGGCTCGACAGTTAAAGGCACTTGCTTGAAAAGCCTTCTGGCCAGGTTTAATTCCCCAGGTCCCATATAAAGCCAGATACACAAAGTGGCATATGCACCTGGAGTTTGCCTGATGTCCATTCTCTCTCTTGCATACTTTTTTTTAAGTGTAGGCAGAACAAGAGAACTGGCGCCAAAGCCAAAAATAGCATGGTATGTTCAGAGGGCAGTTCAGGGACAGACGTTAAAGAAAGAGCCTGGGAGAGATGGCTCAGTGGTTTGAAATGCTTTCTTACAAAGCCTGATGGCCCAGGTTTGATTCCCCAGTACCCACGTAAAGCCAGATACACAAAGTGGCACATGCATCTGAAAGTCATTTGCAACAGCAAGAAGCCCTGATACACCCATTCTCTTAAATTCATTCATTCATCCATTAAATACTTTTTTAAAAAGCAAAAGAGCCCAGCTCAGAGAACACAGAAATCAAATTGAGGGGGGACTGTCAAGGGTAGGCAGAGATGATAGGATCCCTTCAAGAGACTCCAGAAATTATCTAATGGAGATGTGACAAAGTCCAGATGGGGAGGCTCAGCCTCTTACTGGCTGACACCAAGGGAGACAGCCTCCTGAGCTCGGTGGCGGCATCAGAATGATTAATTTCGTGAGCTTGGTGGTTTGTTGTTGAGATGGTCATTGTTGGCAGCAATGTCCTCCTGGGATCTTGAAGGTCAGGCAGTGTCTAAGCAACAGCAGGGCTTCTATCTCCCTGTGTCCTCTAGGGCTGGGCAATAGACACTGGACCAACAAACAGCCCCTTGAGTCTGGAATCCTGTGCTCAGGGCACCCAGATGCAGTACATGGAACATCTAACCAGCCACAGGGCTGTTGCTGAGAGGTAGACAGCGGCTGGGTGGAGTGGCGCCACCCTAACCTCCTAGTTACATCCTAAGGATGCACTCAGAGGTGGCCTGACCCTGTCCTGTGGTCCTCATGGTCACCCAGGTCATTCATTCACTCCAGTGTACAAATAAAGAAACCAAGACATCAGAGCCCAAAGGCCTCAGAACCAGTCAATGATGATCAGACCTGGCAAATATATATATGTTCCAAAGAAGATTTGGCAACTTGTGAAAGAATGAGAAAGACCTATTCAACTGTTTTAATAGTAATGGCTTTAAATCCAAGTACCACCAAGCAGTATGTTGAGGGCAATCAGTGAGCTATCTGCTCTCACCAGCAGTCCCCCAACCTTATAAAATCAATCGAGGCCTGGAGAGATGGCTTAGCAGTTAAGGCGCTTGCCTGCAAAGCCAAAGGACCTAGGTTCAATTCTCCAGGACCCACGTAAGCCAGATGCACAAGGTGACACATGCATCTGGAGTTCTTTTGAAGTGGCTGGATGCTCTCGTGTACCTATTCTCTCTCCCTCCCTCTCTCTCTCTTTCTCTCAAATAAATACACACACACACACACACACACACACACACACACACACACACACACACACATACATAACCAACCAGTCAAGCCCTGCACCTACTATGTGCAGGTGAGCATCTTTCTCTTCCCAAGCATGGAACACATCGTGATCATCCACATGCTTTTCAGCTAGTGAAAACCTCAAGTGATTGTTCTCTGTGCCTGTGCTGCCCCACTGTGTGTGTGAAACAAGGGCTTCCTATGTATCCCAAGCTGTCCCCCAACTGCTAACCCTCCCACCTCATCCTCCCAAGTGCTCAGATTACAGGGGGCACCATCATGCCGGTTTGTCTCGTTTTTTTTTTTTTTTTTTTTTTTTTTTGAGGTAGAATTTCACTCTAGCCCAGGCTGACCTAGAATTCACTATGTATTCTCAGGCTGGCCTCAAACTCACGGCAGTCCTTCTACCTCTGCCTCCCGAGTACTAGGATTAAAGGCGTGCGCCACTACACCCAGCTGCCTCCCTCTTTTTAATGCCTGCACCACTACTCTATGCTGAATCTAGGTAAAGATTAGAATCCATTTTTTTTTATGTCCTTGATGCTGAGTACTTTTCACACCTTTAAAATGTATTTGTACTTTTTCCTATTTTTATGGGTTTATTTTTTGGCCATATTTTCTAATAACTCATAGGCTTCTTGAGTTTTTGAATACTCCATTTTTTTCTTTTTAAGTATTTTTATTTATTTATTTATAAGCAGGAAGAGAGAGAGAGAATGAGCACACCAGAGCTTCCAGCCACTGCAAACTAACTCCAGATGCTTGTGCCACTGTGCATCTGGCTTTACATGGGTACTGGGGAACAGAACCTGGGTCATTAGACTTTGCAGGCAAGAGCTGTAACCGCTGAGCCACCTCTCTAGCCTCTCTTGTATCTTGCTTTTGTTATTTTTTTATATTTACAATTTTTAAATCATTATTTAGAAAAACTTACTAATCTTTGGTGACTATGGGGATTTCTCCCTTACTTTGAAAAGCATTTTCATCATAAATAACTCCTCAATATTTTCACGTCTTTAAGAAAATGTGAATCTTTGTTATAGGTGTTATTTATTGTCGTATAAGGTCTGAATGTATGTCCCCATAGACTCAGGTGTTTTATTAAAGCTTGTAACTTGTATCTCCAGCCATCTGGCTGGAGGACGTATCACTGGGAGTGGATCCTTGGGTCCAGCCCTGAGGTGTGTTTGGGGGCCACTCTGATTTTTAGCCCACATGTATGCAGAGCAGTCTGAGCTGTGACAATGTCCCTGCTGCTTTTGGTGTTTGCTGGCTGTTTGGTTGTTTCTCTACTTGGATGTATGGAAGCAGATTTTTCTGCCACTGACGGAACTTCCTCCCTGGATCTGTAAGCTTGAAATAAATCCCTTCCTCCCCTAAACGGTGCCTGGTTTAGATGTTCACCCCAGCAACAAGGAGCTGGCTACAATTAGGTGTGAAGAAGGGATTCAAGTTTTATTTTGCTACCTTCATAATTAGTCAGTTCTCTCAACCTGATTTATCAAAGATCCACCTTTTTTATTTTGTTTTGTTATTTAGAGGTAGGGTCTCACTGTAGCCCAGACTGACCTGGAACTTACTCTATAGTCTCAGGCTGACCTCAAACTCTCAGTGATCCTCCAACCTTAGTCTCCTGAGTGCTAGGATTAAAGGTATGTACTACCATGCCTGTCCTGAAAATCCATCTTAAAGCAAAATTTGAAGTTCCATCTTTATGACATACTAAGTTCATATACATATGAACTTACATGAATCTATCAATGGTATGTTCATAACGTTCCATTGGTCTGTGTGTGTGTGTGTGTGTGTGTGTGTGTGTGTGTGTGTGTGTGGTATATGGTGTATGCACATGTGTGTGCAGATGTCCATGCCCCATGTACATAGGGAAGCCAGAGGAGAACCCCCTGTGTTGCTCATTTACATATTTCCTTGAGGCAGGGCTCTCTCCATCAACCCAACCCTGCTGTCCATCAGGGAGCTCTGGATATTCTCTGGTCTCTGTCCCCACTTCCCGAGGACTACACTTACAGACAAGTGGCCATGGCCAGCTGTTTCTATAGGTCCTGGGGAGTTGAACTTGGCAGTCTCAGGCTCCAGAGGCTCTCATGGCAAAGCAGCAAGTGCTCTTAACCAAGGAACCATCTCCTAGATTGTGGCTATCTAGTGTATTGCCCCTTGAATAGAGCAACTCCAGGCAAAATCCCTGCTTCTAGTAATATCGGTTTCAAAATGTCCTTGGCTTGTCTTAAATGATTATCTTTCTATAGGAACTTTAGAATCAACCTATCTCATTTCATTGGCGACCTGGTTGATGTATGCATTGGGAGCCTGTTACATTTCTTCCATGGTTGAGGGGAAATTGGCAACTCTACAATATTATGGCTCACTGTCCAAGAACAGGCCACATCTTTCTTGTTTAAAAAAATATTTTTATTTTTATTTATTTTTCTGAGAGAGGGAAAGAGGCTAAGAGAGAGAGAAAGAATGGGCACACCAGGGCTTCCAGCCACTACAAACAAACTCCAGATGCATGCGCCACCTTGTGCATTTGGGTTACGTGAGTCCTGGGGAATTGAACTGAGGTCCTTTGGCTTTGCAGGCAAGCACCTTAACTGCTAAGCCATCTCTCTAGCCCAGGCCACATCTTTCTATTGACTAATAAGTCTTTTAAAAGGTACTTCAGTTGCATTGTTAAATTTCTTGCTGTGGATCATGGACATTTCTTTTGACCTTATTCCTGGGTATTGCTTCTATTTGTGTTGCGAAGGAAAAGAGTTTGAATCTGTTTGATACATTTTTTAGCCTTACAACCTTATAGACTTAACCTTATACATTTTGTATAAGGAAGTACTTAATCAAGACACTTGCGAGCAATAAATTGACAGTTCTTTCCTAATTTTTTAGCCTTCATGTTTCTTATTCAACATTTCTGGGTTTTGTTTTGTTTTTCAAGGTTGAGTCTCCTCTAGCCCTGGCTGACCTGAATTCACTATGCACATATTTGTCTTAAACTCATAGTGATCTTCCTACCTCTGCTTCCCGAGTGCTGGGCTTAAGGGTGTGCATCACCACGCCCAGCTTATTCAATATTTCTGATTTGGAGGTGTCATAGGGGAGCAGCTGTTCTAGGTGAACAGAAACTAGAGTACCCATTCTAACTCATGGGTGGCTCAGCCAGGCTTCTTGCTGCTGGGGTGGGCTGGGGAGACTTCCATGCCTGGAGAACATTTTCAGTGGCACTTATGACTGTCTGAAGACCAAAAAATCTCACAGCAAATAAATTAGTGGTGGTGGTGAGTGGAGTGAGGGCAAATGTTTCGGATAGGGGATTGGACAGTGCAACTTTCCCTCTGGAAATTGACCAAGATGCCAGTCTTTGGTGTTGGGCTTCTGCAGCTAAGGGCAAATGTCAGTAGAGGGGAGAACTGAGAGTGCTGGACTTGCTGTGGACTGTCATGACTCTCCGCCATGACCATGACCGTGGCCTGCCTTTGGGAACCTGCCTGGACAGCACCCATGATTCACCAGCTCCCGTATCCCTGATTGCAGTCCCCACCCACTCTAGACTTCTTATTGTCTTCTATTGTTCTAGACTATTTTGCTGTGGGTTGGCTGTTCGTGCTGTGTGAAGCCAGAAGCCTGCCAGGACAGGTGGTAGGTGTTTGGAAGAGGTTGTCACAGGTTAAAGCCCCGATCAGGCATGTGGTGAATTGTTAACTAATGGCTATTGTTAATTGACTGATACTCCATGAGGAAACCACTCACAGCAAGTGAGTGTCCATTTCACAGACTGATTGATCACCCTTTCTTTGGAAAGGACCCCCTAGCACCCAACAACCCTCAGTGTCTATAGTGGGCAAGGGAGGAAATTACAGCAAAGAGACTAGACCTGAGTATAAATAGCAAGCGGAAATGCTTGGGCTTTCTGGGGGCAATAAAAGTTCTATGTAATAATATTACACATGACTACAATTAGACCCGAAAATTGCAAGCTTCCAGTGTGTTCTTTCCCAGCCAAGTACTAGGCGGTTCTAGTGGTAGATAGCTTTTTTCTTAGAAGAAAAGTGCAAGTTTGGAGGGAGGCAAATCTGAGGTTTGACTTCCTTTGGAAAACACAGGCAGAGTAGGGACTTTGTGACCATCCGGCTGGACCCCTCATTTGGACCTTGTCTCCAAATTGAGCTGATGGCAGCAGGGAGGCAGAGGTGTTTTTCAAGGGCCAAGGCGTGACCACGACATCTCACACCTGTGACAGGCTTGGGCTGTGATTCTGCCCTCCCTCCTCCCACAGCTGTCGCCCCATAGAGGCCCTCACTGGCCAGATCCTGCACGAGGTCTGGGGCAAGAGAAGGGCCAGGAGGGCCGGGAGTAATGGGAGCAGCTGTGTGGGCAGGAAGACACAGTCTCCTCACTGCCTGCTGGCTGCCCTTCCCTCTCTAGGCCTGCCTATTGCTGATAGCTTACTCACAGGCAGCGCCAGGCAGATCCTCCCATCCAGGACCTTCCGTGCGTAGCCTCTTTAACAGAGTCCAGATGCTTGGGAGGCCCCGTCTCCCTGACTTACCTTCCCACCCTGCCCCAGATCCTGCCAGTAGCCTGCTGTTTTCCAAGAGACCTGTCTGTTCCTGAACTCATCTACCTTCTCCCTTTGAACCCAGTGCCCAAAATTACCTGCTGTTCCCATCTGCGTCTGCCATATTTACTCCACCAGCATACCTCACTTAGTACAAATTTCCCCACTTTCTAGAATATTCTGCTCTCCAGCCTCAAGCCATAGCTGCCTGGGGACTTAATAACCTTGATGAAGTCCCCTGCCAGCGCCTCTGACTAAAGGTCCAGCATGGACAGGCAGCATGGCAAACTACTTAGGAAACCAGAGCCCCACTGCTCAGCTTCACATGCCAGCTCCACCTCGCTTTCCCCATTTGAAACAAGGTGATCATGATGATGAAGCTACCTCAAGGCGCATGGGTGAGGATGAGGTGAGAACCCATGTAAAATATTTAGAACAGGGCTGAAGAGATGGCTTAGCCATTAAGGCACTTGCCTGTGAAGTCTAAGAACCCAGGTTCGATTCCCCAGCACACATTGTAAGCCAGATGCACAAGGTGGCACATGTATCTGGAGTTCATTTGCAGTGGCTAGAGGCCCTGGCGTGCCCATTCTCTCTATCTGCCTCTTTTTCTCTCAAATAAATAAAATATTTTTTTAAAAAAAATCTTCAGGGTGCTGGAGAGATGGCTTAGCGGTTAAGGCGCCTGCCTGCTAAGCCTAAGAACACCCATTTGATTCTCCTGGTGCCACATTTAGCCAGACACAGTGACACAAGGATGCAATGCTGCACTTTCCCACAGGGGGGTGCATGCGTCTGGAGTATGTTCACAGTGTCTGAGAGGCTGCTGGCATGTCCTCTCTCTGTCTTTGTCTCTCTCTCTCTCTCTCTCCAAAAAAAAAAAAAAAAATCTTGAGGACAGTTACAGCACAGAGCAGGCACTCAATACATCCTGGCCGCCAGTCAGAGTCAGGCTGAAGTGTGCTCAGCCTGAAGCCCCTGCCTCCTGCATACTCACCTGCCTGTATACCTGCACTCAGCAGGGGTCAGGAGGATTTCTACCTGCCTGGATACCTCCCACACAGCGCTGTGGGCTTGTTCCCAATGGGGTTGGTCATGTTGTTCTAGAGAAACAGCCACCCTTGGCCTCTGTAGGGTGGAGACAAGACTCCTAGAGTCTCTGTTCTTGCCCTTCCTCTGGACGGGGTGAGTGAATATATAGCAAGCCTGTTACCCAACTGGCAAGTCTCATCACTCTATCCACCATGGTCAAATGATGAGCCTCACTTTGATCATGCAGAGCACTCGTGTGAAAACCCAGTGTGTGTTCACACTTACATTCCTAAGAAACCATAACCTGACAGTGTTTCTGAGAGACCGAGGGTAGGGCCAGAGAACCACATCAAGATCACAGGAAATCCACAGTCAGTCACAGTAGTCCAAGATATCCAAACTTGAGAGTTTTTTTGTTTGTTTTACTTCATGTATTTATTTATTTATTTATTTATTTATTTATTTATTTATTTATTTATTTATTTATTTCAGAAAAAAAGAGAAAGAATGAATGGGCACACCAGGGCCTCTATCCACTGCAAACAAAATGCAGACACTTGGGCTGGAGAGATGGCTTAGCGGTTAAGGCGCCTGCCTCCTAAGCCTAAGAACGCTGGTTCCAGTGTCCAGCAGTTCCAATCTCCAGGTCCCACGTTTAGCCAGATGCAAAGTGATGCAAGGGTGCAATGCCGAACCTGACCACTAGGGGGCACACGCATCTGGATTTCGTTTGCAGCAGCTGAGAGGCTGCTGCCGCGCCCATCTCTATCTGTCGTCCTCTCCTTCTCTCTCTGTCTCTCTCAAAAAAAAAAAAAAATCTGCAGACACTTGCGCTACCTTGAGCATCTGGCTTTACGTGGGTACTGGAGAATTGAACCTGGGTCCTTTGGTTTTACAGGCAACAGCCTTAACTGCTAAGCCATTTCTTGAGTCCCCAAACTTGAGTTTTAATTACCTTGACATGCAAGAAGAGAGAGCGAGAGATGGAAAGAGGCAGAGAGAGAGAGAGAGAGAGAGTGAGTACACCAGGGCCTCCAGCCACCGCAAACAAACTCCAGACACATGCACCACCTTGTGCATCTGGCTCACGTGGGTCCTGGGTAATCGAACCGAGGTCCTTTGGCTTTGCAGGCAAGTGCCTTAACTGCTAAGCCATCCCTCCAGCCCAGGGCTGAAATTTTAATTGCAGCTCCTCCCACAAAGGGCTTGGGCCCTGCTCAGCTGATCACACACCTGGGCTTCCCAGCCTCCTTCCCTCACACTCTCAGCCTTTCTTGGCTCTGATTGTGTCCTCTTCACTTGATCCTGCTTGCTGTCTGCCCAGTGTAAAGCCCACAGGCTCTGCAGCACAGACTGGGCTTCCTGAGCCCTGCCCTTCCCAGTGGAAGCCTTGGTACATGGGCAGAGGTAGTGTGCAGGAGTTGTGGACAGCTGCATTGATGCCTTTTAGAATAGACCCTAGAATATTCCCAAGATGGCTCAGAATACAGTGTCACCTAACCCAGATGCCCCCACACAACCTCTTAAATAGCTAACGAAGTCTAGAATGGTCCCAATCTTCTACCAGAGATGGCTCATAGGGACAGAAGTGCTCTAGAGACTAACGTGTGGCCCCCAGCCTTCAGGGAGTTGTGAAATTGTGCTGGTGCAGGCCATGGAGAGCCACCACACACCCACCAATGACACCTCCTGAAAAGACAGTCAGGGGAAGCCGGGACTCTGTAATGGGTGGCCTGGTGCTGTTTATGGATATGGATACGAGTGATTTATTTTATTATCTAAATTTTCTGTGATTTAATAAGGTTTAATAAGCCTCCCAAGGAGTTTTCTGGCTCAGGAAATTGCCTGTAATAAACACGAGTAGTAAATCTTTTATTTTGAAAATAAAGAAATAGGTGTGCAATTTTTTTTTCCTTGGAAGAAAACAAGTCCCCCTCCCCACCCTCCCTCACTCTGTCATCAGGAAAGGCTGAATAATTAATGCAGCTCGAAGGGGGCACCATCTGACCTACTGGAGCAGTGCTAGTCTGTGAGGGGGAAGAGGTGGGGAGGCAGCACAGAGCTGATGATGATGGGGTGCAGGTTGGCAGCGGGTACAGCTTGATGTGGTGGCAAAGCCTGAGGGTGTGGAGGTCTCTGTCATTCAGCTAGCAAGAAGACCAAGCATGAGTCTATTTCCTAGCTCCCTTCCCCTCCACTCCCCTCCCCTCTTCCTCTACCAGGATCCCAAGCTGGCTTGACCTCACGATGCAGCACAAGTTGGCCTCAAACTCAAGATCCTTCTGCCTCTATCTCCAAAGAGCAGAGGTTCTAGGTGCTTATATTTTCCATTGAAAAAATAGTCCACTGGGGTTGAGAAATGGCTCAGAGGTTAAAAGCACTTGCATGCAAAGCCAGATGGCCGGGTCTGATTTCCCCTACCCCCTAGTACCCACGTAAAGACAGTGCACAAAGTGGTGCATGTGTCTGGAGTTCATCTGCAGCAGCAAGAGACCCTGGCATATTTCTCCCTCCCTCTCTCTCTCTTTCTGCTGTTGCTGCTGCTGCTTCTTCTTCTCCTCCTCCTCCTCCTCCTCCTTCTTCTTCTTCCTCTTCCTCTCTCTTCATCTCTCCCTTATTCTTCTTCCTCTTTCTCTCTTCTTCATTTCTTCTTATCCTTCTCCTCCTCCTTCTTCCTCTTCCTTTCTCTCTCTCTCTCTCTCTCCAGAGAGGTCCTAGAGGAAAAAAAAAAAAACCCACAGGTAAAAAGATTGTGCAACAGAAATTGTCTAATGTCCATCTCAACAGGCATGTGGCCTCTTTGACCTTGGGGCTTAACAGAGAGCAGGAAGCAGGGATTGGGGACTCTACCACAAGAGAAAAAACCCAAGGCCCCCGACTGAAAGTTGCCTGTGGCTGAAAGATCCCTCTGTGTCTACCGTGGTCCTCATGGTTCTTATCCGGGCAGCCATGATGGGGGAAAGGAGTGGACACTTGTATGAGACGGGGAGGACCTGCCCTACAACTGTAAGGAAATGTAGATGGCTGCACCTTACATGAGGGAAGAAAGCTCAGAGCCCATTGCACAGAAACCCCAAGGAGCTGTGTAAGGCCCAGCTGAGCGAGGGACTATGGGACATGTCCTAGCAGGATGGCAGGGCAGGTAGAGCCAGCTTCATGCAGAGTGGGCGCTCTGCCCAGGGTGCTCGAAACAGGCAGGGTACAGGGTGAAGGCGAAGCAGCTCTTTCCAGCCCACATGTCTGTCCCCAGCCTCTGGGGCAGCCCAAGCTCAGGGGCATTCTGGGGCCAAGGGGTGTAGCCACCCTGCTTGGAGAAACTGCCAAGGGCAGAGCAGAGCATGCCCACCAGAGATAGCTCAGGACAGGACTCCCCACCCTCTCTCCTGCTCAGCCCACCACCACCTTGTGGGTCTCAGGGCCTCAGACAGCAGGAAGGAGACTTGCTCAAAGGACATGGCAACCACCGTCCAGCCTCATTCCCACATCTACAAAGGAAACCACGCCCTTCCCCTACCCTGAGCAGCACCTGTCCACCCCCACCACAGCCACTAATCCCATCAGGTGGCTGAAAATCTCCTCAGGGCCTGGGTCTGGTGCTGGTGGCTGTACACAGGGTGGAGCAGTGGGGGGGCCGTTGGCTGGGCCAGCCTGCCTAGGGAATTGACAGACAGAAGCATCATCCTGAGCCCCACAGTGGCTGAGCTGAGCAGGATTCTGGAGGCACCGGGGTTGTGGCACATAGTAATAGCATTGTCCCAAAAGTGACACCACCAAGACAGCCATGGAATACTTGCAAGCAACCGGAGTTGAGCAGGAATCAGGTCCCTGTCCTACTGTTCTCTAGCTGTGCGGCTCTCTGAGCCCCATCAAACAGGGATCACAGTACCAATAAGGATGACATGAGTTAATATAAATGCTTTTGTCTTTTTTATTTTTATTTATTTAATTGAGAGAGGAGAGAGAGATAAACAGAGATAAAGAGCGCACACCAGGGCCTCCAGCCATTGCAAACAAACTCTGGACTCATGTGCCTCCTTGTGCATCTGGCTAACGTGGGTCCTAGGGAATCAAACCTGGGCCCTTTAACTTTGCAGGTAAGCACCTGAACTGCTAAGCCATCTCTCCAGCCCATAAATGCCTTTTGAATGACCGATAGAGCCATGTTCAAATGCCAGGTGTGCTGGGTGGAGGGTTAGGGTCATCCCACCACTATTTGTGACATCCCAGTGATCTCATTTGTTTCTCTGAGCTGATGTCATTCACGAAGCATCTACCCAGTCACTGCTTGATGGTATCCTGGGAGTGGTCCAGACACGGAAGAAACAGTGTCTGCCCTGAAGCAGGTCACCCCTCAAGGGCAATGGCTCTCATGCTCAATGAGATGCTCAATGGCCTGATGCTCCAAGTCAGCTTATTAGAGAGATCTGTGTACTTACACCCCCATATACAAGATCAATAAACTGAGGGTCGCCATGCATGTATCGTGTCATGTGTACCTCATAGTCCTAGGAAAAGTGAGAAGAGAGCCTCTGCTGGCCCAGCAGACCTGCGCTATGAGTCCACGGACATTGCAGTCTACAGGGCTCATAAGCTTGGGCATTAAAGCACTCTAGTTCTCATTCTGCTGTGATGCTTGTGGGCTGTGTGACCCTGGGCACAGGATCCTCTCTGTGCCTGGTTTTCCTCCTCGATGAAATGGACGTATTTTTACCAGTTTTGCCTGCCTTTCTGAATTAGGAGTCCCTGAGACAGGAAATTGATTATGAGCTACCCACACTGCAGAGGTGGCCTGGGCGCTCATAAAACCTATTTTCGGTATGTCTTTCAGAGAGATGCCCAAATACCCATAGACCTCCACACACCATACCAAAGGTATGTTGGCTGCTGGTACAGTCTGTCTAGCCAGGGCCCCTGTTAGGGGTTCAAGTCCTTGAAGTTCAGAATTGTTGATATTGATGGAGCACCAGTTAAGCTCCACAAAAGATACACTGCCCCCTTGGTCCACAAGCCATGCTAGGCGAGACGCAGCCTCTGAGTACAGGAGAAACTAGGCAAGGAGAGAAATCCCGAGTCCCTGAGGCTATCTGTGGTGGAGCCAGGATATGAGTGAGAACAGAGCCCTCACCCTGACCTCCTGCCATCTATCAGCTTCAAGCACAGGCTAGCTGAGAACAGCTTTACTGCGTTCTTATTCTGGGATCCAGGTTAAACACGTTTGCAAGGAATTCTAGAATCTAAAACCTTCCAGATTCAAATGACATAGGTTGCTGTGGTAACCAATACAATCTTCTCTGTCCTTCACCACTAAGACAGGACAGCTGCCTGATTCCCAACCCACAGGTCTAAGTGCATTTCTTTCCTTCTTTCTTTCTTTCTTTCTTGTTTATTTGGGGGGGAGGGGGGATTTTGTTTTTTGTTTTTTTAAGGTAGTGTTTTTCTCTAGCCCAGGCTGACCTAGAATTCACTATGTGGTCTCAGGGTGGCCTTGAACTCATGGCAATCCTCCTACCTCTGCTTCTCAAGTGCTGGGATAAAAGGCGTGCACCGCCATGCCCAGCTCTGGTCTATGTGCATTTCTATCCACACTTGCATTGGTCCCAGCAACGTGGTGCACCCTCCAGGGGAAAGAGTTCAAATCCCTCAACCCCCAAAGTGGTCTTCATGTTGAACGAGGGCAAATGTGAGTTTGCAAGGCAATTGGGTCAAATCATGCCAACACTTGCCAACTGTGTGGCCGTAAGCATATTTCTTGCCCCCTGCATCCTTGCTCCTCTCTCTGTGCACTGCAGGCGCTTGGGAAGGACACACGCCTTTCACAGCTGGGCTCTTGAGGAAGGAGTAGAGGCGGGATGACTGACTGGGACAGGCACTCGATGAACCGCAGCTTGTATTGAGTGTGGTTGTCAATGCTGCTGCAATGCTTGCTGCTTTCGACCCCTGGGAGAGGAAGCTGATGCAGTGTCTTTGCCAAGGTTGCTTGGACCTGCCTGAGTTCTAAAAACTGCCATGGAGACCTAGGGTATCCGGAGTTAGACCTCGTGTTGTCCGGAATGCTAGGCCTACCTCTGCACTCTTTCCGTTACCTCTCTCCTCCATTCCTGAACCCCTTCTGCTCTTCTCTTCATATGCACTTTCCTAGCCCCTACCTGCCAGAGGTCTAGGTTCCATGTCAAGCCTCTGTTTTCTCACGTGTATGTATGTGTGTGCATGCATGGGTGTGTGTGATGAATTGCTTCCTCTGTGCATGTTATTCTTGGAGACAGATTGTCCTGGTTTGGGTGAGGGAAAGAGAAGAGGGTGACAGGCTTGGGTGGGAAGGTCAGGAGGGGGACATGCTATCTCCCTTGGGACATGGCTGTCTGCCTGCCCACCAGGACATGGGAACCTTAGGGTCACTAGGGAAGCGTCTCTAACACAGGAAGGAGGGGCTTCTTGCCATCGAGACAGGAGGCAGCCCCTACCTACCTCCTGACCAGAGCTTACCCCTCCCACCCCAAGGTTAGTCTTTTGCCTTAAAAACAAAACAAAAAACTGGTTCAGTCCCTTCCTCGAAGAATGGAGCAAAGTCCACAAGCCAAGACACAGGGAGATGTCACTGCTGGGCTAAGCAACCTTCAAGTCAAGGTCACCAGGCCTGTTGCCCTCTCCCTGAGCTCCTTGTGTTCATGACACATGCTATCAGATTTCTCTTGGCCATCCAATGATATGAGAAGGAAGGGGTCACTCAGAGGAGTGGAGCAGCCTCCTCAGACCACACTGCTACAGCCTCCTGATCCTAGATCCCAAGGACACACTGCTCCGGAAGCTCAGCCCTCCAGGCAGACACTCTCCCTCCCAATAGCTTAGACCCAGTCACCACACTGGGGACACTGAGCACTGTACACAGCTCGGGCTCTTGCTTCTCAGAGAAGGCAGGCGAAAACTTACGGGATGGTGGAAACTCTTCCAGAAAAGCATTTTATTTTATATCAGGCAATGAATATACATTACCTAACTATAAAGTCTTGAAATAGTTTAGACAGAACCTCATAGAATTGTATGAGAACATTGACAAATCTAGTTATTGTGGAATACCTCTATAGTTTATCATGCTATCTACTGATGGCATCCAATACTAACGTAACTACAGAAAATGTGATAGGGCCAGGGATGTAGCTCACTGGTAGAGTATTTATCTAGCATGCCGTAGTCTCTGGATTCAATCCCTTATACAATCCAAGACAAAACAAAATGAGAGAAGGGGGCTGGAGAGATGGCTTAGCGGTTAAGGCACCTGCCTCCTAAGCCTAAGCACTCTGGTTCCAATCTCCAACGGTTCCAATCTCCAGGTCCCACGTTTAGCCAGATGCAAAGTGATGCAAGGGCGCAATGCCGCACTTGCCCACAAGGGGGTGCACACATCTGGATTTCATTCACAGCAGCTGAGAGACTGCTGGCGTGCCCATTCTCTATCTGTCTCTCTCTCTCTCTCTGTCTGTCTCTCTCTGTGTCTCTCTCTAAAAATTAAAAAAATTTTTTTTAATGAGAGAAGGGATTAAACAAGAACTTGTGCCTACCAAAGAGAGAGTACATGTATTTTTCAAGTGCACATGAAGTATTTGCACAAATTGACCATGTTTTACACTTCCAGGGACCCTTAGAAGGGTCACCATTCCCATCTTTAATGGAATGAGTCCTTAGCAAGCAAGCAAGCATAGGTTTCCATCAAAGCTAATTCTCAGAGACTTACCCTTGGCGTTCACTTAAAGCGGAAAGCTGCTTTCCTTGGTCTTCTCAAAGAAGAAAGCCCCGCTGAGACTGGGGACCCTGCTACCCTGTGTGTGGCTTTGTGGGAAGTAGAAAAAGATGCAACTTCCTCAATAAAATCACTTTCATCAAACAAGGCATCATTGTAATATTAATTAATTAATTAACATTTAATTGCCATCTGCCAGAAAAACTATCATAATAAAAACCACTGATCCGGGGCTGAGGATACAGCTCAGTGGGGAAGAGAGCTTGCTGAGTAAGCATGAGGACCTGAGTTCAATCCCCAGTACCCGTGGAAAAGGCCAGGCATGGCTGCACATGTTTGTGACTCCAATTCCAGAAGGGGGTGGGAAGGGACAGGGAGGATCACCGCGACTCACTCATTCAGTCAGTTAGTCCAAATGCAAAAACCATTAACTCCAGATGCAGCAAGAAACTGTGTCTCAAGGAAATAAGGTAGAAAAGCCACAGAGGAGGATCCTGACATTCTCCTCTGGCCTCCGCACGCATGGGCATGGGTATACACACATGCGCATACACCACATAAGTACATATCACATACTACACACATCAAAAAAAAAAAAACAGCTCTATAATGTCTGTGAAATGAACAGGGGCCCTCTATCAGTCATCTATTTCTGCAGAAAAAAAAAAAACTTGAAATGGAGTGGCTTAAAGTAAGAATATTTCTTGGGTCATATCTTCTGCAAGTCCGCATCAGGAGAAGTTGAAGTGAGCAGCTCTGGCTTCTGTGTCCCTCATGTCAAGTGGGTGCTGGCCTCAGCCTCTCCACATGGCCCTCTCTGCTCAGTGCTGCTTGAGCATCCTCCCAACATGGCTGCCAGCCTCCCAGAGCACAGCAGAACAACAATGTCTTTCATGACGCCACCTCACAGATCACATGTTATCATGTCCACAGATCTTATTGGTTATACAGTCAGCCCTAGGAACGCACAAAGACATGAAATCCTGCCACCAAGTCTGCCACCGTCTTTAGCTGGAGCACCACTATGCACCTACACAAATAGGAATTTTTCATGCTGCTGAGGACAGTCCTCACCAAAGACCTTCACCCGCCATGTGAAGGCACCATGCTGAGCATTTAAGTAGTACTATCTGCTCTGAAGTAGCGTAGGTTTGGGCAGAGATGCCCAGACACGCATTAAACAAGTTGGAGCCCAGATAGGGTCAACTAGATGACAAGGATCAAGTTAGTGTACAGAAGACCAACATCTGGAGGGTCCAGCACGTGAACTGAGAGATGGAAATGTGTGAGTGTGATGTTGGAGCACATGGATGTGGCCCAGGATGTTCGTGATGGCTGCTGGATGTTCTCCGGACAGGAACAAAGTATGATCAAAGGCTCTGAAGCCGAAACCCGACCTTATGCTTGGGGATTGGAGAGAAGGGGTGCAGAGAACTTTGGGGGCATGATGGAGGGGAGTGTAGTGGCCATGTGCCTGTCCAGGTGAGTGCCAACTGCAGCTGCCTTCACTCCAAAGGAAAACTGACTGAGAAAGCCCAATGAGCCTCGGGTCCTGTTTGTCCTCTTCCAGCCTTCTTCCCACGGTTCAAAGTCATCCAGAGGCCCCTGAAAGTGACGGCAGAGACACTGGCCATTCTCAGTTACTCTTTCTGCCCAAGGCAGGGAGGGACTGGGTTAAAGCGGATGGGCAGGGGGCAGACTGCAGGCACAGTTCTTAGCACCTCTCTCATCTACGTGACACTCACACATGCTCATCTGTGCACTCAGAGGATGGCCCCAGAGAGGACAGTGTGCCTGAGGAACACTGGGAAACCTATTGCTTAGTGCTGGCCAGGTGGCCCCAGCCTATCCTTTCATGGTCCAGAATGTCCTGAAGTAGCAATGGCGGAGAGGGGAGGTGTCAGGATAGACATTCTCAGATCCCCTTGCTCCTGCATAGATAACACGGTACCTGTCTCCTCAGAAGCTGAACCAGGCCTCACAGGGGAAGCCTGGTGGCTCCAGCCAAGATGCCCTCCTTGGGCAGGGAGGCCTTGAAGGAGCTGCCTGACATCTAGCCATGCAGGATACCCTAATTTCCTAAACCCACCTGCTCTCACTGTTAAGTGAGGAACAGGCCATGGGGTGCAATCTCTAAAACATCTCTTTCCTAGAGATGGCAAAAGGAGGCCTTAGAGCTTCACAGTCCACTGAGGCATGTGACTTTGGGGACACCCCCCTGCCAGGGAGACCACACTGGCATGGTGGGTAATAGTGGACATAGCCCATCAGAGTCCTTAGAAAGTGCAGAAGTAGAGTGACCTGCCAGCTGACCAAATGCAAGCTAAACAGGGCCATTCAGAACAGAACCTGCTCCCCAGACAAAGAGACTGCCCACTCTGGTCTGCTCTTCCCACAGCCTGGACACTGTTCCCTAAGTCTTCCCATCTGGGTCTTTTCTGTCTGCCAGTCTCAGCTCAACGGGTGGCCCAGATTTCCTCCAAGAAGTCTTGCCTCCCTTCCCCAAGATAGCAAATAGATAGGTAGATAGGAGAGGGTCCGTTTAGGTGGTTTTCTGTCATTTGCTTTTGTAAGTTAAACATTTTCTTTTGAGATAGTTGTTGGTTCATGCGTGCTACTGATCAGGGGCATTCCATGAACCCTTTACCTGGCTTCTCCTCGCGGGACATATCCAAAGCCATAGTGCAACACAGCATCCAAGATATCAGTGTCAACATGGGCAGGACACAGAACACCATCCCTCCTGTTGCACTTTTATGCCACACCCATTCCCCTCTCACCAACATTCCCTCCTTAGCTGCTGATAGCCCCTCACCAGTTCTCCACTTCTCAGGATAAGGAAGCATACATTTTGGAATTGGTTTCATTCACTCATGACAACTCCCTGGTGATGTACCAAGAGCATGTTTCTGCCATTGCAGAGTGGATCCCCAAAGTGTGGATGCACCACAGTATGCCACCCTCCCGCCTGCCGAAGGACGCCTGGGAGTTCCAGTTTGGGACTGTGATGCAGACAGTTGCTTACGGTGCTTATTTCTCTGGGACAAATGCCAAGTAGTGCCACTGCTGGGTCAAACAGTCATTGGCTATCTATCTAGCTGTTAAAGACGCTTTCAAATTACTTTCCTAGGAGATTGGAATATTCTAGCTTTCCCCCAGCAATGTATAAGTGATCCACTTTCTCCCCCATCCTCGCTGCGTTTTGGGCTTGTCGCTGTTGTGCATTTTCATCCCCGCAGTAGGCATAGAGCAACACTTCATTATGATGTTGAGTGGCTCTCTCATGTCACTTAGGATGGCTTCTTTGCCATCTAGCTACCACTGTGGCAAAGCTTCCTCCGTTTCCATCATAGTTGCTGTGCCATGGTAAGTCTGTCAGAGCAGAGCCATCTCAGGTTGCACCGTGGATCCTCAGAGCCCAGTGCAGGGTCTGCCCCAGGGAGCATGCCCAGTGAATACTTAGGGAACAAGGCAGTCTATAAGGTCTCTGGGCCCTTCAATGAAGGGAAGCGAGAAAGCAGTTAGGTCACTCTAGGAACCTCCTGAGCACCTGGCCAGGTGAAATATTGCAGAGGACAGGGCAGCACCTGGCACCCTCTGTGCCCATTGGCACATGGGCCTGGCACTTCTCACCCCTCCCCCCTTGCCCTGCTTCTGCTTTCCCAGAGCCGCAACCTTCAGACATGTGGGGATCCCCAGAGCCCCTTCCACTGGGATGTGGGCTTGTAGGTTTTCTTCTTATTCTCCCCGTTTTCATTGTACCAAGATAAGGATCAGACCTGTGCAAGGAACTGGCTGTGGGCTGTATTGAGGCTTTACTGTGAGTAGAGGCCCCACATGCTCTGGCAGGAGCTAATTTTTGCCCAGTTGCAAATGTTAACTTGGGCTGGGGGTTAGGAGAAGGGGGTGCCAGTGTCCATACTTCACCATACTATATGTGCAGGTGCTTCTTGATATAATGGGGCTACATCTCAATACACACATGGTAATCTGAAAAACTGTAAATCAAGCCAGGTGTGGTGGCACATGCCTTTAATCCCAGCACTCGGGAGGCAGAGGTAGGAGAATCGCTGTGAGTTCAAGGCCACCCTGAGACTACATACTGAATTCCAGGTCAGCCTGGGCTAGAGTGAGACCCTACCTCGAAAAACCAAAAAAAAATTTTTTTTAAATTTAAAAAAAGATTGTAAGTCAAAAATGCATTTAAGGGCCGGGCTTGGTGGCGCACACCTTTAATCCCAGTACTCAGAAGGCAGAGGTAGGAGGATCACCGTGAGTTCAAGGCCACCCTGAGACTACATAGTGAATTCCAGGTCAGCCTGAGCCAGAGTGACACCCTACCTCGAAACCCCCCCCCAAAAAAATGCATTTAAGGGCTGGGGAGATGGCTCAGCAGTTTAATGTACTTGCTTGCAAAACCTGTCAGCCCAGATTCAATTCCTCAGTACCCAAGTAAAGCCAGATGCACAAAGTGGCACACGTGTTTGGAGTTCATTTTCAGTGGCAAGAGGTCCTGATGGTGCAGCCCCTCTCCTCTCTCATAAATAAATGAAAATATTTTTCAAAATACATTTAATACATCTGACCTACTTCCTTGTCTGCCTTAAATATGCTCAGAACATTTCCATTAGCCTACAGCTAGACAAAATTATCTAAAGTAGAACTGATTTTATAGTAACTTCTCAAATATCTCATGTAGTTTATTGGATTGTTATACTGAAACTGAAGAAACAGAATGGTTGTACAGGTGCCCATTCAGACCATCATAAACTTGAAAAAACCCCAAGTCCCTTGCCCACTCATAATGGCAAGGAATCTCTGAAGCATTGTCTCCCCTAGGGGCTTGTGGGACATGGGTGTGATAAACTGATTGATGGTGTACTTTCATCTAGATCAACTTTATTTTTAAAATATTTTATTTATTTGAGAGAGAAAGAGTATGTATGGGTAGACCAGGGCTTCTTGCTGCTGCAAACCAAAGGGCCACTTTCTGCATATGGCTTGATGTGGGTATTGGGAAATTGAACCCTGGCCAGCAGGCTTTGCAAGCAAGCATCTTTAACCACTGAGCAATATCCTCAGCTCTATATTAACTTTAAATGTCCACTAGTCAGTGAAACAGCCCGCAGGTGCACATATATAGGATGTTTGTATTTTTTAAAAGATTAGTAATTGCAAACAGAAGGAAACTCTTATGAGCCACAGTGAAGCCCAGAGCAAGGGCAGGAGGAGGCAAAACATTTCCCAGAAGGCCTCCATTCACTGCTGCAAGTAAGCCACAAAGTTGGGCTTAAGCCTGCTGGTAGCGAGTGTAGAATGTGAGTCTGACTCAGGAACTGTGTGTCTCAGCAGGAGCGCCAAACAGTCCTTGTGTGAAAGAAGGGTGCCGTCAGTGGAGTCCTCAAAACAGCTGGGCTCCGTGGGGCTGCTCATCTGGGGACTCTGCAATCCACACTAATGGTGGAATTTCATGAATAGAGCATGCAAGAGCCCCCTGTGACTTTTCCTAAGTAGCTGGTACCCACTGCCTAGTAAGACCTGACTCTCCAAGTACTAGGGTGCAGAGAAAAAAAAAAAACACAACTTGAGCTGGGTTGGGACTAATAGATGAGGCTTTGGCCAAGATGAGAGGCAGCAGGACTGGCTTCCTGGAGAAGGGAGAAGGAAAGACAAAGCCAGAATGTGGTAAGTGTCCAGGGGCCAATGGGGATTAACTGCTCTCCCTCTCCGTGTGTCTCCACAGGGCTCTGGCTGAGAACATGGCCAATGGCATTGACGAGCTCATTGGCATCCCCTTCCCCAACCACAGCAGCGAGGTTCTGTGCAGCCTGAACGAGCAGCGGCACGCGGGGCTGCTGTGCGACGTGCTGCTGGTGGCACAGGAACAGGAGTACCGCACGCACCGCTCGGTGCTGGCTGCCTGCAGCACGTACTTCAAGAAGCTCTTCACGGCCGGCAGCCTAGCCAGCCAGCCCTACGTCTACGAGATCGACTTTGTCCAGCCCGAGGCCCTGGCTGCCATCCTGGAGTTTGCCTACACCTCCACACTCACCATCACCGCCTCCAACATCAAGCACATCCTCAACGCTGCCAGGATGCTGGAGATCCAGTGCATCGTGAACGTGTGCCTGGAGATCATGGAGCCCAGTGGTGACGGTGGTGAGGAGGACGACAAGGAGGAGGAGGATGACGAGGACGATGATGACGATGAGGAGGACGAAGAGGAGGAGGAGGAGGAAGAGGAGGAGGACGATGATGACACAGAAGACTTTGCTGACCAGGAAAACTTGCCTGACCCTCAGGACATCAACTGCCCCCAAAGCCCCTCCAAGTCAGACCATCTCACAGAGAAGGCCTATTCAGACACCCCCAGGGACTTCGCCGACTCCTTTCAGGCTGACAGCCCTGGCCACCTGGGAGTGATCCGAGACTTCTCCATCGAATCTCTGTTGAGGGAGAATCTGTACCCCAAAACTAACATCCCCGACAGGAGACCCTCCCTATCTCCATTCGCCCCGGACTTCTTCCCACATCTCTGGCCAGGGGACTTCAGTGCCTTTGCCCAGCTGCCTGAGCAGCCCATGGACAGCGGGCCACTGGACCTGGTCATCAAGAATCGCAAGATCAAGGAGGAAGAGAAGGAGGAGCTGCCCCCGCCCCCACCCCCACCCTTCCCTAGTGACTTCTTCAAGGACATGTTCCCTGACCTGCCTGGGGGACCTCTGGGCCCCATCAAGGCGGAGAACGACTATGGTGCCTATCTCAACTTCCTGAGTGCCACCCACCTGGGGAGCCTCTTCCCACCCTGGCCGCTGGTGGAGGAGCGCAAGCTGAAGCCCAAGGCCTCTCAGCAGTGCCCCATCTGTCACAAGGTCATCATGGGGGCCGGGAAGCTACCACGGCACATGAGGACCCACACCGGGGAGAAGCCCTACATGTGCAGTATCTGCGAAGTCCGCTTCACCAGGTGTGCAGCTACAGGCACGGGTTGGCAGGGTGGGCCAGGGCCAGGGCTGGCAGCCCTGGGGTGATAGCAAAGGGACACATGGAGGGCGAGAGATGAAGAGAGTGCCCGCTGGATCCTAGACACACATAGGTTCATTGTTAGGTGGGTCATGGGTACATGACTGTCAAACCCCTTTTAGAAGAGAAAATATTTTCTCAAATGCAGTATGAGGAGAATCAGAGTAGAGCTCTCCTGGGGGAGAGGAAGTGAGGTGTTCTAGTTCCTTCGCTCCTCCCTAAAATATCCATGTGGCTGGGCTGAAGGTCCCGTGGAGGACAGCCTCTTTGTTTCGTGGAGAGCAGTAGCAGATAGCCTTAGTTAAGCAGGCCCTGCGTGCTGACTGTCTTCAGAAGATGGGAGGTGCTGTTGTGTTTTGTTTTTTCCTGTCCATAGCCCATTAGCTAGCTGGCCACTTGTGAGTACAGCTGGACAGTGGCAGAGCTGGGACTGTCTTTATATATGACAGTAATGTTGGTGGCCAGGAGACAGCAGAGTCCCCCATAGTCCCTTTCCATCCACCTGACCGGATGGCCTCTTACGTTCTCTCAACACTGAAAGAAGGATAATTGCATGCTTTGGATTTGAAAAATAGACGTGTCATCTTACAGTAGTGTCGTTCCATTCAACAAATGGATGTGATATACCTTCTCTGTATGGTGACTTTTATAGCCAGAACTGAGACAGTGAGGGATGTGGGGGTCACAACTGTCCACTGCTAGGTTTCAAAAGACCTCGTTTTTGGAAAATGTGGCTCGTTGATACCCTTGGTGACCCTGATGTGAGGTGGCTCTTCTCTGTCAGGCCCCCAGTGGGGAGAGTGCTGGTGAGTGGTCTCTATCAGAGCTTGTCATTTCACTGTGTCTGATGTAGGCAGAGCCTGGTGACATCTGCCCCGCAGCCATGGCTTAGTGAAATAGGTCCTTTCCCACTGCCATTGCCCTTTCAAATCACTCGCCTTTATAGCACCCCCACTTATTCTAATAGTGATCCTGACTCCTATATCCTCCTGGAAGTTTTGTTCCCTTATTTTCCTCAGTGGACCCAAAACTTTGGCCTTTGAGGATGAAGGAGGTTTTTGAATCAGGTTGCACACTGACTCGGGAGCTTTCCAGAAGAAAGTGTGACAAAGTGATAAGGGCTGCTGTCAGGGTGGCGGGGGAAAGGTTTCAGAAATGTGTTCAGGTGGCAGAAGCATTGCTGAAATGGCTCGTGGGCTCCGAAGGGCAACCCTGAGGGCTTTCTAGCTGCTTCTAGGATTGAAGCCCCAAACACACTCTGTCCTGGAGGCACCAGAATCTGCACCCAGAGTTTGTCCTCCTTCTCTTAGCTGTGAGCAGCAGCTGATGACCATGATGGCCCAGCAATGCTGACCTCAGAGTGCTGGTCCTATCATCTCATAGGACAGCTGGACCCCAGGTTCCCAGGGTCACCTCTCCCTGAATGTCTTTGATAGTACCTTGGCCATACTGATATCCCATCAGTTATGCCACCCTACCTCCTGCCCCACTCTTTTCCAAAATCACTTGGCCCTGCGGGGCCAGCTGAGCCAGAACACCTGGATACGGGTTAATAACAAGGAAATAAAGCAGAGTTCATGTAAAGGCCAAGTTCAAGTGCAGGGACCTTACTCCAGCCTGAGAGTCCAGCACCCCTGGGAAGAACTTGACTTCAAAGACACAGTGCACATCTATGAGAGCCAGCTGCTGACTAGGCCAGTGAGGAGCAGAGCGCCTTTTCTCTTCCCTAACCTCATGTGCTTGTCCCTGCACAGGATGACAAAGGGAACGCTCCTCCCTTCAGGGTATGACCAGGCTGTGGTTTCCATCGGATACGCATGTCAGGGTACTACACAGTGAGCAGGCCACAGCCTGAGTCCACTTCTCCCTTTCTGCCTCTCCCCTCTGGCCTTTCCCAAGCCTTCTGTAAGGTCAGCGCAGGTCTGTGCCAATCTACAGGCCTGCCTTCCCTAAGGAAAAATTTTTTCTTGTGTTTTATTATTATTATTAACGTATTTTGTGTGGATACATGATGTGTTAGTACCCTCTTTTCCCTCGTCCCTGGCCCCATTCCTCAGTGGGGTTGCAGGTATTCCCCATGGGGTTGTGGATTTATGCATTGTGGTGGAAGGGAATGCCTCCAGGCATGATGTCTTAACCTGTGGCTCTCATAATCTTTCCGCCCCCTTTTCCCCAAAAGTACCTGGGCCATGGTGGGTGTGTTTAAGTCTACTTCAGTGATGAGCTCTTAGGAGCCTCTGGATCTCTGCTTTGGTAGGTGTTGAGTATCCTACACCCTGTCTGTCTCCTACACCTTGGCGCTGATTATCAGGTTCAGCATGGAAGCAGCACTGTTCCCCCAATTTCTCTGTGGATTCAGCTGGGACTTGGCTAAAATGCAAGGGGAAGTTTATCTCCTCGGGTCTCGCTACTTTCTGAAAAAGAACAGATTCTCCAACAGTGAGTGAAGTCAGCATAGTTTAAATGGGATAAGCGTTATTAATTTAGGGAGACGTTGATGAAAGTTTTAAACTTAGTCAGTGCCTGCAGATAACTGCTCCAGTTCGAAACCCGAAACATTCGCCAGGAGGGGCGCCCTGGTTCTGGGTGGTGATGTTGTTTTATATAGGAGGCTGAAGTTTCAGAACTCTCCCTCCTGGCACATTCCTCGCGGTCACGGTCACTTGATTGACCTCTGTGCCTACAGCTTCCCTCCCCCTCTAGGCCAGCTTAGCCCAGGGATGGTTCTGTCTACCTAGCCTTTAGCTCTGCCTTCCCTTCCCTCCAGTTACTCCTGCTAGGTAGGACCACAGCCATCTGGGCTCCAGGCTGGTCTTCAGCTGCACCAGCTGCATTCCAGCCCCCACCCCACCTCCCTCCAGCTTGGACCCCAGTGCGCTGACCCTCTGGAACAAGATCAGACGAGCTTTGGGGCCCCCTCCCAGGGTCAGGGTCAAGAGGGGTGGAGGAGATTTTGCTGGAATCCTAACTCCCCTCAAGGACTTTCTCTCGACAACATGGGCTGTGGCTGTCCCTGTTGAATGCCCCCCATCACATTCTTTGGAGCCACTGGCCCATAGCTTGCTGCCCTCTCTGGGACTGTCCCACACAATTCTTTCCTGTCCCCCCACCCACCAAGTCCCAGCCTTGACCTTAGCTATGTTGCAGTGTTCCTGTAACCCTCCCTATAACCAAGTTCCCTTAACAGCCTTTCCATGGGGACCTGCTGTTGGGTCCCCTGGCTACCACCCCCTCCTCCTCACCTGGAGGCTCCTCAGCTGGGTGACTGCCTCCTGACCTAGAATTCCCAGAATCCCTTGCAAGCTAAACCACTCCTTGACATGAGATCCCAGGGAGGCTGGGGCCTGACACATTACCCTGCAGATATCTGGACTCAGTTCTTCCTACCCACAGCTGAGCCCTTGGCTCTGGGTCTCTTCTGCTTCCTCCTCCACACTGGGCAGAGCTCACATCCTCCTGTGGAGGAGACAAGGCCGTGTCCTGCCCTGCATAGCAACCCTTTGGCCTCTTCTCTGAGCTATGTTTTCCAGGGGCCCCTTCCCAGAATGTCCACGTTTCATAGGGACATCATTCCTAATGACTTCAGCAAGAACACCCAAGATGGGGTCCTTCCCTATCTTGCCACCACCCAAGCCCTGCCTGCTGCCTTCATTCTATGAGTGTCCAGGCATAGCCTGTCCTCTAGGTCAGTTTCACAGCCAGTCCCACCCACTGTCCCACCAGTGATCTACTCTAAATATGAAACATCCCCAGGGAGGGCCTCAGAAACTTCACCCAGACTGCCCTTGTGGCCCCATACTACCCCTAGCTCAGATGTTCCCATAGTCTCAGGGACCTGAGAGCTCAGAGCTTGGCCTGAGGCCATGCACAAGGTTCCTTAGCTGCTCTATTAGCACCATTTTCTTTTCTTTTTTAAAAAAATATTTTACTTTTTATTTAATTATTTATTTTTAAACTTTATTTATTTGCAAGCAGAGAGAGAGAGATAGAAGACAGCCAGACAGAGAGAGAGAATGGGCATGTCAGGGCCTCCAGCCATGGCAAACGAACTCCAGATGCATGTGCCCCTTGTGCATCTGGCTAACATGGGGTCCTGGGGAATTGAACCTGGGTCCTTTGGCTTCATAGGCAAATGCCTTAACTGCTAAGCCATTCCTCCAGCCCAGCACCATTTTCTTAACAGAGGTAGGCTGGTGTCCATGGTGGCCAGAGACAGCTCCTGTCCACCCTGGTCTTACTGATGTCTGAATGTAGAGAAGGGCAGAGGCCAGGATTGCCCCAACCATCAACAAGGCTCCATTGATCTCACTTCTCAGAGTCTGGAGGCAGAGGCCGAACCTCAAATAAAATAAAATAAAAAAACAAACAAATCAATAAAAGGTAGAGGTGGCATGGACCATATAGTGGTGCTATGTCACCATCCCAAGGGAGATAGCTTGGACTCTGTCAATTCATCCACACTCTGATGACAACATGAATGAACAGACCCTGAAGGACAGGGCAATGAAACTCCACCGACAGAAAAGGACATAATGATAGCCTCAGCCTTATACACTCTTGAGTATCTCATTTCCCCAGTGACAGCCATATTACCTGCTGAGCCAGGTCCTGGGCCTCGTGATGGCCTCGCATATTCCCCTTTCCCTCCCCACCACATACCTACCTTGTATCTCACCAGCCCTTTGGCCAGGAACGTCTAGAGAGCATAGTCCTTCCTGAGCCTCTCAGGACACCCACAGTCTGGCTCACACATGACCCCAGCCTGGAGGAGGCCAGAAGCTTCAAAATGAGAAGAGGCTAGACCCCAGACCACAAAGGACCCTGGAGGAGAAGCCATCCAGGGAAAGGATGAACAGTCCTGGCTCCATATGAGCCCACCTGGTGACAAGTTATATGGTGCCACCAGTTCCTGTAGTCTCCTGCGCAGAGCCTCAGAAACTTGTGATGAGGATGAAATGACTAGCCTATAGATGACTGAGCAGAGCCCTGAGACAGGCACTGGTGAGAAAGCCAGGGAGGGAGCCTAACCAGCCATCGTGCATTCATTCATGCGGCCATCAGAGCGTGGATGAACTGCAGAGTCCAAGCCATGTCCCTTGGGATGGTGACCCAGCACCAGTATCCAGTCTGTGCCACTACTACCTTTTATTTATTTTGGTTTTTTGTGGTAGGGACTCTCCCTAGAGCAGGCTGACCTGGAATTCACTATGTAGCCTCATGGTGGCCTTGAACTCACAGCGATCCTCCTACCTCTGCCTCCCGAGTGCTGGGATCAAAGGTGTGCACCACCATGCCCAGCCACATTTCCACCTTTTTACAGAGGTCACAGTGCAGGAGTGAGAAAGACACCTAGACTGGGTTCCAGTGTTAGTTCTGCTACCACCCTTGGCCAGTTCCCACCTTACAGAGTGAAGGATTCGCTAAAGCCGGTGGTTCTCAAAGTCGGGTCCTGGGACTGCCACTCCCAGGAGCAACAGCATCTAGCCACGTGTTGGAAGTATAAATTCTAGAGGCTGAGGACATGGTTCAGTGGATCCACACTGGTATGGGTACCTGAGTTCGTATCCTCATCATCTACATGAATCCAGATGCTGTAGCGGGCATCTGTAATGTCAACCCTGACACAGGAGAATCTGAGGGACGCTCACAGGTCAGCTAGCCTGGTGCACGATAAGAGATTCTACCTCAGGTGAGGTGGAAGGTGAGGACAGACACTAATAAATTGTTCTCGGATCTACACACACACACACACACACACACAAAATGTCAATTCTCCGTCCCCTCCAGCTCTCTGAGTCAGGATCTCTGGGAGGGGCCCATCTTAGGTCCTGATAGGGGTTCTCGTGCTTACTCAAGTTTGAGACTCACTAGGTCCCTTTACTGTTCAAATCCAGTCTTCCTGGAATGCAGACACCACAGGGTACATGCTGCTGGGGACAGGGATATGGCATTAGGGAACCATGTAGGCCAGAGTGGCTACGGGTTGTAAGAGGGAAGTGGTTCAGGTATGTGGAAGAGACCAGCCCACTTGGGGCACCACATTCCTTTCTTTCCTTGTCCACCTGCCAGGCCCACTGGGAAGCACAGGTGGGAGGGCTGGCTCTGCCCTGCCCCCAACTCCTCCATCCCAGCCTGTGTTACACAGGACCTTCTTTTTCCCCTGGAGAACTGTTTTTTAAATGAGAGCTAGTGCGACCTCTAGTGGCCAAAGGGCAGCTTGTTGCTGTCCCGGGGTTATGTTGAGGGTGGTTTAAATCTGGCCATTTGAAGGAGGAGATTGTTCCATGTTGGCTCTGACCTCAAAGCCAAGCCTGGAATTACAGCACAGGCTCCACCCAAGCCCCACCCGCAGGGAGGAGGTGGAGATGGCACACAGCTTCTGGCCTCCTGTCTTAAGAGGACCGCCCTGCTTCCAGGCTCTCTGCCCCCACCCAGCCAGGCTGGAAGGCTTCTTATACTATTTCCTGGGCACTCAGTCCTTGGGACAACCCCAAGAGGTCAGCTTTCCTTTTGAGACCACCAGGAAGAGGTGTAGACTCTGGCTCAGGCAAACCCAGAGTATCCGGCAGCCCTGGACAATGGGTTCAGCGCTCACCAAGAGGTTACCTGTACCTAACTTGCTTAAGGCACTCGGCAAGTGGGTGGCGAGTCTGCACCTGGAGCAAGGGCTCCCAGTCCCCCCTAGAAGCCCCACCCTGTCCCATGCCTTACCTCTGAATAATACTCCTAAACCCCAAGCGCTCTGCCCAAGGTCAGGCCGCATTCTTGCTGCACCTGGCTCTTTTGTACACCCTGAATGTCTGTAGACAAAGAGCAGAGCCCAGGGCTTAGATATGAAACCACAGGGGCAGGAGCCCTGAACAAGGTGTGCCTGGCATCTGGAGCCTCGGGTTAGTGCTGAGAACATCCAGCTAGATTGGGACTGGCAGCGGGAGGCATATGCACGGGACGGGACGGGAGGAGGCTAGAGAGATGAAAGGGCAGCCCTGACCGAAGTCCTCGCACCCTTGGAAGGCTATACTCTTAAGTTTGAATGTCAAGTTGGGGCTGGGGGTGGAGTTTCAGAACACTGTGCTCTCTCTCTCTCTCTCTCTCTCTCTCTCTCTCTCTCTCTCTCTCTCCGCCTCCCCACCCACCCACTCTCTCCTCTCTCTCTCTCTCTCTCCATCTCTCTAATCCAGGTGATTACCCACACCTGTTTGGGGTGTGGCGGGAATTTTCTAGTTACAGATCCCACAGCATGAGGGACCCTTTCTCGTAGTTTCTGCAGGAAAGGGTTAGGAGCGGCGTGGCACCCCACCTCCACCCCGCGTTCCCCACGGGGACTGAATCCCCCCCGGGCTTCTGTCTTGCAGGCAGGACAAGCTGAAGATCCACATGCGGAAGCACACGGGGGAGCGGCCCTACTTGTGCATCCACTGCAACGCCAAGTTCGTGCACAACTACGACCTCAAGAACCACATGCGCATCCACACGGGCGTGCGGCCCTACCAGTGCGAGTTCTGCTACAAGAGCTTCACGCGCTCCGACCACCTGCACCGTCACATCAAGCGCCAGAGCTGCCGCCTGGCGCGGCCCCGGCGCGGACGCAAGCCCGCCGCCTGGAGGGCCGCCAGCTTGCTCTTCGGGCCCGGCGGCCCCGCGCCCCCCGACCCCGCGGCCTTCGTGATGCCCCCGGCGCTGGGCGAGGTGGGCGGCGCGGCCGTGTGCCTCCCGGGCCCGGGCGGTCCCAACCCAGCCAAGCACTTCCTGGCGGCGGCTCCCAAGGGCGCCCTGAGCCTGCACGAGGAGCTCGAGCGCCAGTTCCAGGAGACGCAGGTGAAGCTGTTCGGGCGCGCGCAGCTCGAGGCCGAGAGGAACGCGGGCGGCCTGCTGGCCTTGGCCTTGGCCGAGAACGTGGCCGCCGCCAGGCCCTACTTCCCGCTGCCTGACCCCTGGGCCGCGGGCCTGGCTGGTCTCCCCGGGCTCGCAGGCCTCAATCACGTGGCCTCCATGTCTGAAGCCAACAACTAGGCTGGCCCTGGTGGACCCCAGATCCCCTAGGCCTTGTCCCCAGCTCCCCTTCCCCCGGGGTCCCTGCCCTGCCACCCCTCACCCAGTGTGTTGGTGGAACACAAAGGGAAAAACGAGAAAACACGTATTAGCCGACATGGTACACTGGTGTCTGAGCTCGCTCCTCCGGCATCTGTTCTCAAAGGGCCTGGAGCCACCACCTCTCTCTCCCTGGTTGTCTCTGACACAGGCTGCCCATGGCTCAGAGGAGGGCCCCTGCTGGTGCCAGGAGCACTTGCAGCTGTTTGGGACTAGAAAGAGGGGACACTGGGCCAGGAGGTAGGCAAGCATAAGGACCTTATCCTAGACAGGCACCTTGGTTGAGCCCCACCATGCTATGGGGAGGAGGGTGCCTCCTAATGCTGCTCTGAGGGTCAGCTTCCACCCCCGAGGTTTTGGGACCTATCTGAGCAATCCGCCCCCCCCATGTGGAAAGGAATGTCCCTCTGGGCAGGGGGCTTTCTGCAACTAAGAACCAGCCCGTTCTAAATTTACCTGTCAACCCTCTGTGCCTCAGTGTCACACTGCTGTGAAAGGGGGTGGTAACTCAGCTTCTCCTCCCCCACCTCCATACATACTCACACCTGTTCCTTGGAAGGTAGGACTTTTGCACACTGAAAGCTCCTTTGGCAACAGTCTACCTACCTTATTGGACTTAGTTTCATCACCTACGTCTGCCTGGACATTAGCATGTTAACCTGTATGAGAAATGTGGTGGAATGAGACAGGGAGGAGAGAGACAGGAAGGACTTAGTGACTTTTCATAGCCCATGGGCAGCTCTGGGAAGTCTAGATTCTGCCTATTTTCTGGTAGACCATGGTGATGTCTGGGCTCCTGGGAACAACACACAGCATTTCCCACACCATGGGTCCTCTCCAATGCTGTACAGAACATCCTGGGGCCAACATGCAAGGGATGGGGCCAGCTTCTAACACCTGCTGTCTGCCCGCATCCTCCAATTCCTGCAAACAGCTACAGCCCCTAATCACCTGAGGCTCCTGTGTGTGCTTCTTGAGGAGGAGTTTTTCAGGCCTCGGCTTTGCTGGTAAAGCCCCTGTACTGTGTTCAAGCTCCAAAACCCTGCCCCATTCCTGCCCCTACACCCTCCAGGGACAAGGCTGAAGTAGGTGACCAAAAAGCTCAGGTGCAGAGAGGTGAAGCTTTCTGTGTGTTATCAGGTCCCACTCTATGCTGCTTCTGGGGTCGGTGGCAAGTGTCCAGCCGCAAAGGGCCTCTGCTGGTCTGCGCCTCCCTGAGTTTGCTTTGGTTTCTCGGGACCCCTGGGAGGACGCAGGACTGGAGTCCCCATTTCTGAGTTGTGGATGCATGAAAGTTGGTTCTTCCTATTGCCTTGGCTTTTCCCTGTGCAAACACAAAACAACAAAAAGGCCAGAGAAGACCACAGACTTTCTCTCTCACAGGAACCCAGCAGATACGCCCTGCCTGGTCCTGCCACCAGACACTCTTCTAGCCAGGCCATTTGCCTCAGACCCCTGGTCCTCAGCATTTACCTGCAGGGGCAGCCACCTCTTAGACCCCAGTCTGCATTTCAGACTCATTTCTGGACCCACCAGCCAACATGTGCTAGCTCTCCCACAGGCTGAATGACTGGAGCAGAAGCAAACTTTCAACTTACAAATGAATCCAGTGATGTTGGGCTTCAGTTTTTATTTTGTAAAAGAAATGACTTCTTATAAACTCACTTTTTCAGATGACCAGTTAGTTATTTGGTTTTGTTCTTGGCTGCAGTTTGGAGTTGTACATTGTAAAATATCCAAAGATGTTGAGTACTGTATGATCAAGAGCTTGAAGCAAATGGTTATGGGGGGAAGGGTGGTTGTGTTTTGTTTTGATTTTTTTTATGTTTCTGATTTCCTTGTCGCTCAGTGGGAGAACTTTGGGATTTTTTTCTATTTATAACTCTTTTTATGTGACTGCTATATGTAAAATGGCACTCAACAAAATTTGCCTTAGTGATTCAAGGGACAATCTTCCATAACTTTGGTCGCACGACGCATCCTGCGGAGAAACTCTCAGCTAATTTTCTGCTATTTATTAAACAGTATTAATTGACTTGGTCAAACAATATTGAGAGTGTCACTTCTATGAGATGTGACTGCTGCTAGCTCGCCGGACAACAGCAAGCCAATCTACACAAGTCATTGTTTACAGTTTAGACTATTTGGTGTCGTGAATTTAAAACAATGACAAAGGCACCATTACAAAATAGAAACCTTTGATCCTTATTTAATCATTTGAAGAATAGTGGGAGATTTTGTTTGGGTTGGGGTTGGTTTTGAAACAATCTCACTATGACACCCAGGCTAGCTTTAAACTTGTCATCCTCCTGCCTCCACCTTTGAGTACTGGGATTGAAGGCAGGCATGAAGACTCCTGTTTTGAGTAAAAGCAAACTGTTGACTTCATGCCCTGGTTCAGTGACCAGATTAATCTTTCCACTCTTAGGGCTTTGAGGTGCTGCACTGTGAGGAGTCGAGAACTCAGTGTGTTACAGTCTCTTACGTGGTGCCTTTGTGATGCACTGTCTGTGTGCACCAGTGAGCCTGAGCACAAGGTGGATGTGTGGACACGCATGCAAAGAAAGGTGCAGCCCTGGTCAGGCTGACTGTTGTGGTAAAGCCAGTCCTACCAGTTCTCTGGCTGGAGCCCAGTGACCTCCAGGGACACTTGCTGCCATGCCAGCCCTCTAACCTCTCACTCCCTACTAAGAAGTTGGACTTCACTTCCTCTTGTCACCCAAGCCTCTTTTCAACAAGAGAATGCTAGGTCTTTCAGAGAAAAGGAAAGACGCTTGGCATTGAGTGAGGTCAACTCTGTTCAGAACACAGACCCAGGGCTCAGATTCTTGCAATGAAATGATTCTTTGAGGGCAAGCAGGGTTACCACAGTGCCCTGTTGCATTGTGTGTGTGTGTGCTTGAGTGTTTGTGTTTGTGTCTGTGCATGTGCACATGGCCTGTAGGGGCCAGAGGACAACTTTGGGTGTCATTCCTCAGGCACCATCACCTTTTCTTGACACAGAGTCTCTCACTGGCCTGGAGCTCTCCAAGTAGGCTAGACTGGCTGGTGAGCGAGCCCTAGGAATCAACCTGTCTCTGCCTCCCCAACTCAGATTATAAATATGTGCCACCATGTCTAACTTTTTTTAAAAAACTTGTTCTGAAGATGAAACTCGGATCCTTGTGCTTTCAAGGTAAGCACTTTACCAACTGAACTATCTCCCCAGCCACCACCACCCCCATTTCCACTTTTTAAAATTTGCATTATTTGCAAACAGCAAGAGATAAATAAGCCAGGCGTGGTGGTGCACACCTTTAATCCCAGAACTTGGGAGGCAGAGGTAGGAGGATTGCCATGAGTTTGAGGCCAGCCTGAGACTACATAGTGAATTCCAGGTCAGCCTGGTCTAGAGTGAGTCCCTGCCTTGAAAAACCAAAAAGAGAGAGAGATAGAAGAGACAGGCAGAATGGGTGTGCCAGGACCTCCACCTACTATAAATAAGCTACAGATACATGCACTACCTTGTGCATCTGGCTTTATGTGGGCACTGGGGAATCAAACTCTGGTAGTTGGGCTTTGCAGGCAAACCCTTAACTGCTGAGCCATCTCTCCAGGCCCCATTTCCACTTCTTTTATTTTATTGTATTTATTTGAGAGAGAGGCAGAGAGAGAGACAGACAGAGAGAGGGAGAATGGGCACACCAGGGTCTACAGCCACTGCAAACAAACTCCAGACATATGCGCTACCTTGTGCACCTGGCTTATGTGGGTCCTAGGGAATCAAACCAAGGTCCTTTGGCTTTGCAGGCTAACCGCTAAGCCCCTCCCCACCCCATTTCCACTTCTAATCACTTCATTGCTGTGATAGACACTTAATATCCAGAACTGTTTGGAGGAGGGAAAAGAGCAGGTCTGGGGTTTGAATCCAGAGTCCTCTGAGCCGTGAGTCCTCTGCCTAATTGCACCAAGCCTCTCATAATAAAGAAATATATCCAAACTCTCCACCCAAACATCCCTGGGCACAGGGCCCAGCCCAGCCCAGCTCCAGACAGGGGACTGAAATGTAAAGAACCAATCTGAAGGTTTTCTCTTCTTCTTTCCCACTTGTCATCGCCCTCTCCGCAGTCTTCCAAGTTCAAAGACAGAGGCATTTTCACCTTTCCACAAACCAGACAGACTCTGCTGGGGTCCATGCTAAGATCTATCTCCAACTATTGCCCAAACAGGGCCAGGGACATCGACCCTTGTGTGTGTGTGTGTGTGTGTGTGTGTGTGTGTGTGTGTGTGTGTGTGTGTATGTGTTGGGTGGCCAGCCTGAGCCAGTAGGAAAGAGATTGGCCTGAATAGAGGTCACTTCCTTCCTAACATCTAGGGCTGTTCTGAAAAGGAGCAAGATCCTTGTGAGGAGCAAGTAAGCTGTCAGTGGAGGCTTCCCTCACAGCCTTTCGTGAATGCTGGGGGTGGAGAGCCCTGCGTGGAAGAACACTTTCCAGCTGTCCTCGTGGCCTTTCCTTTTTTTTTTGTGAAAAGTTTGACAATGACCCCTTCAGAGAGGGTCTGCTGAGAGGGTGGTGACAAGGGGAAAAGGAGAGTCCAGAGCTGCCGTGCCCCTCCACTGTCCAACTAGTGTGCCCTACAGCAAGTGGTACCCTGGAGAAAGAGGGTACTACAGCCCCTCAGTGAGTGACAAGATGACGGGCCCTCACCTTAATTCTCCATCTGTCCCCAAGGCTGGCTTTGCCAGGTTAGGACACAGCCTCGTCCCAACTCATTTTTCCTCTTGGCTGGGGTAGGGGCCGCTCAGCTCACTGCAGAGGGGACCGGTGTTCCCTGGGGGAACATTCCTTTTAAGTATTAGTGTTGGGGCTCCGCAGGGGAACACGAGAATGAAGGAGGAGGTCTGCTTGTCACTGGTCCCTTGGCCAGGAGCCAGAACAGTCGCTGGAAGGCCTACACCCCACACACTGATTGGCAGAGATCCGGATGTCTTAGAACAGGGTCTGGGATCAAAGCCCCTGGCGACCAGTGGATACCTGGCTCCCAACTCCGTATTCTCCTTCCCCCTGTTCCCGTGGGGGCTCTCCCTGCAGGAACTGCCCCCATTGTGTGACCGTCCTGGTGTGGGCACTGGGGTCGCCACCGCCTGCAAAGAAGATCGTGACTGGAGACCCAGGCGCCAACGTGGCTCTCGCGCTCCCCCTGCTGGTCCCTAGCTGGCCCTTCACCCAGCACAGGTGGCGGCGTCAGTCTCCAGCAGCCCATTGGGTGGCTCCTGGGGGCAGCAGGGCCTTGAAGTCCCCCCTATATGCTTAAGGGGTAAGCCAGGGAATGCGAGAAACCAGCCGACAACCCGTTTCCCTCCTTTTGTGTTTGGAGGCTGGGAACTGAGTCCGACCCAGTGTCGGACCACACAACAAGGATGGAAGGAAAACAGGTTTCCTTTCCACCCTGCCACACCCTGAGGGGCGGGGGCGGGGTGCCAATATGACCTAAGCCAAAAAATATAGCCCGGGAAATGCCTGACAAGTAAAAGCAGAATATCACAATCTCTGCTAGAAAAGTGATCACTTTAGCAACAGCCAGATGTGTGCTGCCCTCCCCATTTTCACACGCACACAGGCCATGCACACACACACACACACACACACACACACTCCCTCTCCCTCCCCTCTCTCTCTTTCTCTCTCTCTCTTCAGGTCATCAGAGAAGCCATGGCCACGCTGATGTCATCTCTTCGTGTAACAATAGGAGACACACCAAGCCATTTTCCCCACAAGTCTCCTAGCTGAATATTTGTAGGTTGCACTCTTTCTCATCCTTGTAATTCCTCTCTTTAGCCTTGAACTCTGACCCTGACAACAAAAGAATGAGGTTTCTGGCATGAGAAAGGAAGAGAGTAAGTCACTCTTTCCTGTGTGCTTCTAAAACTATTAAGTGAGTATGAATCAGCCGCTAGGTAAGGTGGGTGCCTGTGCCTTCTCAGAGGACTCCTGTCCATTGATTGTCTGGTTCCTAGACCTTTGAGGTAGGCTATCATTATGTCCTTTTCTGTCGGTGGAGTTTCATAGTCAAACAGTAGCTGAAGAACAAAAGTCATTATCAGAAGGAGTAAAGTCTGGCAGAAGTTCCACAGGGTCAAAGAGTGAGGCTGGCCGGTCGTACAGACTGGGTTTTGCACCACCACACACCAAGGGGGGGTGTCTGCATGCCCTGGACAGTGTGTGTGTGTGTGTGTGTGTGTGTGTGTGTGTGTGTGTGTTTAAAACTGTGTCCAGCAGAGGGCAGTGAAGGGTATAGACCAGGAGAACCCCTGGCTTGGAAACCAGGAAGTAGAGAACAACACCCCCCACCCCTTTTGCTCCAGTCTCAGTCTGATGGTCAAAGCTACTTGGCATAGCTCCAGCAGCTCACCACATTCCCCCCAGGCCCTATCGGCTGGGGCTCTGCCTCAGAGCCTCACTGTGTGCCACTCCTCTCCCTACAAGACGGATCTCACGCTCCCCTCCTCCTCGTGTGGCTTCTGTGTGGCTTCCTGCCACATCTCGTTCAGGCTGGGGCATCTGACAGAAAGAGTGCGACCCCACTAAAGCAGACGGGAGAGTGAGTGTTGGCCCTCTGCACTGGAAACAAAGTCAGTCTCTAAACAGCAATCCCATTAATGCTGAATGACCTCACAGCATGTGGCCTTTAATGGATGAAGGGCCTGAAACTCAAGTGGCCAATGATGTGGACAAGGTTACAGGATGTTCTCTGGCAGAGCCTAGGTGGGTCCTGGACTGGTGATTCCCTGACAGCTGCACAACTGTTCCCCCTTGGAAGTCAAAGGCCAGAATGAGGGTGACCACCGGGGACAGGCATCTATTCAGACACAGCTCATGTTTGTCCCTGACACCTCGGCCTTCGGCGGGTCATGGCAAATGTTCACAGCCCCACCCAGCTCATTGGACACGACTACCACTGCACTTTCTGGGTAGCAGGGCTGGGCTTCTCCACACCTTTCCTCCAAAGGAGGCTTACACCTTCCCTTTTGTACTCAGAGAAGTTTCCAGGCTCAACCTCCTTCCTCCTCAAAACAGGCTTCCTAATTCAATTGGCCCAGCAGAGTTAAAAAATGTGTTTCAATTAAAATGTGGGGTTGTTTTTTTTTTTTTTTTTAGTATTCCATTTCCACATCACTCCTCCAGAAGCCACAGCCTAAAATGGAAAAGCATTCTTTCATTTCCTAATAATCAGGATGTCCTAAGCAGGTGGGCCCTTAAAGGGTTAACAGCGAGAGACAGAGAGGGCACAAGAGGACCTGCCAAAATATGTCACTAGGGACTGAGAGAGGAGGCTACTTCCATTCCAGTCTGCCAGAGTAAGGGTCCCTGTGTCACACAGCCTCCTGCCCACCTGCTTTTCTCCTTCATAAAAGGAAAAGTGACCCCCACCCATGAGTCTCTGTGGGGTGTTACGTGGGAGCATGTGGAACCCCAGCCTACCAGTCACTTCCCTACATCATTGAGGGCTTCCTTCCCATCCATCAACAGCATTTAAAATGATGTCTTTATCTGTTTCCTTGTCTTCTCGGTTTGTTTTTCTTTGAAAATGGGAAAGAGCCAGGCATGGTGGTGCACTCAGGAGGCAGAGGTAGGAGGAGCTCCATGAGTTTAAGGCCACCCTGAGACTACATAGTGAATTCCAGGTCAGCCTGGACTAGAGTGAGACCCTAGCTTGAAAAACCAAAAAAAAAAAAAAAAAAAAAAAAAAAAAAAGGAAAAGAAAAGGAAGAAGATAGCAGAATACCTTTTCAGGACCCTGGCTTGGGTCTGGGTTCCCAGGGCAGCCTGTACCTAAGAGACAGTGGGCTGTTGTGTGTTAGGGAAGATGGACAGAGCTCAGGGATGTGGACTGGAGGCTCGTGCACAGGGCCTCTCACAGTGGTCAATGGAACCAGAAGTGACAGAGAAGAATATGGTTGAGAGCTGTGATCACTGACTCTATCCCCCAAGCCCTGCCCTCTGGTAGGGAACGTGGAGGAGCTCAAGGATTTGAACTAGAGCCTGACTTTCAAGATCTTTTTGGAGATATGTTTGCTGAGGTGGGAGAACGGAACAGCTCCATGAACAGCCTATTGGTGTGACTTACACATTTAAATATTTGAGCCAAGTTCAGTCCCAGCATCAGGGATGCTGAGGCAGGAGGATTAAGAGCACAAGGCTGAGGAGGAGGGCCAGTGGGGAAGGGTACTTGCTGTGCAACCATGAGGACCCAAGTTTAACCCCCAACACCCAAGTAAAAGCTGCTGGCCCCAGTGCATACTCGTCACCCCAATGCTGACGGGACCAGGAACAGGAGGATCACTGGGGCTCACTGGTCAGCCAGTCTAACTGAAAAATGGCTCAAGTCCCAGGTTCAGTGAGAGACTGTCCCCAAGGAAATAAAGCACACGAGTGACAGAGGAGGCCACCAATGAGGCATGCACATCTGCATACCACTGCTGCAATGCCACACGCACACAGACCCACACCACGCGTACGACACACACGCACACAGTTCAGGGCCAGACGGAGCCACACAGTAAGATTGCTTTGTTTGTGTCCAGGCTCTGCGCATTTTCAGGAAGACCTGGGATTGGGATTCAGTGCTGGTGGCCACACGAGTTCCATAAAGGAAAAACCAGGCTGTGGAAGTCCAGCTGGAGCCCAAGGGTGTTTATATTTCCACCTTCGAGTGAAATTTCAGGTACATTATTAAAGGAAGTGGGGTCAGCCAAAAGTCATCTTCCTTCCCCTCTTCCCTGTACCTTCACTGTATTGGAACTTCCTTTCCTGACTTTATCTAGAAGATTCCATATCACTCTAGGTCATATTGAGATGTAAGAAAGTCTCATTTTCAATTATCTTAACATCCAGCCACCGAGGTGTCCCCATTCCACATTCCTTCACCAGCAGACCTGAGCAGGGTCAGGAGTGTGGAGCAGGCCATATGCCATTCTTTGTATCTATTGTCACATGTGCACGAGCCATGTGAGGAACCGGCCAAGAGGAAGAAGGCAGAAGAGTCTCGACATGACACAAGCCTCTGCAGGCTCCACTGGTGACTAGAGGGACATTAAGATGTTCTGACCTTTAAAATTCCTTTCCCTGGGGCAGGGCTATAGGCCCGGGTGAAATTTAATTACAGTCTCCAACTTTATTTGGACATCAAAAACTAGTGCCTCTCTGATCTTTGTAGTGAGACAGAGTCCCACGCAGCACTTCATGCAAGGCCTGTGGGGCTGTCTGACTTCATGCCAGGTCTATGAGAACTTTCTGCTGTCCTTTTCCACGTAGTCAAAGTCCTTTTTTTTTTTTTTTTTTTTTTTAATGATGTTGCCATAGTCAACATCAACACACACACACACACACACACATACACACACACACACACACACACACACACACACGGGGCTTTATGTGGGTCCTGAGGGGTTTGAACTTGGGCTATTAGACTTTGTCTTTAACCACTTAGCACTCCCTTATTCCAGTCAAGATTCTTGTGTGCAAGTAACACAGACCAATTCGAAAGCAGAAAGGGATTTATTGCCAGGTGTGGTGGCACACAGCTGTAATCCCAGCACTTGGGAGACTGGCCAATTCCAGGCCAGCCTGTGCTATAGGGTGTTAGGATGTGTAAAAGAACAGGGGTAGGAGGACTTACTTAAAGAATAGCAAAGCTGGGCTGGAGAGATAGCTTAGCAGTTAAGACGTTTGCCTGTGAAGCCAAAGAACCCAGGTTCGATTCCCAGGACCCACGTAAGCCAGATTCACAAGGGGCACGTGCATCTAGAGTTCGTTTGCAGTGGATAGAGGCTCTGGCGTGCCCATTCTCTCTCTGTGTGTGCCTCTCTTCTCTCTCTCTCTCTGTGCTTGCAAATAAAAATAAATAAAAAGAATAGCAAAGCTAAGCCAGGCGTGATGGTGCACACCTTTAGTCCCAACACTCAGGAGGCAGAGGTAGGAGGATCGCTGTGAGTTTGAGACCACCCTGAGACTACATAGTGAATTCCAGATCAGCCTAAGCTAGTGCGAAACTGTACCTCAACCCCCCCACCCCCAAAAAGAATAACAAAGCTGGCAGAATAACAGAGAGCTGGCCTCGGAAAAGCAGATCATCAACAAAGAAGTTAGCTAAGATCATGGTCCAGCAATTGTCCCTGTAGGAGGCTGCCCCTGGCACCAGCCACAGAGGCCCAGACCCACCACTCCATAAGTATTATCTCATCTGTGTGGCACTCTCTCCAGACAAAGCCCTGGAAAGAACATCCACATGACCAAGGCCAAGTACTACAAGGTCCAGACTAGCTGCCAAGGAACTGGAAGAGGACGCTCCTAGAAAAAAAGAAATATAGAAATGTCACGACGGCTTCTGAGGCCAACGACAGCCACCAGTGTAACCACTGGTGTGAAGTTTTATGTTTCAAAACCTTTTATTTGTGATTTGGGGGTTTGGAAATGTTCTCTAACCATTTATTTACTTTTTGTGTGTGGTATATATGCATATGGGCCCATGTATGTGGGTGTGTATGTGCATATGGGGACGTATGTGGAGAGGCCAGAGGTCAATGTGTCTTCCTCAATAGCTCTCTACCTTACTTTTTTTTTTTTGTTTGTTTGTTTGTTTGTTTGTTTGTTTGTTTTTTCAAGGTAGGGTCTTGCTCTAGCCCAGGCTGATCTAGAATTTACTATGTCGTCTCAGGCTGCCCTCAATCTCACTGTGCTCCTCCTACTAACCGTTGCTGGGATTAAAGACATGTGCCACCATGCCCCAATCTTCCTTCTTTCTTCTTTCTTTCTTTCTTTCTTTCTTTCTTTCTTTCTTTTTTTTTTTTTTTTTTTTTTTTTGAGGTAGGGTCTCACTCTAGCCCAGGTTGACCTGGAATTCACTCAGTAGTCCCAGGCTGGCCTCAAACTCACAGAGATCCTCCTACCTCTGCCTCCTAAGCATTCAGATTAAAGCCATGTGCCACCACACCTGGCCTTCTCTACTTTACTTGTTTTTTGTCTTTTTTTTTTTAAGCACTGAGCTGTCTTCTTCCAGTCTTTTATTTTTATTTATGGTTCGTCGTCTTTTATTTTTAATATATTTTATTTATGTATGTATTTATTTATTTATTTAACAGAGAGAAACAGAGAGAGAGAGAATGGCCATGCCAGAGCATCCAGCCACTGCAAACGAACTCTAGATGCATGCATCACCTTGTGCATCTGGCTTACGTGGGTCCTGGAGAATCGAACTGGGATCCTTTGGCTTTGCAGGCAAATGCCTTAACCATTAAGCCATCTCTCCAGCCCCTCTACTTTACTTTTTGAGACAGTGTCTCTCACTGAACCTGGAGCTCATCAATTCAGTTAAACTAAGCTAGCCAGTGGGCCCCAACGATTCTCCTGTCTGCCTCTCCAGCACTGGGGTTCCAGGTGCGTGCTGCCATGCTCCACTCTGATGTGATTGCTGGGCTTCTGAACCCAGGTCCTCGTGCTCGCACAGCAAGCATTTTACCCACTGAGCCCCTCCTCAGCCATTTATGATGCTGCTGAGTTTTCCACTTCTAAGGGTAGGCTAAATGAGGTGGCCAGACAAAAATTAGCTGGATGGTTTCTATGCCTTCTTCTGCCACTGATTCTCTGAGAAAATTGCCTCTCCTCTCTGAACCTGTATTGTGTCATCAGGAAAATGAGAGGATGGGTAAGAAGACCCTCACGACTGCTTTGTGCTCTCATATTGCAAGATTCCCCATTATCTGTTCCAGGGGAGTATTTGACAGAGACCCCATCTCCTCATCAATGGTCATAGGTCATCCACTTCGCATTCCAGGATTGAGGTTGCCCAAGGTGCAACATCCACGGTCTTTCTCTCTCTCTCTTTAATTTCAGAAGGTAGAGTCTCGCTCTAGTCCAGGCTGACCTGGATGGAATTCACTATGTAGTCTCAGGGTGGCCTCGAACTCACGGCGATCCTCGCAAGTGCTGGGATGAAAGGCATGTGCCACCATGCCCAGCGACATCCAAGGTACTTGTGGTAACGATTGTTGAGAATGCTCCCACTCCACTCACTTCACTCCAGATAACCCCCTGGGAACACGTCTCATTCCACATTACCAATCTAAGTGCACTTGTCTTCTACATGAGTACACAAGCACACATACGCCCGGGTCATCGTCATCATCAGACTTGCCTGTGTGGTGATCCTCTCTTCTTCATGGGCTGCGCCTTCATTGCAGTCACAGAGCAAATTCTTGAGCTTTCTTTCTGTCCACACTTGACTTTGCACTTTACTCCCAATGTTAGACCCAATTACCTATCTGTAGACGTGCCCTGTAGATATCCATACGCAGAACAAGAACTGACCGGATAGAAAAACTCAGTGTTCCTTGGGGTAACCAGCCTCAGCCTCTACCTCTGAATTGCTCAGTTCCAGGTTTTCCTAGAGATCAACAACACCCTTGGGTGGAGCCAATCTTGCACTTTGCCTTATGAGGAGAGGTCAGCTTTCCAGAAGCCCCACAGGAGTGACGGAGCAGGCTTGTAGTGACCTACACAGGGCAATCAGAGAGCAAGGGGTCTGGGATATGTAAGCCTGGCCCCCAGTGTGTCCTGCCATAACCACGTTACCGTGGGTCCCATAAGCAGCACGCAGTAATTCTTTTTTAAAAAAGTGGTGTTCATACATCAAACATATTACTTCACACAAAACACAGTCCTTGACAGCAAAACAAACCAGAGACTCCTTTACAAGTATTTCACAGTCAACCCAAGCCACAGTTCCCTCTGGCTTCCATGGCTCTCAGAGATGCTGGAAGGTGGAAATGCTCCATCTCCAGGCCTGTGTTCTCCAGACCACTGGGCCATGTGGGCATAGGACTAAAAGAAAAATCAAGGAAAAGATAATAAGGAAGGTACAAGGGACAGAAGTAAAGAAAGACATGTGAATCTCGCCTTTACAAGTGAAGCAAACAAAAGCCAGTTAAGGGCAGGACAGATGGCTTAACAGTCAAAGCATTTGCCTGCAAAGCCAAAGGACCCGGTTCAATTCCCCAGGACTCACATAAGCTAGATGCATGAGGTGGAGCATGCATCTGGAGTTCATTCCTATGTCTGAAGGCCCTGGCGTGCCCATTGTCTCGTTCTCTCTCTCTCTCTCTCTTTCTCTCTCTCTCTTCTTTCTCAAATATATAAACAAAAATAAAACTTTTTTGAAATTTTAACTTCTGGTAGCAGAAGTTGGAGGATCACTATGAGTTCGAGGACAGCCTGGGACTACAGAGTGAGTGTCAGGTCAGCCTGAGCTAAAGCCCTACCTCAGGGGAAAAAAAAAAAAAAGCTACTTAAATTCCTTCTGGGTGTGTACTTGGAACAGCTGAGAAAAGCACCATCTGAGCCTGAGTTTGTTTTTCAGTATCCAGGATGTTCTAAGAATCTTCAGAGAGCGTGGGAAATCTGCCTCAGATTGTTCCCCACCTTTGACACTTCTTACAGTTTAAATATATAATGAACCTGGAAATTCTACTTCCACTAATGGCTACGATATCATGAACAAATCTTTCCACTGAAATCATTGAGAAAACCTAAACAAATATTCCTTAAAAAAAAAAAAAATCTGGAATCCGGGCGTGGTGGCTCACGCCTTTAATCCCAGCACTCAGGAGGCAGAGGTAGGAGGATTGCCATGAGTTTGAGGCCAGCCTGAGACTACATAGTGAATTCCAGGTCAGCCTGGGCCAGAGTGAGACCCTACCTTGAAAACCAAAAATAAATAAATAAATAAACAAACAAACAAATAAATAAATAAATAATCTGAGACTGGAGAGATGGCTTAGCAGTTAAGGTGCTTGCCTGCAAAGCCTAAGGACCCGGGTTCAATTCCAGTACCCACATAAGCCAGATGCACAAAGTGGCACATGCATCTAGAGTTCGTTTGCGATGGCTAGAGGCCCTGGCACACCCATTCTCTTTCTCTCTCTCTCTTCCTCTTTCTTTGTCAAATAAATAAATAAAATATTTTTTAAATCTAGGCTGGGAAGATGGTTCAATGGACAAAGCACTTGCCACTCAAGCCAGAGTACCTGAGTTCTAACCCCAGATCCCAGGGGCAGGGAAAAAAGCAGAAGTGGCAGCATGCTAACAGAGACATTGATGGTGAGATGGGAGGAGACCGAAGAATTTCCTGGACACTTGTGAGCAGCCCAGGAGAAAAGAGCAGAGTGATAATCCAGGCAGAAACCCTGTCTCAGATGAGAGTGGCCCAAAGTGGTCCTCTGACCTCCAAGCACACAATGTGGTATGCACGCACATAACACATGAAAATGCACGTGCACAAGCGCGCGCGCACACACACACACACAAATTTTTTTTTTAAATAAGACTTCAGGAAGAGATTGAAGCAGCAAGAATTTGTGGAGAATAATTAAAAATAAAGCAAGAAAGGGAAGCCAAAAATTTTAGGCAATTTGCCAAGAGACTGAAATATTGAGATACCAAAACCAGAGCAAATTTGTTACCAGTAGAACCACACTAATAAAATAATGCAGGGAATTATTCAAGGAGAAGAAAATGACCCAATATAGAAATGCTTGGGGAAGCTAAAGGGAACACAGATGATAAGGTTATTTTCATAGGTGAATCCAAGTTAATATTGACTGCACAAAACAATAATAATAACAATTTCTAATGGGATTTAAATATAACAAAAAATATATGATGATATACCAACAAATAAGAGACAAATAAATGGAATTAGATTAGAGATGGTAAAAGGATGAGCTAAGTGGGGCGTGGTAACACACGCCTTTAATCCCAGCACTCAGGAGGCAGAGGTAGGAGGATCACACAGAATCCAAGGCCAGCCTGAGACTACAAAGTGAATTCCAGGTCAGACTGGGCTAGAGTGAAACCCTACCTCGAAAAAAAAAAAAAAAAAAAAAAAAAAAAAGGATGAGCTTATATTACTCTGGATGCATGTGTTTATCTCTAAGAAAACTAGCACAAGTTGTAAAATTAATGTACCAATGAACAGATATTAATGAAGAAAATAAACACACATACAACTTAATCCAAAGATAACAATAGACTTAAAGTAAGGATGAGGGACTTTTAAGTCAAACAGGACAAATTATAGAAAAAATACAGATTTTTTTTTTTTTTTTTACATATTTAAGTCTCAGCGTGTAAATGCTGCCTGATCTCTTCCATATCAGGAAATCGGGAATTGCATAAAAATGCAGTAAGTACAGTATGAGCAAGTTTAAGAGGATTTGCTGTAGCAGAAATCAAGATTTTCCAGGCTTCATGAATTAAGTCATTATATTATTGGTATAAAGATTGACAAACAGACCAATGGATACAATAATGATTCACAAAACAGACAAATGTATCCAGTGAATGGTAAAGCACAGGCTCTTCACAGGTGGAGCTGTGGGAAATGGATATTCATGGGGAAAACATGAAACAACTCTACCTTACACCATGCTTAAAAATCAGTTCCAGGGCTGGAGAGATGGCTTAGCAGTTAAGGCACTTGCCTGCAAAGCCTAACGACTTGAGTTCAGTTCCCCGGTACCCACGTAAAAGCCAGATATACAAAGTGGCACATGCATCTAGAGTTCATTTGCAGAGGATAGAGGCCCTGGCATGCTCGCTCTCTCTTCCTCTCTCTCTCTAAATAAATAAATAAAAATAAAAACAAATAAATAAAGGATGGCAGAGCAGAGGCTGAGCATCACTGCTTGCTGCAGCTGCTGGCAGAAAGCGGCAAGAGAGTGGGTGAGCTCTGACAAGGGGGAGCTGGGCTATACCACCCCAAAGCCTACCCCCAGAAACACACCTCCTCCAGCAAGCCTCCACCTCCCAAATTGTCACCAGATAGGGTAAAAGTATTTAAAACACATGAGTTAATGAAGGACATCTGATTCAAACTACCACACTCCCCATGAGTCAGGAATCTGTTGGATAGGACTGGTGACGAAAATAGAAAACACTCAATTAAATTTGAACTTCAGCTAAGTAATTTGAAGAGGGGGCCTCATTTGGACACATTTAGACTAAAACTTCTTTGCTGTTATTGAAGTTCACAATTAACCTGTCTTATGACTGAATCTGGTCAAAGGACTTGCCACCTAGAGCTCACATCTCCTTTCTAGATGGTGTTCTGAGTAGCTGAGCCCCTGACCGAGGGACTGGGCCTACTCGTCCAGCTTCTGTAGGCCCTCTTCCTGCAGGTGCCTCGTCCCCACAGAGGCTCTAAAATGGGAACAGCACTAAGATTGCAGGATGGGGACCCCCTCTGCTCTAGAAACCCCACACCATGAGTTCAGAGCCCAGGATGAGGAGAGCAGGGGCCAGGGGTCCACTAATATCAGGGCAGCCCTGCCAGCAGCACACTGCATCTCCTCCTTTCAGCAACCCATTACACAGTTTTCTGCTTCCCGCCTGAAGAAGCATCTAGATGGGAAGGGGACCTCTAAGGTAGGATGCCCTGGGAGAGAAGTAGACTTGCTGGCCAGAGTGAGGCAGTGTGAGCCTGGGTATCCTCGTGTGCTATCACACCATTGCTGGTTTTACCATCCAGGAGTCCTGGGAATGCAAGCAGAAGACCTGCAGGACATATTGATGGGACCTGGACCATCCCTGAGCCTGTTTCTTCAAAGGCAAAAAAACCAGGAAGAACATCACTAGTATGGATGAGAAAATTACAAAGAATTATGCCAAACTGGGGAAACTGGTAAAGGCCAACAGTGAGAGCAAGGCCAGGGTGAGCAGACTGAGCACAGGAGAGGCCTTGGGCAGTGAAAGCACTAGACAATCCGGTGGCGGGTGCTGACATCACACATTTGTCCCATAGAATGTAGAACGCCCACACCATGTGAGCCATGGAATGCAGCCGATGCTGTGTCAACAAGAGGTCTTGGGCTGCAGCAGTAGACCATTATAGTGATGGCCCTGGGGGTTATTGGTGCATGGGGCCTGGGAATATGGGAATTCTCACTTCTGTAAACCTGAAAGCACTGGAAATACTAAAGTTAATGTTGTATTACATTTAAAATTTTTATTTGTTTATTGGAGAGGGCGACAGAGAGAAAGGAAGAAGCAGATAGAGAATGGGCGTGCCCGGGCCTCTAGCCACTGCAAACGAACCCCAGACATATGTGACCCCTTGTGCATCTGGCTTATGTGGGTCTTGGGGAATCAAACCTAGGTCCTTAGACTTTGCAGGCAAGTGCCTTATCCACTAAGCCATCTCTCCAGTCCTAAAGTTAATGTTTAAAAGGGAAACATAACACACAGTTCAGTTCTTTGATAAACATTCATGACTATGTATAGATACCCAGTAAGAATAAAGAAGGCAACCAAAAGCAAAAATGTAACTTGAAAGCAGGGCGTGGTGGCGTTCGCCTTTAATCCCAGTACTCGAGAGGCAGAGGTAGTAGGATCGCAGTGAGTTCAAGGCCACCCTGAGACTATATAGTGAATTCCAGGTCAGCCTGGGCTAGAGGGAGACCCTACATTGAAAAAAAATTTTTTTAATCTTTTTAAAGAAGACGAAAATAAGGCATTGCTTCTGGAACACAGAGTGAGGCTTGGGAGCCCAGGCTATGGTCAGAAATCCCCCCTCCAGGGAACATGAACCAAGTGTGGGTCACTGTGACTAGAAGGCATTTAGTCGTGCAACGGGTGAGCGGGTGTGCATGGAGCTGAAATAGCGATGCGGCCGGTGGTCTAGATTGAATCCACTCAGAGCTTGCACGGAAGAGCGGGAAGAGGACTGGGAGGAGGATGGAGAGCGGAGCGGAGGCGGGAGGCAGGAGGCGCCCCCGTGTGGCCGCTTGGCGCACTGCACGCACAAGAAACAAAAGGGGGCTTCGCGCGGGGCGGGGCTGGGCGGGGACCGGACCGTGGCAGGACCCACATCCCCCCAAAAGCAGCTGAGCTTCTGGACGCGCTGATGGAGGTTACTGGGAGGAGCAGACCAGGAGCCGAGAAGATGCTGAAAAAAATGCCCGGGCCCTTGGGAGATCCAGGCCGGGAGCTGAGCTGTGGGGATGCCCCTGGCCTTGGAGTTGGAGGCCCAGAGGGAAGGGTAGGGCTGAGGTTCACAATCACCAGTCATGTAAGCCTCCCCCAGAGCTAGGGGACCCGTGTCCTTCAGCTTCACCACCCCTGGGGGCTACAGTGTCCCTGTGTCCTACTCTTAGAGGCCGCCCTTGCTCCCCAGCACCATCCTTAGGGGCCAAGGAGGAAATGCCACTTCAGCCAATAAAACAAACCCAGAGGCTCCACCCTTGGCAAGGGAAAAACACTGGTGAGGACAGGCCCTGGTGCCCCGCTGCTGTCCCTAGTTCTGGCCCAGTACAACCGCAGCCCCTCTCCTGCACCGTGGCCGAGACCAAGCAGGACCACTCACCAAAGCGGGAGAGGATGCTAAGAATGCGGCTCGAAACAAGATCAAAAACTTACTGAAAACATTGTCAGATTGCTTTGTCAAGACGAGGAATTGCACTTTTTAAATTTGCCATCATTTTTCTCAAAGAATATTATTATTCATCTGGTTTGTTCCTCTGTCGAGATCATAATTTTCATGGTGCCTTTCTGCAATATTGGGGATTGAACCCAGAGCCTCACATGGGCGATGCAAGTGCTCTATCACTGAGTTATATCCTCAGCTGCCTTTATTTTTCCTTTCCTTTCCTTTCCTTTCCTTTCCTTTCCTTTCCTTTCCTTTCTTTTTCCTTTCTTTTTTTTTTTTTTTTTTTTTTTTTTTTTTTTTTTGAGGAAAGCCCAACAGACTGCCATTTTTTAATGCAAGAATGAGACAGAGAGAGAGAGAGAAGAGCAGGAGGTGGAGAGAGAGAGAGAATTGGCCTCTGCAATGGAACTCCAGCGTGTGCCCCCTTGTGGGCATTTGCGAACTTACGCCCTGGCGTGTCTGGTTTACATGGGACAAGGAAAGTTGAACATGAGTCCTTAGGCTTAGCAGGCAAGTGCCTTAACCGCTAAGCCATCTCTCCAGCCCTATTTTTTTTTAATTTTTTAACCTTTTATTGACAGCCTCCAATATATTTAGAAACTATTCCATGAACATAATCCCCTCCCACCACCCTCCCTTTTCCTCCTCTCAAGCCCCCCTTCACTGAATCCCTTCTTTCTAACTAGTCTTCTTTTTTTTTTTTTTTTTGGAGAGAGACACAGAGAGAGACAGAGAGAGAGGGAGAGGTAGACAGATAGAGATGGGCGTGCCAGCAGCCTCTCAGCCACTGGGAACGAAATCCAGATGTGTGCGCCCCTTGTGGTCAAGTGCAGCATTGCACATTTGCGTCACTTTGCATCTGGCTAAACGTGGGACCTGGAGATTGGAACTGACGTTCTTAGGCTTAGCGGGCAGGCGCCTTAATCGCTAAGCCATCTCTCCAGCCCTAGTCTCCTGTTTTGATGTTATCATTTTTCCCCTCCTCTCATTCAGCCACTGTGAGGTCATGAATACCATGGTCACTTTGTGTGTGGAAAACAGTGTTGTAAAGCACCCTTCCCCTGCCTTTGACTCTTCCATTCTTTCTACCACCTCCTCCACAATGGTTCCTGAGCCTTGGCGGATGTGATAGAGATCTCGGTGCTGAACACTACACTGTCCCTTCTTCTGAGCACTTAGGTGAATTTGGAGGGTTTGGTTTTGTTTTGGGTAACTCGATTGAGCAGTTCTCTAGAGTGAACTTTGCATATGACAACACCGTGTGGCGATAGCTTCACTAAGACGGCCTGTTCTTAGGACTGTCCATCTCTGCTTCATAGTCCACGGCAAACCCCTCTTCCAGAAGCCTCCTGGGAGTACCTCCGTTTTCTCCAGAAACAGACATCTCACACAGTGACCATGTAGGGCCCCCCACACCTGTGTTCATGTAGCCAGGAGAACACTCCCACACTTGGCCAGGTTCAGGCATCAGTTGGAAGGGATGTGAATTCTGTCCACTCAGTCCTTGGTCACGGGGTTCCCTCTGTCCAGCATGTCCATCAAAGGATACTGATGATGCACCCACCCTGGGCAAGACCCTGGGGGAGTACTTTTCACCTTCCTATTCAGTTCCTCTGGTTCTGGCTTCCCAAAACTCTCACACTGTGTGGGGTCTGCTAAAGAAATAGCTCCTACATTTGTGGTGAACCACCTGCATGGGGTCATGAACAGCTGATTACGGGCGCTCATTGCATCACTGCTGTGGACACTTGGGCATATGGGTTAGAGGTTGTCCATCTTGGTTTCTATATTCTAGATTAGAGCAAACATTTTCTGTAAGGGGCCAGATAAGAAATATTGTAGACTTTGCAAGCCAGGCAGTCTTGGTTGCAAGATTGCCTCTGCCCCTTAGTGAAAACAATCCCAGACAATATGGAAATGATGGGTGTGGTTGTGTGCCAAGAAAACTTTATTTACTGGGCTGGAGAGATGGCTGAGTGGTTAGGGTGCCTGCCTGAGAAGCCTAAGAATGCTTGTTCAAATCTTCAGGTCCCATGTATAGCCAGACACAAAAGTGACACAAGTGTGCAATGTTGCACATGCACACAAGGGGGTGCACAAGTCTAGAATTCATTCACAGAGGTTGAAAAGGCGCTGGTGCACCTATTCTCTCTCTGCTTCTTCCTCTCTCTCTTTCTTTCTCTCTCTCTGTCTCTCTCAAATTTAAAAAAAAAAAAAAAAAACTTCATTTACAAAAACAAGAGACCAGGGACTGGAAAGATAGATCAGCAGTTAAGGCGCTTGTCTGCAAAACCTACCAACCCAGGATCAATTCCCCAGTACCCATGTAAAGCCAGGTGCACAGGGTGGTACATGTGTCTGGAGTTCATTTGCAGAGGCTGAAGTCCCTGATGTACCCATTCCTTCTCCTCTTCCTCCTCCTCTTCCCCTTTCCTCCTCCTCCTCCTTCTTTTTCTCTCTCTCTCCTTGCAAATAAATAAATTAAAAATTAAAAAAAACAGGCGACCAGCTAAATTTGAAGGAGACTCTATATTGTTCCTGGTTTTAGACCTATAATATAGTATTTTGGCATCATGACTTAATTGGACAGATGAGGTCAGTGGAAAAGACTTCAAGTTGGCCCCAGAGCATCTGGGTGACAGGGCTAAATCATGTAAGTCTCATAGCTGGGTGATCCTGAATCTCAGTTTCCTCACCACCTAAAATGTGGGTAATAAAATGTGGCAAATGAAGGAGATTCCTCGAGACACCTGACTCTATAGGCCTCTCATGTGGGCTAGAACTAGCTGTGAGACTTCACAGTCCAGAGCTCTTTTATAAGCTCTGAACCAGTCATCTCAGCCTTATGAATGGCCTGGTGTGAAGTTGAGGACCATCTTAGTACACAGCCATCCAAGAAAGAGAGCAAGAGTCCTGGTAGGACTGGCCTGGAGGCCCATGCTTGACCTAGTCGGATCCTGAAGGAATGGGGTGCTTGCAGAGTGTTGCCACCTTCTGTTCTGCATCTTGAAATGCCACTTCCCTGGCTCTACTCCATCGGTTTCTACACTTGCAACTCTAGCTGGCCCACTGCAGCTGTGGTCAGAGATTCTCCCAGAGCCATTGTGGGCAGAGCAAGGACCCCTCTGATGTGACCAACCTTAGCCATTAGACTGAGCCACCTCCTGCTCCCTCAAACATCCGCGTTACTCCATTGTACCATAATGGCTGTAAGGGCGTTAGGAGACTGTGCTCCCTCCTTGCCCCATTCCTCTTGGTGCCAGGATGTAGCCCAGCACTTCAAAGGAATCCGTGTAGACCAGCTCTTTGGAGAAGCTTACTGGACTGGTGCCCTCCCTGTCCCAGGGGCTGGCTCTTGGAGCTGCAGGATTCAGGCTCCATGGTTATTTGGGCTCCAGTCCAGGGGCTTCTGTGTCATTTCCTGGTGACCTTCAAGCAGCAGAGGTTGTTAGGTGGGGGCAGGCTTTTCAAGGCCCAGTCTCAAGAGAACTCAGTGGTAGTATCTGAGAAAAGACGCTGACTGTCTTGCCCTGGAACTCGTGTTCTCACAGCTTGGCCTTGGCATTCGGAGTGCCCTGCACCCCCAGAGAATTACAATCCTCATTTCTGAGCCAACAAGCTAACTTTTTGGATGAAGAGGCCTAGGTCCAAAGCGGGGAGTCTTGCCCAGTGAGCAGCGCACCATTCTGAGAAGGGGGTCTCCCAAGTCCACCAGGGCAGGCTGTGTCTCACTTCACAGGAATTACATCACTTGCTGCTTCCTCCCTCCTGCCCGTCCACACCCTCTCTATGTATGGATGGGTAAATTGGACGCTCCTGAAGAGAGGCTTGGCAGGGCAGGGCCCAGCATTGCCGGCAGAACCTTGGGAAGCTTGGTCAGAGTGAAAATGGAGGCTCTGTTCTCTTTTCCAGTGGCCCAGGGTGAAGCAAAACTAGCCTGGGACTGCTTGTTCTGCCTCTCCACAGGGAGGTGGCAGGATGTGTTAGCTACCCGGGGAGCCAACAGGGTCCAGCCCCTAGGGCCTGGGCATAGTGACTTCATCAGGCATTTCCAGCTTTTATGATCTGCCAACCATGCCATCAAGTGGAGCGGGACAACTTCCCTCATAGCTTGTTCTCGCGGGCAGTGGGTGGTGATCTCAGCCCTGTTGGAATGTCACTGCCATTCACATGCTCCTGGCTAGGCCACAGGCCATAAACCCAGGCCAAAGCACAGAGTGGAGTGGGCTGGAAGCAGAGGTGTAGTCAGTAGGTAGGTTGGGATGTCACCCGGGATGCTAGAAACTGGAGCTGGGAGCTCAACACTGAAACGTGAATGGTCGGGCTTACCCATGTGAATGGCAGTGGGACATTCCCCCTGAGGCTCCCTCAGATTGGCCCATCTGGGACACCGTCCACGCTGCCCCATTCTCCATATGCCTCCCTCAGCTCAGAGATGTGACCAGCACCTCACGCCTCACGCAGCTGTCCCAGGCAGCCTTACACAAACATGGTGCATGCATCCCAGCACTGAGTTCAAATCTTGGCCCAGGCACTTGATAGCAGAATGAACTTTGACGGGTTACTTTTCCTTTCAAGGCCCTGTTTCTGTGCAAAATTGGAAGAGCAGCAACAGTGTCTTCTTGGGGCTGGGCTGCAGCAGTCAGTGACGCAGTGTGGTGCTGGGACGTTGAGTGTCCTCAGACAGACACAGAACTAGTGTCCTGAGCAATGAGGGCACTTAGCAGAGCCCTGGGCTCTTCTCCCCGGGCCAGGAAGCAGTGATGGCAGCCGAAGTCAGCATTGTAGCTGGAGGCTGAAACGCCCCTCCCCACACAGTCCTCCGTTTTGAAAGTTCATTTGCCTCAGCTTGTGGCACTATTTTGGAAGGTTCTGGAAGCTTTGGGAGGTGGGGTCTTTGTGGTCAAAGGAGGTCACTAGGGGCAGACCTCTGAAGGTTACAAACAGACTCTGGTCACTGCATTGCTCTCTGCTTTCTGAGTTGTCATTAAGTGAACAAGCATCTGCCACTCCCACCATTGCACCACCCTGCCACCATCGCATCACACTCCCACCATTGCATCACGCACCCACCATCACATCACACTCCCACCATCGCATCACGCTCCCACCATCGCATCACACTCCCACCATCGCATCACGCTCCCACCATCGCATCACACTCCCACCATCGCATCACACTCCCACCATCGCATCACGCTCCCACCATTGCATCACGCACCCACCATCGCATCACACTCCCACCATTGCATCACACTCCCACCATGCACCACGCTCCCACCATTGCAGACGGTGCTCCTACTGCTATGTCCTCCCCACCAGGATGGGCTGAAATCTTTCTGAAGCCATAAGCCAATATCAACCTTTCCTCCCTTAAGTAGTTTTGGTCACATTTTCTGTTCACACTGACACAAAAGTAGCTAATAAAGACAGCTGTCTCGGATGTGCTTAGCGCCATACGCCAAAAGGCTCCGAGTGTGATTGTGACCAGGGACTGGCAGCAGGGATTTGAAGAGTTATTGGTCAATCCTATTGGACCAGAAAAAAATCATTGTTTCTGTTCTTACAGATGACACAGTAGAGATATAGAGTGTCAACAGTTTCTCAGAGTGACACAGCCAGTAGGGGACAGAATCAAGATTTATACCCAGCGTATCTTTGCCCAAGGCTCCACAATTCACCAACTTCTTGCTGTCTGCAGTTTTGGACTCAGTTATAGAGACTTTTATTACATGATCAACATATATGAACGGAATGTTTACCCTCTACCTGACCTGGTCTAGACACCATCTCTATGTAAGAGAGGAAGAGATGGCAAGGAGGGGCAACCAATACAGAATCCCTTCCATCAGTGTATAAAACAAAATGCACAAGCCATTTTCTTTCTGGGGATGGTAGTTAGGAGATAGGCTAAGTTGCTGTAACAGATGCAATGGCTTAAATAACAGCTTTGTTTTTCTCTCTCCCCCATGATGGTCTAGAAGACAGTGGCCAGGTCAGCCAGGTGCTCGTTCCACAGGGTAATCAGACCTGTGCGTCTGTCCACCGCTTGCCTTGCCATCCTCAAAGGCACAGGTTTTCAACTGGAAGTCCATAAACAGAATTCAAAGGAATTGTGAAATCAGAAAAAAAAAAAAAAAAATGGCATCTGTATTTTCACTCTCTTTGAAGTGTAGGATTTTCTTCATTTGCCAATATGTCAATAAGCCACTACAGGACTAGAGAAATGGCTTAGTGGTTAAGGCTCTTACCTGCAAAACCTAAGCACCCAGGTTCAATTCCCCGGTACCCATGTAAGCCAGGTGCACAAGGGTGATGCGTAGAGTTCATTTGGAGTGGCTAGAGGCCTTGTATGCCTATTCTTTCTATATATGTCTGCCTCTCTTTCTCTCTCTCTAATAAATTAAATTAAATTAATTTTTAAAAACCACTATAATAACAGGACCAAGGACTTTGTTGCCAATAGATATCACAAGGATTTTCATATCACACAATGTTCGTTAGCTATCTCAACATATCATGTAATGTTCATTAGTATTTTTCAACATTCTGATTGCTATCAGCCTCATTGTCAGATTTCACTATTTAATTTTATAAAGAAACACATTTTTACTGTCGTATTTTGGGTGTAGATGTGCTTGTGTGTTTCACTTACTTTGGGGTCTGACCCTTCCTTACAATTGGTTTGTTTTGTATTCCTATGTATTTTATTTGATGCATTAAAAAATTACTCTAAAGCCAGGCATAGTGGCGTACACCTTTAATCCCAGCTCTCAGGAGGCAAAGGTAGGAGGATCACTGTGAGTTTGAGGCCACCCTGAGATTACATAGTGAATTCCAGGTCAGCCTGGGCAAGAGTGAGACCCTATCTTGGAGAAAAAAAGAAAAATTACCCAAGTAAAATGAATAGACCACATTGTACTTCCAAGGAAGTTCATGGCACAAAAGCTGAGGGGGCCTCGTGTGTGTGTGTGTGTGTGTGTGTGTGTGTGTGTGTGTGTGGTGTGGTGACAGTCCTCACAGGCCTGCTCCAACTGAATAGCTCTTTATAAAAGAACAGACAGGTGTTTCCTTCTAGAGCACATTGCCAAAGTTGCCCACATCACGTCCCATCCTTGATGACTGAATGATTGATTGAGACAGGTTCTCACTATGTAACCCAAACTGGCTTTCAACCTGCCATCTTCCTGCCACTGCCATCTAAGTGCTGGGTTACGGGTGTATGCCACCACAGCAGACAGTCACTAAGTTTCCCTTGTCGGCTAGTCTAAAGCAAAAGTGGGGAGCTCTGGGTTGAGTGAAAGATCACTGCGGAAAAGAAGGTCAAAGGTCTGGAGAGATGGCTTAGCGGTTAAGGCACCTGCCTGCCAGGCCTAAGAATGCCCATTGGATCTCCAGGCCCCACGTTTAGCCAGATGTAAAGTGACACAGGGCTCAATGCCACACTTGCCCACGAGGGGGCACACGTGTCTGGAGTTTGTCCACAGTGGCTGAGAGGCCGCTGGCATGCCCATTCTCTCTCTCTCTCTCTCTGCCTCTTCCTTTCTGTCTCTCTCAAATAACAACAAAAAAAAAATAGAAAAGAAGTTCAAAGGATTATAGAGGGGGACACCCCATGTCTTTCTCTGGACTCCTTGTGTGGGTATAGGAGACATAGACATCGGAACACATGCATGTGCATGCACCACATGTGCATACACACACACACACATGCACAAGGAATGATAGAGGGGACACCCAATGTCTTTCTCTGTATTCCTTGTGTATGTACATGAGACACAGACATCAGAACACATACATGTGCATACACACACACACACACAAGGAATGATAGAGGGGACACCCAATGCCTTTCTTTGGACTCTTTGTGTGTGTACACAAGACAGATATTGGAACGCATACATGTGCAGACACACACACACACACACACACAAGGAATGATAGAGGAGGACACCCAATGCCTTTCTCTGGATCCCTTGTGTATGTACACAAGACACAGACATCAGAACACATACATGTGCATGCACCACATGTGCATGCACACACAAACACACACACACAGAGGAATAGATGCAAGGCAGTCTCAACTTAAACCAAGAAATAACTGCATTCTAGAAAAGAAAAAGGGAGGATGAAGAGGAGGAAAAGAGGAAGATAGGGAAGAGATGACGGAGGAGGAGGAAGCTAATAGCTACAGAGTGCTAGATGCCCTTCTGTCTGCTCCGTCATCGTGACCCAAGAGATGGGCACTATTATTGAACTCCACCATGCTGCAGGGGGTAGAAGGTGGCATTATCACCCATCCATGGAACACCCACCAAGTTATCTGTGCTTGCCCCTGTAATATCCCACCTGGGAATGACAATTAGTGAAATGATTTATCATATTTTTTTCACTTATGTCATTCATATTAATCCTTGCTAAATAACTTTGTCAAATACGCTTAGAAAATGCTGTAGTCCACACATGGCAGCTAGTAGCAGGAATGTTACTGGACCAAAGGCTGGAGGCCTGGTTTCAGGTCCAAGCTCTGCCAATATTTTTTTAAAGGCTTGAGATACACATTTTCATTTATTTATTTATTTATGAGAGAGAGAAAAAGAGGAAGATAGAAAAGGCAGAGAGAGAGAAAAAATGGGCACACCAGGGGGGCTCTAGCCACTGCAAACAAGTTCCAGACACAAGTGCCACCTTGTGCATATCTGTCTTCCAATATTGTAATGTATAAATGCAGGAGAAATTATACTAGTGTTCTGATTCGCGGTTTCCCCATTTGATAAATGACAGGTGGCAAAATGTTGTCTAGGTCCTCTCTAACTCTAAAATTCTGTAATTGTCAAGTTTAAATCCAGACTCCACAAGCCATGATGATGTAGCTGTGTGTTCATGCATAAAACATCAGGGGAGCGACCGTTTGGCTAAGCTGCCCATTTATTCATCCCTTCCAGACAGCTTGAAGGGAACCTCTCAGGAAAGATTAGCGATTTGAAGCATACAACTGTGAATCCCCCCGCACCCCCCTCACACAGGGCCAGATGCACTTAGGGGTTGGCTATCAGATCACTCCTGATTCATCTCTCTTGTCTGGTCTTAATTTGCTTGTTAATAGCATGTCCTCTTTCTCCCCCACTTCCTGCTGTTGTCCCTTCTTTGTTCCTCTCAGGAATTAAGATCACAAAATGTCACTCTTCTGTTGAAGGATGGCTCAGCCCAGCCACTCCTTGGTTCCTTGTCAATCTGTGTTAGGCTGGGGTCCCCACTCTCCCTGCTTCAATCAAGACACAGGCATTGTAGAGGAAGTGTCACTGAGTGGAACAGCTGCAATTTTTATTATCTCCCTGGAAGCCAAATACTGAGGTATTTAGTGGAACTTTGAAGCTTAAGACACCTTCATTGATTGCCTATCCTGTGGACAGCAGCCAGTCAATTTCTCATGATCTAACTCTCCTTGTAATGTGAAAGTAAGATAAATAAATAAATGAACTATAAGCCACCCATTTGAGTTTGAAAAACCTGTAACCCTGGTGATAATAAGAGAGGATGAGGGCTGGAGAAATGGTTTAGCAGTTAAGGCACTTGCATGCAAAGCCAAAGGACCCAAGTTCCATTCCCCAGGACCCAGGTAAGCCAGATGCACAAGGTGGCGTATGCATCTGGAGTTTGTTTGCAGTGGCTGGAGGTCCTGGCACACCCATTCTCTCTTGCTTTCTCTATCTCTCACTCTCAAATAAATAGCTCTCAAATAAATAAATAAAAATAAAAGAGAGGGAGAGGAAATGGAGCTTGCAAAATGCTTCTAGTGGAAGTATAAACAGCTATGATCTTTCCAGAAAGCAACTTGACATCACAAACCAAAAGTTTAGCCAGGCCGGGCGTGGTGGCGCACGCCTTTAATCCCAGCACTCGGGAGGCAGAAGTAGGAGGATCGCCATGAGTTCAAGGCCACCCTGAGACTACATAGTGAATTCCAGGTCAGCCTGAGCTAGAGTGAGACCCTACCTCGAAAAACAAAAACAAAACAAAAACAAAAAAAAAGTTTGAAGACATCAACTGTTTGAGCCAGTGTTTCCTACTGAAAGCTGAGTTTGGAGAAAAAGTCATAGGATAGCAAATGTAGCTGGAAGGCAGTTCAGCACAGCATAGTGAAATTCAAAAGGGTTCGACACAGCAGATTCCAAGAAGAGAATCCACTAAATAAATGATGACGCCTTTAATAAGGGACTACTCGTTACTCATTGAAAACCATGGGGAGATGGCTCTGTGGTTAAAGGCACTTGCTTCAAAGTCTGCCAGCCTGGGTTTGATTCGCCACATACCTACATAAAGCCGGATGCCCCATGTGGCATATGCATCTCAAGTTTGCAGCAACAAGACGCTCTGTACACCTATATCCACTCGGGCAAATAAATAAAAATATTTTCTAAAAAAATTCATGTTATAGGGGCTGGAAAGATGCCTTAGCGGTTAAGGCGCATGCCTGGGAAACTTAAGGACCCCAGTTCGATTCTCCAAGTCTCACGTAAGCCAGGTGCACATGGTGGCACGTGTGTCTGGAGTTCATTTGCAGTGGCTAGAGGCCCTTGCATGCCCATTCTTACTCACTCTCTCTCCCTTCCTCTGTCTCTGACAAATAAATAAGTAAAAATGTTAAAATGTTATAGAACATTGGCTGACAGAAAAGAAAGCTCATGATACTCTCTTATGTGAAAGAATTAGGTTTTAAAATGACTATGTAGGCCAGGTATGGTGGTGCATATTGTTAATCCCAGCACTCTGGGAGGCAGGGGTAGGAGGAGGCCTGCTATAAATTCAAGGCTAGCCTGGGACTTCAAAGTGAGTTCCAGGGCAGCCTGGGCTACAGTGAGACCCTACCTTAAAAAAAAAAAGTACATGTAAGATGGCATCATGAAGCCTATATAAATGTTGGGGTGTGTATTATTATTATTTAAAACCTACAATACACACCAAAATATTAATAGTATTTAGTTCTGTGTGATAGAATAATATATGATGTTTCATTTCTTTTTTTGTACCTCTGTAAAGTTAAACTTTCTTAAACAGAAATGGTATTTACATATAAATATATAATTTTAAAAACAAAAGAAGGGAGCTGGGGAGGTGGCTCAGCAGTTAAAGGCATTTGCATACAAAGCCTACCCAGCTTGGTTCAATTCTAAAACTGCTCCCCACCTCTACCCCATAAGCTGGATGCAAGAAGTGGCACAAGTGTCTGGTGTTTGTTTGCAGTGGCAAGATGCCTAGGCATACACAAGCATACACACACACACGTGCAAATAAATACGATTTTAAAAAGAATACATGTAAGCTGGGTATGGTGGCTCACACCTTTAATCCCAGCACTTGGGAGACAGAGGCAGGAGGATTGCCATGAGTTCGAGGACATCGTGAGACTACATAGTGAATTCCAGGTCAGCCTGTGCTAGAGCAAGACCCTACCTTGAAAAACCAAATAAATAAATAAAAGAATACATGTAATAGTCCCTTTTTCCCAGACCAGCTACTCCTGTACTTTCTGGTCCTCATTTTCCTTGTAGAAGGCCTCAGGAATTCTGCATGGTGGTATGGGGGCCTATTTATCATTCTAGCAGTTAGACAGCCTACAAGCCTGCTCCTTACCAGTAAACCGTCCTTCCCTCCCAGGTCTACTGAAACAGGTAATTGTGTACATCTTCTCCCTCTCTCCAGGGGCTTCATGCTAATAGTTAAAAACCCAGGGCTGGAGAGATGGCTTAATGGTTAAGCACTTGCCTGTGAAGCCTAAAGACCCTGGTTCAAGACTCGATTCTCCAGGACCCACATAAGCCAGATGGACAAGGGGGCGCACGTATCTGGAGTTCGTTTGCAGTGGCTGGAGGCCCTGGCGCGCCTATCCTCTCTCTCTCTCTCTCTCTCTCTACCTGCCTATTCTGTATCTCTCTCTCTCTCAAATAAATAAATAAAATATTTAAAAAAATAAAAACCCAGCTGTGGTGAGAATATTTATACCATAGAAATTGGGAAAAGCCTTAGATAGCCAAAGTAAACCAGAGCCAACAGAACAATGTTGGAGGTATCACCATACCTGATTTCCAGTTGTACTACAGAGTCTAATAACAAAAACTGCATGGTGCTGGCATAAAAAAAGACAAATACACCAATGAAATGAAACAGAGGACACAGATATAAACTCATATAGCTTCAGTCATCTGATTTTTGACAAATATCCCCAAAATGTGCATTGGAAAAATATAAGCTCTTTGGCAAACAGTGCTGGTAAAACTGCATATTCACACATAGGATAATGAAACTATATCCTTGTATCTCATGGTTTAAAACAAAATCAACTCTGAGTGAATCAAAGACCATAACATAAGAACTGTAACTCTGAAACTGTTAAAAAAAAATTAGTAAAAACACTCAAAAATATACTCAAAGACTTTCTGAAAAATACACTAATCACCCAGGAAATAATGGCAACAAATTGGCAAATGAGCTTGTATAAAATTAGAAAGATTCTGTATGGCAACACAGGTCATTGAATGAAAAGATACCCAACAGAATGGGATAATGTCTTTGCTGACTACACGTCTGCTCAAAGATTAATATCTAGAATATACCAAAAACTAAGAATACCAGATAGCATGAAATCAAACAACTCCAGTCAATAAATGGGCTAATCAAATAAGCAGACAATTGTCAAAAGTTGAAATACAAAATGGCTGATAAGCATGGAAAACATTCAACCTCACAAGCCATCACAGAAATGCAAATTAAAACTACATTGAGGGTTAGAGAGATGGTTTAGTGGTCAAGGCACTTACCTGCAAAGCCAAAGAACCCAGGTTCAATTTCCTAGTACCCATGTAAGCCAGATGCACAAGGTGACACGTGCATCTGGAGTTCATTTTCAGTGGCTAGAGGCCCTGGTTTGCCCACTCTCTATTTGCCTCCATAACACTCTCTCTCTCTCTCGCTCTCACTCTCACTCTCACTCTCTATTTCTCTCTCAAATAAATAAAATATTTTAAAAACTACATTGAGAGGGGACTGGGGATGTAGCTCAGTTGGTAAAGTGTTTGCCTAGTATGGATAAAGCCTGGGGTTCAATCCCTGGCACTGCATAAGTCCAGTGAGATGGCTCACAGCTGTTATCCTAGCACTTGAAAGGGAGAGGCAGATTAGAAGCTCAAATTCATCTTCAGCAAATTTGAGTCCATCATGGGTTCCATGTGACTATATCTGAAAATTTTAAAAAAGGGCTAGAGAGATGCTCAGCAGCTAAGGCATTTGCCTGCAAAGGCTACGGACCTATGTTTGACTCTCCAGATCCCACCTAAGCCAGACGCACAAAGGTGAGGCAAGTGCAAGGTCGCACATGCCCACTAGGTGGTGCAAGTGTCTGGAGTTCTATTGCAGTGGATGAGGACCTGCCAATTCTCTCTCTCCCCCTCTCTCTAAAAATAAATGATAAAGAAAAACAGACAACAAATGCTGGTGAGAATGTGGAGAAAGGGAACTCACACACTGCTGGTGGGAGTGTAAAGTAGTCCAGCCACTATAGAAATCAGGATGGACATTCCTGCAAAGCTCAAGCAGATCCACTGTATGACCTAGTTATCCCACTCCTGGATATTTACCCAAAAGACTCCAAGTGAACATATCACAGAGACACTTGAACATCAGTGGTTATTGCCCCACTAGTTACAATAGCTAAGCTGTGGGACCAATCTCAGTGGTCCATCAATAAGGAATACATAAAGAGGATGTTAGATAGGGGCTGGGGAGATAGCTGAGTCAATAAAGTGCTTGTCCCACAAGCATGAGGACCAGAGTTGAATCCCCAGTACCCATGTAAAATGTCTGGCATGATGGCACGTGCCTGTAATCTCAGTGCTGGAGAGATAGGGACAGGCAGATCTTTAGGGTTCACTGGCCAGCTAGTCCAGTGTCAGAAGAGACCCTATCTCAAAGCAAGCCAATGACATTTCAGAGGATGACAACCAAGGCTTTCCTCTGGCCTCCACATGTATGTGCACACCCACAAACATGCACATACATGCAAAAAGAAAGCAAATGTGGTATATTTACACAATGGAATTTGTAAACCATAAAGAGGTACAAAACTATGTCATTTACAATAAAATAGATTCAACTGGAGATTTTAAGCAAATTAACCTCAGACAGACAAATAGTGCATATTTTCTTTGACTTGAAGATGCTAGATTTTATATACATACACGAAATCGTGCATATGACATGAAAATAGAAATGAAGCTATCTAGGAGGACAAAGGGGTTGATAGGAGGAGGGTAGGGAGTATGGGGAGGAGATATGCTAAATGTACACTATATTCCTGTGTGAAAATATCCTTATAAAACCCAGTACCATGTACAATGAGTGAATATATGTCAATCAAAAATATTATTACAAGCCAGGCACGGTGGCACACGCCTTGAATCCCAGCACTCAGGAGGCAGAGGTAGGAGGATCGCCATGAGTTCAAGGCCACCCTGAGATGACATAGTGAATTCCAGGTCAGCCTGAAGTACAGTGAGACCCTACTTCAAAAAACCAAAAAAAAAAAAAAAAAAAACACCTTTAATCCCAGCACTCAGGAGGCAAAAAACATTATCATTACAACTGGCTTACATGGTTAAGATCAGCCTAGCCTTCAAAAAAAAACCAAAAAAAAAAAAAAAATCGAAAAAAAAGGACCCAGGTTCAATCCCTAATACCCACGTAAACCAGATGCACAAGGTGGCGCATGCATCTGGTGTTCATTTACAGTGGCTGGGGGCCCTGGAGCACCTATTTTCTCCCTCTCTTCCTTTCCCTCTTTTTCTCTCAAATAAATAAATAAAATGAATATGTGAACAGGGATGCTAAACAATTAAAGAACCAGCATGCTTTATAGGTTAAAATATTGTTAAAGAGGCTAGAAAGATAACTTATGGTTAAGCCACTTGCCTGTAAAGCCTAAGGACCCGGACGCAATTCCCCAGGACTCATGTAAGCTAGATGCACAAGGTGGCACATGTATCTGGAGTTTGTTTGCAGTGGCTAGAAGCCCTGATGCACAAATTCTCTCTCTCTCTCTCTCTCTCTCTCTCTCTCTCTCTCTCCCCTCCTCTTTATCTCTCTCTCAAATAAATAAAATAAAATAAACAACTAACAATCATGCCAATAGTTTTGTTTCCATGGTAGTTCTAAATCCTGTTGATAACCAGGGATTAACCATCACATCCAGCTAAATTAAAATGATACAAAAAGAACTTTACCAATGGCCATAGTTTCCTACATTGATGGAAGTATAAAATATCAAAAGTATAGTAATTAGGCTAAAGAGATGGCTGAGTGGTTAAGTATGCACAAGCATAAGGACACAAGGGAGCCTGAGACTGCCCGAGTTCAAATCTCCAGATCCCACATAAAACAGCTGGGAGTGGCCACACATACCTGTAGCCCCAGACCCACAGGGTAGCAGAGACCTGAGAATTAGCAGATTCCCACAAGCTCCAGAATTAGTGAAAGGAAATTCAGGCTCAAAACAAGATGAGGGGCTAGAGAGATGGCTTAGCAGTTAAATGCTTGCCTATGAAGCCTAAGGACCCCGGTTCGAGGCTCGATTCTCCAGGACCCACGTAAGCCAGATGCACAAGGGGGTGCATGCATCTGGAGTTTGTCTGCAGTGGCTGGAGGCCCTGGTGCACCCATTAGCTCTCTCTCTTTCTCTCTCTACCTGCCTATTTCTGTATCTCTCTCTCTCAAATAAATAAATAAAAATAAAATATTAAAAAAAAAAACAAGATGAGGGCTGGAGAGATGGCTTAGCAGTTAAGGCACCTGCCTGCAAAGCCTAAGAACGCCCATTCAAATCTCCAGGTCCCATGTTTAGCCAGATGCAAAAGTGATGCAAGCACACAATGTCACACATGCACACAAGGGGTACACATGTCTGGAGTTTGTTCACAGCGGTTGAGAGGCTGCTGGCATGCCCATTCTCTATCTGTTTCGCTGTCTGTCTCTCTCTGTGTGTCTCTCTCTGTCTCTTAAATTAAAAAAAAAAAAAAAAACAAGATGATAGAGCAGGACACCATATAAGGTGAGTGACCCCACTCTGCCAGCCAGCGTATGGAGAGCTCAAGGGCACGGACACGTACAGAAGCATACACCACGTGCACACACACACACACACACACACACACGTGCTAAAAAGTACAATAATCATCTCCCTCATATTTTGCGCCATTCTCCTAACCAAATGCTCTTTCTATTGGGTAATCAGCCCAACTAAGACTAACCCCATGAAGGGGACACACATTTTCATTCAAAGCTGCCCAAGCAAATCTCTGCAGAGCTGGGTTCCTCAGACACAAGCTTTCTGCATAATCCAAGGAGGTGAGGACAGATGATCCATCCTGAGGCTGGTCACATGCCTTGGGCAGTCGTCTGGGATGTAATTGTGCTCTTGATCTGGCATGCCTCAAGATAGATAGGACTGTGGGACATGCGTTTGCTCAATGTTACAGAAAGGGTCTGACTGTAAGGCAAGTTCAGCCCCTCGTCCATCCAGACACACAATGCTCCCTCTTCCATCCTAAGGCTGGCACTGCTGAAATCTTGGGATCTGTCCACCTCTGAGCAGTTACCTCCCAGCTGCTAGAAAGGAACCCTCACCTTCTATTTCAAAGACAGCTGTGGGGTTTTTTTTATTTTAATTTTTATCTATTTATCTGACAGAGAGGGGTGGGGAAAGAGGCAGACAGAGAGAATGGGTGCACCAGGACCTCCAGCCACTGAAAACAAACTCCAGATGCATGTGCCACCTTGTGCATCTGACTAACATGGGTACTGGGGAATCAAACCTGGGTCTTCTGGCTTCACAGGCAAGCGCTTCACTTCCACTAAGCCATCTCTCCAGCCCCGACAGTTGTTTTTTGACTGGCACCAACAGAAGAGAGCAGTTACATAAATAATGTGCACAAAAATAAAAACCCTACTTGGCTCCGTCACGCACAGCGTGTTCCAGGAGCAGCAGATTTGTTCTCCTAATTTGCTTTGGCTGCAATTAATATTAAAACGAGGTGGCAGGGAGTAGGGACAGAGCCTGGCTTTAATGACTTGTCGCTGCAGAAAACTGAGAGCAGTCAGCAGCTGAAAGTGAGCCCTGTGACTGTGATGTGAGTGGCTGGCTCGGCACTCCTTAATGTCTGGTGGGGAGGGGGCATGCAACCATCCCTCCGCCAGCCTAACGACGTGCATCACCCCATCCGAGCTGACTCTCAGAGACATCTCTGCTCTCTCTTCATTCACCAGGTACAGAGGAGAGGCCTCCAAGACCACAAAGGAGCACGTGTCAGCGTGGTCACAGCACCCCTGGCTGGGGGGGAGGTCCAGGCAGGACATGTGTTTTGTTGACCCTTGGTCCCACTCTCCACTGCTCAAGACAAAAAGTCACCACATGGCACACGCCTTTAATCCCAGCGCTTGGGAGGCAGAGGTAGGAGGATCACCATGAGTTCAAGGCCAGCCTGAGACGACATAGTGAATTCCAGGTCAGCCTGGGCCAGAGTGAGACCTTACCTCAAAAAAACAAACAAAAAGTCACCATAGAAGTAAGGGGGCAAACACACATTATTTTGAGATAAGCTACTACAATTTATTTTTATTCATTTATTATCAATTATTATTACTTTATTGGTTTTGGTGTAGTGTCAGGGTGGCCTCAAACTCACACAGTGATCCTTCTACCTCTGCCTCCCAAGTACTGGGATTAAAGGCATGCACCACCACACCTAGCTCAATTTATTCTTTTTTAAAGAAAATTATCTTCACACTTTGGCACAGATCCTCTATCATGTGGTTGGTTTTCCCAGGGAAACCCTCTGAGGACCTGCTGTCAACAGTTGCCCTACAGTTGAAAGAGACCTGTTATGAATAACAAAAGATTTCACTCAGGTTGGAGAGATGGCTTAGTGGTTAAGGCACTTGCCTACAAAGCCTAAAGACACAGGTTCGATTCTCCAGTACCCACATAAGCCAGATGTACAAGGTAGTGCAGGCATCAGGAGTTTGTTTGCAGTGGTTAGAGGCCCTGGCATGCCCATATTTTCTCCCTTTTTCTGTCTCTCAAATAAATAATAAAATATTTTTTTAATTATAAAAAATGACTTCACTCAAGAAATTACAAGAGTTTTAGAAATCTCCAATGTCAGAAAACTATGTCAGATATAGCCAACCCCAACTTTAAGTCCACCCCAGCTTACTTACTGGTCCCCCTGAGAGCCCTTCCTTCCAGCATGAGTACTTGAGTCCTTTTGCTGGTCATGTCAGAAAATTCCACCCAGGTTGGGGGCTCAATGGAACCACTGCTTGACAAGCTACTTCAAGGCTGCACAGGAGCATTCATTAACTCAGGCAACAAAAACGTATTGGTGTCCCAAGAAATATGCTAGGCCCTGTATCTACAGTGGGCAGGGGAGGGGACACAGTTCCTGCTCTCCAATTATAAACTAGCTGGGAAGACTGGCGCAAACCAGTTTTCAGCAATCTGTGTTTTGGGTTGTCAGATTATAGAACAAGGACAGGGAGAATCTATCATAGGCTTTGCAAGAAAGTGCCAGGGAGCAGAATTGAGATAACACTGTTGATCTTTTTATAGATGGACCTCAATGGCAAAGTGCAGCCTAACTTTTTAAAATTATTTTTTATTTATTTTAGAGAGAGAATAAGACAGACATATATAGAGAGTGGATGTACCAGGGCCGCCAGCCACTGGAAAAGAACTCCAGACCTTGTACATCTGGCTTATGTAGATACCAGGGAATCGAACCTAGGTCCTTAAGCTTCGCAGGCAAGCACCTTAACTGCTCTGCCATTTCTCCAGCCCAAAGCTTTTGATTCTGAAAGAAAGCCCTCTTGATGGCCAGAAGATCATATCAGGTGCTATGGTTTGCATATGAAGAGTCCCCAAAAGGCTCACGTGTTGAAGGTAGCTTAGTCCCTGTGGTGGTTTGATTCAGGTGTCCCCCATAAACTTAAGTGTTCTGAATGCTAGGTTCCCAGCTGGTGGAGATTTGGGAATTAACGCCTCCTGGAGGCAGTGTAATGTTGGGGGTGGGCTTATGGGTGTTATGGCCAGTTACCCCTTGCCATTGTTTGGCACACTCTCCTGTTCCTGTTGTCCACAGTATGTTGGCCAGGGGGTGATGTCCACCCTCTGCTCATGCCATCGTTTTCCCCTGCCATCATGGAGCTTCCCCCTTGAGCCAAAATAAACCTCTTTCTTTTCTACAAGCTGCTCTTGGGTGATTTCTACCAACACTGCGAACCTGACTGCAACAGTCCCCAACTAGTAGATCCAAATGTCAAGAGGTATTTGAATGATGAGGGCTATGCCGCTTCCCTAAGTATTTGTCACAGTGACAAAATGACTAAACACAACAGCTGTTTTTTCACCAGGCAGGCTCCCCGCCCCCACCTTCTGGTACATCCTCCCTTCTCAGCATCCAGAAGCCCACCATAGCATATAGCTCTTTATATGAGCTCTGGGGATCTGACCTCATGTACCCATGCTTGCATGGCTAGCACTTTTTCCACTGAACCATCTCTCAGCCTTTGCAGTAAGTTTCTTCTCCCCTTCTTCTTCTCTTCCCCCTCCTTTCTTTCTTTCTTTCTTTCTTTCTTTCTTTCTTTCTTTCTTTCTTTCTTTCTTTCTTTCTTTCCTTTTGGTTTTTCGAGGTATAGTCTCACTGTAGCCCAGGCTGACCTGGAAGTCACTATGTAGTCTCAGGCTGGCCTCACACTCACAGCGATCCTTCTACCTCAGCCTCCCAGAATGCTGGGACTAAAGGCATGCATCACCATGCCTGGCTTTCTTTATACGAGCATCATTGCCAACACATGATTAATGCCTTGTGTTATGATACAACAATTGTGATGATGTCACCAAGCAATGAGGATTTTTGGGGGCTCCTTTCTAGGCTTATGGGACCACTGTTGTATATGCAGTCTGCTATTGGCTGAAACATCATCATGTGGCATGTGACTGTATGTCATACAAATACAAATTAGTATTAATATTAATATTGAAGGCTCACCTGTATTTCCAGCTTCTTGAATACTGTTGCAGAGGAATCATTTGAGCCCAAGAGTTCTAGAACAGCTTGGGAAACATAGTAAGAACTCATTTCAGAAAACAAAACAAGGGGCCTAGAAAGATGGTTCCGTGGCAGAAGGCACTTGTTTACAAAGCCTGATGGCCTGGGTTCAGTTCCTCTGTACCCACATAAGGGAGATGCACAAAGTGGTATATGTGCCTGGAGTACATTTGCAGTGGCAGGAGGCCCTTGTGTACCCATACTCTCTCTCTCTCTCTCCTTTTTGTCTCTGCTTCTTTCTTTCTTTGTGTCTCTTTCAAATAAATACATAAAAATATTTTTTAAAAGAGAAGAAAACAAGCCGGGCGTGGTGGCACACGCCTTTAATCCCAGCACTCGGGAGGCAGAGGTAGGAGGATCGCCATGAGTTCAAGGCCACCCTGAGACTACATAGTTAATTCCAGGTCAGCCTGGGCCAGAGTGAGACCCTACCTCGAAAAAAAAAAAAAAAAAAAAAAAAAAAAAAAAAAAAAGAGAGAGAGAAGAAAACAAAGCCAGGGCTTTGGGATACACACCTATAATCCCATCACTCAGGAGGCTGAGGCAAGAGGATTGTTTAGAGCTCAAAGCCAGCGAAACCCTGTCTCCACCAACAAACAACAAACAGACTAATATGACACTGTAGGGACATTATTTTACATTGAGTCTCAAATTATTTTTTTTTCAAATCCTGTCTAAAACCCATGCCTTTCCTCTGACAAACAACTTGCACAAAAGAAAGCTGAATAGCATCGTGATGGTTGCCAAGTGCCTTGCTAATGTCTGCAGGACCACCCCCAACTTGGTCCACTACATTTCCCTAAGATCTCACAAGCGCCAGCCTTCAGCCTCCAGCTTCTCTCTCTTGCCTGTGCCCTGTCCCTTTATCAGCCTTGCTCCACCCGGCCCCCTCCTGCCTCGTGATGTTCTTCAACACCCTGTGGTCCTTTTAAAGCCATCACAACCCTGGCCTCAAGTTGTCACGCACATCTTTCACTAGCTCCTTGCTCCCTGCTGTCTTTTCCATTTTCCTCAGAAAGAATCTGTTTGTGCTTTATTCTCTCCCTTCTTCCCCCATCACTTTGTCTGCCTCCTGCTCTCCTCCCTCTTCCTCCTTCTTGCTGTCATCATCCATTGCATCTGAAACTTCCAAAGTGCATCTGGTCAAGATTGATAAAGCTAAGTGTTAGCACTCCCCTCTCGGGAAAGGCATGGCAGAAGTTTGAAGAGAGACTAGACAAGAGAAAAAATAATAAAATTTAATTTAATTTAATTTAATTTTTAAAAGGCCGGAGCCATCAGCCATGGAAGCAATCATTACTGTATTCACCTGCTGTGGCCTCTTCTGTGTGAGAACCAGCCTGCTTGTCCCTGGACCCCTTTCTAGTAGGTACCAGAGCACAGGAATGAACCACACAGCCCCCGTCACTTCTCTCAAAGGGAGAAATGTTAGAAAGCTGTTTCCAAATGTGCCCAAATGCAGCACTGAGACTGAAGAAGGTCGTTTCCCATCAATGAGTTAGGTAATTCTATTTGAAAATGCATTTTCACCATGAGATTCAATCAACTTGGTTTTATTGTGGATGAAAACAGGCACCCCATAAGCATTTTTATTGTGCTGGAATTGGCCTTCGTGGAAAAAAAGGAAAATAAAATAAAAGAAAGAAAGAAAGAAAGAGGGAGGGAGGGAGGGAGAAAGAAAGAGAGAGAGAAAGAAAGAAAGAAAGAAAGAAAGAAAGAAAGAAAGAGGAGGGAAAAAAAGAAAGAAAGAAAGAAAAAGAAAGAAAGAAAGAAAGAAAGAAAGAAAGAAAGAAAGAAAGAAAGAAAGAAAGAAAGAGCCTGGCTCGGTGGTCAGGCCTTTCATCTCAGCACTCAGGAGGCTGAAGTAGGAGGATCATTGTGAATTTGAGACCAGCCTAAGACTACATAATGAATGCCAAGTCAGCCTGGATTAGAAGAGATGGAGTGAGAGAGAGAGAAACGTGCTAACCACTCTTGGTGTCATGAAGACATTTATTTAACTTCTGACTGTGCCAGTTACCCACCATGCCACCTAAGGAAAGCATCTTGATACTTTGTTCAAAATGAGGGCTGGTCAAGGGGCTGGAGAGATGGCTCAGCAGTTAAAGGCACTTGTTGATAAAGCCTGCTGGCCCAGGGTTGGATTCCCCAATACCCACATAAAGCCAGATTCACAAAGTGGTGCATGTGTCTGGAGTTCACTTGCAGTGACAGTGCCTTGGAGTGCCATACTCTGCTTGTCTGTCTGGCTCTCTCTGTCTTATAAATAAAAATATTTTTTAAGTGAGGGTTGGAGACTGGAGAGATTTCTCAGTGGTTAAAGGTGCTTGTTTGCAAAGCCAGATGCACAAAGTGGTTAAATGCGCTTGCTTGCAAAGTCTGATACCTGGGTTCATTTTCCCAGTACCCACTAAAGACAGATGCACAAAGTGGCACATGCATCTGGAGTTCATCTGCAGTGGCAAGAGGCACTGGTGCACCCATACTCTCTCGTGCGTGTGCTCTCTGTCTACTTCTTTCTATTTCTCTTTGTCTCAAATAAATAAACAAAAATATTTTTAAAAACATTTTTTAAATAAAAATGAGGGTTGGGGCTAGAGAGATGGCTCAGTAGCTAAAGGTGCTTGCTTACAAAGCCTGTCAACCTGGATTTGATTCCCCAGTATGCACATAAAGCCAGATGCACAACGTGGCACATGTGTCTACTGCATCTGGAGTTCATTTGCCATGGCAGGAGACCCTGATCCACCTATTTTTCTTTCTCTTTCTCTCAAAGAAATATTTTTAAAATTGAGGGTTAGAATACCCAACTCACAAAGCTGTGTGATGTGGCATTCACATGTAATTAATTATCATATGGCAACTTAGCTGGACCATGAGTGTCAAGATACTTGTCAGACATTACTCTGGATGTTTCTGTGAGAATGTTTTGGGTGTGTTTGGCATTTCAATGTAGTCACTTTGAGTAAAGTGCATTCTCCTTTGTGTGGGTGGACTTTGCCCAATCAGTTGAAGGACTAAATAAAACACAAACTCCAGCCTTCTTCAGCAAGAGAGAATTGTCCAGCAGATGACCTTTGAACTTTATCTGCAATGTCAGCTCTTCCCAGTTGTACAGTAGGCTGCAATACTGACAGTTTTGCGTCTCCAGCCTGCCAGCCCATCCTGCTAAGTCTGGGCTTGCCAGCCTCCATAATCACATAAGCCAGTTATAATAAATTGTAATAAATTTCCTTGTAAGAAATTTCCATCATAAATGCACATTCCATTGGTTCTTCTCTAGGGAAAACATACATTTAACTAACTCAACACCTATTGGATAGAAAGTAACATGACTGCAGTTTTTAGGGTTTTTTTAAATATTTATTTATTTTATGAGAGACAGAGTGTGTGTGTGTGTGTATACCAGAGCCTCTAGTCACTGCAAACAAACTCCAGAAAAATGTGCCATCTTGTACATCTGGCTTACATTGGTATTGGGAAATCAAACCTGGATCCTTAGACTTTACAGGCAAGTGCCTTAACCACTGAACTATCTCTCCAGCCTGGTTTTTATTTTATTTTATTTTTTGGAGAGAGACACAGAAGAGGGACAGAGAGAGGGAGAGGAAGACAGAGATGGGCGTGCCAGCAGCCTCTCAGCTGCTGCAAACGCAATCCAGATGTGTGCGCCCCCTTGTGGTCAAGTGCGGCATTGCTCCCTTGCGTCACTTTGCATCTGGCTAAACGTGGGACCTGGAGATTGGAACCGCTGAAGATTGGAACCAGCGTTTTTAGGCTTAGGAGGCAGGCACCTTAACTGCTAAGCCATCTCTCCAGCCCTTTATTTTATTTTTTATAAGTGAATCTTAATTTTTATTTATTTGAGTGAAGGAGAGAGAGTATGTGTGCAGTGGGGCCTCTTGCTACTACAAAAGAGCTCCAGACACATGCACCACTTTGTACACCTGGCTTTATGTGGATAGTGGGGAATCGAACCGAGGCTGCCAGGCTTTGCAAGCAAGCACCTTGAAATGCTGAATCATCTCCCCAGCCCAGCTTTTAGTTTTTCAAATCCTCACGTCAAACCTGTGTGCTGCTTGGTGTATTTCTACTAAGTTTCACTGAAAAACTCAGTCTTGATTATTGTTACTATTATTTTCTACTAATATTTTATTATATAGCATGTGGACCAGTACCTCTTACAAGTGTTCCACCACTGTATCCCCAGCCCTCTACTAATGTCTTTATTCCATTTTACATGTACAAAATATCTATTGCATTAAGATCTGTTACAGTTATTTCTGGTTGCTGGACAAACACCCAACCAGAAACATCTTATAGGAAGAAAGGGTTTATTTCAGGCTGACAAATTCCAGGAGAATACCATCAATGGCTGAAGAAGCTGACTTGATTCCACAGATCCATGCAGACAGACATCACCAATATGCCAGCAAGCACCAACAATCAGAGCTCAAACTGCTCTTTTTTCCCTTTAGAGCGGGACTCAAGATCCATCCCCAGTTACATACATACCTGTGGTAGTTTGAATGGATGCCCCCCCAATAGAGTCAGGAGTTTATTAAAGCTTGTAAATTATATTTCCAGCCCTGACTCGAAGAGGTGTCACTGTGGGTAGATCCTAGGGTCCGGCCTTAAGGTGTGTCTGGGGTGGATCTGGAATTCTAGCCGAAAGTATGCAGAATGCTTGAGCTCCACCTGAAGTTCCTGGAGTGTGTTTGGTGGTGGTGCTGGTGATGATACTTCCCTGCATGGACGTCTTCCACCATTATGGAACTTCCCGTGGATCTGTAAGCTTCAAATAAATTCTGTTCCTCTTATAAACTGTGTCTGGTTTGGAGGTTTATCCTAGTGACATGAAGCTGACCACAACAAAACCTCTTCCCCAGAAGGGCTCTGCCCTCTGGAGACTCAAGTTGCAATCTCAATCTTTTTTTTTTTTTTTTTTTAAATATCTTTATTAGGCCTGGAGATATGGCTTAGTGGTTAAGCACTTGCCTGTGAAGCCTAAGGACCCTGATTTGAGGCTTGATTACCCAGGACCCACATAAGCCAGATGCAAAGGGGCGGCACATGCATCTGGAGTTTGTTTGCAGTGGCAGGAGGTCCTGGTGTGCCCGTTCTCTCTCTATCTACCTGCCTCTCTCTCTCTCTCTCTCTGTCTGTCTGTTGCACTCAAATAAATAAATAATAATAAATATTTTTTTTTTTTGGTTTTTCGAGGTAGGGTTTCACTCTAGTCCAGGTAAATATTTTTATTTACTTATTTGCAAGAGAGAAGAATGACAGACAGAATGGGTGTGCCAGGGCTTCTAGCCACTGCAAACGAACTCCAGATCCGTGTGCCTTGTGCGTCCAGCTTTATATGGGTACTGGGGAATTAAACTCAGGTCATTAACCTTTGCAGGCAAGCACCTTAACTGTGCCTTAACCACTAAGCCATCTGTCTAGTCCAATAAGCTAACTCTTAGAAATAAAAACAGCCAGGCATGGTGGCGCACACTTTTAATGCCAGCACTCAGGAGGCAGAGGTAGGAGGATCACCATGAGTTTGAGGTCACCCTGAGACTACATAGTTAATTCCAGGTCAGCCTGGCCAGAGTGAGACCCTACCTCGAAAAAAAAAAAAAAAAACACCTGGGTCTATGGAGCCATGCATATTCAAACCACCATCATGTCTAAGCAAGCTTTTGTAAGTTTGCCTGACGTGGTCATTTCTAGGTTAGGATTGAGATTTCTGGATTTCAATAGTGTTTGTGGGGAGGGCCCTTGGGGAGGATGGTGTCTCACATCATAACAGGAAAAATGAAACCAGCATCTCATGAGCAATTACTCAGTGCCTAAGCCACATATGAACTAGCTGGTCCCATCTCCATCAACCACTGTTGCAGGCAGGTTCACATTGCTGGCAGAAATCACCCAACAAAGAGCAGCTTGTGGGGGAAAAAAGGGTTTATTTTGGCTTACAGACTCGAGGGAAAGCTCCATGATGGCAGGGGAAAACGATGACATGAACAGAAGGTAGACATCACCTCCTGGCCAACATCAGGTGAACAACAGCAATAGGAGACTGTGCCAAACACCAGCAAAAAAAAGCTGGCTATAATACCCATAAGCCTGCCTCCAATAATACACTACCTCCAGGAGGCTTTAATTTCCAAATTGCCATCAGCTGGGAACCTATCATTCAGAACACATAAGTTTATGGGGGACACCTGAATCAAACCACCACGACCACCATGCTGGACCATTTCTGTATCTTCCTCTGCATTTTCCCAGTTGAGGACAGGCAGGCCTAGAGAGCTTAGAAACCAACCTTGCTCAAGCAATTGATGGGCAGTTGTTAGGAATCTAGTCTGAACTCAGACACTCCTAGTGAGTGATCGAGCCTGCACCCCTTACTAGCCGTGTATGTTGGCACATCACCCCATGTCCCGCTGTCTTTGCTGGAAACGTTGTTATACAGCTGCAGTGCAGGTCAGTGGTAAAGGACTTGCTTCAGAGGCACCAGCATCACATAGAGGGAGGGAAGGAAAGGAAGGATGAAGACAGTAAGGAGGGTGGAAGAAGGAAGGAAGGAAGGAAGGAAGGAAGGAAGGAAGGAAGGAAGGAAGGAAGGAAGGAAGGAAGGAAGGAAGAAGGAGCAATAAAACAAAAGGAAATGAAGATAATCATGGCTCCAGCTCCATGAACTGTGCTAAGGGACTTAGCACAAAGCTTGGGCCTAGTTAACCGCCTTTTAATGGAAGCTGTTCTTGTCAAAGGGCAGAGCCAGGACAGAGACCAAAGTGGAGGCTGCATCCAAGCACCCTTCTCTGGCTCCTGACTCCCAGCTGTGATAGCCAACCATCCCAGTTTCCTGGGAGACGGGATATTTTCCATGCTAAAACCTGCACAGCTCCCAGCAAACCTGAGTGATCTCCTTGGGCTTCCCATTGTGGCATAGGATGCTGGAATTTTGGTTATCCATTGCCTTGCCGATCACCTCAACACTTAGTGGCTAAAACAACCACGGCCCACTTGCTCAAGATGCTGCCGTTCAAGCAGGGCTGAGTGGAAAGGCTCTGCTCTCTGTGCTATCAGATGGAGCAGCCTGACTGGGGCTGATCCTTGTCAGCACACTGCTGGATTGGTTCCTACTGTTTACACCACTAAAATCTCCCATCCTCCAAGTCTCTTGCTTTTCCCTCTGTCCAGAACCCTAGCTGGGCCTCTTTATGTAGTCTGTAAGCTCTTGAATGTGTAAATGGAAATTTTGGGTCTCTTAACGTGTAAACTGGATTTTCAAGGGTTCTAACATTGCTTCCTTGGTTTTGGTTTGGAGACAGGGTCTCCTTGTGCAGCTAAGGCTGGCCTGGAACTCTGATCCTTAGGCTTCATAGCTCCCTTCCTGTGGCCAGGACAAAACACCAGACCAAAAGCAGCTTATGGGAGAAAAGGGTTTATTTCAGGCTCATACTTTCAAGGGCAAGATTCACAGTGGTGGAGAAAGCCTGACAACTGGCTCATGTCTTCGCGCATCAGCAGACAGGGAGGAAGCAGTCTGAGTGAGCCAGCTCTGAACACCCAATGGTCTGATCAGCCCCAAATGACACAGCTCCTCCAGCAAGGCTCCACCTCCCAAAGGCCCATCAGCTGGGGGCTGAGTAGGAAGCTTCACCACAAATACTTGAGGCTATGGGAGACACTTTTACAGTCCAACCACCACATGGCTCAACCCTCCAAATGCTGCCGATACAGATGTTTACTGCCACCAGTGGGCCACCAACTTACTCTGTTACATTGGCCAAAGAAAGACACAAGTCAGCTAGGGATTCTAACAGAGGAAACACTACAGCTGTGAGGAAGCAGCCACATGTGCATTCAAGAATGGGAACCCGGGCTGGAGAGATGGCTTAGCAGTTAAGGCGCCTGCCTGCTAAGCCTAAGAACCCGGTTCCAATCTCCAGGTCCCACATTTAGCCAGATGCAAAAGTGAGGCAAGGGCAAATGCCGCACTTGACCACAAGGGGGCGCACGCATCTGGATTTCGTTCACAGCAGCTGAGAGACTGCTGGCGCGCCCATCTCTATCTGTTTCCCTCCCCCTCTCTCTCTGTCTGTCTCTCTCTGTCTCTCTCTCTCTCCAAAAATAAATAAAGTAAAAAAAGAAAGAAAGAAAGAACAGGAACCCAACGGGCGTGGTGGCGCATGCCTTTAATCCCAGCACTCAGGAGGCAGAGGTAAGAGGATCACAGTGAGTGAGTTCAAGGCCACCCTGAGACTACAGAGTGACTTCCAGGTCAGCCTTGAAAGTAGGTAGGGTTTTACTCTAGTCCAGGCTGACCTGGAAGTTACTCTGTAGTCTCAGGGTCTGGCCTCCATCTTTGCAAACAAGGTACCACACAAAAGCCGCAGATAGCCGGGCGTGGTGGCGCACACCTTTAATCCCAGCACTCGGGAGGCAGAGGTAGGAGGATCGCCGAGAGTTCGAGGCCACCCTGAGACTACATAGTTAATTCCAGGTCAGCCTGAACCAGAGTGAGACCCTACCTCACAAAACCAAAAAAAAAAAAAGCCGCAGATATCTGGTGACAGCAAGCACAGTAAGAGGGAGACATTTGCGAAGCACTGGCAAGGAATGAAGGGATCAAGTGGGCCCAGAAAAAAAAAAAGTTAGGGAGCTGGAGAAATGGCTTAGCAGTTAAGGCACATGCCTGTGAAGCCTAAGGACCCTGGTTCAAGTCTCCAGGTCCCACGTAAGCCAGATGCGCATGGTGGCACATACGTCTGGAGTTTATTTGCAGTGGCGAGAGGCCCTGGTACGCCCATTCTCACTCTCTCTCACTCTCTCTGTCTCAAATAAGTAAATAAAAATAAAATCTTTAAAAAAATTTAAAAAAGAGTGAGGTATCCTGGCTGAGGGAAAAGTTAAAACAAAGACTAAAAGCTCAAAACATCCAAGGTGTGTTTCCATAGACTTGACTGGTGCCAAGAGTGAACTGAACTGGGAGCAGAGGACTATGGAGGCCTTTGAAAGCTGATCTGAGGACCACAGCTTCCCTCTAAGGGTCTAGATGCTGAGATAGGCTGGTGGAAATGGTGTTTTAGGAAGAGTAGTATCTGGTGACCATGTTCAGGAACGGGAGGACTAGGGCCTGGGGTTATCAGAGCTGGGGGCAGAGGAGATGGGTGACTGGGGAGTTACATGGAGGGCGGGGGGGAAGGGCGGGCTCCTCTCATTCATGATTCCTGGCACTTACATCTTTTTTTTGTGATGACTGCCAAGGACGGGGAAGGAAGCACTTCAATGGAAAAGACCAGCCCAGGCCTCCTCCCTGTGTGACAGACCAGACCTCCCCATCAGGAGGTCTACTACAGTCTTTTTATGAAACAAAGGTCCAAATAGCCTTTGACAATGAGCTGGAGCTAAAGGCCATCACAGTGAAGCTAAGAGCCCTTTGGAAACCAGCAAGTATCTATAGCGATGACTATTATTTCCCTGGAATGTTCTTCATCTCCAAAATCATTCTCTGATGGAGCCAATGAACTGCCTTTCTGATTATAGTTTCTTCATGTAAGCAGGGGCCAGGTTTGTTTATTTATTTATATGCATGTGTACGTGCATACGTGTGTACCAGGGTCTCTTGCTACAAACACACACCACATACATGTGCCACCTTTTGCATCTGGCCTTACTTGGGTGCTGGGGAACTGAACCCAAGCCAAGTAGGCTTGACAAGCAAGTCTTTAACCACTGAGCCATCTCCCTTGTCCCTGGCTCAGTGCTTCTACTAAGCCCTTTCCAAGCAGAGCCTGAAGCACTCAGGAATGGGGCCACAGGGCTGTTGAGGGAGGAGCTCAGTAAAGGTGTGTTTCATCGAACATCAAGTCTTGGCCTGATCCTGTGGGGAACTTTGAAGCACAAACTACATGGGTAAGGTTGTCACCATGAGGTAATGACAGGGTGACCAACTATCCTCTTTAAAATTTAAACAGCGTTGTCTGAGCCCAGATTTGCAATTTCAAGTCAATCAGTGAGTCAGTCAGCCATGGCTTTGGGTGGCCCCTGAGCAGGGAGGAGCCAGGCAAGGTGGCACTGATTCCTCCAGGAAGGGCTCTTGAGAAGTCACATGTACACCAGCCCAGAAAGGATTTGGGAAGGCAGGGAAGGGTCTTTGATCACACCTAATCCACAGATGAGCCCCTGTGAAGCATCTTTGCTGCATCCCACATAATGTAGAGGACCCCATTGAGAGAGCATGGCCTATCTTGCCCAGGAACCCCTGAAGAGGCAGCCTCAGCTTAGGCCAGCCACATGGGGATTCCGAGAACACCTAATTGCAGCAGCGTCCTACAGACCCTGTTGGCTTCCTGCTTGTTTGTGACTCAATTAAATTAACAAACTGGTTTCCCTGCCCAGACTCTTTCAGCTGCTGGGATTTTAGCATACGTCAGTCAGGGCGGCCTGGTGTCTCCAGATGGCTCTGAGCACGCTCCACTGAACCCAATGCCAGCTCATGGCTGGGGATTCGTGTGCGTGAGTTTGTGTGTGTAAGAGAGAGAGAGAGAGTCCAGTGACTCGGATACAGAACCATGGAGGGGAGAGAATAAAATGGGATAGGCAGAAGACAAAGGAGAGGAAAGAAGGGGAGGGGAGGGGAGGGAAGAAGAGAGGACAAGAGACATGGGAGACTGAAGAACTCATATTCTTCCTCATAGAGAACCTGAACCCAGTCTTCCTGCAGGGAAACCCTCACTACTAGACCTGTCAAGAAGACAACACGTTTCAAGTTTTTCTGGGGGAGGGGATCCCCTGAGACCCATGGTCCTGGGCAACGGCAGGACTTCAGAGCTTGCAAGAAACAAATTCAATCGTACCCAGCCGTGCAGCGATGGGTACAGCAATTTATTTTAACATGCCTCTGTCAAGTCCAATGTTCACCCAAGTGTAAGAAGCTCTCTCTCCGGAAGTTCTAGTGCCTAGCCCTCCTCCTGAGACCCCACAAAGCAGGACTTTCTCAGGATCAGACACAAGCTGTGGCTGGGCGCAGCAGTGAAATAAGAAATGTGACCAGGAGAAAATGCCGCCAAGGATCTTTCAGCTAACCCGTGACAGCTCTGGAGTGACTGGTCCTCAGATCCCATCATGGAGAAAAAACACCAAAGAGATGGCAGCCTGAACCTAGCTTCAGGAGGGAGAGCCAAATGGGGAATGAAGTGGTATCAGCTTTAGGAGGGGAAAAGGAAGGAAAGAATGGAAGAGGGAAAAGAGGAGGAGAAGAGGGTGGAAGAGGAAGGTTGGGGACCAAGTGGCCCAGGTACAGGTTTCTGCTACAGCCTGGGCTGACCCAAAGATCATCAACACTGTCCAGCAGGAATGCTACTTGTCAGGACTCTGAGCCTGGGGACCAGAGTGACCAGCTTGCTGTGTCCTTAGTGAGAGGCCTGCGGCCACTTCGACAAATCAAGCTTGTTCCATGTAGCTCCAAGGGTCAGACAGGTAAGAGAGAAGAACGGACTGGCTGCAGACACAGGGTCGGGAGTGGGAATCTGTGTGCATGGGAAACAGGCCCTGTCCCGATCATGCAGCAGCCACCAGACTCCAGCCTCGGGTTGTGCCCAGAGAAGTGGTCCCTACTGTCACATTGGCTGACATCAGGAGAGAAGCCCTACCTTCAGATCAAAGAATGCCATTGGGCTGGAGGGATTGCTTAGTGGTCAGGGCGCTTGCCTGCAAAGATGGCTTAGTGCTTAGGGCACTTGCCTGCAAAGCCAAAGGACTCAGGTTCGATTCCCAAAGACCCACGTAAGCCAGATGCACATGGTAACACATGGTTCTGGAGTTCGTTTACAATAGCTAAAGGCCCTGGCGCACCCATTCCCTCTCTGTGTCTGCCTCTTTCTCTCTGTCTCTCTCTCAAATAAAATTTTTTAAAAAAGATTGTCACACAGGGTCTGCAAAAACAGCCACAAGAAACTCATGTATTGCCTGAGAACTCAGCAGGGTCCGTGTGGACCAGCAGTGGGATGAGGTGGGAAGGGTCTGGGATGCCAGGACTCCATCATGCAGGGAAAGTAGTAATACTGAACAAACAAGGCCTCTTGAGTCAGCAGACCTCTCTAAGAACTTGTCTTGACTGTCTTCTGCATTTTAATCTTTGTTCCTTCTCTCTTTCTCTGGGGCCACTGCAATGCTGGGCACCCTGCCTGAACCTTTCCATTAGCCTCCAGCTTTCCATAAAATAAAGTATTTAACTTACCCTTTTTAGATATCTAGTTATTATTTGAGAAAGAAGGAGAGAGAGAGAGACAGAGAGACAGAATGAGCATGCCAAGGTCTCCTGCCTCTGCAAACAAACTTCTGATATATGCACCACTTTGTGCATCTGACTTGACATGGGTACTGGAGAATCAAACCCAGGCAGTTAAGCTTTGCAAGCAAGTGCCTTTATCCACTGAGCCATCTTCTCCAGCCCCAAATATTTAATTTCTCTACTTGACACAGCACACAGCTGAAGTCCCTAAAAGTTAAACAACCTGTGTGGAGTCCCCAGTCAAGGGATGGGAGGCAAGATAAGAATGTAATGACTGAGGGGCTAGAGAGATGGTTCAGCTGTTAAAGGCATTTATTTGCTTGCTAGCCCGGGATTCTATTCTCCAGCAACCACATAGAACCAGATGCACAACGTGATGCACGCATCTGGAGTTCATTTGCTCTCCAGTCAGATCTGTCAGAGTGGGGAAGGTGTGAGGGAGGGAGAAAGGATCCTATGGGCAGGAGGAGCGAGCAGAGTGTTCATCAAGGACTTCCCTTGCCTTTGACCTTGAGTAGCAACCTTAGCTCTCCTCAAGATTGCCTCCTCCAGATGTCCTCAGACACCCTTATAGTAAAGAATTACAAATCGATGCAGAAGTGTCAGGGGCCTCCCTCACATTCTTAGAGGCTTCGTGGTCCAGTGCTTTCATGGTCTAAGAATACCTGCAAATGAGGAAAAAGTAGGTTTTTTTGTTTTTGGTCTTTTTTTTTTTTTTTTTCGAGGTAGGGTCTCTCTGTAGCTCAGGCTAACCTGGACTTTACTACATCGTTTCAAGGTGGCCTGGAACTCACAGCGATCCTCCTAACCTCTGCCTCCGCAGCGCTGGGATTGAAGAAGTGTTTTTCTTTTAAATTTTTAATTTTCAACTGAAGGACTTGCATTACCTTTTGCTTCATGTATGGTTTCAAGTTGTTTTTTTTTTTTTTTTTTTAAGCACAGGTGTTTTGAAAATGACAAAGAAAAATAAAAGGAGTGGTAAAAAGCAATGATAATCTCTGGTTTATTTTATTTTTGTTGGTGACAGTGCTGGCCTTTCAATGTATCAGGAGGAAAGGAAGCCCACCCAAGAGCTCTGCCCTCCCTTCTAGGAGTTCATCATCTCCAGGGGGCCTCCAGTGGGGCAGAAGTGTTCTTTCCTTACTTCTGGCTACAATTGACTCTTCCATCTCTGTTGGCAACCGTGGGAGGGGTGGGGATTAAGATGGATTAAAGGATTATATTAACAAGGACTTCCTCCAATACCCACTATGTTCAGAATTGAAATTGGGATTGGGGTTAATAGGATGTTTCTGTGAAATCAGGTAATTATTTTAGTGAGCTCCCACCAAATTCAGTGAGAAAATGGCTCTGGTTTATGAAGACACATGTATATGTCAGTGTCTTGAATGTAGAATTGATGGGGATTGCTGTACGATGAGTCTAGGTGGGTATTTTTCTTCTAGTCCTATTCATCAAATGGGTTTTGGGCAAGGTTTGAATGTCTTTGCTGAAGTTAGAGAAAGGGAAAAAATAATAATCTGAAATAAATTTCCCTAGAGCCCAGCCATTCATTAAAAACATAATAAATAACACTGTTCATTATATATGGGAGACTGGAAATCCTGTGGTGATATGTAAGATACAGCCAGAGGTTATAGGAAGGGTGTGGCAAGAAATTTCAGTGCCCTAAATTTTCTTTGTTAAAAGCAAAATAAATACAGCTGGCCTCCTCCTGGAAGAAAGAAAATAAAGAAGTTAACTCTGGTGGGATCTCCAACCCCATCACCTTTGGCCCCCATCCCCACTCTCACCTCAACATTGAAACATGAAATTAACCCTCATAACTCCTTTCCTAAACACAGCTTAGAGGGTCCTTCCCACCTGAAGGGGACTGTGAGGATGCCGCTGTCTCTGCGGCTTCAGAAGGTGGAGGGTAAAGGTTGACAAGTTGGGATGTGGTATGAAGTGAAGGAGGTCTGCGGAGGGAGGAGAGAGATCAAAGAGTCCAAAGGGTTAGAACCACCGGGGCTTATGCTAAGAACGAAGTGTTCATGGCCAAAGCAGCCTTCACTCGGTTCCTCTTGTGTCCTTGTGGTTTTGAATAGTGTAGGGCTGGGCATGTCACAAAATTGGGAACCAGCCTGACCACATGTTAGAGGCTGCTTGTAGCCTAGTGAGAGACAGAACTGGGTCAGGCCTCTGGCACAGGGGATGGTGCTGATTGGGTTATAATTAGACAGCATCAGAGAGTGGGTGGGCCTGGAAAAGAGGACCTCCTGAGCCTGTCGCATACCCAAGTCCACTCTCTTGGATATCTATACAAGGGCAGTGCCCAGGACAAACTCAGCGCCTCTAGGAGATGTGGGATGCTGCGATCAACCCCTAGGAAGACAAGAGAGAAGTATAGCATTAAAAAGCCCATAACTAGGGCTGGTGAGATGGCTTAGTGATTAGACGCTTGCCTGCAAAGCCAAAGGACCCAGGTTCAATTCCCCAGGATCCATGTAAGCCAGATGCAGGTGGTGCATGCGTCTGGAGTTTGTTTGCAGCGGCTGAAGGCCCTGGTGCGCCCATTCTCTCTGCCTTTCTCTAGCTCTCTCTCAAAATAAAGTAAATAAATAATTTTTTTAAAGCCCATAACTAATGACTAAAAGCACTTGCTGGCAAAGCCTTCCAGCTGGGGTTTAATTCCCCAGAGACCATGTAAAGCCAGACACACAAAGTGGTACATGCGTCTGGAGTTTGTTTGTAGTGGCAGGAGAACTAGGACAATTCTCTCTCTCTCTCTCTCTCTAAATATATATTTTTTGAGGCAAGCCCAACAGATTGGCCTTTCTTTTTTTTTTTTTTTTTTTTATGAGAGAGAGCAAAAGTGAGTGCGAGAGCAAGAGAGAGAGGGAGAGAGAGAATTGGTGCACCAGGGCCTCCAGCCACTGTAATTGAACTCCAGATGCATGTGCCACCTTGTACGCATGTGCAGCCTTGCTCATGTATCAACTTGTCCATCTGGCTTTCGTGGGATCTGAATAGTCAAACATGGGTCCTTAGGCTTTGCAGGCAACTACCTTAACCACTAAGCCATCTCTCGGGCCCTCTAAATATATTTTTAAATAGCCCAGCACAGGACTGGGGAGATGGCACAGTGGATAAAAAACACTTGCTGTGCAAGCATAGGGATAGGAGCAGGAGTTCCAATCCTCAGCACCCACATAGATGATGAGTGGGGATGGTGGCCCACCAGTGATCCCAGCACTGGGGAGGCAGAGACAAAGGATCCCAGAGGCAAGCTGACTAGCTAGAATAGTGGATTCAGCAAGCCCTGGGTTCAAGTGAGAGACTTCACTTCAGTAAATAAGGTAGAGAGTGATTGAGGAAGACACCAGATGCTAACCTCTGACCTGAACATGCATCTATGCACACATGCAAATATGCATACACACGTGCATTACACACAGAATAAACAAGCAAGCAAACACATACATACATACATATGGCCCAGAACCTTTGTGTGGGTTTGATTTGAGGCACAGAATCTAATGCTGAAGAAGAATCAGGGGTAGGCAGGATGGAGAGAGAGCTCAGTGGTTTAGGCACTTGTCTGCAAAGCCTAAGGACCCTGGTTCAATTCCCCAGCACCCATGTAAAGCCAAATGCACAAAGTGACACATCATTTGGAGTTCATTAGCAGCAGCTAGAGTCCCTGGCATGCCCATTGTCATTCTCTCTGTCTCTCTTCTCTCTATCTCTTTCTCTCTGCTTGCAAATAAATAAAATAAAAATATGTTTTTTTTTTAAAAAAAAAGAATCAAAGTGAGGGACATTAAGCCAGCTATGGTGATTATCTTGAAAGTAGGGCTGCCAGATAAGAACACCATCAACTTGGCTTGAAAGACAGATAAGCAGGGAATAATATATTAGAACACATATCTCTTAGGAGTTTTGTCAAATCTGGCAACCCTCACTGAATGAAAATTTCAGGCGATTTTTATTTCCCTCTTGGACTCTCTCTGGTTTTGCTAAATTATCTCATAAACAAGTATGACTTTGGTACCATGAGGGAAACATCCCAATGCTGCACGCTCTAACTCCTGAGCAAACATCAGTCTCATTGTCGGGCTGCATTTATGGACAGTCCACAGACAGGGAGGAACCCTAGAAGAGCCTGAACTCCCCACAGCCCATTTCCAGGTCCAAGACCCCCATGATAACAGCTTCAGCCTTGTACCCACACCATCATGCATCAACTCCTGTCACATCCAATTTCCTTAAAACTCTAAGTTCCCTCCCTGCTTTCCTCCCTCCCCATAAATCCATTAACTGCCTCAGAACCTTGAGACCCTAGGCCTTATAGATCTTTCCTGTCCATCAAGTCTGTCCTGGGAGAAAAAAAAAAAAAAAAAGGCCTCAGCTCCTTTGTCTGCTGATCTTAAAGATTAAGCACTCCCCACATTCTCCTGTCCCTGCCAGGGAGCACTTACAGAACCCTTACTAAGAGTCTACATATACAGTCTGCCCCTAAATATGAAGGGGGATGAGATCTGGATCCTCATGGGTACTAAAAACCCAGGGGGGTTCAAATCTTTTATGGTGCAGTATTGACAAATAACTTATATAATTCTCTGCTATACTTTAAATCATCTCTAATTTTGTGTGGGGGGGTGTTTTTTGTTTGTTTGTTTTTCAAGTTAGGGTCTCCCTCTAGCCCAGGCTGACCTGGAATTCACTATGCAGTCTCAGGGTGGCCTCAAACTCATGGTGATCCTCCTACCTCTGCCTCCCAAGTGCTAGAATTAAAGGCATGCACCACCACGCCCGACTTAATAAGTCATGTCTAAATTACTTACAATACCCGATGCAATGTAGATGCCATATAAAGAGTAGCTGTAGTTTTCCCTTGTATTAATTTTTTATTGTTGTATTACAAGTTCATACTGGTTGTCTCTCTTTTAACAATTCTGACCAAAGACTGGTTGAAACCCGTGGATATGGAGAGCTGATTATAAAATCATAGACACTGCAATTCTCAATCTTATCCCAATGTCAAATCTTTGCTAATTTCTAATCTGTTATAACTTTTTTAAATTTAAAATTTTTTAAATATGAAAGATGTCTCTATCTTCAGCTCAATTTTACTAACTTTAAATTACTATTTTTTCATTTAATAATTATTTATTTATTTGAGAGAGAGAGAGAAAGAAGAAGCAGCAGATAGGGAGCAAGAATGGGTGCACCAGGGTCTCTAGCTACTGTAAAGAACTCCAGACATATACACCACCTTGTGTATCTGGCTTTACATGGATACTGGGGAATCGAACCTGGGGCCTTGGGCTTCTCAGGCAAGCCCCTTAACTGCTATGCCATCTCGTCAGTCCTGTTATAACTCTTAAACAAAGTCTGCTTCAATATATGTATCATCTTAAAGTATTATAAATCTAGATTATATACCAGAGCATTCATCTGCATCTTGCTATTTCACTTTAATTATAAACAATCCAGTCTGGCCCTTGTGTTTATGGCTTTATAAGTGCTGGGTTTATCTTTCTAATTAGACTATAAACTGTCTTTTGCGTCACTAATACCCCTCAGAGCACCTACCATAGAGTGGGGCCCTGGTAAAAGTTTAATGATGTGTCTGACTCCACTGGGCTCAAGTCTGTTTGCTCTTTTACTTGTCACAGTCCCTCTCCTCCCAGCCCTTTCCCCACCATTAGGAACCATCACTTTTCTTAAATGAGCACTCACTTTTCTACAACATCATTTTTTTTAACTTTTTAAAATTATTTATTTAATTATTAGTGTGGTGGTTTGATTCAGGTGTCCCCATAAACTTAGGTTCTGAATGCTAGATCCCAGCTGATGGAGATTTGGAGATTTGGGAATGAACACCTCTTAGAGGAAGTTTATTTTGGGGGTACAGACTTATGGGTATTACAACCAATGTCCCCTTGCCAGTGTTTGGCACACTCTCCTGTTGCTATTGTCCACCTTATGTTGGCCAGAGGGGGGGAGTTATGTCCATCCTCTGCTCATGTCATCATTTTCCCCTGCCATCATGGAGCTTCTCCTTGAGTCTGTAAGCCAAAATAAATCCTTTTTTTCCAAAAGCTGCACTTGGTTGGGTGATTTCTGCCAGCAATGTGAACCTGACTCAACAGTAATGTTGGTACAGAGGAGTGGTGTCATTTACTGCTGGACACCTGAAACCTTGGCCTGAGAGACACCATGCAGTGCTATAAGTACAGCTCGATGGACTATTCTGGTCAAAGTTGAAAGACCTGAATCAGTAAGAACTATGGACCATGAGGTTTGCCTTATGAGGGTGCGAAAGAGCTTTGCTTGGACTGGGCTAGAAGCAGTTTGTGTGAGAGGCTTGCTGTTACGACCATGTCCTGAGAACTTGTACAGGGTCACAGTGCATAGAAATGGACTGGTGTGTGCAGAGGGATATGGCACAGAAAGAAATCTTTGGGCTGATACTGCTGCCTGTTCAGCTGCAATTTTATGAGAGATTACAACCTTTGAGATTGGGCCAGCTGACCTGCATTGAGACAACAGAAAGAATGCAGTCTTTTGAAGGGGACTGAATGCTGAAGGAATGTCCCATTCTTCAAAGATTGCTTTAAAATATATATATATATTTATTAGCAATAGACAGAGAGAGAAAGAGAGAGAGAGAATGGGTGCACCAGGTCCAGCAGCCACTGCAAATGAACTCCAGATGCATGTGCCACCTTGTGCATTTGGCTTACGTGGGTACTGGAGAATTGAGCCTCAAACCAGGGTCCTTAGGCTTCACAGACAATCACTTAACTGCTTAGCCATCTCTCCAGCCCCAAAGTCTGCTTTATTCCCCCCTGGATTAACAAATTGGCACCTTACCTGGTATTATGGAGTGTAAGAAATGCAGGAAAGAGAGGGTCATTGAATTTGCAACATGGCCTTGTGTTTTGTAAATGGCCGTGGGCAGTGTGAAGCAGGTTGTGTGCATGGAGACCCGATGGAAGGGTGAGGAGGGACAGGGGGTTGCAGTGGAGACCCAGTAGAGATGCCGGGACCATGAGATAGCTGCTAAGGAAAGCTGCTGGCCCTGGATAAAGTTTTCCAGGAGTGTGAGTAGCCTAACTGGAGAGGTGGAATTAGAACCAGAGACTTGTTGCTGGTTAGGATTGTCGGATTTAGAGACTTGTCACTGACTAGAGTTGTTGGTCTTGGAGCTACAGAGTTTGATGTTTTCCCTGGTTGTTTTAAATCTTGTATTGGTTGAATATTTCTTTGCTATGCCCAGTGCCATCTTTTGCAGTGTGAATGTTTATTCTGTGCCATTATGGGTTTTGGTGGGGACTTTTTTTTGGTATTATGGCTCACTTAAAAGAACTTGGATTATGGGAATGTTTGAACATCATTAGGATTAATAATGTGGGGACTTTGAAAGCTGGACTGAATGCATTGCATTACATTTTACAACATGTATGGTTAACAGTTTATGGGGGCCAGGGGCGGAATGTGGTGGTTTGATTTAGGTGTCCCCCATAAACTTAGGTGTTCTGAATGCTAGGTTCCCAGCTGATGGAGAGTTGGGAATTAAAGCCTCCTGGAGTTGGGGGTGGGCTTATGGGTATTATAGCCAGTTTCCCCTTGCCAGCGCTTGACACACTCTCCTGTTGCTATTGTCTACCTTATGTTGGGCAGAGGGTGATGTCCACCCTCTGCTCATGTCATTGTTTCCCCTGCCATCATGGAGCATCCCCTCAAGCCCTATAAGGCAAAATAAACCTTTTTTCCCAAAAGCTGCTCTTGGTCAGGTGATTTCTGCCAGCAATGCAAACCTGACTGCAACAATTAGACAGGGAGAGAGAGAAAGAAAGAAAGAAAGAAAGAAAGAAAGAGGGAGAGAATGGGCACACCAGGACCTCTAGCCACTGCAAATGAACTCCAGATGCATGTGCCACTATGTGCATCTGGCTTATGTGGGATCTGGGGAGTTGAACCTGGGTCCTTAGGCTTTGCAGGTAAGCACCTTAACCACTAATCCATCTCTCTAGCCCCAACGTCACGTTTAACATCATCACCACATGGACAAGTTACACCTCAAAGTTAACTGGCACATCATTCAATATCACACTTTGGCTACTAAGTGTGCCCAGAATAAACTTCCACTTACCTCAAGATGGAGTGCAGTGGACCATGATCCCTTGCTGCCTATAAGAGTGTTTGGAATGTATCCAAAAATGTCTTCTTTTCCTCATTAAGTAACACAGAGTAAACATTTTCCTATGGCCAGTGCCTTATTACTAAACACTTAGATTGCTTGTTTCCAACTTTTCTGTTAAAGGTAATGTTCAATAGCTAGGTGTATAGTCCCAGAACTTAGCAGGATCATGAGCTCACGATTAGTCTGGGTAGCAAAATGAGGCAAGATGCTATCTCAGGATTTAATACATATATATGTGTGTGTGATGGCACACCCCTTTAATAGCAGCACTCAGGGGGCAGAGGTAGGAAGATCTCCATGAGTTCAAGGCAATCCTGAGACTACAAAGTAAGTTCAAGTCAGTCTGGGCTAGAGCAAGACCCTACATCAAAGCCCTCTCCCCAAATATATATATATATATATATTTTAGGAGCTCCAATGGTGCAATAGGTTAGTGTATGGTACTTATAAGAATGTATTTTTAGGGCTGAAGAGATGGCTCAGTGGTTAAAGGAGTTTTCTTGCAAAGTCTGATGGCCCAGATGGCCTGGGATTCAATTCCCCAGTACCCACATAAAGCCAGATGCACAAAGTGGTGCATACATCTGGAGTTCATTTGCAGTTGCAAGAGGCACTTGCGTGCCAATTCTCTCTCACACTCTGTGTGTCTGCTTGCAAATAAATAACAAATAAAAATATTTAAAACATATTTTTTATTTATTTATGGGCAGAAAGAGAATGAAGGGCATGCCAAGGCCTCTTGCCATTGCAAACAAACTCTAGACACATGCACCACTCTGTGCATCTGGCTTTACATTGATACTGGGGAATCAAACTCCAGACAACCCAGGCTATGAGGCTTTTAAAACCAAGTGCCTTAAACTGCTGAGTCACCTCCCCAGCCCTTCATAAAGTTCTTGATGTCTGCTTATTTCTGTGATGTGCCTTTGGAGAAAAAGTCCTTAAGAAGAGAGAAGTGGGTAATGTACACTTTTTTTTTTTGAGGCAAGCCCAACAGATTGGCGTGTTTTTATGAGAAAGAGAGAATTGGCCTGCCAGGGCCTCCAGCCACTATAATCAAACTCCAGACATGGGCACCACCTTGTGTGCATGTGCAACCTTGCACTTACATCACCTTGTGTGTCTGGCTTACGTGGAATCTGGAGTGTCAAGCTTAGGTCTTTAGGTCTTGCAGGCAAGTGCCTTAACCCTAAGTCAACTCTCTAGCCCTAATGTTGACTTTTTTTTTTTTTTTTTTTGGAGAGACACAGAGAGAGAGACAGACAGAGAGAGAGGGAGAGGGAGACAGATAGAGATGGGCGCGCCAGCAGTCTCTCAGCTGCTGTGAACGAAATCCAGATGTGTGCGCCCCTTGTGGTCAAGTGCGGCATTGCGCCCTTGCGTCACTTTGCATCTGGCTAAATGTGGGACCTGGAGATTGGAACAGGGTTCTCAGGCTTAGGAGGCAGGCGCCTTAACCGCTAAGCCATCTCTCCAGCCCCTAATGTTGACTTTTGAGGCTTTAAATATTTATGGAAGCCATTCTCTCAGGCAGTGTGATTTATATTTATAGTGGACTCTGGGGACTTATAAAGAATGAGGAGGGCCTTGGGGTCCCCTGGCTTCTTCCAGCCCCTCATTGGGGGTGGCAGGCAACAACAGCTTCTTCTTTGAGCGCCATCTACTATGGTGTCAGATTCTAAGTGCTGGGTACACTCTAGAAGAAGAAACCAAAGGCTCATAGCCACTATTTTCCTACCACAGAAAATGCCTTCATCAGCCTTTCCTTATGCAACTTTCCCTCCTCAGGGGACCCCTATGTCCAGCTCACCAGGAAGTGCTGCAGGGCACAGAGTGGTCTGTGCCCTGGGGAACTTCTCATCTACTCAGAAATGACTAGCCTAAATTCCACTGCAGGAACAACCAAACAAAAGCAGAGCTAAGCTTTTGGCAGAGCATGCAAGCAGCGTAAAATGCTGGGCTCAGTGATGTGAAAGCTCAGGAGAGAAGTTGCATTGTTGGAACTTTGCAGATGCATCAGGAGCCCTTGGACAAGCTCCAGTCTCGTCCCTCCATTTTCTGACTGCAGATGCTGGTGTCCGAGAAGGAAAGGGAGAGAGTAAAATACACACCCTTCATGTGGGGACACACCTCTGTCAGAGGCAGGAAATACTCAGAGACCAAATGCATGGGAGAAGAAAGACAAGCTAGGAAACACAGCATTAGAATCATCTCAGATATTTACAAGAAAAACATCCAAAAATAGGGGGGCTTGAGTTCTGGAGATTTGAACTCAAGCAGTCGAAGGCCCCCTAAAGCTTTCACGCCTGCACAGAAAGCACACTTGTCTGCTGAGCCATCTCTCCAGCAAACTTTTTAAAATATTTTACTTATTATTTGAGAGAGAGGAAAAGGCAGATAGAAAGAAAGAATGGGCGTGCCAGGGCCTCCCGCCACTGTAAACAAAACTCCAGACTCATGTGCCACCTTGTGCTTCTGGCCTACGTGGGTACTGGTGAATCAAACCTGAGTCCTTAGGTTTCACAGGCAAGTGCCTTAATCTCTAAGCCATCTCTTCAGCACTAGCCCACTTTGAAGACCATTTAAATGTTTCTACTTTTGCCAGGTGTGGTGGCACACGCCTTTAATCCCAGCACTCAGGTAGAAGGATTACCATGAGTTCAAGGCCACCCTGAGACTACATAATGAATTCCAGGTCAGCCTGGGCTAGAGCGAGACCCTACCTCGAAAAACCAAAAAAAAAAAAAAAAAGTTTCTACTTTTATGCAAATGACATAAATATACATAATTTGAATTTTCTTATTTGCATTATTATTGTAAATTAAATTTACATTATAGTTTTTGTAAAGCCAACAATTTCTGGGTTTCTTCTAGCAAACAGAAGCCCAGTATTCACCGCCTCAAATTTCACTTTCCAGAAGCAACCCCTTTTAGACTCTGTGCCGATTACTTTGGTATTTACGTGTATGTTGCTAGGTGATATCCCTGGGTTGTGGTTTCTGCTGCTCCCTTAGCTGTCAACTGATGATTTCCTATGGCCGGTCTCCTCCATGCTGTCCCAGTTTTTCCTTCCCAGGGTATTAACATCGTGTTTGGGTCAGGTCCACGTTACTCTCTGCATCATTACAGTTAGGTAAACTCTATGGTTGACCCATGCTCTAGCCTGTAGTTACTTTGGCTCCCCTCAACTTTTATTTTTTATGAAAATGGTCATCATAAGGGGCTGGAGAGATGGCTCAGCGGTTAGGACACTTGCCTACAAAGCCTAATGACCAGGGTTGGCTTCCCCAGCACTCATGTAAAGCCAGATGCACAAAGCGTTTGCAGTGGCAGGAGGCCCTGGTGTGCCCATTCTCATTCATTTTCTTGCTCTCGCTCTCTCTGCTTCTTTCTCTCTCAGTGTGTCAAATAAATTAATTAAAATATCTTTTAAAATAGTCACCACGGTTTCTTGCTTACGCGATAGATTGTCATTGTTGAATTAGTGAATTAGTCGTCTGTCTTCTCTCAAGAGAACATACCCATCAGTCTTTCTAGTGATTTCATCTTTGTAAGAAAGCTCTCTCAGGACCGTCTGGACTGCCTCCCCCTTTTAAAAAGTATTTTTATTTTTATTTATTTATTTGAGAGAGAGAGAAAATGGGCATTCGCCAGAACCTCTAGCCATTGCATACAAACTCCAGACACATGCGCCACTTTGTGCACATGGCTTTATGTGGGCACTGGGGAATCGAACCTGGGTCCTTTGGCTTTGCAGAAAAGCACTTTAACTGTCAAGCCATCTCTCCAGCCCCATGGACTGGCCCCTTTCTATCATATTCCTCTTGGTCTCTCCCTTCCCTATTGTCTGGGTTGAGGGTTTAGTTTCCTACACCCCAGCATTGTCTTCCACTAGGTCTACTGTCTCATTTCGATGAAGTGCATCTTTTTAATAGCTTCCAAAAAAAGTGCATGAGAAATACATTTTTCAGACTTTGATTGTGTGAGAACATCTTGGTTAGTTGCATAACTGAGCAGAGAATTCTCGCTCGGAAACAATTTTCCTCCACAATTCCAAAGACATGACCTTCTTCGTTTCAGTGCTGCTGTTGGGTAACCTCCTGCCATCCTGATTTGTGATCACTCTTCTTCCCACTCCTTGGTAAGTAACAGCAGGATTGACTGGAATCCGGTCTTCTGGATTTTTTTTTTTTTTTTTGGAAGCAAGCCCACCAATAGACTGACCTTTTTTATGAGAGAGAGAGAGTTGGTGCACCAGGGCCTCCAGCCACTGCAATCGAACTCCTACATGTGCGCCACCTCATGAGCATGTGAGACTTTGCGCACTCGTGTCACTTTGTGCAGCTGGCTTATGTGGGACCTGGAGAATTAAACATGGGTCCTTAGGCTTCACAGGCAAGTGCCTTAACTACTAAGCAATCACTCCAGCCTTCTTTTGAAATGTCTAATTGTGCACTCCTGAGTGAGTCCATAAGGACTCCCATGGCCTTTTCATGCCAGGAAGTGTCTCGGGTCTGGGAAGTTCATAGACTAACTTGAGTTCCTCTCCTCTGCTTTCACTTCCTTTCTCATACTTCAAGGAGGCTCTATGCTTCATTATCAGAATTCCTAGACTGATGTAAGTATCGTCTCTTTTTAGATCCATTGTTGACCTGTTTATAGCTTTTTACTTTGCTTTCTCAGAGTATTTCTTCAATTTTAACTTCCAATATTTTCAAATTTACTCTCATACAAAATTATTTCTCTCATAATTTTTTTGTTGTTTTTTTTTTTTTTTTTTTTAGAGGTAGGGTTTGACTCTAGCTCTATGTAGTCTCAGGGTGGCCTCAAACTCACCATGATCCTCCTGCCTCTGCCTTTCAAGTGCTGGGATTAAAGGCGTGTGCCACCACACCCGGCTTACAATCATAATTTCAATTGCAAAGAACTCATTGTGTGGGGGGATGTGTGTGTGTGTGTGTGTGTGTGTGTGTGTGTGTGTGTATAAATAGATAACTAAGATAAATTATATAGAGAACATACCCATCAGTCTTTCTAGTGATTTCATCTTTGTAAGAAAGCTCTCTCAGGACCGTCTGGACTGCCTCCCCCTTTTAAAAAATATTTTTATTTTTATTTATTTATTTGAGAGAGAGAGAAAATGGGCATTCGCCAGAACCTCTAGCCATTGCATACAAACTCCAGACACATGTGCCACTTTGTACACATGGCTTTATGTGGGCACTGGGGAATCGAACCTGGGTCCTTTGGCTTTGCAGAAAAGTGCTTTAACTGTTAAGCCATCTCTCCAGCCCCATGGACTGGCCCCTTTCTATCACATTCCTCTTGGTCTGTCCCTTCCCTATTGTCTGGGTTGAGGGTTTAGTTTCCTACACCCCAGCATTGTCTTCCACTAGGTCTACTGTCTCATTTCGATGAAGTGCATCTTTTTAATAGCTTCCAAAAAAAAGTGCATGAGAAATACATTTTTCAGACTTTGATTGTGTGAGAACATCTTGGTTAGTTGCATAACTGAGCATAGAATTCTCGCTCGGAAACAATTTTCCTCCACAATTCCAAAGACATGACCTTCTTCGTTTCAGTGCTGCTGTTGGGTAACCTCCTGCCATCCTGATTTGTGCTCACTCTTCTTCCCACTCCTTGGTAAGTAACAGCAGGATTGACTGGAATCCGGTCTTCTGGATTTTTTTTTTTTTTTTGGAAGCAAGCCCACCAACAGATTGACCTTTTTTATGAGAGAGAGAGAGTTGGTGCACCAGGGCCTCCAGCCACTGCAATCGAACTCCTACATGTGCGCCACCTCATGAGCATGTGAGACCTTGCGCACTCGTGTCACTTTGTGCAGCTGGCTTATGTGGGACCTGGAGAATTGAACATGGGTCCTTAGGCTTCACAGGCAAGTGCCTTAACTACTAAGCAATCACTCCAGCCTTCTTTTGAAATGTCTAATTGTGCACTCCTGAGTGAGTCCATAAGGACTCCCATGGCCTTTTGATGCCAGGAAGTGTCTTGGGTCTGGGAAGTTCATAGACTAACTTGAGTTCCTCTCCTCTGCTTTCACTTCCTTTCTCATACTTCAAGGAGGCTCTATGCTTCATTATCAGAGTTCCTAGACTGATGTAAGTATCGTCTCTTTTTAGATCCATTGTTGACCTGTTTATAGCTTTTTACTTTGCTTTCTCAGAGTATTTCTTCAATTTTAACTTCCAATATTTTCAAATTTACTCTCATACAAAATTATTTCTCTCATAATTTTTTTGTTGTTTTTTTTTTTTTTTTTTAGAGGTAGGGTTTGACTCTAGCTCTATGTAGTCTCAGGGTGGCCTCAAACTCACCATGATCCTCCTGCCTCTGCCTTTCAAGTGCTGAGATTAAAGGCGTGTGCCACCACACCCGGCTTACAATCATAATTTCAATTGCAAAGAACTCATTGTGTATGGGGAGTGTATGTGTGTGTGTGTGTGTGTGTGTGTGTGTGTGTGTGTGTATAAATAGATAACTAAGATAAATTATATACTTCCATATAAATATAAATATATTTTATAGCTGTATAAATCATGGGGTTGAGGAGGTGTTTTTTTCTTGTTCTATGTAGCAGAGTCCCTAAGCAACTCTATTTGTTTGCTTTGGTCTCTATTGTTCATATTAAAAGATTTCTTTAGGGCTGGAGAGATGGCTTAGCAGTTAAGGCACTTACCTGCAAAGCCAAAAGACCTAGGTTCGATTCCCCAGGACCCACGTAAGCCAGATGCACAAGGTGGCACATGCACCTGGAGTTTGTTTGCAGTGGCTGGAGGCTCTGGCACACCCATTCTCTCTCTGTCTCTCTTTCTATCTGCTTCTTTCTCTCTCACAAATAAATAAATAAATTAAATAATTTTTAAATTTTATTTTATTTATTTATTTAAGACAGAGAGAGGGTAGAGAAAGAGAGACAGAGAATGGGCATGCCAGGGCCTCTAGCCACTGCAAACCAATTCCAGACGCATGCGCCACCATGTGCATTTTACATGGGACATGGAGAATCAAACCGGGGACCTGGAGAATCAAACCGGGGTCCTTAGGCTTTCACAACAAACACCTTAACCGCTAAGCCATCTCTCCAGCCCCCAAGAAAATGATTTTTTAAAAAGATTTCTTTAGGGCTGGAGAGATAGCTTAGCGGTTAAGGCACCTGCCTCCTAAGCCTAAGAATGCTGGTTCCCATCTCCAGTGGTTCCAATCTCCAGGTTCCATGTTTAGCCAGATGCAAAGTGATGCAAGGGTGCAATGCCACACTTGACCAAAAAGGGGCGCATGCATCTGGATTTTGTTTGCAGCGGTTGAGAGGCTGCTGGAGTGCCCATCTCTATCTGTCTTCCTCTTCCTCTCTCTCTGTCACTCTCTGTGTCTTTCTCCAAAAAAAAAAAAAAAGATTTCTTTAGATGTCTGATAACTTTTGTCTATGTATGTAATTTTTTTTCTTTTGTTATTCAAGGAAGGGTCACACTCTAGCCCAGGCTGACTTGGAATTCACTGTGTAGTTTCAGGCTGGCATGGAACTCACAGTGATCCTCCTACCTCTGCCTCCCAAGTGCTGGGATTAAAGGCGTGGGTGACCACGCCTGGCTAATGTATATAATTTTAATAAAAAGAAAAAAAAAGAATTCCATAAGTCCTGTTATGTGTCAGGTGGTATTTTATTGATTTCACATTTGCAGTTTCATTTAGTCCCGTACTAATGCTATGCAGTAGGAATGTTAATGGGGAGAGCTTTGGGCTCAAGGGGAACTTCTCAAATGCACCTTGATGAGTCTGGGTGCCCTTGTGAAATGCCAAAGTCAGTGTCTTTAGGTCTTTGGGGGTTGTCATGTTATCCACGGGGATAATAATACCAAATTCCTGCCTGAAGAGTGAAAGTCCACCTAGAAGATGGTCAGGTGGAGTGGGGAGATGGGGACCTCAGCGTCCCCTATTCTCTGCAGTTCCTGCCTCTCCCATGTCTTCTTCCAGAATGGAGGAGAGGCAGTCCTCCTGTTGCAGGCTCAGGGAAGGAATCTGGAGATGAGACTGTTTCGTAAACAGACCTTCAACCAGTTCTAATTTTAGTTCCTCTTACCCTCACCTCCACTTCTAGAAATGCCTGGTGCTGCCAACCCTGGTGCCTTCTGGGGATTCTGGCTTCCAACTTGGGTTGGTTTCCCACATTCTGTACTGTTGGCTTAGGATTCAATTTCCTCTCTCCATTTTCTTGGATCTACTAAGCAAATTACCCCTTATCTAGTTGCTTTGCGGGTTTCCAATTTTATTGCTGTTTTGTAGTCTCCAATTTCCCCTACTCATGTGGGTTTGTGCCTTAAAAAGTCCTTTTACTGGCGTTCTAAGGGGATTTCAGGAAGGATTGGAATCAAATGTTTTCATCTTTATACAAAACTCCCTGCTGTTCAAGTTCTCCCTTCCTTTCTCATCTATTTATTCTTCTACCTAGAAATCCCCATAGTAAGGACAGAGAAAAGGGAAATTAGCTCTACCCTGGAATGCAGTCTTCAGTAACAGGGCAGCCTGGCCTTGAGCGTAGCTCAGTGGCAGGGTGCTTGCCCAAAACCAGGCAGGGAAAACAAGGTAGACATTAGTTCCAGAATAGCATATTGCACGGTAGCGTGATTTTAATCTCGATATTACAGGACTGAATAAAGTCTCGGTTTATAAGATTACACTGAGCTGGGCATGGTGGTGCTCGCCTTTAATCTCAGCACTCTGGAGACAGAGGTAGGAGGATCGCTGTGGGTTCAAGGCCACCCTGAGACTACGTAGTAAATTCTAAGTCAACCTGGGCTAGAGTGAAGCCCTACCTCAAAAAATCAAAAAAGAAAGAAAGAAAGAAAGAAAGAAAGAAAGAAAGAAAAAAAAAAAAAGATTATACGGAAAACTCAGCATTTCTTCCATACAGGTACCCCCTACAAAGATTTCAGAATTTTCAGGGAATGACGAGATTTGAACATAACATGGCAGTAATTAAAGGGAGGGAGAGCTACTTCAAAGATTTACCTAAGCTGGTAAAACAGCCACAGTGCCACACTGAGTCCTGCAGAGGGGATAGCCTTTCAGTATAGGCCACTGGCACCCCAAGTTTTGTGGAGCTCAATAGCAGCCTGTGGCCAGGTGTCTGGCAGGTACGCCACTCTTTCTTCATAGGCCTTTTGTAAATTACCACTGTGTATTACTTTCTTGTTTCTTTTTTTCAAGGTAGGGTCTCACTCTAGCCCAGGCTGACCTGGAATTCACTATGTAGTCCCAAACTGGCCTGGAACTCATGCTAATCCTCCTACCTCTGCCTCCTGAGTGCTGGGATTAAAGATTTGTGCCATTATACCCAGATCCTTTTTTCATAATGTGGATTAAAATAATATCCTTTAAGCTTGGGATGCAGGTCAGTGGTAGGGTGTGTCTAGCATGCACAAGCCCTGGGTTTAATCCCCATTATGAATTTAAAAAAGAAACAAGGGCTGAGGAGATGGTTCAGTAGTTAAAGGTATTTGCTTGCCAGGCTTGAGGGCCTAGATTCCATTCCCCAGCACCACCCATGCAAAGCTAGATGCACAAATTGGCACGTGCATCTGAAGTTCATTTGTATTAGCACTAGGCTCTGGCATGCCTATTCTTTTTTCTCTCTCTCTTACAAATAAAAAATAATAATAATAAAAATAAATATTTTTAAAGAGAGGAAAATTGTCCTTTAAAATAATGATTCTTAACTCCACTTGTGGAGCACATTTATCAAAAGAACTTTAAAGAGTAAAAACTCACAGTGCTGGAGAATTGGCTCAGCTATGAAAAGTGCTTGCTTGTACAGCCTGATGACCTGGGTTTGATTTCCCTGTACTCGTGTAAAGCCAAATGCACAAATTGGCACATGCATCTGGAATTCATTTGCAGGGCTGGAGAGATGGCTTAGTGGTTAAGGTGCTTGCCTGCAAAACCAAAGGACCTAGGTTCAATTCCCCAGGACCCTTGTAAACCAGATGCACAAGGTGGAATTCGTTTGTAGTGGCAGGAGACCATGACACACCCATTCATATGTGCTCTCTCTCTTTCTCTCTCTCTCTCTCTCATAAATAAATAAATATTTTTTTCAAAGAAAAAAATAGCCAGGCATGGTGGCCCATGCCTTTAATCCCAGCACTTGGGAGGCTGTGAGTTTGAGGTTCAAGGCTAGCTTGAGACTACATGGTGAATTCCAGGTCATACTGGGCTTCCTTCTAGAAATTATAGGCAACATTGAACATTGAATGTCACTGTTCTTTCTCTCTCTCTCAGGAGAACCACAGCTTTCATCATATTCTCATAAGAAAACTTCATAGCATTATATAAACATTTGTTTGCTTTCTATCTTGCCCACTATAATAAATGTGGAAACTTTGGACATTGTCAGTGCCCACAAGACACAAACAATTTTTCTTCCAGCATTAAACAAATATTGGTTAAACGGATGAAAGAATGGCTACATGAGAGGAATTCCAAAGCCTCCTTCTTGCCAAAGGCTAAAGCCACTCTGGAACCTAGTGTGGGGGAAGCCCAAAGGCACAGTGCTGGGCTGCAGGCTGGGGAAGACAGGGTGGGTGGATACAGAGGCCGCTGATGGTGATGCTGTCCTGACCCTAGTCACTTGCCAACACTGCGCCATTTGGGGGTATTTTTCAACAAACACTTCATTCAGACAGCTGGGATGGTGTGCCTCTCTGCCTTTCTTTTTAACTAATCTTATCAAATGACAAAAGGGGCCCTTTATCTCTTAAACAAACACACACGCACACAGCTTGTCCTGCCCCAGGAAAGGACTGACCCGTGACTTTGTCCCACAGCACAGGCACAGATGCTGCAGCCACAGCCCACTTTGCCAGCCTCCAAGCTGGCAGGAATGGTGTGTGGCAAGTACCGTGATGGTATGAATGAAGTAGAAGTGATCCAGGAGAATCGCGAGGGAAGACATTTGACGGACAGCTCACAGCCTAGGAATCCCATCCCCTGGAGAAATGTAATGTTAAGGGGACTGAGGCTGCTGCCAGACCACTGGAGAAGGTGGTGGTGACATAAACCAGATCACTTCCTCTTTCCTTCTCTCCTGGCTTTTCCCTGATCCAGCTAATCTTTCACTTACTATTCTTACAGAGCTCTCAGGGATACCCCTGTCTCTTGAGCACCCACCCTGGGGTACAGGACTTGGGATGGAGTCACATGTGGCAGAAGAAGAATTGGATGACATGTGATTGCTCAGGAGTCGCAGTGACATGAAGTGGAAGTATATGTTACTGTGAGTACAAGGGCCCAGATACATGGCAAAAACGAAGGGGTTTGTGAATATAAAGCTGACTTCAGGTGCATCAAAGGGGACTCGGCGGCTTGATCTTGTCAGAGGAGCCCTTTCCAGCAGGATGCTCTTTGGCAGGCTTGAGGAAGCAGCAGCCATGATGTGGACAGGGTTACATGACAGAGGCAGGGGACAGTCTTTGGGACTTCTAAGCTGTGAGATCTATAGCCACTGAACTTGGCCAACAGCCAGAGTTCAGAAGGGGTCCCAAGCCTCTTCTTGAGATGAGATGGAAGCTAGGCCAGCACCATGGTTTCCCCCTGGCGAGGCCTGGAGAAGACGTTAACCCTCTACACTGTACACTGAGCCTATAGCCTCCCATTGCAGAAACCCGATCATCATCTGTCACTGCTCATGTGCTGGTCTGTTGCACAACAAGAGTAAATATATGACACTTAACATGCACTAGGGCCTGCATTTAGTCCCCAGCATCAGAAAGAGGAGGGAGGGTGGCTCACACCTATTATCCCAGCACTCAGGAGGCTGAGGCAAGAGGATTGCCATGAGTTTGAGGACAGCCTGGACTATAGAGTGAGACTGTTTCAACACCTTCCCCCCTCCCACCCGCAAAACAAGAGACAAAAAGATAGAAAGAGAAAATGACTCCATGCTTAAAGTTCGTTTCAATTTAAGAGTAACCAATGCTTCAACCACATTGTGAGCATGGTTGGGGGAGGGGGTAGGCCTCAAGCTAAAGTGCTGGTGTTTGTTCCTTGGGACCACTAACTAGCTGAGTGAAAATGGGCAAGTTGCTTAACCTCTCCTTGCTTCAGTTTCCCCACCAGGGATGCTGACGCGAGCATCTCTTAGGGCATTATGAGGAATAAATATTTTAATATTAATATCTATCAGGCACCTGGAATAGGGCCTTGTATTTAGTAAGTTCTGAGTAAATGTTACCTTGCACTTACTTTCGAGTTATGAATGTGGTAGATACCTAGAAGACACGGAAGGCTCCTGAACTGGCTGTTCTCCACCCCCGCCACACACACACACCCTGTCTCCTTCCTCCCTCCCTCCCTCCCCTCTCCTTTCCTCTCTCTCTGATGCTGGGGACTAAATGCAAGCACTAGCACATGCTAAGTGCCACATATGTTTTCTCTCTCTCTCCTTTGTTTTGTTTTGTTTTGTTTTGTTTTGTTTTGTTTTTTTTGTTTTTCGAGGCAGGGTCTCCCTCTACCTCAGGCTGACCAGGAATTCACTATGTAGTCTCAGGGTGGCCTCGAACTCACAGTGATCCTCCTACCTCTGCCTCCCGAGTGCTGGGATTAAAGGTGTGTGCCACCACACCCGGCTCCGATTTCTCTTGTTGTGAAACAAACCAGCACATGAGCAGTGGCTTGGACAGATGAGTTGTTTTCTCATTATAATCCTATCAGGTCACACACAGTAGCTGTCAAAAGTGCTCACTTTCTTGTTTGTTTTTGAGACAGTCTCACGATGTGGGTCATACTGGCCTTCAATCCTCCTGCTTCGCCTCCAGAGGGCTTGGGTTACAGGTGTGCCTCACCACAACTGGCTAAAAAGTATGTTTGAATAAAGAACTTCTTTGCCAGGAGTTTGGCTTCTGGCCCAGACCCACAACTCCTTGGCAGAAACTCTCTTTTTAAGCTGTATGCCATGCAGAACCTAGGAGATTCAGCTGAACTCTCTCCCCAAGTCCACGCAACACTGAGTTTTTAAAAAATAATTTTAAAACATTTTAATTTATTTATTTAAGAGAGAGAGAGAAATATGCAGAGAGAGAAAATGGGCATGCCAGGGCCTCCAGCCACTGCAAATGAACTCCAGATGCAGCAGCATCTTGTGCATCTGGCTTACGTGGGTCCTGGGGAATTGAACCTGGGCTCTGTGGCTTTGCAGGCAAGTGCCTTAACCATTAAGCCATCTCTCCAGCTCCTCACACACTGAATTTTTAAAGGGAGCTTTGCAGCCAAATGTGACCATCACTGATGGTGCTGGCTTCTTCTGTTCCAGTCCCAAGGCCAGTGGTTTTCTAACTTACTAACCATGGAGCACAAGCAGGCTGGGCAGCCACACCATGTCCCAAATGAGGTCTCACAGTTTAGTAACAGGCTCATCAGAAAGCAGTTTTGTTGTCCTCTTTACGAGAAAAAGAGGAACCAAAGCATGTGGCTTAGAGAAGCTTTAAAAGTTGTGAAACCCAAAAACCAAAAAAAAAAAAAAAAATTGATGATAATAATAAACCAGTGTGGTGGAGCGCACCTTTAATCCCAGCACTCAGGAGCCTGAGGTAGGAGGATTGCTATGAATTCCAGCCTGAGACTACATAGTGAAGTCCAGGTCAGCCTGGGCTAACACGAGACCCTACCTCTAAAAACCAAAAACCATGGGGCTGGAAAGATGGCTTAGCGGTTAAGGCACTTGGTTGCGAAGCCTAAGGACCCCGATTTGATTCTCCGGGTCCCACGTAAGCCAGATTCACAAGGGGGCTCACGTGTCTGGAGTTCGTCTGCAGAGGCTAGAGGCCCTGGTTCTCCCATTCTCACTTTCCCTCTCTCTCTTTCCCTCTCTCTATCTCTAATAAATAAATAAATAAATAAATAAATAAATAAAATCTTTTTTAAAAAACCCCAAACCAAAAAGAAACAAAAACAAAAATTGGGAAACCATGTTCTAATCCCATCTTTGTCCCTCTCCAAGGGACAAGTCACTCCATTTTCTGCATGTTTCCTTCTTAGTCTGGAGCTGGCATCTATACTCTCTGATACTTACCAGAGCACAACAGAATGTCAACCATGGCATTACCAGAAAGTGACCACAGGCCTTACAGTCATACAGTCAAAACAAATACCTATTCAGGGCTGGAGGGATGGCTTAGCGGCTAAGGCATTTGCCTACAATGCCAAAGGTCCCAGGTTCGATTACCCAGGACCCACGTTATCCAGATGCTCAAGGAGGCACACACATCTGGAGTTCGTTTGCAGTCGCTGGAGGCCTTGGCACGCCCATTCTCTCTCTCTCTCTTTCTCTTTCTCTCTCCCTCCCTCCCTCCCTCTTTCTCTGTCAAATAAATAAATAGTTTAAAAAATGTATCCATTCATTTGTCCATACATGTCTGTATACTTCATCACCTCAGCAGCATACAAGCTGGGGGATGTCAGTGCTACCCTAGACAATAAGCACTTTGGCTGCCAGGCAGGGAGAAACTGAGCCAAAGGAAGGGGAGCACCAAGGTTCTAGTGTTTTCCTTAAATTCTAGGAGGGATAGATTTGGAAATGTAAATTAGTGTTCATAGGAAGGCAGCATAGAAAGACAGGGACTCACTCCACAGACTGACTGGAGCCTCTGGCCCCTGACATTCAAGAATTTTATCACCACTAACATTTGTTTAAGGCCTTTCTCCCTTCCTAGCTCCAAATGTGCAATTTTCTAGGAATCTCACCAGAAAAATCCCTTGATATTACAAGGACATGCTCTAAACCCTTTGTGAAGCCCTAGTGGCTTCTACTTTTACCTTACAGATTATTATCTCATCCAAGGCCCCTCCAGAGCCACCCAATAATCTCTCTTATCAAAAAGAGAGAAAAGGGCCTGGAGAAATGGCTTAGTGGTTAAAGTACTTGCCTGCAAAGCCTAAGGACCCATGTTTGACTTTCCAGATTCCACATAAGCCTGACGCACAAAAGGTGAGGCAAACACAAGGTCACACGAGCCCACTAAGTGGTGTAAGCATCTGGAGTTCAACTTCAGTGGCTGAGACCCTGGTGTGTCAATTCTCTCTCTCTCTAAAATAAAAAATAAATAAAAGAGAGAGAGAAGGGGGGGGAGTAACAAATGTTTCTTAGCAACCTTTTGAGACATAAGTTGAGAGTCACCAAAATGGTACGCATGGCTACTGCTAAACCGCTTACTATGACTCTCCCTTGCAGAGCTCGCTCAGGTACAATTCTTTCCTGAGCACCTCTCTTTCTATTTTAACAATTGTCGACTCTGCTTCATGTTGGGCTCATTCTGAAATTCTTTCCTGTGTGGAAGCCAAGGATCTGGTTTTACCTGCCTCAGTCCCTGGAAGATTAAGGGACTTCCTCCTCTCCTCTGCTGTAGGCAACAACGTGGAGCTGAGCCTCCACCCCTGCAGCCACTGGCGACAGGGGCTGGGGAGTGAAGAATTTAACCATGTCTACAGAGAGTCCTGTCTTTGGCTGCCTCTGGGATTTAAGTTCTAAAGCCCTTGAAATGCCAGGCCTGGTAGGAAGGTTTTTTTTTTTTTTTCTGGGTCCCCTGGGCCATTCCATATAGTGAACCTATGGCAGAAGCTTTGGGTCAACAGCATTAACTCCACATCCAGGGGGCCTGGAAACTGGGTCTAGCCACACCAGCAGTCAGCCATGTGACGGCACTCGAATGAAGGCTTTATGCAATGAGGCTTGGGAGAGCTTCCCTAGTTGGCCAGACCTTGTGTATGTGTCACACGCTGTTGCTAGACAAAGTAGCACTGTCCCTCACCCCACTGGGACACGATGAGGAGTTTTCTTGGTAGAGAGAGCTTCCCAGCCCTTGGCCCTGCATGCTGCTCCTGGCTGATTTTAAACTGTGTCCTCTCACTATAAAAAACTACAACTGTGGATTTGACACTCAGTCCCTCTAGTGAATTCCACAGCTGAAGAGTGGGCTTGGGAACCCCCCAAACCTGCAACTATAGGGTGGTCTTGTGAACTGTTCCTATAGGATCCTTTCCTGTGGGTATAGAAGAAGGGACAGTGAGGAACCCCAAGGGGAAGGGACAGACTGAAAAAAAGAACGATTGATTGATCGCCATTGTCATTGCCCTGTGTGACTTGTTTACAAAAGAGAATCAAGAGTCCAGGGAATGAAAAACCCATATAAGAAATATGACTGTCTCCCCACTTCTCTTGATCCCCCAAGTGTGAGTGTGGAAAGCAGAGAACAACAACGACAAAAATCTTTGGGCTGGAGAGATGGCTTAGCAGTTAAGGTACCTGCCTGCCAAGCCTAAGAACGCCCGTTCGATTCTCCAGGTCCCACGTTTAGCCAGATGCAAAAAGTGATGCAAGGGCACAGTGCCGCACTTGCACACAAGGGGGCGTACACATCTAGAGTTCGTTAACAGCAGCTGAGAAGCCGCTGGCACGCCCATTCTCTCTCTCTCTCTCTCTCTCTGCCTCTTCCTCTCTATCTCTGTCTCCCTCTCTCCCTCTCTCTCTCTCTCTCTCTCTCAAATAAAAAAATCTTTGCCTCAACTGGTTTCTGCACAAAGGAGGCCCTAGCCCTCTGTCCAGCGAGGAGATAGCCATCTGGCTCAAGTCTGAGTGTTCCTGAGAAAGGTAGGTATCCCAAAGAGCCAACAGACTCACCTGAGGTGGTGTGGAAAGTGTGGGGAGCCAGAGCAAAGGCAGCAGGAAGAAGAGGGTGGTGGAGGGAAGCCAAGGAGATGACTGGTCTCCGTAGTACCTCTGTCTCCCTCCCAGTGCTATATGTCAGGTTCTGGGTTTGAGAGAAGGGGCCCCAAACAAACTGTTCCTTGGGCTCAAGACTTTTATTTAATGCCAGGAGAAAATGGCGTGATTTTAAGCAAAAGAGAAAGAGCTCTGGAACCCTAGTAAGAGGACCGAGGGGGCTTTAAGGGTTTGGGGTGAGAAGAGGAAGGAAACTGCACTACAAGGGAGGGGTCTTGCCCAGGTTGTGCCTGGGATAGTGACTGAGGGGCGAGAAGATAGTCTTTCCCCTCAGCCCAGGTATCATGAGGCTTACTCAACGACTGGAACCTGGAACAGTAGGTCATTCGCAAACCCCAGACCTAATCTGAGAATGGCTGGTGGGAGGAGAGAGACCGGAGCCAGGAGGGAGGGAGAGGAGACAGTTCTCTTGAAATTTTACTGTGATCGCAAAAACAGAAGACATATTTGGATGAAACTCTGTAATGTTAAACCCATAAAATTGTACAAAACATATTCCAAAAGACGGAATACCACAGGATAGTATTATTAGTAATAATAATAATAAATGCTGAGCATCTATTGAGCATGTGCCAGGCACTATTCTAGTGCTTTGCATGTATGGACATTTGGAACTCACAATAGCATTGTCATCTCCATATTAGATATGATGACAGTAAACAGCTTTCCCACATTCACTGATTAGTGGCAAATCTGAACTTTAATTCTATTTGCTTAGCCTCTTAACTTCTATGGGTCACACTTAAAACATTTGAAGAATTTTGACGCAACAGACCACAATGAAAACCCACCTAAGTTCCAGCAAGAAGTGGCTGAACTGAAGGCAGGTGTGATGGTGCATGCCTGTAATCCTAGCACTTGGAAATAAATGCTTTTAACACTACGCCATCTCCTCAGGCCAATCCCAGCACTTGGGAAGTGGAGGCAGGAGGATCAGGAATTTCAGATCATCCTCTGCTACATAGTGAGTTCAAGACCAGCCTGGGCTACATGAGACCCAGTCTCAAAAACCAAACCAGGGGCCTGGGGAGAAGTTAAAGGTGCTTGCTTGCAAAGTCTGCCAGCCAAGATTTGATTTCCCTCTGGCCACATAAAGCCAGATGCACAAAATAGTGTCTGGAGTTTATAGCAGCCAAAAGGCCCATTCTTTGGTGACACACGTCTTTAATTTCAGCACTCAGGAGGCTAAGGTAGAAGAATCGAAGTGTGTTTTGAGGCCAGCCTGGGGCAACAGAATGAGTTCCAGGTTAGCCTGGGCTAGAGCAAAGTACAATCTCAAAAACATCCAACCAAACCAAACCAAACATCACCCTTATAGTCAACAGCCGATCATGGCGCAGTTTCAAACTCAAGTTTCAGGCCAGAAGCCTGCGAAGGACAAGGCTGAGGTGTGAGAGCTCTAAAGAAGATGTATGTTGTGCAAGCTCAAGACAAAATTGGAGGTCGGGGGGGTGGTGTGGAGAGATTGCTTAGTGGTTAAGGCACTTGCCTGTGAAGCCTAAGGACCCAGGTTCAACTCCCCAGAACCCATGAGTTCATTTGCAGTGGCTGAAGACCTTGGCTAGCCTGTTCTCTCTGTTACTCTTTATCTGCCTCTCTCTCTCAAATAAATAAATAAGTAAATAAAATATTAAAAAAAAAACCTGGAGGTGGGATTCCAGAAGAAGATTGAACATGAGGACATGAAATGGTGATGAAAGCCAGCCTCAAGCTTCCCAAGAAGCTGGTGCTGGCGGAAAGGCCCAGTCAAGTAGAAGGGAGCCAGGCCAGGTGTGGTGGCACACGCCTTTAATCCCAGCACTCAGAGGCAGAGGTAGGAGGATCACATAAGTTCGAGGCCACCCTGAGACTACATAGTGAATTCCAGGTCAGCCTGGGCTAGAGTGAGACCCTACCTCGAAAAATAAAAATAAAAAATAAAAAAAAAGAAGGCCACAGCCTCCAAGTGGTCTTCCTAAAGACTCAGGTCACCAAAGCCAGCACCACAGTCCCTGCTATACACCTCATAGGCCACACCACAGGGAAGATGACCCAGCCCTGGATCTGGGTGGCACCTGGGACTTCCTTGAGTAACTGATGGGGAATCTGCAGCTGCAGGGCCATCTTCTCCACTTCCCCCTGCATGCTGAGGATGGCCTGTTGAGCTGCCCCTGTACCCTCCTGTGCCAGGTCTGCCCTGTCTCCACGGGTGTGACCCACAGGGGTAAGCCTAACTTGCTTGTCCCTCCTGCCAACTCATGACTCTGAACAGTCCAGGCGAGCTCCACTTGTTTCCATGAAGGCCTGTCCCATCCCACCATGGTCTCCTGGGCAACTGTCCTTCTGACCCTCTACCCTGCAGGTGGCCTTGAACTCACAGTGATCCTCCTATCTCTGCCTCCCAAGTGCTGGGATTCAAGGCGTGCACCACCACACCCAGCTGAAATGGATAATTTTATAAGAAAAAAAAAAAGTGAACTAAAGCTCCTGAGAGGGGCTGGAGAGATGGATTAGTGGTTAAGGCATTTGCCTGTGAAGCCAAAGGACCCAGGCTAGATTCCCCAGGACCCACTTAACCAGATGCACAAGGTAGCATATGCATCTGGAGTTCATTTACAGTGGCTAAAGGCCCTGGGGTGCCTGTTTTCTCTCTCTGCTGCTATCTCTTTCTCAAATAAATTAAATTAAATTAAATTAAATTAAATCAAATTTAAAAGATAGTTAAAGTTCCTGAGAAGCAGCTGCACATACTTCAAACTTCCTACAAGGCCTTTGAGCTGATAGAACTTCTGGGATTGTGGAAAGATGGAATGGTGCAAACTCAGAGCCAAATTATCTGGGGTATCTTTAAACACCCCCCAATAACCATTTATTGCCCATCTCTGTGTCTGACTTAACATCCTTGTGACTCTCAGGTGATCAGGTGAAACCTTTTTGGTATGTACTAACAGACCATTAGCTTCTACCAGCCCCAAGGCTAAGAATGTCATCAGATAACATTTGAAGTCTACAGCAAGTATTTCCCTGCTTTGCTGTTACCTACCTACTTGATGTTTCCACCAATACATTTGGAAAGTGCCTTGGTTTATGACCTTCTTTTGTTCTGTAATTACAGAAACAATAACATTGCTGGGCATGGTGACACAAGCCATTAGTCCCAGCACTTGGAAGGTTGAGGTAGGAGAATCGCTATATGTTTGAGGCCAACCTGGAGTAACAGAGTAGGTTTCAGGTAAGCCTGGGCTAGAGTGAGGCCCGGCTTCAAAACAAAACAAACAAACAAACAAAAAAAAAAACCTGGCGGGAGAGATGGCTTAGTGGTTAAGGCACCTGCCTGCCAAGCCTAAGAACACCTGTTCAATTCTCCAGGTCCCACGTTTAGCCAGACACAAGTGTGCAATGCCGAGCTTGCTCACAAGGGGGCACACGCATGTGGAGTTCGTTCGCTGCAGCTGAAATGGCCCTGGTGCACCCATTCTCTCTCTCTCTCTCTCTCTCTCTCTCTCTCTGTGTGTTTCTCTCTCTCTCTCAAAACAAAAATACCAAACAAAAAAACAAAACAAAACAAAATTCATGAAATTATTAACACATTGGGACATGGAATTTGGGGTAACTTAAATCTCTGTTCCCAGGCCATGATCAATCATGCTTGGCTCCAAAATAAACTATCCCTCATTCTCTTTGAGGTAAGAGCTGTATGTTTTGGGTTGACAAAACAAATTATTCCAAATGAATTTCAGAGCTGCAGAGACAGCTCGGGGAATAAAGCGCTTGCCAGGCAAGAACGAGGATCTTCAGCACCTATGTAAATGCCGGGTGGCATAGCGACCCACGTCTAATCCCAACACACAGGAGGTAGAGATGAGGAGTCCCTAGGGCAGTCTAACTAGGCGGACTCACTGAGTCCTGGGTTCAGGTGAGAAACCCTGCCTCTGTAAATAAAGTAGAAAGCAATAAAGAAAGACACCCAACATCAGCATCTAGTCTTCACCCCCATGTGTGCCCATACTCATGTTAACCTGCATACACACATAACATGTGCAAAAATGAAGTTTTAAAAAGAAGGATACAGGGCTGGGGAGATGGTTCAGTGGTTAAATGTGCTTGTCTGCTGGCCTGTGTTCAATTCCCCAGTACTCACATAAAGCCAGAGGCACAACGTGGTGCATGCATCTGGAGTTTCTTTGCAATAATAAGAGACCCTGGCATGCTCATTTAGATTCTCTCTCCTCTCTCTTCATCCCTTTTTTCCTTCTTCCCTCCCTCTCTCCTTGCAAATAAATAAGTATAAAACATTAAAAAATAACTAAGCTGGACATGGTGCACACCTTTAATCCCAGCACTCCTGAGGCAGAGGTAGGAGGATTGCCATGAGTGTGAGGCCACCCTGAGACTATATAGTGAATTCTGGGTGAGCCTATGCTAGAGTGAGACCCTACTTTGAAAAACTAAAAAGCCAAAACAAAAAGTAAGACTTCACATGCACAAATCTCATTCATGCTTTCTTTGTTCCTTTGCCCACTAGATAATGCCTAGTGTCTGCTCAGGCGTGGAAAATGGGTACATTCGTATGTTTGTTAGCATAACATTTTATAGGGGGAGGATTTGTCAAATTCATTAAGCTTAAAACATGTACACTTATTGGCAAAGCCATTTCTGGAAATGTCACTTGTAGCTTCCCCAAACTGGAAACAACTCAAATATCTATTGGTAGGGCATTTTTATTAGTTTTCTTATTGCTATAACAAAATCCTGACAAAAGCATCTTCAAGAAGGAAGGGTGGTTTATTTTGGCTCACTTTTTGAGGACAGTCTGTCATGACAGAAAAGGCATGATGTCAGCAGTGTGGAGCGGTTGGTCACATCACATCAGCCGTCAGGACACAGAGCTCATGGAATGGCACCACCCATCTTTCCCTCTCCAAATAACTCAATCTAGAAACTTCCTCGCAGATATGTCCAGACTTTTGCCTCTTAGTGGATTCGAGGTTTTGTCGAGTTGATAGTTAATATTAGCCATCACAGATGAGGCAAATGAGGGCACATTTATCACCACACTAAATGTCGATTGTCTGCCATATGATGAAGCTTGGGTTCTGTTGGAGGAAATGCAGAGCAAATAACCAACCCAATAACCAGCCACTCAAGGTTTGTGAGAAATGCTTTAAAGGAAATAAATATGGGAGGCTGGTTAGCTCAGGTGGTTAGAGCATGCTAATAAAGGAAATAAACATGATATAGATCAGAGCAAAAGTTGGCAGAAAGAGCATGGGCCAAGTCTGCCCACCACTTATTTTTGTATCACTTGTGAACTAACAATGATTCTTTTATTAAAATTTTTTAATTTATTTGATGAGGAGGGGGGCATATAGGGAGAATGGGTATGCCAGGGACTTCAGCCACTGCAAATGAAAATCCAGACAAATGTGCCAGCTTGTACAATTGGCTTATGTGGGTCCTGGGGAATGGAACCTGGATCCTTTGGCTTTGCAAGCAAGCGCCTTAAGTGATAAGCCATCTCTCCAGCCCCTAACAATGATTCTTATATGTTTAAATAATTGGAGTCTGTGGTGGTTTGATTCAGGTGCCCTCCATAAGCTTATGTATTCTGAATGCTAGGTCCCCAGCTGGTGACAATTTGAGAATGGGAGCATCCTGGAGGTGATGTATTGTTGGAGGGTGGGCTTATGGGTATTACAGCCAGCTTCCCCTTGCCATGTTTGGCACACTCTTCTGCCACTGTTGTCCACCTGATGTTGGCCAGGAGGTGATGTCCAATCTCTGCTCATGCCATCATTTCCCCCTGACATCATGGAGCTTCCCCTCCAGTCTATAAGACAAAAATAAACCCTTTCCTCCCACAAGCTGCTCTTGGTAGGGTGTTTTCTGCCAGCAATGAAAAGCTGACTACAACAGTAAAATTGGTACTGAGAAGTAGTATCATTACTGCTAGAAACAAGGCAGAATGGCTTTTGGCCTTTTGCAACTGATTTGCAGGAGGCATGTGGAAAGATTTGAAACTTTGGCCTAAGAGACATCTTGCAGTGCTGTAAGTACAGCTTGATGGACTATTCTGGTCAGAGTTAAAAGACCTGAATGCAGTAAGAACTATGGACTGTGAGGTTTGGCTTATTGAGGGTGAGAAAGAGCTTTGCCTGGACTGGGCTAGAAGCAGTTCGTGTGAGAGGCTTGCTGTTATGCCTGTGTCCTGAGAACTTGTGCAGGGTTGCATTTCATAGAAATGGACTATGGGTGTGAGCAGAGGGCTATAGCACAGAACAAATGAAATCGTTGGGCCAAAACTGCTGCCTGTTCAGCTGCAATTATATGAGGGATTACAACCATTGAGATTGGGTCAGCTGATCTGTACTGGGACAACAGGAAGAATGCAGACTCTTTTGAAGGTGCCTGAGTGCTGAAGGAGTGTCCTGTTCAAAGTCTGCTTTATTCCGCCCCCCCTTGGATTAACAAGTTGGTAGCCCACTTGGTGTTATTGGGTATAACAAATGCAGGAAAGAAAGGGTCATTGAATTTTGAGAATTGGCCATGGGCAATGTGAAGCAGGCTTGTATTACCTGGGTGGAGGCCTGATGGAGCCATGAGGATGAGCCTTGGGTTGCAGCAGAAACCCAATGGAGATGTCAGGACTATGAGATGGCTGCCAAGGAGAGCTGCTAGCATCAGATAAAGTTTTCTGGGACTGTGAATAGCCTAGATGGAGGGGCAGAATTGGAACTCCAGAGACACATCACTGGTTAGAATGATTGGACTTATAGACTTGTCACTGACTAGAGTTGTCAGACGAGGAGCTACGGAGTTTGATGTTTATCCTGTTTGTTTTAAATCTTGTATTGGTTAAATATTTCTTTGCTTTGCCCAGCACCATCTTTTGTAGTGTGAATGTTTATTCTGTGCCATTATGGTTGGTTTGTTTGTTTGTTTTGTATTATGGTTCAGTTAAAAGACCTTAGATTATGGAAATGTTTGAACATCATTGGGATTGATAAAAGCTACAGGGACTTTCAAAGTTTCACTGAATGCATTGCATGTTACATCATGTATGGTTATCAGTTTATGGAGGCCAGGGGTAGAATGTGGTGGTTTGATTCAAGTGTCCCCTATAAACTTATGTGTTCTGAATGCTAGGTTCCCAACTGGTGGCAATTTGAAAATTGGAGCCTCCTGGAGGCAGTGTATTGTTGAGGTGGGTTTATGGGTGTTATAACCAGCTTCCTTTTGCCATTGTTTGGCACACTCTCCTGTTGCTCTTGCCCATCTGATGTTGGCCAAGAGGTGACGTCCACCCTCTGCTCATGCCATCATTTTCCCCTGCCATCATAGAGCTTCCCCTCCAGTCTGTAAGCCAAAATAAACTCTTTCCTCCACAAGCTGCTCTTCGTGAGGCGTTTTCTGACAACAATGTGAAGCTGACTGCAACAGAGACAAAGATGAATATTATCTGACGGCATGTGAAAATTATATGAAATTGCACATTTCAGTGTCTAGAAATCGCACCCAACTAGAATGTAGCCATTGTATTTGTTTGCATGTTGTCTGCTGTTTGCACTGCAATGGCAAACACGAGCCATTTTTATAGTGACTATCTGCTCCACAAAGCTTCAAATATTTGCCACCATGCCCTTTGCCAGGAAAGTTTGCTAACCCTTGTTTTTTTTTTTTGTTTGTTTGTTTTTTTTAAATTTTTGGAAAGAGACACAGAGAGAGACAGACAGAGAGGGAGAGGGAGACAGAAAATGGGGCAGCCAGTCTCTCAGCTGCTGTGAATGAAATCCAAATGCATGCACCCCCCTTGTGGTCAAGTGTGGCATTGCACCCTTGCTTCACTTTGCATCTGGCTAAATGTGGGACCTGGAGATTGGAACCAGTTCTTAGGCTTAGCAGGCAGGCGCCTTAACCGCTAAGCCATCTCTCCAGTCCTGTTGTTATTTTTTGAAAGAAGTAATTCAAAATGGTGGGCACAAGAGAAAGGAAAACGTTATGTCCATTCACAATGTGTACACAAATAAATTTCCATAGTAGCATTTTGCATAAGAAGCCAAAAGTGGAAAAACCAAATGCCCATTACCAGATGGATAAATAATAAGTGAATAAACAAAACATGGTAATGGTATATGGTAGAATGTTACCTAACCATTAAAAAGAGTGAATTAGGGCTGAAGAGATGGTTCAGCAGTTAAAGGCATTTGCTTGCAAAGTATGTTTGGCCCTGGTTTGATTCCCCAGTACCCATGCAAAGCCAGATGCACAAAGTGACACATGCATCTAGAGTTCATTTGCTATGGCAAGAAGCCCTGGTGCACCTAGTTTCTCTCTCTCTCTCTCTCTCTGTGTGTGTGTGTGTGTGTGTATGTGTCTCCCCCTCTCTCTGAGTAAATAAGTAATAATTATTTTTATTATTTATTTATTCGGAGAGTGGGGGAGGGAGAATATGGTGCCCCAGGGCCTCCATCTGCTACAAATGAACTTCAGATGCATGTGTCACTTTGTGCATCTGGCTCTCTGTAAGTACCAGGAAATCAAACCCCAGTTGTTAAACTTTTCAGGCAAGTGCCTTAACAGCTAAGCCATTGCTCCAGCATATATATATGGTTTTTTTGTTTGTTTGTTTTTGAGGTAGGGTCTCTCTCTAGCCCAAGATGACCTAGAATTCACTATGTAGTCTTGGGCTGGCCTTGAATTCACAGTGTTCTACCTTGGCCTCCTGAGTGCTGCGATTAAAGGTATGCACCACCATGACCAGCCGTAATTTTTTTGAAAAAGGATGATGTAAGCTACAACATGGATTAACCCTGAGAACTTTATGTTAAGCAAAAGAAGCCAGTCAGAAAGGACTAAAATGTGTGTGACTCCATTGATGCAAAATGAGAAGCAGTGAAATCTATAGAGACAGGCTGTAGATTGGCGGTCAGTTGCCTAGGCCTGAGAGCTGAGGCAGGTGTGGGAGTACTGTTCATTGAATTTGTGATAATTTTCTACAGCTGATCGTGGTGAGAATTACAGCCCTCTGTGGATACACTATAAACAACTGATCCCACTTTCAATAGAATTGTGTTATGGCATGTGAAAGATATCTGATAAAACTGATTTTTAGGAAAGGAATGGAAGGTATGGATGGGGTTAGAAACTACTTTAGATTGAGTTTCAGCAAAGGCATCTTCGAGGAAGTAAAACTAAAATTAAGACTTCCGAAGAGAGAAGAGCTGAAGAGCCAGGTGAGGAATGTTCCATACAGAGGAAACAAGAGCAAAAGTCCTGAAGCAGAAGGAAGCCCGTCTTGTTCCTGACACAAGGCCGAGTTTGGCCGCAGCTTCCCATCCTAGTGAGACAACATGATGTCCCAAAGCAGGCAAAGGAGAGATTTCACAGCCCTGTGAGCTCAAGGCAGGGCCTTGGGTTGTATTTGAAATGCAATAAAGAAAGCCACTGGAATGTTTGAAGCAAGAGAATGACACATTCTGGCATGTGTGTTTTTTTAAATTTTATTTATTTATTTTCAAGCAGAGAGAGATAGAGAGAAGAGAGACAGAGAGAGAATGGACACACCAGGGCCTGTAGCCATTGCAAACGAACTCCAGATGCATGTGCCCCTTGTGCATCTGCCTTATGTGGGTCCTGAGGAATAGAACCTGGGTTCTTTGGCTTTGCAGTCATCTCTCCAGCCTTTTTTATGTATGTACATACATGTGTATGTATGTATGTATGTATGTATATGTGTACGCATGTATGTATGTAAGAGAGAGACAGAAAATGGGCACATCAAGGCCTCTTGCTATTGCAAATGACCTCCAGATGCATGTGTCACCCTATACACCTGGCTTAATGTGGGTACCAAGAAATCAAAGCCAGACTGTCAAGCAAGCGTCTTTAACTGATGAGCTGTCTCCCCAGCCCTGGTGCACGTTTTAAAAGGCGGTGGGGCACGAGTATGGAGAGCAAGATGAAGAAGCACACAGCCATGGGTAGAGATAAAACTGGCTTGGCCTACTGTCTCCCAGCCTCCCCTAGTGTTAATGCCTGCGTAGTCATGGAACGTGATAAGAACAGGAAGGTTGGCATTGGTCTAATACTGTCAGTTCAACTTCAGACAGTATGCAAGATTCGCCAGCTTTGCTCAGATCCTCGCTTACACTGTCCGAGATCCCACATTACATTTGTTACATTACATTTGTTTCCTTCCAGTCTGTAATTGTTCCTTGGTCTTTCCCGGAATGACCCATAGGTTTGGCTTCACCAGCTGAGGAGCATCATTAGCAGTTATGGACGAAAGCACCTTTAACCTCTGAGCCACCTCCTTGGCCCAACAATTATGAAAAAGACTAGGCTTCAACAGAGGAAGGGGGCAGACCTAGAAGGGTGTGATGGTTAATCTTGATCATTAACTTCACTGTATTTGGAATCCAGAGAATGCCTCTGGCTGGGTCTGTGACATTTCCAGGAAGGACAGACTGAGGCACAAAGACCCTCCCTCAGAATAGATCTGGCAGTGGCCCACATGGAACAAGGCAGCAGGGAAAGTAATCTCCTTGCTACTGAGGGCCCCTTTCCCATTGTTGCTGCTGTCGCCTCCACCAGCAGGACCTAGCTGCTTCAGCCTGCCAGTTACTCTCCAGGCGTCCTGCAGGCCGTCAGCACCAGCACTCAGGGACTGCTGCGACATCCATCCTCATGGACTGATCAGCTACTGTCTCTCTGCATCTGCCGCGTGCAGACAGCCCTTGTTGGACGACCCAGCCTGTATCATAATGAGCCAATCCCCTTTGCAATATATATTCATTCTTTCCATTCTGTTTCTCTAGAGAAGCCCAACACAGAACATGAGTGAGCTCTATTTTGGAATATTATTGCTATGGTTTGAATGTGCTCCCGGCCCCCGCACCCCATAAACAGCATGGGTTAGAAATATAATCTTCTCTGCAGCCATGCTGAGAGGTAGGGCCTAAGAGGGAGCATTTAGCTACTAGGGTGCCACACTCATGAAGGGGTAAATGTCAATTTTAATAAGACCGGAAGCTGTGAATTCACTCTTTTCCTCACTCTCTTGCCCATGATGTGAGGCTCCTAAAAGGCCCTTACCAGAATCCAAACAAATGCTGGTACCATGTTCTTGGACTTCCCAGCCTTCAGAACCAGGAGCTGAATAAATCTCTATCACTTATAAATTACTCAGTCTGTAGTTTTCTTTTTTTTTTTTAACTTTAAAAAAAATTATTTATTTATTTATTTGACAGAGAAAGAGGGGGGAGAGAGAGAGAGAGGGAGAGAGAATGGGCACACCAGAGCCTTCAGCCACTACAAACAAACTCCAGACTCATGTACCCCCTTGTGCATCTGGCTAACGTGGGTCTTGGGGAATCGAACCTGGGTCCTTTGGCTTTGCAGGCAAATGCCTTAACCACTAAGCCATCCCTCCAGCCCTGTCGTTTTTCTTTTTTTTAATTAATTAATTTATTTGCAAGCAGATAGAGAGAGGTAGAAGAAAGAGAATGGGCACACCAGGGCCTTCAGCCACTGCAATTGAACTCCAGATGCATGTGCCCCTTGTGTATCTGGCTTATGTGGGTCCTGAGGAATTGAACCTGGGTTCTTTGGTTTTGCAAGCAAACACCTTAACTGCTAAGCAATTTCTCCAGCCCAGTCTGTAGTTTTCTATAATCGTGGCACAACATTAACTTAGACAATTATGTTTTATATTGCCATTATGAATCTAAGTAAATATGTCAACAAGGCATGTAAAGCAAGGGACGATGGTATAAAAAGCATGTCCCATCCATCTTAAAATGACGTATATGCATATAATTATATATATTTACATATTCATGAAATAATTTTGGAAGGATATCTACAAGTCATGTTTTTAAAATATATTTTTGTTAGATTTGAGAGGGACAAAGAGGAGACAGGGGAGAGTGAGCATTAGCATGCCAGGGCCTCCTGCCCCTGCAAACAAACTCCAAACACATGTACCACTTTGTGCATCTATCTGGCTTTATGTGGGTATTAGGGAATTGAACCCAGGCCATCAGGCTTTGCAAGATAATGCCTTTAACCATTGTACCATCGCTCCAACCCCCAAAGTCAGTTTTGTGTGGGGATAAGAACTGTGTAACTTAGCTGAGTACATAAGAGAGGATTTGTTATTTTGTAGGTATTTATTTACCTTTTTTTTTTTTTTTTTGGAGACAGACAGAGACAGAGACAGAGACAGAGAGAGGGAGAGGGAGACAGATAGAGATGGGCGCGCCAGCAGCCTCTCAGCTGCTGCAAACGAAATCCAGATGTGTGCGCCCCCTTGTGGTCAAGTGCGGCATTGCACCCTTGCATCACTTTGCATCTGGCTAAACGTGGGACCTGGAGATTGGAACCGGGTTCTTAGGCTTAGCAGGCAGGCGCCTTAACCGCTAAGCCATCTCTCCAGCCCTTTATTTCTTTTGTATAATGTGTTTGCACTGCCTATCAAAAATTAACAATAATAGTAACTAATAATAAAAAACTTAACTGTCCTACTGAAAAACTCGTTCGTGGTTGGTGCATGGAGGCCATGGAAAGGGCAGCCTCTCAGGCCCTGAGGGAGGAGAATGCCTGGATCAGTACAGATCAGCCCCACTCAAGTTTAGAAGTCACTTGTGAATTCCACAGGACATGAGATTGGCGAGTACATTGTAAAGGTGAAGTGGAGGGGGGGTCATGGCTGTCAATAGATAACAAGTGGTTAACTAGGGGTATGTTTCTGTAGTATCTGCCGGCAAGCAGATACTGAGTTATGTTTGCCAAGTACCTGCAAGTGAGCAGTTCTGATACTTCCTTGGTCTTTTCCTCACTCTGCCACAAGCTAGCTATGACCATGGGCAAGAGCCTCACAGAGAAGCAACACACTCCCAAATCCATTGTCTTATTTAAATGTCTTCTGCCGGACCCAGGGCATGTGTGGACAAATCACCGCAGAGCAATAAACTGAACCAAGGCTAGCCAGAGAATGAGAGAGCGTGGCAAGGAGCACACAGCAGAGGTGGGCGAAGCCTCTCGAGAATTACCATATCCTGTTTGCTGTGGGAGCCTTGCCAGGCTTTGCCAGGCTCCAGTGAATCACGGAATGCTCCCAGCACAGCTCACCACACAGATGGCGCGCTGGGGGCCCAGGAGAGCCTTGCTGGGCGGTACATCACTACTGTGCTAAGCCCAGTAAACATATGCTTAATTAGGCTAGGGTGTGTTGGACTTCCATGCACAGATAATTGAAATCAGTACAGGGGATGGCTGGTTTTCATCTTGATTTTCTTTAAAAAAAAAATGAAATATACATGTCTGGATAAGTGAAGTTTTGGAGAGTAAACTGTGCTAACCTTATAGTTTCCTATGGTACATTTCACTTTGCAGAAAACATTTTTGACTAAATCACTACCCTAGAGTCTCTTCTTATCCTATGTTGTCTAATAGAAGTATTTATCATTTTTTTTATCATGCTTCTTTTTTTTTATAAAGAAAACATTTGTAAACTACATAAAGTAGGGCTGGAGAGATAGCTTAAAGGTTGCTTCTGTAAACAAGTTCAAGGCTTGATTCCCAGGACACGTAAAGCCAGAAGAAAACATTTGTAAATCTGCCTTTTTCTCTCTCCATCTGTCACTCTCAAACAAATAAATAAATAAATATAAACAAATATATATATATATGAGAAAAAATAAAATTTGGAACTGGGATGATGGCTTAGTGGTCAAAGGTGCTTGTTGCAAAGTCTGCGGGTCTGGATTCAATCCCCAAGCAGCCACCCCAAGTAAGCTGGATGCAAAAACTGGTAAAAACATCTTGCATTCATTTATAGTGGCAAGAGGCCCTCGTGTACACACATGCACGCACATTCATGAGATACTAGGTTCAGTGGTATATATGTATAATACCAACACTTTGAAGGCTGAGTCAGAAAGATCCTAAGTTTAAGTCAGCCTGGGCTACATAACTGGGACCCTGTCTCAAAAACAAAAAGTAAAACAAACAAAACAAAAATTTATGAAGAAAAGAGAAAAAGAAAGAAAAGCCAGATTATAATCTCAACACTAGGTGACTGAGGAAGGAAGGTGACAAGTGAAAGGAAGAAAGGAAAGGAGGGAAGCAAGAAAGGAGGGAGGGAAGGAAAAAAGGAGGGAGGGAAGAAAAGAAAGAGGAAGAGAGGGAGAATTAAGTTGTATTTTGCTATAGTAAGAAAAAGGAACATCATTGAGGTGTAATATTAGACTGATTCAATGATAAGCTCCCATCAATATACTATGATATATATATTTATATATATCATGAACTCCTCCTGCCTGGTTAGTGGGATCCTAAGATTCCCCAGTGAACAGTGTTGCTATCTCCTTTGGTTTAAGCAAGCTAATTTTTACTTCTTAGCAGCCGACCTGCAGACAGGCTCAGCTCTGCAAAGGCCCCCTTGGAGGCACCTGGCCTCTTGGGATTCTGGGTTGGCGTTCATTGCTGAGCCCTTTAGGCTCAGCAATTTATCTCTAGATGCTTCTGCTTCTCCCCACCCCACTTGTCAGTACTGTTGCCTGCCTACTGAGCATTTTGCTTTGCTAGACTCAGGGAAGTCACATAAAACCAGGAGGCCACAGTCCGCATAACTGCCCAACTCCTGACATACCTGCTCTAGCCCCCTCTCTGCTCCAAGTACCCAAAGGAAAGTGAGCTCTGGCCCTCATGCCCTTGGCTCCCCCAAATTCTTTGGAGGCTGAAGTACCTTTCTGGAATTTATGGGGAAGAAAAAAATAAGGATCCTGACACCTGACCTTCTTGAACTACAGGCTTTCTCCTTTGTTGAAAGCAGAAGTCTGCTTTGGACTCGCCACTGTCTCTTTACCAGGCTCTAGTCCCTAGATGGGCAGATCTCACAGTCCCACCAGCATAGGCAGAAGTACTTCCACAGTGGAAGGGACCAGAGGCTCTGAGTCATTCTGGATCGGTTCTTAACACAGCTTCAGGAATTTAGCTGTCCTCTTCCTCCTGACAAATTTCTTTTCTTTTTTTCTTTTCTTTTTTTTTTTGAGGTAGGGTCTTACTCCAGCCCAGGCTGACCTGGAATTAACTATGTAGTCTCAGGGCAGCCTTGAACTCACAGCGATCCTCCTACCTCTGCTTCCTAATTTTTTTTAATTTTATTTATTTATTCATTTGCAAGTAGACAGAGAGGAGATAGACAGAGAATGGATGCGCCAGGGCCTCTAGCCACTGCAAACAAACTCCAGATGCATGTGCCCCCTTGTGCATCTGGCTTACGTGGGACCTGGAGAATTGAAGCTGAGTACTGTGAGCCAGTGAGCTGTACTCATAAACCCCAAAGCCCACTCCCAGTCATGTACCTCCTCCAGGCCCCACCTCCAAAGGCTCTCCTAGATGGGGATGAAGTCTTAATCATAGATACATTAGGCAATGGGGACACTTTAACATACCCTGTTTAGTATATCAAAAGCAAATTATGGGCTGGAGAGATGGCTAAGCCATTAAGACTCTTGCCTGCAAAGCCTAAGGACCCATGTTCAACTCTCCAGATCCCATGTAAGCCAGACACACAAGGTGACGCAAGTGCACAAGGTCACACATGCACACAAGGTGGTGCACGCCTCTGGAGCTCAATTACAGTGGCTGGAGGCACTAATTCTCACTCTGTCTATCTATCTATCTATCTGTCTATCTATCTATCTATCTGTCTGTCTATCTATCTCATTCTCTCCCTCTCTCATAAAAAAGAGGACTGGTCTGTTGAACTTGCCTCAGAAAACAAAAAAAAAGCAAATTATTGCCGGGCATGGTGGTGCACACCTTTAATCCCAGCACTTGGGAGGCTAAAGTAGGAGGATCATTGTGAGTTCAAGGCCACACTGAGACTACATAGTGAATTCCAGATCAGCCTGGGCTAGAGTGAGACCTACCTTGAAAAACAAACAAACGAACAAAAAGGAAATTACTTTTTTTGTTACAGTAAGAACTCTTTCTTCAGCCTATTAAGCTCCTTTCCCCTCCTCATCAACTCCTTTCCTTCTCCCTCACTGAACACAAATGGTTAAAACATTTTTATTTCTTTATTTGCTAGAGAGAGAGAGAGAGAGAGAGAGAATAGGTATGCCAGAGCCTCTTGCTGCCACAAACTCCAGACACGTGTGCCACTTTGTGCGTCTTGCTTTATGTGGGTAATGGAGAATTGAACCCAGGCCAGAAGGCTTTGCAAGGAAGCATCTTTAACCCCTGAGCCATCTCCCCAGGCCCATGGATGGATTTCATAGGTGGATCAATTCAAATGCAAAGTGTAAAACTCAAAAACTCATATTAATGGACTTAGAAATATTACTGCAGCTACAACAATTTTCATGTGTAATTTATGAGGGGTAACTAGTAAAGAGAAACATTTAAAAGATCTGCCTCATGTTTACATAGTATAGCATATTTTTAGTGCTTTTCAATAGCCCTGTATGTGCTAAGGCTATTAACTTTTCGCCTGGCCTAATGTACCTTTATTCTACAAATGTTATTCCTATAGCATGTTTTATGTAGCTAGATCATTCATACATTTCTTTTTCTTTAATAATTTAATACTTGGAAAATTGACCCCAAGACCATTTTACATACATATGTATTTCTGACTGGCAAGCACATTAGCTTCTTAGATCCAAAGCAAAGGCTTCCCTTCTAGGTAATCTCTTTAGAAGACTGGGCAATAATTCTTGGATGCTTCCATTGCCCAAAAGTTCTTTGCTAATTTCCTTTGAAAATTGTTTTTGGAAGCAGCTTCTGAGCCACATAGGAAACCAGTTTTCTAAGTTAATAATACTTTTTTCAGACCCCAAATTACATCCTGCAGCTTGATTATACCCATTTTACCAGGTAATGTGGTTCAATGACGCCTTCCTGTTTCCAAAGAGGAAATAAGACTTTAGAAGCATGCTGACAGTGGGGAATAGCAGGCCCTCAGTTCTGCTGTGTTCCTTCAAAAGTTAGCATCAGAACTTCCTAGTTGTGTTTAATAGTAGGGGCAGGGTGCACATACACAAACGAGGTTCCACCTTCCTGTTCAGCATGTAGGGCTGTGACCACAAACAAAACTCTACATTGGCAAAGCGAAGCCTAAAAAAAGTCATGTGCCATTGAGGAAAAAAATAACTTCCGAAAGAGACTGGCCTCTGAACAAGCTCCCTGGGCAAGAGTCTGAAACTTTTCCCACTGTTACCACTGTCAACAGTCAAATGCACCAGTACAGATGGCAAGTGGTTCTTGGAACAGATTGAACTCTATATGTCAGTGGCAGAGCCCATAGTCCCATTCAGTTTGGTTTTCCCAAGGCAACAACACTGACTAAAGAAAAAAAATGTCAACATAGATATCCCCCTGGATTTCATACCATCTCCCAATGTTCTAATTGCTACAGCTATTGCCAATGATGTCCACTACCGTCTGCTCCCCAGGGAGAGAGGTCTCAGAACACACCACAGGACAGGACTGCAAATTTCAGTGATTACACATGATTAAAGTGGGCAGCCAACATGCAATTTTCTTTTTAGGCATGAGCATAGAATAAGAAACGACTTGCTGGGTTGGAATGGAGAGGAATGGAGAGCTGTTTCCCTTTGTGTAAAAATCACACTCGATCGAGTTGCAATGAACGCTAATGTGCTCTCCCCGATTTGCTTGTAAAATTGAGGGATGTGGAAATTAGTGAAATTAATTCACAGCTGCATTAGTTGCGAATAACAAAAAAAAAAAAAAAAAAAAAAACCTACTTGATTTTGTATAAGCAAAAAAGAGGAATGTTTCCTCTTGTGGGGAACAAGAAACAGCCATACAATTAAGAGACAGGCATATGACTCTCCGGGACAACTAGAATCATAGCCCCAGTCTGACTGGGACCATTTTCATCTCTTGTGCATTTAGGTTCCTTTGCACACATGGACTTCTTTCTGACTTCACTGGAGACCTGCCTCTTCCATGTGTCATGAAAGATGTGACTTAATCTCCTGAATTTTGTTATTTCTCTACTGAAGAAATACAACCTGCCATATTGGTTCTAATCTAAACCTCAAAAATGCTGCTTCTGAAGTCACTGCACAAACTCTGGGGTGCTATTTATACTAAAACCTAGGTTGATCTCAACAGATCCCTTATAGATGGGCATATAAGGTCTTGAGGAAGGGTTGCTTTTCCAATATGCACAAAGGTGCCATTAAGGCTCATGGTGGCCCTGGGCAGGAGCATTCTGATGATGCAGGTTGGTTGGGTCAGGGGCTGTACTAGCTACATTCTCATTGCTGTGAACAAATAGCTCAGTAGGAGAAATTTAAGGAAGAAAAGGATCTATTTTGGCTTACAGTTTTCAGGGAAAGTTTCATGGTGGGGAGGCAGGCAAAGGCATGGTGGCAGGATCATGAAACAGAGTTGGTCACATTGCCACATGTACTGTCAGGAAGCAGAGGGCAAACAGGAAGTGGGACAGGACTATAAAACCTCAAGGCCTGCCCCCATTGAACCACTTCCTCCAGCAAAGCTCCACCTCCTAAAGGTTCCACCACTTTTCCAAACAGTACCACCGCTGGGACCAAGTGCTCAAATGCATTAGCCTATGGGGGCATTTTACATTCAAACAACAACAGGGGCCCATTCCTGGACTGATCATGGATAAAACTAGGTCATCTAAGAATATAAGAGTCTCTGCAGAATCTTTATACATGAAATTGAACAGTTAGGAGAGAAGGAGTATGCTGAGCAAACTATTACTTGTCCATTTTTCTACTCTGCATATTTGTTAAGTGAGTTATACATCTTCTTTCTTTTTTGAAAAAAATTTATTGCTTTTGTTCTCTGCTAAATTTAAACTCTGATAAGATAATGACTGAGATAAGATGCATTCTCACAGCCAGGGTAAATACACAGTGTCTTATTTTATTTTTGGAGAGAGACACAGAGGGGGAGGAGACAGACAGAGATGGGCGCGCCAGCAGTCTCTCAGCTTCTGTGAACGAAATCCAGATGCGTGCGCCCCCTTGTGGTCAAGTGTGGCATTGCGCCTTCACATCACTTTGCATCTGGCTAAACGTGGGACCTGGAGATTGGAACAAGCGTTCTTAGGTTTAGCAGGCAAGCGCCTTAACTGCTAAGCCATCTCTCCAGCACTAGTGTCTTATTTTTAACAATTAGTTGAAAGAATCCATTAATTCATTAAGTGGTTAGTCTGAGTATGGAACATCTTTGCTGAAGTGATTGACCTGTTGTGGCTGTTACCTTCGCATTGCTCATACCTGACCAACAGCAGCAGACAGGAGACAACTTGTCCATTCTGGCTTCCAGTCTCAAGGGGAAGCTCCAAGATGGCAGGGGAAGCATGACATGAGCAGAGGCTAGACACTACCTCTGCCACAGCAGGTGGAAAACAGAAACAGGAGAGCGAGCCCAGCATTGGCAAAGGGTAGCTGACTTGAACACCCATAAGCCCTCCCTCAACAACACTAACACACCTCTTCCAGCAAGGTTCCAGTTGCCACCAGCTGGGAACTTAGTATTAAGAACACATGGGTTTATGGGGAATATCTAATTCAAACCATCACACCTGTGTTCCTTGACTTTCTGTACTGTCCATGCAAGATTCTTTGACCCATGTTGGTGCCTTTAGAAAGAGGCCTATTTTAATGAATTTGGACAGGCATATGAATTCTAGTCCTAGCTCTACCACTAACTAGATGGCTACCTTAGGATGCATACATCAGCTCTATATTTCTGTTCACTCTTCTGAAATGTAGGGAAAATGACAAATATCTCTAAAATGTCTTGTGAAACCCTAAGAGTAAAATGAATGAATGAATTTTTGACATAAGAAATGTAATAAGGGCTGGAGAGTTTGCTTAGTGGTTAAGGTGCTTGCCTGCAAAGCCTAAGGACTCATGTTCGACTCTCAAGGTCCCATATAAGCCAGACGCACAATGATGCAAGCATGCAGTGTTGCACATGTGCACAAGGGAGTGCACATGTCTAGAGTTTGAATGCAATGGTTGGAGACCCTGGCGTGCCAATTCTCTCTCCTCTCTCCCTCTCCCTGTCTCTCATAAAAAGGAGGAGGAGGAGGAGAAGGAGAAGAAGAAATGTAATGACCAGAATTAGAAAATCAGGGCTAATCTTAGGCATTGTTCAGTAACATGACTTCCATTGTCAAAAGTGACAGGAAGCTGGGCGTGGTGGTGCACATCTTTAATCCCAGCACTTGGGAGGCAGAGGTAGGAGGATCGCCGTGAGTTCGAGGCCACCCTGAGACTACACAGTTAATTCCAGATCAGCCTGGGCTAGAGTGAGACCCTACCTTGAAAAACCAAAAAAAAAAAAAAAAAAAAAAAAGTAACAGGAGCTTCCTACTGATTTTTCAGTTTAAAGAGGACCCCTGCTATAGATGTTTATGTTTCTACCAGCTGTTTCTTGCCAGATGTGCCCATTATTATGGAGAAATTGAAACCATGAGTGGTTAAAATTGATAATCCTATATTACCTAGAAGATGTGACCCAAAGGGGAGACTAATGCTTTTCTAGAATCAAAGCATCATTGTTTTCACTGTCACTGAGGAGTTGGGTACACTGGGGTATATTTTCCACTCATATTCTTTGGCTATAAATTCTTATTTGCTATATTATCACCTACAGAATCCTAGATAATGTTAGCGACTTAGAGAGGCATTTTTATGTATGCCACACTATATTCAAACTATTATCTCGTAGCACCCAGGGAGTTGTTGGTCAGGGAGTACCATGAGGTCCCCCAAATAATACAGGCTATTGCCAAGGCTCTTGGTTGCCCACCAGAAATAGATAGTAAGACCCTACTGCTGAAGACACCATATGCTTTGGTTGCAGGACACTGAGAAATCAAGCTGGAACTGAATTAGAAACCTCCTCCTACTGGCTAGTTGTCTTAGTGCTGGAAGGTGCCACGTAGCCTGCTGGGGGAGAAAAGTCAGCAACAGTCTTACCCAGTGATTGGTCCACCTTTATGTTACAGAACTGACCAGCCAGGGAAGATGTGTTCACTGGTGCAATAGTGCCATGACGGTCTATAGGGATAACCAACTGCTCTCTGATTGGATTTGAGGCCCTGCTCCACAGGAGGGAATTCATGCCTGATGCTGAAACCTAGTCAAAAACATATGGCTGGAAAGATCATGGGCCCGAGAGAGGAAGCTACTACTGTTGTTTGGCTCATTGAATATGTTGTGTAATTGAATATGTTGATAACACATGTTAATGCTGCTCTCACTTTTGGTTAGAGAAGCGCCTTTTTACAGGTGTGGTAACTAATAGGGAAACTCAAAACTCATCAAAGTGCTGAGAAGTGACAGAGAAGTACCCAGCGCCAAATGAGACACGTCTGTCACACTCATTAAGGCTCAGAAGAGGGGGCAGAAAGAATGTAAGAGCCAGAGGACGAGGAAGAATGCTTTGGAACACTGTCTTCTGGACATGAATTAGCTACTGCACTCATGAGCTCACAGCAGCTGCTGCTACCTGCACCATACAGGGCCCATTCATACGTCATCATGGATGATGGAGAAAGGCAGACAAAAAAACAGATATCACACGGGCTGGAGAAGTGGCCTAGCGATTAAGGCATTTGCCTGTGAAGCCAAAGGACCCAGGTTCAGTTCCCCAGGACCCACATAAGACAGATGCACTGGGGGCACATGCATCTGGAGTTTGTCTGCAGCAGCTAGGGGCCCTGGCATGCCCATTCTCTCTGCGTCTCTCTTCTCTCCCTCTCTCTCTCTGCTTGCAAATAACTAAATAAAATTTAAGATATCACACTACAGGAAAGACTAGTTGGAAAGAGGAAAGGGTTCAGTGGCAGGGATATGGAGGAGGGCGTATAAAAGAAAAAGGGAATGGATCAGTTATGCTCCAAATACATTATGTACATGTATGAAGCTTATCAAAAAGGTTATAAAATAAAGAATTATCCCAATTATGTCTTCCAGAAACCTCATCTGATAAATACTGTTACCTTGATTCAATAAAGTAGGAAGAAAGAGAGAGATGAAATGAAGTAGCTTAAATTGAAAACTACTTATTTCTTCTTTTCCTCCTCCTCTTCCTTCTTCTGTTTTTTTGGTTTTTTGGTTGTTTTTTTTGTTTGTTTGTTTTTTGCAAGGTAGGGTCTCACTCTGGTCCAGGCTGACCTGGAATTAACTATGTAGTCTCAGGGTGGCCTCGAACTCTTGGCGATTCTCCTACCTCTGCCTCCCTAGTGCTGGGATTAAAGGCGTGCACCACCACGCCCGGCTTAGTTTTTTTTTTTTTTTTTTAAGGTAGGGTCTCGTTCTAGTCCAGACTGACCTGGAATTCACTATGTTGTCTCAGGGTGACCTTGGATGAAAATCACTTATTTCTGATTCCAAAGGATGTGCTTGCATGGCTATGCAATGAAGTAATCCCTGGTAAATTTGTCCTGGGCCAGAGCTAGCATCTTGCCACTTTGAAGGCAGGTTCCATGTTACTGTCTTATAACTTTGACAGTTTTCCTGCCTTGTGCATAGCACTTATATGAATAGCAGGTACTCTGCCACGTTTTTTATAGGAATCAGTGAACTCCTTGATCCTTATAGCAAAACTCAGAAGGAAAATCTAACGTTTAGAGTGGTCAAAGTGATTTACTCAATGCGGCCCAGTGAAGTCAGGGACTTCTATTTTAAGCTTTTCTGCCTCTCCTAAGTCTTGTCCTACAATGGCACCTCTAGGACCCTCCTCTTGAATTCAGAATCTGTTAGGTCTGGGCTTGCTTGTTGAGGGTGACCTCATATCTCAATGCCAAAACTTATAAATTTTTGCTCTAATATTCTTCCCAAGATCTTGTTAGTCTCCCAATTCCAGAAATTATTTTCTTTATTTAAACTAAATTTTGCATATGTGCGTGTATATATATATATTTGTGTGTGGGCACAATAGGGTCTCTTGCTACTGCAAGTGAATGCCAGACACATGTGCCACTTTTGCATCTGGCTTTACGTGAGTGCTGGGGAATCGAACCTGGGCTATAAGGTTTTTGAAAGCAAGTGCCTTTAACCACTGAACAATTTCCCAAGCCCAGCCCCCAAACCCACAGTTTCCTAAGTGATATGTTGGACATTATAATCAAAATTTCTCTATCCTTTGTCATTTTTGTCTGTTTCATACAACAATTTTTAAAAGAGTTCAATAATTGTGATTGTAGATCTGGTTCCTTATAAATGGAGTAGTTGGGATATTGTGGTGTGTATATGTGTGAGTGTATTTGATTGTGTGGGGGGAGCACATGAGTGTGCAGGTGTGTAGCATGTGCATGTGTGTGGGTGCGGGGTGAGAAGTTGGCATCAGGTGTCGGGTCTCTCACTGACCCATTCAGCTAGACTAGTTGTCCAGTGAGCCCCAGGAATTCCGTCTCTACTTCCTCAACAGTGGGATTACAGCCATGCGTCACAATGCCTGGCCTTTTATGTGGGAATTAGAGATTGGAACTCAAGTCCTCATGTTTGCATGGCAAGCAGTTTACTCATTGGGTCATTTTCCCAATACTAGGCTTTGTTTGTTTGTTTGTTTGTATGTTTGTTTGTTGTTTGAGTTTCATTGTAGCCCAAGCTGACCTGGAATTCATTATGTAGTCTGAGGGTGGCCTCAAACTCATGGCAATCCTCTTGCCTCTGCCTCGCAAGTGCTGGGATTAAAGGTGTGTGCCACCATGCCCGGCTAGGCTTTAAATTTTTAAGTGCACTTTGTGCTACATTGCAAATGAATTTGGTGATACTATAATCCAGATTACTAATTTACTTTTTAGCAACGTTTTGTTAAATATAAAATTTTACATCTTTATTTCAAAATTCCTAATAATTTGTGTCATATACATAGTTTTTATTTATACCTGTGTATTTTAAAATTTGTTTACAAAATAAATCTTAAGCTAGGCTATCTAGTCACAGTCCTGAAATCTCAGCTACATGCAAGGCTTAGGTAGGACAATCACATGTTCAAGGTCAACCCAGGCAACTACGATTCTGTCTCAAAATAAAAAATAAAGTCAGGTGTGGTGATGTATGCATTTAATCCCAGCACTCCGGAGGCAGAGGTAGGCCAGCCTGGGACTACAGAGCAAGTTCCAGGTCAGCCTGGACTAGAGTGAGATCCTACTTCAAAAAGGAAAGAAAGAAAGAGAGAAAGAAGAAAGAAAAAAAGAAAAAAGAAAGAAAGAAAGAAAGAAAGAAAGAAAGAAAGAAAGAAAAGAAAGAAAGAGAGAAAGAAAGAGGGCAGGCAGGCAGGCAAGCAAGCAAGCAGGCTGGAGAGATGGCTTAGCAGTTAAGACATTTGCCTGCAAAGCCAAAGGACCAGGTTCAGTTCCCAGGACCCATATAAGCCAGATGCACAAGGTGGCACATGCATCTGGAGTTTGTTTGCAGCTGCTTGAAGGCCCTGGCGTGCCCATTCTCTCTCCCTCTCTTTATGTCTCTCTCTCTCTCTCTGTGTCTTTCTCACCCTGTTTCTCCCTCCCTCTCTCAAATAAAAATAAAGTAAAAGATATTTTTAGGGCAGGAAAGATGGCTTAGCTGTTAAGGTGCTTGCCTGCGAAGCCTATGGACCCGTGTTCTACTCTCCAGATCCCACCTTAGCCAGATGCACAAAGGTGAGGCAAGTGCAAGGTTTCACATGCCCACTAGTGGCTCAAGCATCCTGAGTTTGATTGCAGTGGCTGAGGCCCTGGCAAACCAGTATCTATCTCTCTCTCTCTCTCTCTAAAAAAAAAAAAAATTAAAAAAGAAGAAAGATCTGAGAATATAGTAGCAGACTGCTCATGCAACACATGCAGACAGAATTTTAGCATTTTGAACATGCTTCTGTTTTAGCTTTTTTCAAAGTAGATTATAAAGCTTATTTCTAGGGCTGGAGAGATGGCTTAGCTGTTAAGATGCTTGCCTGCAAAGCCTAAGGACCCAGGTTTGACTTCCCAGAACCCACATAAGCCAGATGCACATGATGGTGAGCATGCATCTGAAAGTTTATATGCGGTAGTTAGAGGCCCTGGCGTGCCCATTCTCCCTCTCTCTCATAAATAAATAAATAAATCTTTAAAAATTATTTCTAATGGGAAAAACTTGTATCACTAACTAATGTTTAATGTCTGGATATCAATTTGACAGAATTTAAAACCACCATGGAAACAAACCTCTGGTCACCTGTGAAGGATTTTCTAGTTTGGGCAGGAGGAGCCGCTTTAACTGCATACAAAACATTCAGCATTCATTATCTCACACTTCCTCCCTGCTGACGTGGTGCTGGGTTGCCAGCTGTCTGCTCACACTATGTCTTACCCTACCAGCCATGCTGAATGTTCCCTTGAAACTGTAAGTCAAACTAAGCACTTTCCTTCCTTAAGCTGCTGCCTCTGATTGGTTATTTTGGCCCAACAAGAAGGACATTAATACACTGACTTTGATTGTGTTCCTTCTTTACATTGTCACTGCTTTTTTCAAATGTCTTCCAGTAATTTTATTTTATAAATTTATCATATTGGGCTGGAGAAATGGCTTAGTGGTTAAGGCACTTGCCTGCAAAGCCTAAGGACCCAGGTTTGATTCCCCAGGACTCACGTAAGCCAGATGCACAAGGTTGTGCATCTATCTGGAGTTCGTTTGCAGCAGCCGAAGGCCCTGGCATGCCCTCTCTCTCTCTCTCTCTCATTCTGCCACTCTCTCTTTTTCGCTCTCTTAAATAAATAAATAAATTCATCATTTTGAGAGGGAGTTGTTTTTACTTTGTTTCCTGTATATTAGCTTATGAGTTTTCTCCCATCCCACCCCTGCATCTCAGTATTGTCTTGGTTTGAATGCTAATGTAAGTCTCTCATAGCCTTCATTTTTGTTTGTTTGTTTGTTTTTGTTTTGTTTTTCAAGATAGGGTCTCAATCTAGCCCAGACTGAACTGGAATTCACTATGTAGTCTCAGAGTGGCCTCAAACTCATGGCAATCTGATTAAGCTTCCTACTTTGTCTTCATCAAGCAGAACCCTGCTAGAGGAGATGTGTCACTGGGGGCAGATCTTGAGTCCAGACCTACTAGATGTGTTTAGAGTCAGCTAGAGCTTGCTGGCATTGGTTGTTCTCTCTCTCTCCCTGCTTTGGATGTATGAGGAAGTAAGCCAGCTTCATCTGCCACAATTAATCTTCACATGGAAGCTAGAAGCTTGAAAGAAACCCTCTCCTCCTATAAGCTGCCTCTGGTTGGATGTTTGTTCCAACATTAAGAAGATAACTGAAGCATCATGGAATCAGAGCTCATGTTTACACTCTAGGAATGCTTTTAGGTGTTTCTGAAGAAGATGGCAGGTCAACAGGAGCTTGCTGCAGTTCTGATTGTTGGGGTATCTTTCTGCCTTATGCCTCCCTATGTTTCCCCACTTCCTTTGTCAAAACTGTAAGCTCACACCTAAGTCAGCAATGCTTTTCTTTTTAAGCTTTTTCACTTTCAGGTAAAGTATTCCTGGATTCTAGCACATAATGTAGGGGCCATTTGATCCCCACTATTCTACAGAAGTTGAACAGGGAGCCAAGACTTTAGCCCTATTTATTTGTTTCTGTATCATGAAGCTTTTTACCTTTTTTTTGAACCCAGTTATGTTATTTTAATTTTCTTTTTGTCATCACTTATTACTACCCTACAAATTATTTGGATTTTTGTATTTATTTGTTATTTATTAATTATGAGACAGAGGGACAAAGAGAGAGAGAGAATATGGGTGCACCAGCGCCTCTTGCCACTGCAAATGAACTCCAGAGGCATGTGCCACTTTGTGGCTTTACATGGGTACTGGGGAATTGAACCTGGGCCATTAGGCTTTGCAAGCAAATGCCTTTAACTGCTGAGCTGTCTCTACAGCCCCTGCTGCCTTCCATACATTGAAATAAAGGGAATGTTTCAGAATTTACTATCTGCACTGGAAATTTAACTCCATAATTTCACAATGAAGGGATGTTCTTCAGATTGAATATTATTAGTGTGTGTACTTACATGTTTGCACTTTGCTCGGTTTTGTAAGTGATCAGAAGAAGCTTTATAGTAAAATGGTAATAAGTTAAAATACTACAAAAGATAAAATCCTATATCCACATACACAGATTATCAGGTTCCACATGTTGTTATATATTTGCCTCTGCATTTCCAAGGCAGCCAAAATAAATAAACTTAATTGATTACTTAGTTCTCTCTTTCCACAAAGAAAATCCTTCCTATCTCTGAGAGAAGTGCAAGTTTTCTGGAAACAAATTCTAAAGTAAGAGTCTCCTGGGTGGAAATGAAATGCAGAGGACTCTGAGATATGAGGTAGATGGAACCTTCAGCTTCCTACTTCAACCTTAGCAAGCAAGCTGACTCTTGGATGCCCTCCTGATAAAGCCCCAGGAACTATCCCACTCAGCTGGCAAAGGGCAGATTTCAGACAGGCTCAGGCGTCATTCTTAGCCAGACATTCTCAATAACGTCATCCTCTCTAGGGATCTAGAAGAATCTCCTCAGCCAGCTCTCTCCTTTTTGTTTTCCTCTCTCTTTCTTTTTCTTTTTTTGCCTTTTTTTTTTTTTTTTTTTTTTTGGTTGTTTTTTCGAGGTAGGGTCTCACTCTGGTCCAGGCTGACCTGGAATTCACTACGTAGTCTTAGGGTGCCCTCAAACTCACAGCAATCCTCCTACCCCTGCCTCCCAAGTGCTGTGATTAAAAGCATGCGCCACCATGCCCGCCTTTTTCTTTTTGTTGTTGTTGTTTTGTTTTTTGAGGTAGAGTTTCATTCTAGTCCAGGTTGACCTGGAATTCACTGTGTAGTTTCAGGGTGGCCTTGAACTCACGGTGATCCTTCTACCTCTGCCTCCTGAGTGCTGGGATTAAAGGCATGCACCACCATGCCCAGCTCTCTCTCCTTTTTTAAAAAAAAATATTTTTTATTATTTATTTATTTGATAGAGAGAGAGAGGGAAATAGAGACAGAGAGATAGAGAGAATGGGTTCATCAGGGCCTCCAGCCACTGCAAAGAAACTCCAGATGCGTGAGAGCCCTTGTGCATCTGGCTAACATGGGTCCTGGGGAATTGAACTGGGGTCCTTTGGATTTGCAGGCAAATGCCTTAACTGCTAAGCCATCCCTCCAGCTTGCTGTCTCCTTTTTATATAGTCCAGGACCCAGGTCTAAGGTGCTTTCCACCTCAGTCTACCTAATCAACATAATTCCACCATGCCTGGAGACCGACTCCATCTAGATAATCCTTCATAGGTGATGCTAGGGCCTGTCAGGTTGACAATCAATACAAACCATCACATTCTCCCTTATTCACTTAGAAGGGGTTGCTCATGTAAACCCAGAGCTTGCTGATCCAGCCAGTCTAGCTCGCTAGCTTCCCCTGGGGTTCCCCCATGTCTGCTTCCTGAGCACGAGCATTACAGGTTGTATTTACATGGGTGCTAGAGATCCAGACTCAGGTCTTCTCACTCGTATGACCAGTGCTTTATTCACTGAGCCATCTCCAGAGCACTAATCACTTTATTGTTGCAAATTACAGGAAAGAATCAAACTAGCCAAAGCAAAACAAAATTAAAGTTTTAACAAGTTATTGCCTCTGGAACAAAACTGAAAAGTTGCAGAGAAAGGAGAAATCTGACTGTGGAGACCTTTGGCTCTAGGAAGTCGAACACTGCCACAATCCTTTCCCCATCTCATGTCTGCTTTCCTCGTTATGCTGCCTTAATGCCCTCTTTCTCTCTGTGGCACAGCATAAGTGATCATAAGAAACTGTAAGCTGGAGCCAAACCCTTCTTCAATGGATTAGGTAATAACAATCCTTGGGAGGGACTCCTTATTCTTCTACAGGTAGGTTTATCTTTGGCCTTGACCTCTCACTTCCTTGATCTCTCCCTCCAGTGATCTTGCCCTCCATGTCACACTCCCTAAATTTGACTTCAATAATGACATGATCCCATTGTGAAGTCTTCCAATCCAGTCATTGCTTCCAGGATTCTAGCTCCATATTTTTGGGCCTCCCTATGTCCTCAGAGCTACAGATCCTGTCACTTTCCACTAGCAGCTCATCACATGCTTCATTCTCTTTCCTTCCTTTAAAATCTGTGATTAAAGGGCTGGAGACATGGCTCAATAGTTAAAGGCACTTGCTTGTAAAGTCTGACAGCCAGGGTTTGACTCCCCAGTATCCATGTAAAGCCAGATGCACAAAGTGGTACATTCACAGTGGCAAGAGGCTTGGCATACACATTCCCTCTCCTTCATCTTCTCCCTCTCATTCTTTCTCTTCTACTTGCAAATAAATAAATAATATTTAAAAATTAAAACCTGTGACCTATCATTGGACTGTTTTTAGTCCTCCAAAGCTGACCCTGAGACATATATCTCTGAGGGCAATGTTTATCTAGAAATGATTCCAGGAAGGGTTGGTTGGTTGTGAGGAGTCAGACAGGGAAGGAAGTAAATATTCCATAATATATATATGGTGTGTGTGTGTAGAACACTTGCCCTGCCATTGGCTTCCAGATAGTACTGGAGGCATTAACCTCCCAGCACTTCCAGCCTGTAGTGAACACAGGCCACCAGGAGACCCCAGGGTGGAAAACTGCAGGTGCTTGATACCAGACACTACCTGCATGCACTGGCATAGGGAACGCGAAGACAGGGTGAGGCTAGGTACACTGGCGTAGGGAATGCGAAGACGGGGTGAGGCTGGGTGCACTGCGTAGGGGATGCGAAGACGGGGTGAGGCTGGGTGCACTGGCGCAGGGGATGCGAAGACGGGGTGAGGCTGGGTGCACTGGCGCAGGGGATGCGAAGACGGGGTGAGGCTGAGTGCACTGGCGTAGGGAATGTGAAGACGGGGTGAGGCTGGGTGCACTGGTGCAGGGAATGCAAAGGCGGGGTGAGGCTGGGTGCACTGGCATAGGGGATGCGAAGATCCATGATCCATGCTGCTGTCTTAGACCTTCCACAGTGCACTCAGCCCCTCTGCAGGGCACCATTTTCATCATTGTGGACCCTTTCATCTATACCAATCAAATCTCCTTTCCTACTACATCATTCCCTTTAATGGACAAAAATGTCATATTTCTATATTATTAAAATACTCCCTGGGCTGGAGAGACGCCTTAGCTGATAAGGCGCTTGCCTGTGAAGCTTAAGACCCATGTTTGGTCTCTCTCCAGATCCCACATAAGCCAGATGCACAAAGGTGAGGTAAGTGCAAGGTCACATGCGTGGAAGGTACAGCAAGCATCTGGAGTTTGATTTCAGTGGCTGAGGCCCTGGCATGCCAATTCTCTCTCTCTCTCTCTTTTCTCTCTCTCAAAATAAATATAAATACTCCCTTAAACCTGTATCTCCCTTCACTAGTCTGTCCTATTTCTCTATTTTTCTTCTTTACTGAAAAAAGCAGAGGACTATGTATAGACATGCTGGTCAATAGCCAGCATCACTCACTAGACATGCAAGTGAAGACACCAGCAGATGATGCTAGCCCCAGGTCTTACAAGTGCTTTCCGCCACTGTCCCAGAGCCAGAGTGGATATAAAGACAAATGCCTGCAAGTCAGCATATGAGACTCCTACCCCATTCCCACTTAGTTGACCTGTGTGATTACCCACGTGTTCACACTTGGTGTGAAGTCTTTACTTCCATGAGAAATATGCACTGAGGTTTGTTGACCTTGGGCAAGTTGCTTGACCTTTCTGGGGTCTTCTGTTGTTCATAAGAATATCTTCTTTAAGGGATAATTGGGAGAGTAAATGAGATGAAGTGAGCGCTACCAAATTTGAACAATGACCAGCCATTTGCTTTCCTACTTGTTTACCCAAGATAAGTAAAAACATATATCCATGCCAAGATGTGTACACAAATGTGTATAGCGACTTTGAAAGAGTAAAAGAAAAAAAAATGGAGGGCTGGAGAGATGGCTTAGTGGTTAAGGCTCCTGCTTCCTAAGCCTAAGAACGCTGGTTCCAATCTCCAGCAGTTCTAATCTCCAGGTCCCACGCACCTTTAGCCAGATGCAAAGTGACACAAGGGCGCAATGCCGCACTTGACCACAAGGGGGCGCACACATCTGGATTTCGTTCGCAGCAGCTGAGACACTGCTGGTGCCCCATCTTTGTCTTCCTCTCCCCGCCCTCTGTCTCTCTCTGTGTCTCTCTCCAAAAAAAGGAAATATCTAATGTTCACCAATATGTAAATAGATATGTAATAGAATATTTCTCAGCAATAAAAAGAAATGAACTATGGTTGAAAATACAGGAGCTGGGGAGGATGGCTCAGTGGAGACAGCACTTGTCATGCAAACTTGCCTTCCTGAGTTCAAATCCCTATACCCCATGTAAAAGCTGGAAGCCATGGTGTTCTTCTGTAATACTAGCATGTCAACAGGGAGATAAGAAGTAGAGACAGGAGAGTTTCCTGAAAGCTTATGGACTAGTGGAGTGATGAACAACAAGAATGAGAGACTGCATCAAATGAGGTGGAAGGTGAGGCACGGCCTTGGAAAATTGTCCTCTGACCTCCACATGCATGCAGTGACACATGTGTGCCCTTACTCTCACACATGAACATGCTTGCACACATCATACACAGCCAAAAAATAAAAATTAAATAAATTCAATTTAAAACAAAACACACACACACAAAAAGAAAACTTGAACAATAACAGGAGGCAATAGATATTACCAGTCTTCCACCTCCAGCAACCCTCCATACCACCTCTTTTATTCTCAGTTAAATGGGAAGTTCATCAAAGGAATGGTACCAACTCTCCACTGTATTCTCAGTCACCCATATCTTGTACTATGGAAAAAATGCTGACTCCTTCATACTCTCGGTGCTCTGTCCTGAGCTGGTTGAGAAGACACAAAGATTGTCAAAGCAAAAAGTTAAAAACTTACTTTGTTGAAGACCCCTTAGTAAAAGACTATTAAAGAACATAGTGCTGGGCTGGAGAGATGGCTTAGTGGTTAAGGCGCCTGCCTCCTAAGCCTAAGAATGCCAGTTGCGATCTCCAGGTCCCACACTTAGCCAGATGCAAAGTGACACAAGGGCGCAATGCAGCTCTTGACCACAAGGGGGCTCACGCATCTGGATTTCATTCACAACAGCTGAGAGGCTGCTGGTGCACCCATCTCTGTCTTCCTCTCTCTCTCTCTCTCTCTCTCTCTCTCTCTCTCTGTGTGTGTGTGTGTGTGTGTCAAAAGAAAGAAAGAAAGAAAGAAAGAAAGAAAGAAAGAAAGAAAGAAAGAAAGAAAGAAAGAAAATAGTGCTAAGGGCTAGGAGTGTAGCTAAATGGTAGTGCCCTTACATGGCATGTAGGAGACCCTGAGTTTGATCCCTAGCACTACAAAAAAAAAATATATGCACACACACACACACACACACACACACACACACACACACAGAGTACAGATATACTATACAGTATTATAGCATATGTAGTATATACAGTATCAATAGTGTACTTTAAAAGTTCAGAGTTCTATAGTATAGTACAAAAACTGTGTATATATCATGTATATAATATATGTGCTAATGAGACTCTAGTATTGATATTTCAACTTCTTTTATGGTGTCTGTTCTTTGAAAGAAGCAGTTCATTAAATGTGCCATATATCAAATATTGTCATTTATTTTATTTCTCCATATCTCACCTGATATACTACTCAATACATTATGACATGTGTTGTAGCCCCAGAGATCAAAGCAATCTCTTTCCATATAATTGTTAAATAATGAAATTAAATGTCTTAAAACATTATCATTATAAGTTAATACCAAATCTGAAAACTAGATTGAAGAAGAAATGTATTTGCTTCTAATATAGATTGGAAAGTGAACAATTCATGAACTCCTTTCAAGCTGCATATTTTTTTCAACAAGCTTTTGTGTTTGTTTTTAGAGTGTCACACACTCAGTGAATATTTAATTCTGCTGAATTTTTAAATCTTTCTCCTTCAAGCAGAGGCTCTTTCCTTAACTTGACATTCAAAGTCCTGAACAACAGGGGCTTCTCTTTGTTCAGCTCCACCTCTTTCCCACCCCCTCATGTCTTTCCACTCTCTTCCTTTCTTCCTCCTCCATCCAGACATGCTCCTCTCACTTCTCAGCTTTTGCACGTGTGTTTCTCGGCTCTTTCCCTGCAGAGCTACCCTTGGGATTTCGTGAGCTACAGTTGTCTTCTCTAACAGACAAGAAACCCTGGAGGACAAAGACTATGGCCTACTCCTTGTCTTCCCAACACAAAATGCAGCCCTTGATACAGAGTGCACACAGCCTTTGATACAAAGCAGACTCTTCAAGAACACTGCCTGAAAAGTGAGCAGTGTGGCTCCTTGGCATCTGTGGCAGTCAGGTTCGCATTGCTGGTAGAAATCACCCAACAGACAGCAACTTATGGGAAAAAAAGAGGTTTGTTTTGGCTTACAGGCTCGAGGGGGAAGCTTCATTGCAGAGGAAAACGATGGCATGAGTATAAGGTGGACATCACTGCCTGGCCAACATAAGGTGGACAATAGTAACAGGAGAGTATGCCAAACACTGGCATGGGGAAACTGGCTCTAACACTCATAAGCCTTCCCCCAATGATACACCAGATACACCACCTCCAGGAGGCTTTAATTTCCAATTTCCATCAGCTGGGGAGACTAGCATTCAGAATATCTAGGTTTATGGGGGACACCTGAATCAAACCACCACATTCTGCCCCTGGTCCCCATAAATTGATATCCATATATGACATAAAATACAATGCATTCAGTATGACTTTAAGAGTCCCCACAGTTTTTATCAATCCTAATGATGTTCAAACATTCCCATAGTCCAAGGTCTTTTAACTGAGCCATAATACCAAAAAACTCCCCCCGCCCAAAACCCATAATAGCACAGAATAAACATTCACACTGCAAAAGATAGCATTGGGCATAGCAAAGAAATATTCAACCAATACAAGATTTAAAACAACCAGGGCAAACATCAAACTCTGTAGCTTCAAGTCCAACAACTCTAGCCAGTGACAAATCTCCAAGTCCAGTAATTCTAACCAGAAACACGTCTCTGGACTTCCAATTCCACCCCCCACCCCACAAGCTAGGCTATTCACAATCCTGGAAAACTTCATCTGGGGATGGCAGCTTTCCTTAGCAGCCATATTGTGGGCCAGGCATCTTCACTGGGTCTCCACTGCAACCCATGGTTCATCCTCACAGCTCCATTGGGTCTCCATGCAGACAACCCAGCAAACTTGTTTCACACTGCCCATGGCCATTTCCAAAACACAAGGCCATGTTGCAAATTCAATGACCCTCTCTTTCCTGCATTTCTTATACTCCACAATACCAGGTAGGGTGTCAATTTGTTAATCCAGGGGGAAATAAAGCATACTTTAAAGAATAGGAGACTCCTTGAGAACTCAGGCCCCTTCAAAAAAATCTACATTCTTCCTGTTACTCCAGTGCAGGTCAGCTGGCCCCGTATCAATGGTTGCAATCTCTCAAATAATTTTCAGGTGAATGGGTAGCAGTTTAGGCCCAAATATTTCATTTCTTCTGCGCCATATCTCTTTGCTCACACCAGTCCATTTCTATGCAATGCAACCCTGCACAAGTTCTCAGGACATGGTCATAACAGCAAGCTTCTCAAACTGCTTTTAGCCCAGTCCAGGCAAAGCTCTTTCTCACCCTCATAAGACAAACATCACAGTCCATAGTTCTTACTGCATTCAGGTCTTTCAACTCTGACCAGAATAGTCCATCAAGCTATACTTACAGTACTGCAAGGCGTCTCTTAGAACAAGATTTCAAATCCTTCCACATTCCTCTTGAAAATCAGCCCCCAAAGACCAAAGCCACACAGTCAGGTGTCTAGCAACAATTGACCCCACTCCTGGTACCATTTTACTGTTGCAGTCAAGTTCACATTGCTGGAAGAAATCACCTGATTAAGAGCAGATTGTGGGGGAAAAGAGGTTTATTATGGCTTACAGGCTCAAGGGGGAAGCTCCATGATGGCAGGGAAAACAATGGCATGAGCAAAAGGTGGACATCAACCCCTGGCCAATATAAGGTGGACAATAGTAACAGAATAGTGTGCTAAATGCTGGCAAGGAGAAATTGGCTGTAATACCCATGAGCCACCCCCAACAATACACTGCCTCCAGGGGGCATTATTTTCCAATTGCCATCAGCTGGGGAGACTAGCATTCAGAACATCTAGGGTTATGGGGGACACCTGAATCAAACCACCACAGTATCCTTTAATCAAAGTTACTATTGTAGTTGCCATTTTATTGTTGGAACAAAACACCAGACTAAAAAAGAAGCTAGTAGGAGGAAAGAGTTTATTTTGGCTTATAGTCTCGAGGTGAAGCTTCATGATTGCAGGGGAAAGCATGGTGTGGGCAAATGCTGGACATCACTCCTTGCTACAGCAGCTGGAAGTAGCAGCAAGAGTGAGCTGGTCTCTGGCAAGGGGGAGCTGGCTATGATACCCAAAACCCACCCCAAGAAACACATCTCCTTCAGCTAGGCTCCACCTTCTAAATTGCCACCAGCTAGGAACTAAGCATATAGAACACACGAGTTTATGGGGACATCTGATTCAAACCACCATAGTTACCAAATGCCTCTGGATAGAAAACTATTTCATTAGTTTGACTGAATACATTTATATATTGGTAAGCAACAACCATAACACTAAGCCATATATTTGCCAGGTAAATCTGATGATGACAATAATTACTCCTCATCCACTAAACAAAACAAAACAAAACCAGGAAAAATCCTGTGAACTGCTGGGCAGCATAGTTAGAGACAGTCAGGAGAATAGGAGAAATTTCCTACCAAAATGTTCATTTTAAGCTGGGCATGGTGATGCATGCCTTTAATCCCAGCACTTGGGAAGCAGAGGATTGCTGTGAGTTCAAGGCCACCCTGAGATTATATAGTAAATTCCAGGTCAGCCTGGGCTAGAGCCAGACCCTACCTCGAAAACCACATGCGCACGCGCGCGCACACACACACACACACACACACAAAGTTCATTTTAATAGTAGTAGAGGGAGCCTGAAATGGTGGTGCATGCCTTTAATGCCAACATTCATGAGGCAGAGACAAACAAACAAACAAACAAAAAAAGCACTAGAGGGGTTGAGGAGATGGCTCAGTGCTTAAAAGTACTTACTTGCATGACCTGGCCTGGGTTCAATTCCCAAGCATTCACTTTTAAAAAGCCAGCACACACGCACACAGCAATAAATAAATAAAGATTTAAAAAAAACATAAAAGTAGGGTCTGGAGAGATAGCTCAGTGGTTAAAGCACTTGCCTGCAAAGCCTAAGGACCCAGATTTGATTCCCCAGTTTCCACATAAAGCCAGATGCATAAAGTGGAAAGTTCATCTGGAATTCATTGCAGCAGCCAGAGGTCCTGGCACACCAATTCTCTTTGTCTGTCTCTTCTCTCTATCTCTCTCTCTACTTGCAAATAAATAAATAAAATATTTAAAAGTTCTCTAAAAAAAAAATAAAAGTAGTAGATGGTTTGGGTTGCAGTTCAGAGGTATAGTGTTTGTTGAGCACGTGAAAAACCCTGAGACTGATTCACAGCACTGAAAAAAGAAGTAGAAAAAAATGCTCAGAGCAGCATTTTTTCATAGGAAGAAAAAAGTGCAAAACCCCGAGTCCATCAAAAAATGAATGGATCAACAAAGTGTGGTGTCTATACAATCAAATGTTTGGTTATGTAAAGGATATGCTACTCAAAGGATGAACCTGGAAAATGTTCTAAATGAAAGAAGTCATACACACACTCACCACATACTGTTTGTTCCAGCTATAAAACATTCAGAATAGGCAACATTATAAAAAGGAGGGAAAAAAGATCTGTAGTTACTAAGGTTGAAGATTGAATGCTAATAAATGAGGTTTATTTGGGGGGGGTGATAACAATATTAAATTATGGTTAGGGTTGCATAACTGTGGGAATATTATAAAGCCATTGGAATTATACATTTTAAATGTTTGCTGTATAGTATCTGAAATAAATCTCAATAAAGCTACTTTTTAATTTTATTTTTATTTTATTTTATTTTAATTTTTAATTTAATTTTAATTTTATTTGAGAGAGAGAGAGAGAGAGAATGGGCATGCCAAGGCCTCCAGCCACTGCAAATGAGCTCAAGATAAACAACAGTGGATACTGCAAGCCTTAAATTTGGCCAGCCAGGCCAAATGAGCCAATGGGTGCAATAGTAGTAATTGGACTGGAGGCCCACTCCACGGGAGGGAATACATGCCTAATACTGAAAACCTATGACAGGGAAAGTCATGAGCCCTAGGCGTGTAATGTCTGCTCGTGGCTGGCTAAATGTATATACTATGCTCACCAAACTGCCTAGTAAGACCTTCTCTTAATGTTTAAATGCATATATTAATGCTACTCTCACTTTTATTTAGAGAAGCTTCTCTTTTCAGATGGCGATGTGGTAGTTTGAATATATGCCCCCCAATATATTCAGTGTTTTATTAGTCATAGTTTGCATCTGCAATCACCTTGCTAGAGGCAATGTCACTGGAGGGCCGGTCTTAAGTTGTGGTGATGGTTTGAGATTCCATTTTAAAGATATGCAAAATGTGCCTAATGGGAGTTCCTGAAGTGTGCTGTGGCTTGGCTGTGTTTTTGCTCTGTGTGGTGTGTGCCTGGTTGGTTTTTCTCTCTCTGCTTGGCCCTATGAAAGCAGGCCGCTTGTCCTGCCTTTATGGAACTTCCCCTGGATCTGTAAGCTTCAATCAATAAATATCCCTTCCTCCATAACTGTGCCTGGTCTGGAAGTTCATCTCAGCGAACCTGAAGCTGTCTGCTACACTTTGGAATGACTCAGAAGGCACCATAGTACTGAGAAGAAGTACTAGAAGCACTAGAAGAGTGCTCAGCACTGAAACATCTCTATAGCACCTTCCAAGGCTCAGGATCCATTGCAGAAGAGGTGGTGGAAAGAAAGGGTAGGACTCCTTGCAATGCACTCCTCCAGACATAAAATGGCCTGGATATCCATGACCTCCCAGTTCCTTACACTACCTACGCAAGACTGTCATAATAGGAGGAAAAGATGATGACATCAAAATAAAAGAGAGACTGACTGAAAGGGGGAAAGGGTATAACGGAGAGTGGAGTTGCAAAAGGGAAAGTGTGGAGAAGGGAATTACCATGGTATATTGTCTGTAATTATGGAAGTTGTCAATAAAACTTTTTAAGAAGATGAGCTCCAGATGCATGTGCCACCATGTGTATCTGGCTTATGTGGGTGTTGGGGAATCGAACCTGGGTCCTTGGGCTTTGCAGGCAAGCGCCTTAACTGCTGAGCCATCTCTCTAGACCTACAACTTTTTTCAAGTAGCTTTCTCAGGCTGGAGAGATGGCTCAGCAGTTAAGGCGCTTGCCTGCAAAGCCTAAGGACCCAAGTTTGATTCCCCAGTACCCACATAAAGCCAGATGCACAAAGTGGCACATGCACCTGCAGTTCACTTGCAGTGGCTGGATGCACTAGTATGCCCATTCTCTCTCCCTCTCTCTGTCCTCTCTCTGTATGCAAATAAATAAATAAAATGATTACTACAATAAAAGTTTATTTTTAAAAGTTGTAGAAGCTAGGTATATGGTGCACATCTATAATCCAAGAATATCACAGGCTGAGGCAGGAGGATTGTCTGGAGTTCAAAACCATCCTGAACTACATATTGTTAAGTACCAGGCCAACCAGAGCTACATGACAAGACTTTGTCTCAAACCAAACTAAGCCAAACCAAGACAAAACAAAAGTTGTGGAGAATTTCTGAAGCAAAGTTAACCTTGAATAACCTATATGATTTATTCATAATAACTCCATTTGTACTTCTTGGTGATAAAGTACATATCTAAAATCTGGAATTTTGAAACCCTATGCACACAAATCAGGAAGCCCCAGTCAATACCAACCACCAATGGGTGAGAAGTCACGGTTGCAGGATGTGAAAGATGCCAACAAAGCTGATGCTGTGTGATGAACTTGGGAGCAAGCTGCAAATGAGGTGAGTGAAAAGATGATTTGAAGAATATAGCACAATTAAACAGCAAAGTTACAGTGTAAAATGTAAATATGCAGCAAATACACTTGTAGAAACACGATTATATTTAGTGCAGACTTTTTTGGCTAACTTTCAGATTTGAGTAGTCTTCATTTGTAGCACCCGAACAGTTGGGTACACTTGGAAGGAGTCTGGAGCTCAGGATGTAGTTCTAATTTTGTTCTTTAATTTGTTTAAATTACAACTATTGTAAGTCTGCTGTGTGCAGGGCATTGCACATACCCCTGGTGAAGCAAAGTTCAAAGATAGACTCTATTTCAAGAATATCATTTACAGGCAAAGGCATACAAGGAAGGCAAAGAGGAAGCAAGGAAGGAAGAAATAAAGGAAGTAAGGCAGGAAGGAAAAGAAATACACTAAATAAACCAAATTCTGGGATATGAGAAAGGGACCCTATCCATGTTGTAGAATGAGAAAAGAAGGGGAAGGAAGTAAGGAAAGGTTCACCATGATTTGATGTTGTGTTAACTCTCTGCTGTTCCACACGTCACCTCAAATTGCAGTACAAACGAATGACTTCTAATACATTCACAAAAGATGCAATCATCACACTGTATTAGTTACTTTTCTGGTCATAAATTGCTTTTTTCTGATATTTTTCATAGCACTGTGAAATATAACTAATATAGGAAACCGGTACCTGGAGTGGGGTTGTTCCTGTGATAAATTTAACTATGTGGTTCATAGGCCTATGGAAGTGGTTTGTGAGAGAAATGTAAGAGTTTGCAACTTTGGGCTATATGAGCCAGGCATGGTGGTGCATGCCTTTAATCCCAGCATTTTGGAGGCATCAGTAGGAGGACTGCCATGAGTTTGAGGCCAGCTTGGGGTTACAGAATGAGTTCCAGGTGAGCTTAAGCTACAGTGAGATCCTGCCTCAAAAAAAAAAAAAAAAAAAAAAAGAATAAAGAATAGAAGCTTTAGAAACAGAGTGTTAATGAGTCATCCATTGGTGAGAGTCTGGAAGACCAGAATACCAAGAGAAATACAGACAGTAGAGGCTAAGCTCATAAGATTTCAGAGGAGAAAAAGGACCCTTTCAGGAACTGGGTTAGAGGAAGTTTATATTAAATACTGACAAAGAATCTGGCTACACTCTTCCTGTGTCCTGAGAAATTAACTGAGGATAAAGTTAAAAGTAGAGAGATGGCTTAGCAGTTAAGGTACTTGCCAGCAAAGCCAAAGGATCCAGGTTTGAGTCCCCAGTACCCACATAAAGCCAGATGCACAAGGTGATGCATGTGTCTGGGGTTTGTTTGCAGTGGCTAGAGGCCCTGGCACATCCATTCTCTCTCTGTGTATATATATATGCCTCTTTCTTTCTCCTCTCTTTCAAATAAATAAAGAAATGAAACATTTTTAAATTGTTTAAAAAATAATAAATTAATTTCTGTGGCAGAAATCTCAAGATAGAATAACATTCAGGCTGTGGCCTGGCCTCAGTTTACTGATCTCAGCAAGGCCTACAGTGAGAGAGAACAAAAAATGCAACAAAAAGATTTGAAAGATGTGCTGTTATGTGGGGAAAGGACTACATTTAAAGTTACAGAGAAGCCTCATGCTGAAAAAGCAGCTATAACTGTTAAAGAGATAAGTGCCATTAAGCAGAAACCCCCTCTGTTGCACTGAAACAACAACAAAAGGTGCCTGAGGTCAAGATTCTACCTACCCTTCAAAGGCTCCATCTTGTAAAAATCCAAATTTAAAAGGAGAGAGTCTACACTGAGAACACCACTGAAGAGATTTCTTGCTTAAAAACAACCACCTAGTAAAGCATTTCTCAAGGGTCAGCCTGGAAAGCACAGGGGTCAATGCAACTCTGGCTCAAGGAGACCAGGCTACAGCTTGAGCTGGCAACAGAACTTGGCAGCATCACCAATGTGGCACTGGTTTTACAGGCATGACAGATATAAGCATGGGAGGTCATGGAGTCTTACACCACAGTTCCAGAGAGTCATGAAGGTCATGCAAGGCATGGCAGAGTGAGTTGAAGTCCCTACAAGGGAGATCCCAAACAGCCACTACGTGATTGGAAGGTGAACTCTAAGTTGCAATGAAGTCCCAAGATGTTAGATGTGAATGTGCAAACCATGGGCCATCTGCTGAGAAAAGCTGTAGGCACAGAGTAGAGATGCTATAAGAGAGAGGCTATGAGTTCTACAGGCCGAGGAACTGGAGAGGTGAGGTTATCCAAGTCCTCTGGAGCCCAGGTGATTCCAGTTCCAGCTACTGGACATGATGCTTCAGGATTTGCTTGTCTTGCTGGGCTTTAGTCTTGCTTTGGTTTGCTCTTTCATTGCTATGCAAGGTTTACTCTGTGCACTGTATATTGGAACTATGCAACTCGGTTTTGATTTTTTAAAATTTTGTTTATTTAAGAGAGAGTGAGAAAGAGGAAAATACACACACACACATGCATGCAAGCGCACACACACATACACACACACACACACACACACACAGAGAATGGGTGTGCCAAGGCCTCCAGCCACTGTAAATGAACTCCAGATGTGTGTGCCACCTTGTGCATCTGGCTTAGGTGGGTACTGGGGAATTGAACCTGGGCCCTTAGGCTTCGCAGGCAAGTACCTTAACCACTAAGCAATCTCTCTAGCCCCTGGTTTTGATTTTTATAGGATATCACAACTAAGAGATTGCCATGGGTCTCAAAAGAGAATATTGCCTTTTTTTTTTTTTTTTTTTTTTTTTTTGAGGTAGCGTCTCACTCTAGCTCAGGCTGACCTGGAATTCACTCTGTAGTCTCATGGTGTCCTCGAACTCACAGAAATCCTCCTACCTCTGCCTCCTGAGTGCTAGGATTAAAGGCATGCTCCACCATGCCCAGCTAGAGACTATGGACTTTTGAACTCTTGGAACTGCTAAAGACTTTAGGGACTTTTGAAGTTGGTCTACATATATTTTACAGGATGAGATGACCATGAGCTAGCTTATGGGGACAAGAAGAGTATGGCTTAAAAGTGATAGATTTAGGGCTGAAGAGATGGCTCAACAGTTAAAGTTGCTCACTTGCAAATTCTGATGGCCCAAGTTTGATTACAAAGCCTGATAGCCTGGGTTTGATTTTCTAATACCCATGTAAAACTAGACATACAAAGTGACACGTGTCTGGAGTTCATTTACAGTGGCAAGAGGTCCTGCTGTGCCCATTCCCTTTCTCATTCTTTTTCTCAGCTTGCAAATAAATAAATAAATAAATAAATAAATAAATAAATAAATAAATAAAAATTTTTTTGTGTGTGGTTTTCTGAGGTAGGGTTTCACTATGTAGTCTCAGAGTAACCTTGAACTCTCAGTGATCCTCCTACTTCTGCCTCCTGAGTGCTGGGATTAAAGGCGTGCACCACCACGCCCAGCCATAAATGATTTTTTTAAAAAGCAATGGATCGTGATGTCTCTAATTTCATCGGTGGGGTAATCCAATGATGAGTTCACAGCTCTTTGACTATTGAGAGATGATGGAACCTTTAAGAGGTGGGGCCTGGATGAAGGAAGTTGTTCACTCAGGGGCATGCACATGATGTCATCCTGATCCCTCCTCTCTGTCCAGTGTGTCCTTTCTCTCCTTGCTTTCTGGTTGCCATGAGGTTAGTCACTCTGCTTTGTTGTGTGCTCCCCACCATGACACCTGCCTCATCAGAAATCCAGAAACAATGGGGCCAAGTGACTGTGGACCAAACCCTCTAAAATCTTTAGCCAAAATAAGTCTTTCCTTCTTTTAAGTTTTTTTCTTAGGCATTTGGTCAAAACAATGAAAAGCTAAGACATGGACATATCTTTTGCCTTTTCTTGCATGTGTGGATGTGTGTGAGTGTGTGTGTGTGGGTACACTCTCATGTGTGTGTGCATGCATGTGGAGGTCAGAGGTTCATATCAGGTGTCTTTCTTAATTGCTCTCCACCAAGAACAATCATTTTACTGAGGCAGGCTGCAGTTGAAGCCAGAGCTCACTAATTCAGTTAGTACGGCTAGTAGCCAGGTTGGGGGGCGTCCTGTTTTTGCCTCCCAAGCACTGACATTATAGTCAGGCTGCTGTGCCCACTGGGCATTTACTTGGGTGCTGGGGTTCAAACTCCAGTTCTCATGCTTGCACAGTGAGGTGGTTTGAATTTATATCTCCTGATAGACTCGGGTATTATTAAAATTGAGTTTGCAGCTTCTGCCCTTAGCAGGCAGATTCCTGCTATGAAGGTGAGGGAGAGAGGGATGAGTCACTGCGGGGCAGATCTGAATTCCAGCCTAAAAGTATGGAGTGCTTGGGCTCTGCTTAGGGTTCCTGGAGTAAGATTGCTTTTGGTGGTGCTGGTAGTGGTTTCTTCTCTCTCTCTGCATGGACCTGTGAAAGGGATCCAGCTTCTTCTGTCATTATGGAACTTCCCTGGATCTGTAAGCTTCGAATAAATCTCTCCCTCCCATAAACTGAGTGTGGTTTGGAGGTTCATCCCAGCAACTTGGAGCTGATTGTGACACACAGCAAACACTTTATCCATTGAGCCATCTTCCCACCCCCACAGTGGACACTCTCATTTGAGTGTTCCCTAGTACCTGACCCCAATTCATTTGTATGGAGAGCTTACTAAGGATGACTGGAGAGAAGTATATCCTAACTACAAAATAGAAGCCCTCCAAATACCAGTGCGTTACTTCTCTATTCCTTCCTGTAAACAGTGCACAGAACATATGCTAAGCTTGGTCAACCTAATGAGTCTACCCTAGGCTTCAAAGAGGAAGTGTTGGAAATGTAGAGTGGGGATGGTAGCGAATCCATTCGGATGGCAATAGCAAGCACTGCAGTGACATCTGGCTTCTGGAAGCAATAGTACCAGTCTTGTGAGTGGTAGGTATCAATCAGTGTCCATTGTCACTAAACTGGAAGCTGTGTTATTTTGTGTGAAATAGTATGGTTGGCTTTTTCCCCCAAAATGCTGCCTAGTATGTTCCTGGCTACTGCCACGCCTGTTTTCTGAGTGTGTTTCTGCAGCCTACCCAGTGGCTGCTTCACCCACCCAATGTCCTTTTCACATTACAGCAGCACCAAGAGCACAACATAGGCACTGGAGAATAAGATGTGGGAGCTGTCGGGGTTCGGTGTGGCTAGGTTCTGAGCAGGGAGGATCAAGGTGGAGTACTGAGATGTGATGCTACAGACTGATCAGGAGCAGACTGTGATAGTTAAATCTTTTTAACCTGAAAGGCTTGGAGATTAGTGACACATACTTCTGGATGTGTCCCTGAGGGCATTTCCAGAGACAGATAATGAGGGCTCTGAAATAATGAATGTTTTAATCTATGGATGGGTTAAAAATCTAAAAAGACTATTGTAGGTTGTAGAACTGTGGAACATAAGGCCTGATTGGAGGAAATGGATCACTGGGGCATGTCAGCATGGGACAATCTTGCTCTGGCCCTTTCTTGTGTCCATTTCTTATTTATTTTTTATTTATTTTTATTTTAGAGAGAGAGACAGAGAGAGAGAGAGGGAGAGAGAGAAAATTGGTGTGCCAGGGCCTCAGCCACTGTAATCGAACTCCAGATGCTTGCACCACCTAGTGGGCATGTGTGACCTTGCACTTGCCTCACCTTTGTGCATCTGGCTAATGTGGGATCTGGAGAGTCTAACACTGGGCCTTAGGCTTTGCAGACAAGCGCCTTAACCGCTAAGCAATCTCTCCAGCCCTCCTGAACCTATTTCTTTTTATTTTATTTTTTAATTTATTTGAGACAGACAGACAGAGAGAGAGAGAGAGAGAGAGAGAGGGAGAGGATGATCATACCAGGGCATCCAGTCATTGCAAACAAACTCCAGATGCATGCACCACCTTCTGCATCTGGCTTATGTCTGCCATGATGTGAGTTGCTCTGTCAGTCTCCCCATCATGATCTCCCTCTGAGATCATAAGAAAAGCAAATCTTTCCTCTTTTTACGTTATTTTGTCATAGCAATGAGAAAAGTAACTATACATCATTAAAGAGATCTTTTAGACTATGCTAAAGGGTTTGGGGTTTTCTTTTTTTCTTGGTTTTTCAAGGAAGGGTCTTGCTGTAGCCCAGGCTGACCTGGAATTTAATATGTAGTCTCAGGCTGGCCTCGAACTCACAGCGATCTTCCTACCTCAGCCTCCCCAGGGCTGGGATTAAAGGTGTGCACCACCATGCCTGGCCCAAGGATTTTGATTTTATTCTGGAAAATAAACAAGGTAGTAACACCAGAATTTCATTTAGAAGATATTCTATGTTCTTTATAGTCTGATAGCTTGGAGAGCAATGAATTAAACACTAGTAACACTAGTGTCAGGAAGACTAGTTAAGGAGCTGCAGCAGTTGTAGTAGACAGCTTCTAAAATGCTAGGATGAGCATCTACACCACACACAGTTTAGGGAAGGAATGGGTTTATTTCAGGCTTACAGATCCAAGGGAAGTTCCATTAAGGACAGAAGAAGCTGGCTCCCATTCACAGATTCAAGCAGAAAGAAAACCACCAGCAGCCAGCAATACCAAAAAGGAGCAAGCACAAAAACCTGCCAGAGCTCAGACTCTGTACGGCTTTGGTCTGGAATCAGATCTTCCCCCCACACATACCTTTGGGCTGGATTCTAGTGGCATGGAGAGGCAAGTTAAAAGTTTAATACAATACCTGAGTCTATGGGGTATTTTCACTGCAAAATTATGATATGAATGGAGGCACTGGGCTTGGGACATCTTAAGGCAGTAGTGCCAATGGGAATCTTGGTTTCATTATGATATATAGAAATTAGGAAGAAGGGAGATGGTGGACAACTCCAAGAATTCTGTTTTAAGTGTATTGGGTAGATGTGATGTCACTTGTGAATGTATCATGTTTTCAACAAAAATTTTATTAGTAGTTATTGTGACAGGGGATGGATATAATGCAGTGAATGAGACAAAGCTGGGCCCACTGTTGCTGTGTTAGCAATGACTGTATGTAAGGCTCACTTTAAGTGTCTTCTCAGCATCTTCAGGTCCCGATCTCTTCTTCTACCTCATGTTGCCAACTGGGCTTATCCCCAGTGTGTTGACTGCTGAGGCCAACTAGCTCCATGCCTATAGTTTCCTCCCATCACATCTGGACTCCATGGTATGGGGCCAGGCTCTCTGAGTGGTTATCAAAACACATGGAGAACATAGATGGGACTTCAGGGAAAGTTAACTCACTGTGGGATGAACTTTGACCGACAGGAGATGGGAGATGCGGGGACAAAGTTTCTACCTTCTTTAGATTGTCCCAAGGCAGGATTTCTCCATACCATCAAGTGGTTGCACCTGTGGAGAGGCAGGCTGTTTTTCATTAGGGCTTGGTGGCCTGGAGCACTATTAGAATGTTGTCCTTCTTGTATTAGTTAACTTTCTTGTTGCTGAGAAAAAGATACCTGACTAGAAGCAACTAAAGGAAAGAAGCAGTTGACTTACATTTAGAGGGATATAGTCCATTGTGGTGGGAAAGACATAGCCTACTCCAGCACATATCAGCCAGGAAGCAGAGAGCAAACAGGAAGTAGAGAGAACAAAGAGGAAGTAAGGTTGACCTATAAAGTCTTAAGGTCTGCCCCTAGTCCCTGCTCCTCCAGTAATGCTATACCTCCTAAAGTTCCACAACTTTCTCTCACAGTGCCACTACTTGAAAACCAAGTGCTCAAACAAATGCGTGTAGGGGACGTTTCATATTCCAATCACTTGTCTTTTTCCTCATTACTGCTGCTCTGGAATTATAGCTCCGAAACAAAGCTCTAGCCCTTAGTCTGTTTTTGTAGGGATGTGGTGTTTATTTATTTGCAAAAGCGCGCATGCGCACACACACAGAATGAGAACGCCAGGATCTCCATCTGCTGCAAACTCCAGATGCATGTGCCACTGTGCATCTGGGTTTACATAGGTACTAGAGAATTGAACCTGGATCATTAGGCTTTGCAGGCAAGTGCTTTAATCTGAACGATCTATCCAGCCCTCTGTTTTCTACGGAACTGGGCTAAGACAGGTCAGATATCTTATTTGAAATGATCAATTTAGTTTTGACATTCCGAATCTGAACTGAACATGGGTAAAATTACTACTGATTACAAAATATTCGGGGGCCACCTTGTGTACTTGAATTACTGATACTATGGTGAACCAAATAGACATGCTTAAGGACAGAACAGATATATTTCCTGCTCATGAAGCACTTCTATGAGTGGGGAGGGGGCAAATGATAAATTCATACGCAGTGATTCCAGATAGGGATAAAGTATTTTGTAGAACAACAAAAAGGGTGATGTGATGGAGTGGGATTGGTGTGTGTATTTGTACTACTCTAAATTGACAGTGAAGGAAACAGTGCAGGTGGAGGGGAAAACCTGTAGAAGGAGAAGCAAGACTTTTGCAAAAGTGTCTGGAAGGATGTAACTGAAGACACATCTATTTGTCGACCATGAGGGGCTTAGGTGTGGGTGGAGAATTTGCCTCCATTTTCACTATGAATTAGCTAGTGAGTACATATGCGCAGAATGTAATGGAAACTGTGGAACTGAGAAAGGGCAAAGGTTCAGGGTAGTTTTCTTGCAGCATGGCTATGGGGGACAGGGAGAAGAGTCAGTGGAGGTGCTAGGGCAGAAATGAAGCGAGTATGTGCAAGATTCCTGGATATGACTATTCATCTTGCCAGCTTGATGGGATTTATAATCACCATGTGTGGTGGTTTGATTCATGTGTCCCTCATAAACTTAGGTGTTTTGACTGCGAGGTCCCCAGCTGGTGGCAATTTGGGAATTAGAGCCTCTTAGTGGTGATGTATTATTGGGGGAGGTCTTACAGGGTTTATAGCCAGCTTCCCCTTGCCAGTGTTGGACGCACTCTCCTGCTGTTGTTGCCCATCTGATGTTGGCCAGGAGGTGATGTCCAGCCTCTGTTCATGCCACAGTTTTTCCCTGCCAGTGTGAAGCTTCTCCTCAAGTCTATAAGCCAAAATAAGCCCCTTTCCTCCCACAAGCCACTTTTGGCCAGGTTCTTTGTGCCAGCAACATGAAGCTGACTATAACACTATGGAAACAAGTCTCTGGACATGTCTGTGAGGGAATTTCTATTAAGTGGGGAGGCCTGCCCTAATTATGGGCAGCACCATTTCAGTCTGGGGTCCTAGACTGAATTTTTTAAAATTTATTTTGTTTATTTGCAAGCAGAGAGAGAGAGAGAGAGACAAGAGAGGCAGACAGAGAGAGAATGGGCATGCCAGGGCCTCTAGCCACTGCAAACAAACTCCAGATGCATGTGCCCTTTGTGCATCTGGCTTATGTGGGTCCTGGAGAATCAAACCGGGATCCATTGGCTTCGCAGGCAAACGCCTTAACCACTAAAGCCATCTCTCCAGCCCCCAGACTGAATTTTTTAGAAAGCAAGTTGAGCATCAGCATTCATCTTCCTCTCCTCCTGAGTGTGGATGCATTCAACATGACCAGCTACCTCCTGCTCCCACTGCCATGACTTCCCTGCCATGATGAGCTCTACCCTCAAACTGTGAGCCAAAATCAACCCTTACTTTCTTAAACTGCCACAGGAAAAGTAACCAAGGCACTGGTACTATGTGTTCACAGGAATTTGGGAAATCCTGTGCCTCACTTTCCTTAACTGTAAACTAAAAGTATTGAATCAGACTCCCTGGTAACATGAAGGCAGCAAAGAGTGGACAAGAAGTTTCTATGTAGCAATAAAATTTCACTCTGCAATACATCTCTGAAGTCCTTAGGACCCAACAATAATTGGTTATTTCCCACTATTAATTATTTTCTGGCCACTCTAATATCATCATCAGACTCCTTTAGCAAAATGTCTTTTTCAAAAAGCTAAGGACTGTTTACAGTAAGGACAAACAATTGGAACTCATTAATTCAACCAGCAGGACACTGATTATGCATCTACTGTCTAGTGTAGTCAACTATACTAAATAAGCTCTTCAGTCTTCATCAGAGTAGTTACGTTAATATGCCTGAAATTTTCCAAGCGTACTACACCTTCATGCACTTATCCTGACCAGCAGCAGCTTGGCTCAGTCAATATTGTCACACAGACAATTATAACCAAATAATAAGGCTCTATTGTTGACATATGACTCCCATATTTTCCCTCACAACAGGTTTTAGACAGAGGCTTTTGTTTAGTTGTTTCCAAAATATGTAGAGCCCTGATAATATTTAAATGCCTTTATGGGAATGTGCAACACACTGGAATTGTACTGTAATTTCCCAAGTAACATTTAAATGGTCATTGGATTAGTTAGCTAAGGATAAGTGAATCCAATAATCATTTATGGCTTTAAATGTATAAACAAAAGTAATATAATACTTGACAAATAATGAGAAATAAACCTTGCTTTGCCATGCTCCTCACCCTCTCAAACACAGCCAACTTTTCCTCCAACTTCTCAAAAAACACTACCCATATCTCTCTCTCTTTCTCTCTCTGATTTTGGCCAAAGAATGCGATTTTTTCCCTATCAGCCAATACTTTTGTGGTAGGTGCATAATAGATACCTAGTGAATACTTGTTGAGTTTAATGTTTTTGTTTTGTGTATGCCTTATTCTCATCTCCAGCATTTGCCTTTATAGACTTTCTAGCAAAGCCTATCATGTGAATAAGGAGTGTGTGTGTGTGTGTATGTGTGTGTGTAAAGACACCTTCAACACAAAGTCACTTAAATCACGAAATTTCATTACATTGATATAAACATTCAGTACGTGAATTGCATTATAACTTACAGTAAAATTGCAGTTGTTCTTTATAAGTTTTACTTAGTTTGTTTCATTTAATCAATACCATTTCAGTTGCCAATAACTGCATTTCCTTGGGATGTAATAATGTTTTTACTTAGTCTCACTAGGACAAGCAAATAGAGCATGGATCTTGACAAGATACAGCAGTTCTTAGTCAGTACAACTACTAGCTAGAAGGTTGGCATAAAGTGTAGAATGACTGCAAACCTGTGATACACACGTCATTTTTTTGTTAGGCAAACACAGTCTTTTATTGGTTTTTAATTACCTAGCATCTTGACAAGGGTGTCGGAATGCAATGGAGAATAAACTGTCCTTGGCATTCTGGAATTTATATCTTGATGTGGAGACCAACTGTATCCATATGAGAAGTTAAGAAACTGCTCAAGACTATATGAGTGAATCAAAACAAAGTAAAAAAACAAAGTAACAAAGCAAAGTAATGGCATGCATATAATTTTCACCAGAGAAAACAGTTCATAGGTGAGTGATAGAACTTTGGGCTGGAGGAGCCCAGAAGGGTTTTACAAAGATTTACATGAGTGTATTAAGTTAGATTACAGAAGAATAATGAAATTTAAGTTTTTTACTCGTGATCCTCAGGCCTTTTCCAGTACCCACAATTTTTATTATGTGTCTTGTGTGCATTTAACTACCTTTACATGCATTCCAAATTGATTTAGGCTTGAGTTTACAGTGGCATGAGTAATAAAGGGTTAAATTTTTCCATTCATATAAAAATCAGACTCACTCAATATAACTTGCACAATAGGGATCTACTGATAGATCTTCAGGTACCCTAGTGGATTTCCAAGCTGATTGTTGCCATGGCAATCCCTGCTCTAAGTGCCTTTAGTTTCTGTCTTGACCCACTTTGGTTTAGATGTGTTTCTGGCTGAGGGCATAGTAGGCATGCTCCCATTTCTATGCCCCTTGAGGGGTCTTCACTAGTAGCCACACTGCCCTCTTTCTTTTTCTTCGGTCCTAGATTCTCTAGATCTTGAAGGGCTTTCTACTGAAAGGTTATGAACTCAATAGCTGACACTTCGGAGAGATGGTTTAAGATAGCCTTCAGGTATCCTACCTACTGGATTAATGTACTTCAAATTAACTCTAATTCAATAAGTAGATTTTTCTAGAATCTATCTAGCCCTCCTGTACTAACACTCATGTGGACCCAAATCCACAGTCTGATCATGCATGTACAAAATTGACATAATTTAAAATAGCTCTTAATAGAGCATTTCATATTAATGCTTTTGATTTGGATGGGTATGAAGAAGAACCAAGAGCCAGAACTAGACTCCTTGGTGGCTCTGGAAGGTTGAGACAGAAGGCACCAGAGGTGGCACAGCTCCCTTGGGTGGTTTTCTGGCCCTTTACAAGCCATTTTTCTTCTGATGTAATTGGAGCTCAAATTTAGGGGCCTAGCAGAGGCCAAAGCACTCTACAACTGAGCTATATCCCTAGCCCACAGACTGTTTTACAAAGGGGGTTAACCTGTCTCTAAACTGTCATCCTGGGGGTATGAAGAATCAATTTCTGCTAAGTTTCTCTTAGCACAAATGTTTGTTTATAACCAAAGAGAAGTCAATGCTTGCTATCTTTCCTTTAATTTCAAAGTCCTTTGCTATTTGCTTTCACATTTAAAAATATTTATTTATTTATTTGAGTGTGTGTAGGGGGAGGGAGAGAATGGGCATGCCAGGGCTTCCAGCCATTGCAAACAAACTCCAGACACATGTGCCAGCTTGTGCATCTGGCTTTATGTGGGTCCTGAGGAATGGAACCCCGGTCCTTAGGCTTTGCAGGCAAGCACCTCAACTGCTGAGCCATCTCTCCAGCCCCTGCTTTCACATTTAATTCACCATTAGATAACTATATATAAAGTGCAGATATCACTGCAACTGATTTTTGCCAAAGATCAGGGATTTGGAACAGAGCTGCATTCAAAACTAAAATTGGCCTATGCCCAGAGCTCTTCCTCACAGCTTCCCCATAATAGTACTTCCATGTTTGAAGAAGACAGAAGAGGTGAAAAATTTGAAGGCATACTGGGGAATCGTGTAAGTATGGGGATGGCCCCAAATCTCTCAAAGTCCACCTGAAACACCTCCCAAGAGAGGGTATTTTTCAAACACTGCTTGAAAGACTCACATGATACTTCTGAACTACTTGTATTGTCTTCCAGTGTATCTATGACGAGGTACATGGGTATGACAACCAGCCAAGAAAACTGTTGGGAGTTTTTTGTCTCTGCCACCAGCAACCTGAGGTATCTAAATTTCTCTTCAACATTAAATCTAGAATGTTCTTTGCCTAACAAAGTGGATGCTTAACACTGCCTGCATGTTACTTGGGCAGGAACGTGGGGGGGGGGTGGTGTCCCAAAGTTAAGATTAAGGTTGTCACTGAGCGGGGTTCTCTTCCCTTGGGCAGTCCCCAAGTTTTGGAACTTGCTTCTTCCTGTAGGGCAAAATCCGGAAGTAGGAGCCTAGAAACAGCTTCTTGAACAGGCCAGCAATTACGGAGCACACTGCCAGGAGCTCACACTTCACAATCAGCCTCCAAAGCAAGCATTATGAATACTTTCATTTCAGGGGGCAGGAGAGATGGATTAGTGTGGTCAAGTCGCTTGCCTGAGAAGCCTAAGGACCGAGATTCTATTCCCCAGTACCCACCCTCAAGCCTGATGCTCAAGGAGGTTCACGCATTCTGGAGTTCGTTGGCAGTGGCGTGGAGGACCTGGCGTACCCATTGTCTCTCATAAATAAATAATAAAAATAAATACTTTCACTTCAGAAGGAGCCAAGATTCCGGTGTGAGAAAATCACCTGGCAATTTTGATCACACATCCTCAACCCCTGATCACACATCAATGATGCCCGCGCCTGCAGCACGCGGGCCCCGCCCACTCATTTGCATAGGGCACGCCCAGCAGCGAACAGGCTCGCGGGCCTCTCCCGAGCCCCGTGGGTCCCAAGCCAATACGGAGTGGGCGGGCCCAGGTCTGAGCACGTGTCCACTCCGGGCCTCACGACGGAAGGTGGGCGAGGCAGCTACCAATGGCGCGGGTGGTGGGGAAGCCAGGAAGGGCGGGTGGTGGTTTTCCCGGCGTGTCAGGCCGCGGGGCCTCCCTTCGACTCCACAAACCCCGCGGGAGCGCCTCGCAGACTAACTCGAGCGAAACCGCCGGCGGCCCATCCCATCCATCGCTCCCTGCCCCCGCCCGGCTGGCCGCGCCTCGCCTCGCCTCACGCTCGACGGGGGAGGCGGGACCAATCAGCGAGCGACGTCTCCCTTCCGATTCGAAGCCCCCGACGCGCGGCTCACACCCCGGGCTTCCCGCGCGCTGATTGGCTGCGCGCGCCGCCGGTCGTGCCGGGAGGCGGGGCAGGCCGAAGACACTCGGAGGTGGGGGGAGGCGGTGACCGGCGACTCGTAGCGTCCCGCTCGGTTCTCCACCTTCCCTCCGGCCCCTCCGCCCCCCGCAGCCCTTCCCGCGGCTCTCGGCCTCCTTCCTTCTCTTGCTCGGCTTGCTCTCCGTCTTCCGCGCGCGCCCCACACACGGCGCTCGGCCGGCGTGCCTCGCGCCCTAACGGGCGGCTGGGGGCGCCAATCAGCGGGCGGCAGGGTGCCAGCCCCGGGGCTGCGCCGGCGAATCGGCGAGACTCGCGGCCCGGGGTGGGAGGCGGGTCTACCGCGCGGCCGCGGCGGCGGCGGCGGCGGAGGAGAAGCAGCTCTTCCAAGCCTGCAGCTCACGAGCTCCGAGCGAGCCGGGTGGGGGGGGAATCCCCCGGAGGTGGGTGCGCTGCGGTCGGCGGTCAGCGGCCGGGGCGGAGGGCGGAAGCGGAGGTGGGCCGGCGGTGCGCGGACCGGGAGAGAGGGAGGGCGTGCGGGCGGGCGGGAGCGCGCGCGCCCGAGGGTAGGAGGAGGAGGAGGGGCGGCGGCATCCCCACCCCCTCCTCGGCGGGCGGGCGGCGGCCGGCCCCCTTCCCCTCGGCTGGGTTCGGCGCGCCGCGGCGGCTGTGGGCACCGGCCTGGGGACGGGGCGGGGCAGGGGCTCGGCGGTCCCGGAGTGTTTTCAGTTCCGCCTCTGTTCGTCCATTGCCCTCTCCTCCCTGCCAGACCCTCTCATCCCATCGCAGGAGGAAGGAACAAAAGGTCCCGGGCCCCCCGGATCTCCCGGGGCGGGACCGGGCGCCTCGGTGCAGGTATCGCCTGGGTACCCGCCCGCGGGCCTCGGGCCTTGGGCAGGGGTGTGTGCGCGCGCGGCCCGGCCGGCCGGGCCGGCGGGTCACATGGCCGCGGCGGGTGGGGGCTGGGTGTGGCGGGGCCGTGGGCGTGCGGGCCGGGGCCCGGGCCGGAGTCGGAGTCCTCGAGCCCGGGGGTCTTCGAGCCCGGAGCTCCCGCCCCTTCCCCTGCGTCGCTCGCGCTCTTGTTCTTTCGGGGCTCCTCCGGATTTCGGAACCCGAAGGGCCCGAGCGAGAGGTCTTGTTGCAGGAGTTGTTGGGAAGCCGAGTTCGGAGCTTTGGGATACTTTGTTTCTTCTACTTTTTCTTTCTTCCTTCCTTTTCCACCGGTCTTCATTGGGTCTTGTAGCCTTTGTGGACCGTAACCGTGGCGAGGGCAGAGTGGCCCGTGTGTCCTGCACAGACCCGCTCGCGGCTGCTACTGTGCCCGGGATCATCCTGGCACTTGGGAAAAGTTGCTGTGTGGGTGCAGCTACTCCTTTTTATCACACGCCTTTAGTAAGCAAATCAAAACTTGATTTTTCAAAACTGCGACTCGGACTATTTTGTTCTCCTAGGGGGATGCTGTCTTTGACCTTTAGGCTTTAATGGCTTCACCGTAAACCTAAACAAAAGAAAAACAACTTAGGATGATTTTGTTGTTCCTTCCTTTTTGCCCCGGGATCTAAATGCTACCTGTTGTCAAACCATTATGTTTTAAAACTACCCACGCGGAACAAATTCGGAAAATAGCATTTTTTTCATTAAAGGCAAGTCGGGATATCCTGAACTGTGTTCGAAGCTTCTAAAACTACATTTGTAAGAACAGTTGTTGATAAGTCATTAAGCAAAATTAGCTGAAGTTCATCTTTTCCAAAAAAAAAAAAAAAAAAGTACCCTGAAATGCCAATTTCCAATTTTTTTTCATTTTCCTCCGATTTTAGAAGAGTTGAACGTGTATCACTGATAGGGTGTTTTCCTAGAGCCTAACGTGAGAATAAATTTGCTGCTATGCTGAAAGCATATTTGCTAGTCTACTTTTGATTCCTTTAAAAAGTTTCTGTCTTACAGAGAAGTATTAGCAGTTCAATGAAATTTGAGTAGTTTTTAAGGCATGAGATTATGAAGTAAATGTAATACAGACAGGGAAGGAATGCAAAATGGATTTCATAAATGTATTACTCATTCAGTTTTTTTATTTAGTGAAAAAATATACTGAATATTTAAGGAATCTCCTCTCTTAGGTCTTTTAGCAAATGTTTATATTCAGAAAGTAACACTGAAAACTTCATAGTTTTTTTTGCCATAAACTTACCTGGGGCAGTAAGTAAATATAATTGTAGTCTTTGGACATTTCTAAAGTGAGTGCCCACTTAAATGTTTACCTGTTCAAATCCAGTGGATTTAATTGAGTTTATTACTTGGCCAGGCTTAACGAATGTGATTTGCAAATACCCATTACAGTTCTTCAATAAGAAACTGAGAACTTGTTTTTTTATTTTATACTTATACCTAGAGTGTTTTCAGGTTGCAGACACTCAGCAAAGTTTGGTTTTCAAGGTTGTAAGCTACTTGTATCTAAATTGCTACAGTCTGTAAGGTTCATAAAGTAATAGTCTTAGAGAAGCTGTGCAGGGTAATTTCCTGTTGTTTGTGGCCTGTCAGGCTTGGTATGTGTTTTAACTCTCAGGAACATTGGGGGTGGGGGGTGTGGTTCTGTAGATGAGCCATTTTCTGTTATGGGAATGAAGGTTGCTTCCACCTAAATAGCAAGAGAGATTCTCTTCGTTTTCACATTATAGATATTAGAATAATTTTGTCATAATCTTAGTACTTTGTATGGTGGGGGAGATGTGAGTGAAAAGCAAAAGCAAACCTACTCAGTTTAGCTGCATGAGTTGCTGGTCAGGGACCTTTTGAATTTTTTATATTTTGTCAGAATTACAGTTTTGATTTTTAGATCTAAACAGTTCCTTATTGTTTGGTTTTGGTCCTGTTGTTCTATGCTGTAGGACTCCAAACTTCAAAGCCTTGTTTTCTAAGGAGCAGCCGATTTATACAGGTGTCTTTGTAGTGCGTGTAAAAGCTGTATATAGTACATTCTGACAGATGGAGGTTTATTCATATTCTTGGGACAAGAATCATTTTTAGAGGGTGGAGGGGGGCATGTCTTTTTAGAGTCTTTGTCTTGATAGGAGCAGAACAAACATTTTTAAGTCCTTCATTTCTGTAAAGGGAAAGATATGTTTCACTAATAAGTCAAAGGTCAGTCAGAAGCTGAAATGTACAGGATTCAAAATCAGGAATGAGGATGCATTTATTTAATAAGCAACTTGAGTTTATTTATTTATATGACAAACTTTGTCAGGTCTAGGACTAAGCAGTAAAGACCTAACTGTAAACACCCCGGTGTTCCTTGATAGAATTGGGAAAGTGGAAATTCCTAATGTCCCCTGTCCTCAGCTCCAGTGTTGAGGAAATTTAACTCTGTTGGAGTATAACGTGAGCGAGTCCAAGCATGCACTGAATTCATATAGAGCCAGTTCTTAAAGTATACTTCATTGATTTCTGTCCCATGTGTAGGGAGGGCAGCACAAGAAAAGATGAGAAGTGTTGGTTCAGTGGCACTGGGATCAGTTTTTTTTTTTTTTTGGACAGAAGGAGGGAGAATCCATTTTTGCACAAACTGAAGATACAGCTAATCTTCAGAAATAGTTCATTGTTGAGCAGATGTGCATCTGCAGAGCTAAGCTGAATTTGGCCTCAGTTTGATTGACCATTGCCCTTTAGTTAAAGAAAGTGGTTAAGGAAAGAAAGAAAACTCTAGTCAATCAGGTTCCTGTGAAAGGATCAGACAGAAGTAGCATATACAGAGAGTTAAGCCAAGAATAAAAATTGGATAGCAGTCTTGTTTAGTAAAAATGGTCTTGGATTTTAGACTCAGAGAGCCCTAGGCTAATATTTGGCTTTTTATATTGTTTTTTTTTTTCCCTGAAAATGTAGGAAACAACCTATTGAGATTATTATAAGGATCATGGTTAAAAAACCTAGAACATTCCTTGAGACATAAGGATTCTCTCAGGTTATCTCCTCTGTGTTCTTAGTTGTAGGTTTTAGTTGTTTGGGTTTTTCTGAATCTGAATGATTTGCTACTCCCTTATCTTTATTATCTTTGACCTCTTATAAAATGCATATGAGATGCATACACTGAACTTTAACAAAGATCTATGGGAGGCTTATTGTACAAGTGTGTATACAGGGAGAGCCTTTAAGATACTTAGTCACAACCTGTTGGCATTTATTTAAATTTTTTTAACAAGCAGTTATCTGGCTTCTAAGTCCACAGTAGATTAGAGACAAGTAGATTATGGGTAGTGTGGGAGGTTTAACAAGGGTGTGGTGGGAGTAGATAGGAAGATGGGAAATGTTAGTTTACTGTCCATTATAAGAAAAAAAAAAGCCATACCAGTTTGTGAGGATATTAGAGGTAATCTTCAAGACACAAGAGCAAGTACCCAGAGCTTGACTAGCATGTCAGGCCATTCAGAGCAGGACCAGACTTGGAGGCCTAGTAACACTGTCCATCAGTTCATTAAAAGCTTGTTTGGAACCCTTTTCAAGAGTGTAGTCATCTACTTACGCTTTAGGTGATTGTTCAGGATAATAATACACAGGCAGAGAGCACTGTGCTATAGCTAAGGTCTCTGTGTGAAAAATCTACAGTAAAGAAAGGTGACTGAGGTGTAAGGCCCCACACCACACATCAAGTGGGTCATTTTTTTTTTCACGATCTTGCAGGAATGTCATATCAAAGCTCTCACTCAGGCTTTGAGATAGATACAATATGCTAGAAATTTCCTGGACAGCAAATGTGGACAGCTGGCCAGCCTGTATGGTCAGGGTGTCTTGCCTCTTAATATTGGCTTTGATTATTCATTATTATTTTGAAGACTAAGAGTCTCACTGTGTAGCTCAGACTGGCCTCACACACACTGTGTAGACCAGGCTAGCTTTGAACTCAGTGATCCTCCTGCCTCAGTCCTAAGTGCTAGTATTCAAGTATAGTCTTGGTAATTTTTTTTTTTTTTTGGATTCTCCTGCTTCTTAGGGTTACTTTCTAAATCCTCTTCTCCATTAAACAGTTATTGGTGACCTGTAATAAGGCAGCCTTGCCTATTTTAGCATAGTGCAGAATTAATCCAGCCATTTTCATTTCAAGATGTACAAGGGCTATTGTTTGTCACTCCTTAGTTTTGGTTATTTTCCAGAATGGTATAATAGTGATGTTTTTAGTTAGGGCATGTTTCAGTGCTGCTTCTCTTGATGATAGCGCTCAGTTCACTTTAGCAGTTTGATGTAGGAAAATATAATTTTGCCAAGCCAGGTAGTTTTAGATATTGCCTCTAATTTGACCAGATGGCTAGAAAGATTAGGGCAACTCTGTAACATACCAACTTGCCTCACACCTTAGACTCTAGGACCTAGAGTTTAGGTGGTTCTGTGGCTCAGTGGGTTTTGCTCACTGTAACTAATCCATCCTACTAGGACAGGTGCTTGGTAATTCAGGTATGTCTTTGTACTCCCAAGAACCTTATCTTAAATCTTGAATAGATTCTAAATTATCACTAAAATTTGTATTTAGTGAACTTACTGTGAAGTTGTCACTATTCTATATCACTTAATTTTTTGAAATCTGGGATTTCATTGGTTTCAGAGCTGCAAAGCAGAAAGTGAGTGGAAGACCTTTATTTCTTGGGGTTATTGTGGAACCCAGCTTCTTCTCTTCCCTTTTGGGGGGAAGAGGGGTAGTTTGGAAGAGTAATCTTGGGTGAACTACTGGAAGCCAATCTGTTGAATCCTTTGAAGTTCCAGGTCAAGACTCTTGATCTGAGAAGTAGCATAGTAAGTCTGTGATGTCATACTTGCAGAATAGTGAACTGCATTTTCATGTGCTGCCTCATGTGCTTCCAGAAACTAAAGAGGTCACGGCTAAAGTCTGTATATGTTAAGAAAGCATCCCATCTTAGTCTCATCTTTCGCTTCAGTTTGTGGGCTTAGGGAATCTGCTGTGCAGAGTGCACTGTATATAGTCCTTACAAATGGTGTGGTAGAAACTGGGACTTGAATGACTCTGGAACCTTCACATGGATTAGGACTGTGTTATTGGTGGCAGTGAGTGAGTGCATGCTCAGAGGAACTTTTTAAAAAAATACTTTTTATTTTTTATTATTTTTTTGGAGAGAGAGAGAGAGAGAGAGAGAGAGGGAGGAAGAACAGAGATGGGCGCGCCAGCAGTGTCTCAGCTGCTGTGAACAAAATCCAGATGTGTGTGCCCCCTTGTGGTCAAGTACGGCATTGCGCCCTTGCGTCACTTTGCATCTGGCTAAACGTGGGACCTGGAGATTGGAACGGCTGGACATTGGAACCAGTGTTCTTAGGCTTAGGAGGCAGGGGCCTTAACCCCTAAGCCATCTCTCCAGCCCGGAACTTTTTTTTTTTTAATACTTTCCTGTCACATAAGATGAGGTTGTAGTTCATGTTTGCTGCTCAATTAAGCTGTTTTTTTTTAAATGTTATTACTTTGTAATTTTTTCCCTCTGTTTTCTTTTTTTAAAATTTTATTTATTTATTTGAAAGAGAGGAAGAGGTGGAGAGAGAGAATGGGTGCACCAGGGCTTCTAGCCACTACAAACGAACTTCAGATGCATGAGCCACTTAGTGCATTTGGCTTTACGTAGATCCTGGGGAATCCAATCTGGGTCGTTAGGCTTTGGAGGCAAGCGTTTTAACCACTGAGACATCTCTCCAGCTCCAAGCTTTCTTTTAAACATGTTTTTTTTTAAAAAATATATTAAAATTTTTATATATTTTAGAGAGAGAAAGAGGCAGATAGACAGAATGGGTGCACCAGGGCCTCCAGCTGCTGCAAACAAACTCCAGATGCATGTGCCACCTTGTGCATTTGGCTGGCTTGAGTCCTGGAGAATTGAATCTGGGTCTTTTGGCTTTGCAGGCAAGTGTCTTAACCACTAAGCCATCTCTCTACCCCTAAAAATGTTTTAGTATCAGTAGCATCCAGCTTTAGCTCAAAGTTTGTGCATTACCATTTCTGCAGTAACCAGTAGTTTTCACACTGTGAGCACACATACATCTGAACATACAATAGTAGCCCCAAAGCCTTGAGAGAGAGAGAAAAAATGACTGCAGACTTGCAAAATGTGAAAAGATTAAAAAGAAATTTTTGGTAGGAGTGGGAGTAGACATTTGCAGGAGTACTCGGTTTTCTTTCCATTCTAGCTCCCCCCAGAGCCTTTGAAGCCCCACTGAAGAGCAGCAAGTGTACCCAGGTTATATTTCTCAGGCAGCTCTCCACCGTAGGTACCTGGTTAGCACTTGAAATGTGCTAATGTGACTGAGGAACAGAAGTTAAATTTTCTTAACCAGTTTTTGCCTTGTTATTTTGAGGGTCTCACTCTAGTCCAGGCCAGTCCTTTGCTGGCCTGGAACTCACAATGATTCTCCTACCTTTGCTGGGATTAAAGGTGTGCACCACCATGCTTGACTAGTTTTAACTGATTATTTTAATGTAAATTTGGATAGTCATATGTGGCTAATGGTTGCTATATTGGTCTACACAGATAAAATTAAATCATTTTCATCATTGTGGAAAGTTCTGTTGGACAACATGATTTTTAGATTTAATTGAATGTGCGGTCCACAGACCCTATCCACATGATTGATGTGGGTACTGGATCAGGAGAAAGGCAAGGTAAACCTGGGAACTCAAAGGGCCTACTTGACACTCCTGCTGATTTGATCCTGGGCCTGTTTAGTCTTGTGATGAGTACTTATTATGATCTGGAGATGATAACCCAGTATGCAAGTTGGATGTTTATGGGCTGATTATAGAGCTACAGGTACCACACAACCATACAACGAGGATAGAACAGGTTGTCTCTGTGCAGAGCTCACACTCTTATGTAAAGTAGACTTTTTCTAAACTCACAACCTGCTTTTAGGGTTAAATTCAAATGTTCACATTTGGTTTTAACAGTCCATAAAATTGCACACATGAATGTTTTTGTTTGTTTTTGTTTAAAAAGGCACATTACCCACCATTCTCCATGGGGCCAACTTAGATTTCCAGTTGGCACTGTCTTTCCTTACTAGCATACAGCTTTGGAAAGAACATAGTTATTGTGAAAATTGAGAAATCTGTTTTTTTTAATTATGGTTTCATTTTTTTGTGTGTGTTATGCTGGAGTTGAACATTGGGGCCTTGAGCATGCTAAGTAAGCAGTTATGTCTCCAGCCCTGTGTTTTGGTTTTTTAAAAAAATGCTTCCTGTTTCCCTGATTACCATTGATTTCTTGGATTGATAGTTGTGAAATTCCATGTCATGGGTGGTGTTGCTTTTCTCTTACTTTATTGGCATGTACTTGAACATAGATTGTCAACATTGTAAGACAACTATTTTTTGAGTTTTCATACATGTACTTAATGTAGTTTGATCATAATTTCCTTTCATTACTTTCTTGTTTCCCACTCAACTATTTGGATGCAAACTTTTTTGCCTTCCTTCGTCATTCATGATGATATATTGGAGGGCCAATATTATGCAGGTAATAACATTCCAGAGTTCTTCTCCCCATCCTCTGGTTTTTACATTCTTTCTAGTACCCTTCTGCAGTTTTGCCTGAGCCTTGGAGGGGGTAATACAGATGTCTCATTTAGCACTGAGCATGCAATGGTCATTTTTTCCTCAGCTCGTTGACAAGTTTTGTATCTCTCCATTAGTCACTACCATCTGCTAAAAGAAGCTTGTCTGACCAAATACTAATCTATGGACATAAAAATATTTAGAAGGCAGTTTGATGGGCATAGCATATCCATCTAGCCCAGGGTCTGTGACCTTTTCAGACATAGGTTTTGACTTGGTTTTCAGGACCAGGCATAAATTTCCTTCTGTGGAATGGGCCTCAAGTCCAATAAGAGTAGTTTGTTACTCCCATAACAGTCATGCCACTATTGCACCAGTGGGCTTGTCTTGGCTGGCTGGCCGGCCAGTTGTTTAGCTCACTTGGTCCAGTGCTGGTTAAGACTGTTGATGACTTTTCTCCCCCACAATCCTGCATAACACTTTCAAACATTATAACAGCCAGCAGTAAAGAGGCTTCCTGCTTGAAAAAATTGATTTTATACTATTTCCATTGAGATGCTAGGTACCCTACTAGGCAACAACCATCATATTTCAAATATTTTGTGTTGAATGAAATATTTGACTTTGAATTTCTATTGAAATTCATATAAATAAGGTAGTACTTTGTATTTCTTTTTTTAAAAGTATCTTATTATTTGTTTATTTGAAAGAGAGAGCTGGGCATGGTGGCGCATGCCTTTAATCCCAGCATTCGGGAGGCAGAGGTAGGAGGATCACCATGAATTTGAGGCCACCCTGAGACTACACAATGAGTTCCAAGTCAGCCTGGGCTAGAGCAAGCCCCTCCTCAAAAAAACTAAAAATAATAATAATGAAAGAGAGAAAGAGGCAGACAGGTCAGGGCCTCTAGGCAGTGTAAACAAACTCCAGATGCATGTGCCATCTTGTGTATGGCTTATGTGGGTACTGGAGAATCGAACCTGGGCTCATAGGCTTCACAGGCAAGTGTGCCTTGACCACAAAGTCATCTCTCCAGAGCTCAGTACTATGTATTTCTATATGACTTGAAGATACTTGAAATTTTTTCCCTCTATACCTTTAAAAAGCAACAATGTGCATTTACTTTCTGTATTTATATATCTACTTGTTACATTTTCAACTTTGCTAAGTATTTTTTGCTGATCTTTCTTACATTGTTTCCACTGTCCCTCTAGATGAACTGTTAAGTAGTGTTTCCTGAATGATGATACTACTTTTGTTATTGTTGATGACTGTCTTTCTTTACGTTTGAGGTGTCATCCTTAGCAACATTGTTTACCTTTTTTTCTTTTTTTTTAAAGATTCATTTTATTTTTATTTATTTATTTATTAGAGACAGAAAGAGAGGAGAGAGAGAATGGGCATGCCAGGGCCTCTAGCCATTGCAAATGAACTCCAGATGCATGTGCCACCTTGTGCATCTGGCTTTACGTGGGACCTGGAGAATCGAACAAGGATCTTTAGGCTTCACATGCGTGTGCCTTAACTGCTAACCCATATCTCCAGTCCTGCTCACCTTTTTTTTTTTTTTTTTTTTTTTTTTTTTTTTTTAAGTATTTTATGTATTTATTTGAGAGAGAGAAAAAGAGGCAGAGAGAGACAGAGAGAATGAGAAAATGTGTGTGTCAGGGCCTCAAGCTATTGTTAATGAACTCTAGATGCATGTGCCACCTTGTCACCTGGCTTGACCTGGGTCCTTAAGCCATCTTTTTTGAGACAGGGCCGTTCATTGGCCTGAAGCTCACCAGTTAGGCTACACTGGCTGGCTGGCAGGGATCTTCCTGTCTCCTCTGCCCCAGCTCTGGGATTACAGCACACACCCGGCATTTTTATTTTTACATGGGTACTGGGGATTCTACTCAGGACCTCATACTTGCATCATAAGTACTTTATACACTGAGGTATTTCCCTGGCCCTTGATTACTTTTTAAAAAACATATATATATATATATTTTGGTTTTTCAAGGTAGGGTCTCACTCGAGCCCAGGCTGACTTGGAATTCACTATGTAGTCTCAGGGTGGCCTCGAACTCATGGCGATCCTCCTACCTTGGCCTCCCGAGTGCTGGGATTAAAGGCGTGCGCCACAACGCCCGGCAAAAAACATATTTTAAAAAATATATTTTATTTATTTATTTGAGAGAGAGAGAGAATGGGCATGCCAGTGCATCCATCCACTGCAAACAAATTCCAGATGCATGTGCCCCCTTGTGCATCTGGCTTATGTGGGTCCTGGAGATTCGAACCAGGGTCCTTTGGCTTTGCAGGCAAATGCCTTAATTGCTAAGCCATCTCTCCAGACCCTTGGTACTTTTTAAATGTAAATTTCTTTTCTTTTTTTCCAGAAAGGTCCCACTGTATAGCCTAAATTCTCCTGGAACTCAGGGTCCTCCTGCCTCAACCTTTTGAGTGCTGGGAGTGCACATTTGTGCCACCATGCCCAACCAATATTTCTTATGGTGACATAAACACAAGTGCTGGAGCAGACACAAGATTAGGTCTATTTGTTCTACTGCAAACACATGGAAATGTTGGATAAGCAGACATCCTTTCATGTATATAATTAACGGAGAGAGACTGAGAGACAAGGTGCCTAGATGGTAGGAAAAATTCCAGTCAATATTAGGAAAGAGCTGGTCTTAGGGAGTTTATACTAGAGATAGGATTCAGTAGCTGAGGGTGAGGTGGTGATTCCATTAAGAAAGGACACAGCTATGGGAGCTGTATACAAAAATAAAAGTAAAACTAAAAACATATCATTGAAATACCTGCTTTTCTCAAAACATTCTGTAGAGGAACTTGAAAAGCACTAATTTGCAGGTGTACTTAAATACCACAAGAGGGTAAAGCAGAATAAATCTGAAAAATGAGATCCACAATTAGATGTGGAGTGATATTTTTATATAGGTATTATGTTACTGTAATTTGAAATTAGAAGGATATATAGTTATAGGTCCATTTCTACTCAATTGCCTTTCCAAAGGCAAGTAATGTTACCGGGATTTTGTGCATTGGTAATACATAAGCAAGTTTTATATATATTTAAGTTCAAATAGGTACTGTTCTTAACAGTATATCTTACAGATTGTTTCATTCTAGTTCATGAGTGCCTTTTTTTTTTCTTTTAGGTTGCATAATCTTTTGTGTTCACCAGAACACTATTGGTGAATAGGTGAATATTTAATTTTTTTTTTTTTTAGTCTGTGTTATTAAAAACAATGCTGTAGTTGGGTTTGGAGGTGCATGCCTTTAATCCCAGCACTCAGGAGGCAGAGGTAGGAGGATCTCTGTGCGTTTGAGGCCACCCTGGGACTACATAGTGAATTCCAGGTTAGCCTGGGCTAGAGTGATTCCCTACCTCAAAAAAAAAAAAAAAAAGAAAAAAATGCTGTAGCAGGTATGTCTCTTGGGCTTTCAGAAGTAAGTCAAGAATATCTATATCTGTATTTTTTAAGAGAATGCAAGGTTTTATTTATTTATTAGAGAGAGAGGCATATATAGAGAGTGAATGGGTACACCAGGGCTTCTAGCTACTGCTAACGAACTCCATACACATGAATCACTTTGTGTATCTGGCTTACGTGGGTACTGGGGAATTGAACCTGGGTCCTTAGGCTTTACAGGCAAGCCATCTCTTCAGCCCCAAGAATGCAGTTTTTAATCCTTTTTTTTTTTTTTCAAGGTAGGGTTTCACTCTAGCTCAGGCTGACCTGGAATTCACTATGTAGTCTCAGGGTGGCCTCGAACTCACGGCGATCCTCCTACCTCTGCCTCCCAAGTGCTGGGATTAAAGGGGTGTGCCACCATGCCCAGCTTTAATCCAGTTTTTTAAATAGGTGCTTGTACATAGTATAAAATTAAGAAGAAACAAAGTAGAAATAATGTTCTGTTTTCTAGAAATGTAGTCATTATTGCTAGTTTCTTGCATGTTCTATAGTGTTTCTGTCTGATATGATAGCCATTAGCCACACATGGCCATTGAGCACTTGAAATAATCTGAATTGAGATGGATTGCAAATATAAGATACAAGATTTGATTTCTAACAGTACAAAAAGTAGAAAGTAAAATTGCTCATGGATATTTTAATCCTCCAAATCATAGCAGTTAATTAAAAAAATTCTTTCCTGAAGCCCAAGTGACATGAAGAATGGTTTGAATAAAGCCGAACCCCACTGATGACATGAGTTTTTTTTTTTTTTTGTTGTTGTTGTTGTTGTTGGTTTTGCGAGGTAGGGTCTCACTCTGGTTCAGGCTGACCTGGAATTGACTATGTAGTCTCAGGGTGGCCTCGAACTCTCGGTGATCCTTCTACCTCTGTCTCCTAAGTGCTGGGATTAAAGGCGTGCGCCACCACGCCCGGCTTGATGACATGAGTTTTTTATTTCATTTTTTAGGTTTTTTGAGGTAAGGTCCTGCTCTAGCCCATGCTGACATGGAATTCACTGTGTAATCTCAGGGTGGCCTCAAACTCACAGTGATCCTCCTCAGTCTCCCAAGTGCTGGGATTAAAGGAGGCAGTACCATGCTTGGCCCTCTTTTTTAAAAATTAAATTAATTAATTAATTCATTTACTTATTTATTTGTAAACAGAGAGAGACAGAGAAGAGAGACAGATGTATAGATAATGGGTGTGCCATGGTGTCTAGACACTGCAAACAAACTCCAGATGCATGCACCACTTTATGCATCTGGCTTTACGTGGGTACTGAGGAATCAAACTCTGGGTTGTTAGGCTTTGCCTTAACCACTGAGTCATCGCTCCAGCCTGACATAAGATTCTTGAGTATGTCACCAAGACACATGCACAGATGGAAAAGATAAACTATACTTCATAACAATTCAAAGTTTGGGAGGTAGTGTCAAGAAAAGAAGAAAACAATGTATCTGATGAGAGTTAAATTAGTTTTCAGGGTATGCAAAGAATTCTTAGGACAAAAAGACAACTAAAAAATGGGTAAAGGACTTGAATAGGCATTTCTCCAAAGAAGATGTACAATGAGCAGAAAGCATTTGAAAAGATACTTAGCAGAAATAGTCATTACAAAATTAGAAGTACAATGAGTTGTGCTTCATTTCTGAGGTAATAGCAATTTAAGGTGGGAGTGATTGCTCATTAATTTTACTCAGTGTTATCATTTAGAAAACCAAAGCCATTCTGAAACTTTTCTAAATGTCCTGTTTTGTTTTTCTCCCTGGAAACTTACATCTTTTCTTTGTCATCAGCCCTCTGAGTTTTGTTAGTCAGTTACTGGCCCTGACACAGGTGGGTTTTCATCCCTTAGTTGTGGAGTTGTGATGTCCTTTTCCACTTGAAAGCTCCCATCTTTCAGTTCAGGGGATTTCCCTTGATTTGTTAAACTCCCTGCCTCTCTGTTATCTTTTGTCTTTCTGGAACTCCTGTTTTGGCCTTGGACTGCCAGAACTGGTTCTCCTATTTTCCTACTTTCTACTGTTTTCTACCTTTTCCCTCCTACCTTTTAAGAGATTTCCTCTCCTCTTGTTCCACCCCTTCTATTACTTTTTTCTATTCTGCCTTTATGAGCTAGCTACCAAGCTTCCCAAGAGCAGTTCTTTATCTTGTATTGTTCCTTCTTAGATCTGCCACTCTTACTCAAGCATTGCTATATATTATTGCTCTAGCTGGCTTAATGATGAGAAAAATACTGTGTCATCTCCATTTCCTTGAAGCTCCCATTTTTTCTTTCTTTTTAGTTATTTATTTTTTGGTTTTTCAAGGTAGGGTCTCACTCTGGCCCAGGGTGACCTGGAATTAACTATGTAATCTCAGGTGGCCTCGAACTCACAGTGATCCTCCTACGGCTGCCTCCCGAGTGCTGGGATTAAAGGCATGCACCACCATGCCTGGCCTCCATTTTTTCTTTTTGCCAATTTTCTTAAGATAAAGTGTCCTTCACTAACAAGCCAGGGTCTAGAGAGCTGGGCAGAAACTGGAGATGCTGGGGGAGGTTATCTCCTTTCAGTTTCACTGAGAAGAGATCTGAGTGGGTATTTCTTAGTAAGCTTTCAGTATTAGTCTCTGATGCCTTCTTCTAGGCTGGTCAGTGCCTCCTTGACAATTCTCAAGAATCTCTGTAGCCAGATAGGGCTCTTGCTGCTGGTATGTAGGATCCAGAGCTCACTGGAAGATGAGGTTTGGGAGTCTTTCAGTATACTTGTGCTCTGTTCTTCTAACGCCCAGGCCATCTCCCAATCAAAGCCATTGTTTCACCCTCTCCAGGGAGTAAGTTATCAATAATGAACTGCAAGAGGCTCTAAGAATCATTCTCAAATAGTTGTCACCTAATCCTATTCATTTTATCTTCCCCCATTTTGACCTCAGTTCCTGCCTTAGCTAGCTATTGTTAGTTAAAATCTATGAGGATTCTGTGAATCCTGTTGCTTAATTTTTCCTATGGTTAGCCTAAGAGTTAATATTTTCTGATTTGTTTACAGTTATTATTTAGCCCATTTTAAACCTATCAGAGTTTTGCTTCTGTTTTCTCCTTACCTGTTCTGTCTATTCTCATGAGATCTTTTCTTTTAGTCCATTTATTTATTTATTTATTTATTTATTTATTTATTTATTTTTTATTTTTGAGGATGTGAATGGGGTTTTTAGGTATGTTGCCCAGGCTGATCTTGAACATGTGGACTCAAGAGGTCTTCTGCTAAGCCTTCTTAGTAGCTGAGACTTATTGGCATGTTTTCACCATACCTAACTCCTTTCTACTATCTTCACCTCTAGTCCCTGATGAAATTTAATATTTCCATGAGAAACAATTTTAAGAGTCACCTAAAGAACGGAAGTAGAATACATAATTTGATAATTCAGTAGGATTAGGGTCTGGAAAGGTAGAAAATTTTTTTTTTATTGACAACTTCTATACTTACATACAAAAAAACCATGATATTTCCCTCCCCTCCCAGAAAGAAAATTTTATAAGTGATGTGATGGAGTGCTAAGGGTCCAGGAAAGTCCTTGAACCCCAAACACTAGGTTAGTTTCTAATCAAAGAATTGCATAAAAAAAACTGAGAAGGGTAATTATTAAGTTATATTTATTGAGGGAAGTAGAGCCAAGGAAAGGCACCCACATGGCTAGAGATCCCAGCTGGAGGGCCTGGGGAAAAAAACGTGGAAAGAAAAGAGAAAGTTCAAGGAGCTCCTGCCATGTGAAGAGCTGGAGAGGATAAAGAACTCATGCAGAAGCCAGGTTCTGGTGGTACACACCTTTAATCCCAGCAGAGGTAGGAGGATCTCCCTGAGCTAGAGGTTAGCTGAGACTACATAGTGAATTCCAGGTCAGCCTGGACTAGTGTTAGACCCTACCTCGCAAAACCAAAACAGAAATGAATGAATGAAAGAAAAGAAAAGAGAAGAGAAGAGAAGAGAAGAGAAGAGAAAAGAAAGAAGCCAAACAAACCAACCATGCAGAGAGTAAGGGCTAGGGGGCCCTCCTGGCTGGGCCTGGGTGGAGCCAGCTCAGGCCCAGCAGAGGGAAAAGCTCACCCACAGTTGGAAGCACCAAATTGATCAGAGAGCCTCCCCTCTCCTTGCAAAGGTATTTATAACCTTAGGGTGGTAGGCTATCTTTGGCTCAGGTGAACCAGTGGGCCAGCTGGTTGGTTAGGGGTAGGGGATAGCTCAGGAAGAGATTAGCTCTGGCACCAAGTTCCAGGGGCTGAACTTGAACAACCACAGTGTTTAAACGCTATGGAAGACCTCCTTCCCAGGAGGGGTCCTGACTGTGGAAAAATAGGTCTGAGCACTAGGCAAGAGATAAGAAGTCAGATCACCTTGGATTTGTAGGAAGTGCAAACTTTCCTGCACTTTTCACTTTCAGGGGTCGTCGCCCTAACTCTACTCCCCTCTCAGGGAGGGGTGGAGAAAATAAGCAAATACATAGAAATTAGAAGTATGTAATATAGTGAAAATTAAGGTTAAAAATATAAGCCCAATATATAGTTTTAGGCTGGACTTACTGGTTAAAAAAGAAATGGTATTAAAAACAAATTTCCACTAAATCCTTTTTATTATCCTTGGTTGGGCTCTTATGTGAAATACTTTTATGTGAAATGCTTGGGAATTGTAAAAGTTGGAACTTTTGTCTTTGAACCTGTGCATAGACATTACAAGGCATGGACATTGGACATGGGACCCAAGTGTAAGCACAGAATTTATTGCTGTTTCGTGTAGATCTACATTATATATATCTCCTGAAAGTATTTATACAACAGTTTCAGTGCATTTGCATTTTGTGACCCAACACATGAGGTTAACTGCAGAACTTTGCATTTGTGTTATTCCATTGATACTCGGGAAGTTTTAGATTTTGGATTAGGGGTGTTTAATCTCCTAAAAATATGATGGCACAGTATAAAAGTAAAAGAATAGGAAATTATGGGTGAAGGTGTAATATATAAGACTGACAGAAGGATAAATACATGCTCATGGAATTTTAATGCCTCTCAACTAATATAAGAAAAGGTAGATTAAAAAATTTACAAAGGAAGGCTGGAGAGATGACTTAGCAGTTAAGGTGTTTGCCTCTAAGCCTAAGGACCCAGGTTTGATTCCCCAGAATCCAGGTAAGCCTGTTGCATAAGGTGGCACATCCGTCTGGAGTTAGTTTGCAGTGGTTGGAGACTCTGATGTGCCAGTTCTTATTTTCATTCTCTCTCTGTGTCTCCCAAGTAATACATAAATAAAATTTCAAAGGGATTAGAGGTGTAGTTCAGGTTCTGGCTTTGACTTACAATACCAAAAAACCAAATTAAAACAAGAACAACAGAAGTATGCTATTTCGGAATAGCACAATTTGCAAACCCCTACCAGTTTTGGAAGATGTGTTCATCTCATGTGATTGTGAAGTTTTATAAAAATTGAGTATGTCCATACCTCAGAGCAAGGGCTAACAAATTCTTTGCTCTACAAACGGTATGTTAGCAGCATAACAGTTCCTAATCCATAGTTGCATAGTAAATTTCCTGTTGCCAAATGTGTGGGTGAGGAGCAATTTCAATGCAAATGAGAAAATATTTAGGACAGAATGATGGAAATACTGCTTATCAACCCTGGGATAGGGCTGGTGGTGAATGGAGCTCAGTGGTAGAGTGTTTGGGTCACATGTCTAAGGTTGTAAATTGTATTCAGATCACCACAACACTACGTTTGCTTATGTGAGAAGCTTAGAGCCTTAAGTGACAGAGTTAATGAGTCAACTATATAATTAGTAAGTTGATGGCAATGAGCTAAGAGTGGTTGATAAAGCTCATAATAGATCAACTAAAGCAGGAATGCCCTGTTGAAACGACTAAGGTTTGACAGTAGAGACAAGTTAAAATCTTATGGGCTGGGCAGGGCAGGCAGCACCTGTTCCTAATATCCCAGTCTTCAGGATACAGAACTATCATAGGTTCAAGGTCAGCCAGGGTTACATGCTAAGACCTTGCCTTTGAAACAAAGAAAATACTAGACTGGCAGGTATTACCACCAAATACGAGGAACTAGTTATAATCTTAATACAAAATGTTTAAAAAACAAAATTGTTTTTCTAGGCTACCATAATTTTGATAGTGGGAGAATATACAGTTCACAAATTCCTCAGTAATGAACATAGCCGTAAATATTTTAGGTAAAGATGTTAATATTGACTTGAAAATGGCTAACTAGAGTGTCTCAGGAATGGAAAGGTGATTGAATATTGCAAACCTGTAAATAAAACTCATTCCATTATTGAAATTAACACATTATAGGAGAAAACCAGTGATACTTTTGATGGATGATGTGAGAAAATGCATATGACAAAATTAAGTACTTAGGACAAGTTTTTGGAAAACTAGGAATACAACATAATTTACTAAAGAGTGCATATGATATAATTTACTTAAAGGAATTTATAGAACAAGTCAAATTGTTATTTGGTGTTCCTGAAAAATCAGTGAATAGTTGAATGAGATGGGGAAGGTGGATTGACTGTAAGTTCATCTTCAAGAAGTAAAATTGCATATGAAAGTGTATTTTTGCATACTGGCAACACACAAAATTTAAAGTGTATGCCATTTAAAATGGCAACACAAACTACAGAATACCTAGTAGGGACCGTAATGGAGAAAATATTAAGACTCAAATTAGAAGAAGAGATGCTGTTGGGCCTGGTGGTGCACATCTTTAATCCCAGCACTCAGGAGGCATAGGTAATAGGATTCCTGTGAGTTTGAGGCCACCCTGAGGCTACATAGTGAATTCTGGGTTAGCCTGGACTAGAGTGAGACCCTACTTGGTTAAAAAAAAAAAAAAAAAAAAAAAAGAGATGCTTATATTTATGGAAACACAGTGTCATAAAGCTGTCAGTTTTCCTCCAGATATTTATAAATTCAATGTCATTTCAGTTAATTTCTCAGCAGGTGAAAGGGAATTCGGTTTGCCAGATACCAGGGCACAATATATGGCATTAGTGGTTAAGGTACAATGCTGTTTGCCTCAGGCATACACTACTGGAAGAAAACAAGAGCCAGAAATGCAAATAGTGTATAAATTGGCAAGGAAAAGTTTCAGGACATGGTGCTGGTGTACTTGGTAATCTGTGTAGTGTTGGAAAGATACATACCTCACTCCATGTTTAAAAATAAGTTCCAGGGCTAGAGATGTCTCAGTGGTTTAGGCCCTTGCCTGCAAAGCCTAATGACCTGAGTTCCAATCCCCAGTACTCATGTAAAGCCAGATGCACAAAAGTGACACATGTGTCTCAAGTTAGTTTGTAGTGGCTAGAGGCCCTGGCATGCCTGTTCTGTTTCTGTTCTCTTTCTCTTCTCTCTCTCTCTCTCATATATTTCTAAAGTTCCAAGTAGATTAGATAGCTAAAGGTGAAAGTAAAACATGTTAGGCACTAATGTTTAGGAGATAATGGCACATGGAGGATTTTTAAGAGAAATACACCCATCATAGACGATTTTAAAATAAGTGATCGATCTGAGCATGTTAACATGAGATACAGAAACATAAAAAAGACCATCAAAAGTCACTTGCTGGGCTGGCAAGATGGCTCAGTGGTTAAAGGTGCTTGCTTGAACAGAGATGGCTTGGGTTCGATTTCCCCGTGCCCACATATAGCTATATGCATAAAGTGGCGCATTCATCTGGAGTTCATTTATGATGACAGGAAGCCCAAACATGTCCATACTCTCTGCCTCTCAACTAAAAATATTAAAAAGTCATTTGCTGACTTAAGCTATATGAATCAGACATCATTGACAAAAGAGTATTCAGAATACATGAATGATTGCTGTTTCTCAGGGGAAATGATGACGAGTATGAATGAAGAGTTCATAGTCATATAATCCAGAGTAGTCAGTAATGGTGAACACGTTCTCCGACTCTTAAGGGTAGTCAGGAATTGCAAGTACTACAGTCCTGTGTGGTACCCATCCTGTTGGTCAGCACTTGAGGACCAGATAGTGTGAGGTGTTGATACTAGGTGAAATTGGAGTACTTGGCAAAGTCTTGTCTGCTTGTCCTACTCTGCATCATTTCTACTCCTTGGAATATGTCCTAAAGCAGTGACTTTAGTACATTGTGAAATACAAAAGTGGAATTAAAGTCTTTTTCTGTTATTTTCCTTTCAGTTTTTTAAGACAGATATGTCTCCACATTGATTTTTCTACTTACCATACAAAAGAGTACAATATTATGGGGAAATGTCTTGAGAGTGCATGCAAATGATTGTATATTAGGTTACAATGTAAAATGTACTTTGCACAGTGGGGCAAAAGAGTTAAGTTTTAAAGTGTGTGCACTAGAACAGCTTTCACATAATATAGAAAATATATCAGACTATTCCTAATGACACTTAAGAGTAGAGAGCTGGAAATCTAGTCACCCAGAGGCGAATGGATAGTAAATTTTTTTGTTTGTTTTGTTTTTCAAGGTAGGGTCTTGTAGGTCTAGCCCAGGCTAACCTGGAATTCACTATATGTAGTCTCAGGCTGGCCTCAAACTCATGGTTTGGATATATGATGTAGCAAAAATTATTTCTAAGAAACAAGTTAAAGGGAAATGGAATCAGAAAGGTATGTCTTTAGCTATATTTATCTTGTCCTCTTAGATCTGATTAAATATTGCACAATACCTGATGGAAGGGCAAGGATATTTAATATACTTATTGTGGGTGCTAGGAATTGAACCCAGGGACTCTTGCACATGTTGAATACATGTATACCACCTCCAAGCCCCTTTATTTTTAAATAAGCATTTCATTTGCATTAAAAAGCAAGATTCCCTGAGGAATAAGTAAATTTAACAAGATGTGTATAAGTCCTTTGTAAAGAAAGTTACCCAATCTATCAGTGAGTATTAGACCCCAAATAAATGCAAATACCACATATTCATAATGGGAACATTGTATGTCACAGATGTGTTAGTTTTCTCCATTAAATTCATTGCACTTCCGAGCTTGTGGAATATATGCTACACTTACAGTTTGAAAAATTAGGGGAAGTTCACTCTGGCATTTTAAGACTAGAAAGTATTTGTAATTTAGAACTGTGATGTTGATACTAAATGCCAGCAACTATACCACTAATAGACTTTAAAAGCCCACATCAGCAGGGTGTGGTGGCTCATGCCTTTAATCCCAGCACTCTGGAGGAAGAGGTAGGAAGATCACTGTGAGTTCGAAGCCACCTTGAGAGTATATCATAGTGAATTCCAGGTCAGCCTGGGCTAGAACGAGACCCTACCTCGAAAAACTAAAAAAAAGAAAAAGACATCCGACTTTTATGTAGTAGGCATTCACTATGAGGCAGTAGTCACATTATTAATCGTTAAAAGATTTTTAGTAAATAGTGCTATAAAATAAGTTGTCCTTATGAGAAATGATTAGATCATTGTCTTATCCCATAAACAAAGCAAAGTTTATGTTATATGAAAGTAAAATGTTTATAAAAATATCTAGAGGAGGCTGAGGAGATGACTCAGTGGTTAAAATTGCTTACTTGCAAAGCCTGTCAGGCCTGGTTTGATTCTCTAGTACCCATGTAAAAAGCCGTGTATAAAATGGCACATGCCTCGAGTTCATTTGTAGCAGGAAGAGGCCCTGGTGTGACCATATTCTCTCTCTCTTCATTGCAAATACATAAAAATATTTAAAAATGTTAAAAAATATATTTATTTGCAATCAGAGAAATATAGGAAGAGAGAGTGAGTATGGGCACACCAGGGCCTCTAGTCACTGCAAATGAACTCTAGGTGCGTGCATTGATTTGAGCATCTGGCTTATGTAGCTACTGGGGAATAGAACCTAGGTATTTAGGCTTTTCAGGCAAGTGCCTTAACTACTGAGCCATATCTCCAACCCCCCAAATATTTAAAATTTTAAAAAAATCTAGAAGTAATTCCCTAGAGAGTTGGGTGGATGGTACTTGTACCTCCAGTTCCTCCTATGTTAGTAATACCTGCTCCATCTTGCCCTCAGGAAAACACAGGGAGCTTATGCTTCCTGGACCTCCAGATTGAAGCTCTCAGTAAATACTTCTTACTATATTGGGGACAGAACGGGATGCTTTTAAAAAGAAGCAAAAGTAGTGTCATAAAATATTTTAAATTCAAATATTGTGCATTCAGCAAATAAATGAAAAATTCTATGCATTTAGAGATTTAAAAAATTTATACAATGGTAGCATTTAGTCAGAGGCAGTGAAAAAAGCAAAACAGTTGAAGACTGCAAAGCATGTGGAGAATACTCTGTAAAACTTAGAGAATTACTGATAGCTGGAAGGTTTTATTTACTCTAAATTCATGATAGTCAGACCTTCTACCTAATGAAAACTATCCAATGAGCAATCTTAGGATCCTAGTTTTACTAAGGTATGATTTGATAAGCTTTCTTGTTCAGCAGTAAAGTTCTCTCTTCATGTTCTTTCAAAACCTATATTGCATACATGTCATTTCTGGAATTAGAAGCATTAGCATTGGAACTTAGTTTTTGTTCTTTTAAAAAAGTTGTATTTATTTAATTTATTTGCAAGCAGAGGGAGTTAGAAAAGAGACAGACAGAGAGAGAGAGAATGAGAATATGGGAATGTCAGGGCTTCCACCTGCTGCAAGCAAACTCCAGATGTACTGGCTTTACATGGGTACTGGGGAATCGACCCTTGGGTTGTTAGGCTTTGCAGGCAAATACCTTAACCTCTGAGCCATCTCTGTAGACCCTGTTTTCAGTTTTTAAAGATGCTGGGAACAGCCAGGCAAGGCGGGGCACGCCTTTAATCCCGGCACTGGGGAAGCAGAGGTAGGAGGATCGCCATGAATTTGAGGCCATCCTGAGAATACAGAGTGAATTCCAGATCAGCCTGGGCTAGAATGTGAGACCCTACCTCGAAAAAACAAAAAAACAACAACAACAAAAAGATGTTGGGAAAAAAAACAAATCTTCAGTTAGTTTGCTACCACACTATTGAAGGAAACCTGTATTTTCTGTAAGCGACTCATTCTCATTTTACTAACAATATTATTATTAATCTTGTACATTTTGTCTTCAACTTGACAGATTGTTATATCTTGTTAACTTACATTCATTATATTTACATTTCATAAGTGGCTAGATATTTCAGTTATTTAAGGTTATAACATAAATGTTCAGCTAGTTGAAATGTACTGTTAGTATTTCAAATACTGTGACATAATTTTTTTTTAAAGTCCATGGATGTCAGCCAGTTTTGATTACTAAGATAGGAAAGGTTAAGGCTGGTAACTATGTGTTCTCTGAGTTCCATATTAGTCATAACTGATACTGTAAGATGTGGGATGCTGAGATCAGTCCCAGGTCATGGGTTCAGATAACCTAAGAACAAGCTTAAGCTTAAGATGCCTTCATTTTCATGAAGAATTATATAGAGAAATTTTATATCTCCAGATAACATCTTTACTCCTGAACCATTTCTCCTAACAAGCAGAGCAGGGAAACTGCATAGATCATCTCCAATCTTTAACAATTTTTTTTTTTTTTTTATGATGGTAGAGAACTTTTTCATTCATTTTTAGATCTTGTGAATAGAGTAACTGAGCCAAACATATAGGCACTTGTAAGATGATTCTTAAATTTTGCTTTCTGTACAGTTTTTTTTTTTTTTTTTTTTCAGCTAGGTAATCACAAGGGAAAGGGATTACTCACTACCTCAAAGAATTTATTCTAAAGGTTAAGTTGGTGGTAGTGTGATCAGGCTGACATCCCCAGAAGACAAGCCCAGGGACTGGCTCTTTGACAGCTGGCTGCTGAGCTTGGTACTCTGCCTAACCTCTCCAAGTCTACCATATTTTATGCTGCATCTGTCCAGGGGATGGATGCAGCTACTAAATAACAGCTTCAGTAAAACTGACCCTGGACCCTTAGCCTTCAAGTTCGCCCCTTTGTGTTCCAGGTTGTGATGAATGCATTGCCTGCTTCCAGCAGGTAGCAGTGTCTACTCCACAGGACATGAGAATTGTCTCTGCAACAACAACTTTTGTGAGCGTGAACTTGTGTCATCAGCTTTTTAATGCTCCTCACCTACCACAGTGCCTCTAGTACTTGCCATTTAATTTAATTTTTTTTGAGGTACGGTCTCACTGTAGCCCAGGCTGACCTGGCATTTACTATGTAGTCTTAGGGTGGCCTCAAACTCATGGTGATCCTCCTACCTCTGCCTCCAGAGTGTTGGGATTAAAGGCGTGTGCCACCACACCCGGCTACTTCCCATTCTAAATGCTGTGTGGCTCCTGAAATGTTTCTTGTCTTCAGACTTCTGCACTGGTGTCACAGCTGTGAGACCTCTCCCTTCCAAAGGTTGAATTAATCATGTTCTGTAGGACTGTGTCACATGGCATTGTATAGTTGGCTTCCCTAGAGCATACTTTGCATGTCACAGAGTAGGAGTTCAGCAAGGGCCAAAGGTAGCCATGTACCTTTTGCTGCCTGCACATGCCAGGCTTCTAGGTCATCACATGTGTCTGATGCAGATTCATTATATCACTGTTTAATGATAGTGAAGTTCATGTCTGCAGTGCTTGCATGCTTTGAGTCAGTCACTGTCGACAGTGGAATGAGACTTCTGTCAGGTTCTTATGGTTGCTCCTTTATTGCCTTACAGTTTTCTAACTGAGCAAAACCAGCTGTCCCATTTCTGTTGCATTGCTAAGGAAAGTCACATGATCTTACTTACTGGCTTCTTTAACATTGGGGGGGGGGTGGTCCTAAGCTATTACAGGGCTATCTGCTGTCATTGCAGCGTTGTTGGTCATATGTTTCTAAAAAAGACCAAAATGATTAAACTTGACATGTTGCCTCTTTTGGGATACCCTTTGGAAGGCCTTCTGAGAACCCACCGGTTAATACTTTTTTTTAACAGCAGTGAATATGATTTTGAATTGGATTGTAATTAGTGTTTCCTAGCAAATCACCAAGGCCTGAGTTTCTTCACTGAAAGACTGTTTTGAGGATGGTCTTTTAAGATGATGTGTATTCAGTATGATGTGTATGTATTGCTGTATTATAGCAGCCATAATCTTTGCCTTAAATAAACTTATCATGTGGGCTCTCAAATTTTGTCCTCAAAACAAATTTCCCCAATCCTGCCTCTCAAAATGTGCCACCATGTACTTGCACAGCAAACTGTGGGCAGACATCTCAAGGCTTACATCTTTTAGAGAATTAGTCTCTTCCCTCTGGATATTTGCAGGGTATGCTGGCATATTTAATGTTGATGAATTAACTCATTTAGGAACTTCTTGATGCCTTTGTCCAGATATGATTTCATTTTTAAATTAAAATTTATATCTGATGATGTTCAAATGTTCAGTTCTTTTTTAAAGATTTTTAAAAATTTTTAAAAATTTATTTATTTATTGGAGACAGAAGGGGGGGAGAGAGAGAGAGAGAGAGAGAGAGAGAGAAAGAGAGAGAGCGGGAGAGAATGGGTGCACCAGGGCCTCTAACCACTGCAAATGAACTCCAGATGCATGCACCACCATGTGCATTTGGCTTACGTGGGACCTGGAGAATTGAACCTGGGTCCTTAGGCTTCATAGGCATGCACCTTAACCACTTAGCCATCTCTCCAGTCCCAAATGTTCAGTTCTGTGAGTTTTAATAATTGTGTACTCACATGTGACTACATCTCAGGCAGGGTAGAAAGCAATGTTACCACCGCAGAAAGGTGCTTTGTGCTTTTGTCCAAGTAAATACCTTCCCCAATGACTTTGGGACATTTTGACTTCTGTCAGTAAATTAGTTATGTCTGTTGTGGGGAATCAAATAACATATGTGATAGTTTTGAGGGCAAGGAAATGTTCTTTCTCCTCAGACCTTCTAGAAGGAGCTGGCCTTGCTCTCCCTTGCTGTAGTTCATGAGAACTGACGTTAGTTCCATCTGCATGGTTTTAAGGCAATGAGTTTGTGATAATTTGTTACAGCCACAATAAGATACTAACATAGTTGATGTCCTCACCAACATTTAATAGTATGAGAGAACTTTATTCTAGGTGGTGTGAAAGAGTACTGCCTTGTGGGCATCTCCTAGTGCCTTCCTTTTCTCTTATTTATTAACCATAATGTGTTATTTTTCTGTTTTACAAAAAACTCTTTTTTGATTTGTAGTTTTATACATTCTGGGTTGTAGCCCTTTGATAGATGTATGTATGTATTGTAAAAATTATCCCAGTGATACCCTTTTTTCTAGAGTATGGTCTCACTTTCGAGCTCAATGAGCCTGTCTTAGCCTTTTGAGTGCTGGGATTTAAGACATGAGCCACCATGCCCAGCTTCTGTGTTATCTTTTGATAGTTTTTTAAAAAATTATTTATTGTATTTAAAATTATTTATTGTATTTATTTATTTGAGGGGGGGCAGATAGAGAATGGGTATGTCAGGGCCTCTAGTCACTGCAGACAAACTCCATATGCATGTACCACCTTGTGCATCTGGCTTACATGGGTACTGGGGAATCAAACATGAGTCCTTAAGCTTCACAGGCAAGCACCTTAACTGCTAAGCAATCTCTCCAGCCCTTGACAAGTATTTTTAATTTTGATGATTTTCTATATATTTACGATTGGTGCTCTTTATGTTTTTAATGCCACGAAAATAATGTTTTCTAAGATTTTTAGGTTCTGCTTAGCCATTACAGATGGTATGAGATAGTGGTGGAACCTTAGTCTTTTATGTTTTGTTGAAAAGTGGACTGACTTGGTCCCCTAGTGGAAAATGGGTTGACTGAATCTGTAGTTCTGTTCCTGGGTGTTCTTGTCTGCTTTTGTAGTTGCACCTTTTCCCCTTATGACTGCTCTATAGTCTTAATTCCTAATGCTCTTGAAATAAGGTGAAAGCCATAAGGCCTCCAATTTTACTTTGCATTTTCAAAATTGGTTTGATTATTATAGATCTTTTCAGTTTCTGTATCAATATTATCCTTATCATTTTCTTCTTACCCTTGAGTGCTAGGAATCAAGCCCAGAGCCCAGTCCATGAATCTAGCAGTGAATCTACCACTCAGCTACATTCCCAGTCCAGAATGTTAAAGTTTTGATAGGATTACCTGGAATCTATATCTCAAATTGGGAAGAGTAAACATTAAACAAAATGTTTCTGAATGTTCTGGGTTTTCCCCTCCTTTCCCGTCTGTCTTTGTGTTTCAGCTGGATATTTTAATTTGTCCTGTCTCATGTTCTCTGTGTGAACTGTGACTGTAGGAGATAAAGTTAGTGTAGAGATCAGGTTTCAGAATAGTGCTATGTGTAATAACCTGTTTTCTATAGGAATAAGGTTGTGAGCACATAGATAGAAATATACATGCAACTTTATAGTTGTAAAAAACATTGGCTAGACAAAAGTAGCAATAAGAATGTTTCCTATGGGGGAGAGAAAGAAGTAGGCTGAGCAGACAGTTGAACCATTTCTGAATAGAGGGTGTCTTGTGTAGTTTGACTTTGGAATCCTATAATTTTCTTCCATATTCAATACAAAATTTAAGCAAAATTAGTAATCCTTAAAAAAAATGGAAACAGAAATGAGTGGGTCCCAAAGTTGGTAACAACCCTACAGAGACAACAGCTATTTCAGTTGACTTTATAATACAATATCTTGATTGTCCTCATTAGTAGATAAGTAGAGTTGTAAAGAAATCTTAAATTATTTAGTAATCTTAGTTTTTTGTTGTTTTGTTTTCTTCAAGGTAGGGTCTCAGTGTAACCTAGACTGACCTGGATCTCAGTTTGTAGCCTAGGCTGGCCTCAAACTTGACCATCTTTCTACCTTGGCCTTCTGAGTGCTGGGATTAAAGGCATGCACCCCCATGCCCGGCCTATCTAGTTTTATTAGTGCTATTTCAAACTGTCTTGTGTATAGTAAGATAAGTGACGATGTATTCAAAACCCAGTTTTTCAATGTTCTGGAAAAGGAAACATCTATAGTTGATAATGTGCTGTTGTATGGTGAATTCCCTAAAGATTAAATCCATGTCTTGATCCCGGGATCTGTAACTGAGTTTATTAATCTTTACCAATGTACCTAAGACCTTGATGAGATTGTCCTAGATTATCCTGGGCCCTAAATTCAATGTTAGATGTCTTTATAAAGAACACACACAAGGGAAGGAGGTGGAGATAGAGATTGGAGTGATAGAACCACAAGCCAAGGGATTCTGGTCAATTAGTAAAACCTAGAAGAGGCAAGGAACCATCTGCCAGAGCTTTCAGGCAGAATGTGACTCTGCCAAATCCTAGAGTTGAGTCATGAAAGAATAAATGGGTTGTTTGAGCTGTTAGGTTTGTGCAAAATCATGCAGGGGCCTCAGGGAATTAATACAAATATAAAGTAAGATCCCTGAAATTAATATGAAAGACTTAAGCATTTAACCTGAGTTAGCTTAAAGTAAAAATGTTTTAAGATAAACACATAGCTTTAGTTGATGAGTAATTTATTTTTACTTAAGGAATTGTGGTTAATAGACCTTAACTATAATGGATGGAATTGAGTTGAAAACAACCCTAATGAAAATAATAGATTCAGTAAAAATAAATTTTTAAAATAATAGATTCAGGAAGTGTTCATTGATGGGTATTCATATTGCATGGAAGGATGAGGGAAGAAGTTCTTAGGGCACCAAAACATGTATGGAAGCCTATGGATGTGTGGTGCTGTAGAATCCAAAGTAGGCAGAGCTAACCATCATTGTATAAGACAGAGTAAATTAGTGATACCACAGTTACAGAATATAAGACCACTTAGGGAATAGCTGGTATTTCCTAAATCAGTTCTATGAAGTAAAGAAAGTGGGGAGGAGAGACTGCTACAGGTTAAAAAGACCTGGGAGGCAAAATGAATGAACTGTGTAGATTTTGTTTTGACCTGGACTGAAAACAACCATAAAATTATTTTTTTTAAAAAAATGGGTGGGGGGCTGGAGTGATGGCTTAGTGGTTAAGGCACTTGCCTGAGAAGCGTAAGGATCCAGGTTCAGCTCCCTAGAACCCACATAAGCCAGACGCACAAAGGTGATACATGTGCACAAGGTTGCACATGCACACAAGATGGCTAATGGATTTGGAGTTCAATTATGGTGGCTAGAGGTCCTGACACACCAATTTTCTCTTTCTCTCATGCTCTCATAAGTAAATAAAAAACAATTTTATTTATTTGAAAGGAGAGAGAGAGAGAGAGAGAGATTGTGCCAGGGCCTATAGCCACTGCAGACGAACTCCAGATGTGTGCACCACTTTGTGGATCTGGCTTTATGTGGGTACTGGGGGACTGAACCTGGGTCATTAGGCTTTGCAGACAGTTGCCTTAACTATTGAGCTATTTCTCCAGCCCTGATTTTTGTTTTCTTAAATCATCCAGTCAAATGGGGGATAACACATTATCCAAGGCTTTGATAATGATTAGGAAGATCTCTGCTTTTCATATTTTGGTACTAAATTATACAGAAGTTAAATGACAACATCTGAGATTTGCCTTTTTAATTTTAAGAAAAATTAAGCTAGAACCATATTTTTTAATCATTTTAGCAAGTGGCATAAGCATTGCTATTTTTATAAAAGTAAATAACACTGTAAAAATGATCTGTAGGCTGGAGAGATGGCTTAGGGGTTAAGGCGCCTGCCTGCTAAGCCTAAGAACACTGGTCCCAATGTCCAGCAGTTCCAATCTCCAGGTCCCACGTTTAGCCAGATGCAAAGTGACACAAGGGTGCAATGCTGCACTTGACCACAAGGGGGTGCACGCATCTGGATTTCGTTCACAGCAGCTGAGAGACTGCTGGCGCGCCCGTTCTCTGTCGCCTTCTCCCTCTCTCTCTGTCTCTTTCCAAAAATAAATAAAATAAAAATGATTTAAAAAATTATTTGTAATATAGTCTTAAAGGCTTCTGTGTTATCTTAACTTCTGTCCATCTTTTCAGGGATGGCATACTCCATTAAAAATAGATTGAGGGGCCGGGTGTGGTGGTGCACACCTTTAATGCCAGTACTCAGAAGTAGGAGGATTGCCATGAGTTCGAGGCCACCCTGAGACAATGTAGTGAATTCCAGGTCAGCCTGAGCTGGAGTGAGACCCTACCTCAAAAAACAAACAAAAAAAGATTGAGGGGTTGTGGCGATGGCTCAATGATTAAAGGCATTTGCTTGCAAATATTGCTGGCCCAGGTTCAATTCCATAGCCACCTATGTAAAGCTAGATGCAAACATGCAACATTAGAAAAACAGATTCAATAGACCAAGGGATTAAGACATAGCTACATCAACCCACAAAGTGGTAGAAGGAGTTGCTGTGATAGCAGTAATGCCACAGGTCAGTGTATTAGCAACACTTTCAGGTGGAATGACACATGGCTTTAGGATATGAGGACTCTGTGAATAAAAGTGAGTCAGTGGATTTTATAAAAAATAATTAAGCAGAGACAGAAAATGGTCATACCAGGGCCTCTAGCCACTGCAAATAAACGTCAGAAACGTGCCAACTTGTGCATCTGGCTTTACGTGGGTACTAGGGAATCAAACTCAGGTTGTCAGGCTTTGCAGACAAAAATACCTTAATTCCTGAGCAATCTGTCCAGCCCAAGTCAGTGGATTTTTGAAGCACATGTCTGGAAAATCTATTTGGCTACTAGGGAAGAATTTGTGGTAGGGGCATAGAAAACTAAGCAAATGAAAAAAACAAGACAATTCTGGAAGTACATAAAGTCTTAAAAAGAACCATGCTTCCCTGGACATGGTGGCTCATGTCTATAATATGAGCACTTGGGATTCTGAGGTGAGGGGTACTATGGTGAGTTCAAAGCCAGCCTGGGCTACAGAGTGACTTCCAAGTCAGTCTGGGTTAGACTGAGATGCTGCCTAAAAATATGCTTATGTAGGGCTTAGTGGTTAAGGTGCTTGCCTGCAAAGCCTAAGGACCCATGTTCAACTCTCCAGATCCCATGTAAGCCAGACAATGCAAGTGCACAAGGTGGCGTATGCATCTGGAGTTTGATTCCAGTGGTTGGGGGTCCTGGTTTGCCAATTCTCTCTCTCTCATAAAAAAGTATGCTTATGTGGTAACTACTAATCTCATCAAACATGCACGCATGCACGCGCGCGCACACACACACAATTACAGTTGGAATATGATTATAATGGTAGAAGAAAAAGGCAAGTAAGGTGTTTTAAAGAGTAAACTCAGGTTTTTTATTATAAAATCAATAGATAACTTTGATGTTTCAAGAGTTACATTATAAGCCTGTTACATTGACTTAATGTTGGTATTTTCTAGAAGTTTCTCTATTTGTGTGCATGTTCATGTGTGTGTGCATGAGTGGAGATATGAGGACAACTTTCAGGTTGATCCTCACCTGTTGTGATAGTCAGCTTCACGTTGTTGGGATGAACCTCCAGACCAGACACAGTTATGGGAGGAAGGGAATTTGTTGAAGCTTACAGATCCAGGGGAAGTTGAAGAATGTGGAAGAAGCTGGCCCCCTTTGACAGGTCCTCTCAGAGAGAAATACCCCCACCAGCACCATAAGCAAGCACACTCCAGGAACCCCAGGCAGAGCTCTAGCACTCTGCGTATCTTTAAGCTAGAATTGCAGATCCACTCTCACACTTTAGGGCTGGACCCTAGGATCCACCCACAGTGACACCAATCTAGCAGGGGACATCCATTCAAACTACCACACCTGTCTATCACATTTGAGGCAGGATTTCTTGCTCAGGATTCTCTGTTACTCTTTGCTGTACCTGTTTTGAGCCTCCAGGAAATTCCCTGTCTCTGTCTCCCCATCTTGCTATTAGGGTCAGCATCCGGGATTACAGAAGCTTACCATAGCTTCTGGCTTTAAAAAATTGCACTTGGATGTGGGAAGAGAAGTATATTTGATTTTGAGCACTATGCATATTGTTACATAAATAAAAATGAAACTGTATTGAAAGAATAAGAATTAAAGGTCCTCTTAAATGGAGGGGAAGGTAAATGAAGCCTTTTCTCTACAAATTTATTTATTCATAAAAGTTAAAACTTAGGGGACAGCAGACTCAAATATTATTACCAGTAATTCATGTTTTTCTGTTGACAGTTGAACCTAGGGCCTTGCGCATTCCACCATTGAACTATATCCTCAGCCCTTAATTTTTAAGTCTTTGGTTTTTGTTTGTGACAGTCTCACTCTGGCCCTGGCTATCCTAAAGTCACTTTGTAAACTTGAACTCATCTTACCTGAGCCTCCTGAGTGCTGGATTACAGAAAGGAGGCACCATGCTCATCTTTTGCTGTTGTTGTTGGGTTTTTTTGTTTGCTTGCTTGCTTGCTTGCATGCTTTATTTATTTATTTATTTATTTATTTATTTATTTATTTATTTATTTATTTATGAGATAGGATCTCTCTCTAGCCCAGGCTGACCTGGAATTCACTCTGAAGTCTGAGGCTGGCCTTGAACTCACAGCAATCCTCCTACCTCTGTCTCCCAGGTGCTGGGATTAAAGATGTGTGCCACCATGCCCAGTTTGGCTGTTAAGTTTTTAAAGAATAATTTGAAGTTAAAAATAAGAAAAAGCTGGCTTTGGTGAAATATTTTAATTATTGATATTATGAGTTAATTTATAGAAGGTTTTTAGTAAAGTAGCAATGACAGTGATAAAATTGTTCAAAGCACTGATAAAGATTTTTCTTGGGTTGAAGAGATGGCTCAGCTCTGTTAAAGGTGCTTGCTTGCAAAATTTGCCAGCCTAGGTTCAATTCCCCAGTACACATGTGAAGCCAGATGCAAAAGCAGTACATGTGTCTGGAGTGTTTGCAGTGGCAGGAGGCTCTGGTGGGTTCATTCTCTCCCGCCTTCAAATAACTAAAATATATTTAAAGAAATTTTTTCTTGCAAAATTATATTTGCCTAGACTTAAGCCCTTTAAATGTCCTGTTTTTGTTATTTATTGCCACACACAGTTCAAAATAGTCAAGGCAACATTGTCATGATAAAAAAGAGAACTTAAGGGCTGGAGAGATGGCTCAGTGGTTAAGGCACTTGCCTGCAAAGCCTAAGGATCTGAGTTCGAGTCCCTAGTACTCACATAGAGCCAGATACACAAGGTGGCACATGTGTCTGGAGTTTATTTGCAGTGGCTGGAGGCCCTGGCACACCCATTCTCTTTCTCTCACTCTCTCAAATAATTTTTTTTTTTAAGAGAAGAAACTGGTGAAAGTAACAGTTTGAATTTGTCTTGTTTCATAGTTTTCATTCTGTAGTGTATTGAAATCATACTTGACCTTAAAGTTAGTCATTGACCTTTCATTGTCTTTCCAGGGCAGATTCACGGGGCTATTTCTGCAGTGTGGATAGCTGCCTTTGGTAAGAGCATGTCGTCCATCTTGCCTTTCACACCACCAGTGGTGAAGAGATTGCTGGGATGGAAGAAGTCGGCTGGTGGGTCTGGAGGCGCAGGTGGAGGAGAGCAGAATGGACAGGAAGAAAAGTGGTGTGAAAAAGCAGTGAAGAGCTTGGTGAAGAAGCTGAAGAAAACAGGACGATTAGATGAGCTTGAGAAAGCCATCACTACTCAGAATTGTAATACTAAGTGTGTTACCATACCAAGGTAAGTGGGGCTTGCTAGACCTGCTGTTTGATGATCTGCTGTTGAAAATTACTTAGGGGAACTTACATAATGGTACTTCCAAATCATTTGTAAATAATGATTAAAATGATTCAACCTGTCATGGATTTTAACTTACTAGTGAAGACTTGTTATTTTAGACATTTTCACAAGCAGGGAAATTTAATCAAGCAAAATATAATCCTGAGATATTAAATTTTATTGTCATTGCTTAAATTTGCATGGTATTCTTATTTCTGGGATCAAGAGTTAAAATTCATATTTCTCTACTAGTAGTAATAACTGACAATTTTTCCTCCCTTTATCAAAACTTTATTAAATGTTTAAGAGGCTGCCAGTTCCCATGAGTTAGGTAGCTTTTGCTCATTATAACCCATAAAGAACAGTATTTGAGACAGCTTCTTAAATGTGTTGTAGTAGTAGTCAGAAACTGTCTCAAAACTGGCCTCTTCTATTGGAAGAGAGGTTGAAATTTTGAGTATGATTTTAATCATTTACAGTTCGATGATAGATGTTAGAGTTGTGACATATTTTTAAAATAATGTTTCAGTATTTTCTTTTTACATTACAGGTTTATGTGCAAGTCAAAAAGAATTCTCAAAAGTAGTTGTTTGCAATGTCATATATATGTGAGTTAGCATTGTAGCAGGCAGGAAACTGTTCCAATAAGCTTTGAGAAATATACTCCTGGTGCTTGTAGATAATAGATCCCAGTAACACCAGCTTTTCTATGTGCAAATGCTCATAGTAGACTATTTCTTGCTTTGTTAGGCAGACTGTCCATTTCTTTTACATGTTTCATGTTATCTTAAGTAAGTCACCTGTCTTGGTTTATTTTTCTGTTTTACAAATGATTCTGAAGTGCCTGCTGTTTGTAAGGCACTGTTTGTAGACACATGGGAATATAGTGATGAAAAAAGTAGTTTCTGTCCTCCTAAGGGATAGCTACACCCACTAAACAAGTGAACATATGACTATACGTTATGATGGAAATAGGTGCAAGGAAGACAGCAAGTGCAGTGGTAGGATAGATGCTGCCTCAGTGGCTTGAGATGTGATGCTTCAGAGCTTGCTGGGGAAGAATCTGTAAAATGAGGAAAAGGTCAGCCAGAGTAAAGACTGAGGATGGTAAATAACTTCTTGTATTGGAGGACTTAAAGGAAGAAGAGTATAAAACTTGGATGGAATATTACAGGGTGCTGTTGGGAGTTTGAATGTTAGTATAAATAAAATAGGAAGCAAATACATATATTGTTTAATTTTTATTTTCAAAGATTTAAAAAACAAGACAAAACATTTTGCCCAGATCATTCAGGCCTCTGGAGACAAATGTGAGGGATTTGTGTGTGTGTGCGCGTGTGTACGTGTACACACACGCATGTGCACACAATAGGAGTAGTAAGGTAGAGAAAAGTGGGGAAATCTGTTGGGATGTTTTAAAAGTAGTCTAACTGCAAGATGAGTGAGATTAGACTAGTATGGCTATAGTAGCACTCAAAAGGAATGGATTTGGCTGGTATTTTGGAAGTGAAGTTCACAGGAATTGCTGGTGAATTTGGCTAAGCTTTGTCAAGCTTCATTTGTTCATTTTTCATTATATAGTTGGTAGCATTTTGGTTTAGTAAACATTTTTTAAATGCAAGCATGGCTGAAGTGCACCAGGGTCTGCTGTTGGATGGTTCTTTCTGATAAGAGAGATGAACTTAAATAATTTCCTGGGCTATAGTAGATAGATAGTAGGAAAGAAGCATGCCCAAGGAGCTCTGTCCAGAGGGAGAGAGGAAATCGTGGTGCCAGAGTTGAGTGGATGGTGAAGAAAAGAATTAGGAAAAGCCTATTTCATCAAGAGTAGCATTGTGATATGGAGATGGTGTGTGTTGGGAAGGATTGATGATGGAATCATTGGAAGCATCTTAGATATGAAGGTAGCTGAATTTTTTTTAACATATTTTTTTTCTTTTTTCTTTATGGTGCTACTGGGGATTGAGCACAGAGCTGGTAGATGCTAGGCAAGCATGCTCCTGCTGATCTACATCCCTAAACCCTTAGTTTTTTAATGTAGTTTAGGCTGGCCTTTTATTCATTCATGCTGCCCATGTGGGCTTCAAACTTGAGAGCTTCCTCCTTCAGCCTTTCAGGTGCTAAGACTATAGAATGCCACCACATGCAGCTTGGCGGGTTAATTTTAAGTATAGTGTCTGGCTGCAGTGAGGAGACCTGGGTTTGGAGGTAGGATTAGTTGGTAGGTAATCAGCTCACCAAGCAAGAACAGTGGTTCAGATAGTGGAGCATGGTACCAAATTACCCTACCCAAGGCTCCATTGTGCTGCAGTGAGATGGACCACAGTGGATTCAGATAGCTCTGTCAGGGAGGAGGAGTACAGCAGGTAAACTGCAGCTGGTGACCTACCCTGTGGAAGTTCACCTTAGTCATATTTCTTTTACTTAGTGTAGAGATTTTTCTTAATATTTTAGAGTTTTTTCATTATTAAAATGTTTCTCTACTCTTACTTAGTGAAAGTGATGATTGTACCAAGAATTCCTTGAAGCTTAGAAGCTAATCTGATAGCGTGCCTTTTAAAAATGTGGATTTGCTAATGTTGATTGTTGTTAATCAAAAAACTTTAGCTTCTTGTAGTTTGCCATGTATTTCATAATTTTCTAGTAGTAGAAAAATTATGTCAGGGGCTGGAGAGATGGCTTAGCAGTTAAGGCACTTGCCTACAAAGCCAAAGGACCTAGGATCGATTTCCCATCACCCACGTAAGCAAGATGCACAAGATGGTGCATGCATCTGGAATTGGTTTGCAGTGGCTGGATGCCCTGGCATGCCCGTTTTCTCTCTCTCTCTCCCTCTGTCTGACTTTGTCTCTCTCAGATAAGTAAAAATAATAAAATATTTTTTAAAAAGAAAAATTATGTCAGATTATTAGTCATTTCTTACCTCTTAATTATCCCTAATAAAGTAAATTTAATATGAGCTCATTTACGTAAAATTGCAAGTAAAGTATTAATAAAATACCTTAAGATTTGACAAACCTAAAAATACAATTAAGTTCAATGAAAGAGCATGCTGGATTTTAAAAAACAGCAAGTGTGGACTGCTAAAATATTTGTCTTGTTGACTTGTAGAACTTTCACTTTCCTCCTTTGTGCTGTCAGGCTCACTAATGTTAGAGTGGGATTCAAATTAGGGCAGAGACAGCTCTGGCTTTATGACTTTCCCACACCCTTACCTAATTACTCTTACTGCCTCTGAAAATTTGCAAGATGGAGAGATATATGTCTTGCCTGCTTCCTTCCTACCATTTTGTGTAGTGCCACATAGCAAGTCAGAGTCAAGTTTAACTAGTGAGCTAGATAGTGCTAAATAGTGGTTTTATGAAGACTTTCTGTCTTAGCATTTGTAAGAATGAGGAGAGACAACTCAGTCTTAAAATCAGAATGGCAATTGATTCAGATAGAAGAAAAAATAGCCTTGAGCACATATTAACTGTAGTAAAGCAAAATCAAAACCTGGTGGGGATGGGGTTTCAAAATTAAGAGCAAGTTAACTATGGGATTTAAAATAGTAATTTTATAATAGCAGTTATACATATGTGTGTAGGAATGCAGTTTATTATTCTTGTGAGCAAGGGCTTTCCTAAGTGGTGCTTTGACCTTGTGATCACACGCCCCACCCTTGTTTTTTTATCCCAAAGGAACAAGGTTACAGTCAAAGATTTCTCATGTTCTTGCAGCATTTTTTGTAGTACGAATTTTTTTAATCCTAACTTAGTTTTCTTAACTTTAATAATAAAGAAAACTTACCCAAATCTCTTTGCACCACAGTTAAACAAGGATGGTTAACTTCCTTCCAATCTCATTTAAAAGCATAGATACAAAGGTTGTAAATATCAGAAACTATAATTCATTGATTTATTTAAACAAAAACCAGATAAATACTGAGGTCAGATTTATTGTACACATTAAAGGGTGATACAATTATAGGTAATATTAATGTATGATGCATATTTATATTTAGGAGGAATGTATGGATTATCTTAATGAACTTAGAGAGTTTTCTGTTAGATTCACTCATAGTTCATGTTAACAAACTACAAATGGGGATTTGCTTATTTGAGTCATTCATTTGGAATTGTGTTTGCTAATAAAACTATAAAGAGAGAGATAACCAAATTTTTTGTTTCTTTCTATTTTATTTGAGAGAGAAAGAAGCAGAGAGAGAGAGAGAGAGAGAGAGAGCACACAAATAGGCACGCTTAAGGCCTCCAGCTACCTCAAACAAACTCCAGAAACGTGTGCTGCCTTGTGTATTTTGGCTTTATGTGGGTACTGGGGAAACTGAACCTGGGTCCTTTGACTTTGCTGACATATGTCTTAACTGCTAAGTCCCACCCTGCAAATTGTTAATAGTAATTATTTATGGATGACCTAAAAATTTTAGAGATGCTCCATATACTTTTTCCTAATAATTATATGTAAGATCATGCTTTTACAGCCTGTCAGTACAGTTAAATGTTCAAATAGGATTTGGGGGCAATTTAATTCTTGTTTATTTAATATGAAGCTTTTCTTTTTCTTTTTATTTTTTGGTACTCTTTGAATTCAGGTTTTCTATTAAAAAGCAATTTTGAGCTGGGCCTGATAGCATACCTCTGTAGTCCTAGTACTGGGAAAGCTAGAATATAGTGAATTCCAGATTAGGTTACATACATAGCTCCTGTTTCCAAAATAATAAACATAATAATTATTGTTGTTATGTTACCATTTTCTTACTGTTTTGTTTTGCTCTTTTTTTTTTTTTTTTAGTTCAGGCTGACCTGGAATTTACTATGTAGTCTCAGGATGGCCTCGAACTCACTGCAATCCTCCTACCTCTGCCTCCTGAGTGCTATGATTAAAGACGTGTGCCACCACACCGTCTTGTTTTTTGGTTTTTCGAGGTAGGGTCTCACTCTAGCCCAGGCTGACCTGGAATTAACTATGTAGTCTCAGGGTGGCCTCGAACTCAGGGCAATCTTCCTACCTCTGCCTCCCAAATGCTGGGATTAAAGGCGTACACCACCATGCCCGGCTTTTGTTTCGCTTTTTGAGACAGATTTTCACTGTAGTCCCAGGTTGGACTTGAACTCACCAAGTTCTTCTTCTTTCAGCCTTCTGAGTGCTAGGATTAAAGGCATGAGCCACCATACCCAACTTCTCAGCAGTCTTTTAAGCATACATGGACGTGACTGTTCCCCCCACTTTTTAGTAAGTTTTCATATATATGTACATAATATATTTTGATCATAATCCCCTCACGTCACTCTTCATGTTCCCTCTGCTCCAAAGTCCTTCCACTAAATCCCTCCCCTTCCCTTCAACCAGTTCCCTCTCTATTTTGATGTTTTTTTCTTGTCTTTGATCATCCATGATGACTTTGATGGGTCTGATATTGTGCAGGTAACAATACCCACTGTGAGATCATGAATGCAGTGTTTACTTGTTGTGTGAAAGACAGCATTCTATAGCTCTCCTCCCCATCTTGGCTCTCACATTCTTTCTGCCATCTTTGTCAATGCCCATTTACCCCAGAGCACTTTGTTTTATTAAGCATGGTTCCAATGATGATGCTGTGCCCGGCACAGTGCAGATCTGACAGTGGGTAATGTCCTTCCAGGATGGATATCTGCAGAGATACAAGTCCTGTTGGTTAAATATGTGGGTAAAGGGACTTGTCCCCAGACCCAGAACAGACTTACAGAAATAGAATCATGCACAAATCAATTTCCCAATTAGATAAAATTATTTTTAATTTTTTAGGGAATATGCTATAAGGTAACCAAATACTTTTTTAAAACTTTTATTGAAAACTTTTTTTTTTTTTTTTGGTTTTTCGAGGTAGGGTCTCACTCTAGCCCAGGCTACCTGGAATTCAGTATGGAGTCTCAGGGTGGCCTCTAACTCAACGGTGATCCTCCTACCTCAGCCTCCTGAGTGCTGGGATTGAAGGCGCGCACCACCATGCCCGGCTATTGAAAACGTTTATAAGTGTAGACAATATACCATGATCATAATCCTCTTCCGTGACCTCCATTTTCCTCTCCCAAATCCCTCCACTGAAACCCTTCTTAACAATTAGACTCTCTTCTAGTTTGATGTCATTGTTATGCATGTCTTATATCAAGACCACTTTGTGTCTGGAAGACAGCATTGTTAGCTGCCTTCCCCATCCTTTGGCTCTTACATTCTTTCTGCCACCTATTCTTTCTATAATGGTCCCTGGGCCTTGGAGGATGCGATAGAAATGTATCACTTAGTGCTGAACACTCCACTGTCACTTCTCAGCACTATGGTGGGTTTTGAGTCACCTTACTAGTTACTAACATCTGAAAAGAGAAGCTTCTCTAACCAAAGATAAGAGTAACAATATATGGGCATAAACAGAAGTGTTTAGAAGTCAGTTTGGTGGGTATAATATAGGCATTTAGGCAGATAACAATAGTAGGCTCCTCACCTCCACCCACTGGGGCTTATCATCTCCCTAGCCATAGGCTTTCTGCTAAGTTTTCGGTACCAGGTATGAATTCCTTCCCATGGAGTAGGTCTCCAGCCCAATCAGAGAGCAGTTGGTTTCCCCTAAAACCATTGCACCAGTTGGCACATTTGACCCTTCTGTCCAGCTATAAGGCTTGCAAAGTCTACTGCTGTTTAAGCCCATTGATAACTTCTCTTCCCCCTAAAGGCTACATGCTACATAGCTCTTTCTAGTATCCTGACAGCTAGTCAACAGGGAGGAAGCTTCCAGCTCAGCTCCAGCTTGATTTCTTAATAACATGCAGCCCAAGCATGTGGTGTCTTCAGCAATAGGTTCTTACCGTCTCGTTCTGGTGGGCAATCAAGAGCCTTGGCAATGGCCTGTAATGTTTTGGGAGCATCAGGGAGCTCCTTGACCAACAATTTGTCCCATCTGCAGCACTGAAAATTTCCTGACAATCTATGACTTCGGGGCACAGTATTATCCACTCCCACAGGATACTTTTTCCCAAACTATCTTTAAAAAAAAAAAAAAAAACATATATTATTAGCTAGCAAAGAAGTAGTTTTCCATGTGGCTTATTCATAACAACTTAAATTTTTGTTAGCTCTCCTCTCCCCTCCCATGACCCCATTTAGACTATTCCCTATGTTTACATATCTACTATGCCCTTTACTCTCCTCTCTCCCTCATAACCCCTTTCTAGCTTCCTGGTCTCTACTAATGATTTTTGCTTCAACTCACATACATATCTAAACATTTTTTAGCTAAGTTCACATATGAGAGAGAACATGAGGTATATGACTTTCTGGGCTTAGGTTGCCTCAGTATAAACTTTTTCCAGATCCATCCATTTCCCTGCAGATTTCATAATTTCATTTTCCTTTACAGCTGAATTATATTGAGCAATATATTGCTTCTAGTCCCAGTTTTTTTAGGTCTTTTATCATGAAGGGACATTGGGTTTTGTCAAATGCCTTTTCTGCATCCATTTAGATGATCATGTGATTTTTGTACCTCAATCCCATTATATAGTGTGTTACATTTATTGATTTGTGTATGTTGAACCAGATCTTCATCTCTGGGATAAAACCCACCTGATCAGAGTAAATGAATGATTTTTTTTGATATGTTCCTGTATCATTTGCCAGTATTTTGTTGAAAATTTTTGCATCTGTGTTCATAAAGTAGATTGGTCTGTAATTTTCTTTTTATTGTTCTGCCTTGTTTTGGTATCAGGGTAATGCTGGCTGCATAGAAGGAGTTTGGTAATATTCCTTCCTTTTCTATTTATGGGAAGTTTTGAGAAGCATTGGTATTTTTCTGTGAAGGTCTGGTAGAATTCACCAGTGAATCCATCTGGGCCTGGACTTTAGTTTGGAGATTTATGACTGGTTTGATCTCATTGTTTGTTATAGGTCTGTTTAATTTATCTCATCTTGCTTTCATTTTGATAAGTCATATATATCTAGAAATTCATCTATTTCTCTCTGAAATAGAGGTGTGTTTTTGTTTGTTTTGTTTTGTTTTGTTTTTTGTTTTGGGGAGGGTTTGAAGTAGGGTTCCACTCTAGCGCAGGCTGACCTGGAACTCACTATGTAGTCTCAGGGTAGCCTTGAACTCATAGTGATCCTCCTACCTCTGCCTTCCGAGTGCTGGGATTAAAGGCATGTGCCAGCATGCCCGGCAAGTATATGTTTTTAAGGAATGATCTTATGATTTTCTGAATTTCTTTGGTATCTCTTGTAATGGTACCCTTTTATCTCGTTTTTGTTATTTGTGTCTCTCTTTCTTTTGGTCATTTATACTAAAGGTTTGTCTTGTTTATGATTTCAAAGAACCAACTCTCTGTTTTATTGATTCTTTGTATTTTTGTTGTTGTTTGTATTTCATTAATTTCCACCTTAATCTTTATTATTTCTTCCCATGTACTAATTTTTGGTTTGCCTTGTTCTTTTTTCAAGGCCTTAAGGTATAACATTAAGTTGTTTACTTGTGACCTCTCTCTTTTTTTTTTAATTTTTATTTTTTTGGTTTTTCAAGCTAGGGTCTCACTCTGGCCCAGGCTGACCTGGAATTGACTATGCAATCTCAGGGTGGCCTTGAACTCATGGCGATCCTCCTACCTCTGCCTCCCGAGTGCTGGGATTAAAGGCGTGCACCACCACGCCTGGCTTTCTCTCATTTTTTAATGGAGGTACTTAAAGCTATAAATTTCCCACTTACAATTGCCTTCATTACACCCAATAGGTTTCGATGGGTTGTGTTTTTATTATTTGATTCTATGATTTTTTTTATTTCTTCATCATTCATCATTTTTTAGTTTCCATAAAATAGGAAAGGAAGGAATACTACCAAACTCCTTCTATGAGTTTGTTATGTTGTATAGTCTTTCTTGCTGTTGATTTGTAGTTTAATCCCAGTGTAGTCAGATAGAGTATAAGGAATTATTTCAGTTGTCTTGTATTTGTTAAGATTTGCCTTGTGTTGTTCCTTGCCTTCCACCTCATTTTGAGGCAGTGTCTCTGTCTCTCTTTTTTCTCTCATTATTGATTGCTATGGAAATTCTTCTCTGTCCTCTATCTTGCCTTCAGCATTCTGGAATTTTGCAAAAGCCTGCTACAGTTTCTGGCTTTTTACCTGGGTTGGAAGTGCTTTATCCACTGAGCTATCTTCCCTGTCCACCAGTATTATTTTACAGTATAAGATTCTAGGTCTCTATTGAAGTCCTCCACCCATCCATTTTGCCCATTTAAAAAAATTATTTTTATTTATTTGAGGTGGGGGGTGGAGAGAATGGGCACACCAGGGCCTCTAGCCACTATAAACAAACTCAACACTCATGCCACTTTGTGCATCTGGCTTATGTGGGTCCTGGGAAATCGAACCTGGGTCCTTTGGCTTTATAGGCAAGTGCCTTAACCACCAAGCCATCTCTACAACCTATTTTGCCTGTTTTTCTTGATGTATTTATAACAGTTACTTTAAAGTCCATTTGCCAATTCTAATATTATTGCATGTTTATTCTTTGGATTAACAGTGATGTTTTGCTGCCTCTTCACATGTCATGTAAGTTTGGTTGCATGCCATATGTCACATATATTGTATAGAATTTATGTGTAAAAGAATTATAAATGCCATAAATGATGGTTTTAGGAGAATGCTCTACCTGTGTTGATAGACAGTGAGAAAGGCTGATTGCTTTAATATAATCAGGAGGTAAACTGAGTTGGGGCTGGGTTGCATTTTAATGTGATATAGTCTAGCACTGGCTTATACCTCTTCTGCAAACAGGGATTTTGATTGAAAACCTGGCAGGCTATCATGTAATCCTGCAAACACTGGGAATTTTACTTCTGTCCTGTAATGGTATGAGTTAGTCTTCTAGCCTTGGTTTTAAAGTCTCATAAACATATTGAGGGGAGAGATGTGCGTGTGACTAGTTCTGCTGTGGTCTTTCCTTCAGCAAGGTTTCTTTCCCAGACCAATCCTGTCCCTCAGCCTGTATCTAGGCATTGCAGTGAACACAAGGGAGGAAATGGTGGTTGTGAGCTAGACTAGAAAGTTTTCTTTTTAAAAAGTAAGTTTTTTTTTTTTTATTTATTTGCAAGGAGGAAGAGAAAGTGTGTATGGATGTGTGTCAGGGGCCTCTTACTGCTGCAAGTGAGCTCCAGGTGCATGTACTGCTTTGTGCATCTGGTTTTATGTGGGGTGCTGGGGAATTGAACCCTGTTCAGCAGGCTTTGTAAGCAAGTACTTCATCTGCTGAGCCATCTCCCCAGATAGAAAGATTTCTTTTTACTTTTAGTTCATCTGGAGCTTGTTACTTTGGTAGTTCTCCATGATCTTTGAACAAGGCTTTTTCCTTGTCTTCCTTTTCCTATTAGAACAAGGACATTGATGATGTCCTGCTTATCTCTTACCTGGAAGTAGAACTATTAACAGTGTGGGTTGTAAAAGTAACCTACATTCATGATGTGGTGCTAAAGCATTCCTGTGGGACTTGTAGAAAGGATTTCCTGAGACAAACATTGCTATACTTAAAACTCTTCACTCACATATAATCCACATAAAATATGAATTCAGGGGAGTAAGAACCTTATCATAAGAACTTGCTTGTAAGAGTGGAATCAGTGATGGCATTTTCCCTTCAAATTGAAGGTGTTCACGAGGAACAGCTCTTCAGTTTGGCATGTGTCTTCTGAATTTTGAGAGATACAGGGCTGATGACTTCCAGTGGGGAAAAAAGCCTAAAAAGTGAGCCAGAGCTGCCCCACTAAGCCAGTAGAGTAAGGATATGCTGAGAAATAGCCTGTCTTTTCAGAGTGGGATGGATTAAAAGTGCAAGAATTAGCCCATGGACTGAAGTCAACTGGGAAGATAGCAGAAGTAGCCTTGAAAGGATCAAGAAGCATAACTTGGTTGGGGAGTGGGTGGTCAGAGTAATCTTGGCAGAGCAGTCTGAGAAACTCCTGTAGCCAGAGAACATGAAGGAAGAAAGCGTTAGCATTTGAGTACTTGACCTCCACATTGTTACTATTGCTGTCCTATCACAACCCTTTTCTTCTTCTGCTAGTCCAAAACTTAGAGGTGAAGCGAGAGAGGCGCTTATAAATAACATGGGGGGGGGGTGCTGGAGAGATGGCTTGCCTACAAAGCCTAGTGACCTGGATTTGATTTTCCAATACCCACACAAATATACAACGTGGCACATGTGTCTGGAGTTTTTTTTACAGTGGCTGGAGGCCCTGGCATGACCATTCTCTCTGTCTCTCTTCTCTCTCTGCTTGCAAATGAATTAAAAATTTTTTTTCTTAAAAATAACATATGGATATGGTGGCATAAAAAATAAACAGGATAAAGTTTGATTTAGATCAGGTGGAATTTTTAATTTATGAAGAGATTTGTTATTAGTACCTGCCCTTGGACATGACTAGAAAAAAAAAAAGCCTTGATGTTTCTGAGGAAAGTATTTTGGCAAAAGCTTATTTGGGGCAGTAATACTAGCAACAGGAGGAGGTACCTTATAGACCCAGCTTGTTTCAGGTGTTGTCTGCTTCCTGCTTTGGTACTTAGGGTTCTGAATTGGTGACTAGGTGCAAGGGGAAATATATGAGGAAAATGGAGGGGTACATGAGCATCTGCAAGCAATCTGTACCATTTTAACAAAATAAACAATTTTATCTTAACCTATACTGTTTGACCCTAGTATCTGTTAAGTTATCCAGTGACACTTTCTTTTCAGAGTACTTTATCAACTGATTTAAGTAGGATTTTCTTCTGTTAACATGGTGTTTTCCTCCTAAAGTACTGAGTTAATATTTATGATCAAAATCCATGATTGTAGCTTTGCTTTTGTGTTGCTATAGGAAGTACTGTAAAATGCTCATTTTGAGGCCTTTCTGAAACTGATCATTAATAAATGCTTAACTTAAATTGAAATAGGTATGGAGAATTCTTTTAAAACTATGCTTTGAGCTGGAGAGATGGCTTAGCTGTTAAGGCGTTTGCCTGCAAAGCCAAAGGATCCCAGTTTGACTCTCCAGGCCCCATGTAAACCAGATGTACAAGGGGAGCACATGCATATGGAGTTCCATTTGCAGTGGCTGGAGGTCCTGGTGCGCCCATTCTCTCCCTCCCTCTCCCTCTTTCCCTCTTTCTTCCCCCCCTCTCAAATAAATGAATAAAATATATTAAAAACTATGCTTTGGGCTGGAGAGATGGCTTAGTGGTTAAGGTGTCTGCCTCCTAAGCTTAAGGACACCGGTTCCAATCTCCAGGTCCCACGTTTAGCCAGATGCAAAGTGATGCAAGGGTGCAATGCTGCACTTGTACACAAGGGGGCACACACATCTGGAGTTCGTTTGCAGCAGCTGAGAGGCTGCTGGTGTGTCCATCTCTATCTGTCTTCTCCCTCTCTCTGTGTCTCTCTCCAAAAAAAAAAACAAAAAACTATCCTTTATAACTTTATCTGTATATAAGAGGATATGATTTCTCTCAGGAGAGACAGTGATGGTGATTGCAGATGATTTTTATTTATATTGAGGATAATAGAACTGAAGCTTATAATGAAAAAGTAATCTAAGGAGATGTTCCCTATAGCTTTTATAAATCATGGCTTATGGAATTTTACTGGGTATAAATAAGTTAGTCTGTGTATACTACCTAAACATTTTTAGCTATGCAAATGTGAGTGATTTTTATTTGGTGGGATGCTAATTTTTAAAAAATGGAACAGTATAAAAACATTTCCTTACAACCAGATTTAAGCATTGCAAAAATTAATGACTTAACTTACAAGATTCTGTTCTGTGTAGCCATCCTTGTTTGACATTTGTATATTACAGATTTTTATACTTTTAATTTTAAAAATTAGAATGATGTACTTATATTTTCTATTCAGATATCTTTTGTCATTCATAATTGTTAAAAACTATGTGAAAATAAATTAAGAAAATCCACATGTTATATTATTAAAGCTCTTTTCAGTGTTAGATACAGTTTTTAAGTAAGAAATTCCTATTTTTGGAAGGACTTGAAATATGCCAACAACCCATTTTTAGACTTGATATTTAAATCTTTTCAATGGCAAGGAATATTATGTTTGTGGAAGATATATATAAATACATATATTAATACAAGCAAGAAACATCTAGGGGGATCTCACTTCAAGGTAGAAGTGAAAAATACTGGTGAAATCTTCTCAGTTATCCCCTGATTCTTCCTTCTGTATCTAAGAACAGCTGTACCAATCTAAATAGCGGAGGTATTATTTATTATGAATGTGAATGAAAAATTATGAAAAAGTGTACTCTACTGATCTGCAAAAAAAAAAAAAAAAGGAAAATACAAGGGAATAGGGTCAATCCAGCAATGCAGTGAGTGTGTAACTTTCAAAAGTTAGTGAAATTCACTTGGTTAACAAAAGAGAAAAGATGTAAGATCACCTTATTTGGTCAAAATCATCTGACAAAATTCATAACCCATCCATGGTAAACACCCCCAGCAGGTGAGTTTTTCTCAGTTTGGCCAAGGTCATTTAAGAAACATAAATAGCTAAGAATATACTTTATCACAGGAGACATGCTTTCTCTAAGTAACTGTTGTTTGTTTGTGTAAGTGGAGGACCCAGTCAGTGGAATGAGTTAAAATATATTGGTGTTGGGGAGATGACTTCATTGGGAAAGTGTACACAAAGTGTGGTTTTGGATCCCCAGCATCCACTGAAAAGCCATATTTGTAATACTAGTGCTGGGGAGGCAGACTCAGGGGTCCTCTGTAGTTATTGGCTAGCTAGCATAGTTGGTGAACTCCTGGTTCAGTGAGAGGCCCTGTCTCAAAAAATGAGGTGGAAATGATTGAGGAGACACCTTACATCTACCTCTAGCCTCCATACGTGTGCCCCATTCATAAAATATGTGTGTGCACACACACAGAAAAGAAAGACAAACAGAGAGCATAGATAGGCAAGAATGGCCCAGTATCTGTTTGTAGGTGCTGTGGTTGTTAATGTAGGAAACCCTAGGGAAGCCACACAGGCAGCCACTAGAACAGTGAGGAAATATAGCAAGGTCGTTCTTGACAGGTTTCGTATCTGCCTGAACAGAAGAGATTGCTATATGACATTTCAAAGGTTTTGTTTGTTTGTTTGAAGTAGGGTCTCATTCTAGCCCAGGCTGACCTGGAATTAACTATGTAGTGTTAGGCTGGCCTTGAACTCAGTACAGACCTTCTACTTCTGCCTCCTAAGTGCTGGGATTAAAGGTATATATGCCACATTTCAGAATGTTGCTGAAGGAAACGAGGCAGAATAAATGAAAAGGGAGTTTTGATTCTAGTATCCAGGTATGTTTTCAGACTGTACTCCCTCACATAACAGGCTTGGTTGAAGTAACAAAAGGTACTCAAGAAAGAAAAAAAAAAACAGCATACTTTAGAGATCATTTGACACTTGGAAGAAAAGAATGGCATGGATGGATTTGCTTTTTTCCATGCAAAGTGCAGGTAGCTAAAAGATCCACTGTGTTTCTGGCTTGAAGAATCAAATGTCAGACTTGAACAGACATTGCTACTAAAAAGGAGGGAATCCGTCAAGGCTTGAGCTAGCTATACCGGATACCCTTAGATAACTTACAGATGGTGCTGAAATCACTGGCCCCTAAAGCACGTGTGTGTAGGGAAGACTTAGGGCACTTTAATAAAGGAAATAAAGGTTAAAAAATGATTTGAATTGCTCAAAGATAAGGTTATAATTTGAGTCTTAACTTACCAAAGCAAAAAATAATTAATGGAAGAAAATAACAGAACCTAGAATCTCCATTACAACATTCACCAAGTCTTATGTACAATGCTAAATTATTCAATTTATGAAGAGCAAAGACAATGTAATCCTTATGAGGAGACCAACCATGTAACAACTTAACATGTTGAAATTGCAAGACAGTAAGTTGATAGATCATCATGTTTGTGAGTTGAAGCACTCAGTCATCCTAATCAGGTGTCCCAAGCAGTAAACTCAGTAGTCAAGAGACGGATTATGTTAATTCAATTGCTACACTTTATTCACATGTTAATTAAGCCAGGTCCCTTTCTCTTTTATCCTCTCAACTAGCCTAAACCCCTGAGGCACTCACTTGCCTTGTCACTTGGCCTGCAGGTGGTGTCTGGGTTCTGCTCTGTCTGCTCCACTCCATGCTGAGGGGTCCCACTGGCTGCTCCTCATGATGGGCATCAACGTAGAGAGGGACAGTGTTCTGAGCTTTTGCTGGGGTTTTTATACCCCATTTTATACCCATTTTTTTCTTAGTCATCCTGGCTACTGATAGCCACCTTAGGGTTAGCTCATTTGCAGCCGGTGGTCTCTAGTTGTGGCCCCTGGTTGCCATGGTGATGATGGCACTGCTGGGTGAGTGCCTTATTTTACATAGAACTATTACTATACTCCTAACTATTGCTGTGAACAGAAGGCTTAAGTTACTTCAAGACTTACAACATGATTCTGACTTAGAGAAAGAAATAAGTAGCATAAAAAGATCAAAATTCCTTGATGCCATGGCAATCCCAAAGGGAAAGGAAAGTGTTTGAACAGCATACTGAAACTGCTGGATCTCTACATGAAAGAATGAGTCTGACCACTACCTTACAGTGTTTGAGAAAGTTCAAGATGAATCATCATTCTCATTCATAAGGAAGACTATGAAACTTCTTTAAGAAAGTGTAAACTGGGTGTGGTGGTACATGCATCGCAACACTCAGGAGGCAGAGGAAGGAGGATTGCTGCCCTGAGATTACGTAGTGAATTCCAGATCAGCCTGGGCTAGAGTGAAACCCTACCTCGAGAAACCAAAAAGAAAAAAGAAAAAAGAAAAAGAAAGAAAAGAAAAGAAAGAATAAGTATATTTATAAATTGGGAGTAGGCTTTTTATTTTTCATTTTTATATTTGTGAACAGAGAGGAGTGTGCCACAGCCTCCTGCTGCTGCAAACAAACTACAGATATATGTTCCATTCTGTGCATCTGGCTTTGTGTGATATAGTAGACAACTTTCAGGGTGCTGAGGTGAACTTCCAAACCAGGCACAGTTATGGAGGAAGGAGTATTTATTTTAGCTTACAGATCGAGGGAAAGTTCCATAATGGCAGAAGAAACTAGCCCGCTTTCACAGGCCCAAGCAGGGAGAAAAAAGTCACAAACCAAAAACCCAAAAGCCACACCACACACAAGCACATGTTAGGCATTCCGGGCGGAACTCAGGCACTTTGCATATCTTCTAACTGCAATTCCAAATCCACCACCACACCTTAGGGCTGGATCCTAAGATCTACCCAGTGACATCTCCTCCAGCCAGGTAGCTGGAAATCTAAGAAGCTTAACAAAAAACCTGAATCTATTGGAGGACATTTATTTGCACTACCACAGTGTCAAATCTCTACCTTTTATTTGAATATGCTGTATCGTGTTTGTTACTATTCTATGATGGGATCTAGTTTTTTTATTCTTTGTAACAGTAGAGTTGCCTTTACCATTTCCTATCGTTTTCTATGAATATTAGTATTTTTCAGCTCTTAATTTTCCATAATTTTGGGTTTTTTTTTTTTTCAAGGTAGGGGCTCACTGTAGCCCAGGCTGGCCTCAGAACTCACAGCAATCTCACTACCACTCCCAATGATTTTGGGTTTTCTGTTGTCATTTCTCTAATTTATTCTAAAGAGCTTTCTTTCAGCATTTCTTGTGTGCAAATTGTTCTAGAAACAAGTTCTTTGAGTTCTTTTTCTTCCAAGAACATGTTTTTTGACTTTTTACAAAGGATACTTTAGTTGCAGGCTTCCCTGCTGGTTTTATTTCTCTTTCTCTCTTTTTAATTTTTGGTTTTTCAGAGTAGGGTCTTGATCTAGCCCAGCCTGACCTAGAATATATTATGTAGTCTCAGGGTGGTCTTGAACTAATGGCGATCCTCTTACCTCTGCTTCCCCTCCTGAGTGCTGGGATTAAAGGCTTGTGCCACCATGCCAGGCTTGAGAAGTTTTATTTTTTTGAATTCTGTATTGATGTTCCATTGTCATGACTTTCATTGTTTCTTTGCAGAAATTATTGGTGATTCTGTCTTTCTGTGTAATGGATTTTTTCTCCCTGGCTGTTGGAGAAAGAGTGAATATAATTTCAGTAACAGTAAAAATGGACTTTATTCAGTAACTACTAGTGTAAGGGAAGGGATGAGTTGAGTTTTAACTTATATCAAGATACCTGGGCATTAAAGGGAGAGAGAATAAAGAGGGAGAGTGAGCAGAGAGCTGGGCAAAGTCAAACAAGTTAAAAAAAAAAAAAAAACATTAAAGGACCATTCACATCAATGTAGTTAGGCTCATTTTACTCAAGTCAGGGCTCTAGTATCCCTTAGATTGGAAGACAGGCAGTCTTCTTGATTTGAAGACATATTCCAAAGAGCAGGAAAGACTACAATAGATGTGCTCAAAGAAACAAACTGGGCCAGGCAGGCAGTGTCTATCTGAGTGTTTGGAGGAGTAAGCGCTAAGTTCTCTTAGTAACTTTCTTAAGCTACTTTCTTGTCATCTATTTGGTCACAGCAACAAGAAATGTCTTGAGGAAGAGGTTATTTCAATTTACAATTGGATGTTATAGTCCATCATGGCAGGGAAGGCATGGTGGCAGGAGCTGGTCACATTCAGTCTCAGACCCCAGCCCATGGGATGATGTGGTTCACAGTGAAATTGTATCTTCGTACTTCAGTTAACCTAGTCAGGAGAATCCTATAAAGGATGCCCAGAAGCTTTTTGTCCTAGGTGATTCTAGCTCCTGTCAAGTTGACGGTCACTATAAACCATGACAGTAGCCTTTTACAGACAGGAACTCAAAATAGGGGCTTGATTGACCATAGAGTTACTCCTACTTGTTTCTTCTTGGGTAATTATGTTGAAAAATGTTTTAGGAGTTGAATATTTTAGCAATTTTTCCAACCTTTATTTTTTTTCTTATATTTTTTTCTTTTTGTTCTGTCACTGCATATTACTGAGACTGTTTGTTTCGTTTGTCAGTCTTTTGATTTTAATGCTGCTGATGAGGAAAATTCTGCTAATCTGACTTCAGATTCCCTGGCTTAACTGTCTCAACTATTGGGTTTTTTAAAATTCTGAGTTGGTAATTTCCAGATATATTATTTCTATTTGACTCATTTTTAAAGTTTTATTTATTTTTATTTATTTATTTGAGAGAGAGAGAGAGGCAGATAGAGATAGAAAGAATGAGAGAATGGGCGTGCCAGGGCTTCCAGCCACTGCAAACAAACTCCAGATGCATGCACCACTTTGTGCATCTGGCTTACCGTGGGTACTGGGGAATTGAACCATGGTCCTTTGACTTTGCAGGCAAGTGCCTTAACTGCTAAGCCATTTCTCCAGCCCATATTTGACTCATTTTAATAGTTTCCATTAGTTGAGATTACTGCTCTGTTTATAAGGTTTTTCAGCAAATTCATAATTATTACTTTAAAAGTCTTTTTAAAAATACTCTATTTATTTGAGAGATAGAGAAAGAGGCAGATAGAAAAAGAGAGAGAGAATGGGTGGGCCAGGGCCTCTAGCCACTGCAAACAAACTCCAGACATATGTGCCACCTTGTGCATCTGGCTTATGGGAGTATGGGGGAATCGAACCTGGGTCCTTAGACTTTGCAGGCAAACACCTTAACTGCTAAGCCATTTCTCCAGCCCTAAAATTATTATTTTTAAAATTAATTAATTAATTAACTAATTAATTTATTTGAGAGAGAAAGAGGCAGAGCGAGACAACAGGCACACCAGGACCTCCAGCCACTGCAAATGAACTCCAGATGCATACGCCCTCTTGTGCATCTGGCTTACATGGATCCTGGAGAATTGAACCAGGATCCTTCGGCTTTGCAGGCAAACATCTGTTAAGCCATCTCTCTAGCCCCTAAAATTCTTTTTATAATGAATAATCTTTGCATGTGTGTTTTGTGGTGTATGCATGTGCACATGCTGACGCAGTGTTGCATGTGTTCACCTGAGACAGCCAGAGAGCATCAGATATCTGCCTCCATCACTTGTTTTCCTATAACAAGCCCCAGTGACTAGTCAGTCTCTGTTCCTCACAGAACTGGGATGATAGACATGTGTGGCCACACCCAGCTGTTCATGTGAGTTTAGGACATTCAGACTTGGACAGTCTCGGGCCTTCATGCTTGTACAAGAAGCACACTTAACTGCTGAGCCATCTCTCTAGCCCCATAATTTCTTTAAAATTCTTCTCTGGAACCTGTTTCTGTTGACTAGGAGTAATTTTTAGTTATTTTTGATTGTATACTGGATATTTGTTCTAGCAGATAGTTTTTAGTGCCATCAAATAACCAGATTTGATGTTGGCAACAGCTGAAATTTCAGTGCTGTCAGTCTTCTAAACGCTGGTTTCATTGGACCCCCATTGTCTGTCCCCATGTGTAGTTCAGGGCTAGAGTTGAGTTGCTCTGGCTAGCTGAGATTGGGGACTGCCTCAGGTGCAAAGCCTTAGGAACCTCTTCACCAGTTTTTATCTGTTTTCTGATCTGTCTCTTATTTTCAGATACTTTGCTGAACATGGCTAGAGCCCATCTTCACTTTTTGTGCATTCTTTTACTAGCTGTATGTTTTTGTAACTAAAGAGAATTTTAATGTGCTTCAGTCTGGTTGGGCCAATCACTTTCTTCTCAGTGTCTTCCTGGTTGGACTTACTTGTTTGGAAAATATTGTATGTAACTTTTTGAAAACATTATTTTTATAGTAGATTGCATCAGATTTATAAATTAGGGATTTATTTTTCTCTTTGTTTAGTTACATTAAAATTCTTTAGAGCTGGAGAGATGGCTTAGTGGTTAAGGTGCTTGCCTGTGAAGCCTAAGGACCCAGGTTTGATTCTCCAGGTCCCACGTTAGCCAGATACACATGGTGGTGTATGCATCTGGAGTTTGTTTGCAGTGGCTATAGGCCCTGGCATGCCCATTGTCTCTCTCTCTCCCTGTGTATCTAATAAATAAATGACAAAAAAAATTAAATTGTTTCTTTATATAATTGCATTTATTCTAGATGCTTTGTAAATGGTGTTATAAATTGGATCCTTTCTAGCTAGGTGTAGAGGTACATACCTACCTGTAGTCCCAACACTTGGGAAGCAGAGGTAGGATTCTGTGTGAGGCAAGCCTGACTACGTATTGAGATACTGCTTTAAAATAACTACTCCCCCATATAATACATATCTAAAATACAAACAAGCAAAAATTTTACTAGCTAGAATCAAATTTAATATTTTTAAATAAATTTTCCAATTTTGTGAGAGAGGTATAATAAATGATAAAGCCGAGACTTAACAGTACCCCATGGTGGCATTCAGAAAGTAGCTAAGTTAGGTAGACTTTGGGTTTCTAGATTGATTGCATGTTCTTAAAAACTGCTTTATTTCAGGGCTTAAATAAAGCACAATTTAAGGCCTAGGTTCCCTATTTTATATTCTCATTCTCATGTGTTGTCAGGTTACATAGTTCGTGTGAAATGTTCTTCCTTGTATAACAGAATCGCCTCTGGTCTGTACTGTTAATGATGGTCCTTGAATTGTTTTTAAAGAATCAGCTATATACTATTCCTTACAAGACTCTTGAATTTAGGTGGCATGTTGTGCTTTGTTTCTAAGAAAAGAACCATTGATGCCATGATGTGCAAACGTCAGTGCATCTTTAAAAGGGGGGGGGGCAGCAGGTCTAAGTTATCCTCTCATTCTTGGCCTTTGCTGAGTTTTGTAATTTGGTAATGTTTGTACCCCCAAAATGAGAGTATCTGAAATGTTTTAAAGCAGTGCAGGAAGATTTCAAAACCTGTTCTTTTCTCTCTCTTTCTCTTCTTTTGTCAATGAGTAGCCTCTTAATCAGGGTTTTCTTGTAGGTAGGTAGCTGTTGAAGGGAGTCATAACCCAGCATCCTGCACAGTTGTGTTGCCTAGTCTCAGAAAGCCAGCACTTTCTCTGTTGCTCTTTGAAATGTTGATCCAGTTAGCTCACTTGTAATATGTAAATTTGGAATTTAATCAGTTGTGTTTTTAACTTATGTGTGTATGGTCATACATGCCACAGTGGTGTGTGTATCTGTCAGAGGACAACTTCAAGGTGTCTATGCTCCACCTTCTTTGAGATAGGGTCTCTTGTCCCACTGCAAACGAATTGTCAGACTGAAAGGAACATGAGACTAGCTGGCCCAGAGCTTCAGCTTCTGCTGGTTCTGCTTCTCGTTGTTGTAGGCATGTTGGGATTACCACTTTACATCTCTCTGGCTTTATGTGAGTGCTGGAGAATTGAATCCCGACAGGCAAGGTTTGTGAACAAGTCATCTGATCTCCCTAGTTCCCCAGTTCTTTTTTGTTTGTTTGTTTATTTTTTGTTTTCAGAGGTAGGGTCTCACCCTAGCCCAGGCTGACCTGGAGTTTGAGGGTGGCCTCAAACTCATGGCGATGATCCTCCTACCTCTGCCTCCTGATTGCTGGGATTAAAGGTGTGCGCCACCACACCTGGCTTTTTAAATTTTTAATTTAATTTTTTTTAATGTTGTTTTGAAATGTTCTTGTCCCTCCCTGAAGTTTTTTTTTACTTTGTAGTATGTGAGAAATGGTATTAAGTTTAGAAATTACCTTTGTTTTGTAAAACTACAGCTTAGCACCTGAGAGATGTGGTGACCCAAAGTTCATGCTAACCCTTTTCCCAAAGACAAAAAGTTACATTCAAATGAAGTAGCAGGGAAAATTGAGTTGTCTTTGGCTTGCCCATGTTCTGGAAAGAAATGCAGAGGAAAAATTTTAAGTTGTACTGTAGTAGAATGACTTAAATTTATCTACTTTGGCCTTTATAGTAATAAGAAAGTAATGAACATGTTCAGTAAAGCTGAATATTGCAAATAAGTTACCTGAAAATCTTGACTGTGGTTGTGTTTATGCTTTTTTTTTTTTTTGTTGCTTTTTGGTTTTGGTTTTTCGAGATAGAGTCTCACTCTAGCTCAGGCTGACCTGGAATTCACTATGTAGTCTCAGGGTGGCCTTGAACTCACAGTGATCCTCCTACCTCTGCCTCCTGAGTGCTGGGATTAAAGGTGTGCGCCACTACACCCGGCTATACTTTTTAATTTTAATTTTTGAGTCAAAGTTCCATGTAGATCAGGCTGTCCATGAACTCACTCAGTGGCTAAGATCATCCTTGAATTCCTGATCCTCTAATCTCTCAATTTCTGGGATTACAGGTGTGTGCCACCAGGTCCAGCTGATATGTGCTTATTTTAATGGGAAGTTGTCTTATATTAATAATGCATATTTATAGCTATTGTTAGGTACAGGCTTTGTTTCTGTTTTTCTTTCAAAACTGAAAAGGAAGCAGTTAGAAAGGATGATGGCGTAGACCTAGGTCTTTGTCTTGGTAAAGAAAATTAGAAACAACATTATAGGAATGAGTCCATTAGGCTAGAGAGCATTGGTGTTCACATTTTAAAAACATAATCATAACTTATCTGGAGTCACATGTTCCATTTTATTGGCTTCCTTCATACAGAAAATATAGTCGCCAGCACTAAATCCCTATGAGAAAGTGAAGCAATGTATATTTTCTGGGTGAAGGAAGCATTCTGTACATTCTCCATGTTTTACATCATGGTATTCTGAATAACCATGCTTCCATGTTCACATCAATTTTTTGTTTTTCAATTTATGCACAGCACTTGCTCTGAAATTTGGGGACTGAGTACACCAAATACGATAGATCAGTGGGATACAACAGGCCTTTACAGCTTCTCTGAACAAACCAGGTGAATATGCTGCCCTCTCTGGAATCCTAGAGCTCTGTGGGAGGGGGGTGTTTCGGAAGACCTCTACTGGGTTGCTTAGTATAATTTTGCCTAGGATGTTTCCTTAATGTGAAATAAGGCATAGCATTTAAAAGACCTGCTTGCCAGTATTAAAAATATATTACATGTTTCCGTTGATGTTCTAATCAATGCAACGTTAGTTTTTAATCTTCTTTCAATTATGTGTCCCCTAAAGAATAAGAATTTTTTGATAACTATATACTTATTGTAGTTCAAGATTAGATGCATATGTTACTGGCCTAATTTTTAAGTAGATACATGACCAGATTTTGCTAAATTTCTTGTTATCATGTAAATCTCATCTTTATACTAATACATATTTATTGACTCTCTTGCATCACAGTTAACAGTAGGCTAATGTGTTTTTGTTACCTTTTTTGAATCATCTCATTCTTTTTTTAGCATATTAGTATTTGTCCATTTCATCTCATTCATCACCATCTGCATTTATGTGTGAGCTATATAAATAAACCTCAGATAGCAAAACAGTCCACACTGAATAATTAGTTACATTAGTCTAAGTAAGTTATTATCACATCATTGTTGATATTTATCATTTTTCACACTACCTTTTTTTGATAATCAACTACCTGCAGAATGCCCTTTGCAAGAGTTTGGCTCATTAAAGATGGATGTTGACAAAAAGGTTTTCAAGTATAACCATATGATATGAAAAGGTGAATTTCCCCAAGTGGCTAACCTTTCATTGGCATGTGAGTCATTCCATAGCATATTGATAGGCAGCATCTGCTAGTGTGTTGCTTACTTGGTAGGTCCATTCACGACTGCACTTTCTTCCTGGTTCTCACTAAAACTAACGCAGTGGCTGTCCTTCCTTTATGCTCTTAGTGTATTAATTTAGCCCTTTTCTTCAAGCCTATTTTTTTCCTTTTTAAAATTCCCTCCTTTCTTTTCCCCTTGCTTCCCAATAGGTCTCTTGATGGTCGCCTTCAGGTTTCGCATCGGAAGGGTTTGCCACATGTTATATATTGTCGGTTATGGCGCTGGCCTGATCTTCACAGTCACCATGAACTCAAAGCAATTGAAAACTGTGAATATGCTTTTAATCTGAAAAAGGATGAAGTATGCGTAAATCCTTACCACTACCAGAGAGTTGAAACACCAGGTAGGAGAATTGTAGGGGTTTTCCCTGCTTTTAAATTAAATTAAATGGCTAAACTGCAGTATGCTTGTGTAAAATTTTAGCATAAAATTCTTACAAACTATTTTAAATTGAGCATCATTCTTGCTAGGATTTAAAAATGCTTTCTTTTTGGGCTGGACAGATGGCTTAGCAGTTAAGGCGCTTGCCTACAAAGCCAAAGGACCCAGGTTCAATTCCCTAGTACCCCCATAAGCCAGATGTACAAGGGGGCACATGCATCTGGAGTTCGTTTGCAGTGGCTGGAGGCCTTGGCGTGCCCATTCTCTCTCTGTCTCCTCTCTCTCTCTCTTTCTCTGCTTGCAAATACATAAATAAAATTTTTAAAAATGCTTTCTTTTAAAATTTTTTATAGAAAAAAACATTTTGAAGGGAAAAGATACGTATATTTCTTGGGCTGGTATACTCTTGGACATCAAGGTACATTTCCAAAAAGTCACAGATTTGCAGTCTTCTAGAGTGACCCTGAGAGCCTTCCTCCCTCATGTCTGTGCAGCAGTGCCTGTTTTGCACATTGTTCTGTGTGCATGCCTTCAGAAGTAGTGGAATGACAAAACTGTATAGAAGCAGTTTAGCAAAGGTCATTGTAAAGCTTCCTTCAATGAGCTGGGGACCTAAAACATAAAAGTACAAGAAAAGGAAAGCTGTATTTTCTTGTTTCTTTTTTAATATATTTATTCATTTTTCAAGCAGAGAGAGAGAAAGTATGGGCAGGCCAGGGCCTCTTACTACTGCAAACAAACTCCAGATATATGTGCTCCTTTGTGCATCTGGTATTACATGGGTACTGTGGAATCAAAACCAGGCCATCTGGCTTTGCAAGCAAGTGCCTTTAACTGCTGAGCCGTCTTTCTAGCCTGAAAGCAATGTTTTTAGAAAATTTCTTAAATCTGACTACAAGCCGGGCGTGGTGGCGCATGCCTTTAATCCCACCACTCGGGAGGCAGAGGTAGGAGGATCGCCGTGAGCTCAAGGCCACCCTGAGACTACATAGTTAATTCCAGGTCAGCCTGGGCCAGAGTGAGACCCTACCTCGAAAAAAAAAAAAAAATCTGACTGCAGTAAAGACAAATTTTTTCTAATAGAATTTTGAGAATTCTTACAGTAAAATAGTATTGACAAGGTCATATTGTTCTCCAAAGTACAAAACATGCATGAGCTTGGAAATTTAGGTCATGGAATACATAAATTAAAGCCATGATCAGATTTGTGAGTTTCCAAGTATCTACTATAGTACCAAACTGATATGCCTCAACTTTTAAAAATTAAGTTTTTGCCTTCTTCTATCTTGTGAAAACTTTCAGTGAAGTCCCCCTGCTCCTCCATTCTTTGCCACTGACTGGATTTCTGTGACTCTTACAGTTTTGCCTCCGGTGTTAGTGCCTCGGCACCCTGAGATTCTAACAGAACTGCCACCTCTGGATGATTATACGCACTCCATTCCAGAAAACACTAACTTCCCAGCGGGAATTGAGCCACAGAGTAATTACATCCCAGGTATTCTTGTCTTCTGAATCTCCTACAATATTGGTAGATAACAACCTTGTAACAAACATTGAAGGATTGGTAATGTGGTTTCACTTTTTAAAAATACTGTTAGATATTAGAAAACCTGATTTGTTGGTGGTTATTTTGTGTGGTCTACATCTAGTACATTAATCAGTTTTGTTTAAAGAAAAGTTATGCTTTATATTTCATTTTCTTTTGCAGTGGTTATTGCAAATCCTATGAGAGACAGAAAAGATCTTAGTAAGTTTTGTCTTAGTGGTTGAAGCTCAGAGATGCAGAATGGAAGCATATTAAATAATTCAGGATAAAAGTGTTCCTGAAACAAAATCTACCAAATAATAATATTTTTTAGGTAAAATAATTTGATAATGGTTAACTTTTTTTGTTGTTGTTTTGTTTGCTTTTTGGTTTTTATTTTTATTTTATTGGTTTTAGTCTCAGGGTAGCCTCGAACTCACAGTGATCCTCCTACCTCTGCCTCCCCAGTGCTGGGATTAAAGGTGTGCACCACCATGCCCAGCTTATGTTTAAAATTTTTATAGTAGATAGAATATTTTAGTTCTGTAGATAATAGCAACATACTGAAAATCAGAAAACCTCTTTCTTAATGTTCATGAACCTCAGTAACTTATAATGAAAATGAATGAATTCAACTACATGGTTCTCAAATTTCAGTCGGTCATTTTATGTGTCCCAGTAATATCCTTATAGTTTTTACTGTTTTTTTAAGAAAGCAACTAATGTTTTGTTAGATACTGCCCTTTGCTTTTCCCTTAGCAGAAAGTAAAGGTGATAGATAGTATAATAAAGGTTGAGGTATATTCTGAATTTCTCTTCTCCCCTCCCATCTCTTCTCTTCCTTCTGTCTCCTCCCTTGGTCTTCCTCTCCCACTCTTCCACCTTTATTTTTATTTTATAAAACTAGAAACATGTAGAGAAGCAAAGACTTCTAAGGACTTTACACTCTTTTTTAGTGTGTTCTGTTATGAGAATAATACTTATTCATTGAGGATAATTTTAAAAGTAAGAAGTTGCTTTTATCAATAGCTAGTTTTTTCAGATATAAGTAGTTTCTGATAGTTGTAATTTTTGTTTACACAATTTTATTTCAAAAGACAAGTTAAGGTTTTATTGTGTTGTTTTTTAGGATTTTGAGAAGGCATGGTACAGACAGTGAAGTAAAATGAGGGCAAAGGGAATTATTAAATAGGACATTTTCTTTATTTAGTCTCCTTGTCATAATCCTGGCTAGAAGTGGGGTGCATGTGCGATGAAGAAGGGAAATGTTTCAGGTCTTTTATGTGGGAATTACTGTTACTTAATAATGCTGCAAATGAGTGTGTGAGTACACAATATTGTAAGACACAAAACACAGAATTACTTGTAAGGACATTATTCACAATGTTTAGTGTCTTCACATGTGGAGGTGTTTGCTCTTATTTTTTGTTCTTTGTTCCTTTGACTGGCTAGATGTTAGCGATTTGTAAAGTAGAAAATTAGAAGCAAAGTGTACTAGCTGCTTTTTTTTACACAGGCTTTATCTACTCTAAGTGGTTGTAAAACCAGTATTTCACTGTGTTCCACTTCAGGAGGACATTTAACATTTTCTCTAAAACTCTAATACCTATTCTCAGTTTATAGATAAATAATGACGGAAGAATGTAAAGAAATAAGATGAAGTGTTTTAAATTTCAGATTTTCTTCCAGCTTAGACGTTTGAGCTACTGATATTCAAACTGGCAAAACCTTTAGCCCTGTTTAAATTGCTTAGCTTTAATTTTTTTAGCTTTAATCTTTAACATAGTGCATAATGATATGTATTATTTCTATTTGGTTACTTACTGTTTGAGCATATGAAGGTAAACATTTTTGGTGATTCTTTAAAAAAAATTTGTTGTTATTGTTCCTTGGAATGATTCATTGGCTATCTTTGTTTAACTGGGAGAAAAGTTGACATCAAATAACTATACTTCTTTTTTTTTTTCTAAACTTCTGTAGAAACGCCACCACCTGGTTATATTAGTGAAGATGGAGAAACAAGTGATCAACAGTTGAACCAAAGTATGGATACAGGTAAATATGTATTCCACAATTCCTCGGTGTTGCAGTCAGGCTTGCATTGCTGGCAGAAAACAAGAAGATGTCATAATCTTTTCTTCCTATTATGATGGTCTTGTGTAGGTAGTAACAGGCACTGTGAGGTCATGGATATCCAGGCCATTTTGTGTCTGGAGAAGCACATTGTAAGGAATGATTATACTACTTTAAAAAAACAAAATAAATCAAAATTAGCAAATGTCAACATGTAGTGACAGTGCAAAGAAACATGGGCTCATAAGTTAGTTCTTGATGAGTCTAAACATGCTGGGAAAGTAGCACTTATAAAAACTTTTTTTAAAAATCCTATTAATATATGCAAACTTGTATGTAAATGATACTTGCTCAGGGATTTTTCTAGATATCTTAGGAACAAGGAGCAAGTCCAGCTGGCTGACACTGTGAGAACACTTTCTACCTCATAACTGGTAGACCAGGTGTGAGCACACCTGGCTTATGAGCCTTTTTGTAATTTGTAAATCTAACTTATCATTTCTGAAATCACTCTGAATTGTTCTAAATGAACTTTAACCCTACTGGTTACTTATAATGCATATTTAATAGAGGTGTAGATAGTTTAAAGAATAACTAAATAGTGCCTCCATTTCTAATTGTTTATTCTGGATTTGCTTCAGCAAACAATAGTGGATTTTTGTTCATTATTCTAAATATATTTTGACCTTTCTTATATTAATAGAGGTGTAGACAGTTTAAAGAATAACTAAATGGTGCCTCTATTTCTAATTGTTTATTCTGGATTTGCTTCAGGAAACAGTAGTGGATTTTCCACTCTCCATAATATCCCCTCCATCTCTCAATCAGTCTCTCTTCATTTTGATATCATGATCTTTTCTTCCTATTATGATGGTCTTGTGTAAATAGTATCAGGCACTGTGAGGTCATGGATATCCAGACCATTTTGTGTCTGGAGGAGCACGCTGTAAGGAGTCCTACCTGTCCTTTGGCTCTTACATTCTTTCCGCCCCCTCTTCCACAATGGGCCTTGAGCCTTGGAAGGTGTGATAGAGATGTTTCAGTGCTGGGCACTCCTCTGTCCCTTCTTCTCAGCACCATGATGTCTTCTGAGTCATCCCAAGGTCACCACCATATGAAAAGAGAAGCTTCTCTAACCAGAAGTGAGAGTAGCATTAATATATGGGTATGGACATTAAGAGAAGTGCTTCCTGGGCAGTTTGGTAACCATAGTATATACATTTAGCCAGATACCAGCAGACATTACACCCCTAAGGCTCACAAATACCCCTGTTGTAGGTTTTCAGTGTCAGGGATATATATTCCCTTCCATAGAGTGGGCCTCCGGTCCAATTAGAGAGCAGTTGGTTTCCCCCATAACAGACATGCCACTGTTTCACCCGTTGGCTCATTTGGCCTGGCTGACCAGATTTAAAGCTGATGGTGTCCACTGTTGAGTACCTTCACTGGTGTTTTCTCTCTCTCCCACTGAACTGCATGCAACATAGCTTTTTCCAGCTTTCTCTCAGCTGGTCCACATGGATGAGATTTTCAGCTCAGCTCCAGCAGGTTTTCTCAGTGAACTTGCCACCCAAGTATGTGGAGTCTTCAGCAGTAGGGTCTTACCATCTATTCCTGGTGGGAAACCAAGGGCCTCGGCAATGGCTTGTAATATTTTGGAGGGTATCTGTGACCTCCCTGGCCAACAACTCACTGGAAGGTATCCCATCCCTGGCACTGAAAAGTTTCTAGTAACAATCTATGGCTTCTGAGTGTTCCATTGTCCAGAAAAGTAGGTTTCCATATGACTTATTTATATCCTTTTAGATTTTGATTAGCCCTCCCTCCACCTTTCCTTTACTCCATCTCTTCCCCTGACCTCTCTTAGGCCTTTTCACCCCCATTAATTTGTTGTTCTACTTACATATATACAATACCATCCTATTAAGTCCCCCCTCCCTCCCTTTCTATTCCCTTTATATCCCCTTTCTAGCTTACTGGCTTCTGCTACTGAGTTTATTCCTTCTCACGTAGAAGTCCAACCATTTGTAGCTAGGACCCACATATGAGAGAGAACATGTGATGTTTGGCTTTCTGGGCCTAGGTTACCTCACTAAGTATAATCCTTTCCAGATCCATCCATTTTCCAGCAAATATCATAATTTCATTTTTCTTTACCGCTGAATAGAACTCCATTGGGTAAATGTGCCACATCTTCATTATCCACTCATCAGTTGAGGGACATCTAGGCTGGTTCCATTTCCTAGCTATTGTGAATAGAGGGACAATAAACATGGTCGAGCAAGTATCTCTAAAGTAGTGAGACGAGTCCTTAGGATATATGCCTAGGAGTGGTATAGCTGGGTCATAGGGCAGATCTATATTTATCCGTCTCAGGAATCTCCACACTGATTTCCACAATGGCTGGACCAGATTGCATTCCCACCATCAGTGGAGAAGGGTTCTTCTTTTTGCACATCCTCGCCAGCATTTGTGGTCATTTGTTACCTGTTCTCTTTTTCTGATCATTGTCTGTCTGGGGCCTGCCATTTTACCCTTGTTATCTGACATTTTATGTCATGGTTACGGTGTGTATGGTGAGGCTGACCTCTCTTAACTCTGTGCATGTAAATGTGGGAGCAAGAGATTTGTTAGCTGCAGTTTCACAGGAGAATTCTACAGAACTTTTAAAGAATGCACTGTGAAAATACAACTTAAATTGTTGCAGAGTATAGGAAAAGACATAAAGCTTCTAAATCATCACAGCCTCAATTACAGAATCTCACAGATAGCACTCATGCAATAATACTCAGCGGCATTGCTTATAGACAGTATTCGTGGGACGATAGTCTTCAGAATAGCTTACACAGGGCACTAATGTAATAATGCTCATTGGTATTGCTCATCAGTATTGCTTTAGAGTTGATGCAGATGTTCTGAATATGTGATTTTCTAAGCTTTAAAGCTAGGTACTTTGCCTAGTGGGAAAATTTTAGACACAAGACACATGCTACTTTTAAATATACTACTTTAAAAAAATAAAGTGGATAATGTTACCATTATTACTGAACTGACTGGGCCCCAATAATTCTGCATGATCAACATTAGGAAAGTTAAGTTATTAAACAGATAACAACCCTGACCATGGAGGAGCTTAATTTTCTTAATCATATAGAACCTCCTACAAATCAATAAACAATATACCTCAAGAGGAAAATGAGGCAAAGAATAGACTATTCATCAAAAGGAAATACAGTATAAATAGGAGTAACTCATCTTGATGTTCCTTAAAAAAGAAATGTAGGGGGAAAAAACAAAACTCCTATTTGGTGGCTGGAGAAATGGCTTAAGGCACTTGCCAGTAAAGCCAAAGGATCCAGGTTCAATTCCCTAGTACCCACATAGAGCCGGATTCACAAGGTGGCACGTGCATCAGGAGTTGGTTTGCAGTGGTAGAGGTCCTGGCATGCCCATTCTCTCCCCCTCCCCCTTTCTCAAATAAATAAAAAAATGTTTTTTTAAAAAATATTATTTGAGACAGGGTTTTATAGGTAGACCATGCTGGCCTCAAATTTGATATGTAGGTGAGGCTGGCCTTATTCTCATGCTTCCCCTGCCTCTACCTCCTGAGTGCTGGGAATACAGATGAGTGCCACCACGCCCATCTTACAGCTAAACTTGTAGAGACTCATCTTTTCATCTCTCAGCACTTTGACTTTGGGTATTTCATTTCCATCAGTGGTGGCAATGAAATGCCTATGATGTTTGGTTTGTGCAGTACTAGGGATTGAACTCAGGGCCTAACACATACTAGGCAGGTACTTTACCACTGAGCCCTGCTCTTTCAACCTTGTAAATGATAATTTAACCACCGTCTATCAAAATTATAAAAGTCCTAGCCCTTTGATCTGGCCATTTCTTTGTTAAAAATATCTTTCAGATAGATGGGAATAAGCAAATGTATGAGTCATTGCAGTCTTGGTTCTTAAAGCAAAAAACATTAGGAGGAGCCTGAATATCTCTATAGTGTATCATGATGTAAGGTTTAGCCACTGGCTGATAAAGTTAGATGCAATCAATTCAAACTGTTCCTGATAAAATAACTAACAAAAGTGGTCAGAACTTTGTTACCATTTATATATGAAAGGGGAGGTACAGAACAGAGATATGTTTATGTGCTTCATAGAATATTTCTAGAAAGATTCATAGTAGCTGTCAATAATGAATTCCTTTGGGAGGGGGCCTAAATGGTAAGCAGCCAAATTGCTTATACTCTTGCACTTCATATTGAAGCCCCCAAACTAAACTGAAATAGCTAAGCATTTGAATTCTTGGTATATAAATTCTGTGTATTATCGGTAACAGAGCCAGATAAGACTGCTTTATTGTTGCTTGCTCCAAAGTTCTAATACTTCAGTATCTATTTCCAAATTTTCTTCCTTTGGTTTAGGTTCTCCAGCAGAACTGTCTCCTACTACTCTCTCCCCAGTTAACCATAGCTTGGGTAAGTTTCAGTTGCTTCCTACTGTTTTCCTTTTATTATTTAAGAAAAGTCCTCTCTAAAACTTATTTTATATGTGAGGAAAATACTAATCAAAAAAATTTTCAGATGACTTAAGTCAGCACTTTAAAAAATTTATTTATATATATGACATTTATTTATTTATTTATTTGAGAGAAAAAGGCAGTGAGAGAGTGAGAATGGGCATGCCAGGGCCTCCAGCCACTGAAAACGAACCCCAGATGTATGCGCCTCCTTTGAGTATCTGGCCTACATGGGTCTTGGAGAATCAAACTGGGATCCTTTGTCTTTGCAGGCAAACAAACGCCTTATCCACTAAGCCATCTCTCCAGCCCAAATCAGCACTTTTAAAAGAGATTGATACTGTGTTTCAGAGTTAATAAAAGTTTTCTGTTTGCACCTATCAGCATATGAAGCAATCTTTTAAATTGTGTTTTTCATTAAAAACATTTTTATTTTGAGGTACTGGGGATTGAACCTAAGACCTCAAGCATGTGAGATAAGCATGCTAGCACTAAACTATATCATCAGCCCTGTTCATGGAAAACTTTATAACTTAATATGGAGATATTTCAGTGGGTAGGTTTATGATATGGCTTATGATGACAGTTTATGTAAAAGGTCTATATGCATATATGTATTCACACCACATAACTATACGTAAATGTGTCTTAGGTCCTCAGTTTACCTTGCTATTTCACAGTTTCTTTTCAACTTCTACATGTTTGAATTTATTCTACAAAATTCTCAAATGTTTTTTCTTTTCATAATATTCCTTAAGATGCTTTTGTCTAAATTCCAGAAGTCATGAACTGGGGAGGTACCTCAGGGGATAAAGTGCTTGCTGTGCAATACTGAATATCTGAGTTTTGTGCAAACCACATGTAGATTCTGAAAGCTAAGTGGGCTTCTATCATCATAGTGTGCACCTCCACACATGCCTCTACACTTTCATACATGAGCATGCACACACACTCACATAAAAAATATAAAATAAGCTGAGCGTGGTGGCGCATGCCTTTAATCCCAGCACTTGGGAGTCAGAGGTAGGAGGATCGCTGTGAGTTCAAGGCCACCCTGAGACTACATAGTGAATTCCAGGTCAGCCTGGGCTAAAGTGAGACCCTACCTTGAAAAACCAAAATAAATGAATAAATAATTAATTAAATAAATAAATAAAAATTTTGCTGGGCATTGCAGCACTCGGGAAGCTGAGGTAGGAGGATCGCCGTAAGTTTGAGACCAGCTTGACACTGCATAGTGAATTCCAGGTCAGCATGGGCTAGAGTGAGACCCTACCTTGAAAAACCAAAATAATAATAATAATGATAAAAATAAATAAAATAAAATTTTTGCTGGGCATTGCCGCACTCGGGAAGCTTAGGTAGGAGGATCGCCGTGAGTTTGAGACCAGCTTGACACTGCATAATGAATTCCAGGTCAGCATGGGCTAGAAACTCTTATCTCAGAAAACCAAAAATTAAAAAAAAGAGAGAGAGAGACAAAAATAAATAAAATTCTTAAAAGCTGGAGGCTAAATACATGTGTTCCTCATTTTCCATGAAAAAGTCTATTAATGCCATGTTCCTTTTCTACTTATATACTCTTTCTATATTTTGTTCTTTGGTTCTCATATGTGGTGAGATTTTCTTTTTTCTTTTTTTTTTTAAGAGAAAGAGACTTGGCATGCCAGGGCCTCAGCCACTGCTGTCAAACTCCAGATGCTTGTACCACCTAGTGGTCATGTGTGACCTTGCACTTGCCTCACCTTTTTGTGTCTGGCTTACTTGGGATCTGGATAGTCGCATATGGGTCCTTAGGCTTTGCAGGCAAGCGCCACCTTAACTGCTAAGCCATCTCTCCAGTCCCAGCCTGAATTTTCTTTTTTCCCTTTTTTTTTTTTTTGGTTTTTTGAGGTAGGGTTTCACTCTAGCCCAGGCTAACCTGGAATTCGCTATGTAGTCTCAGGGTAGCCTCAAAATCACAGCAATCCTCCTACCTCTGCCCAGCCGAATTTTATATTTTTTTATTGCTTGGGTAATTCACCAACTTAAACTAGATAGATGTAAAAGAAAATAGCATATTGTATATCCTTCCATTATGATACCTTTTCTCGTGGCTTTTGACTCTATATGTTTGTTCCAACTTTATACTTTATCCTACAATAAATTACCTTCGTTATCCATTTTAGAAATGTACCCAGTATGACAGGTTGACTTACTTTTGCCTGTGGCCATCTGGTACTTGAATAGGAACTAGACTAAAACTACTGGGGAAACAATCCAAAAATAAAGTGACTTCGTGAGATGGGTGAAATTTGAAAAATTGGAATTCTTGTTTTACCTATGGTAATTGGAGTCCTGTATGAAAAAATATTGAAAACCTAGTATGATCTGTGAAAACCAGTGTTGATGCTAACAACTACCTTCTAAACGGTTGCCCATGCCTGCAGGTGTGGAGCACATGAAGATGATATTCTGTCTATTTTTTCTTAAAGTGTTCACACATTTCTTCCTTTTACTTCTTTCAGATTTGCAGCCAGTTACTTACTCAGAACCTGCATTTTGGTGTTCCATAGCGTATTATGAATTAAACCAGAGGGTTGGAGAAACCTTCCATGCATCACAGCCTTCACTCACTGTAGATGGATTTACAGATCCTTCAAACTCAGAGAGGTTCTGCTTAGGTTTACTCTCCAATGTTAACCGAAATGCTACAGTAGAAATGACAAGACGGCATATAGGTATGTTCTTTCCTTGTTTGAAAATCCAGTGCCGTATATTCACACTGTAGGCATTCTGTTGTGGTATGCTAAATCAAAGTTTGTATATAAAACAACCCTGAGCCTTCTCTCCTTAGTTCAGTGCTGTCACAGTTGTCACAGTTAGGTGTGCTAGCTTCACTCCTTTTGATAGGTGCTTGGTGATTCTTCAATCTGCAAGGCTTTTTCAACTTAATCTTATTTTGCACAATTAACACTGGGCAGTCTTTCAGTACCTATCTTAACTTGTTGTCTTAGTTCAGTCATGTATTTTTTTTTCCTGGTTTGTATTTGTTTTTTCTCCCTCCAGTTCATTTATGAAAGAAAATCTGCTCACTGTTAATCTCAGATGAGTTGTCTAAAACAGAAACTGCCTTTTAGTACGGTTCAAAATATAATCCAGAGGTCTCTAAATAATATGGTTTAGGGATATCTGGCAGGCTCAGAAACCATGTCAGCAATTTTGCCATGTTAGCTCTGGATTTCTAATGGTACTGAGATGCCCTTTGCCATTGTCCCCTCTGAGTGCAGTAGAACATTCCAGAGGGTTCCATGCATCAGATTTTATAAGAGATGAAATGTAGTTCTGCTACAAGAAGAATCCAGCTTTTGAGTTATGCCAGACTTTAAAAACTTTATAAAACTTAAACATTGTCACTTCCTCTTAGTTTTTAAGTTAGGAAATACATTTTCTTTTCAAAAATAAATATATTTACATTAACAAATAATAGGTTTATTATTTTGAATTTTAATGGATTAACACATTTTAGTATGTTTTAATACTTAATATGATAAGTTTCTATAAGTTTATTCTACATATTTCAAAATTATTTGAGGCCCTTAAATTTTTATTTTGGATGAGATAAGAAGGTTTGAGTGTCACTAATAATTCAGCATCATACTCATCACCTTAATATTTCTTCTTTGAAATAGTTTGCTTCTGTTTTATTTGGGTTAACCGTTTCTTCCTATGAGAAATAATGCTGATTACCAAAAAGTGATTTTAATACTGTTAAATGACTCACTTAGGAGGTCTTACTAGTTGGTTTCATATGCAATTCTCCAATCTTACATTGGATCATCTTACAAAGCTGCCTAGATAACAATTGTACATGAGGAAGGCCTCCAAATATTGGCCCCTTTACTTGGTTGGCATAGTTTTTTTTTATGGTTTTGTATAAAAATTTAGATGGTTTCCTGTGCCCCTATTTACTTCCCAGCAAACTTATAGATTGCTCTAATTCTAAGGCATCTTTTTACTCTGGGTTCCTAGTTTGTGATGTGATTTGATCAAAGATTGTAACCTAAAAAATCTACCTTTTGCAATTAATGGTTTTCGTTGGGAGGGTGCTAGAGGTGACTCTAGCAGGGTTTAGTGAATGCTAAGGCAAGTACACTCCCCCTCCCCAGCTATATCCTCAGTCCTGTACTTCATGTTTTTCTGGTAGCCAAGTATGCGATTGACACAGTCCCAGAGTTAACAGGTTCTGCGTTTTCTGTTAAATCTAGCTTGTTGGTTGTCTTAGTAGTTATTTCTTTTGCTGTATAGCAAAGATAAGATCAGCTAACTTGTTTGATTATACTTGAAAAATTCCTTAACCTAGTATATGATTGAATAACAGGTATTTATACAAGGTAGACTCTTAGTTGCCATAATGGAACACTGCCCATCACCAGTGTGTTGTTTAAATCCTTATGTCTAATACTCTTTTGTGTCTTTGCTCAGATTCTGAAACAAATACTAAAATACCCTAGTTTAATTTTTTGTTACCTTATCCTGTTTATGTAGCCAGAGATTTGGTTGCTTTCATAATAGAACGTTTTTCAATCTTAATAAGGTCTTTAAAGAAAGACCTTCATGATTCAGATAATTTATCCAGACATTGGTTAATTCCTTCAAACTTAACTTAGTTTTTAAAATTAATTGTAAAACATGTAATTTGTATGTAACTATCTTACTGTCATGTACTTTTCTATATTATTGAAGTGTTTCTGATGAGCATTACTTTTAAAAATGAAAAGTTTTTTTAGATTGTTAAACAATTTTGGAAAAATATACAAGTGGTATATTTCAGAGTTAAACTTTGCATGGCTGTGAAAATAGTTATCCCATTAGAGTTCCTTCAAGAAGATGCTCCCAAAGTCACTCTGACACAGTAAGCGTTCACAACTAACTCATATGTATTCTGTTTTAGGAAGAGGAGTACGCTTATATTACATAGGTGGGGAAGTTTTTGCTGAGTGCCTAAGTGATAGTGCAATCTTTGTGCAGAGCCCCAATTGTAATCAAAGATACGGCTGGCACCCTGCAACAGTGTGTAAAATTCCACCAGGTATGGACTCAACCATGTACATCAATCTATTACCTCAGCATGCTGTGCTTTTCTAGTTGTAATAATTTTAGGAATTGGGAGCTGATTTGCATGTTCATATTCTAAAACCTGTACCCCTTTTACAGGTGTTTCTAATAATGATAACTCTCTTTACTGTTTCTCAATCGTAGGCTGTAACCTGAAGATCTTCAATAACCAGGAATTTGCTGCTCTTCTGGCTCAGTCTGTGAACCAGGGCTTTGAAGCTGTCTATCAGCTCACTAGAATGTGCACCATAAGAATGAGTTTTGTGAAAGGGTGGGGAGCAGAATACCGGTACGAAATACATACTCATTTCCTAAGTGGTTACAATGTAATCATTTTTATTCATTTTATTCTTTTGCCTCTGTGGAGTCCATTTATACCTATTTTCATTGAAGTTGGGGAGTCAACAGATCTACATGTAAAATAATAAAGTTGAAAGCCTCTAAATTTATAGTTATTGTAAATTATTGTGCTGGTTTTACAGAAGATAGTACTAAAACATGTCCAGGCACACATTTTGGCATAGTATATAGTGCTAAATACTACAAAGGGGTTATCTGTTTGCACTCAGGACTCAGGGAGGGCTTCCTGGTTGAAATGGCAGATTTAGGGCATGAAGAGCTGGCTTAGCCATTAAGTGCTTGCCTGTGAAGCCTAAGGACCCCAGTTTGAGGCTCAATTCCCCAGGACACATGTAAGCCAGATACACAAGGTGGCACATGCATCTGGAGTTCGTTTGCAGTGGCTGGAGGCCCTGGCGTGCCCACTCTCTCTCTATCTGCCTCTTTCTGTGTGTCTGTTGCTCTCAAATAAATAACGAAAAATATTTTTAAAAAGAAATGGCAGATGACCTGGGCTCTAAAAGTTGCATAGGATTTCAGGAGCTGGGAAAGGGCAGAGTGGGAAATTGTTATTCTCAGTAGAACACCATTTTGGTTTAAAGTACAGGAAAATTCTGGGGGACAATTAAGTTGAAGCCAGCGGAATAAGTAGTCCCCCTTCATGTATTATCTTACTTGCATTTACCCACAATTAACTGATGTTACCAGCCTAGAGCTTCTAGCGTACTAAGTATGTGAGCATAGGCAGAGAAATTCCAATACCATCTTCTACAGAACATTACATCCTTGGATGTTCAGGTTTAAATTATATTAGGCATGTGTTCTTTGGAAATGAAGAGCTGACAGTGAACTTCTCTCATTGGCAAAGGACTGTCATGTTGAAGAAGCAAATAAAGACTTATTGACTTACTCTGCAAGTAAGATAGAACTAATATCAGTGCATAAGACTGATAGTGTATCATGTGACTTCTAGGGATCAAGTCTTAGCCCTTTACTGAAGTGAATACTAGAGGTATATTTGTTTCTGTTTTTGTTTATTTATTTGAGAGAGGGAGGGAGGAGAAAGAAGAAGAGACAGAGAATGGCACACCAGGGCCTTTAGCCACTGCAAACAAACTCCAGATGCATGTGCTACTTGTGCATCTGGCTTACATGGGTCCTGGGAAATTGAACTTGTATCCTTGTGCTTTGCAGGCAAGTGCCTTAACCACTTAAGCAGTCTCTCAAGTCCTGTTTCTGTTTTTAAATCAAAAGCCTGAATGATGTTGCTAAACGGGATATTGTTTATTGGCTGTGTTAGGGAAAGTTAAACTCCAAGTCATCATACTGTGGTTAGGATTTAACTCAGGTCTCTCTCCAGCCTTCAAGTCCAAACCCTGATACTCTTCTGATAGGCCTTATATGTCAGAGTTACCATTTGAAACTTGTTTATTACTAAATGGTTGACTAATTAAGTAGAGTGACTATATGTCTCAGTTTCCTTGAGGCAGTCTGGTTTACATCTCTCCACTTGCCTGATAGTGCCTAGATTCTGTCTACTAGGTGTCTCATTTCAGATGGTTAAATAACACTGTCAATATGTTTATTTTAATTTGAGTAGGAGAATGTGCTTTTTTTTCTGAATGTATATTTTTACTAGTTATTTGCAAGCAGTCAGGGAGAGAGGAGGTGGTAATGAGCATGCCAGAATCTTCCACCACTGCATTTGAACTCCAGATGAATGCTACACTCTGTATATCTGGCTGTACGTGGGTACTGGTGATATTGAATCCAGGCCATTGGGCCTATAAACAATTGCCCTTAATTGCCGGCCCAGAGAATGTTTTATAAATCTCTATTAAAGGACAAAACTGGCTAGGGAGATGGCTTAATGGGTGAAGTTTTTGCCAGCGACCATGAAGACCTAAGTTTGAGCTCCTGCATCCACATAAACGTCAGGTGTGGTGGTTGTATAGAGGTGGAAACAGGAGACTGCCTGAGGCTTGCTGGCTGTCTTGTCTAGCTGAGCTAGTGAGCTCCAGGTTAAGTGAGGGGCCCTGTCTCAAAAAATAAGGTAAACAGTGATTGAGGGTAATACCTGATATTGGCCTCTGGTCTGTGCACATATACCACACACATACACATGCAAAAAGAGAGAAAGAAAATGGGCTGCAGAAATGGCTTAGCGGTTAAGGTGCTTGCCTGCAAAGCCAAAGGACCCAGGATCCACGTAAGCCAGTTTCACAAGGTGGCACATGGGTCTGGAGTTCATTTGTAGTGGTTGAAGTCTGTGGCACGCCCATATTCTTCCCCCCCCCTCTCTAATAAATTTAGAAAAATTTTAAGAAAAGATTTAAAGAAAGAAAATAGACAAAACTCATTGGAGTATCTTGATTTTTGAAGATGAATTATTTTTCAACCTAATAATCAGATATACAAAATGAATAATTGCTCAAAAGAAGTTGAGTTTTAGTATATAATGCTTCTCCCCCTGTGTTCTTTAAAACAGAAGGCAGACAGTAACAAGTACTCCTTGCTGGATTGAACTTCATCTGAATGGACCTCTACAGTGGTTGGACAAAGTATTAACTCAGATGGGATCCCCTTCAGTGCGCTGCTCAAGCATGTCATAAATCCCATCACAAGTCGAGTCCCATCAAAGACTTAATGTAACAACTCTTCTGTCATAGTATTTGTGTATGATCCCCATGGATTGTTTGCCATCCAAAAATTCCAGAGAAAACAGCACTTGAGGTCTCATCAATTAAAGCACCTTGTGGAATCTCTTTCCTATATTTGAATATTAGGTGGGAAAATTAGTGTCTAGAAATGCCCTCCCAACAAGGGGGACGAGAAGATTTAAAGACTTCATATTGTCTGATTGGGCATAAGACTGAGTGTCCCAAAGGTTTATTATTAACAGTAGTAGTTATGTGTACAGGTAATGTATCAAGACCCAGTACTGCAGTATTGTGCTGTTTATATACATTTTTAGTTTGCATAAATGAGGTGTGTGTGTGCTGCTTCTTGATCTAGGCAAGCCTTTATAAAGTTACAGTACCTAATCTGTTATTCCCACTTCTCCGTTATTTTTGTGTCTTTTTTAATATATATATATATATATAATATATATATCAAAATTTTCAAAATTATCATTTAGAAGCAGATTTTCCTTGTAGAAAAACTAATTTTTCTGCCTTTTACCAAAAATAAACAAACTCTTGGGGGAAGAAAAGTGGATTAACTTTCGAAATCCTTCACCTTAATGTGTTCAGTGGGGCTTAACAGTTATTCTTTGTGTGTTTAGTCACTGCTAAATCTCATCATAAGGAAAACGTATTGAAAACTTTTTCCTGCCTCTTTTCTTCATCCCACTTTGGTTCTGTTACCAAAACAGTGCAGCATGATGTCATTGCCAGTAACAGTTGCACTGATGGCTACTGGCCATCAGCTGGTACTGAGGCCATGAAAGGTTTGTGTGCGTTACAACCAGACTTCAGTAGGTAATGATGACTCAGCTGACCTATCAGTCTATTGATTTGCTTTCCCTCTCATCAAAATGCACAAGTGGCAGTATAATTATTTTCAGGGATATGCTAGAATCATTGAAGTATATTTAGCCTTTTTAAAAAACCAATCTAATAATAAAGTACTCCCTTTTTAACGTATTTTAAAATATTTTAGAAGCAGACCTTCTGCTCTTCCATTTCAGTAGCTTTGTTTCACTTAGTTACCAGATTGTATTATGAAGAGGACCTTTTGTAACTGTAATTGCCTCTGCAAAAATACCTAGAAAAGTGATGATGAAGTATGATCAACAGATAACAGCCATCTGTTCTTAAAGTATGTTGTATCCAGTTCATAAGTTGAATGTTACATTGCATAATTATAATGCAGAGTTTTAAGAATTGGGAAAGAAGCTGTGTAGCAGGTGTTTGGCTCACAGTTGCCTGCACTTGGTACTTCTCATCACTAATCCTGGGTGTGTGATTCACTGGACCTTACGCTACGCAACGAGGAGATTCCATCAGCTCTGTTGGTAGTCCGTTTTGCAGCCAATTATGTCCAGTGTCAACTCATTTCAGTGTAAATCTACCTTCTTGTTTGCATCTCAGAAATGGAAAGTACTCATTCCTGACCTCCTTTCCATAAATTTTCAAATTTTTGCAGATAGGTAGGTACCTTTGGTATTTGTTCTTTAAAACCATATTCACCTGTATGTACAGGTATCATTTCGATACTTTTGGCATTTGGTTTTCTATGGAAAATGACCCATTTTTCTATATTTGTGTGTATATGTATGTTTCATGTAAATTTGGTACAGTAATTTTTTATTCATTCAGATATTTATTGTTCACATGTTGATGTGCCAGGAACTTGATAAGCCTTTGGGTAAAGGTGCACAAGACAGCTCCAGTTCCTGCCTTTGCTGAGATAGCAGTTGCTGTAACATATCTGTGAAGGAGGTAACCAGGGTCCTGTCTAGAGAACGGCAGGTGTGATGCTTCCAGTAGGACATTGGGAAGACTTCAGAGAAAGTGATGCTTGAACTGACACTTGACCCAGAAGGCCCAAGCCATGTGAAGAGCCAAAGGAGATGAGCACTCTTGGCAAAGGGACATCATCAAGCCCAAGGCTCAAACTAAAGAAGACTTAACCATAAGGCAGTCCTGCATTATACAGCAACCAAATGTTGAAGACCAGAATGATTCTGCAGTTTCTGTTATGTTGAAGGGTGGCAGTGTTTGTGTTAGTGCTTCTGATTATCTCGCCAGTATATCTTCTTCCTCAAATATTTCTTTATAAACATTCTTACTTGCACCAGGTCAGTTCCTCCCTTTTTTATGTGCAAATTTTTACCAACATGACCTGCTGCTTCCTTCCAGACTCTGCTACACACTGATCATTGCTTCTGATGTCCAGTGATATCAGGCCTACCCGAAATACAGTCAGTGGAGCCTCTGCCCCCTGGAAGTTTTGACATACTTCATGACTTGTTCTGAGCTTAAGGAATAGTTCTGGGGCAGAGAACAATTTGTAGGTGGTAGGATATCTTGGCAGTTACTCCTGCTTTGATATGCAAAATGAAGCAATGCCCTGTATGGCATCTTGGCAGTGGGGCATATTTCTCAGCTCAGGTGGGATTTTCCTTACAATAAGAAACTGGAACTAGGCTCTGGAAATGGCCATTCTGTTGCATGTTGACTTCCTCACAGTGGTTATTATATCATGTAAACATGCCTAATAATTGCGTTCACTTTGTGGTAAGATGTTGGTTTTATATTACATTTCATCTACTGTGGCCTAGGTTTTGTTAATTTCCCCTCCCCCTTACAGGGTTGGGTTTTTAAATTCCAAATTATAGACCTGGCCTCTTCTCAATTGCTTGGTCTTAAAAAGCTAGTTAGCTCCATTGCTTAGCGTCTCATGCCTTCCTCAGTCCAGCAATATCTGCAATGTGGCCTCTCAGAATTGAATGGCATTTTTGCCATTCCACTTTTTTGTTTTGAGGCAAGCCCAACAGACTGGCCATTATTATTATTATTATTATTATTATTATTATTATTATTATTGAGAGAATTTGTGCACCAGGGCCTCCAGCCACTGTAATCGAACTCCAGATGTGTGCACCTTGTACACCTGGCTGATGTGGGGTCTGGGGAATAGAACATGGGTCCTTAGGCTTTGTAGGCAAGCGCCTTAACTACTAAGTCATCTCTCCAACCCTTGTCATCTCACTTCCAATGTGAGAAGGGCTTAAATGCAGCTTACTTTATCTGGGAATTGTACATGAGGATTTTGGGGGGGGGGTGGAATTTGACTTCTTAGAAAAATAAAAAATTTGAAAAGCCTTTGTAACCAGAGTAGAAAATATAACTGGATTTAGGCCAGTCTTTTGGAATACCACTAAGTTTCGCTCATTTCATGCTAGTTACAGAAGTATTCCTGTTAAGGTCTCTGAGCCATAACAGTTATACTGACTATACATTGTGGTACATGTGGTTACATTGATGCCTATTGTTTACGCAGCCATTTTGATGTTGAATACTAAAATGATGCCTGGGACATGGTCTTGGCCCTTAAGCTGGGCACAAATCTAGGAGGGTTACGGTTGCTTTCGGGACCTTTTGCTTTGCTACAATGAAAGCTGCCTAATTTCTCTTAAAAGCTAAATCTTCTAATTCTGTACTCTTACTTAATATTCTGAGTATATGTGCAGATTGTTTTTCTATCTAGGTTTCCTACACCCTATGCAGGTTAATTTAACTCATGTATTGTTTACTACTGTTGTCACTCTATTCTCACAGTATTTGTGCCTTTGTTGTGTTTCACCCAGACTGAGACTTCAAAAGTGAAAAACAATCAGTAAGGTAGTCTTTTGCTAGCTGAAATCAAAGAAAGTATATGCCCAGTTGGTTTCTCTACCTCTTGTGAAAGCAGCCTATATATACTTTTAAAGTCTTTTTCTTAATTTACAAAATACTTGGAGTATTTATTCTGTGTTAGGTATTCTCTTGATCCAAGGGCAGGTGGGTTGGTAGTGGGTTATAAAATAATACAATCTTCACTGTATTTAAAATTTTGTCTTTATGTACAGTCCGTACTTTAGATGCCAAGCATTCCAATTTCCTCATTTGACCCATCTCTGTAGACATGAACAACCTGAGGTCTTTTCTTATACTCTGATCTAAGGCTCTGGAGTATATATGTATCAAGATACTGCCTATTTGCTTTCATATGATTTTCTTTGCTCTAAATTCTTTGTATTCCTCGACTGAAATTCATTCATCTGCTCTGACAGCATGTATTCAAGTGGTGCTTGCTAGTTGCCATCTCCCCTGTCAGCTGCACCTCTGGTGTCAACTGTGTTTTATCTGTGCATGTGTAATGCTTCTCTTTGAATTTGGCTAGTACCTTGAAAGGAGGGTGCTTTTCATATGCCAAATCCTTATTTTTTTACTGAGGTCAGTATTGTTCAAATTGATCCATGGCTTTAATCTTACACATGGCTCTGAAGTTCTACCCAGTTAAATCTCTTTGTGATTGACAAGTAGCAAAATATCAGATTTCACTGAAGTTTTTCTTTTACATGATGAGTTTTTCAGGTACTTGTGTGCAGTGCTTTCACTTTCTGAGCAGCCCTAGTCCATGGTGAGGCATACCCGAGGGTTGTATTTAGCACAGTTAGGATTGTTGATGGCTTGTGGTTTTCAGAGTCTGGTTCTGTCCTGTCAAGCTAGACTACCTTTTGTGTATGGGGATTAAGGGATCAGTTGTCTCTTGGAGTGTAATTCTGTTTTGAGCCTCCTCACAGCCAGGAAATGTGAGCTATACTAGATAATCTAATGATCACTTTTATGGAAAGAACTGATCTCCTGTGTTCATGTAATTTCTTGAGTAAGAACTGTTTTATCTTGGATATTATAGCTAACTTTAACAGAGTTGCCTCAAACTCTAGTTTTAGGATATGTGTGAAAATTTATAAACACATACATCCTCAGAAAAACTAAGATGGGATCATTTTAACAGTGGTGAGTGATTCCATTGTTTACATCTCAAATCTCATTTAAAAGTTCCTCATTTGCTTGTAGACCTTTTCCTTTCATGACAGACCATCAGTGTAGCTTTAAAAATGAAATTCTGCCACAGTTCTAACTTGGTGGGTTCAGTTGTTAGTCCATTTTTAAGCAGTTTGACAAGAATCAACGAGTTCAACTTCAGGCAAAGCTTTCCATATACCCGTTCTTACATTATTATACACCTAGTAGTCTCTGGAATGATCTGAAAATTGACTCATCTTTTAAAAACTAACATTAGATTATTCTCCTTTCAGTGTTGTTTCCCCACTACCACCACTAGATTGCTCTGTAAGATCCCTAGGAAGTATCACTGCAGACCAGAGTCTTTTGCACCTCGTGATAGTGTGAATGAAAGGGGTTCAGACATGACTCTCGAGGCTTTGGGGGCCATCCCTGTCCCAGGGTGTATGAACCTAAGTGAACAGCTTCAGTGTCAGATGGCTTGCTCCTAGAGTCCCAGAGTGGATCCAAGGCTTCTCTGTTGTTTGAGTTGCAGGATCCCTTGAAAGGAAATTGCCTCATGACGGAAGTGAAAAGGCTTGCTTCATTAACTACACACATACAACATTAAAATTTTTCTTTTGCTGGTGGTGGCACACACCTTTAATCCCAGCACTTGGGAGGCAGAGATACAAGGATCCCTGAGAGCTCAAGGCTACCCTAAGACTACATAGTGAAATCCAGGTCAGCCTGAGCTACAGTGAGACCCTACCTTGAAAAAACAAAACAAAAGTCTTTCTAAAATTTCAAGAAAAATGATACTCTCCAGCCTTTAAAAAAAACAAAAACAAAGCTCTTTCCCAAAATTTCTAGTTTGCTGGGTTTGAATGAGAGATAGAAATTTTCTTCCTGTTTGTGTTTTTAAATGATTGCTTAGTACTTAAGTCCACAATATATTGGTTTAAGGACAAAAGTGAAGCTTTAGAATTGTAAAGATAACTTGATTGTTCCATTACATAATCAGCTGTTATCTTTGTCCCTGTGGCTTTAAAGTTTCTGGCTATTTTACAGTGTTCATCACTAGGTAACTTACCATGTTACTAATTCTGCCCTTTACAATGCTGTGGCAGAAAGTTGGCGTTGAGCATTTGTCCATAGGAATAGAGGCTTACTAACTCTGTTCTTCCAGTGAAATTTTCTTTTCTCAGTAAGTTCCTAAGAAAGTAGCTATTTGTGAATGTCATTGTTCAAGTTGAAAAGAAACATGTTGAGAAAGGTAGAGGACTGTTGTGGTACATATGTGTTCTTGCCTTAAGACTAGCCAGTTGTTGGTTTATATTAGTACCTAAATGGATAAATTTAAATCGGGAGAAATTATGTATATGCAGTTAGGTAACATGTATGAATTTTTTTGATTTAGAAGTAACCTATCTTGGCAAAATGCAGAACCCGAATTGGTCACTCCTAATTCCATCTTTACCTCAGGCTTTACTTTTGCTTTTCTTGACCTTTTAAGACCTGAATATTTGTGTCTCCTTATTAGTGACAGTGATACTGCGACCGTAAGAATTTATACAGGAGTGTGAAACAGACCATATAAATATGGAGATGGAGCAGTTCTCTGGCTGTTAAGCTAGGTCACCACATTGTGAGCCACACAGAGATGCTTCTACCAAGAGTATTTTTACCATGCCCCTACAAGGCATGCCTTTTTGGTGGACACAGTAAACGTAATGGGACTTGGACTGCAGCAAATATCTTCTGTTGGCCATCTTTCCATATATGAAACTTGGATGTGGGAAGTTGCTGGCACTGAATGTTTTCACCTAAAAAATTAAGAAAAAATGAATGAATCAGATTATAGATTTAGCCCAGAAAATCTCAAAAAAAAAGTCCAGTAAAATATAACTGGACAAAGCCAGAAACACATTTGAAAGATTTCAAAAGTAAATTTTGATGTATTACTAACGTCATTGGGTTACTCATAAATATTCTTAAAGCTAACATCTTAAGGTGCTCTGGATTTTTATTTTATTTTATTTTTTTAGCAAGTCTGGGGGAAGTACCATTAGCAAGTGAAAGTCTGACATACTTATAAACAGCTTATATTAGAAATTCTTTTGTTTAGCCATGTTCAGGGAAGTGAGTGGAGGTCTTTGAGTGGCCAAGGGCCCTCCATGCCCAGGACAGAGGGGTTTCTGGGTGGAGAACTCTCAGACCAAGGCATTCTCCTGATTGATCTGTCTTCCTAGTGTCATCATAATTGACACTGTATTCAGCTGCCCTGTCTGGCTGCCAACACTGCCAGGATTTCTTCCCGGTCCTCCAGTCACTTAGTACTGTGGATAGAGCATGAAATTTACAACAGATAAATAGCTAAAAGTACTGATGTAGTGGTAAGACTTAATATTCAGCGACCCAGGAAAGGTAACTGGTTATTTAACAGAACAGAAGAGAGGCAACTAAATAGGTAAGAATCTGTATATGTGTAAGTACAAGTCAGGTCCTTAGTAAGTAAGTATACACTTTTTGTAGAAAACAACATGGATTTCCTCTCATGAAGGAAAACGTGGCCTTGAATGCTTCAGTCTTTGTTTCCCAGTCCTGCTCAAGAAGTTAAGAAGAATGTGGTCTTTATTATGTCTTTTCAGTGAATGTTACAGTAAAATTATTAAATATATCAGCCAAAAGCAGATGAAGGATGAAGGAGTTGGGTGTCCCAAGAGAGACAGAACCATTTATACTCAAGTCTTCATGTCCTCCTAGCCTAAGATACTTGCAAGCTAGAGTACTGAGCATGGGGGCCGAGGCTGTTCTTAGAGGGCATCCACTTGTAATGCAGCGTGCAAGGTGTGGATCTGTTCCGCTTCCCTCTGGTGTCCTCAGCAGCTGAGCCCCTGCACACTGTGATGGAAATGTTAAGTGTGTTCTCTGTAAGCCTTCCTCCTTGGACTGTCAGAGTGGTGTGGTTCCTGTTTTGTTTGTTTTTTAATTAAACAATGAACTGAGGCTAACAGCTGGTTTTCAAGTTAAAATTGTGAAATACTGATTTCATTTTCCTGCCCACACCAAATATTTTAGTCTATTTAAAGTATTAAAAAATAGTTCTGCTTAAGAAAACATTGCTTAGCTGTCCTGTGGTTTCTGGTCAATTTATATATACATACAGGTTTGTGTGCATCTGTTTGTGCTTTCACTTTTTACCTTCTGTGCTCTTACCTGTACTGTCACCATTGAAAAGTAGACAGTTTTCGTAGCATTAAAAAAATTTTTTTTGAGTTTTTGATCATGCCGTTAAGGGACTGGTTTTTAATTCTTTTTAATTGATTTTTACCTAAGGTGATCTGTTTTTCAGAAATGATTATATTTTGATGTCCACTGTCTGTAGTATATGGATACAAAGAATGTGTCTCTCATGTAGATAGGATCTTGAGAGTACCTTTTCATGTTTAATTTTTGTGTGATGCAAAAGGACTGTCCTACCCCTTTTCTCAGTATGTCCTACACAGTTAATAGGTAAGCACATTTTAATTTCATAGTTGGCCTATGGCAGATTAGTGTTGACAGATAACATTGATGTTTTAAACAAAAACAGATGAAAATTAAAGTTTACTTTGAAAATATATTTAGCATAAAAGCAAATACTATGCTTTTAAGTCTCATCAAAAACTGTGGACAAGACATATTCTCAGTTATATGTCCCATGAATAATTGAGAAACTTAAAAAAATATATATATACTTATTTGAGAAAGCATGGGCACACCAGTACCCCTTGCCACTGCATACAAACTCCAGATGTGTGCATCACTTTGTGCATCTGGCTTTATGTGGGTACTGGGGACTTGAACTTGGGCTATTAGGCTTTGCAAACAAGCACCTTTAATGTGTGAGCCAGCTCCCCAGCCCTGTAAGAACTTTTAAAAATATTTTTATATATTTGTAATCAGAGAGAGAAGAGACAGACAGAATGGGCATTAGCGTCTCCAGCCACTGCAAATGAACTCAAACACATGAGCCACTTGGTGCATCTGGCTGTATGTGGGTATTAGGGAATCGAAACCATCCTCCAGCCCCATGAGAATTTTTTCAGATGAGCCTTACTTCTTTGTGCTGCCCCATGGGCATATTATTCAGAGTATCGTACTGGTAATGGAGCTTTACATAATCATGCTTTAGGGTACAGCAAAAAAGGAACCCCAAGCAGCTGAATTACACCATCCTACTGGCATTCCACAGCCTGGGCACTAGTATAGCTTAGCAATCTTTTTTTTAATTATTGAGAGTAAACCGCTATAAGTTTGCTACTAAAATTGCTGCAGTGTGTAAGTTAGCAGTGTAACAGGCTTTTTTTGGTTTTTGGTTTTTCGAGGTAGGGTTTCACTCTAGCCCAGGCTGACCTGGAATTCACTGTGTAGTCTCAGGGTGGCCTCGAACTCACAGTGATCCTCCTACCTCTGCCTCCCAAGTGCTGGGATTAAAGGTGTGTACCACCATGCCCGACTTCTTTTCAACATTTAATTGCAACATCCCTTCAGTTGACTGATGACTAGGGGAGATCCAACTGTCACCTTTCCTACTGATGAGCCTGCTGTCATGTCACTGGTTGTCTTCATTGAAGATTACAGTGGTCCTGGTGTGTGGCTGAAGAGCACATGGGAACCATTAAGGTACATGTTTGGGCTCTTCCCACTTGCATATCCCTTCTCTTCAAACAGATTGAAAAGTATGCTGTTATCATCTAGTGTGATCATTGGAAGGACCGAGCATGTCCAGGAATTCAGGTGAAGCCTGTGTCAGGTACTTCTTTTCTTTGCTCCCGCCATTCGTGGCTCCTTCACATTACTGCATGGGCCCAGCTTTCCATCTGGCAGACTTGTTCTTTTTATCAAACTATAGAGTGAAGTCATCCCCCAAAGCAGACATTTACAAAGGGAACCCAAAATAATAAACTCTTCTGCAGTAAGTAGCTGTAGAACTATTTTAACTGATAATCTTGATTAAAACCTGCTGCTTTGCACATGGCATCAAACACATTAGTATAAGGCAATAACATTGTCTCAGGCTTCAGGGTCAAGGGTCAAGTTTAAGGGTCAGTGATTGCCTAAACATGCTTCCTAGAAACCCCCACAAAGGTAGACAGTTCTGTACTCCAGTCCAAGCTACAAGACCTGATAGTTCTAGTATAAATAGATTTTGAGATAATATCCTACAAGATTTTTTAAAAATGAATTTTATATATTTATTTGCAAGAAGAGAATGGGTGTGCTACTGTAAACACTCTCCAGACACATGCACCACCATGCATCTGGCTTTACATGGGCACTGACGAATCAAACCCAGGTAATCAGGTTTTAGAAGCAAGCATCTTAAAAGACTGAGCTATCTCTCCAGCCCCCTTACGTGTTTTTATGTCTTAATGTAATTTGTTTCTGCGTAGTAACACTGTGCACTATTAGATGTCAAACTGATAAGATCCAGAGGAAGGCAGAAGTGTCTGCTCAGATAGCCCAAGGGCAGGGTGCAGAGTTCAAGGATGCATTCAAGTAGGGGAAGGTGCAGAGGGACTTTTGAGCAGGTTAAAATGAGGTCCTGGACCACCCCTTACTTGTTAGTTTCAGCGTGCATGAAAACCAGACAATGCTGCTGTGTCGTACATGGTGAGTAGAAGATTCAATCCACTGTGAAGCCCACGTCTAATAACAGATTGGGTAGCTGGGAGATAAGTCCATGCCTAATAACCACTTGGATTGCTGGAAGGTAAGCTCACATTCTAATAACAGCCTGGACGGCTGGGAGAGTAAAGCCACAGATAGCTGTGTACCTTGGGTTTCCTCTGAAGTATACCAAGATTGTGCTACTCTTGCAGTCATTTGAAGCACAATTACGAGACTGTCAGCCGTGGCCCAGCCAGAGGATGGGCTGCTTGGGGTGGAGGTGCTGTGTTTATACCAGTAGCCTCTTGTACATGAAAGTACTGATTTTTGTTCACTTGTACCGCTGAAATTGAAGCTGATTAAAGGAGTCCCTGAGGTGTAAATACCTTTGCTGTGTGTTTGATAGCATCAAATCAGAGGTTCTCAAGCAGCAGTTCACTGTCAAGACCAGCCATGTTGAACTGCAGCTAGAATTCACTTACTCTAAATCACAAGGCTGTCTTCATGAGACACCCTGTCTCTACTGACCTGATCATGCTGTGTCATATAAGTAGCATGTTAGTATACATGATGATTCATTCATTTGTAAGTGGTTATTTGTATTTTTTAACGTGGGCTACAGGCCGGGCATGGTGGTGCACACCTTTAATCCCAGCACTCTGGAGGCAGAGGTAAGAGGATCACCAAGAGTTAAAGACCAGCCTGAGACTACATAGTGAATTCCAGGTTAGCCTGGGATAGAGTGAGACACTAAATGAAAAACCAAAATAAATAAATAAATATAGGGACAATGAAAGCAGCCCTACTTTACCATGGAAGTAAAGGTAGTCAAATAGGAATGTCTAGGTTGGTCCACTGAAAAGATTAATGTCTTTGTTTTACCCAAGAACCAAGCTAATTTATCCCAACTCTTAACTCAAACCTTGAATAATACTGCATGGTATCCCCACCACTCCGAGAACATAGGTGGGCACATGTTCTAAGGAACTGAGCATTCGTCTGCACCAGAATTGCTGAAGCACTGTAGCTTCTCACCATGCATTGAAGTTGTGAAAGGAGTTTTCTGCTACAAACCACCATTAAGAACCAAGACCTAAAAATCTTGATTTGTCTATTTCATTCTTTAAAAGTGAGTATGCATCTTGTGTCCACTTTCCAATTTATATCCAACTCTACAACAGTGGCAGTATCTTTACTCTAACCAATACTGCCACTGAGAAACCATCTTGACTTTCACAACTTAACACAGTCAGTAGTTGGGTAGAGAAGAGGTTTGTGTGTAAAGTCCTTTAAGATTAATCTGGGAACCCAAGTTCAGTTCCCCAGTACCCACATAAGCCAGATGCACAAGGTGGCACACACATTTGGAGTTTGTTTGCAACAGCTGGAGGACTTTGTGCGTTCATATTCTCTCAAATAAAATAAAAAAAAATATATAAAAAGAAATGGCATCAGCAAGATGAAAAAAAAATTAACCTGGGAGATGGGAGGATCTCTGATGTATTTTTCAGCAGGCGATAGCAATATCTTTTCCATTTATTTTTTTTTTTTTTTTTGTTTTTTTTTTTTTTTTCCTAGGTAGAGTCTTGCTCTAGCCCAGGCTGGCGTATAATTCACTTTGTAGTCTCAGGGTGGTCTTGAACTCACGACAATCCTACCACCTCTCTTCCCAAGTGCTGGGATTAAAGGCATGCGCCACCACACCCAGCCTACAATATCTTTTTATTATTATTTTTTTAATGAGAGAATTGAAGCACCAGAGCCTCTAGCCATTGCAATAGAACTCTGGATGCAAATTAGCCAGGCATGGTGGCATATGCCTTTAATCCCAGCACTCAGGAGGCAGAGGTAGGATGATTGCTGTGAGTTTGAGGCCACCCTGAAACTACAACCTGGGCTAGAGTGAAACCTTACCTTGAAAAACAAACAACAAAAAAAGTCAAGTTAAAATCTACTGGAGCAGTTATCCATTGCTGTGTCCGCAGGGACAGTGATCTTTGTGCTTAACATGTAGGTTCTGGGCTCAGGTAGTGTTTACACTGGGTTTCTAGGACAGTCTGGCCTAGTACAACCATACAGTTGACCTCAACTGGAGGGGCTTAGCACCCCTCTCCCCACACACGCAGTGCCTCTCCTCACCCCTCACACTAGCCTAGGGCATTCATGGAGGTGGCAGAGGGTGACAGTGAAAGAGCCCAGCCCAAGACTTCAAGTTTGTGTGCTCCATGCTCACCAACACACACCCTAAGCTCGTGGAAGAAAGAAGCAGACACATCCTCTCAGCCATCAAAAGGAGCCAGTCCTGCTGATCTCTTAAATAAGGGACTCAAGCCTCCAAAACCGAGGACTTGTATCTTAATGTTTTATCCTTGTTTTAAGGGAGGAAAGCACTGGCAGCGTTCTTGAACAAAGGGTGGGAGGAGGACAAGGAGAGTGAGAAATTGGGGCCAAGTAAATAAATCAGCCAGGCCCTTACTGTGGGCCAGCCAAGAGCAAGATAGGGAGACTGAAGACAGACCTCAAGCAGAATTTGGTTCAGTGTTGTAATTCAAAAAGCATGAAATCCACACAGCCCCTCCCCCTCTTTTTTTTTTTTTTCAAGGTAGAGTCTCACTTTAGCTCAGGCTGACCTGGAATTCACTATGTTGTCTCAGGGTGGCTTTGTACTCACAGCAATCCTCCTACCTCTGCCTCCTGAGATTAAACCACCATGCCTGGCCTCACACCCATTTTTATTTATTTGAGAGAGAATGGGCATGCCACAGCCTTCAGCCACTGCAAATGAACTCCAGATGCATGCGCCACCTTGTGCATCTGGATTACATGGATCCTGGGGAATCGAACCTAGGTCCTTTGGCTTTGTAGGCAAGGGCCTTAACTGCTAAGCCATCTCCCCAGCCCCTCACACCCATTTTAATGTCCCCCATGAAGAGAACTGAAGCAGTGTGGCTTTTTGTTCAAAGGCCTGTGGTTTCAGTGGTAGCTGGCTGTTGGCACATGTCTGAGAGTTCATCCTCCCTGGCCTCTGCAGAACTGAGTTCACACTTCCTAACTAAGGTAGAAGGAGTCCTTCATTCAGAGGACCCACTTCAGCATGTTTATTACTGCCACTTCCAAAGTCCTGAGATTTCCCACTAGCAAAAAGTGCTGCCTGCCTGCCATTCTTCTGCTGGCCGCTTGGAGAGACGGTAAGCATTTCAGGAAGCTTTACTGATAAGGCTTTAGCAATAATGTGACTGATAAAACTAAAGTATGTTTTGACCCTGAAGTTTTTAAAAGACCACAACCTGCCTGTGTCCTATTCTAGACTACCAATGTAAACAACTTATGCTGTCAAGGAAAAGTGCTCCCAAGTGCTTGGTCACACATTTATGTACCCAGCATTCCTTTAGCAGGCTCTCTTTTTAGAGGACTAGGGGCATTTTTTAGGCTGTCCGTTTAAGTGGGCTGCCAGCCCCACATTAGTCTTGCAGTGGGGGCCCATAGCTCATCTTGACAATCACACAAAAATATTCTGTAATCTTTGGAAGCTAAGTAATGGGTGATTATTTTTTAAACTTTTTTATGGTTCCAAGCTTTCTTTAAATACTATTTTATAAAATAAAAATGCACAAACAAAGTCATCTAAAGTCCAAAAGCTAGAGAAAACCACTGTTTGGTGTCTACCCAACAGGAAATAGCATATTCAGCTGGAGAAAGCTATCACAAGTCATAGGAAAAAAATTAAAATGAAGTAAGTGTGTCAGCAAACCGTAAGAGCATGTTAAAAGTGTGATTTTTTTAAACTTACTATAAGGACTACAAATGATCTATGTTGGTATATTTAAATTTGGTGATTGAAATTAAATATAAAAGTAAGACTTTTCATGTATGATTTTTTTTTACATAGTCTCTTCTCCAGTTAGTGTATTTGAAACCAAACATTTTGTCCATTGCAAGTGTCCCAAAATTAAATGTTCAATAAGCCAAAGAAGTTTATTGCTCATCTAGCATTGTACTTTAAGATAAAATAGTAACATAAAGATTATTGGCTATATATAGTATTGAACATGCCAAGTTGATCTATTAATATTGCATTAAAACCTTTGTGGGCCTGGAGAGATGGCTTAGCAGTTAAGCACTTGCCTGTGAAGCTGGTTTGAGGCTCGATTCCTCAAGACCCATGTAAGCCAGATGCACAAGGTGGCATGTGCATTTGGAGTTCGTTTGCAGTGTCTGGAGGCCCTGGTGCGCCCATTCTCTATATATGTGCCTCTTTCTGTGTGTGTCTGTTGCTCTCAAATAAATAAAACAAAAATATTTTTTAAAAACCTTTGTGGTTACTTCTTATGGTTTTGATAAATTGTTTAGTTAATTATTGGAACAGATCTTTTAAAAAAATTTTATTTGAGAGAGTATGGACATGCCAGGGCCTCCTGCCATTGCAAGTGAACTCCAGATGCATGTGCCATTTTGTGCATCTGGCCTTATATGAACCCCAGTCATAAGATCTTGTGAGAAAGCACCTTTAACCACTGATCCATCCTTCCAACCCCAGAATTTTTCCAGTTATAAGTGAATTACCCAAATAGTAGGATACTCAGCATACTTTTTTTTTTTTTTTTTGGTATTTTTTAAACTCCACAATTAAATAAAGCTTTCTCATAAAAACTGAACAACAAATAGGTACAGTTAAAACAAAGCAAGGCTCTAACATGTCAGCATATCCACCATCCTCTCCCTGCAGAGGAGTATTGTCCTTTAAAAAATTTTTTTGTTTTATTTTATTTATTAGAGATAGAGAGTGAGAATGGGTGCACCAGGGCCTCTAGCCACTGCAAATGAACTCCAAACACATGCCATCATGTGCATCTGGCTTATGTGGATCCTGGAGAATTGAACCAGGGTTCTTAGGCTTTGCAGGCATACGCCTTAACCACTAAGCCATCTCACCAGCCCAAATATTGTCTTTTCTCATTGCAGAATGGGAGCTAACATTCTCAAGGGAAGCTGATCTGAACTCTGCCCTTGAGCCCCTTTCAGCACAGTTCTTTAACCCAGTGGTAGAGCATAGGTCTCTTGTTTGCTGAGCCACGTGCTGCTGTGAGTCCTAGTTAGTTCCACAAGGCTTCTATAGAACTCCATTACTCTGCCATTTTCAATTTTCAACCACCACTGCTCCCTATCTAAAGCCTTATATAGGCTCTGTAACTCCTCTACAAGACAAGTGAAAATTTCACACTTTGCTGTGGCCCTGTCATCATTTTCTGTCCTTTATAGCCAATGGCCTTGAGATCAGTTCATGCCAACCATGTCTACTTTCTGACCCACCCCTCTTGACTGCTGTCATCCCTCTATTTGCTACAGTTGACCTTAGGTGCTTTGTTTATTCATTCCCTTTGTCCAAGGCTGAGTGGAGTCACATTGGGCTTCTACTTCAGCAGGTCTGACTGGGAGAATGGGGATCTGTATTAGCAGAAAGCCTGGAGGGATGACCAGCCAGGACTCAAACCCACTGCTGGGGATCCCATTCCCTGTGGGCTTGCTGACAGCACCCACCAGTTCGCTTCCTTCTTCCTACCTCATGTTCATTAAAACAAAGACGACTAAAATGCTAGTTGGAGTTTCTTATTAATTTCAACTTCCTCATAAGCACCATATAGCTTTGGGAGCAGGTAGAAAGAGGTGCATGGCCTTAAACTCGACAAAGATAGCATCCTTAAAAAATGGACTTAAAACTATCTTTAAAATGAAGACTGGGTTTGCAAAAGTTCTATTTCCCAAGATGGCATCAGGCATATGGGAGGGTGGAAGTCATTGTTGCCACAGGAAGTGAATTCTCTAGTGCCTTTCCCCAAGTCCCTGACTGTTCTATGGCTGGTGTTCTTCCTGCTGTCTTTCGAACACCACCATTCTGGCTGAATTTGCTGGTGGGTATAAGTGCACTCCTGGTTTGTTTTCACATGCCACTCACTACAACCCTCCTGGTACTCTGCCTTCAGCAGTGTATGTCTCCCAACTACAGGACTATAGGTTCATTTCCTTAACATTTGGGTGGATGGGAAGGGAGGATTTTGGAACTTTGGGAAGTCCTGAGCAGCTTGCTCATCTACTGTTGGGAAGCCAACTGTTTTCTCAGATTCTCTAGGAAGGGAATTTTTGGTTTGGTTTGGTTTTTCAAGGTAGAGTCTCACTCTAGCCCTGGCTGACCTAGAATTCACTATGTAGTCTCAGGGTGGCCTTGAACTCACAGCCATCCTCCTACCTCTGCCTCAGGAGTGCTGGGATTAAAGGTGTGCACCACTACGCCCGGCTTCTCAAGACTCTAGACACCTGTCCGCTGATGCTGAGTGAGCCCTTCTATGATGGATTGTGTGTGCCCAAGCACAGGCAAGCCTTCTCTGAGCACATGCAGCCTTCCCCAGCTATGCCTTGGCCAGTAGTTCACTAACTGATGCAGGTAAGATTTGCATATGCCCACCCTGCAAGTTTTGCCCCTTTCCCATCTGGGTAATTTTTGTCTAGCTCTCCCCACACTCCTGTGCATTCACACTTTGGGCTTAGTCTGAGAAGGAAGGAAAGTTCAGTTGTGATCGTCCTTAATACCTGCTCTCCCTTTCTGAACCTTTCTCCCTGTCAATGAGTTCTTTCTTCCCCACGAATTTATTTTATTTATTTGAAGGAGATAGAAAAAGGCAGATAGAGTCTGGGCACACCAGAGCCTCCTGCCACTGCAAATGAAGTCCAGACACATGAGCCCCTTTGTGCATCTGGCTTTACTTGGGTACTGGGGAATTGAATCCCATTTGTCAGGCTTTGGGGCTTGGCCAGCAAGCAAGGACCTTTAGCGGTTGAGTCATCTGTGCAGCCCCCGCTTTTCATTCTAAACAAAGCTTTTGACTTTTTTTTTTTTTTTTTTTTTTTTTTTTTGAGAGAGAGACAGAGAGGGAGAGGAAGACAGAGATGGGTGCGCAAGCAGTCTCTCAGCTGCTGTGAATGAAATCCAGATATGTGCGCCCCCTTCTGGTCAAGTGTGGCATTGCGCCCTTGCGTCACTTTACATCTGGCTAAACGTGGGACCTGGAGATTGGAATTGCTGGAGATTGGAACCAGCGTTCTTAAGCTTAGGAGGCAGGTGCCTTAACCGCTAAGCCATCTCTCCAGCCCCAAAGCTTGACTTTTTAAAAAACTACTTAGGGCCTGGGGGTGTGTCTTGGTGGTGAAGCACTTGCCTAGCATGTGTGAGGCCCTGGGTTGCATCCCCAGGATTCTGTAATCATTAGCAACCAATTGTCTTCTTAGAGAAGCCAAAGGATAATCAAGTAAAGGTTCTGGAAGTCTGATCAGAGCAGGGACTGTGTTATTAGTCTAGATTCCATCATCTCCTTCCTGGGACTCTCAGCTTAACTGTTTTGGAAAGACAGTGAAGGAGCATATACAAAGAAAAGGAAATCTTTAATATTGTCAAAATACTGACTCATCCTAGACATTGACCTAGACTTGCTTTCTGGCTCCAGTAGCTTTGCCTCGTTGGGTCCTTGACTCTCCTTTTTCTGATGGTCTAAAGTAACACTGCTCCAAAGCCCTCTCCCGTCCTTCCCAAACTTCATGGTCCCTCCTTAAGCCTGTTTTGGCCATATCACAATTAGGACAACATACCCCTGACTCCCTGGCTTACTGGAGAGTGCCTTTGCTGTGGAAAGCTCTCCAGTATTGCTCTATATTTCAGATTCACTCACACTCAAGACCTAGTTTATATCAGTCTCCTTTGTGAAGTCTGCCATAACCACCTCTACTGCAAAGGGCCCTCTTCCTAACAGCAATGGCTGGTGGCAGGTCTTGGATGGTCATGGCATATGTGCACAGAAACTTCTTGGAGGGGGTTCCTGGAGGAACAGTAATACATACAAAGTTTGGCATAGTAAGTGTACCCCAAAATGGCATTTTCTAAGTGTGGAGGCCTTCAGGAGGAAAGCTTTAGATTTGATTAATCTCCACTGAGTTTTAAACCCATTGAGGTTAGGCACTAGAGTTATTTTTTCCCAAAAGTGTGTGTTTTGTGGGGTGGGGGGTGCTGAGGATGCTATGCATGAGCTATAACCCCAGTCATGTATATGTGTCTGCATGCATGGGCTACATCATCCTGTCTGCTTCACCAGCAGTGCTTGTACATGCTGGGGAGACCTGGCAGGAAGGATTCTTTCTGAGAGCTCATTGTTTCTGTTGTTCTCATAGCACTTGATAGAGTCCCCCTTTGTCCCCTGTATTTTTCACCCATGGGGGTTCCATGTTATCAGTGGCTATCATTTTCTCTTTTGTGATTGAAGGTTCCAATCAGCCTTGAAATGTCTGTGTTTGGAGCAGAGGTGGGGTAGAGGGAGGCATGGGGTTGGGGGACCAGGCTGTCCAGTCCAGCTCATAAAAGTACAGTGATCACTCAGGGGCTCAGGCACTGCTGTAGATTTCCGAGGTAGCTTCTTTCATAGCAGCAATGGCCTTGGATGTGAGGACATAAGCACTGGAATGCCCACCCTGTCTCTGAAAGCCAAGTGAACAGCATCGAGCTCTTGACTTTTTTAAAGTAATTTATGTGCATGCACTGGGCTCACCACTTCAGCATGTGCCACTGGCTTTATTTGGGTACTGGGGAATTAAACCTGGGTCAGCAGGCTTTGCAAGCAAGTGCCTTTAATTGGTGAGCCATCTCTCCAGCCCTAGTTCTTGTCTTAATTGCACATTAGGGGCTGGCCGCTGGAGGATACAGTTGAAACTGTAGCTACTACAGTGTGGTCCTGTTTGTGTGTGTATGGTTTTGTTTGTTCATTTGTTCATTTGGGGATGAAGCTCAGGGTCTTGTGCATGCTTGGCAAGTGCTTTACCACTGAACTATATCTTCAGCTATGCACCGTGGTCCTGATACTGCTTCCCAGTCCCCTCTACTCCTTGGGGTATGTCAATACTCACTCCCAACAGAAATTTTTTTTTTTAAATGTTTATTCACAAGCATAGAGACAGAAGAGAAAGAATGGGTGCACAAGGGTCCCTGGCTGCTGCAAATGAACTCCAGATGCATGTGCCACTTTGTGTATCTGGCTTTTAGGTGGATACTGGGGAATTGACCCAGATCATTAGGCTTTGCAGGCAAGCACCTTAACCACTGAATCATTGCTCTAGTCCCCCAACAGAAATTTTGGAGGTCAATAATTATGATCTTTAGAGAGCAGTGGCACAGAAGTTGTTCTGACATGAGAAACTCTGATGACATTGCATAGTGTAAGGAAGATGATGTTCAGATGATGATGCAGGAATGTGAAGGGGGCTGGGGAGATGGCTCAGCGGTTAAACATGCTTGTTTGTAAAGCCTGCTGGCCTGGGTTTGATGCCCCAGTACCCATGTCAAGCCTTATGCACAAACTAACACATGCATCTGTAGTTTGTCTCCAGCAGCAAGAAACCCTAGCTCGCCCATATACACACACACTCTTCTCTCCTCCCTCCTCTTTTCTTTCTCTTAAATAAAAATTTGAGGGGGAAAAAAAGAATGTGAGAGGGCTCCATGGGCTATTTTAACTACATTTCTAAATCAGATGTGTTAGTTGGTCAGTCAGCCCTTTTCAGTACCATAAGCCTTAGTCCCTGCAGGAGAGATACATCCCTGTTGGGAGAAGTTGGATTGCTATTATACTACTGGTGCAAATTGTGAGGCTGGTGGGAGATTCAAGGTATGGTTTGCAGCACAGAGGTGCCAAGGGGAGCAGTCAGGGTTTTGCAGGAGGGATGGGATATGTTGACTTTGAGAGTGTAGCTTGGGCAGAGGCTCATGCTCTGGAGGTGGAGAGCTGGGGGCTAACAAGAGGAGCACAAAGGGACGGGCTGATGATACAATTTAGAATCTGCCTGGTTCTTGGGATTTCCAGGTCCCAAGATGAGAAACCATTTCTCAGACCCTGTTGACTGGGGTTATGGTGTTCCTGGAGGCCTCTTGCGCTCAGGACAGGTGGTGTGGGCAGCCCTCGGACTTCATGTCTGAATGAAACCTGTTTCAGCTGTAAAATTACCAACAGACCTTATCAGTCCTCTTTGAGAAAATGGGATAGAAATCTATTAAATCATACTTTAAAAGATTTCCTCAGCAAGTCTCCTCAACTCCATATTAAAGAGTATCTCATACCATGAGTCAAATGGAAGTGATAGTTTGTTCTTTTTGGTTGGAGAATTAAAAAGAAATCTATACTCAAGTAACAGGTATGTGAGGGAAAATATCTCTCTGCAAACTTATCATCAGGCAAGGAAGGGGCAGGGGAGTGCTCAGTGAGTGGGGAACTGTGCAAGATTTAAAGAGAATTACAGACAGGCTGCACATTGGCCACCATCCAACAAAGCTCTTAGGAGAGAGTCACTGCCCTTCTCAGCTCTGACCTGGAGGGAAGAGGAGTCTGGGAGACCTGGCATAGACTCTTGTCTTAATGGCTCTGGGTTCTCCCCAGGCACTGGGAAGGGGTGGGGTTCCGGCAGGGAGGCCGTTTTTCCCGAGTGCACACAGTACATCTAGTCTGGCCAGTCTACTTTCCAGCCCCTTGTGGGTTTCCTTAACCTCCACCTGGCTCAGCTTCCAGATTGGAGGGATAAAGAATGCCACCCACTCCCTGCCTCCTCCTGGCCTAAAAAACAGAAGTCTCTTTACTGCCAGCAGACATCTGCCATAGGCTTTATGCAACTGAGTGTGGGAGAGAGGCTAGAGAAACTAGTGTGCTTCAGGTCGGACACAAAGCCGGCGACCACCTGTTTCCATAGCAGCACAGCTGACCTCCTTCCTCACAAGGATAGTTTGGATTGTCACACTACCTGCATGGATGGTAATGATAGTGTACTTGGGGACTGGAGAGAGGGTTTAGCAGTTAAAGCACTTGCCTTTGAAGCCTAAGAACCCATGTTCAACTGCCCAGGTCCCATGTTACCAACTCTAAGAACCCATGTTCGACCCCCCAGGTCCCATGTTAGCCAGATGCACAAAGTGATACAAGCTTGCAAGGTCACACAAGGTGGTGCACGCATCTGGAGTTTGATTACAGTAGCTGGAGACTGTGATGTACCAACTCTTTCTCTCAAAGGAGTCCCTTCTCTCCCTCCTCTGCCCCCCATCATAAAATAAAATATAAAAATAAAAAATATATAATAAAAAAGAATGTTACTGGGGCACCTGATGTTCTTACTGGGCTAACTAGCAGATTTTTTTTGAAGTAACGATGAATTATTCAGTTGATTACCATACAAGATGCCATTTGGCTATTTACTTTGTGGCTCGTAAATTAACTCTGATATCAGTTTTACTGATAAGTTTAGAAATCTAGAAATATGTTGGGCACAAAAGTATAGCCCATGTGCCAGGCCCCATGCTAAGGAGCTTTAAAATAAAATCTGTGGGAGCCCAGTGATTTGAACCAAGCTGTTCGTGGCCCTAACAGACCAAACCAAAATGAAACATCTTGTACTAAGGCTTTGTGTCCATAATAATTGAAATTTATCTGACCTTCCAGGGAATCATGTGAGAGATGATGGAGACTGGCTATGTTTTTGTAATGAAGAAGGAGCAGTGTTTGTACAACTTAGATCATTTTACAATAGAACAGCCCTTTGCCTGCTATGTTCAGGGAATTCTGCTTTAATTCATAGTTATGTGTGTTGTCACTGGGGTCAAAGTGTGGTCAGTACAGTGGCATGCCCAAATCCATACAGGAATGTTCCCAGAATTCAAACACTCACTAGCCCTGCAACATTCCAGGAAAAGAGTGGAGGGATGTTGAATTCGGTATTCTTGGAATTAGGTGGCAGCCTATCCCAGAAACACACTGCAGTTTGCCTGCTTGGGGACAGTCATTCCCATAATTAGTTTTCAATAGTGCCTCTCAGAGTCTCTGGTTCCTATGCAAATACCAAAGAACAGAGGTAGGATCCCACATTCACTTCCTAACTCAAATGTCAGGAAGCCCAGAGTGCAAAGGACCTACACCTCTATCTGGGCATCTGGAAGGGAAGTGGAGATATTGACTAAAAATGCTGAGTACCCATATGGAGGGGCTGAAAGAAGAGATGCCTCTTTACATGACCACCCCAGCATGAAGATGAAACAAACATACCCTGATACATACAGAAGGTAAAGTTACACTCTTACATTTGTTAGCAAAGAGTACTCCATGGAGTGGGAGCATCAGACACAGAACCTGGTGCATGGAAGAGAATGTTCATGGGTGTATGAGAAAGAGACGATAGCAGTGTGATGGGTCACCCTGGGAAGTCACTTGGGTTGAGACACTATGGTAGTGGCTCTTGAGAGTTTAGCTCTGTGTGTGTGGTGAGATCTCAAAGAATGGGTCAATGGGATAATCAGGTTCGAGTCAAAGCTTTATAGCCAGCAAGAAGTATAGGTAGAGAAAGAAGACGCCAGGCTGTAGACCCTGTGCTTGCAGGAGGAACATGGGACAAGCGGAGGCTTGGGGAGTGGGCCAGGAGGCAATGGTACGGGATTCGACTATAACAACAAAACTGGGTGAGCACCAGGTCAGAACTCCGAAGCCCAAAGGATTCCAGTCTCGCATTTCATCACCTAGCTGTGTGGTCTTGGCAAAGCCCTGCTCCTGGGACCTGCAAGGGAGTTTACTAAGGTGACTTCTCTAGAAATACCATGGGAGAGAAGTACTCTCAAGAGTCCTGGAGCAGAAGGGGCCCGAATATCCAAGGAGAACTCAGCACCTCTCCTGTCCCCTTGTCTCCTGTCAAGCCACATAGGATCCTAAATGACCCCTAGTTTCTGCTCCCTTCCATGTAGATACCTTCCATATAGAGACCTTTTAATGTACACCCTCCTTTTTAATAGGAAACAAAGTGACATGACATAAAATGAGGAAAGTCTGTAATAAAACCTCTCTATTTCTCCTCAGAGACAATCAGCATTACCAGTTTATGTTATATCCTTCCAAGATGGAGCTCATGACCATACAAGCAATTATATGATTCATCCGTCCTTAAATGGTAGGCTTGAAGAACCACTATTCTGTGCCTTAATTGTGCCATTTATTATTTCTTAGAAATTATTCCATGTTAGTAAGTGAAGGATGCTCTCATTTCTTTTTCCAACTGCATAATATTCCACTGTATGGATAACATATTCAATTAGTCTCCTGCTGGTGAGCACATATTGCTGTCAGTATTTTACTATTATAAATTATGTTCCATTGAGTAACATTATACTCATGTCATTCTGCATATGCAAATAAAATAAATTCTCTGGTAGAATTGCTGAACCAAATGAAGTTTGCAATTCTGAGTTACTACAGAATTGCCTTCTATAAAGCTTAAGTCACTGTGTACTCCCCTTGGCTCTGAGAATACCTGCTTCTGTCACCCAGGATATTATAAAACTAGTCCAACCTAGTGTTTCCCCCCTGAAAGGAGAAACGTTGGTAAGAGAAATGTAATCTTTTAAAAGACCAATCAAATTTTGTCATCCTTGTGCTCAAACCCTATTTCTCCTATTCTTAGGATGAAGCCAGAGTCCCTCAACCTGCCTCACAAAGTCCAGGTGACCTAGAAGAGGCCACCTCTCTGACATTACCTCCCCCCCTCCTCCTTGGGTCCGCTGCTGTCCTCGTCTTCCTGGCTTTTTCCGTTGACCTTGAATGTACCAATTTTTGTCCCATATTGGAGTTTATATCAGCCAGTTCCTCTGTAATTTTATTTCATTGTCTCTACATTGTTTCTGTGTCTACCCAAAGTTCATACTTCAGATCTCAGAGAAACTACTGTTACCTTCAACCCTTAGAACATCCCTGCTGGAGAAGGAGAGAGCTCTTCCTCATAGATGAGTAGATAAGACCAGCCAACAGACATGAGGAAATCATTATTGCATGGCCACCATAGTTGTGACCAATTCAGACAGGATCATCAAAGAACACTAAAACCAGTGGTGAAAGCTAATTCTGGGTCTAGAACAGATATGGTGGAACCCTCCTTAACAAGGTGGTCCAGTTCAACATCAGCAGCAATGGATAAACACATGTGTGCCTCCTGATGTGAAATATTGAGAAAGGTGTACACTGGTTACTCAGTTTCCTGACAAAAGACATACAAGCTGGGCATGATGGCACACGCCTTTAATCCCAGCACTTCGGAGGCAGAGGTAAGATTGCTGTGATTTCAAGGCCACCCTGAGATGACACAATGAATTCCAGGTCAGCCTGGGCTACAGTGAGACTCTACCTCAAAAAACAAAGAAAGAAAAAGAAAAAGAAAGAAAGAAAGAAAGAAAGAAAGAAAGAAAGAAGGCAAGCAAGCAAATAAATCATGCTTAAAGATCCAAAAAAAAAAATCTCAAATTCTGGAACACCATAAAGTATTATGAGCATAGGGTACTAACAAACTTTAGAAACTGTTATTAAAAACTCTAGGTATTTGGGGGGGGTTGTTTATTATCTTTTTTGACTTTTTGAGACTCGTGTAGCTCAGGCTGGTCTCCAACTAACTATGTAGCCAAGGATGACTTTGAACTTCTGATCCTTCCATCCCCACATACAAGTGCTGGGGATAAAATAAATTCCACCTTGTTCTTTTTCTTAACATTTTTATTATTTATTTATTTATTTATTTATTTATTTATTTATTTATGTGACACAGAGAAGAGGGGGTGGAGAGAGAGACAGAATGGGTGCACCAGGGCCTCCATGCACTGCAAATAAACTCCAGATGCATGCACCCCCTTGTGCATCTGGCTAACATGGCTCCTGGGGAATTGAACTTGGGTCCTTTGGCTTTTTAGTCAAATGCCTTAACTGCTGAGCCATCCCTCCAGCCCTCCACCTTGTTCTTAAAAATATTTATTCATTAGTTTTATTAGGTAGAGAGATGGGGAGAGACAATGAGAATGAATGGGCCTCTTGCCACTGCATATGAACTCCAGACACATGCTCCACTTTGTGCATCTGGCTTTATGTGGCTAGTGGGGAATTGAACCCAGGCTGTCAGGCTTTGCAAGCACTTTTATCTACTGAGCCATCTCTCTAGTCCCTGCTTTGTTCTTTATGCAAATAGGCTGGGTTTGGAGCTGAGAGTGACACAATATGTCTTAATTTTTTAATAATTTTAAATAAAATTTTAAATAATGTTAAATAAATGGCTGGGTTGAGAATAACCTTTGTAGGATGAGGAGAGAAGCCATGTGAGCAGTAAAAAGCTGTTGCAAGGATCCAGGCAACAAAGGGGTGATGAGTCAGGGTGGCGGAAAGTGGCAGATACAGGCGATAACATATAAGTGATATATGCATGTCATTTATTCTAAGCATAAAAACAGAAGAGAAGAACACAACCATATAGTCCTCATCTAGCAACAATCATAGCTAGCTCATCATGGATCTTGTTTCATTTATACTCCTACCCATTTTCTCCTTCCATTTCATTTTTAAAAATATTTTAATTTATTTGACAGAGAAAGAGAAGGGGAGAGAGAGAGAATGAATGGGCACGCCAGGGCCTCCAGCCATTGCATACGAACTCCAGATGCATGTGCCACCTGGTGCATTTGGCTTACGTGGATCCTGAGGAATCAAACCTGGGTCCTTTGGCTTTGCAGGCAAACACCTTAACCGCTAAGCCATCCCTCCAGCCCCCATTTAATTTTTATATAAATCTCAGACCCGCCATTTCATTATGAATATGCCCTTAAGAATATACTGATGAGGTGGATGTAGTACTTGAAGAAAGGGAGAAATGTAGGATATCCTCTGTTTGCTGTGAAGGACAGAGGTTCAACTCATTCAGATAGGGGAGAGACTTCAAGTGGAACAATTTTGTGAGAGAAATGAGCGAGAGATTACTTCTGTTCTTATGCAGTTTGAAGTGCCTGCTTGAAATTCCAGAAGCTGTTGGATATTCAAGTCTATATCAGGGAGTCTGTGGCTGGTGGATATAAATTTGGGAGTTGTCAGTATTTAAAACCAAAAGATTCAACTCCATCTTCTGGTAATCACAGAGTAGCTCATGTTAGACTAAGCCTTCTGCTGGTTAGTGATTAGACACTGGAGCACGAGAGAGTGACCTAGGACAGACATGCTGCAGAAGGTTGACCCTTGAGAGAAGGGAACTGCACTAGGGGAGATTATGTCGACACAGGCTTTAGCCCTCTCTTCCCAGGGTGCCCTCTGGCCCGTTCAGTGCACAGTGAATAAGATGCAAGTACATAGTACCAGCCCTGCTGTGTCAAGGCTTCCAAGAAGCTGGAAACCCAGGGCAAAGGAGGATTCTTACAGCACAGGTCTTGTCATTGGCATCTAAACTCGTCCTCGCATCTTTGCTTGGCTCCTTAATCATGCACGTGTGATGCAGGGACAGGTACTCAATCCCTGAGGTTCCCAGGGGAAAGCAGCATTTAAGAGATTTAAGTCCTAGGCAGAAGGGCTTAGAAAGGACCTCAGATTCCACTGACACTACATAATGTCCACACCTGAAGAGTAAGGACACCTCCCCCAGATCTAAGGGTCAAATTGAAAAAGACTTACCTTAATAGTACTTAAAAATCAAGCCATCTCCGGATCAGTATGACCTGCTGGTGTTGGACAGTTCACTAGAACAGTCCTCCTCAGAGGAAAGTAACAGAATCTGGAGTCTCTGCAATAACTTCCCCACAGTGTCCAATCTAAAATTACAAGAAATACAAAGAAACCAGAAGATATGACCCATAGACAAAGGGAAGTCAGTCAGTGAGCAGACACATGAGTATTGCTGATGTCCGATTTAATAAGTAGGACATTAAAACACATTTGGTAAGTGTTCTTTAAGATTCAGTAGGAATAATTAACGAAGATCTAGAACATTTCAAAAGACCTATGAAGGCTATTACAAAGAACCCAATCAGAACTCTAAAATTGGAGTATTCAATATTTACAGTAAAAATTGTATAGATCAGAAATAAAACAAAGTATCAGTAAAATTGAAGTCATTCAAATGAAGGGAAAAATATTGGAGGAAATGAACAGGGCCTCAATGACCTGCATCATTAAGTATAACCCACATGTAATTGGAATTACATGAGACGGGAACAAACCAGACAGAAAAAAAAATAAGTTTTTTCTTTATGTCTGAGAGAGGCAGACAAAAAGAGCTGCTGCAGAAGAACTCCAGACACGTGCACCACTTTGTACATGTTTTTTAAATATTTTATTTATTTGAGGGAGAGGCAGAAAGAATGGGCATATCGGGGCCTCTGACCACTGCAAATGAACTCCAGACACGTGCCACTTTGTGCATCTGGCTTTATGTGGGTACTGGGGAATTGAACCTGGGTCCTTTGGCTTGGCAGGTAAACACCTTAACTGCAAAGCCATCTCTCCACTTTGTACATTGTGCTTTTGTGGGAACTGGGGAATCAAACCCAAGCCTGCAGGCTTTGTAAGCAAGTACCTTTAACCACTGAGCAACCTCACCAGTCTGGAAAAAATATTTAAAGAAGTAGTTTCAGGCTGGAGAGAGAGCTCAGTTGCTAACTTGAATTTGATCCTCAGCACCCTTGTAAAAGCTGAGTGTGGGGCCACACCTGTAACTCCAGCATTAGGGAGGTGGAGACAAGAGGATCCCTAGGGTTTGCTAACTAGTCTAGCTTAATCAGTGAGCTCCAAGTTCAGTGTGAGAGATCCTATCTCAAAATATAAAGTGGAGAGCTATTGAGGAAGACCCGTGATGTCAACTTCTGGTCCCTATGTGCATACACACACATGCCACACCCCAACCAAACAAATGAAATGGTTTCTTCAAATTTTCCAAGATTCCTCAAAAATAGCAGCCCACAGATCCAGGGAGATCAGTAAGTCCTACATAGGACAAATGCAAATAAAGCCATATCTTAGTACATATGAGCTGTCAAACAGCATGGTAGAGATAAAAGAAATTCTTTAAAATAGCACGGGAAAAATGGCATAGTACATTCACGGACATGCCAATAAGAATAATAACTAACTCCTTATCAGAAAATAAGTCATTAATTAATGGATCTTTTAAATTCTAAAAAAAAGAAAGAAAGAAAGAAAGAAAGAAAGAAAGAAAAAAGAAAGAAAAAAGAAAGAAAGAAAAGCCCTCTCAACCTAGAATTCCAAATCCTGGAAAAGTACACTTCAAAACTAAAGTCTCAGATATACAAAAGGCTAGAGAACTTGTTGCCAATGGATCCACACAACCCTAGATGGTCAAAGGAGTGTTTCCGGCTAGAACGGATTGAAGCACACTGGTGTGTGTGGATAAATATAAGTTCTAGGATGGGTGAGAGCACTGAGGTTATGGGCAGCAAGAAGAGGCGTAAAGCCTGAGCTTCCTGGACCGCTGCAGCAGAGCTCCGGAAGGAGAAGAGGAAGCAGCTGAGTCAGTCACCAGTGAGGTCAGAGCGCACATCCCGCCAGATGCCCCGATGTAGACAAGTTGGATGAAGATTGGAAGTCATTGCATAGCTCACAATGGGACTGGTGATAGCAGGCTCCTTCCCCGTCTTTCTACAGAGGGAGGCTGACACTGGCTGAGGGGACTAACTGCTCTTACGGCCCCACAGGGAAAGAACCAACATTCCATTGTGACCTTTTCTTCCTCCACACGACTTCCCAGGGACCCGGGGTCCAGGGTGATCACTGATGCAGAGTGGATTCTGAGGCATTTCCTCATCGTGGCAGATGTGAATGGTATATAGTTGAGAGACCCACAAGGCCACACCTGGAAGTGTCAGCCCCCAGCCCTGTGCTGCTGTGGATGAGCACCACGGCAGGATGTTCCTGCTTGGGACAAGAATCCCTTGGGACTCTTTGTTCCTGCCCGTTGGTCAAATGATGGCCGTTCAGTTGAAAAGAACAGGAACTCAATTTAAATTAGACTAAATAGTAAAGAGACTTAATGTCTCACAAAATAGGAGTCTCAAAGCAGCCCACGCCTTCTGTTGCCAGGGAGTGAGTTACTTCTATCTCTGCTCTGCTATCCCCATTCATTCATTCACTCAGTACATATTTATGGATGTCTACTTCATGCCAGGCAATGCTGTAGGGGATAGAGCTATGTCAATGAACAATACAAAAAAATACTTCTCATGGAACTTACATTCTATTTTTGAAAAGACAAGAAAGTATACAAAATGATAAATGAGATGAAAATAAATCAAGCTGGGCAAGGGAAATAAATACATGACAGACGTTGTGAGAAGTCTAATTTATAGAGAATAGTCAAGAAAGATTTCTTGGGGCTGGGGAGATGGCTTAGCAGTTAAAGGCACTTGCTTGTGAAGCCTGACTGCCTAAGTTCAATTCCCCAGCTCCCACATAAAACCAGATTCACAAAGTGGTGCATACATCTGACATTTGTTTGCAGTGACAAGAGACCCTAGTGTGCCCATTTCCACCACACACTCATGCCCCTTGCAAATAAATAAAAATAAGACTCGCCGGGCATGCCTTTAATCTCAGTACTCGGGAGGCAAAGGTAGGAGGATAAATGAGTTCAAGGCCTCCCTGAGAGTACATAATGAGTTCCAGGTCAGCCTGGACTAGAGCAAGACACCACCTCAAAAAACTAAAAATAAAAAAATAACTAAGAAAAGCCAAGATGTAATACAGAAAGACTTCTCTGATCAAAGGACATGTGAGCAGAGGCCTACAAGTGCAAGCCATGTGGATATCTATCCAGGAGAAGAACATTCCAGGCTGAAGGAAGAACAAGGACCATGGCCTGAAGAGGGCTGAGGTTGCAGCAGAAGCATGCTGGGAGACAAAGGAGAGAAACAGCTGCGATGGGCCAGACCACAGGGGCCTTGTGGGCTGTGTTAAGCATACTGCATTGTAAACCCTTGGAGAACGCGGAAGGGGAGAGCCTTAAGTTAACACTGGTCTGAAACTCCATCCTGGAGGAGGGCAAGGGTAGAAGCAGGAAGGCCTCTTGCAGTAATGGTTTAGGTGGAATAGTCTGTTTTGCATCAGGGTGATGGCAGTAGTGGAGAGAAGTAATCAGATTTGGGGTTTGCTTTGATGGTGAGGAAAAATGGGCATACTGATCAGCTTAGAAAGTCAAGTTTTTTTTCATCACCTAATTGACTTGAAGTATGGAATTACCAATAACTTGAGTTTGAAGACTGGTACCTGGGGGTTAGTAAGTAGGTTTGGGGTCTAAAAATCAAGAGCTAAGTTTTTGAATGTGTTTAATGTGACCAGGTGGAGATGCTGATTTAGCACTGGATATGCAAATATGAACTGTAAGGGAGAAAATGGGGCTGGAGAATTGGGAGTCTACAGGTGGTCCCCAGTGCTATGTACCTGATGACCACTCAGAAAGTGAATGTGGCTAGAAAGGAGGTATAACAACTGTCATGGCTTCTCTGAAGTGTAAAGGTTGGAAAGAAGAGTTGAGGGGGCTGGAGAAGTAGCTCAGCTGTTAAAGTGCTTGTCTGCAAAGTCTTAATGGCCCAGGTTCAATTCCCCAGTACCCACGTAAAGTCCGATGCACAAAGTGGTGCATGCATCTGGAGTTTGTTTGCTGTGGCTAGAGGGTCTGGCATGCCCATTCTCTCTCTCTCTCTGTCCTTGAAAACAAAATTTTAAAAACATATAAAGCAGAAGAAGAAAAAAAGAAGAGTTAGCCAGGTATGGTGGTGCCTGCCTTTAATCCCAGCACTCGGGAGGCAGAGGTAGGAGGATCACCATGAGTTCAAGGCCAACCTGAGACTACATAGTGAATTCCAGGTCAGCCTGGGCTGGAGCAAGACCCTACCTCGAAAAAAAAAAAAAAAAAAAAGAGTTGAAACTAGTAAGGAGATCAAGTGGGAGAAAGCAGCGAGAACAGAGGAAGGAGAGCTGAAGTCGGACGTCATGAGATCAAATTTCAGGGAGGACAGCAGTTTCAATTGCTGTTGGTGGGTAAAAAAATTCAAGAATTGCTGGACCATGAAACTAGCATATGGAGGTCATTTGGTGATTAAACGACACTAGTTTCTGTGGGTGGTGGACAGAAGAGTCCTGAATGGTCTAGACCAAGAATGGACTTGCAGAATCTGAGACCGTGTGGAGAGCATTTTGGAGGAGCTTTACTGTGAACAGGAGTGGAGGAGTGAGGCGGTAGTCTAGGAGGAAGGTGGTGGTGAGGCTTTCTAGGCATGGGCGATGAGGTTACACATTTGACTCTCAGAAGGACTCAGCAGAGAAGGGAAAATGGGGGTGTCAAGAAGCAAGGCATGATGACCACACGTCACTAAGAGAAGGCAGACCTGGTGCTTAAGTACAGGGGTCTTGGGACAGACAAAAGCACAGTGGGAGGCAGTGGGCATTGCTATGGTGCTTGGAGACATGGTGGTGAGGATTCTAGAAAGTTCTCTTGCGATTGCTTCTACTCTCTCCCTCATTCACCCTCAGTCAGGTTCCCACTGAAGTCAGGGGCTTCCGTGAGATGATTGTATAGTCAGTGGGTGTGGAGTGGCTGTAATCTCATGATCTTCCAGTGTGCATACAAAGGCCTCAGAGGCAGGAAAGGCAAGGGTAAGTTAACAGCCTGAAGGCATAGGGCTAGTTGGTGGGAGTCAGCCTGAAGCCTTAGAACCCTGAGCTCAGTGCCATTTTCACTGTCCCTCGTGCAGGGAGAACCACTGGTTGTGCAGTATGATATTCTGCAGCAGCACCATCAGGCCTTTCCTGAGACACTGGCCTCAGCTCACTGGTGAACCTGGCGGGCTAGACTTATACAGGAGGCGCTGGGACATCAGTGGTGACAGGGAAGGCAGCCCTGCCTTACTTCTATGGATTTACAGGCTCTCCACAGGAGGGAACCATTGTGCATATTTTATAGAAACACTGTGTTGTTTGCTTAAGGACCCCAAATGGAACCTTTACATGAGCTTTGTGTTCTCGATTTCTGGTTCTCTTTGCCTCAGTCTCCCCATGGGCTTTAGGCTGATCACAGGGATTCTTAGAGGACAGGATGTATGTTGATGTCCGGCCTGGGCATTGGGTCTCCTTCTGCTGTAGACTTGCAGGGTATCTGTCTGGGTGGCAGAGTTACCTGGCAACTGTGCCTCCCGAGGCCCTGACTCACCACCCTGGAGACGTGCTGGCAGGCCAGCCTCAGTTTTCCCAGATGTGAAATGGGAATGGGCATTTTGCTGCCCTGAGAGGGACCTGGAGGGCTGTAATTGTAAGAGGGTGTGTGAAACCCTGTAAGCCCCTGGGTTGGACATTCTAAGAGAGCCAGCAGACAGCCTTGGGTTTGAGCTGGTTCAGGGAGTTATGAAATTCCTTCAGAAGAAAGGACCATAGGAGGTGAGGGGAGAATGGCAGAGTGACTCAGAAAGAGTGCCTGGTGCTCTTGGGAAGCCATCTTAGCACACACCAAAGCCCTCTCACAATTCAATCATGTTGTTGCTTCTGTTCATACCAAAAGGGCCTTTTTAAAACACAATTAGGCTCTGTTTTATTATGTGTGACAGACGAGGCCATTAACCATCCCGACTATTAAATCAGACTTCATTAAAAAAAATGGAAGTAACTGTAAATTGCCTTGGGTCACGATCGTTTAGAGCTGAGACATTTCAGAGAAAAACATTAGGGAGCTGGGGACCATGATGAAGTTAATCAGTCTGACATTCCATGGCGGGGCGGACTGTGTGCTTGACAGGGGCTCTCAGCCTCTCCCCACAGACCACTCTTGAGGATTGGGGGCGGGTGGGGGTCCCAGATGCTCCTTTCTCCAAAGGGGAGCAAGAAAGCATCAAGGGTGACATGAAAATTTGAGGACCAGGGCAAGAGTGTGTTTTCTAGGAAGGTTTTGTTTATACCAATGGGATGATGACAAGTCAGACAATACATTTTGTGTTCTTGTTTGTTTTTTCCCACTGAACAATGACTTCAGAGCTCTGGGGAGCCCATGAGGAGGTACAATATAGCTCTCTTACCCCCAGACAGGTTGGGTGGTTTCTATGGAGTTCCTGATTTTAGGTTCTTGCTTGTCTTCTCCACAGTGGTATGTATTGTTAGCTCCTTGGTAGGTCCTAGGGGGAGCCCCTGTGTTGAAGCAAGGCTGGCTCTGCTCTTCTGAATGGGGTGGGAAGGAGAAGACGGACAGAGCCATCCGTGAGGGAGAAACCTAAACAAGGAGAGGGCCAGTCTTGTGCCACCTTCTCTATCAAGCCCACTAGGCCAAAGCAAAACCAATGATCCTTAAACAGTATGCCCAGCCCAGGTGAGGGCTAAGGAAAGGGTGGATACTGAGTTGGGTCTAGGACCCATCTCACTATTGAGATGGCACAAGGCAGGGATAGGGCTCAGAGAACCCTCAAGGTAGGTACAGGAGGGGTGGAGAGGCCAGGCCTAAATGGTTGAGAACTGGGGCCCTGGCTAAGTACTTTATCAAGTTAGGTAGGAAGGTACAGATGAGGGAGTTGGAGCCTTGCTTGATCCTCAGCCCACCCCTGCCCTGATCCCTACTTCTGGGGTGGCCTGTGCAGGGCTTACCTCCCCCAGGAACGCTCACAGACCAAATGTGAGACTACCCCTTCAGAGTGGCCTTCCCTCCCTCTCTCCTCTCCTGCTCTAGAACTACTTCACCTGATGGCACAGTCTTGCCCATCGTTGGCACGCAGAGACCTCACTCGAGCTGCAGCTGAGAGCTCTGCTCCACTGGAGTGCTGGGTGGGGATAGGGCCTCACATCGTCGTGTGGAAAGACAGGAAGGACTCTTCCTTGGGACTCGCCCCTCTTCACTTATGAGCAGACACCCTGGGAGAGCCGTACTCTCCTGACTGCCTGTGCAGAGAAGGCACAGGGTGTGGGGCTGAGGAGTTGAGGACTCGGGCTTGAATGTTTGCATTGTTTCCTTGTTTGGGTCATTACTGTAGACATGACTTTTTACTTTATTTTTTGTATGCACGTATGTAGATGTGGTGTGCATAGATTGTTCATATGTATGTGTATGTCTTGTGGAGGTTGACACTGGGTATCTTACTTGATCACTGTACACCTTACTTTTTGAGATAGAATCTCTCACAGAACCTGGACTTCACCAGCTGGGCTGGACAAGCTAGCCAGCAAAACCCGGGGATGTTCTTGTCTCTGCCACTCTGGTCCTGGGGTTAACAGTCATGCACCACCATGCCTGCCACTTGACATGCATGCTGGCCATCTGGACTCAGGTCCCCATGCTCACCAAACAAGCATTTTCCTTATGGAACCATTTCCCCTGCCCAGTGTGTGTGACTTTCTGCAAAGATGGTTTCTGTCTTTTCTTTCAGTAAGAAGTACAAAATATAAGTCCCTAACAATGTTAAACTGAACCAGGTGTGGTGGCACATGTCTTTAACCCCAGCATTTAGAAGGCTGAGGTAGGAGAATGGCTCTGAATTCAAGGCCAGCCTGGAGCTAGAAAGTGAATTCCAGGTCAGCCAGGGCTATAGTGAGACCCTGTCTTGAAAAACAAAACAAAACAAAACAAAACAAAAAACAACCCCCAAAATGGTACCTTGGGACAACTTCTAAATAATTTTATCTGGCCAGTCACAAGATCTTATCTTGCAGAAGGAAACAGGCCCAGTGGGCCACGTTCCATCCTTGTCCTTGCCATTAGACAGGGCAAAGTGTCCCGTTGGGCATGGTGACAGGGAGCACTGGCTGGATGTGTTCCAGGTTCTTCTCCTGTTGTTTCCTGCATGTCACTCACAGGCGCCCACATGCCCTGGAGATTCCCTGTTGCCAAACGTTGTGATTTTAATCCTGGCTGTTTTTCCTTCCTGGAGACCAGGACCTTCCTGAAGCTCATCCATACAAAGCTCCCCTAGTGCACTTGCTGGAGGGCCATTTCCTTCAAAGGCAGCTCCCTGGGGAGCAGCGAGTCAGCTGGACTGGTCACTGTCCCTCTGCTGCAGCCTGCTGGTGCTTGGGTGTGGGGGTCCCGCTATTGTTTTCTTTGGCTCCCCTCTGCAAAGCCAAGTTGTGTTCTGGCCTGGAGCACATCTAAGCACCGGACCCGCCTTGGCAGGCTTGGTGCGCTCTGACAGATGCGGTGTTTTCCCAGCTTTCTGCCTGAGAGAGGCCGCTGTCCTTGAAGGAGAAAGAGGCTTTCTGTCTCTTCCCTGATGTCCCCACCAACAATGCCCTATGCCAGGAGAGGGTAAAAAAGGAATTGTGTGTCCCAGAGCAAGCTGACATCCTGGGGTTCTACATGTCACTGCCTGAGCCACCCCACCACTTCCACCCAGCTCCTAGATGTGGCCTCCTGAAGTTCTGATCTGGGGATCCACACAGGAGGATTCAGCTGAAACTCTGCCTTCTACAAGCTCTGTAGTCTTTGGGAGCTACATCCCACTGGCTGCTTACTGCTGCATTTATTAATTGGGGATTAAAAATAAAACATTTGGGGTTGGAGAGATAGTTCAGCACTTAAGTGCACTTCCTGCACAAGCATAAGAGACAGAGTTCAAAACTCCAGATCTCATGTCAACAGCTGGGCATGGCTATGTGTGTCTGTAACCCCAGTCCGGCAGGAGAGCAGAGACCTGAGACTCATCAGAGCCCCACACAAGCTCTGGAATCAATAAAGAGACTCTGGCTCAGAACACCACTAGAAGGAGGAGTGTTCGAACAGAACACACCATGTTCTACTCTGGCTACTATAGGTGAGTGCACCCTCCATATGGGGAGGGAGGGGCATGTGGGTTGCCACACCCCCTACACACACAAGCAAAAAGAAAAAGAAAAATTATTTGAAAACCAGCACTCGGCAAGTCTCAGGGAAAGGAGCCTGGTGTGAGATGTGGGTTCAGGAGCACGGACACTGTGCAGATTCAAGGTTGTGGCTATTTTTATATTTCACACAGTGTGACCCTGTCATTCTGTAGGCAAAGCCAGCCTGGGAAGTGACAGCCATTCAGGGGCTATGTCAGCCTTTAAAGCGGGGGCGGGTCAGGAGAAATCTTGAAGCCAAGATTCATTATCTCTCTCTTTGCCTCCTCTGCCTCTCCAGGGTTTCCCCACATAGCCCTGGTTGGCCTTGAACTCTCAATCCTCCTACCCCAGCCTCTCAACTTACTGGAATTACAAGTGTGTGCCACTAGGTCTGGCTAAGATTAATTTTTTAAGCCATCTAGGAAAAGCAAGAGGTAGGTACTAATAGGTAACAAAGATGTCACCTGCCTTTCCCCTTGCGGCTGTATTATATAAACACGCGGGAGTGTGGTAAAATGTCTATGTGGAAACTCAGAAGAACAGCAAGCCTATCCCCACTGGCTGATTTATCTGGTTTCTTCACTATGGAACTATGGTGACTGTCTTTCCTGCGCTCAGGGACAGTCCTCACTCCCTGGGCATTGCCCTGAGTGCTGCTGATTATGGTCAGAGGTGACCCCTGGCTCTGAGGGGAGATGAGTCCTCTCTCTTCCTTTGGGACTTCCAGCTTGATTTCAAAGATTCTTTACTACACAGTGTCCTCATTCGGCCCTTCCTGTGACACCAACGAACAGTCATGACTTTAGAGTTTGGAAGCAGGAACCAAATGCGCATTCAAACTGGTGGCTGGCTGGGAGCCTGACACATTCATTGTTTTTTTTTTTTTTTTTTTTTTTAACAAATGCACTCATTCTCCGTGACCATTTCAAGCTTTGTTCCTTACTTTCCTATATACCCTACTTTGGTAAGCATCTGATAACCATGTGTCACACTCCAAGTAGGGAGAAGAGCCATCAGATGGGCACATGGCCAGGTCTTCCAGCCATCCTCACTCACTGCCTCTCCTTCCCTTGCCCAATCTTGTCTGCCCACCTCTCTTGCTTGACTGCTGCCTCTCCTCTGGTGAAAATGCTTTCTGTCCCATTATGAGCAGTGTGCCTTCTAATCCTTATTCTCCTACTTTACACGCCCAGTCAGGCTTGTCAGAAGTGTCCACACGGACCTTCTGCCCTGCCTCACCTCCATGTCTCCATATGTCTCCCTTGGTCTTGGGGTGGATGTCTGACATTGTATCAACCTCCTTGGGGCTGTGTGTTGCTAAATCCACCAGGCAGGCACAATGAATTGCCTATTTTACCTGGCCGCTGACTCCCTCCCAGTCAGCTGTCCTCCTGTCTCTCCTCCAAGCCTTTACTGCTGTTAGCTGAGGGTTACTGCTTCTGGCCATCCTCCTGCCCAGCCCCTGTGGCCATGTCTCCGTTTTTCTTTGTCAGTTTTCCCATCTCTTCCAATTGGCCACTAGACACGGAGGTCTTCAGGTACCATGTAGAGGCTTTTGGTTCCTTTAAGTCATTTTAGCATGGAAACTTTTAAACACATATAAAAATAGAAAGCGCAGTACACTGAATTCTTATGTGCTCATTATCATCGTCAATGATTTCAAACATATGGCCTAAATATTCATAATTTTTATGTCTTGGCAAACTCTGTACTGATTTTTTTTTTGGTTTGTTTTATTTGAGAGAGTCTTATTATATTACCCAGGTTGGCCCTGAACTTGGATCTGGGATTTTAGCATGTGTCATCATACCAACCCCTTCCTCATGGCTTTTATTTATTTTTGCATGTGTATTTATGCCTGTTCGGATGTGTGCGGGGTCACGTGTGTGTGGTACTGTGTGAACATGCTTGCACAAGTAGAGGCAGAGGTTGGCATCAGGCTCTTTCTCATTCTCCACTTTATTTGTTTGGGAAAGGGTCCCTCACAGAACCTAGAGCTCAACCATGCTGCTAGTCAGGTTAGCCAGCCAGTCTTGGGGGTCCACCTGTTTCTACCTCCCCAGTTCTAGGGTTATAGGAGCATAACACCATGCCTGATTTTTTTCAGTTTTGTTTTCTTCTTTTTTTAACTTTGAACTGACAACGTCCATAAATATAGACAAAATATCATGATCATAATCACTCCCACCACCCTTTCCCCTCTCCCAAGTCCTCTCTTCATTGAATCCCTTCTTCTTTCCAACTAGTCTCCCGTCTATTATTTTTTATATTTTTCTTTATTTACTTGCAAACAGAGAAAGAGAAAGAGAGTGAGAGAGAGAATGGGTGTGCCAGGGCCTCTAGCAGCTGCAAATGAACTCCAGATGTGTGTGCCACTTTGTGCATCTGGCTTTACATGGGTTCTGGGGATCGAATGGGGTTGTTACGCTTTGCTGGCAAACATCCAGCATCTAAGCCATCTCTCCATCCCCCTCTCTTCATCATTTTTTCCTCCTATTATGTAGGCCTTGGGTAGGTAGCATTAGCCACTGTGAGGTCATGAGTATCAAGGCCACTTTCTGTTGAAAACAGCATTGTTAGCACTCCTCCCCTTCCTTTTGACTCTTACGTTCTTTCTGCCACCTCTTCTGCAATGGTCTCTGAACCCCGGAGGGTGTGATAGAGATGTCTTACTTAGTGCTGAACACTCCACTGTCACTTCTCAGCACTATATTGCCTTTGGGGTTATCCCAGTGGTCACCGCCATCTGAAAAGAGAAGCTTCTCTAACCAAAAGTGAGAGTGGCATTAAGTAAAGGGCCCAAACATAAGTGTTTGGTAGGCATAATATATGCATTTAGCCAGACAACAGTAGTAGTCTCCCCCTAGGCATGCCACATTTTTATGTGGGTGTTGGGGATCCAAACTCAACTCTTCATGTTTGCACAGCCAACACTTAACCCATTGAGTCATCTCCCCAGTCTCCCTCCCACTGATTTTTAAACAAACCCCAGACTTAACATTATATAGCCAGTTGGAGGACAATCTGGTCCACATGAGACCCTTTCAATAAAACAAACAAAAATAGAGCTAAGTGACTTGAATAGTCACAAATGTGTTCATTTTGTGAAAATACATTGAGCTGAGTACCTTAACAATTTATGCATTTTCTTTCTTTCTTTTTCTTTGAGGTAGGGTCTCACTCTAGCCCAAGCTGACCTGGAACTCACTCTGTTGTCACAGACTGACCTTGAACTCACAGCAATCATCCTACCTCTGCTTACCTAAGCACTAGGATTAAAGGCATGTGCCACCATGCTCAGCAATTTATGCATTTTCTATCTGTTCCATGGTAATGGAGGTTACTTAAAACATGGTGTGCAGAATTTCCTGTGGCTTCTACTCAAGAGGGCAGCAGTCACGTGTGATCCTACCATTTCCTGGACTCATTGTGTCCAGAAGGATCTTTCATGGTACAGTGTTCCTATATCTGTAGAGCTGTCTAACTCCACCATTCAAGGGGTGGCCACTTCCCCCTTGTCACCCTCTCCCTTCAGCCTCTACAAGGTCAACTGGCCCACATTATTCAAGTAACTGTACAATTTCTTTCCCATGGATCAGGAGCTACTGAGAGCCAGAAGTCAACGTATGACTAGTCTGTCTGTCTCCTGAATCTAATCTCACCAAGGGAGCTATCTAATGAGTAGACTGTTTAAATAAAGGCTTGAAGGAATGCTTAGCTTCACTGCTGAAAAGGGAAAATGCCAATTAAAATCCCAACAACATACCATTTCATATCCATTTGCTTAGTCAGAAATGTTAAAAGGTCTGATAATACCAACTGTCATCAGGGAAGTGCTGAGGTCACAGTTATATAGGTGGGATATATATAAATCAGTCAAAACCACTTTTGAGTAAGACTTGTCAACAGCCAGAATAGTTGAAGATGCTTCTCCCAGACTCCAGGCATCTCCCTCCTTGGTCTGTGTTGCAGAGAACAAGAAACTTGTCAGGACAAGAATTTCTTGTAGGATAATCTATAGCAACAAGAAGCCAAAAGGGGGGAGGGGTGTGGGAGGAGAGGAATAAACCAAAAATAAATTTAAAACATGTAGTCCATCCATCCAGCAGGTAATGTATGGTAATGTACTACAGCCATGTCTGTCACCATGGATACATCTCAAAGACATATTGTTGAGTAGGAAAAACAAGTTGTAAAAGAAATGTTCAGTAAAATGTCATCGGTATAGTTTAAAAACATAAATTGGGGCTGGAGAGATGGCTCAGCAGTTAAAGGCACTTGCTTGCAAAGCCTCATGGTCCAGGATTGATTCCCCAGGACCCATGTAAAGTCAGATGCACAAAGTGGTACATGTGTCTGGAGTTTGTTTGCAGTGTCAGGAGGCCCTGGTGTGCCCATTCTCCCTCCATCTCTCTCCCCCCTCTCTCTGCTTGCACATAAATAAAAAGTAAGGCATGCCAGTTAATAGCATAAAATGTGTATGAATACTCTCAGTATATTTTTGCTGCTGTAACAGCATATCATACACTGGGACATTTAAAGGATCAGAATTTTATTTGGCTTGGGATTCTCGAATCTGCAAAGTCCAAGTAGAGGAGCTGCATCTAGAAAGGGCTTTCTTGCTTATGGGGCAAAATGGAAGGTGAGTTTTCACAAGATAGAGACAGATAGACCAATTTATACTTTTAAAAAATTTATTTGAGACATATGTGAGTACTGGGGAATTGAATCCAAGTTATCAGGCATCGTAAGCAAGCACCTTTAACCACTGAGCTATCTCTCTAGCCCAACCAATTTATTCTTGAATCAGGAGCCCACTCCCTGGATAACAAGCTCATTCTTATGGTAACTCACCTTTCAATACAATTTTCATGACAGTAAGTTTCTAAGTATTTTATGTATTATTTATTTTCAAGAAGAAGAAGAAGAGAGAAAGAGAGGACAGGAGGGAAGGAGGGAGAAAAGGAAGGAGAATGGGCACACCAGGGCCTCTAGACATTGCAAACAAACTTTAGATGCATGTGCCACCTTGTGCATCTTGCTTTATGTTGGTATTAGGGAATTGAACCTGGGTCCTTAGGGTTAGTAGGCAAGCGCCTTAACTGCTGAGCCATCTCTCAAGTCCAACATTTCTTTTCCAACTTGTTTTTTCTACACTACAAGGGGGAGGACAGGAAGGATTCGTCCCATTCCCAATAGCTCCCTTGTCTCAGGGCCCTGTCTTCACTTCCAGTGCTGATGCCCCTTCATCCTGGCACGCAGTTGGAAATTTCCACCCTTCTCCAGGCCAAGCTGCTCTCCCAAGTCCTTTCTTCAACCTTGCATCATATACCCGAGCCTCTGGTCTGGGTCAGCCTGACCAGGCTGGCCAGGTCCAAGTGTAGGCATGGCAACCTGACTCCATGACCTTGGGCACATTCCTCCAGCTCTTTGTCACATGATAGAGGAACACAGGCAGGGAAGGGGGTGGCCTGTGAGTCCTGAAGGGTGAGCAGAGACCACTCAAGGCCCTTGAAGTCCTCTTTCTACTCAGAGCCAGGCTACTTCCCAATGAGCAGGCCTTATTCTGACATGGAGGTGTGGAACGAAACTCTTTGTCCACTATCCCCTCATTCCACCTGGAGCAGGGATGGATATCGAAAGGACTGAGGACAAAGGTTACTCAGATGAAACCCCTTGCCCAGATCACCAAGTTTGCTGCAGACCTTTGGAAAGGGCAGGAAATTAACCAGAACCTTGTCTAGCTAGCTGTGGACCCATGAAGACCCTCCGATTAGCTACACCAGGGAAGAACTAACCCACATGGGACCAAGATCTTCCAGGTGAACACATCCCCTTCCCACCTCATGCTTCTGCCTCTTGGAGATGTCTCAGCCACATCTGAATGGTCACCAGATCTTGACAAGATCACACACCCTCCTCACCCATCCTATCTGCTCCACTGTCTTTTAAGTGTATTCACCTGCATGGCTGCCTGTGGCCTACAGCCATGGTAGGGATGAGGGCTATTATGGGCTTAATAGTGTCCTCCCCAAATTTATCCATCGAAATCCTTATCCCCAGTCCCTTAGAATGTGTGGTATTATTCAGAAATGGGATCACTGGTGTAGTAGACAGCCTCAGGTCACTGGAATGAACTTCCAAATCAGGCACAGTTATGGAGGAAGGGAATTTATTTGAAGCTTACAGATCCAGGGGAAAATCCATAATGGCAGAAGAAGCTGGCCTGCTTTCACAGGTCCAGGCAGAGAGAGAGAAAAGCCACCAACAGCACCATACACAAGCATACTCCAGGAACCCCAGCAGCACTCAGGCACTTTGCATATCTTAGGTTGGAATTCTGGGTCCACCCCCAGTGACACCTCCTCCAGCCAGGTAGCTGGAAATCCAAGAAGCTTTAATAAAACCCTTGAATCTATTGGGGAACATCTATTCAAACTACCACAACCAGAAATAGAATTAGTTAATGTGAGGTTGCTTTGATATGTTTCAGACCAATGTGATCGGTATCTTTATTTATTTATTATTTATTTATTTATTAGTTTGGTTTTTTTGAAGTAGGGTTTCACTCTAGCCCAGGCTGACCTGGAATTCACTATGTAGTCCCAGGGTGACCTTGAACTCATGGCGATCCTCCCACCTCTACCTCCCAAGTGCTGGGATTGAAGGTGCGCACCACCACATCTGGCTGATCTGTGTCTTTATATAGAAGAGGAACTGGAATCTAGACAGATGCACAGGGGAAGGCAATGTGAAGATGGAGGCAGAGATCCATGATGCTTCTATCACCCAAGGATGCCAAAGTTCCCAAAAAATCTCCAGAAGCTGGGAGAGAGACGGGTTCTCCCTCATAGCCTCCAGAAGGACCCTCCCCTGCTGACTCCTTCACCTTGAACTTCCAGCCCCCAGAACTGTGAAATGATGCCTTTCTGCCCTCAAGCCTCCTAGCTGTGGGTACTTTGTTACAGTGGCTTTGGCAAGCCACTGTAGGGTTTAAACTAGCATTTCATGACTGAAGAGCCGAGGACTCAAGTCCCCGAGAGCTGTGGTGTGCTCAGGGACACAGCTGCAAAGAACATGGAGCTAACACCTGTCTTATCTGTCCATGTCACAGGATGGCTGGGGTACTTTCTCCCAGGCAGTCTGCTTCATTATGGGCTGGGAATAAAACAAGTTGGAGTGGATTTTTCCATGAAGAGTGGCCTGAGGGGCTAGAGAGATAGCTCAGTGGTTATGATACTTTCTTGCAAAGCCTGACAACCCAGGTTTGATTCCCCAGTACCCATGTAAAGCCAGATGCACAAAGTGGTACAAACATCTGGAGTTCAGTTGCAGTGGCTGGAGGCCCTGCCATGTCTATTCTCTCCCCTCCACCCCCCATTCTTCTCTGCTTGCAAACAAAAAAAATTTTTTTTTTAACAGGGGAGTGCTCGGCACTGAAACATCTCTATCATACCCTCTGAGGTTCAGGGTCCATTGTGGAAGAGATGGCAGAAAGACTGTAAGAGCCAAAGGAAGGGTAGGACTGCTTAAAATGCAACTATCCAGACAGAAATTGGCCTCGATATCCATGACTTCACAATGCCTAGCAATACCTTCACAAGACCCTCATAGTAGGACGAAAAGATGATGACATCAAATTAAAAGAGACTCTAACAGAGAGAGGGAGGGGATACGATTGAGAGTGGAGTCGTGAAGGAGAAAGTGGGGGAAGGAAGGGAATTATCAGGGTTTATTATTTGTAAGTATGGAAGTTGTCAATTAAAAAAAAGAATTATAAAAACAAAGAATGAATAACACAAAGACTTTCTGGGTAGTCTGCTTTTGAACTTCATCTAGATGGTGTCTGTTGAAAGAAACACTTTGACTTATCACACGCTGGAGATCAGGTAATAAGCCAGACCCATGCAATGGCCCGCCATCAAGCCTGCAGCCATCAGACACTGTTGACTGCTGGTCAATTATAACAAGTCAAGTACCTTTGGCTGCTTAATTTATGGCACCTATGGCATTTTGGCCATGGCCTTGGCCTTCTGATCCTGGAGTCCCTCATGTCTTACATCGCTGGGTGTGGATGATCCTAACCTCCTCTCTCTGGGAGCTATTTCTGGTGCCCATGCGGGGCTGTCACAGCTGTTTACTGGCATTTGGAAGCTGAGCGATGGAGAGTGTGTAGTTGTGGGAAGGACAGCAACCAGGCCCCAAGAGACCCACAACACTGTCCTGTGCCCCATCTCTCTCCATAGCTGTGTGTCCTTGGTCAAGCCACGTCCCCTACAATAAAGTGAGGAGGAGACTGAACGTGAGATGAGCTCTTTCTCAGCTGGAAGGAGACCAGCAGAGATGGCAAAAGATGCTGAGAGGGGTTTGCGTCACCCACTGCTTTCATTTCAAAACAAAACAAAACATGTAAGTAGAGTGTAGGGTTTTTTTTTTGTCAGCATGTCTGAGCAGGCCTCATGAATACCAACACCTTCAGCTTAGTCCTGGCTCACCAGATGCCCTCACTAGAAGATCTCTGTCTGGTGAGAAATACACAGAGACAGATATGCCCAGTAGAAGGTGGAGAAAGCTTAATCCTAAAACCATAGGCTCTGACTTCTGAAGCCCAAGGCCAGAACTGGGTTACCCCCCACAGTGAACACTCGGCCAGGAAGATCCATGAGGTCTCCAAAACAGCATAAGCCATTGCCAAGCACTTGCTTACCAACGGAGCTAAAAGGAAAGACCCTATGGCTGAACACACCACAGGCTACCATCCCGCGATACGGACAGACCACATGGGAACCGAGAGGAAAGTCAGTCCTCACCTGGAAAACCTCCGTGTCCCTGGAAAGCGCTACAGGAGCTAGTACATGCTAATGGTTGCCAACGGCATGAATAAGCAAGGGGACCCTGCAAACTACGCAACCCACCAGATGGACAAGAACCAGATGGACAAGAACCACACCCTTGCGCAATAGTGGAATACAGTCCTTGTGGATAACTAACTGCCCTCCCACTGGACATGAGGCCCGCTCCATGGGAGAGATCTCACAGCTGGTGCTAGGAACGAAGCTAGCATCTCACAGGCAGGAGACACACAACCCCTGCTGAGAAGCTCCCATTGTTCTCTGGACAAGTTGAAGGGGTATATTGTCATCAAAACATCTCTTAACATTATGTGTGTGCCCCCTTTAATCGAAGCTGCTCTCATCCTTGGTTGGAGAATCTGTTTTATTGTACAGATGGCAGAGAATAGTGGGGAGATCCAAGATCGACACTAAAAAACAAACTGCTAACACACCTGAACCTTAGGGGTTGTTGCGGAAGAGGGGGCAGGAAGATTGTAAGAACCACAGGGTTTTTAGAAATATCCTGAGGTACAGCCCCCCCCGAAACTAACAGAGGCCCTAACTACCCCCACAGTGAACACCAAGGACCCCACTGAGGAGGGCCCCCAGGGACATGGGGGTGAGGGGACTATATCATATGTACAAAAAAAAATGTACATATATATATGTAAAGTGAAAAAATTCACAGGAAACATACATTAATTATTTTTTTAATATTTTTTATTTTATTAGAGAGAGAGAGAGAGAGTGAGAAAGAGGGAAAGGGAGAGAATGGGTGCACCAGGGCCTTTTGCCACTGCAAACGAATTCCAGACACATGTGCCACCTCATGCATCTGGCTTACATGGGTCTTGGGGAATTGAACCTGGGTCCTTTGGCTTTGCAGGCAAGCACCTTAACCTCCAAGCCATCCCTCCAGCCCCATACATTAATTCTTGATGTGTGCAATTTAATTGGCAAAGAACTCTGTAAAATAAAGATTCCAGAAATGGATCTTTTTAAAAAATATTTTATTTTATTTTATTTATTTATGAGAGACAGACAGAGAGAGAGGGAGAGAGAGAGAGAGAAAGTGAGAATGGGCACGCCAGGGCCTCTAGCCACTGCATACAAACTCCAGACGCATATGCCACCATGTGCATCTGGCTTATGTGGGACATGGAGAATTGAACCACGGTCCTTAGGCTTCGTAGGCATATGCCTTAACCACTAAGCCATCTCTCCAGCCCCCAGAAATGGATCTTTTTAAAAGGTGTTTTGGGTTTGTTCTTCCTCCTGCTTCAAGAGTCTATGACCCCATGCTCTGCACTTGGATACTAAGCATCCCCCCCACACCTCAGTGATTGTATTAGCTCCTGAAAAGGACAGGAGGAGTTGTTTATTTTGCTCATGGTTTCACAGGTCTCAGTCCATCACAGTGAGGAATAGCATGACGGAATAGAGCAGATCACATCCTGGTGCCAGGAAGCAGAAAGGGAAAATACAGAGCAAGATATAGGTCCAAGGATACGCCCCAGTGACCTGCTTCTTCCCACTAACCCCCACCTCCTAATTCATCAATCCCTAACAACAGTGTCATCAATTATGAATCCGTCAATTAGTTCAGGATTCAATCACTTCCCCAAAACCCATCACCTGACAACCTAGTCCCTAGTATGTGAGGCTGTGGAGAAACATTTCATGTTTAAACCCTAACAGTGATCTAGGTAGATGCTAACCCCAGGACCTATGACCTTTCTCTGAGGTTGTCAAAGCAGTGCCTGTAGCTTCCCTCCTTCTCCTGGTCTTGTGACATCTTCCTGCTGCAGACTTATAGTTCAAGGTCTCATCTGAGATGGGAAATTTCCATCTCCAACTTCCTGGTCCTTGCTAAGGATGTCCTTTGCTATTTAATTTGCATCCCCATGTTGAGACTGGCTTTTGTATAACGTTGTGTTGATGCAACACACCTTCCTTTTAAGATGTGAAACTCTTGCACTATCAGGACAGTTATTACAGCCAGATTTAGTCTGGGGCCATGGGTTATTCTATCTATGGCGAGGGCCCAAGCTTCTGGCATTGTGATGTTAGCTTCCATGAGGAAGAGACACAGAGAGTAGACTGTGGTACCCCTGGTGCAGGGTAGAAAACACCCTCACAAGCAGCAATCTTCCCCATAAGGGTGCTACAGCCCCCTTCCTTCCACCTCTGGGGTTCCTGTAAGCCATGAACTCAGAAGGCAAGACAGCTTATAAGGAGACTAAGAGTAAAATGCCCCATAGTGTGAATGACAGTTGTTTTCCCCAAGGGGAAAGGGGCAGTGCCCAGAGCAGCCACAGGGCTGAGGCTGACATCAGAGGCAGGAGAACAGGGTTGATCAAAGCACTAGGCTTGGTTAGATTACGTGATCCCTCTAAGGTGATCCTGGGCTACATAGATGTGATGCAGAGACTCATAAAATCACAAAGGTTACTCAAGTCTCTCCACTTCACTCTTCCCTAGTGATAGAACTCCTTTCTCCTTTAGTTTATTGTTAAGTTGGGCATGTGGCTGCCCAACATAAGATCTGTGTTTCCTTGTCTTCTCAGCACGAAAGGAGAGGTGCAAAAGTGTCTTAAAGAGAAAGGAGGCTCCTTGTGTTCTCCTAATCCCTAGTTTACTCTCCCCCCCCCCACTTTCCTTCTTGTCTGTCAGGAGGTGCTCAGTGTTTCCCCACCACGTACTCCCACTGCCACGATCTGCCCAAGTGCACGGAGCCAGTCACTATGGCCTGAGTTCTCTGACACCATGAGCCAAAAATAACTTTTTCCTTTTGTAAGTAGTTTCTGTTGGGTATTTGACCACAGAAACAACAAGAAACACAGGGTTACTCCAGGTAGCGCTTACTAGGTAGGTCACTCCTGGGACCCCGGTTGCCATGTCAACTTAACGACAGAAAGATTTACCTTGTTGTAGGCTGCAGAGGTGTCCGTCCATCAGGGCAAGAAAGGCATGGCAAAGCAGAGCAGTTCACATGGTGGCCAGGAAGCAGAGAAAAGGGATACAAAAGGGACCTGAGACAAGAGACCCCCCCCCACCACCGAGACTTTCCTTTCCCCAGAGATCTTCCAGCTAGGTCTCACCTCCTAAAATGCCCCAAACCCCCCAACGCACACGGTCAGCTGGAGGTCAAGGTCCCAAAACATGAGTCTTCTGGTGGAGCGGGGAACACTTCGTATCCCAGCCTTCATAAACCCCAAAGCAGAAGGGTCTGCTTACAATACCACTGTGTCATACCCACTCTGGTCTACCAGCCCTGGGCCTTTGTCCAGGGCAGTAAGTTCCTGTTGGTTTAGTTCTCTGCTCCTTTGGAGTTCTCTCCCTTAATACTCAGTTACAGGGAAGTCTGTTTCTTTCTTCAGCTTTCCTACAGTTCTTGTGATGATCTGGGGTGTTGGTCTGTCATGAGGACCTTTCTTAAGATTTACTCTGTCTCTGTTGTTTTTGCACGGGGAGACCTGGCTTTTGGCAGGCAACAGCACCAAACCACAATTTATTGACATTGTTTTGTTTCTATGGTTTTTATTTTTAGGTTACCATTTACTTAAATCAAATGATACTGCTTTTCCATTTACAATAGTGGCATGAGGTCACTTTCCTTTTTAAATAATATGCTTAGGCAGAAACAATTGAGCCAACTTAAAAGATACTGAGTGACTAAGGGTACGAGTTTAGCAGACGTGAGGAGGCGGCTGGAGGATGATGAAGTTTGGGAAACAAGGCTGTAGGTGCTATAGCAGGTGAGGTCATGAGCCTTAGGGGTATAAGCCTGCTCTTATCTGACTAAATGTATATATTATTCCCACCAAGCTGCCCTGAAAGCACTACACTTAATGTTCATATTCACATATTAACGCTACTCTCACTTCTGGTTAGAGAAGCTTCTCTTTTCAGATGGTGATGACCACTGGGATGACCCAAAAGGCAACATAGTGCTGAGAAGAAGGGATGGAGGAGTGCCCAGCACTGAAACACCTCTGTCACACCCTCCAAGGCTCAGGGACCATTGCGGAAGAGGGGGCGGATAGAATGGAAGAGCCAAAGGAAGGGTATGACCTCTTACAATGCAACTGCCCAGACAGAAACTGGCCTCGATATCCATGATCTTGTTGTGCCTAGCAATACCTCTTCAAGACCCTCAAAATAGAAGAAAAAGATGATGACATCAAATTAAAAGAAAGACTAATGGAGAGAGGGAGGGGATATGATGGAGACTTGAGTTCTAAAGTGGAATGGGGGGAGGGAAGGGAAATATCAGGTGGTTTTTTTTTTTTTTTGTATATAAGTATAAAAGTCAATTAAAAAAATAATTTAAAAAAAAAGAAAGAATTACCTGAATAGCCGGGTGTGGTGGCGCACACCTTTAATCCTAGCACTGGGGAGGCAGAGATAAGAGGATCACTGTGAGTTCAAGGCTTAAGGCCACCCTAAGACTACAAGTGAATTCCAGGTCAGCCTGAGCTAGAGTGAGACCCTATCTTGGAAACCAAAAAAAAAAATCTGAATACTTCTTCAATATTCATGGCACTTGTTTTCGATGATTCAGAGTATTTTTGTAATGGGGCTTCCCAATTCCTCGAAGCTGTAATTTAATAAAGACTCCCACAGATCATGCATAACAGGGGATATGCCCTCTGAAGTTAGACTCCCTGGCTCTTCCAATCACTAGTTGCTTGACATTGGGCAAATTGAGTTCAACATCTCACCCGAAATGTGGAGCTGATGATGGTAGGTAACCAAATGTACATGAACTACTGAACTTTTCTTAACATACACTAAATGTGCATGATGCCATGGCTGCTATGATTTCTGTTAGGTGTGACTCAAATGCACCAGTAAGCAACGTTATGAGTGTGTGGCACTTGGAGTGGCATGACTGTCCTGACCATCAACGCGTTTCACATCTCAGAGGAATGGTGTGTCACATCCAGCACAAAGACATACACGGAAGCCACTCAGTGCAGAGGTGCACACAAAAATGGCCAAGGATGGGCTTCACAAGGGCCAATGAGTTGAGGTTGGAAACTTTCTCCCATCAGGTGACATTGAATTGTAGTTCCAGGATGGAGGATATCACATGACCCTGGGAGGGAAGAAAGCTACGCATTTTTATCACAATCAGGGGTGAATGTTAAAACTTTCATTGAAGAGAAACAAAATAAATAACAACCCTTGCTGGTTTGTTTCAATCCCATTTGATACCTGATGAGGTGCTAGCAGGTTGGGACACAGATACAATGTGGTGGCACACACCTTTAATCCCAGCATTTGGTAGGATCACTGTGAGTTTGATCCTGAAACTACAGAGTGAGTTCCAGGTCAGCCTGGACTAGCGTGAGCTCTACCTCAAAGAAACAAACAAACTTAAAAAAAATGTTTTTTTTTTTTTTTTTCCATCACTGAGCCTGGGAGACCAGACACAGGATCACCTTGGCCTGTACCATGGAAGGCCATATGGCTGTGTAGAAAGTTACCTGAACTGGGAGTTACTACATACAGATTCTAGTTCTTTCCTTCCCTGGGTGACTCTGGAACTCTACTCACTTCAACCTGCTTCCCCATCCTGGGTCAAACCCACGGGGCGGCCTCACTGTATATATGAAGTATTTGCTGAAGTTAACCAGTACACTATGGGAAACAAATCCACTCACGAAAGCACACTGTTTTTGCAGTCCTTTTTGCCTTTTGCCTCAAAACATCTTAGTCAAGACACTGTTTTCCAAAAGTACTTAAGTCACAAACAATCTTTTAAAGGGTACAATATAAATGTAAAATACATAAACTCAGGCTGGAGAGATGGCTTAGTGGTTAAGGTGCTTGCCTATAAAGCCCAAGAATGCTTGTTCGAATCTCCAGGTCCCATGTATAGCCGGATACAAAAAGTGACACGAGCATGCAATGTTGCACATGCGCACAAGGGAGTGCACACATCTGGAGTTTGTTCACAGCAGCTGAAAGGCCCTGGGCGCCCATTCTCTCTCTCTCTCTCTCCTTCCCTCCATTTTTCTCTCTCTTTGTTTCTCTTTCTCAAAAATAAAAAAGTCTTTGCGGGGGGGGGGAGCCAATGCCACTTTTAGGATTTTATTTCAGTTAAATATGCAAAAATATGTGCAAGGCTGTTTGCTGTAGCATGATTTGCTGTTGGGGATCACATGGACTACTTTATGCCATGCAACTATAATGGACACGAGCACAGGAAATGTCCTGCAGTCGCTGCAAAGAAGTCCGATCCTTTCACTTGTGACGATTTGGGAAGTTAACCAAAACAGTAAAGAAAGAAAAAACATGGATATCATACTAGGATTTCTTCGATGTAAACAAACTCAATACTCACAGATATATTTGTACTTCATTTGCATAGGATCTCAGGATCAATGTATATGAACCTGACACCATGTTTACTTTCAGTGATGAGGAATGGAACTGGAGTTGGGAGGAGTGCTGGATTGAAAGACCTTAAATTTTTACTCTATGTCCCTTTGTTGTTGAATGATTTTTTCCTCATGAATATGCATTGCTGTTATAAAAGGAAAACGCTTAATAATAAAAAAAAAGCTGGCTGGAGAGATGGCTTAGTGGTTAAGGCGCCTGCCTGCTAAGCCTAAGAACCCGGTTCTAATCTCCAGGTCCCACGTTTAGCCAGATGCAAAGTGACACAAGGGTGCAATGCCGCACTTGACCACAAGGGGCGCACGCATCTGGATTTTGTTCACAGCAGCTGAGAGACTGCTGGCGCGCCCATCTCTATCTGTCTCCCTCTCCCTCTCTGTCTGTCTGTCTCTCCAAAAATAAATAAAATAATAATAAAAAAATTTTAAAAAGCTTACGAGGTGGAAGAACGGGATATGGGTGAGACTTAACCCATAAGCAGTTCCATTTCCAATATGGTGTAATGATCTTCTTACAAACTTGCCATCTTACAGATAGCAACAATAAATTCTGGGTAAAATTACAAGAAAAACAGCAACTTGAAGACTCTGTTAAGTAAAAAAAAAAAATAGACAATTTGGAAGGCTGTGGAAATTTGGAATAAAGGATTGCCATGCATCAAATTTTCTATTTTAATGGTTTTAGAAAGAGAACAAGCTGCTGTACGGTGACAAATCCTCCATCTACCTAGACTGGCAATTAGGAGGTGGCTATAAGCATTGGAAAGTGTAAAACATCTTAGGAAGAAGAGAGCCAGAGAGAACTACTTCAAGTTCTGTGGGCTAACTCTGCCCAGCCTGGCAGACCCCTGCATCGCACATGTGCAGGACAGATTCAGAATAACTCAGTGAAGCTAGAGTAACTGAACTGAAATTTGAGGTGCTGCCCACTTCAGGCAACTCCGAGTCTGAAGTTTAACTCTAAATGAGTTAATTGACTCTGGAACATGGACATCTGTATGTTTTGGAGGAATAAAGCACAATCTAGATTGTCCATATGAGAACATTCACAGTGTGTGTGGTGCAACTGAAAACAACTTGATACTCAAAGAATTAGGCAAATGCATTAGTTCTCAAGCGAAAAAGCAACAGTAGAGGTCAATTCTAAGACAAATGCCTTCCTTACTATTTTGTTCACAAAAGAACTTAGAAGCCACTTTTAGAATAATATGCAATAAGGTAAAAAAACCAACACCTTTCTTTCTTTCCTTCCTTCCTTCTTTCTTTCTTTCTTTCTTTCTTTCTTTCTTTCTTTCTTTCTTTCTTTCTCCTTCCTTCCTTCCTTTCTTTTTTCTTTCTTTCTTCTTTCTCCTTTCTTTCTTTCTTCTTTCTTTCTTTCTTTCTTTCTTTCTTTTCAGAAAGAGAGAAAAAGGCAGAGAGAGAGATAGAATGGGTGCACCAGGGCCTCTAGACACTGCAAACAAACTCCAGATGCATGTGCCATCTTGTGCATCTTATGTGGGTACTGGAATTGAACCTGGGTCCTTAGGCTTCACAGGGCAAGTCCCTTAACTGCTAAGCCATCTCTCATCCCCAACACAACACTTTCTTTTTTTTAAATTTATTTTTATTTTTAATTTTTTATTTATTTGAGAGAGGGAAAGAGGGAGAGAGAGAGAAAGAAAATGGGTGTGCCAGGGCTTCTGGCCACTGCAAATGCACTCCAGATGCATGCTCCACCTTATGCATCTGGCTTATGTGGGTCTTGGGGAATCGAACCGAGGTCCTTTGGCTTTGCAGGCAAGTGCCTTAACTGCTAAATCATCTCTCCAGCCCCCAAACAACACTTTCAATGTGACTAAAAATGTGGGGAATCTTAGTTGATAAATAAAATATATAAATAAGGATGATAAAAAATAATTTTAACAAACAATGATATGAGGGGCTGAGTAGATGGTTCAATGGGTACTCATAGTCATGCAATGTGGCATGAGTACCTGAGTTTGAATTCTCAAAACCCACTATAGCTAGCATCTGTCATTCCAGCACACCTACTGAGAGATGGGAAATAGAGACAGAAGAATCTTTTTTTAAAAAAATTTATTTTAGAGAGAGAGAGAGAGAGAGAGTGAGAGAGAGAGAGCAAGAGAGAATTGGCACACCAGGGCCTCAGCCACTGAAATAGAACTCCAGACGCTTCTGCCACCTAGTGGGCATGTACAACCTTTACACTTGCCTCATCTTTGTGCATCTGGCTTACATGGAATCTGGAGAGTCAAACATGGGTCCTTAGGCTTTGTAGGCAAGCACCTTAACTGATAAGCCATCTCTCCAGCCCCCCGCTTTTTTTTTTATATTTGCAAGGAGGGAGAAAGACAGGCAGAATGGGTGTGCCACAGCCTCTTGCCTCTGTAAATGAACTCCGGATGCCACTTTATTCGTCTTGCTTTATGTGGGTAGCAAGCAAATGCCTTTAAACTCTAAGCCATCTCCCTAGCCCAAGACAGCAAGGCTGGTGAATGCAGAGGTAAACAAGAAGCAACTCTGCCTCAAACAAGGTGGAAGCTAAGGACTGATTTCTGAAGTTGTCTTCTGCCCTCCTACTTGAGCCTCCTATTAGGATTAAATGTGTATGCCACCATGCCCCAAGACACTGTAGCATTTCTTGAGGAGTATAGTATATGTAATATATGACATGCTATATGACATGATAATTATTGTATGAAGAGGGCTGTGGGGGGGCAGTGTGAAGGACAAATGGAACTGTATGGTTGAAAAGTGTTTACATTTTGATGCAATAATGTGTAGTAATAACTCTGAAAAAAAAACAAGGGAATCTATTATAGTTTCTGGCATAGCATTTTTAAAAAACTTGCAATTAGCTCTAGTTAAAATGGTAATGAATGGAGTGGAGAGATTGCTTAGTGGTTAAGGTGCTTGCCTGTGAAGCCTAAGGACCCATGTTCGATTCTTCAGATGCCACGTAAGCCAGATGCACAAGGTGACACAAGCGCACAAGGTTGAACATGTGCACAAGGTGACACACGCATCTAGAGTTTGATTACAGTGGCAGAAGGCCTTGGCATGCCAATTCTCCCTCTCTCCCTTTCTCACCTAAAAAAGGTTAGTCTGTTGGGCTTGTCTCAAAAAGAAAAGGTAATAGATATATTAAAACTGGATTCTAAAATATGCTCAAATGGAAGAGGGGATGAAAGTGGGAACATAGGAACAAAAAACTAAAACCAAGAGAACAACAGCAAAAACAGAACAGTCAAATGGATGAGGTGGCAGTTTGAATGGATGTTCCCCAATAGATTCAGTTTTATTAACGCTTATTGGATTTCCAGCTGCCTGGCTAGCAGAGGTGTCATTGTGGGGGGAACTTAGGGTCCAGGCCTAAGGTGTGTTTGAGGGAAGCTCTGGGAATTCCAGCCTAAGCTCTGTCTGGGGTTCCTGGAGTGAGCTTGCTTATGGTGCTGCTGGTGGTTTTTCTCCCTGCATGGACCTGTGAAAGGGGCCAGCTTCTTCTGCCATTATGGAACTGCCCCTGGATCTGTAAGCTTCAATAAATCCCATTCCTCCATAACTGTGCCTTATTTGGAAGTTCATTCCAGCAACATGAAGCAGGTTATGACAGATGGAAAATAACAAAATGATAGCTCTAATTTCAACTACATCAATGAAATGTTACTGAACCAATCAATTAAATAGCAATTCCTATTATTATTATTATTATTATCTCCCCTGTAGACTGTATAAAAGTAGAGTTATCCTTTGACCATATCCATCTGTTAGAATAGTTAGCTCTTAAGTATCCAGGGTTGGCTTTGGGTTGCTTCCACCCGGCAGGCAGGCAGGTTGCTCCTTGCAAACACCTTCGTTTCTTCTTTCTGTCCCTACTGAATTCCCAGGCCGGAGCTCACCTTGTATGCTCAGAGCAGCTAGAATCAGCATAAGAAGAATGGCGATCATGGACTTTTTCCTGACCTGGGCTGAGGTTTGCTGCTTATCCTAGGTTAGTTTCTAAACAGATTTGTAAAGGCAATTAACATGCTTGTTCCATATATTTTTTTTAGCTCTGTCCAAAACACATTTGTTGTAAAAAGTCCCTCCTATCCCGGATCCTTGATTCAATTTGAAAAGTGTTTTGAGTCCAGCCTGAACCACCTGGACAGTGGATGGGGAAGGGTGAGGGTGTGTGTTGGGGCGGCAGGCGGAGGGCAGAACACCAGGACAGTGACACTTGAGTTTACTTCTCTACTCCAACAGATGACAACCTCTTGTTTTCTTTTCTTTTCTTTTCTTTTCTTTTCTTTTCTTTTCTTTTCTTTTCTTTTCTTTTCTTTTCTTTTCCTTTCTTTTCCTTTCTTTTTTTTTTTTTTTTCTCTTTTTTAGTATTTGAACCCTCCTTCTGGGAACCTATGTCCTCACGATGGGCAAGCGGTGGTATTCCTGAAAGTTTGTTTTAGGAGGAAAATCCAGCTAAGCCTGGTCAACTGGTCCTGCCAGCTTCATAAACCACAGAATCTGCATGCAGAGGAAAATTCTTGATAATTGAAGGGGTGTGGGTGGGGAATGGGCCTAGAAATAGTCTCTGGCTGCTTAAATTTAGGGATTCGGGGTGGAGAGGGAGTGATCTTTAACACATTATTTGATATTCAAACAGTTTGCAAAGATAGGGACTAGAGTGGATCAGTGAAAGGGCCATGGGCCACGGAGTTCAAGGGGACCCATCCTGCCGCTCGTAGCTGTGGAGCGTCACAGAACTCCTCCAGGCCTCAGTGTAACCGTCTGTAAAATGACCCTGGTACATGGTAAGTACTTAATGAGTCTAGTTTTCCTCCAGGCTCTTCCTTGTCTCTGAGCTCAGGTATGTTCCTGTTAGAAACAATTCCCAAGCCTGGTGGAATGAAATGACAGAATAGTTATGTGGTTTACAGCAGAGCTTTGAAGGATAGAAATTGGCTAGGCAGTTTAGAGTAACAGGACCCCCAAATGAACAGCTTTTTCTTTGACTAAAAGTAGGAAATGTCATTAAGCCCACAAGGAGAACCTAGATTTTTCCTTATTTCTTTCTTTCCTGGGAACTTATACCCTCCAAGAAAGATTTCTAGGGAACTAAACTTATACTCTTCCTAGAAAACCAATACTTCTGAAAATATTGGACCCTTCACAGAAACCCTGATACTTACCTAAGATTACTGGGAACATCATCCCTTTCCTAAGAATCTTACCCAGAGACCTGATAAACCTGATCTTTCTCACTTAAAGGAATTCCCCTTTCCATAAAAACCCTAACCAGAGCTGGGCATAGTGACACACTCCTTTATTTATTTATTTGAGAGAAAGAGAGAAAAAGAGGGAGAGAGAGAGAAAGAGATAGTAAGAAGAGAGAGAAAGAATTGGTGCACCAGGGCCTCTAGCCACTGAAAATGAACTCCAGACACATGCACCACCTTGTGCATCTGGCTTACGTGGGTCCTGGAGCATCAAACCTTGGTCCTCTGGCTTTGCAGGCAAGTGCCTTAATTGCCAAGCCATCTCTCCAGTCTGGCACACTCCTTTAATCCCAGCACTTGGGAGGCAGAGATGAGAGGATCACTGTGAATTTAAGGCCAGCCTGAGACTACATAGTGAATTCCATGTCAGCCTGGGCTCAAGTGAGATCCTACCTTGAAAAACAACCACCACCACCACCACCACCACCACAGCAAAACACCTTAACTAGAGACTCCCTCCTCTCCCATAGGAGTCCTTCCCTTCTGTTAAACTCTAATAAACTTCTAAATTCTTTGTCTCACCTTCCTGAGGTCATTGGAATTCATAAGACAAGAACCCATAAAGGCCACTAATCCAGTTGAAGCACTGTGTGACCATTGAGTGTCAGGCACCTCAGCACCTGAGTCACTGCCCACCTAAAAGCTGAGAAGGCTTCCTAGTTTTCAAGGACAACTCAAAAGGGCATTTGCCCACAAAGACTAAGGACCCATGTTTGACTCTCCAGATACCATGTAAGCCAGATGCACAAAGGTGAGGCAAGCGCAAGGTCACACATGCCCACTAGGTGGCGCAAGTGTCTGGAGTTCGATTTCAGTGGCTGAGTCCCTGGCTTCTCTCTCTTCCTCTCTTTCTCTAAAATAATAAAAAAAAAAATCTGAAAGCACTTTGGGTTCTCATCTTGTATAGTTTTTTCTCCTGTGTGTGGGTTGTATTTCAAGACTTGCTTCCAATGAATGGCGAGAGTGAAGGGGGCATCTCTTCTCTGGGCAGTTTATCAAAGATTTGGCCTTTAGTCTTACTACCACTTTCACCCTACTACCTTCCTGGCTTTGCAGAAATTAAGTTGCCATGTTGGAGAGAAGCCCTCGTGACCTGGAGCTGACTAAGGTCTCAGGGACAGGAAGCCTGCCAGAAGCTATGTGAGAGAGCTCAGAAGAGAGGCCTTCTCTTCTCTTCTCTTCTCTTCTCTTCTCTTCTCTTCTCTTCTCTTCTCTTCTCTTCTCTTCTCTTCTCTTCTCTCTCTCTCCTCTCCTCTCCTCTCCTCTCCTCTCCTCTCCTCTTCTCTTCTCTTCTCTTCTCTCTCTGAGAGGACAGTAGCCAGAGAAAGAGGGGACCTAAGCTATGTGCACGCTCTTTACCTACAAAGGCTATGAGAAAAGCTTTGTCTCAAGACAGTAAGTTATGGAGCATAGATGACTAATGCCTCAGGATTCTGCAGCTTTGGAGGGACACAGCGGGATAGCTTGCCTCTATTCTTCTGGTCAGCTGGGGTGGACAAGGTGGCTGGGAGTGACATCATGTGGAGGCATCACATTCCATCACTCTCTGACCTAGCTGGCAATGATGCTAAGACTCTAGAGAGAGAAGTTGGCTGGAACACATGTATGACCTCTGCATGAGGCCTGGGTTTCCTCCTAATCAGGAGGTTGGGTCCCCAAGGCAGGAAGGGAGAGAGAGAATACCACCTTTTCTAACCTAGCATCATCAACCACACAACATTACTTCCAGTACATTCTGTTTCTTAGAAGAAACACTGTAAGTCTGAGCAATATTCAGGAGAAGGGAAATGAAACTATATATATTAGGGAGAGCAAGTGAGAAAGAGTGTGTGTGTGAGAGAGAGACAGAGAGAGAGAGAGAATTGGTGCACCAGGGCCTCAGCCACTGCAATCAAACTCCAGATGCTTGCGCCACCTAGTGGGCATTGTGCAACCTTGCTCTTGTCTCACCCTTTTGTGTCTGGTTTATGTGGGATCTGGAGAACTGAGCATGGGTCCTTGGGCGTCACAGCTTAACCACTAAGCCAAGCCATCTCTCCAGCCCTACCTTACCTTCTTCTTCTTCTCCTTCCTCCTCCTCCTCCTCCTCCTCTTCTTCTTCTTCTTCTTCTTCTTTTTTGTTTTTTTGAGGTAGGGTTTCACTCTAGGCTGATGTGGAATTCACTATGTATTCTCAGGGTGGCCTTGAACTCACAGTGATTCTCCTACCTTTGCCTCCCAAGTGGTGAGATTAAAGGCATGCGCTACCATGCCCAGCCAACCTTACCTTTTAAAAGAGAATTGCCAAGGAATTTGAGGGACCATGTTGGATCAGAAATATTGCTGTGGCTATTTTTAGAAAGTCCAATGTGTCAATCTTGGGGAGAACCCATGCTTTCTGGTCTGTGTTCCCTCTGTCTTATTTGTCTTAACTCTAATTGGCCACTTTTGGGGATGTGGTTTTTGAATAAGAGAAGATTTCAGAAAAGTCTTTTTCCTAAAATGGAATCAGGTGGCAATAGGCCATGGGTTCCAATTGTCTTGGTAGGTAAGCCTTCATTTTTTTCATTTGAAGACCCAGCCTTGGTGGTGTGCACAAAACACCCGGATGACTCTTAATGCTGCCAAGGAGTATGCTCAGAAGCTCAACAACTTGGGTACTTGGGTAATGTGAGTTACTGACTCACTGCAGGGGACAGAGGGCGGGAGAGAGAGAGAAAGTGAAGAGAGAAGAAGGAGGAGGAAAAGGAGGGAACATAAATCCAGATATATTAGTGAGGTGAAAATATGGAAAACAATATAAATCAAAAAAGAGAAGAGAACAATGAGCTGATCTCGTTCAGATTAAGTAGAATTCAACATTGTTTTCTCTCTTTAAAAAATATTTATTTACTTGCAGGTGTGTGTGCAGCACACCAGTATCTCTTGTTGCTGCAAACAACTGCCAGTATGGCTTTATGTGGGTGGCTAGGGAATTGAACCTCTGCCAGAGGCTTCTCAGGCAAGTGCTTTTAACTGCTGAACCATCTCCCCAGCCCTTAATACTGCTTTCTAAAGACAGCTTTATCGACATACAATTCATATAGTATACAATTCACCCATTTAAGATGTACAACTAATGGTTTAATTTGTTCACAGAATAGTACAACTATCATCATAATTAATTTTGAAACTTCATCACCCTAAAAAGAAATCTTGCACCCCTTAGCTTGGGTACTGGCAGTAATGACAATTCATATCCTGCATGCTTCCAGCTCTGGCAACCTTGACTGTATCTTTGGTCTCCACAGCCAACGAAGTGGAGATGCAGGTGGCGGCTGATGCCTTTAAGCCACCTGGTAGTGTTGAGACACATTACATCCTTTGGACAAGAGGAAAAACCTGACCCATTTCCTGTTTCAATAATCTCTAGGGAAAGTTGAAGGAGGTACTAGAATTTGGGGATAACTGCTTTCTCTCCCAAAGGATGTATCAGGATTTACATTGATTGTCAACTTGGCTGGACCTAGAATCACCTAGAATCAGGGATTATCTTTTTTTCTTTATTTTTTAAAATTTATTTATTTATTGGAGAGTGAGAGAGAGAAAGAGGCAGAGAAAGAGAGGGAAGGGGGAGATAATGGGCATGCCAGGGTCTCCAGCCATTGCAAACAAACTCCAGATGCATGTGTCACCTTATGCATCTGGCTTATGTGGGTCCTGGGGAATTGAACTGGGTCCTTTGGCTTTGTAGGCAAGTGCCTTAACCCCTTAAGCCATCTCTCTAGCTCCAAGATTATCTTTTTAAAAAAATGTATTTAGGGCCGGGCGTGGTGGCACATGCCTTTAATCCCAGCACTCAGGAGGCAGAGGTAGGAGGATCGCCGTGAGTTCGAGGCCACCCTGAGACTACATAGTGAATTCCAGGTCAGCCTGGACCAGAGTGAGACCCTACCTCAAAAAAAAATGTATTTAGGGCCTCTCTTTCTCTTTCAAATAAAAATAAATAAATAAATAAATAAATAAATAAATAAATAAATAAAATTAGAGCTGGAGAGATGGCTTAGCAGTTAAGGTGTTTGCCTGCAAAGCCTAAGGACCCATGTTTTACTCTCCAGATCCCACGTAAGCCAGATGCACAAAGGTGATGCAAACACAAGTTTGTACATGCCCAATAGGTGGTGCAAGCGTCTGGAGTTCGATTTCAGTGGCCGAGGCCCTGGTATGCCAATTCTCTCTCTCCCTCTGTCTCTCTCTCTCTCTCTCTCTTGCTCTCTCTTTGCCCCCTCTCATAAAAAAAAATATATTTTTTAATTTTAGAGAGAGAGAGAAAGAGAGAAACAACAGGCATGCCAGGGCCTCTAGCCACTGCAAACAAACTCCAAATTCATGTGCTACCATGTGCATCTGGCCTTATATGGGTACTGGGGAATTGAACCTAGGTCCTTAGGCTTTTCAGGCAAGTGCCTTAACCATTGATCCATCTCTCCAGCCCTCAGGATTATCTTGAGTAGGTTAACTGAGATGGGAAAACCCCAACCTAACTTCAGGCAGTGCCATTATTTCACAGACGAGTCTTGAGCTGACTAAAAAGGAGAGAGCTGGCTGAGCAGCGGCATTCATCACTCTGTCTCTCCACTGTGGACTGAATTTGACCAGCAACCTTAAGCTCCTGCTGCTGTGCCTTCCCTACCATGATGGACTGTGACCTAGAACCATAAGCAAATTTAACCATCTTCCCTTGAACTGATTTTTGTCAGGTATTTTGTCCCAGCAGCAAAAACAACAACAAAAAATTATCAGAATAGGTCTTGCCCAAATCTGGAAAGGAAATCAGGCTAGCGGGGTTCCTTCTCTCTATTCACTTTGTACATGGCTTCCTCTGAGCTCATTTGAGAAGTGGCCCAGGAAATCAGAGTAGAAAATGAGGTGAGCCCAGGTCTGGATTGTCACAGTGGTTTCTGGCTTATGTAGAGCCACAGGAGCCAAGAAACCTTGGGCAGAACTGTGTATCTCTTAGAAGACCTAAATTTTTTTTTCTTAAAATATTTATTTTCATTTATTTATTAGAGACAGAGAAAGAGGGGAGAGAGAGAGAGAGAGAGAGAGAGAGAGAATGGGCATGCCAGGGCTTCCAGCCACTACAAAGGAACTCTAGACAGGCACTACCACATGTGTCTGGCTTAAGTGGGACCTGGAGAATTGAACCTGGATCCTTAGGCTTTGCAGGCATATGCCTTAACTGCTAAGCCATCTATCCAGCCCCAAACTTTTTTAAAAAAATTAATATCTTATGTACCCCAGGTTTGCCTGAAATTTTTTTTTTTTTTTTTTTTTTTTTTTTTGGTTTTTCGAGGTAGGGTTTCACTCTAGTCCAGGCTGACCTGGAATTAACTATGTAGTCTCAGGGTGGCCTCGAACTCTCGGCGATCCTCCTACCTCTGCCTCCCGAGTGCTGGGATTAAAGGCGTGTGCCACCACGCCCGGCTTTTGCCTGAAATTTGATGTGTAGCCAAGGAGAACTTTGAACTTCTGACCCTCCTGCTATTTTTTTTGTTTGTATTTTCAGGGTCCCACTCTAGCCCAGGCTGACCTGGAATTCACTATGTAGTCTCAGGGTGGCCTCAAACTCATGGATTGCCATGAGTGTTGGGATTAAAGGCATGCACTACCATGCCTAGCCCTACCTGCTGTCTTCAGAGCGCAGGGATTATAGGTGTGTGCTACCATGCCTGGTTTTTTCAGTAATGAGGATCAAACCTAGGGCTTTGTGTATGCTAGGCAACATTCAACCAAGTAGGCTGTATCCCCAACCCTTGGAGCAACTCTTGCACCCTACTTCCATCCTGACATGTGGGCCATCTTTACACTCGGTTCACAAATAAGGTCTGAAGAAGTGGTGGGACTTGCATAAGGCCTCACAGCTAGACAGATCAGAAACTGGTGTTCCTAGTTCCAAAGCGACAGATGGACCTTCCCATCTTGCCCGCCTTCTCTTTCTTCTCTTTTGGAAGCCTCAGCTTGGGATGATAGGCCCCAGAGCCTTTACTTGGCTCTGCATGGCCTGCAGGCTGGAACCCAGGTTGGAGAGGCAAGAGTCTGTGTTCTAGATTCTCCTAAATGGGCAGCGGATCAGTAAGACTGGACTTACTACCAACGTCTTGGGGCAGAGCAGTGTGGGAACCTTTGACTACCAACTGTTTTTCCTTGAGCTGCGGCCGTGAGGCGAGAAGGTGCCTCCCAAGGGAAGGTCCCCTGTTGCACAGCTGAGTGTGAAGCCGTGGGGCTCACCAGCAAGGAGTGGGGGCTGGGATTTGCATGGCTTACTTTTCATGTTGCTGTGACCAAAGACAAGAGGCCGCTTCAGGGAGGAAAGGTTTCTGTGGACTCTGGTTCATGGCAGGGGAGGCCTGGTACTGATGACTTGGTGGTGGGAGGTGCTCACATCTGTGGAGACCGGAATTTGCTCACAACTGGGTGGTTCAGAAAGGAAGGAGAGAGAGAGAGTGGAGGGTGGAGAGAGAGAGAGAGAGAGAGAGAGAGAGAGAGAGAAATATCAGTGTTCTACTGGCTCCCTTTTCTCATTTTTTATGGTACTGCCCACATACAGGGTGGGTGTTCTAGCCTCAGTTAATCCTCTTTGGAAAAGTCCTCACAGATCCACTTTATATATGAGACATATATATATAAGACACACACATATGACATAATCCAATCAAGTTGACAATGACATCTGATCCCAGGGATGAATACACAATGGCTGGTTCCCTGAGTGTCCCTGAGAGTCAGTCAGGCGAACCTAGGAGGATGGCATCCCAGAGTCCTCTGCTACTCACCATGAACACCATTCCCTTTGGCAAGCATCCCTCATGGCTGATTTTGGAAACTATTTTTTTTCCTGTCAGTGTGATACAATTCCTGAAGAGAGAAACTGAAGGAAGCAAGGATTTATTTTGGCTTATATCTATTTTAAAGTATTTTATCTATTTATTTATTTGAGAGAAAGAGGCAGATAGAGAGAATGGGTGCTCCAGGGTCTCTAGCCACTACAAATGAACTCCAGACTCATGGGCCACCTTGTGCATGTGGCTTTATGAGGGTACTGGGGAATTGAACCTGGGTCCTTTGGCTTTGCTGGCAAGTGCCTCAATTGCTACGCCATCTCTCCAGCCCTCCCCCCCTTTTTTGGAGAGAGAGAGAGAGAGAGAGAGAGAGAGAGGAGGGAGAGAGAGGAAGACAGATAGAGATGGGCTCTCAGCTGCTGCGAATGAAATCCAGATGCATGCGCCCCCTTGTGGTCAAGTGCAGCATTGCGCCCTTGCATCACTTTGCATCTGGCTAAACCTGGGACCTGGAGATTGGAACCAGCATTCTTAGGCTTAGGAGGCAGGTGCCTTAACTGTTAAGCCATCTCTCCAGCCCAGCACCCCCCTTTTTTAGGGGATACAGTCCAGAGAGGTTGACTGGGAGTGAGGCTGGTCAATTACCCTCAAGTCCTGACCTACTCCCTTCATCTAGGCCCCACCTCCTGAAGATATGAGAAGTTCTCAAGAAAAGGGCTACCAGGTGGCAGTGTGGGCAAGTGTTAAAATACGTGAGCCTGTGAGGGACATTTCACATTTAAGTCATAACATTCTCTCCCTAGCTTCCACAGACTCATGCAAAACAGGGAGCAAGGGGAGGGCAGGGGAGAAGGACTCACAGATGGGGGTGGAACTGACTAGCCCCCACTCCTGTGTAGGAGATGAGCTTTAATCTTTCCAGGAATGGGAAACTCCTTTCTAGGGAGGGGGTTATTTATTGTGTATTTTTTTAACCTGTCCAATTTTCTTTGTTTCCTATTTATTTTGAATTAATTCTCCTCAATGGCCTCCCATTAATTTGAAATGATGTGCCTTAGTTCTATGGTTTAAATAAGAAAAATCAGAAGCTGATTGGTAACCCTTTCTGTTTGATTTCTTGTGGCAGACACACCACAGTCCCCCATACTCTTGGGCAGTCCCCTTCTCTTGATTGTGACTGGTTTGTGACATGCCTCCAAGACATGAAAAATAGAAATGATGATGGAATACACTCTGGGAGTATGAATATTAACATGGTGCTTCCATCTTTAAAAAATATTTTATTTATTTACTTGCAGGAGAGAGGAGAGAGAGACAGAGAGATAGAGATTAGAGAGAGCGAGATTGAGAATGGGTGTGTCAGGGCCTTTTGCCACTGCAAATGAACTGCAGACACATGCATCTGGCTTATGTGGATACTGGGGAATTAAACCTGGACTGTCAGGCTTTGCAAGCAAGTGCTTTAACTGCTGAGCCATCTCCAAAGCCCTGGTACAGACTGAAGTGAAGGACTTCCTGATGTTCTAAATAAATTTTTATTGTGTATATCTGGAGTTTACAACATGTTATATGAGATCTGCATAGATAGTAAAATGGTTACTAGAGAGAACCAAGTAATACATCTACCATCTCATATCGTTGCTTTCTTGTGTGTGTCGAAGTCTGGCAGAAGCAACAGGTCACGTGAGAACATCTGTGGAGATGACCACACAGGATTTCGCTCTAGCTCAGGCTGACCTATGTAGTTTCAGGGTGGCGTTGAACTCACGGCAGTCCTCCTACTTTGGCCTTCTCAGTGCTGGGATTAAAGGTGTGTACCACAATGCCCGGCTTCAATCTATTTTTAAAATATTTTCTCATTTATTTTTATTTATTTATTTTTGAGATAGGGTCTTACTCTGGCCCAGGCTGACCTGGAATTAACTATGTAGTCTCAGGGTGGCCTCGACCTCACAGCAATCCTCCTACCTCTGCCTCCCGAGTCCCAAGATTAAAGGTGTGCACCACCATGCCTGGCCATTTTTATTTATTTATTTTCTTTATTTGAGAGAGAGAAAGAGGCAGAGAGAGAGAGAGAGTGGGAGAGAGGAAGAGAATGGGTGTGCAAGGGCCTCCAGCCACTGCAAACAAACTCCAGATGCATGCACCCCCCTTGTGCATCTGGCGTACATGGGTCCTGGAGAGTTGAACTGGGATCCTTTGGCTTTGCAGGCAAATGCATTAACTGCTAAGCCATCTCTCCAGCCCTACTCACTTATTTATGAGAGCGTGGGGTGAAAGAATATATGGGCATGCCAGGGCCTTCGTCACTGTAAACAAACACCAGATGCATGTGCCACCTTGTGTAGCTGTCTTTCCATGGGTACTTTGGAATTGAACCCTGGCAGTCAGGCTTCACAAGCAAGTATCTTTAACTGCTAAGCCAGGCAAACTTTTCAGTCTAACTAGTGGAAACAGGAACGCTTTAATCTCCCACAACCCTATCCACATTTGGGTACTCTGCTAAATGCTCTCAGTGAAGTCGTGTGTCAATCCTTGGAGCTCTTTCTGTCATTCTCTACTTCCTGTTACTAGGCCTGCAACCTCTAGCTGTCAGGAGCCTTCCCGCTCACCCTGGTGACTCAGTGCACTGCAGCTTGGGAACTCTGTCAAGGCAAGGGTAATCAAAGGACTTCTCTCTTTGCAGCCTGATATCTTAAAACCATTGGTTAATACATTGTGTGTGTTTCTTTTTTATTGTTTCAGACAGGGGAATAAATTTGGCTCCTTGCCCTCCATCTTAGATAGAAATAAATACACCCATCAGCGTTTTTATATGAGAACCTTTGAGTATTTAATATATTCCCCTGCTGACAGATACTGTTGTCATCTATTTTTATTTCTATATATAAAATGTAGGGCTGGAGAGATGGCTTAGCAGTTAATGCACTTGCCTGCTAAGCCTGAGAACCCGGTTCCAATCTCCAGGTCCCACATTTAGCCAGATGCAAAGTGATGCAATGCCGCACTTTCCCACAAGGGGGGGGCGCACACATCTGGATTTCATTCACAGCAGCTGAGAGACTGCTGGCGTGCCCATTCTCTATCTCCCTCTCCCTTGCTCTCTGTCTCTCTCTGTGTCTCTCTCCAAAAATTAAAAAAAAAATTTAAAAATATAGACATCAGCACTCTTTTATACAAGGTACACTTTTTAATTTTTTTAAATTTTATTTATTTATTTATTGTTACGATAACGTCAAATTTAATCTGCCAAATATACAAGTTGAATTTGTGGAGCATGTTTTGCTTGGGTACTGTACAGTAACCAGAGGTTTGAAATGTTCAATGGGTTGGGTTAAAAACGAATGCTAGCCCTGGCCAGATGAGTGGGCATGGGGCAGAGCAGGTCAGAGAGGAGAGGTCTTAGGTGGACTGAACTGGCCTGGGACAAGCCATAACCCTAAGGGGCACAGGCTCCTAGGCAGCCCCTCTTAGTGAACACCCAGGCAACAGATTGGGCTGGTTGTTACAAGCTCTGCAGGAGCTGCCTGCTGGACACTTTTTTTTTTTTTTTTAAATATTTATTTATTTGAGAGAGAGAGAGAGAGAGGAGAGAATGGGTGTGCTAGGGCCTCTAGCCACTGCAAGTGAACTCCAGATGCATGTGCCACCTTGCACATTTGACATGGGTACTTGGTAATGGAACCTAGGTCCTTAGGCTTTGCAGGCAAGCACTTTAATCACTAAGCCATCTCTCCAGACCAGTCTATACTTTTTGAGGGAAAGAGAGTGAGAGAGAGAGAGAGACGAGAGAGAGAGAGAGAAGAAGGGGGAGGGAGAGAATGGGTAAGCCAGGGCCTCTCGCCACTGCAAACAAACTCCAGACACATGTGCCACCTTGTGTATATGGTTTTACATTGGTACTGGAGAATTGAACTCTGGTCCTTAAGATTGGCAGGCAAGTACCTTAACCAGTGAATCATCTCTCCAGCCCCACAATCTACACTTCTATCTGCAAAAGCTTGTGTCCATTCACGACATGCTACATTGTTCTGTTGTATCGTGTGAGATTCAGTTTCCCACCAAAAGGCAAGTGTTTTCAAGTGTGAGAAGCAAGCCATGGGCTTTTGTTTGTCTGTGTGATCCTCTGCCCACCCTTGATGGCCTGGTATTAGGTTTTGTATATAACGGATACTTCATAAAGTCCTGAAATTTCACCAGTAGCAATGTCAGGCTGCAGGTGGCCACTAGGTGGTGCTACATCCTAGGAAGTGGACAGAAAGGATGCTGCTCTCTGCTCCTGACCGTGGGAGAGGATCTGACCATGGAGAAGTGGAGAGAGAGAACTCAGCTTTGGCTGGTGCCTGTTGCTTCTCAGAAAGCCTGGCAGTCAGAAAAAATGGGTTGGCCCAATGGTGGAGGAGCCACAGAGTGGGCCTGCAGCACACAGCTCCAGGTGGAAACCAAACAGAACCAGACCACAGAAAAACAGCCTACTGAGCTTTGGTGGAGGGGGCCTGCCCTTCTTCTCTACTCATGACCATAGAATGCAATTGGCCAATTATGCCACAATGCAGGTCAGGCCCTAGCCAGACTGCATGGCAGGAGAAACCAGGAAGTGGCTTCTGCGAACATGGTGTGGCCTGGCGTGACAACAGCTATAGTTCCATGCTTTTGAGAAACCTGCTACGAGATGACATGTCCAGAGACAGGCTGTCATTGGTCACAGAAAGAGGACCACCCCATACAATGATTGGCCAGCCAAACCCCTTAAAACCCCCCTGCACTTCCTGGGATAAACGAGTTTGCGGCAGCTCGCCCTCTGTTGCTTCCACCCAACTCCCCGAGTCTGTGTCGTGATTCCGCGCTGCTCACCCCCAACTCAGCTGAGACCCTCCCGTCCCTCCTGGGCTGGCCCTAGGGGAGACCCCAACAGCCAACAACATGTGGATTCCAGGCCCACCGAGATGTGTGGCTCATCGCCTCCAAGGCCTCCATCTGCTACCAACTTTCAGGTGTTCAGGCAACAGCAGAGCAGTGTCTGACTCTAGAATCCACATTCTAGCTCCTGCCACTCAGCTCTCCCCCTTTTCCTCACAGCCCCCTCAATCTTATCTTGCCTAGCCAAGCCCTGGTGGTGAAACCAGTGTCAGTGTTATGTGCAGGACTGGGACAGCCCATGCACATAGGGCTCACATATGTATGGATGCACGGCAGGTTGTGCTGGTTAGAAACAGCTTCTTGGAAGAGGAGGTCCCACTGGACAGGTGGATTCTGGTTCTGAGGTCTTGAGTGCCAGGTGTTGATGCTAATTTAAATTAGCAGAGTGCCAGGCATGGTGGTGCACGCCTTTAATCCCAGTACTCAGGAGGCAGAGGTAGGAGGATTGCTGTAACTCTGAGACCAGCCTGGAACTACATAGTGAATTCCAGGTCAGCCTGGGCTAGAGTGAGACCCTACCTCGAAACCTCCTCCCCCACAAAATAAATAAAAATAAAACAAAGGATTCGAATACAATTCAATTTCCTATTAAAAATCAATTAGAGGAAAAAAAAAAAAGGGCTGTCAGGAGATCCAAGCACAGGCCATGGCTTGTCTGTGAGTAATGGATGCACCTCAGCCTCAGTTTCCCCTTCTACAGGATGACAATCATTGTTCACACCAGGAAGGTCGGTGTGTGTGTGTGTGTGTGTGTGTATGTAAGGGAATGCTGTTAACAATTGCCCTTGGGAAACAGGCCAAACCTGTGACAGCTGTCAGGTGCAAACCAGAAGATATGGCTGCCCACCCCAGCAATGGGTGGCCTTCTCAGAGCCATCTGACTTGGAGGTCCTCTGATTTCTGATTATGAGGGGAACAGGCAATAGATGTGGAGCCCCAGCACCGGGACTGTGCCCTGTTCTGGGGTGCATGGAGGGTTGGGCCAAATTTCCCCATCGGTCCATGGATCCAATCAACCAATCCAGCCATCAATCCATGAGTCAGAAAGATAGGTCAGTCTGCAGGGACTCTTGGGTCCCAGGTTCTGGAGAGCTGTACATTCTTGTCCTCAGGGAAGGGGGACTCCGTACACCTGGCCTAGGGGTCTCATGCTGTGGTTGGCTCTCCTTTGTCTTTGGGGCTCTTCTGGCCCAGCTGTTGAAGAACTTTTAACTCTATCCACACTCCTCATAGCCCCTGGCATGGCTTGCAGGGCCCTGGAGCAGTTCTAGGAAGCATTGGAGATGACAGCCCTCTGTTCTGTCTGGCCCCCGCCTTGCCCACTCGTCCTCATCTTGCCCAGCCTCCTTCGCATCCTAACAACCCCGTGACAAATTATCCCATTGCTAAGTTAAATTGGCTGCTGCATCAAATACCATGGATTATAGGGAGAAGAAAATACATAGCTCATTAACTCAACTCCCAGCCCCTCCCCCAGGCGTCGGTCTATCATCCTCCGCTTTCCACTTATCTGTGGAGAAGAGGCGTGGCCAGACTACCTATGCCTCTTCTTTCAGTAGAGTTCCGGAAGGAGGGCGGGAGGTCAGTGTGGGCCCTAGGCAGAAGGTCAGGACTCCAGAGCTCGGCAGCCTGCGCACTGCCTGAGCTCCACGGGCAGAGGGCGCCCTGGCTCAGCGGGCCCTCCCTGTCCGCAGGACTGCAGGGAGGATGGGGAGGAAGCTGGACCCCCATCCCAGGCCTTTCATCACAGGAGGGCCACATCTTCCCAGGAGCTGGAAGGAAGCGGGCAGACAACTGAGAAGCAGGGCCTCGCCCTTGTTCCCCAAAGCCTTGCCCAGCGGCATTTGCCGGGCATGCAAGGCTGGGGAGTTGCTCTGGGGCTGGGGCCATCTCGCCTTGCCCTGGGCTGGGGTTTCAGAGGAGGAGGCTGGGGAGGGGCGGGGACGGGGACCCAGTTCAAAGACTCCCAAGAAAGGAGAAGTTAGCTTCCTTCACCCACTTCAAGGACCCACCTGTGGGCGACGCTAGTAGGAGGCCTGAAGGGACCAGGCTTTCAGAGGTTCATGAAGAATTCATCGTGCTTTTGTGTAGGCCTGCCCGTGAACTCTGGCAGAGACAATGGCTGGGCTGGGGGCCCTTTGTCTCCTTCCACACAGAGCAGTGTCAAATGGTGGCCATGTGTGGGCGGGATTGGGAGAGGGGTACCAAATTCGGGGCTAATTAGCTGGAAATTAAATTTTCCATTTGCTAGGCCAGAAACAATTGAAGGTAGGGACCTACAGTGAGGGGGAGAGGACGGGGTGGGGGGAAGAACGGTGTGTACGGTGTGTGTTTCTCAGTGAGCTCTTCCTTATGGAGACAGGGGCGCCCCACCACTTACAGCACACAGGCAGACAACTGACCAGTCCAACAAGGGTGTTTGCAGAAGGCCCACCATTCTGTAACTGGTTTCCAGCATGCACGTGGTGCCTGGCATATGGTGCACCCATCTGTAATGCCTGATATGTCTGCTTCCGGGAGTCCTTCCCTCCAGTAGGTAGGGGAGAAAACACAAAGACATGGGGATAGATGAAGAGACCAAGGAGGGTAAAAGCGTGGCGGTGGAGGGCTGCTCTTTAGAAACATGTGCTCTTGGAGGAGGGCCTTGCTCTTTCACCACGTGGATATTTTTGGGAGAGGCACTTCCGGCAAGGGTCCTTGGAAGACTCGGGCTTGCTGTCTCAATAACCGGTGGACCAATGCGGCTGGAAGAACACTGAGCAGGGAGGAGAATGTAAAAAGAGTCGATAGAGGATGCATGGCCTTGGCATGGTTTTGAACAGGGTAATAGGGAGTGACATGACCAGACTGGTTGCTATGTGGAGGAAAGGCTATAAATGAGGATGTGGATAGATGGCAGGAGACCATGTAGAGGTTACTGCAATGGTCCAGGTGTGTGATGGTAGCCCAGGATTAGTGCCCCCACCCGTGTGTGTGTGTGTGTGTGTGTGTGTGTGTGTGTGTGTGGTGATAGCAGGCTGCTCCCTTGGCTTAAGCCCTTCTCAGAATTCCCTAGTGGAGGCCTCTCTGCCTGGCTATGCTAAAACCTTCCCTGGAATGGAAGGACTTCACAGGAGACACATCAGAGTGAGTCTGGGAGCCCAGACGCCTGGCTTTTCCTACCGTAACTGTCCCCAGCCACATGCTTTCATGTGCCTCAGTTTCCTCATCTATAAAGCTAAGGAGTCCCTCTGGGCAGATGAGGTAGACTCTGCAGGTGGCCATGGTTCTGACAGGAGGGAGGTGAGAACACAGGAGGCAAGAAGAGCTGAGGGTGCAGTGTGTCTGAGTTTGCAGGAAGGAGAGACTGGCCCTGGAGTTTCCAGAGGAGGGAACTTGAACTCGTTAACTGAGACTTGAAGGACAAGCATGACCACACAGGGCAGATAGGAGGGATTACAGAGAAGAGCTGGCTCACATGCTTGGAGGTGCAACACTGATAGTTAAATCACTGAACTTCATAGACATCCAGAGCCAGAAGTGACCTTGGATGACATCAAATCCAGTGGTTTCCAAATAATTTTTCAAGCCGGCTATATGGAATTTCATTAAAGAAGTCAGATAAGGGCCAGAAAGATGGCTCAACAGTTAAGACACCAGATTCAACTCCTCAGAACCCATGTAAACCAGATGCACATGGTGGCAATATGTCTAGAGTTCGTTTATGGTGGCTAGAAGCCCTGGTCCATCCATTCTCTCTCTTTCTAATAAGTAAATAAAAATATTAAAATATAAGTCAGATAATATTAGTAGCTGTTAACGTTACCCTCTTGTTCCTGGAACAAACACCAGAAGCATCTGATGGGAGGAAAGAGTTTATTTCAGGCTTATAGATTCCAGGGGAAGTTCCACCATGGTGGAAGAAGCTGGCTCACATCATCATACATCCATAGCATACCTCATGTTGACTCAGAGCACACCTTCTGGCCGGACTCCACCTCAAGGTGACTCCTGGTGAGCCACTTCCTCCAGCAAGGCTTCACCTCCCAAAATCTCCAAGGTGAGGACTAAGTAGGAAACTTAACCACAAACACCTGAGGCCAAGAGAACATTTGACATTCAAGGCACCAGAGTAGCAAACATTTATTGCGTGTTTACTGCATGCCGGGCACTTTTCATGTGTGGGTTTAATGAAGTTTCCCAATAATTATAAGAGGTTACTATTACTAGCATCTTCATCTTACAGGAAAATGAGGCTCAGAGGGGCTCAAAAACTTGCCCCTGGTCACACAGCAAAAACCTGAGGCAGCCTGTTTTCCTAGGCTGTGCCACTTATTGCCAGTTGTTCTGCAGTTACCGTCAGTCAGGGAGGGCTTCCTGGAGGGGAATGCACATTTCATGTCATCAACAGTCACTCCTTTAGCTTTGGGGTGGTTTTAGCCGGAAGCCTCAGCCCCCAGAGAGAGGGCTGCAGAAGAGACCTACCCTTGGCTTCCAACTCCCTCCAGACAGAAGAGCAGTATGTTCCAGATGGAGGGCTGCAGGCAGGAGGAGCAAGACCCCCGGGGACTCCACATAGGTGAGGATGGAGAGCATGTGGAGGAGCCTGGAGCAGAGAGAGTTATAGGGAGCTCTGGTGCTGGGGAGGGGGTACAGTGAGGACTGACAGGCAGGGAGCAGCATTTTGGTTTTCTTTGGAGGTGGGTGAACCTTTTTGTGTCCCTTACGGAGGGGATGAGCTCTTGTCAGTCTCCAGCCTCAGCTTCCAGGGACTGAGGCCCGCCTTCCCTGGAGGGCTGCTGGTTCTCACTGGCTCCTTTGGTCTCAGCTTTGGGCCTGTTTGTCATCTAGATGGTGTGCTCTGCCCCCAGCTGGGTATTCAACGGGTTCAAGGTGTTTAATAGAATAGTTACTGTAAGGGCATCAGGCATTGCACCTACAAAGATGAGCTTGCCCTCCAGCAACTGCGTGTGTGAGGCCACTGAAGAGCCAATCAAAAGCTGGTTTTGCCTGAGCAGGACTGGCACCCACACTGGGGCCTAACTGACTCTGATCACTGTGGCTGGTCCCGGAGGGTTTGGGGCAAAGGTGGACAGATCTGGCGAGTGACCCTGCCAGTGATGCCCAAAGGCACCAGAGTGACAGTGTTCTTGTTCATTACAGGCCCCTCCTAGTGTTTTTAAAAATATATTTTATTTATTATGGAGGGAGAGAGGGAGGGGGAGAGAGAGAGTGACAGAGGGAGGAAATGAATGTGGCTCCCAGCCACTGCAGATGAATTCCAAATGCCTGTGCCTCCTTGTGTATGTGGCTTACGTGGATGCTGGGGAATCGAACCTGGGTCCTTAGGCTTCACAGGCAAGCATCTTAACCTCTAAGCCATCTCTCCAGCCCCTCTCCTACTTTTGGGCTTGCCTATTTTCACCCCATTCTCAAAGCAAATGCACATTATCTCGACTACAGGGACTTTGTAGAGGTCCATTTATTGCATTAAGATTTGGTTCTGGCTTCTCCTTTTTTTGGAGACCTACCAATGTGATGCTGGTTCTTGGTCAAGCAGCCTCAGGCAGCTGGAAGGAGGGCAAGAGGATGTCTTGCAAGCTGTCAGCCTTGCTCATCCGCAGGTCGGTTCCGCAGCGCGGGCACCAGAGGGCGCCCGAGCGTCGGGGTTGGCGCCGCGGCTCCTGGTCCGCGGACGGGCGAGACGCGCAGGACCGCCAGGGGGCAGCAGAGCGCGAGCTGCGGGCGCGGGGCGCGGGCTGGGCGCGGCAGCTGCGTTCCGGGCTCCGAGCGCCGTTCTCTGTTAGGAGGGTAATTTAGAGCAATTACACCGATTATTATTGCTTTTCTAATTAGTGCTTTTCCTACAGAATTAGCCGAGTGTTTATTAGGAGCTGCTTGTTGCCAGCAGCTTAACTGCTTCGCTGCCAGTGGCGGGCGCGGGGAGGGGCCGCCGCGAGGGGCTGCTTGGTTATGTGGGTTCGCATAAAAGCACGGATTAAATATTCATTCTGCTTTGTTACATATAGCATTAAATTTTTATCAGCTGTATGTTTTCCTTGAAGTTTTTTTTTTTTCTTTTTTTTCCCCCTGCGTGTTAACAGGCAGGCGGGCTGCAGGAGATCTTGTGCCTTGGTGGCGGGCAGGACAGAGGGGCGAAGGAGTCCCTGGGAGTTGGGGGGTCAGAGGGCTCCTCTGACATTTGTGGTATCTTTAAGCTTTCCCCAAACTTTGTGTCCTGGACCTTTCAAGCCCTTAGTGGTGGCAAGAAAGGAATCGTTCTCTTCATCTGATGAGTCAGAAAGCTCATCATATCCCTGTCCTTCGAAGGCTACTCTGAAGTGGGTGTGACCAGTCCGAAAGGGTCTTTGCCAGCCCTGTCATCTTTGGTGGCTTCCAAGCTCTCAGGTCCCTGCACTCTGGGGACACTGTTACCATCCCCACTCAGGCCTCCACTCTCAGAAGAGATCCGCCCACCCCCATCGCAGTCCTAACTAAGCCTAATCCTACCAGGAGAGATCTATATCATACTCCTGGGCCCAGCCACCTTTGGTTTGGCAGCACCTTCTGGAACCCTTGACCCAGAGAAACAATGACTATGAGGCACGAGCAAGAGATTTTTTTTTTTTTTTTTTTTTTTTTTTTTTGGTTTTCTGAGGTAGGGTCTCACTCTAGCTCAGGCTGGCCTGGAATTCACTATGTAGTCTCAGGGTGGCCTCAAACTCTTGGCGATCCTCCTACCTCTGCCTCCCAAGTGCTGGGATTAAAGGCGTGTGCCACCACGCCCGGCCTTTTTTCTTTTCTTTTCTTTTCTTTTCTTTTCTTTTCTTTTCTTTTCTTTTCTTTTCTTTTCTTTTCTTTTTCTTTTTTTCTTCTTTTCTTTTTTTTTTTTCTCTTCTTTTCTTTTCTTTTCTTTTCTTTTCTTTCTTCCTCCCTCCCTTCCTTCCTTTCTTTTTTTCTTTTTCATGTCTGTTCAATGCACTGGCTTCATTGTCGGGGAGTTGCTACTCACTGGGGAATGGGCCTCATTTCTCAGTCCTGGGGACCCCAGTGAGAAGAGCTGGACCCACAGACCCACCATAGCAAACCCAGAAGGTGCAGTTCAGGCGTCACAACGGACTCACTGTTGAAAGGCTTCTTGGAAAAAGCACTCCCCCAGTGCAGGCAGGGTTTGTTTACAGCTCATTAACCACTTGATGGAAAGGTTGGTGGGGGCGGCAGGGAAGTATTGACAGAAAATCAATCAGAAATGAAGATTAACGATCTTCAAAACGTTCCTGTGGGTCAATAGGGAAATGCGATTTGAGTTCAAAAAAACTGGGTCTCCTAAGCAGAGATTTCACTATCCATTCGTCACTGGGGCATGGAGGCCTGTGTGGAAATGGTCTGCTGGGAGGTGTGGCCACACCTGGGCATTCATGGCTGGAGCTTAGTCTTCTGGCTGGGCCTCTTGGTCAGCATTCACTATGTATTCTCAGGGTGGCCTTGAACTCACGGCGATCCTCCTACCTCTGCCTCCTAAGTGCTGGGATTAAAGGCATGCGCCACCACACCCAGCTTCTCTTCAGTTTTAATTTTTAATTTTTTTTATTTATGAGAGAGAGAAGGTATAGGCACACAGGGCCTCCTGCCACTACAAACAAACTCTAGACGCATGTGCTGCCTTGTACATCTGGCTTTATTTGGGTACTGGGAATCAAACCCAGGCTGCCAGGGTTTGCAAGGAAATGCTTTTACCACTGAGCCATCTCTCCAGTTCCCATGTCCTGTTTCTTCATCTGGATCAGACCATGGCTTCTCAGGCCTTGAAGGGGGAGGCAGGCAGGTGTTTATAAATCCGCCTGCCTTAGCCAGAGGCCATGTGGTGGCCGGAGGATGCTTCACCCGAGGTCCTGCAGGTCAGTGACAGCGGGTGCAAGGGAGTGTGGGCTCTGCCGCTTCCCATTCTGCCCATAACACACCCTTCGTTGTCACCTCTCCTGGTCAGTGATGGCCTGTTTCAGAAGTTCAGGCAGGCAAGAGTGGTCTCTCACCTGAGCACAGAGGTTCAACATCTGCTCTCCCTGACCCAGAGTCACTGGGGCCCGGGGTGGTGTTCCCCATGTCCAGTCAAGGCTGCTCTGGTTGCCTTGGGAGGATTCTCTGAGTGTTTTGTAGGCTTGTTTGAGGTCTGCGTCTCTGGCAGGACCACATTTGCCCAGACCCCGGGGCTGGTTGGCTCTGCTGGCAGGGACTTCCAATGGCTGGGTGCTCCAGATCTGGCCTCCTGGGTGCTGTTGCGGCTGGTTTTCCTTTCGCTGGGGTGGGGTGGTGGTGGTGGGGCTTTTCCACTTCACACACTGCAAAGGACTTTGGAGTAAGAAGCCCACCAGGAAGACCTTATTGCTGAAGACTCCACATGCCTGGGCAGCAAGGTCACAATCAAGCTGGGGCTGAGCTGAAAACCTCCTCCCTGTAGACCAGTTGACTGAAAGCTGGAAAACCCTGCACTGTATGCAGGCCTATGGTCAACAGAAGTCATCAGCGGTAAAAACAGTGGACACTAAAGCCTCAAGTTTGGCCAACCAGCCAAATGACCGAACGGGTGCAACAGTGACATGTCTGGGCCTGGAGAGATGGTTTAGTGGTTAAACACTTGCCTGTGAAGCCTCAGGACCCTGGTGTGAGGCTCAGTTCCCCAGGACCCACGTCAGCCAGATGCACAAAGTGGCACATGCATCTGGAGTTTGTTTGGGTGGCTGGAGGCCCTGGCACACCTATTCTTTATCTATCTTCCTCTTTCTCTCTCTGTCTGCCTGTCGCTCTAAAATAAATAAATAAATAAATAAACAATAGTGGCATGTCTGCTCTGGGGGAAACCAACTGCTCTCTAATTGGACTGGAGGCCCACTCTTTGGAAGGGAATACATGCCTGGTACTGAAAACCTAATCAAAAGCTTATAGCAGGGGAGGTCATGAGCTGTAGGGGTATAAAGCCTACTCTTGTCTGGTTAAATGCATATATTATGTCACCAAACTGCTCTGTAAGCACCACACTTAATGTTCACATTCATATATTAATGCTACTCTCACTTTTGGTTAGAGAAGCTTCTCTTTTCAGATGGCGATGACCTCTGGGATGACCCAAAAGGCAACACAGTGCTGAGAAGAAGGGATGGAGGAGTGTCCAGCACTGAAACATCTCTGTCATACCCTCCAAAGCTCAGGGCTCATTGTGGAAGAGGTGGTGGAAAGAATGTAAGAGCCAAAGGAGGGTACGACTCCTTCTAATGCAATTGTCCAGATAGAAATTGGCCTTGATATCCATGACCTCACAGTGCCTAGCAATACCTTCACAAGACCCTCATAATAGGAGAAAAAGACGATGACATCAAAATAAAAGATAGTCTAATGGATAGAGGGAGGGGATATGATGGGAGTGGAGTTGGGAAGGGGAAAGTGGGGGAGGGGAGGGATTATCATGGTTTATTGTCTGTAAGGATAGAAGTTGTCAATAATAAAATTATACATTAAAACAAAAGAAGCCCGCTAGGGCCTGGCTACCTGTTTTGAACAGACAGGAAGAACATACCAGGGCAAGACTTGGTCTGTGTACTGAGGTCTTGGCCCATTTCAGGGATTTCCTTGGGGGTGGGGGCGAACCCTAGGGGAAGGGCCTGTACAGAATCTGGAGTCAGTGGGGCAGAGAAGCCAGCTAACAGAGGTGTGGCTGGGAGTCCTCTGCATCGGAGTGGCTCGTACCCTTCACCTTTGAGGGCCACTCTGGAGTGAGTGGTCCTTTGGGGAGGTCCCCCCACCCCACCCCGGCATAGCACTGACCTTTGGACCTGGAGCTGTGAGATAGAATGTCCCCACGGACCCAGAGGGCAGGAAGAAGTTGATCTGGTCCATCCTGGGAGGGCCACTTGCAGTGACGGGCACTGCTGACACGGGAACTGTTATCCTTTGCTTTGGAAACTGACCCTGTGTCCCAGGAGGTTGCTGATATCTCTGTTTCCTACCCAGTAGAGTTGTACACTGTCCCCCTGGTAACCACCAAGAATGTTTCCAGACGTCGTCAACTGTCCCCTAGAGAAGAGTCATTCTTAGGGCCCATGCTGTCCTCCAGTCTCTAACAAATGCATAAACAGACACTTAGAAATGTTAAGTGATGTGGGGACTATAATTTAAGGCTCTAGAGTTGAGTGGCCAAGTGCTCTGATTCTGGAGCCAGAGCCATTGTATCAAGACTCAGATTTCACCTTTTCGACTGACTAGCTTGACTGGGATCAGAGACAAGCATCTTTTGCCTGCCTCTGTTTGCCCATCTGTGGAATGGGGCTATTAATGATCCACTCCTTCTGTGTGGTTGTTGTGTTAGACGAGATGGTGCATGAGAAGTGTGCAGCAGACTGCCTGGCCTCTCACAAGGGCTCATTTAACAGAGGTGACAATCACACTCAAGGAACTTCTGGAATTTACTACTAAGAAGACCTAAGCAAGGTGCCAGATGATGGCATTCTGCAAGCACACTGCAACCACTCACTCTCCAGCCAACAACCCTAGAAATATAGGAAAGACATTTACAAAGTATTTACATATGCTCAGAAGTATCAGAGGGCAGACGGGCTGGGATTGACCAAGAAACCAGTGGAGTCCAGGGTTGAGTTGGTTGAATGAGGCTCAGATAAAGGTCTCAGGACCACCGGGTTGGGTGGCAAGCTGGGAGCATGCTAGCAGGAGAAGCAAGTGACCTTTGCTCACTTTCTTACCTTCCTGTTGGTGTTGTGTTCACAGGAGTGGATACCTGAGACAGTGACGGAGGTTTGGTACCAGACTTAGGGGGCCCCCAGGGCTTGGTAAGTCCTAGAAAGCACAGGCTTATTCATACTGATAGATTTGAGGGGCAGCTCTCTGCAGAGGCCATGGGATTGCACTGCAGCACAGCTACTGACACCCTTAACCTTCAAGCAGGCCAAAAAAACCAGATGAGAGACTTGTCAAGGGTTGGGCTGGAAAGATGGCTCAGTGGTTAAGGCGTTTGCTTGTGAAGCCTAAGGACCCAGGTTCGATTCCCACTCCCTAGGTAAGCCAGATGCATAAGGTGGTGCATGTGTCTGGAGTTCATATGTGGTGGCTAGAGGCCCTGGCATGCCTATTCGCTCTCTATCTGCTTCTCTCTCTCAAATAACTAAATAAATAAAATTAAAAAGAAAATAAAAAAGGAAAGAATTGTTTGAGAGGTGACTTCAGCATGAGCAGGAGCACCCACCTTAACAAGAGGAGGAACTGCCCTCCCAGGAGATGGAGGACACAGCAGCAGGGTGGAGTGAGCAGTAAGCACTGTATTTGGGATCTGGAGTGTTCCCCACAGGTCCTTAGTATGGTGCCAATGAGGAATGGTGGCACCTTTAAGAGGCGGGGCCTTGTGAGACATTTTGGGTTTTTAGAAGTGTGCCCTCAATTGGGATTGTGGAACCCCAGGTGGTCTTCCTCCCCCCTGGCTATAAAGTGACTGAGCCACATGCTCCCTACAGGGCCCAGAGCAGAGGGGCAACTGATGCTGGACTGAAGCCAATGAAACTTTGGGTCTGAAGCAAACTTTGCTTTTATTTTTTATTTTATTTTATTTTATTTTATTTTATTTTATTTTATTTTATTTTATTTTATTTTATTTTATTTTATTTTATTTTATTTTATTTTATTTTATTTTATTTTATTTTTGGCTTGGTTTTTGGTTTTTGGTTTTTACTTTAGGGTTTTACTCTAGCCCAGGCTGACCTGGAACTCACTATGTATTCTCAGGGTGGCCTCAAAATCATGCCATTCTCCTACTTCTGCCTCCCCAGTGCTGGGATTAAAGGTGTGTGCCACCACTCCTGACTAATCTTTGCTTTTAAAAAAGTTTTTATTTATTTCATTTTTTTTTTTTAATTTTAGAGAGGGAGAGAGAGAAAGAGAGAGACAAAGGAAAGACAGAACTGGCACGCCAGGGCCTCAGCCACTGCAGTAGTACTCCAGACACTTGTGCCACCCCTAGTGGGTAGGTATGACCTTGTGCTTGCCTCACTTTTTGTATGTCTGGCTTATGCGGCATCTGGAGAGTTGAACATGTGTCCTTAGGCTTTGCAGGCAAGAGCCTTAACCACTAAGCCATCTCTCCAACCCCTTTGCTTTTTATAAATTAGTTAGCTCAGGTATCTGTTATAGTAACAGAAAGCTAACATAATAAGCAAAATAAGCTAACATAATAAGCAAAATCCTGTAAAAGATATGGAGGCCTAGGATCCATATACTAAGAATCAACTAGAGATCACAGAAATTAACAATTTGGTAGTTGAATAAAAAAAAAAATCTCAAAAATATTAAAAAAAATCTGACTGGGTATGGTGGCACACACCTTTAGTCCTAGCACTCAGTAGGTGAATCATTGTGAGTTCGAGGTCACCCTAAGACTACATAGTAAATTCCAGGTCAGTCTGGGCTAGAGTAAGACCCTACCTCAAAAAAAAAAAAAAAAAAAAATCAGGGCTGGGCGTGGTGGAGCACGCCTTTAATCCCAGCACTCGGGAGGCAGAGGTAGGAGGATCAGCGTGAGTTCAAGGCCACCCTGAGACTGCATAGTTAATTCCAGGTCAGCCTGGGCCAGAGTGAGACCCTACCTCGCAAAACAAAAAAAAAAAAAAAAAAAAAAAAATCTCAAAAGTGATGGCGTGAGAGTGAAACCCTACCTTGCAAAACCAAAAAAAAAAAAAAAAAAAAAAAAGTGATGGAGTGAAATGCAAAATGAGTGTAGATGAAGAAAGACTTGCAGCTCAGGGATCAGAGCAAGGGTTTTTCCAGGCGTGCAGGGTGAATGGTAAGGACATAGGAAGTGGGAAAGAAGCCTGGTGGGCACAAAGATGCAAGAATACAGGAGAGGCAGCATTTAAGGAATTAATAGCAGAGAATTTTCTTAGAACCAAAGGAAAGACATCAGTTTTCAGAGTTAAAGGACCTGTACATGGCTAGGAAAATAAAAAAATTAAAATTAAAATCAAATCAAAGCAAAGACACATAGTGAGACCCTAGAACACAGGGGTACAAGAAAAGTCTTAAAATTTTTCAGAGAGAAAAACAGAGAGCTTGGGAGGTAGGCGGGGAGGGAATGAGTTACAAAGCACATTCATCTCCTAGGGCGGCTGCATCCCCTGGGGCTTATCAAACGACCGGCATGGCTTAAAACAACAGAAATTTAATGATTCTGTGTGTGGAGTCGAAGTATGGGTGTCGGGATTCCTCTGGAGGTTTCAAAGTGGGATCCATTGCAGAGCTTCTCCCACCACTGGTGGCTCGCTGGGTCTTTGATTTGCAGGTGCATGGCCCCTGTTTTTTTTTTTTTTTTTCTTCTCATGTGGCTTTCTTCTCTGTGTCCCTGTCTTCTATCCCTACAAGGACAGTGGTCTTTGGACGTAAGTTCTGTCCTAAAGGATCCTCAAAGCCTTCCTCATTGTACCTGCACATTCCCCTCTTTCTAAATGAGGTCACTCGCACAGGTATCATATGTCTGGACATATGTCTGGGGGGACTCCATTTAGCCCACTATACAGAGGAACAAGAGTTGGATTGATATTATACTTCTCATCAGCAAAATTGGATATGAGAAAATAATGGAACAATGTTTTCAAAGCTCTGAGGGGAAATGGCTTTGAACATAAATTATCATTCAAGTGTGAGGGTAAAATGAAGCCATATCTGACAAATACGGACTCAGAACATTTACCATCCTTCCAATTCCTATTTGGAAGAATTATTGTATTTGGCTTTTGTATTCCCTCTCTCCTCCCCTGCCAAAAAAAAAAAAAAAAAAAAAAAAGGAACCCTGAGTTGCCTGGCATTGACACATAAAAATATATTTGCTTGGTGTTTGTTTAGCAAGCTATCACAGTTTCTTAGACTACAAGTATTCCTAGGTATGTCCAAAACAGCAGCTTCCTCCTTCCACTCCAAATTCTCACTCTGAGCACACTCCCAGGGCTGCCAGCTGTCCTGCCAGCCAGGGCCTTCAGATTTTGAACTTTCTGGCATATACAACTGTGTCGTGATTTCTCATTTTTAAAAAATACTTTATTTTTGGGCTAGAGAAATGGCTTAGCAGTTAAGGCATTTGCCTCCAAAGCCAAAGGATCCTGGTTTGATTCTCCAGGACCCACGTAAGCCAGAGGCACAAAGGGTACATGCATCTGGAGTTCGTTTGCAATGGCTAGAGGCTCTGGCATGCCAATTCTCTGTCTGCCTCTCTTCTATCTCTCTCTGTCTCTCTGTGCTGGCAAATAAATAAATAGAAATTTAAAAAATAAAATAAATTTTAAAAATACTTTATTTTTATTTGTGGCGTGGGGGAGGGGTAGAGGCTGGGCACCAGGGCCACTAGCCACTGCAAAGGAACTCTGGATGCATATGCCTCCATGTGCATCTGGCTTAAATGAGTTCTGGGGGGGGATCAAACCTGAGTCCTTAGGCTTCGCAGGCAAATGCTTTTACCACTCAAAAAAACTCTTCAAAAAAGAGTTTTGAATTATTGAGTTTATTCAGGGAGCAATCATAATACTTGAGGTTTATTTAGGGGAAATTGATATCTAGAAAAGGCTGGGGCAACCCTCCCACATGTTCAAGACTGAACATTGAACCCCATTCAAATAACAGATCAGAGAGAATTAAAAAAAATTGTGACAGACTTAGAGATCAAAGATAAATCTTACACATAAATCAAAGTGAGAAGGTTACCCCAAAACATGACATAGATAGAAGGCAGGAAGAAAAATGGGTACCCAAGCCAAGATAAGTATTCTCCCCTTCCCAGCCAGGCTGGTCCTGGGGACAGACTCACATGGATGTTCAGACCAGGTCACAGGGTAAAAGGAAGACAAGAGTGGGAGAGTGATTTCTTGGTTTCGAAAGTTACCAATTGTCTCAAAACTCACCAAAGCGCTGTGAGGAAATGACAGTGGTGTGTATGTTCAGCACTAAGTGAGACATCTCTATCTCACCCCCAAGGCTCAGGGACCATTGCAGAAGACTGGTGGAATGAATGTAAGGGTCAAAGGAAGGAAGGGGAGGAGTGCTTTGCAATACTGTCTTCTAGACATCACAGTGGCTGACACTACCTCCACAAGACCTGCATAATCGAAGCAAAAAAAAAAAAAAAGGCATCCAGGGCTGGAGAGATGGCTTAGTGATTAAGGTGCTTGCCTGCAAAACCAAAGGACCCAGGTTCGATTCCCCAGGACCCACATAAACCAGCTGCACAAGGTGGCACATGTGTCTGGAGTTCATCTGCATTGGCTAGAGGCCCTGGAGTGCTCATTCTCTCTCAAATACATAAATAAAATATTTAAAAACAGTCATCTTTCTGTCTTCAAAAGTTACATCAAAAAAGAAGAGAGATTAGCTGGAAAGAAGGGATTTAGTGGAAGGGGGATTTGGAAGAGAAAAGAAAGGGTGTTGGGAGGGGATTATGATCATGGTAGATTGTTGACGTGTATGGAAGTTGTCAATAAACAGTTTAAAAAAGCCAGGTGTGATAGTGCATGCCTTTATTTCTAGCATTTAGGAGGCTGAGGTAGGAGGATTGCCATGAGTTTGAGGCCACCCTCAGACTAAAGAGTGAACTCTAGGTCAGTCTGGGCTAGAGAGAGAGAGAGAGACCCTTCCTTGAAAAAAAGAAAAAAAGTTACCAACTGACTTTCACATATGGAAATCAGAGTTTCACTCTCTTATGTGCCCTTCGCTCCCCCCAAACCCATACACTTTTCTTCTATCTTCCAACACAGAGACGCCATGGCTTCAGCTCAAGTCCCACTGGGTGCTGATTTGGTATGACCATACACAGTGTGTTCACAGCTACGCCATGCAGTGTGAGGTATGCTAACTTTCTTTTTCCTTCATTTCTTCAGTCTCCAGCTATATGTGGTGGCACATAGTAGCGAATCTGTTACTAAAAAATGTCCCACACAACTGGAAGGTTCTCCTTAGGATGTGCTAACTATGCTAACAGCGATTACCCCGGGTTTTCTCTTCACTCCCTTTCTAGGCTCCATTCCTGGGTCCCATGTATTTCTTTTTCTTGGTCATGTTGCTGAACTCTGCCCTTTAGCAGCTTCCTATGAGGAAAAAAAAAAAAAAACCCAAAAATGAAAACAAAAACAAAACAAAACAAAAAACCGAAAACAAAAACCAAAAAACCCTTTACTTGGGGTTTTGGTTGGATCTTGAATTTTGGATTGGAGAACACTTTCCCATAGACTTCTGAAGGCATTTCTCTGTTGTCTTAAAAAAATATATTTAGGGCTGGAGAGATGGCTTAGTGGTTAAACGCTTGCCTATGAAGCCTAAGGACCCGGGTGCGAGGCTTGATTCTCCAGGACCCATGTAAGCCAGATGCACAAGGGTGTGCATGCATCTGGAGTTCATTTGCTGTGGCTGGAGGCCCTGGCGCACCCATTCTCTCTCTCCCTTTCTCTCTCTACCTGCCTATTTCTGTATCTCTCTCTCTCTCAAATAAATAAATAAATAAATACTACAAGTTGAAGTTTTTTAAAAAATATATATTTATTTAGTAGTGAGAAGGAAAGGGAGAGAAGCAGAGGAAGAGAAAGAGAGAGAGAGAAATGTGCTGACATCTGGCCTTTTGTGGGTCCTAAGGAATTGAACCTGAGCTGTCAGGCATTGCAAGCAAGTGCCTTTAACAACTGAGCCATCTCTACAGCCTTTTTTTTTTTTTTTTTTTCTTGAGACAGTGCCTCATGTAGCCCAGGCTGGTCAATATACCTGACCTTGAACTTCTGGTTTTCCTACCTCCACTTCTGAAGTGCTAGGGTTATAATTATGTGCACCTGCTAGGTTTTATGTCATTTTTTGGCATTGCTATAGATATTCTGATTCAAAATCATCTGAATGTGACTTTTTATTTTTAATGTGATTTTCCCCCCTAATTCCTGGAAGCTTTTAGGATTGTCTATTGATTCTGGCTATTCTTAAATTCCACTATGATTTGCCTTAATATATACATATAGGCAACCAGTTAAAAAGCTAATTTCTTAGCCTTTTTTTTTTTTTTGCAGCTATATATAGGCTACAAATATAATTAGAATTTTTATGTTCTGGGAAGTGTCCTTAAAAGGGTGCCCTTCATTTTCTTCTTTTCGCCTGTTGCCTGGATGGATAGGTAATGGCTGGGGTCCCAGCAGTGATTCGAACCACGAGATCACTTTGGAAATAGAAGTTATGTTCTGTGAAGCAAGCAGCTAGAAGAGGCATACACCCCACACCCCCGGTGCCATGCAGTAACCATGCTGGCGCTGGACTCATTGACTCTGGGCTTTTGTTTACTTGACAGAAAAATACAAAGCTATATGTTATTCCTCAGTTGATTTTACACTTTGATTTTACATTTCTATTTCTATTTTTTATTTTGGTTTATTTATTTATTTATATATTTAAAGTTGAGTCTCACTCTAGCTCTGGAAGACCTGGAACTCACTCTGTAGTCCAGGCTGGCCTCAAACTCATGGTGACCCTCCTTATCTCAGCCTCCCTCCTGAGTGTTGGGTTTATAGGCATGCCCTACCACACCCACTTTAACAAACACACAAACACACACACATACATTAATATTTATTTATTTATTTGCAAGCAGGGAGAGAGAGAGAGAGAGAGGAGAGATACAGAGAGAACGGGCCTCCAGCCACTGCAAAAGAACTGCAGATGCCTGCACCACTTTGTGTGTCTGGCTTTACATGGGTTTTGGGGAATCGAACCTGGGTTGTTGGGCTTTGTAGACAAGTGCCTTAACTGCCGAGCCATCTCCCTAGCCCATGTTTATATATTTCTAAACTACTATTTTGTGTATATATTATTTTATTTTAAAATTTGTTTTATTTTTATTTATTTATTTGAGAGTGAGCAAGGAAGAGAGAGAGAGAGGATGGGCGCACCAGCGCCTCTAGCCACTGCAAATGAACTCCAGATTCATGCACCACCTTGTGCATCTGGCTTCCGTGGGTCCTGGGGAATGGAGCCTCAAACCGGGGTTCTTAAGATTCACAAGCAAGCACTTAACTGCTAAGCCATCTCTCCAGCCCTATTTATTTATTTTTAATGTGTAATTTTTTTTTTTTTTTTTTTTTAGGTAGGGTCTCACTCTAGCCCAGGCTCATCTGGAATTCACTCTGTAGTCCCAGGCTGGCCTTGAACTCACAGTTATCCTCCTTGCCAGAAAAATACACAAGTGCTGGGATTAAGGATGTGTACCACCAAGCCCAGCTATGTTTTGTTTTTGAAAAGCTAGACTATTCTTAAGTGATAATATAGACAAAATCATATATCTTCTTTCATAAAGTCACCTTAAATACACTTTTAAAACTCAATGCATGCACAATAAAATTTCATAATTCTTTTCTCCTCAAAATAATCGTAATAAAGTTGAGATGGCCCCTATGCAAGTGAGAATTTTACATGTAATCAGATGTCAAAAATGAATAGTTCAGCAAAAATAAATCAGCAAAAATATTAAACTAGGCCGGAGAGATGGCTTAGGGGTTAAGGTGCTTGTCTGAGAAGCCCAAGGACCCAGGTTTGATTTCCCCAATACCCACGTGAGCCAGATGCACAAAGTGGTGAACGTGTCTAGAGTTTTCAGTGTGTGCCCATTCTCTGTCTACCTCTCTCTGTGTCTTCCTCCTCTCTCTCATATAAGTAAATAAATTTAAAAAAATTTTAAAAATTAAACAATTAGTGGGACTTTGTGATACATGCCTGTAATTCTAGCATTTGGGAGGTTAAGGTAAGTTCCAGTTCAGCCAGGGCTATATAGCATGTTCCTGGCAAAAAAAAAAAAAAATAAATAATAAAATAAATAAATAAATAAATAAAAATCAGAAAACAAATAGAAGAAACCTTTCCAGTGTTGTCATGGGAGGTAGTGAGTTGAGATGGTGAAGGACAGAGGAAACGATAGACCCTTTGTTCTTACATTGACCTGGGGATAAAAATACAGAAACTATTTGTGAACTCTAGAAAAATAGATATATAGAGGATAACTTTTTTTTTTTTTTTGGTTTTTCGAGGTAGGGTTTCACTCTAACCCAGGCTGACCTGGAATTCACTCTGTAGTCTCAGGGTGATCTTGAACTCACAGTGATCCACCTACCTCTGCCTCCCAAGTGCTGGGATTAAAGGTATGTGCCACCACACCTGGCTGAGGATAACTTTTAAATGTTAGAAAAAATGGAATCAAATTAAGACACTCAAGTAAATTATTAAAAGGCAGAAAAATAGGTTAAAAAATAAAAAGCATGTTAAATGAATATTTAGAGACTTACACACACACACATATCATTGTTAGTCTAACTCTAAATATATTAGCAATCACAGTACTTTTGAGTGAGTTACAGTCTTCTTAAATTGGATTTTTTAAAAATATTTTTACTTCTTTGAAAGAGAAAGACAGAGAGAGAGACAATGAGAATGGACACGCCAGGGTTACTGCAAACAAACTCCAGACACAGGCACCACCTTGTGCATCTGGCTTTACATGGGTACTGGGGAACTGAACCTGGATCCTTAGACTTTGCAGGCAAGTGCCTTAATTGCTAAGCCATCTCTTCAGCCCTCAAATTGGATTTTTAAAAATCTTGTTTGTGTAGTTTTCTGGCAAGATTTATTTATATAGCTAATAGAAAAGTTGAAAACAAAAAGGAAAAAAAAACACATAAAGATATATACCAGGGGAGGCTAATAACATAAAACTAGGGATAACGATATTAATAGGAAATAAAGAGAAATGTTTTATGTTGAGAACAGAAATTCCCTGTTAAGATGATTTATAACAATCATGGACCATTATGCACATAACAAAAACTTGAAAAGATATAAAGCAAAAATTGATCGTATTGCTGGGAGATACAGATAAATATAATATTATAATCAGAGACTTTAACTTACTTCTCAACAGATCAACAAGACAAACAAACAAGAAAACACATATGGATGTTGAGGACACGTGATAGGAATGTAACCTGATTAATGAGGTTGATGTCTGCTATCTGCCACTCTAGTCTTTGCATAACTGCCCACATGTGGGTCACAAATAAATCAATGCATTTTAAAAATGTTTTTATTTATTTGAGAGAGAGAGAGAGAGAGAAAGTATGGGCATGCCAGGGCCTCCTGCAAATGAACTCCAGATGCACCCACCACTTTGTGCATCTAGCTTTATGTGAGGGACTGGAGAATTGAACCCCGGGCCATCAGGCTTTGCAAGTAAGCACTTTTAACCACTTGAGCCATCTTTCCAGCCCCCAATAAATCAATACATTTTTAAAGATTACTGTTAGCTGGGTGTGGTGGCTCACGCCTTTAATCCCAGCACTTTGGAGGCAGGGGTAAGAGGATCGCTGTGAGTTTGAGGCCACCCTGAGACTATATTAGTGAGTTACAGGTCAGCCTGGACTAGAGCAAGACCCTACCTTGAAAAACAAAAAATAAATAAAAGATTACTGTCATAGCTAAGCACCATCTTCACCAGCCATATACAATGAAGAGCCAGCCACCAATGGTGGACATAGGATGAGAGCAGGTCCTCACAGGCTCTGAAGTCACAAGGACATCTCCTTTCTCTGTCTCCTGGAGCAGGGACACCCTTCTCCTGCCTGTGCACAGCACCCAAGCCTCTCTGGCCTTTGCACTTCATGATTTGCAAAGGAGTTCCCTGTGTTCTCAGACCTTTGACCTTGGAGGGAAAGTTACATCATTGCCTTCATTGTTCTGAGGCCTTCTGACTTGGGCTCAGCCATGTTGCCATCATCCCAGGGTCTCTAGCTTGCAAACAGCCTTCACGGGACTTCTTAGCCTTCAGAACACCACGTACCAATTATCCTAACACATCTCCTCCCACATGTCATATCTGCTTACATCCATTGTGTCTGTCTTTGGAAAAGCCTGCCTGATGCTTCCTCCTTGAGCTGGGAAGATGCAGGGATGACCGAGTACCAACCTGTCCTTTGGGCAGAACTTCCAACAGCTCCAGCTCCATCCTTGGGAATGTGGAAATTATGTAGCCTTCCTCAAGCCTTTGGGGACCGTTCCCTGGCATAGACCCCAATTCAGATAGTTATCACCCGAGGTCTCATTTGGGGACTTTTAAGCAAATCTGCCTCCAGCAGGGACAGATAAACCCCATTCATACTTCACTTAGCTGAAGTACTGCATCCCTGGAAGCATCTCCAGCACTCACTGGCCAATGATTGCTGTCAAGTGTTCTGCTGTCATAGCATCTGAGGCCGTCTTATGCAGTGTCTTGTGTTGGCTACTTCTCCCTACCAGGCCATCTGTGGGAGGAGGACATTTCTTGATTGCCCAATGGCCAGCTGGACCATGGAAATACTTTGGACAATGAAATATGAGCGGAACTAACATATCGCTTTGTAGCATTAAGAACCTTCTACAGAGCTTTGCTATTTCTCTCTTCCTTTGCTTGGCCAGCATGGTTGCTATTCCTTTGGCCCTGAAGCAAATTGGGTTGTCCAATGGTGGATATGAATGCTTTAAAGAAGTGCGAAACCAGGCTGGAGGGATGGCTTAGCAGGTAAGGCATTTTCCTGCAAAGCCAAAAGACCCAGGTTCGATTCCCCAGGACCCACATTAGCCAGATGCACAAGGTGGTGCATGCGTCTAGAGTTCGTTTGCAGTGGCTGGAGGTCCTGGTGCGCCCATTCTCTCTCTCTCTCTCTCCCTCTTTGTCTCTGTCAAATAAATAAGTGAAAATTAAAAATGAATTAAAAATAAAAAGAAGTGTGTCACTGCTGGAAGCCACGGAGGTTGGGGTCTTTGTCATTGCAGCCTCCTCTGCCTGGGCTGACTGACAAGCACAGGACCCTGTATTGGAGTCTATTTTTGTTTCTTGTGCTAAACAGCATGAGTGGGGCCAGGGGTGGGGCAGAGATTGGACTTTTTCTTTGTTCAACAACTGTTTGCTTGGAGATCTTTATGAGATAAGCACTGTGGTAGGCATTGGGGATAGAGATATATATGGGTTCGAGGTAGGGTCTCACTCTAGCCCAGGTTGACCTGGAATTCACTATGTAGTTTCAGGGTGGCCTTGAATTCATGGCTATCTTTCTACCTCTGCCTCCCAAGTGCTGGGATTAAAGGTGTGCGCCACCACGCCCGGCTTATTATTTATTTATTTGTTTGTTTGTTTATTTATTTATTCATTTATTTTTGAAACAGTCTGACTAAGTTTCCTAGGCTGACCTTGAACTTACTTTGAGGCGAAGGCAAGCCTTGAACTTGTGATCCTCTCTCAGCCTCCTAAGTAGCTGAGATTACAGGCCTGCTTCACTGTGTCCAACCCATGATCCTAATTTATAAAATTGAATATGCCAGTCCATGTTGGCCAATTAATTTGCTAATGTAGAACCCTTCATTCCAGGAAGGTCTTGAAGGTAGGGAAGTCTTTGGGGCTGTGCCTGAGGACCTCCCTCCCCCGGCCCAGCAGAAAGTGGGTATGTGAAGTCCCTGAATTGATATTGTCAAAATGTCCAATGTCTGAAGGCCTCTTTCTTGTTGTCTTTTTCACTCTCTTGTGAGCATTCCCCCTTCCTGGGTCTCAAGGGTTTAAGCTTCCTCCCCGGCTGGCCAGCAGATGCCTTTTCTGATACCCACTAATACCCTTGAGCAGAGTCTGGCCTGGAATGTAAAGCATGCAGGTGTTTGATGTAAATGTTATTCCAGAACACACACTCAGGATCTTCAGAAAATCCTCGCGCACCTCTCAGCTCCAATACCTTCCACTGCGGGAATGAGAGAAACGGTGTGCAAATGACAGTTAGAAGTAAATTATGAGCGTTAAGAACCTCTTTATTAGACAGTCGTCCACAAAGGAATTTTATTTCAGAGCCTGTGACACATGATAAATGGCTGCCTCAGACAAGAAGTAAACTACATCCTCTGGCCAGCAGATCCAGGGCAGTACCAGCCGCAGGAAGAAAATCCAATTTGCTTTTAAATGCCATTCACAGATGGCTTCTTTCATGCTAACAGCCCAAGTTACCAGGGACGGAGAAGTTTAGACATTAAGGAACTTTGCATAGATCCTGTGTAGGTAAGGGGTCCCTTCCTCCAATGCAGGTGAGGATATCATTTGGGGATGTCTGAGAATGCATAGTCTCATTTTTCATGCATCTTTTTTTTTTATTCTCTCTCTGGTATGCTGGGGGGTTTGTGGAATAAACTACTTTGCCAGACAGTGACCAGAACACAAAATCCACGGAATTACATCCTACTTAGGAGTTTCCAAAAGGTGGCTTTGGAACAAATTCCAGAGGATAAATAGAATAGGCGGTCACGTAGCAGATATGTGTACACACATATAGTGAGCAAAGCCTATCTTCTAACTGCTTAAATAGCCAGAGATGGGAAGAGAAATGGAATTCATAGTCAAAGCTCCGTGTTCTACTGGCTCCCCGCCCCCCTCCTCAGCAGGGGTGATTGGCAAGCTAGGTGCTGGGTCCTGGGCTAGGTGAGAAGGGGGTAGAGGCTACCATATTGGATGAAGGGCAATGTGGAGTGTGCAGACTGGAGAGGGAGGCAGGCTAGGAGTAAAGGGAAGTGTCCATTGGAGAAGACAAGAGGGACAAGGACCTGGAAGTCAGTAGATAAGATATAGTAGGACATCACCAGAGCTCAGGATGGGGTCAGTGAACACACAGTAATGATCAGTCACAGGGTTTTGTCACTGTTTGTTTGTTTCTTCTTAGTTTTTTTTTTTTTTTTTTTTTTTTTTTTTTGTTTTGTTTTGGTTTTTCGAGGTAGTGTTTTCACTCTGGCTCAGGCTGACCTGGAAATCACTATGTAGTCTCAGTGTGGTCTCGAACTCATGGCGATTCTCCTACCTCTGCCCCGCAGTGCTGGGATTAAAGGCATGAGCCACCAGGCCCAGCTGTTTCTTCTTAGTTTTGAGACAGGGTCTCATGTAGTCCAAACTCACCTTGAACTCCTGATCCTCCTGTTTCTAGCTCCCAAGCTTTGGGATACAGGTGTGTGCTGGGTTCAAATAATGTGGCAGTGGTGGGACTCAGTGCCCGGGAGAATGATGGGTGATGGCGAAGGCAGACATCAAGGGAGGGTAATAGAATTAGGGCCAGCGGGAACTCTGACTCATCATAACAGCAAAGCTCTCTGACTCCTGAGGGCCTAGACTCCCAAAACTGGCAGGTCCTTCCAACAAGTGCCGTCCACTAGCAGCAATGGGAAGATGAGGAAATGATGAGGTGGTGCTGTGAACCCCAAGCCTGCTTTTTAAATGGGAGCACATTTAAACCCATAAAGGGCTAATGGTTTGTGAATGGTAACTGTGCTAGGTCACGATGGGGCAGGAAGGGAGGTGCAGAGATCCACCGTCCCAGTGCCAGGGGAATAGAGTGGTCCAGTGTTGAATCATTTGAAGATTCATCTTGCTATACCAGTGCAAGGGAATTAAGGGCATTATGCTATGACTGTAACAGGATGGCCCCGTTCCATCACTCACGCTCCTTCAAAGGCTAAGGATTCTAGAAGTCTGCTAGGATGAACAGGTTGGCCATGAACTCATACATAAGAAATCAGTGAACGAGGGGGTGGGGTGATGGCTCCCGAGCCTGCCTAGAACTCACAAGTCTGCTGCTCAAGTCTGCTGCTATCCACAGCATGGCTAGGACTCCTTAGGCAAGTTTGTAGCATGGGCTCAGGGAATGGTTTCAGACTCCATTTCCCAAGACTCCTCTTTATTGTCTTGGCTGCTCTGGAAAAAGAGTCAGCTTGGGTTGGGGCCTGTCTCACAACCTATGGCTAGCCAACAGGATTAGGGCTGTCCAGAAACAGAGCCAATAGAATGTGTGTGCTCATGCACCTATGTACATGGGTAGAGAGATGTAGATACATATATACATGAGTCATATTTAAAGTGTAAGAAATTGGCTCACATAGTAACAGACCCTGAGAAATCCTGTGAGCTACTGTCTGTAAGCTGGAGAACCATAGAACTTGGAGATGGAATGTAGCCCAAACTCAAAAGCTCAGGAACCAGGAGGGAGTGTACCCCCTCTCACTAGGAGAGCCATTTGCTTTCCTGGTCTACCGACGCTAAGGATGGTCTCGTGTAAAACATCCCAAATTAATATCTAAAAGGATATCTAGGCATCTCCCGGTGTAGCCATCATATCAGTTGCCCGGCCTTTTCCAAAGCCGCTTTCAGCATCTGAGTGCTCCATCCTTCAACAAAGAACTCACCCTGGCTCCCAGACCCCCAGGCTGCAAGCATTCCCTGTTCTTGCTTACCTGAGGTAAGAGATTAATTGGCTGGACGTGGAGGGTGGAGACAGATAGATGTGGTGCATTGTACAGGTGGGAAGAGGAGAGTCTGGGGTTCTTTCATGTCTATGCCATACAAAGCCTAGTTCCAGCTCTGCTAACTTCATTCTATTTTATTCCACCCCATTTCATCTCCTCCCTTCAACTGCACCCATTCCTTTATTTTTAAAATGTATTCGTTTATTTATTTGCACCCGCACATGCCTCAGCACACACGTGGCCATCAGAGGACAACCTCGAGGAGACTGTGCATTTCTTCCACTTTCTGTAAGACAGGGTCTCTTGCCACTGCAAAGGAGCACCAAGCCTAACTGGTCCTGAGAGCTCCAGATTCTCTTGGCTCCGCCTCCCATTGTTGTAAGCATGTTGGGATCACACATGCACGTACCACTTTGCATCAGCTATCCACAGGTAGTGGGGGATAAAACTCAGGTCAGCAGGCTTTGCAGGCGAGCACCTTTAACTGCCATCTCTGTAGCCTACACCCATTTTATTTTACACCATCCCATCCCTCTCCATTCTATTCAGTTCTGTGTTTCCCATTCAGCCCACTCTGTTCCGCTCATTTGATTCTATGCCACTAGATAAGTGCCCACTAGCTGCCAGACAGGATAGCAAGGAGTGAACAGGTCACCAGAACCCTGCTCACACCATGAGCAACAAGGGGAGGGAGTGGACTGATACTGGAGTAGAAGGGCTTGGCATGAACCCTGGATCTATTGAGGCACACACACAAAAATTCTGTGGTTTCTTGGCATTAATTTCCTCATTTGCAGACTTGGAAATTCAACAGAGTAATCTTAAATGTTCATTCACAGCTTTGACATTTTTGTCTCTTCAAATTACTTGGGCCAGGTATGGTAGCGGTGCTCGCCTTTAATCCCAGCACTCGGGAGGCAGAGGTAGGAAGATCGCCATGAGTTTGAGGCCAGTCTGAGTCTACATAGTGAATTCCAGGTCAGCCTGGGCTAGAGCGAGACCCTACCTTGAAAAACCAAAATAAATAAATAAATAAATAAAACTTGGTATTTGGCCTATGTATTTACTTACTTATTTCTAACTTCCTCTTTTTTATTTTTATTTGTTTAAGAGAGACAGAAACAGAGACAGGTTAGAGAGAAAGAGGGAATGGGCATACTGGAGCCTCCAGCCGCTGCAAAGCAACTCCAGACGCATGCTCCACCTTGTGCTTAGGTGGGTGCTAGGGAATTGAACCTGGGTCCTTTGGCTTTCCAGGCAAACACTTTAACACTAAGCCATCCCTCCAGCCCCTCTAACTTCCTCTTATTCCCCAAACAATGGGATGCTATCTTCTCACATTCCATGGCACATAGGATCTCTCAGTTTTCTCAGTGGACTGACATTTGGCAAAAATGAAATAAACGTCTTCAGCCTTCAACCTGACTCGCTGGCTTGCTGCCATCCTTTGCCAGCTCCTGCAATGTCCCCGCTCTGCAAGGAGAGGCTGGGTTCCTGCCCCAGGGAGAGCTTCTACAGTTTCCTCCTGATCTTGACTCACCACTCTTGAGATCCTAGCCCAATCCTGCTCTTCCTTGACTTGAGACTTTCTCCAATGCAAATTCACTTTTCCCTTTGGGCATAAACTTGTCCTTGGTTGATCTTTGTGGCCTGGGCACACTCGGATATCTACCTGTATCATGAATACTTTCCAGCCCATTGGCGATGTTATTGTGGACTGGCATCAAGGTGGAATGTGAAGCCTATTAGGTGCTGAGCTGTGGGTGAAGTGGTGGGGAATGGGCAGGAGGTTGAATAGGACTGTGCTCTTTGGGAATTGTGCATGGGAGCTGGGAGTGAGGGTTATGAAAAACAGAGGAAAGCAGTTCAGTAGACATTTATTAATTCTCTTTTTATTTTTTTTTTATTTTAGAGAGAAAGAAACAAATTTTTTATATTAATTCTCAATTTGGCATCTACTTGAGGCATGCAGGCAGTGATGAAGAAAACCTGGGGGCTTCCTATGGTCCCCATTACTCCCAGTGCCTCAGTACTGGTCTATCTGGGTTGTCAATGCCTAGGGACAAGGAACTATGTTTTAGACCAGGGCACTGAGGGACAGAGGAGATCTGAGAGCGATGAGAGCAGCATCCCCTTCCCTAAGGGTCCCAGAGCTTTTGGAAAAATCTTTAACTGAGTCTGGTTGGACCCCTGCCCCTTGCAGGGTTCTGCTCTGGGTCATTTGGACCTGGTGAATACATGCCCTGCCCTGATATTTTAGTATCAGAGGCTCTGGTCTCCCACCAAGGGGAAAACAACATTGTAGAACCACACACCATAGGGCAGCTGTAGGAGAACCTGTGAGGCTGTCCGCTAACTCCAAGGGACTCAGCACTCCTGCCTCCAGGGGCACTTCTGCTTTCAGATCCCTCTTCCTGCTCAGGCCTCATTGGTACACCGCTTGCCTTTCAGAGTGTGATGGATTCCAGTCTCTTCCAAATGGCACCTGCTTTTCCTTCCTGAGTCTTATCAGTTACCCCCAGGGCTTTAAAAAAATTATTTCAGGATCTTATAATTACCCAAGCACTCTTATTATTACAATAAAAGACTTTTCAGAAGGCAAAGTTATCAGACTAGCCCACTCAACTCAAAATAATTGCGAAGTGCTTTCTTCTGTCCAGTTTCCCACTGAATTTGCCTTTTAATTCTGGTTATCTTGTGCAGTGATGATTATCATGGAGTCAAATTTTGTGTTTTTCTTTTATGTATTTTTTTGAGGTAAGCCCAATATACCACCTTTTTTATGAGAGAGAGAGAGAGAGAGAGAGAGAGAGAGGGAGAGAGAATTGGTCTGCCAGGGCCTCAGCCATTGCAATTGAACTCCAGACACTTGCGCCACCTAGTGGGCATGTGCAACCTTGTGCTTGCCTCACCTTTGTGTGTCTGGCTTACGTGGGACCTGGAGAGTTGAACATGGGTCCTTAGGCTTCGAAGGCAAGTGCCTTAACTGCTGAGCCATCTCTCCAGTCCTGTTTTTCCTTTTTAAACAGTAAAATATCCTTTTACACTATAACAAGAGAGTCCTTTCCATATTGTCTCATGGAGATCACATATTTCTCTCCCCATGGTAGCCCAGCAGTCTGTCTGTTCTTCTGACTCTACCACAGCCGCAGTAAGTGAAGTTGATTAGAGCGGGGGGGGGTGGGTGGTGGTGGTCGGGAAGGCGGGAGTCTCTCTCTTGTGTGTGTGTTAGTAGGGGATAGTTTGATGGTACTCAGACAACTCTTGGAAGAGACCAGTCAGGAGGGATGTAGGTGCCTCCCCCATCTCATCTCTCCCTCTGTCCCTTCCTTCCTTTCCACCCCACACTGCTTTTTGCTTAAACATATTCTGCTTCAGTTGTTTCTTCCTGCATGCTAAGGCTGGGGAATAACTACACTGCGAACTATTGAGCATAGGCTGAAATCCACGTATTACATTCTACTTAGGAGTTTCCAAAGGCGGCTTTGAGATAGATTTCCAGGGATCAGTGAGATCTGAAATCCACCTGGTAATGTGTATATACACACACACATCCAGTGAACAAAGCCTTGCAGACGCTAGCAGGGAGGGAGGAGAGAGACTTCAGCAGGAAGGGAGGGAGGAGATAGCTACAGGGTCCAGGTGCCCAGCCTGGAGCAGGAGATGCTGCTCCAGCAGGGAGATGCTCAGCCTCCTTCAGGACGTGGGTTTCTTGACCTGCCCGGGTGTTGGGTGTGACTGGTTCTTGGGTTGCTTGATGCTGGTACAGCCAAGAGAGTCCATCATGGCCTCACGGCATGGTCCCTTCCTCTCTCCTCTCCCTGGGTCACCGCTTCTTCATCCAGGCGATGGGGCGGTCTCTGCTGTTCTCAGTGATTGGGTTTCGGTTTGTCCCCAACTGTGGGATTATTCCTACAAAACAGTCACATTCTCCCGTGGGAATCATGGCACTCACCCTCTTGGCATGACACAGCCTGCTTCACCGGGTCCGGTGTGTTTTCACTCCCCTGGCCATGACCGCGTGTGATTCATGAATTGTGGCCAGTCATTTCTGTGCAGTGTCAGGTATCACATGTTTGGCCAGTCCCATCTTTCCAGCTGGGAATCCCTGCTCCCATTCTCACCAACTGCGTTGGCAGGAGGTAAGCAAAATGGGGTGAGGTCCAGACTCAGCAGCTGCACACAACACGTCCTGTGACCTCAGGACAGGACCAACAACCTAGGGCCTCATTTCTTTTCCAGTCATTGGAATAATACTTCCTGTCCTTCCTTATAGGGTCACCACAGGAGTGACCTACAAGATCAAGGCCACAAGGGCAGAATCAGCTATGAGCTGGACATGTGAGGGGGCCGGTATCCCACTTTGCTGATCTAGGGGCTCTGGAGGGACAGGAGGTATGAGGAGGGACAGGTGATGCTGTGTGTGAAGTATGGTTGGCACCGCGAGCCTGGCTCAGTCGGATTCTCTCTTCTTGAAGCATAGCAGCTTTATTTTCATGGCCCATTGTTTTCCACTGGAAGCAACGAGAGACATTTTGTTTGCGAGTCTCTCTGTCAAGCCTCCCAGCTTCTCCATCGAGGAGGAGTCGATGATCTGTAAACAACTGCTTCGATGCGCAAGGGAGCGCCCCTGTTTAAAGGCACCTTGGGGAGAGGCCTTTTACAATGAGAATTATTGCCCTGCAATGTCTCTATTTGTGAATTTAGAGTTTTGCTCAGCAAGCTACTTTAAAATGGAGACCTCGTATCCTGAGCAAAACACCCACATCAGCGTTGACCTTCTCACACCTTGGGAGGTGGGGGCCAGGCTAGAGAGGCAGCCAGACAGGTTTGCTTCTGCTGGGAAGTTTGCTCTGCACGACTTGGAGGCTAGAAATGGGTGACAATGGAGAACTGGTGCCATCTGTTAGAAAGAGCCTTGGTCTCTTCCTAAGTGTGTGATCTGGGGTGGGCCACCTCAGTCTTTCTAGCTGGGAAATGGGTAATGCTAATGCCTCTCTTCAATGTTGTTTAGGTGTGCAATCTGCCAGCATAAGGTATTGCTAGGGCTCTAAGCTCACTCTTTCTGTCTTTCCCTTCCCTGACGGGTAGTCCTCAGGGGAAAGACTAGAGGATTCTGTCACAGTCCTGCCTGCCTCTTCAGCCTCCTGGCTGGATACTCGTGTCAGCTGGGCTATATTAATCTAGAAGTTAGAGCACAGTAGGAATGCCAGGTGCTTTGTAAAAAAAAAAAAAAACCCATTTTATTTATTACTTATTTATTTGAGACAAAGAAAGAGGCAGAGAGAAAGAGCGCGAGAGAGAATTGGCACGCCAGGGCCTCCAGCCACTGCAGACAAACTCCAGACGTATGCACCACCTTGTGCATCTGGCTTATGTAGGTCCTGGGGAATCGAACCTGGGTCCTTAGGCTTTGCAGGCTCCTTAAGTGCTAAGCCAGCTCTCCAGACCCCAGGTGCTTTTAAGGTCCTCCTGGGGGAGTGCTCAAAGGTTCCAAAGGACCTCACAACCTGAGGGCTTCTCTGGGTGATTGCTGTCCGGTGGTCTCTTTTCCAGGTCTTCACCCTCTTCTTCCTCATCTCTTCCTCTGTGTCCACGTGGCTCCCTTGCCTTCCTTGGGCTCTACTTGTCACTTCTTCATTCACCACTCTGTTTTCTCTTTGCCTATTCTTCCTCTCTGTGCTTTCCATCTCCTTTAGTTCCCCCCTTCCCCTCCTGCATTTTTCTGACACCTTGCTCCTGGTCTGAACCCCACAATCTGTGTCACCGAGTTGGAGAGGCAGATTCACTGGCCTCTTCTATCTTGGCCTCCCCTGAGAGCTGCCATACGGAATTGCCTATGGTCCTGTCCCATTTTGCCCTTCTCCTGTGACCACAGTTTTCACAAATGAACCGGGGGCCCCAGTCTGGGGCCAGGGGTACCGAGTCATGGAGGGCAGGCTCCCAGTCCACCCCAGCCTAACTTCCCCCTCTCCTCAGAAATAAGCCACTCCCTTGTTCAAATGACTAAATGAAAGAGACCAACGAGGACAGGCCTGTGCATGAGGCCTGGCACACTGAGCAAGACTGCGCACCAGCCGCCTGCACACTGCCGCAAGCTGGGCTAATTAGAGGGGCCTTGTGGTCCCCGTGGTAATTTGCTGAAATGGAAGAAGCTGCTTTTCTCTCTTTTTCTGTTCTCAGGAATTCCAGTTTTAGGCTCTGGCAGTCTCTAACCACCCTCGGCCCTCTGGGGAAGTGTTTGCTATGGAAATATGCAATTAATATTGCAGCCATCATAATTGCTAATTATTAAAACAATGCTACCCCCTTTTCCTGGCCTAGTTTCATGTTTAAAACCATTTAAATAACAGGGAGGAAAGAAAAAAAAAAAGAAAAAAGTTAAACACCAGTGTTGAACTTGTGTGGAGCTAAATGAGATGGTCCCTGGGCTGCCCAGGGTTGGTCCTGGCATTTGGAAAGGTGGTTTTCTCCAATGCCTAGGGCGAGGGCTGCCCTGGAACCAGATGCCAAATAATAGTGAGGAGCAAAGTGCATTTTGGTGTCTGGAATCCATTTTTATGGTGATACAAAGCTGTTTCTCTTCCATCTCATAGGTCTCCTGGAGGGTCCTAGATGGTTAGGCATTATATGATCTTGCCTCCCATCCCTTCCTTAGCTTGCACCCTCAGAATTGCCTGGAAAGAAATGGTTGGGGTTTATTTCCATATCAAGGCAAAGTGAAGGAGTGTATCTGCAATAAATAAGTAGAGTGATTTCTATTGTTCTTTCTTTTTTAAAAGAGAAATATTTAAAAATATTTATTTCTTTGAGACACACACAGAGAGAGAGAGAATGGGCATACCAGGGCTTCCAGCCACTGCGAAGGAACTCCAAATGCATATGTCCCCTCATGCATCTGGCTTATGTGGGTACTGGGGAATCGAACCTGGGTCCTTAGGCTTTGCAGGAAAACACCTTAATTGCTAAGCCATCTCTCCAGCCCCTTATTTGTTCTTTCAATGAGAGAATGGGCTGTAGCCCCTGTTTGATCAATATGCCAAGAGCCCTGTATGCAGTATGTTAACCCACAAACAAATCTCTTGGAGCCTCCTCCCTCACTCAGCCCACTGGCTTGAGCCCTGATTAGCCTGGCACATGAGTGCTCTATGACCCAGGTTCAGTCCAATGGCCTGCTGTATCTGCCTCTTCTCCGCGTCAGTTTGGTCCTTCCCAGCATGTGCCCTCATGTTCCCACGCTTTGTGGTTTCATGGACTGCTTCTCAGCCAGATGCACAGAAAAAAAGAATGGAAAATTCACAGGGCCCTCTGCTTTTTACATTGGGTAAGTAGAAGTGTTCATTAAGAATCAGGTTATGGAAGCCGGGCGTGGTGGCGCACGCCTTTAATCCCAGCACTCGGGAGGCAGAGGTAGGAGGATCGCCGTGAGTTCAAGGCCACCCTGAGACTACACAGTTACTTCCAGGTCAGCCTGAGCTAGAGGGACACCCTACTTCGAAAAACCAAAAAAAGAAAAAAAAAAGAATCAGGTTATGGGCTGGAGAGATGGCTTAGTGGTTAAGACACCTGCCTCCTAAGCCTAAGAACACTGGTTCCAATCTCCAGCGATTCCAATCTCCAGCGATTCCAATCTCCAAGTCCCACATTTAGCCAGATGCAAATTGACACAAGGGTGCAATGCTGCACTTGACCACAAGGGGGCGCAGCAGCTGAGAGACTGCTGGCGCACCCATCTCTATCTGTCTTCCTCTCCCTCTTTCTCTCTCTCTGTGTGTGTGTGTCTGTCTCTCTGTGTGTGTCTCTCTCTCTCTCTCTCAAAAAAAAAAAAAAAAGAATCAGGTTATGAGAGAACCAATGAAGATAATTGATAGAGGCGAAAATTTAGCAGACTCCAAACTTTAGACTTTATTCAATAAAACAATTTTCCAATAAAGCAACCAGGTTCTTTACCTTAAAATGCTCACTATAATGATAGCAGGAAGATGAAGATGGTCTTATGTGATGTGGGTGCAGAATACAGGAGCAGAGACACTGGTATACGGAGGACTTGAAGGAGATCCTGGGAAGTGGGGCGTACTCCTAGAAGCCTGTACCTGACAGAGCGGAGGGAAGGATGTCACACTCTGTCTCTGGAGGAGACAAAAGAGGCGCGTGACAGTTCCTCCCTGGGGTCCCCATTTATCTCAAGGCTCAAGAAGAGTGAGGCATTGATTGACAGTGAAGCTAGCTGGAAGCCTGGCATGGCATTGCCGACCTGTAACCCCAGCACTCAGGAGCCAGAGGCAGGAGGATGTCCTCTGACTTCCATGCTAGCTTGTGTACATATCATGATCCTACCTCAAAAACCCAAACCAAACCAACTACAGCTAAAACTTGGAATCCCTTTGCTCCTCACCTCCCAACACAACCAGGTACCGTTCTTTACGTTGCTCTCTCATCTGAGAAGTGGGGAATGTCCGCCTCCGTGGCACCGGTGTGCGCTGTCAGAGGGAAGGGGTTAGAATGTATACTTCCCAGCATAGACTGAGGCTCTGTGCACAGTGGGCCAGGATCTGCTCAGCAGACCTGGAAAGGACCAGGGCTTTTGAGCCCGGGATTTAGGCTTCTAAGATGGTGCATGTCTCTCTCGTGCCAGCTTGCTAGGAACTAACTAGCCATATTATTCCATAGTCCTCGCAGCAGTTGTCTTCTCGTTGCTGGGGGACCAAACACGTGCCCAGAAGCAGCTTGTGGAATAAAAGGGTTTACTGATGCTTACGGTGTCAAAGAGAAGCTTCCTTGTGGTAGGGAAAACATGGAGAGCAGCCAGCCATGTGGGCATCACAGCAGCAGGAAGGAGACAGTCTAAGTACTGGGCTTGGAGCTGGGCTGTGTTATCTCGAAGGCTGTCCCCAGAGACGTGCCTCCTCCAGCAAGGCTTCACCTTCCGAAAGCCCCCCAACTTTCCCAAATTGATACCATTTGGGGACCAACTATTCCAAATACATGAATTTATGGGGTACATTTCGTTCAAACCCGATCACACTTTTAATCTATTTATTTATTTATTTATTTATTTTTGGTTTTTCAGGTAGGGTCTCACTATAGCTCAGGCTGTCCTGGAATCCACTACATAGTCTCAGGGTGGCCTTGAACTCACGGTGATACTCCCACCTCTGCCTCCCAAGTACTGGAATTAAAGACATGTGCCACCACTCCCAGCCCACCACACTTTAAAAAATATATTTTATTTAATCAGGAGAGAGAGAGAGAGAGAGAGAGAGAGAGAGAGAGAGATGGAACATGGGCATGCCAAGGCCTCTTAGCACTACAAACAAACTCCAGATACATGTACCACTTTGTGTGTCTGGCTTCGTGTAGATATTGGGGAATAGAAGTATGGCTGGCAGGCTTTGCAAGCAGGTGCCTTTAACCACGGAGCCATCTCTCCAGTGCCTAAACTTTCATTTTTCAATGAAGCATGCTTGGGATCATTTACTTATGCCTTGAACAGACTTTGAGCATTTATCGTGTGTCAGTCACTGAACTAGTGTGAGAATAATACCGTTAAGAGTCACCGGTTTTCCTTCCTAGAGCTCATAGTCTACAGGAAGGAGGAACTTACGTCGGTCATCAAAGAAGCAAGGGTGCTGTCGGGGGTGATGGCTGTGAGGAAGGTGAGGGAGGGAAGATGAGTGTGCAGGAGGAAGGGCTGGCCCCTCTCTGGGGCTGAGAGGAGGCTTGGCCAGGGACATTCACCAGAGCTGCCAGGCCAAAGTGAAAGATGTCATGGAGGAACACAGCCAAGGAGGGAACTGGGGGTGGATCAGAGCAGCTGTGGGAGGAGCCAAAGGACCCTGGGTGGGACAAGATTTTAGCCTTTATCCAAAAGCCCTGGGAAGAAAGCATTTTTCTCCCTTGGTACTAGAGTTGGAACCCAGGGCCTTGTGCATGCTAGATAAGTATTCTACCTTTGAGCTACCCCATCAGTCCACTCATGCAGGCTTTTAAGCAGGTAGACGGGGGGTTCACACTGCTTTTGATAGCCCCTCTGGCTACAGCAAGGGGCAGAGGCACTCGAATGTTCTTAATAGAAGCAGGATGCTGCTTACCACTACCTGGGTCCACGTCTATATTGTCCTTGTCTCTTAACAAAGTGCTTCTGCTGTAGTTTTTACTTTGGAGGTTCTTACAGATGTTCATTTATCCTTGACAGAAATATGACCCCGTCCTACAGGAATGTCATTGGCTCGGTCCAGGTTTTTTATCGACTATAGAGCCACCCTGGAATAGGAAAGCCTGGAGGGCCCTTGTAGCCAGCCAGCCTGAGAAGGTGATTGGGGAATCCCAAAACATGGCCTTTTAAAGGTCCATTCTTTTTTTTTTTTTTTTTTTTTTTCTGAGATAGGGTCTCACTGTAATCCAGGTTGACCTGGAATTCACTGTGCAGTCTCAGGATGGCCTTGAACTCACAGCAATCCTCCTGCTTCTGCCTCCTAAATGCTGGGATTAAAGGCGTGTGTCACCACGCCTGGCTCTCCTCAGGTTTGAAGCAACATGGTAATATGAAAGGATGTCTGGGCTCCTGAGGTTTGGATCACCCCTCAGCATTATTTATTGGCTATCCACTCTGTTGGGGAATTGGCCTCAGCTTTGGGGTGCTTGGGGCTAACAGGCTCCAGGGACTGCATGCGTGTGAGGTCAGTGAGCAGGAAGGCTAACCACACCATCCGACCCTGCCCAGTGCGGGTGTCGGTTTTGGAATTCTGCATGGCATGAAGGAAAGAAAGTGAGCTTGCATTCTCTCCCTTTGCCGAAAGCACACACCTGATGCTGGGTTTGTGTTCCACAGAGCCGCCGTCCCGAATAAAACTACGCCCGTGAATGTCCCTCCGAGCACCCAGGGTCCATTTTCTTCCTCACATAAAAGGAAATGAAATGTGCAAGCCTCTAATAAAACCTGAAAGGCTTAGGTGTAAGCCGGAAAGCAGGGCTTTGAATGGGAGTCGGCAGTCTCAGCTGGTTGGAGGTGATTCTATTATATGTCAAGCAATTAGAAACAGGTTTCTATTAGCTAGTGACTTTGTTCGCAGCAACTGGCCAAATGGTCAGCTTTTCTAGAGGTACCTGCCAGCCCTGGTGGACCCTGGAGTCAGTTACAGGTGCTAACGGATTGATCTTTTATGTGCATGTTGACTATGCACAGGGTCTTGCAGAGTTGCTAGGATCTTGGCTATAATGCTGATGTGTTTGTTCATTCAGTCACTCACTCACTTAGAAGAGTTCTGCATGATCACAGAGACTGCATGACCATGTATGTGCAGGTGAAATCAAGTAATTAAGCAACCTAGAAAATAGCTGGCTATTGTCCCTGGTATGGCTCTGACAAATGTCATGAGGATGTGATGGTTTCTGGTACTCTGTGGGAGAGGAGAACCCTTAGTCAGATGTTAGAAGATGAGCAGAGGTGGAGCGAAGCACACAGGGTCAAAAAATGACACAGGCCAAAGGATGGACCCACACAGCAATGAGGCTGGTCTGTGTGAAAGGGCAAGTGTGTGGGGGGAGGTGTGGGGGCTGGAACAAGAGAGAGAGAGACACACACACAGAGAGACCGAGAGAGAGGAAGGTGTGGGGGCTGGAACAAGGGGAGAGAGAGAGAGAGAGAGAGAGAAAGGTGAGGGGGCTGTGGAACAAGAGAGAGAGAGAGACTGAGAGAGAGGAAGGTGAGGGGGCTGGAACAAGAGAGAGAGAGAGAGAGAGAGGAAGGTGAGGGGGCTATGGAACAAGAGAGAGAGAGAGACAGAGAGAGAGGAAGGTGAGGGGGCTGTGGAACAAAAGACACACACACACACACACACACACACACACACACACACACAGGAAGGTGAGGGGGCTGTGGAACAAGAGAGAGAGAGACACAGAGAGAGGAAGGTGAGGGGGCTGTGGAACGAGAGAGAGAGACAGAGAGAGAGAGAGGAAGGTGAGGGGCTGTGGGATGAGAGAGAGAGAGAGAGAGAGAGGAAGGTGAGGGGGCTGTGGAACGAGAGAGAGAGAGAGAGAGAGAGAGAGAGAGAGAGAGAGGAAGGTGGGGGCTGTGGAACGAGAGAGAGAGAGGAAGGTGAGGGGGCTGTGGAACGAGAGAGAGAGAGGAAGGTGAGGGGGCTGTGGAACGAGAGAGAGAGAGGAAGGTGAGGGGGCTGTGGAACGAGAGAGAGAGAGGAAGGTGAGGGGGCTGTGGAACAAGAGAGAGAGAGACACACACACACACACACAGAGGAAGGTGAAGGGGCTGTGGAACGAGAGAGAGAGACAGAGAGAGAGAGAGGAAGGTGAGGGGGCTGTGGGATGAGAGAGAGAGAGAGAGAGGAAGGTGAGGGGGCTGTGGAACGAGAGAGAGAGAGAGAGAGAGAGAGAGAGAGAGAGAGGAAGGGGGCTGTGGAACGAGAGAGAGAGAGAGAGAGAGAGAGAGAGAGAGAGAGAGAGAGGAAGGTGAGGGGGCTGTGGAACGAGAGAGAGAGAGGAAGGTGAGGGGGCTGTGGAACGAGAGAGAGAGAGGAAGGGGGCTGTGGAACGAGAGAGAGAGAGAGGAAGGTGAGGGGGCTGTGGAACGAGAGAGAGAGAGGAAGGTGAGGGGGCTATGGAACAAGAGAGAGAGAGGAAGGTGAGGGGGCTATGGAACAAGAGAGAGAGAGGAAGGTGAGGGGGCTGTGGGAGAGAGAGAGAGAGGAAGGTGAGGGGGCTGTGGAACGAGAGAGAGAGAGAGGAAGGTGAGGGGGCTGTGGAACGAGAGAGAGAGAGGAAGGTGAGGGGGCTATGGAACAAGAGAGAGAGAGGAAGGTGAGGGGGCTATGGAACAAGAGAGAGAGAGGAAGGTGAGGGGGCTATGGAACAAGAGAGAGAGAGGAAGGTGAGGGGGCTGTGGAACGAGAGAGAGAGAGAGAGAGAGAGAGAGAGGAAGGTGAGGGGGCTGTGGAACAAGAGAGAGAGAGAGGAAGGTGAGGGGGCTGTGGAACAAGAGAGAGAGAGGAAGGTGAGGGGGCTGTGGAACGAGAGAGAGAGAGGAAGGTGAGGGGGCTGTGGAACGAGAGAGAGAGGGGAAGGTGAGGGGGCTGTGGAACGAGAGAGAGAGAGGAAGGTGAGGGGGCTGTGGAACAAGAGAGAGAGAGGAAGGTGAGGGGGCTGTGGAACGAGAGAGAGAGGGGAAGGAGTGGGGCTGTGGAACAAAAACAGATCCAAGAGCCAGCACATAGACCCCACTGGGTATTCTATGCCTCACCTCTTCCGCATGGTCCCAGAATGGCTTCTGGTGGGGTCTTACTGAACAGAGCCCATGGTCACACGAGCTAAATCCCCACGCTACCTTACAAGCAGACCCCAGGGCTTCCCATCCCAAGCATTGGGAGTCCTGTGTGAGAGGGAACCCTCAGTCTGCAGGTGGCCAGGACTCCCCTGCAGAGCCAGGCCAGTGCCAGGAGCCCAGAAACCTTAGTAACTGATGACAGATGGGCATGTCTAGGCTGGAGTTGGGATGTCCTGCTTTAGATGGAGGCCCTTGTTACACTGGTGGAAACTGAGGCTAGAATTTTCCTTGACTTTCCTTTCTTTGCCTTTGTCCTGTAAACAAGGTACTGTCAAGGATGCCTCAGAATGGAGGCAAGGTCCTGCCGGGGCTGAGAATAGGGTTACCCCAGACAGCTGCCCAAGTGGGTCTACTGCACAATTCCAGGGATGCTCTTGTACCATTCCAGCATCCTTTCCAGGCAGCCCTCTTCTGGGAGAGGAGGGCTCAGTTGGTGGAGGAGGAAAGCCCTCCTTGAGAACACAGCAGCCCCAAGAGGCAAAACCTCACCAGGAGGCTGAAGAGATGGTTTAGCAGTTAAGACACCACTTGCCTGTGAAGCCTAAGGACTCAGGTTCGATTCTCCAGTACCCACATAAACCAGATGTACAAGGGGGTGCATGTGTGTGGAGTTCATTTGCACTGGCTAAAAGCCCTGGCGTGCCCATTCTCTTTCTTTCTTTCTCTAAATAAATAATCAATAAATAACTTCACCAGAGGTCCACATGCGACCCTACCTCCTCAGGGCCCTTCACTGGCATTTGGTGTTCAGAGAGTCATGGTCTGTTTCCAGGTTTCTCTGGAAGAAGACCTGTGGTTTTGACATGATTATCTTCTGGACAGGTTCCACTAGAGGACACTCCTGGTGTGGCCAGGGGAAGAGGAGATGATGGGGTTTAGGGAGAACAGCAGATGGCCCAGCAAACTAGACAGTTAATCCAACCAAATTACGGCAACAGATGTTTGAAGATGTTTGCATTCAAATTCAGACTGTTAGGCCTCTTGGAAGAGCCAACCAGAATGGGGAAGTTCAGGCTCCTTCTTAATTAAAGTACAACAAAACTAAACAGTCATTTTTAAAATTCACGCCCTGGCACTACTAAGTTGTCAGAGATCATCTGCGGAGGCCCCGGCCGGCCGTCTGCAGGCCTCAGGGATGCAGCCCCAGTAGAGCTGCCGTGAGACGGGGCTTATGGAGCAGGGTGGTCAGCCTCCCGGCAGGTGGGGTGAAGGATTGGAGCTCAGTAATGATGTTCTGGGGTTACCCACCAGCGATGGCTGGCCTGCTCAGCGCGGGGTATCGCATCTCCTGAAGAGCGAGCATTATTGATGCTCTCGCCTCGGGGAGGGAGAGGCGGTAATGGATGGTGGATGGGGGGGGGGGAGGGATGAACGTTGTCATCAAACAAGGGGCCTGAAAGATGGTCCGCTGGAATGCTATCAGTCATGCCTCGATCAAGATGTAAGACTCCCAAGGTCTCCGCCTTCCCTTTCTTCCCTTCTTTTTGCTCCCCTCCTGGCCCCATGCCTGGCTATCCCTCCCTGGCTGTCCTTCAGCCCTGCTTTGTCTGTATCCACCCAGTCCTGCACTTCTTCACTCCGGCCTTGTCTCTTCCCATTTCCTCCCTCTGTCCCATCATCTTCTTCAACTTTCTCCTTTTTTCCTTGTCCTGCTTTCTCTTCTTCTGTCCCTCTCTTTCTTTTCTTTCTTCCACTCTTCATCTGCCTCTCCCCCCTCCCTTGCGCTCTCCATTTTCCTGCATCATTTATTTCCTCTCCCTTTCTTCCTGAGCTCCCTCCTTTTTCTCTTTTGTATTTTCTTTTGCCCCTATCACTGTCACCTGGCCCTTCCTGGCTCAGTATTGCGCAGTGGATGCGGGGAGATCTTGACATTGAATCACCCTACCTAAGATTTACTCTCCTGCCTTTTTTCTGCCCACAGACACTACTAGAATCATCTGCAGAGGCGCTGGCTGTCTGCAGGCCTCAGATATCCAGCTCTAGTGAAGCTGCTGTGAGGTGGGGTTGTGGAGCAGAGTGGTCAGCTGCTGGGCAGGTGGGATGCAGGAGGTAGGAATCATGGAGGTAGGAACCCAAACATGACCCGGGTGTGCTCAGCTCTCAGCAGCTTGGACCCCACCTCTGCACAGCCAGAGCCCCAGATGGCTCCAGCCACACAGACTGCTGTCTGCTTTCTATTGTCCCAGACTGAGTTCTCCCCCCAAAAGGACAAAGGCACCGGGAGCTGTCACCATCCTCTTCCCTCTGGACTGAGGCTGGCTGAGCAAAACTGAGGCAGCACCACACTGTCTAGAGGCCCCCTTCCTTCCCGCTCTCACCTTTCCCTGCATATCGTCCCCACACCCTGCTCCCTGCGTGGCCAGCAAGCACCAGGTGACCCCGTGCTCTCCTAGGGGTCTCCTCATCTCCCACTTTGAGGAACCGGCCCATGGTGACCGCTCTGAGAAGCAGGCTGCAAGGGGGGGATTTCAGGTGTCACGGAATAGGAGTGAACAGTTTGTCTGAGACAGAAGATCGTGGCGTCTTAAAAATCACACAGTGTAGAGGATCTGTCCGTACACAACGCTGTTCTTTCTGTGTTTGAAACTGGACATTGCAATCACATTTTTCCAACCTTGAGACACAGAGCTAACCCCAGTCCAATTCACAGGAGATGCCTACAGGGATCCAGAAACACATCAGTGCCTATGTGTGTGCTGGGTCCCTCTTGGCATCCATTGGGGTATCCTCAGGTTTTACATACCTGTCTCTAAGTATCACTCCCTCATGCTGGCAGGTAACCCTCACAATGACGTCTGACATAAGGGACGTTCATCTTATTTCCCCCAGTTAGAAAACTAAGGTCTGACAAGGTTAACTATCTTGCCCAAATCTACCCGCCTTACTCACTGGCAGAGCTGGAATTTCATCCTGGATCCATTTACCCCAAATGCCATGGCTTCTCACCACCACCCTCACTCCTGATGGGGGCATGACACATGGGAAACAGTGCCAAGTGATGGAGACACAGGGTTGGGTGCTCTGGCACTGTTCTGACGGCTGTTGTGCCATAACTGTTCGTACAGCGCCCTCTCTCATTCTCCCTCGGTGCACTGGAATGTGAGTCGCCCAGAGTGACAGCCTCTATACCATGGAAATCAGCAAACGCTGGATAGGGCTTTTCCTCCCAGAGAGCTGGTTGTTGAAGTAGCCAGCCCATGACCGATTCTGATCCTCCTATGGGGAACACAGCTGGGGCAGCTGTGTGGATATGGGTCCCAGCTTTTGCAAGGTGAAGGGCAGGAGCGTCGAAATGGTCAACATTTCAGGAAGTTCACTCCTTGGCAGAGGACAGCAAGGTGAGGAGGTGGAGTCAGGGAGCACTGGGAGAACTGACTTCCAGAAAGAACAGGTACATTAGCATTCCTCAGGGAGCTACAAAACTGGCTAATGCCTGATGGAGCAGCCGCCCAGGCTCCTGGCCCCAGCTTATGGAGGTGGGGCAAGAAGGAGCCAGGGTATTGGTGATTACAAAATCAATATGGAGGAGGGGGTGTCAGATTTAGCCAAGGAGAGCGGAGGGAGGGGAATGGCTGGCTCCTTGCCCACTGTCTCTCCACCACCTCATATTCATCTTTCCAGACCTTTCAGGCTCTGAGAAGGTGGGTACTGAAGTTGTATGATACCTACTTTGTGTTGGGCCCTGTGTGGTAGAAGTGATGCCAGGAAGTGATCCGCTAGACCAGGCTGTGTGGTCAGCAGAAAAGGTGGATGAAGGCTCAAGTCAGATACCTACTGTTCTCATCCCAGGCTGCCTCCTGTTCCCCAAACAGCACAAATGCCAGGTCTCCATCGAGTTTCCTTAGTCTCCCTCAATTTTCCCTACACAATTACCCAATACTTACCCATTCTTCCCACCTGTGATGGGAGGTCCTTAACTGAGGGGTGAGCAGAGGAGGTGAGACATGGGCAAGGGGTGGAAACAATGTGGTTCAGCCAGGCACTGAGGTAAGGTGCACCAAGCCAAGGACTGAAGCCAGGGTCAGCCGTGATCCCTGGGGTCAAGAAATGACAATCTTATAGGACACATTCTGGCCTGACAGTCAGAGGGAGACCCCTGTGCCATGCTCTCCCACGGGGTCTGAGGTCAACACCGAGATGGTGAGGAAGAAGAGATGCTGTGCTGTTGATGGGGGCTGGGGAATGGGGGTAAGATTGGCAAGTCCAGATAGAAGGATCCACCACCCCATAGCCAAGTGGGGACTTGCACCTCCTGGCTAAAGAGGGGTATCTATGGCTTGGGCTACAAAGCTGTGCTAATAATGCCCCTAGACCTTCAGGCTAAGACCCTTGTCATCCCTGGTCAACATCACATGGGCTGCAAGACACTACGGTGACTGACAGAAGAATGTTCAGTCTCTCAAAGATGCCCATTTTGCAGACCTGTCATCTCAGCATTTGGCAGGAGGATCAGAAGTTCAAGTTCGAGCCGGGCATGGTGGCGCACGCCTTTAATCCCAGCACTTGGGAGGCAGAGGTAGGAGGATCGCCGAGAGTTCGAGGCCACCCTGAGACTACATAGTTAATTCCAGGTCAGCCTGGACCAGAGTGAGACCCTACCTCGAAAAAAAAAAAAAAAAAAAAAAAAAAAAAAAAAAGAAGTTCAAGTTCAAGGTCAGTTTTAACTACACAGTGAGTTTGAGGCCAGCCTGGGTTGTGTGAGAATGTGAGCTCTGTACACACACACACACACACACACACACACACACACACAGAGAGAGAGAGAGAGAGAGAGAAGGAAAATGCTCATTTTCCTGTGGATTATCTAAAGTGGTCATAGCATCATCATAGGAGTTTTTTATTTTTTATTTTTGGAGAGAGACACAGAGACAGACAGAGAGAGAGGGAGAGGGAGACAGAGATGGGCGCGCTAGCAGTCTCTCAGCTGCTGTGAACGAAATCCAGATGTGTGCACCCCCTTGTGGACAAGTGTCGCATTGCGCCCTTGCGTCACTGCATCTGGCTAAATGTGGGACCTGGAGATTGGAACGGGGTTCTTAGGCTTAGGAGGCAGGCGCCTTAACGGCTAAGCCATCTCTCCAGCCCCGTCATAGGAGTTTTAAGGAAAGTGGCGGCAGGGCTGGGGCCAGGTGATATAACACAATTATGGAGACTGGGAATGGAGTGGTGTGTCAGGAGCGCCTTAAAGCTGAGAGGCATTCTCTCCCTTCAGACTCAGTTTGGAGTTCTGACCTCCAGAGATGCAGGAGAATACATGTGCAAACACTAGGTCCATGGTAATTTCTTGCAGCAGCAAAAGGACACTAATACAACCTGAAATGTCAGGTGAGAATGGCACACCGCTGCCTGGGCCAGTGATGGTTGTGTAATCTTTCCCTTCATCTGAAGCTACATGGGATCCTCTTTAGTTTCTTGGACCTGCAGAAACTTGCTGTGGTCTAGAAAAATCTCTCCTTTGACTATATGCATGTCTGGCTCCTTCTCAATCTTCAGTCATCTCTTAAATGCCATTTTCACCTAAGAGACATTTCCTGGCTCTCTGCAACGATACCCTACACACTGCGTGCACACACATGACACACACATTTTATTTTATCCTATTTAAAAAATTTTGTTTTTTAAATTTATTAACAACAGAGAGAGAGAGAGAAAGAGAGAGAGAATGGGCACACCAGGGTCTACAGCCTCTGCTAATGAACTCCAGATACATGTGCCACCTTGTGCATCTGGCTTATGTGTGTACTGGGGAATTGAGCCTCAAACTGGGGTCCTTAGGCTTCACAGGCAATCGCTTAATCGCTAAGCCATCTCTCCAGCCCTTATTTTATCCTATTTTATTTGTCTGTTTCTTTGACATCGGCTTGTGAGTCCCTTGGAAGCAGGGTGCCCTCATCATACAACCCCTCACTTTTGTCTTTCTTCATCACACTTTTCCTTCACTGACCTTGTGCATGGATGGATTGATACCTCTCACTAGAACTTCATCATGTGAGGGGTGAGTGCTTGCTCAGCACTGTTCCCTGCACAGTGCCTGGCACAGTGTGGGTATTCAATGTAGAGTCCTGGATGGGTGGGTGGATGGATGGGCAGATAGATGAATGAACAGGTAGATGAACAGATGAATGGATGGGTGGATTGATAGATGGATGGGTGGGTGGATAGATGAGTGAATGGGTGGATGAACAGATGAATGGATGGATAGGTGGATAATGGATGGGTGGGTAGATGAGAGAATGGGTGGATGAACAGATGAGTGGATGGATGGATGAATGGGTGGATAGATGGATGGGTGGGTGGATAGATGAATGAATGGGTGGATGAACAGATGAGTGGATGGATAGGTGGATAATAGATGGGTGGGTAGATGAGAGAATGGGTAGATGAACAGATGAGTGGATGGATGGATGGGTGTGTGGGTGGATGGATACTTCCGAAAACATCCTCAGGCCTGTCAGCAATATTTGGTTATGGATGGGAGGGCTTGGAAAACTGTGTCTTCTGACAGGTTCAGCATATCCTTGAACACATGGGAGCAAATCTCAAACCAAGAGACAGCTACTACACTAGGCCACAAGCCTTCGGGAGGCTGGAAAGCTGGATCCATGCGAAATGGATTTTCAATACCCCAGAACATGATGGAGGTGCCTTGGTTCAGGGGTATGTGTCGGGAAGGGTTTCAAGGGCTCCTGATATCACACCTGTTGTATGCAGGCACTCCAAGTTTGGCCTTGGTAGCCAGCATGCTCAGGGGCCCTATTCCCCTGTAGTAGCACCCTGGACACAGGGTTGATGAGACCACTCCATGGCCCCTTTCTGGCACTTTGGTCACATGGCCATGGCATTTTATGGTTTGAGGGGACATAAAATACTCTTGGTACAGCACACCTTTTATTGACTCTCCAAATTGCCTGCTGTCATCTCAGGTGGGGGAGTCATAAAAGGCCAGACAGCCTTATTAGTTTTCTTGCGGTGGGAGCTGAGCAGAGAGTTGTGTGGGTGTCAGCCAGAAAGAAGGAGGCAGAGACCCACACCTCACTCCAGAGTCAAGGGACATCTTTTATTTTTTTTAAAGATTTTAAAAATTTTTATTTATTTACTTATTAGAGACAGAGAGAGGGAGAGAGTGAGAATGGGCACATCAGGGCCTCTAGCCACTGCAAATGAATGTCTGATGTATGCACCACCATGTGCATCTGGCTTACGTGGGACTTGGAGATTCGGATCAGGATCCTTAGGCTTCGCAGGCATGCACCTTAACCACTAAGCAATCTCTCCAGCCCAGCCCAAGGGACATCTTTAGTGCAGAGCTAGGAGGAGCTACAACTGTCCCCAGCCTGACAGCTCAGCCACTTGGAGAGGACAGGTGACCAGACTCTACAGACATGTGACTTCTCCTGAGCCCTTCTTTTCTTTTCTTTTTTTTTTTGGAGAGAGACACAGAGAGAGACAGAGAGAGAGGGATAGGAAGACAGATAGAGATGGGCATGCCAGCAGCCTCTCAGCTGCTGTGAACAAAATCCAGATGCATGCGCCCTCTTGTGGTCAAGTGTGGCATTGCGCCCTTGTGTCACTTTGCATCTGGCTAAACGTGGGACCTGGAGATTGGAACCACTGGAGATTGGAACCACTGGAGATTGGAACCAGCGTTCTTAGGCTTAGGAGGCAGGCGCCTTAACCACTAAGCCATCTCTCCAGCCCTCCTGAGCCCTTCTTAAAAAATGGCAGGGCTCAATTAACAGCCCTTGCAAATTAGAATCAGGGGACTAAGCTTTTCCCCCAAGTGTTACCAAGGTACCAGTGGGCGATACAGGACCAGAGCTCAGACTTTCTGATCCTAGTACTTTTTCAACAAAGGCAAAATAGCACAGAGGTTGTAGCCAAACTCTGGAGCTAGAAACCCTGACTTTGAATCTTTGCTCTGCCACTCAAAATCTGGGAAACTTTAGACAAGGTGCTCAAACTTAAAAAAAAAAAAATTAGGGCTGGAAAGATGGCTCAGAGATTAAGGCACTTGTCTGCTAAGCCTAAGGACCGAGGTTTGATTCCCCAGGACCCAGGTACGATTCCCTAGGACCCACATAAGCCAGATGCACAAGGAGGCACATGAGTCTGGAGTTGTTTGCAGTGGCTGGAGGTCTTCACTTGCCTATTCCCTCTCTCTCTCTGCCTCTTTCTCTTTCTCAAATAGATAAATAAAATATTTTAAAAACATTGAAAATTATCTCACGTACATACTATATTTTGCCATAGGCCCCTCCCATTACTTTCCTTTGTCCCCTCCTTCATCCTCCTTCCATTGGACCCCTTCTTCTTTCCATCTGGTCCCTCTTCTATTTTGATGTGCCTTTTCCCCTCCTCCATCATCTGATGACATGTTTATGGGGCCATTATAGTGCAGGTAGTGACAACTGCTGTGAGGTCATGAATGCAATGGCCACTTTGTGTCCGGAAGACAGCAAGGTGCTCATTTTCTTTGTGCCTCAGTTTCCTCATGGAGAGCAAGAAAACCTATCCCCTAGGCTATTGTGAGGCGTAAATGAAGTAGCAGACCTCCCATCCCCCCGCAGTGCTTTGAAGCATGCCTCCACCCTGTGTCTCCCACTGGCATGCTGACAAAATTTTATTGGATGAGAGGCTAAGTGAATGAATGACCAAGTGTGAGCTGAACCTTAAAGGGTGACCAAATGCAGGAAGTGGACTTCCAAGGTCCTGGACTTAATTTCCCAGGCCTAGGTTTCTTCTAGAAAAGAGCGACCCATAATCTTCCCAAGCATTCCTGGTCCAGTTCACTTCCAGACCCTATTGTGTCTTCCCTTACTTTTCCTCTTCCTTCACATGTCCTCTCAACTTCTTCCTGTTAGCAGTATTTTATATTATATTTTATATTAGCCCCTCCCTAATTTGATCAGAACACAGTATGTACACACATGAAAATTGTTAATAAAAGTTTTTTTTTTCATTTTATTATTTATTTGAGAGAGAGCAAGAGAGACAGAAAGAGGCAGATAGATAGAGGGAGATGGGTGCACCTGGGCCTTCCGTCGCTGCAAACAAACTCCAGACACATGTGTTACCTTGTGCATCTGGCTTATGCGGGTATTGGGAAATTGAACCTAGGTTCTTAGGCTTTGCAGGTAAGCACCTTAAGTGCTGAGCTGTCTCTCCAGCCCCAATAAAAGTTTTTAAAAAATATATTTATTTTCAAGCAAAAGAGAGAGAGAGAGAGCCAGAGAGGAAGAGAGAGAGAGAGAGAGAGAGAGAGAGAATGGGCACTCCAGGGCCTTCAGCCACTGCAAACGAATTCCAGATGCATGTGCCACTTTGTGCATCTGGCTTTACATGGGTCCTGGGGAATTGAATGTGGGCCATTAGGCTTTGTAGGCAAGTGACTTAACTGCTGAGTCATCTCTCCAACCCTAATAAAAGTTTTTTAAAAAAGAAATTTGTGCTGGAGAACTTGTTCAGTGGTTAAGACTCTTGCCTGCAAAGCCAAAGGACCCAGGTTTGATCCCCCAGAACCCATGAAACCCAGATGCAAAAGTGGCACATGCATCTGGAATTTGTTTGCAGTGGCTGGAGGCCCTGGTGTGCCCATTCTTTCTATCTGCCTCTTTCTCCCTCTCTCTTAAATAAATAAAATATTTTTTAAAAAAGATAATTTGAGCTGGGCGTGGTGGCGCACGCCTTTAATCCCAGCACTCAGGAGGCAGAGGTAGGAGGATCGCTGAGAGTTCGAGGCCACTCTGAGACTACATAGTTAATTCCAGGTCAGCCTGGGCCAGAGTGAGACCCTACCTCGAAAAAAACAAAAGCAAAACACAAAACAAAACAAAACAAAACAAAACAAAAAGACAATTTGAGTCTTGCCTAATCTGTTTCCCGCCCTCCAGCCCCAGCACTTTCTGCCTCCTCACCCCCTTTACTCTCCATGTTTTCCTCCATGTCCTGCTATCTCCTCCACTCTGCCCTTTCCCAACCATAGTTCAGCTCTCCAGGAGCATCCCAGCCCCCCTCCAACCACTGAGCATCTCTAACCTGAATCTAGGAGGCCTTTCTGCATCATTACACACCACTAGACTCATTTCCATCTTCTGCCTTATAAGGCTGTTAGGATGTTTTTCCAACCAGGTACTCTTTAAATATCTGGATACCATTCATTAAGTGGAAAGGCCCAGAGAAGCTTCTGGAAGGCCATGGGCTGGGAGTACAAGAGGTTTGGGCAGTGGTGAGAACTCGGAGCCAGCTGTTCTAAGTAATCACTCCTCTGTAAGGCAGTGTGCCGAGGTGAGAAGAGAGGACGCTATGCTGGGAGAACGGGTCAGCTAGAGGAAGGTTCCAGCATCACCTAGTTCATCTACTGTGAGGGAGGAGCAAAAGTTCTGTTAAAACTTTCCCGTCCACTCTGGGGATCAGCTTCAATAAGGACCCAGGGGACACTCTGTCTGAGCCAGGATGCAGGTGGTGGCAGACAGCAAACACTGTGGGTTCATTCATTGTCTTCACTTGTTTAACTGACCCCACAAGTTCCCCACCACCTTCTTCCCTTCTTGTTCCACTCCCCACTGTCCCTGAGCATTAAAAGGGTTCCAGAATGCTGAATGAATATTGATATACTAATGAGCCTGTCCAGTGGCCATTAGCCTGCAGACTACTTGGATATTTTTAAACTACTCCAATCAAATCTTGCAGCATCCATTATGCACGGCTGGTGCATGGCTGCCCAGGCCCCACGATGCATAAACGCAACTGAGCTGCATTATCAAACATTTAAGCCCTTAAACATTGTCCAACCTCTAAAATCTCCTCTTAGGACCCCGGGCTGGCACTGCCCGACAGACACTAATCCCCATTAAGACCTCTCCACCTAGTCCCCGCTTGGGGTTAGGGGTGTGTTTTAGACCAAAGCAACAGCTTTCAGGCGCATTAAAGGATCAGTCTGCAGTAAAGATGATCTTCTTCGCTCTTAGAGGGAGTAGAGCTGAACAGCACAAAGGACCAACCATTTTTAAGGACACTAGTGAAAATAATTCTGAACGTGCTTGTCTTTGTTTGGGGGTAGGCTGGAGCTTATCCCAGACTTACTGTTTTGTGGAGAAACTGGAAGGGTTTAGTCGGAGTAGGAGGTGAGAGTTGACCTCAATGCCACCAATACCCTCTTCCCTTTGATCAACAAGTTGTCCACCTTACTGGGGAAGCTGTTTGCAGAATTTCCCCGTGGGCCCATGGAACAGGAGTGCGGCCATTTTGGAAGCTCTGCAGGAAGGATCTCAGTGTGTGGCTTCGTGGTTCATTTTCTCAGCACTGCCTCTCTCTTGATGTCCATCCTAGCTGCATGTCTGTGAGCTTATGTCCTGTCTGTTGTGGGGGACACATCTGAGCTGAGAGGTTGCACGTCTAATTCAGGAATCTAAGATTAGGACTCTCAGGTCTCTCTTGTCTTATTTCTCAGTTGACTCAAAAAAATAAAGTAAAGGAGGTATTTCTCTTTTCCCTTTTATTAGCATATAGAAAATTTACAGAACATAGGCTTCATCGTGGCATTTTCATACATTCATCTAATGGTTTTGGATTGTATTCACCCCTTTATTATCCATTCTTTTATTTTCTCTTTCTCCCTAACCCTCTTCTTCCAAACTGTTCCTTTTCTACTTTCATGCCTGTTCTTTTCCAATCTAGTGGTTAATAATATAAATGAAAAATGCTCAGCATCTTTAGCCATCAGATAAATACAAATCAAAGCTACATTGGAATCATATTTATTTCATTTTTATTTTTATTTTTTTATTTGAGAGAGAGAGAAAGAGGCGGGGTGAGGGGTGGGGAGAGAATGGGCACACCAGGGCATTCAGCCATTGCAAATGAACTCCAGACCCATGTGCCACCTTGTGCATCTGGCTTACCTGGGTCCTGGGGAATTGAACCTAGGTCCTTTGGCTTTGCAGGTAAGAGCCTTAACCACTAAGCTGTCTCTCCAGCCCATATTTCTTTTTCTTTCTTTTTTTTTTTTTTTAATTATTATTTTTTTATTGACAACTTCTATATTACATACAAAAAACACATGATATTCCCTCCCCTCCCCCCCATTTCACTTTAGAACTCCAATCTCCATCATATCCCCTCCCTCTCTCCAGTAGTCTTTCCTTTAATTTGATGTCATCATCTTTTTCTTCTATTTTGAGGGTCTTGTGAAGGTATTGCTAGGCACTGCAAGATCATGGATATCGAGGCCAATTTCTGTCTGGGCAGTTGCATTGTAAGAAGTCATACCCTTCCTTTGGCTCTTCCATTCTATCCACCCCTCTTCTGCAATGGTCCCTGAGCCTTGGAGGGTGTGACAGAGGTGTTTCAGTGCTGGGCACTCCTCCATCCCTTCTTCTCTAGCCAGAAGTGAGAGTAGTGTTAATATGTGAATATGAACATTAAGTGTAGTGCTTTCAGGGCAGCTTGGTGGGAATAATATATACATTTAGTCAGACAAGAGCAGGTTTTATACCCCTAAGGCTCATGACCTCACCTGCCATAGACTTTTGCTTAGGTTTTTCACTACCAGGTATGTATTCCCTCCCATAGAGAGGGCCTTCAGTCCAATTATGAAGCAGTTGGTTACCCCAAGAGTAGACATGCCACTATTGCACCCGTTCAGTCATTGGGCCTGTATGGCCAAACTTGAATATTCAGTGTCCACTGTTTTCACTGCTGATGACTTCTGTCTCCCATACGGCTGCATGCAGTGCAGCTTTTTCCAGCTTTCAGTTGACCAGCCCATATTTCTTTTCTTTTTTTTATTGACAACTTCCATAATTATAGACAATAAACCATGGTAATCCCCACCCCCACACATTCCCCTTTGCAACTCCACTCTCCATCATATCCCCTCCCCCTCTCAGTCAGTGTCTCTTTTATTTTCACGTCATCATCTTTTCCTCCTATTATAATGGTTTTGTGTGTAGGTAGTGTCAGGCACTGTGAGGTCATGGATATACAGGCCATTTTGTGTCTGGAGGAGCACATTGTAAGGAGTCCTACCCTTCCTTTGGCTCTTACATTCTTTCCACCACCTCTTTCGCAATGGACCCTGAGCCTTGGAAGGTGTGATAGAGATGTTTCAGTGCTGAACACTCCTCTGTCACTTCTTCTCAGCACTATAGTACCTTCTGAGTCATCCCAGAGGTCACTGCCATTTGAAAAGAGAAGCTTCTCTGACCAAATGGAATCATATTTCTTATTAATTCCCTGAACTTGGTACCCCTTCCTAGAGTCCATCATCCTCCAGTTCCTCATGAGTGGCTCCATTTGTCTTCGTCTGTTGAACTCCTAGTACTGCCACCCTCTTAGAATACCTTCAAAACTCCTATCTTTTACTGTCCCTTCCTCTGTATCATGTCAACTATTTCCCTTATGTGGTCAGGGCCAGTGATTAGTTGTGAAATTTATCCCAGATTCTTTTTTTTTTTTTGTCTTTTAGGATTATACTGCAGATAGCCCACCAAGACCACATGGTAGACCCTCAATCAATGCTCTTTTCCTGTCCTTTCCCCCTCTCTCTGCCTGCCTGTAACCTCGAGAGGGGATACAACCACTCCGAGCCTCTGTCTGCGTGTCTGTAACAGGCCATTCTGACGTAGTAGGCTGTGTTCGTGGAGGAGATATTACGAGGAAGGCAGCAGTGTGAGTTTGTGTACACTGAGGTCATGGGCCAGCCGGGCTGCAGGTGGGACTCCTCACAGGTACCCTGGCTGCATCCTGCACTCTTACCCTGGCTGGGGTCTCACTTTGTCAGCAAGGCCCACGACTGGAGGTTCTGGAGGCTCGGGGGGCGGGCTTGCCCTTCACCTGTGCCCCTGACTAACCCCTTACCTGAGCTTCTGATTTTTGGCTTCCCTCTGGGCTGGCACCCTCCCATGGGGCTCCCACCTTTGCTGTGTGAACTATTGAGATCTGTCTTTTCCACCAGGCTCTCTCCCTCCGCCTGCTTCTCCTGTAGGCCCCAGACACCTGAATGGCCACATGACTGGTGCTAACCACTAGTCCTCTGACCCTATGTCTACAATATTCCTCTTTTCATTTGCTCAGACCTGATACTATGGAAAGCATAAAACTCCTGTTGAATCTTGTTTCTGGATGGACTTTGCTGCCCTGTTCATCCCCATAGAGAAAGGATGGTTCTTTTGGCTGCTGAAGTCCTTTTTAGGGCCCCAAACAGCCTTTTCTATCCTTTCTTTCCTGATTCTATTTCCATTTGCAATGTTGGGTGGTTTTCAGAAGGCGTATGATACCAGAAGAGGAAGGAAAGCGAGCAGGGGCTCAAGTCCAGCCAACTGATCTGTGATAGCCAGGATGTGGCTAACCTGGGGCGTGGGTCATGTTGAAGTGACAGATCTGCCCAGTGGGAGTGGGAAGCTGGCAGGCCAATGTCACTCTTGCTGTGATGCCAGCCACCCACAGGTATACTCAATGCTCCTTGGGCCAGAAAGGAGAGACAGGAGGCTGGATGGGATGGTGTCCATGTCTCAGCCAAGCCTGCCTGGAACCTACAAAGTTTTTTTGATCTACACTCATCTGGGCCTCTGGTCTTTGTAGTAGAGAAGGAACTGAGGGCGAAATAATTTTTTTAAAAATGGCAACATCTGTGCTTTGTTCATGGCCAGTAGCTCAGGGGTAGCCTGAGTGAGGGTGTGGACAGTTTCGGTGTGTGTGGGGCATTCCTTGTCCCTGCTTCCTGCCAAGTTTCCCTACATCATTTTTCATTGCTCAGGCTTCGAGCTGGAGCTAAGCTGGGCTTACATTACCCACCACCTAGCAGTGTGACATCTGTGAATGGATTTCTAATTACACATATAAATCAGCGTGATTGGAAATTCTTGAAATTTTATTGGGAAGGAAATTTATAGTGATTAAAACCAATTAATTTGGGTCTCCTATTAATCCAGGCAGCAGGGTAGGGGTTGCCATGCTACTGTGAGCCCTGAAAACCATTGGGTGGGGATGGCTCAACTTGGGGGCCACTGGGGGCGTGTGCTCATTTTTTCAAGTTACCAATGCTCATCCCATATTTTAAATTACACCCCTGCCCTGGGCCACGTACCTTGTTTTGTGTCTAAAAATAGACTTCTGGGTTTTCACTAAAGATCCAGAAACACGAAAAGTAATCTTTTTAATCAAAATAAAGAACCCTTTTTAATTACTCAGCCTCCCTCACAGTTGGAGGTAATAATTGTCGTGTGCTCTTAAGTAGGGCTGTTATTAGATTTCCCTGGGGCTCCTCTATTTTCTAGAAGTTTGCAATGCTGGCTGTTGAGAGGCAGAGGAGGAGTCAACTCTTGTCTCTTTAAGTCTTTGATGTGGAGGAACCCTCTTGGTTACACGGAAGTGGGGAGGAGGGAGTAAGCTATGTGTGTAACCAGGACTGCCTTAGAAGGAGCCTCCAGGTGGTTCCACACAGATGAGATGAAGCTGACATCCTTTCGTATGAGCCAGGGGTCTCCAGGGAAGCAATGAAATATATATATATATATATATATATGTATGTATATGTACTTATATGTTTATTTATGTATTATATATACACGTGTGTGTAAAGAGATTTATTATGAGCAGTTGGCTCATGCAACAATGGATGCTGAGAAGTCCTGTAACCTACATACTACAAGCTGGAGGCACAATTGTAATTGAAACCCCAAGGCTTAAGAACCACCAGTTGGCATAGGTTCCAGTCTGAGTCCAATGATACTATACATATTAATGAGGGCAGATCTTCTTTACATAGCTTGAAGGCTCAAATGCTAATCTAATCTTTGCTGGAAACACAAACACACATGTAACCCCCCCCCCCAATAATCTTTTACCAGCTCTGTGTTCATTTCTAAGTCTAGTTAAGTTAGCAGATAAAATTAACCACCGTAGCCTTGAACTGGCTATCTCTTTCTTATCTAATGTCCTTTTCACCATCCTGCACCATCCAGGCTAGATTTCTTCATCTCTGTTTCTATCAACTTGGGTCAGATCCTGGTCAGGGATAAAGAATGGGCCTAGATTCATACCTTGGGCTACTGTGAGAAAGTACCACAAGCTAGGTAGCTTCAAGGGCAGACATGTATGGCTCAGGTCTAATGGCTAGAAGCCTGAAACCAATGGGTCAGCTGGGTGGGTCATGTTCCCTCTGAAACTGGCAGGGGACATTCATGCCTTCTATAGTTTGTGGTCTTTGCTGACAATCTTTGACATTTTGGGCTTAGAGATGCTTCTCTCCAACCTGCCACTGTCATTATGTGGCCTTCTTTTCCCTACTCCTAAGGATGCCAGTCATATTGGATTAGGGCTCACACTCATTGCCCATTTACGAATAAGCCTGCATTCATGGGTACCAGGGGTTAGAATTGCACCACAGATCAAAATCATGACGGGACCCTTTCCACAGGTCTCTTAAGTCAAAGGGCTGTTTTTGTTTAGTGTCAATAATGCTTATAACTTCAAATCATGTAGTTCAGTGTCGCCTAACTTCAAGTCACGTAGTTCACTGTCTCGTTCTTTCCATGTTCCTCAGTCATTTGACTCTGCACGGTACAGAGGTGGACCTTAGGGTTCCTACTCTTCCCTCTGATTCTGTCTGGTACTTTTGCCTCTTGTATCAGCCCAAGATTAAACATGCGTTTCTGGGCTGGAGAGATGGCTTAGTGGCTAAGGCGCCTGCCTGCTAAGCCTAAGAACGCTGGTTCCAATGTCCAGCGGTCCCAATCTACAGGTCCCATGTTTAGCCAGATGCAAAGTGAGGCAAGGGCGCAATGCCGCACTTGACCAGAAGGGGGCGCACACATCTGGATTTCGTTCACAGCAGCTGAGAGACTGCTGGCGCGCCCATCTCTGTCTCCCTCTCCCTCTCTCTCTCTCTCTCTCTCCAAAAATAAATAAAAAAATAATAAAAAAATTAAAAAAAAAAACAAAAAAACACATGCGTTTCTGTCCTCCTGGCCACACAGCGGCACTGCATCCCCCAGCCAGCAGCAGTGTGTGGAGGCCACGTGACGGATGGAGTCTGTCCCATAGAGGGTGGGAAGAAGTGTATGTGCTTCAAGGCTTGGCCTCTGAAATACCCAGTGGCTCTATTCCATATATTCTCTTTTCCAGCGTGCAGGACGGATGTGGACTGTTTGGTGGAGAACTTAAAAGTCGGAGAACAGCAGTGTCCTTGGATGGAAGGACTTAGATAACTTAGCAGAGCAGAAACCCTATTTTCTTGTCCTCATTACCAGTTCCCTCGCGTTCGGTGATAGCAGCAAGAAACCAGCTCTTATGATGGGTAAATCATTGAGATGTTAGAGTTGTTTAATGGACTAATTCACATCATTAGGGTATAACATTTTCATCCTGCCTACAGGCAAACGTGCCACCATGTGCATCTGGCTTACATGGGTACTGGGGAATCGAACCTCAGTCCTTAGGTTTCACAGGCAAGTGCCTTAATCACTAATCCATCTCTCCAGCCCTTAATTTCTTAAACTGTTCCAACCACACCTTCTATTCTCTTACTCTCATTGTGGTAGTTTGAATATATGGCCCCCAATATATTCAGTGTTTTATTAGTTTATAGTTTGCATCTGCAATCACCTTGCTAGAGGCAATGTCACTGGGGGCGGATCTTAAGGTGTGGTGGTGGGTTTGAGATTCCATTGTAAAGATATGCAAAGTGTGCCTAATGGGAGTTCCTGAAGTGTGCTGTGGCTTTTGGCTGTAGTTTTGCTCTGTGTGCTGTGTGCCTGGTTGGTTTTTCTCTCTCTGCTTGGCCCTGTGAGAGCAGGCCGTTTCTCCTGCCATTATGGAACTTCCCATGGATCTGTAAGCTTCAATAAATAATATCCCTTCCTCCATAACTGTGCCTGGTCTGTAAGTTCATCTCAGGGAACCTGAAGCTGTCTGCTACTCTCATTTTCCAGTTTTTTCCTCCCAGAATCATGTCCCCATTCTGACCTAAAATCTGCCATCCCCTCAGCTGCATTTTAGTCATCTGGAGAGTTCCAGCTACCATTGACCGAACTTGGTAGTTTTCTACCTAGGTGTTACCATTTTGTTGGAATCCACCTTTTGCAGTTACTTTTGAGTTCCTGGGATGAACACCTGACCAAAAGTAGCTTGTGGGAGGAGATGTTTTATTTTGGCTTACAGACTCGAGGGGAAGTTCCCTGATGGCAGGGGAAAGATGGTAGAGCAGAGGCTGGTCATCACCTCCTTGCCACAGTAGGGGAAAAACAGCAGCAGGAGAGGGAGCCAAGTTCTAGCAAGCAGAAGCTGGCTACAACAACACCCATAAGCCCGGCCCCATCAGCACACCTCCTCCAGCAATGCTCCAACTCCCAACTTGCCATCAGCTGTGGGTGAAGCCAGCAGAACACATGAGTTTACGGGAGATGTCTGATTCAAACCACCATAGCACTTGAAGCTCTGGTCTTTTCAAGTAACCACTGGGGGGAAAAAAAAGCTTGGGAACCACTTTATTTTTTTCTTTCTTTCTTTCTTCTTTCTTTCTCTTTCTTTCTTTCTTTCTTTCTTTCTTTCTTTCTTTCTTTCTTTCTTTCTTTCTTTCTTTCTTTCTTTCTCGAGGTAGGCTTTCACTCTAGTCCAGGCTGACCTGGAATTCACTATGTAGTCTCAGGGTGGCCTTGAACTCACAGCAATCCTCCTACCTCTGCCTCCTTCTGGGATTAAAGGCATGTGCCACCACGCCCAGCACCACTTCATTTTTAACCTCAGGGAGAGTGGAGGAGGAGCCTTGTGAGGATCTCAAGAAGGCTGCTGAGCCTCCCGGGCTCCATGAGACACATGAGCCACGTGAACTGCTGAGCCTCCTTATGCCTTCCACGAGGCAATGGTAACAGGCCCAATCTCATGAGTATCTCATGTGGGTGATCACAGCCACTCTGGCTCAAAATGGCAATGACCATGAGCGATCAGGTGGGAACAGCTACACAACACACATCCACTGTCATTTGGTTAGGTCAGGTTCCTGGAATATTTGAGTCTGTTCTTGATTTCCCATTAATTATGTGTTACCTTTCTTACCCCTGCATTTCTCACCAATTAGTAATACAGCTTCCATCAAGCTTTCCTTGGCTTCAGCCCTATAAGTAATTGAGTCCAAGAGGGTTTATTTGAGAGAGAGAAAGAAGCAGAGAGAAAAAGAGACAGGTAGAGAATGGGCGCATGCCAGGGCCTCCAGCCACTGTAAATGAACTCCAGATGCATGTACTACCTTGTACATCTGGCTTACGTGGGTCCTGGGGAATCGAACCTGGGCCCTTTGGCTTTGCAGGTAAGTGCCTTAATCGCTCCCAGCCCCTAGGATGTGTTTCTTGTCCATGTGTTCCCTTCAGTGTCTGTATATGAGAGGGAGGAAAAGGCTAGCACCTTCTAGAGCCCTGATGCATGCCAGGATTTGTGGTGGAGCTCTGTGTATATTGTTTAAACCTCTCAGCAATGGTAAGAGATAGACAGCCATTTTCCTGATAATCACACTGTGGTCCATAGCAGTTAGATAATTTACCCAAGGTCTCAAAGCACTTGGATTTAAGTCCAGTCTAGTTTCCTAGCAGGAGGGTACAACCTTTTGATATTGTGACATGATGTTGTCATCTATAAATGTGTTCAGCTGCATTCATAGCTGTCCCCAGATTTATGCAGCCTGTGGACCACAGGTTGGACATGTCTACATAATGACTTACACATAGAAAGTTCTTGGGATTTTCTTTTTTTCAAGTGAACCAAATCCAACTAAGCATTTCACAGGTCCTGTGCAAGAAGTTTTGAAGCTGGGTAAGGCCTCCGCTAACTGCCTGGGTCCTAGTTCCCAGGGATCTGAGTATCTTTAAATCAGGCTGGTAATTGCTCTGGGCTTGTTGGGAGGTGGTGGATTTGACAAAACAAACACAGGTTCCATTTCACATGCAAGTAAATATTTTTCCCAGGCAATTAGCACCCAGACAGCTGATAATTACCCCATGTGACACTTGTAAAAGCTGACTGTGCGTATTTATGGAAAATGATTGTTATTGCAATGTTAGGAGCTCATCACTCCACCACAGCACATGTGAGAAGATTCCAAAGTCCATGTAACCTTTGTCCACAGTAACCACCCATCTGCTGTGAAACCTGGTGTGTGCTTGAGCACTCCATAGGTGGGGAAGCTGGGAATGAGGGCTAAGGATATTCGCTATGCCGTGGGGCATGGCTTCGAACACCTTTGCTCTTTCCAAACACAGCACTCCACACATACACATGCACACACATGTACACGCACGTGCACATCCTCCAATGGGAGTATTAAGAGGGACTGAAATGTCTAACCTTGGCCCAAATATATACTTCATCCAGAATGCACATGCCTACCCTTATTAGGGTCTTGCTCAGGTCGATGGTTAACTCACTGGACTGCCGTTGGGATGCAGTCTGTTAGGGTGTATGAGCATGCACACTGTAATGAGTAGATGCCTGAGGGGTCAAGTTGCTCATGGGAGAACATGAGAAGATCTTAACGGGAAGAGAATAGTCCTAGTAGGAGCCTCAACTGAATAGGGGAAGCTCCTGCCACAGGAGGTCTTGGGTACAGAGGGAGTAGGGACGAGAGAGAATAAATATGCATCGGCTTGGAAGTGAGAAGTCAGGAGTCCTGAATTCTATAGCTGATGCCTTTGGAAACCTTGAATAATTGTTTTCTTTATTCTGGACTCAAGTTTTCTCAATGATGGAAACAAACACTGGATTAGAAATCATCTGCAAACATTTTTAGTGTGTGTGTGTGTGGTGTGTGTGTGTGTGTGTGTGTGTGTGTGTGTGTTGTGCACATGTGTATGTTTATCTGTGGAAGCTAGGGGACAACTTCAGGGGTCTCCCTACCTTGCTCATTCGCAAGTTTCCTTGACACTGACTTTCTCACTGATTCTGGAGCTTGCTGTTTTTTTTGAGCCCCAGCAATTCTCTGGTCTCTGCTCCCTACAGGATTGGGGTTAGACGTGTGTGTGGTCACACCCAATTGTTTACATGTGTGCTGGTAAATCAAACTCAGGTATTCTGAGGCTCCCTCAGGCCCTCATGCAAGCACAAGAAGCACTCTTACCCTCTGAGCTCTCTCTTCAGGTCCTGCAAACATATTTTACCTTCATCTTCTTGCCTTAGATTAAGGGGAGAAGGACTGGAGAGAAGGCTTAGTGGAAAGGACCCCTGTTCGATTCTCCAGATGCACAAGGGAGTGCATGCATCTGGAGTTGGTTTGAAGTGGCTGGATGCCTTGGTACACCCGTTATCTCCCTCTCTATCTCTTTCTCTCTGCCTCTTTCTTGCTCTTATATAAATAGATAAATAAAATATATTTTAAAAAAAGATTAAAGGAAGAAGATGGAGATGATGCTGGCGCTAAGTTAGAGTCCCAGCATCAAAACCTTCAGCACCTCTCAGGGGTGCAGAGCATCTGCACCTGTGCAAGCTCACAGCCCCATCTCATAGCCATGACTTCTGGCTTCCTCAGCAGTCTTTAGTTTTTTCCTCTCTTCAGGACTCTGCCTCTGTAAAATAGCATAGCACCCCCTACCCACTCCTCAACTCATCCCCTCCTCATGGGACCTCCTCTTCTCAAGGGCATAGTGGGGAAACCCAGTGGCTCATTTCATCCACCTCTTTTGTCTTTGTGGTGACATCCAGAACTGTGTCCCTCTCCTTTTCTGGAAACTCTCTTTCCTTGACTTAGTTCCCTGGTACCTGGGCCTTTCCATCTCCATTTTGGTTCATCTTCCTGGGATACTCTCTTAGCACTGGTTCTGGGGCAGCCCTCCACACTGTTCTGCCCTCCATCCATGGTCAGCCTGCAAATCCCATGCACACATTTGTCCTTATTTACCTTCCATATGCTGGTGACCTGAGTCTGTGTCTCCAACCCAGCTCATCCTCCTAAGCTCCAGACTTATTTGTACAAGTAATTGCTGGTCCTCAACAGAATTCGTTTCTCCCCTCTCCTCCACATAGGCTACTGCTGTGAGCCACAGTCACATCGCTGTGCTCTGTGTTCTACTTGTTAGGTCTACTTCACCCACCTCCTGCCTCTACACTGTATCAGTTAGCCTGCCCTCATTTGGTTCATTGTGGTGGCTGCTTACTCTCTTCCTTGCTTGAAGTAAGTCCTTCCAACCTACTCTCCACATTGCTGTTTGATTTTAGTATTTTTTTTTTTTTTTTTTTTTTTTTGGTTTTGCAAGGTAAGGGTCTCACTCTGGTCCAGGCTGACCCTAGTCTCAGGGTGGCCTCATTGCTGTTTGATTTTAGCCCGGCATGATTTTTTATTTTATTTATTTATTTGAGAGAGAGAGAAAGAAAGAGGCAGAGAGAGAATGGGCACACCAGAGCCTCCAGCCACTGCAAATGAACTCCAGATGCATGAGCCCCCTTGTGCATCTGGCTTACGTGGGTCCTGGATAATCAAATCAAGATCCTTTGGCTTTGCAGGCAAACACCTTAATTGCTAAGCCATCTCTCCAGCCCTCTGCTGTTTGATTTTCATTATAAATCTAATCATAGAGTTACTCCTTAACAAAAACCTTTTTGTATTGATTATTTATCATCATCCTTTTTAATCTAATATTTTATTTTATGTAAATTATAACAGGTTCTACTCTTTTATCCCCTCACCCCAGCTCCTGGTACTTCGTGGGCCCTCCTCAGTGGGGTTATGAGATTCACTGTGGGGTGATGAAGGCCTCAGTCGGTCCCTGTGGGGTAGTAGGGGACCATGTCTCAAGATATTCCTACCCACTCTGTGGTTCTTACAATCTTTCCACCCCATCTTTTTCAATGTTTCCTGAGCAATGGCAGGCCTTTTGGCAGTCTGATTTAGTGTTGAGTTCTCTGTAGCCTGTGGATTTCTGCTTTGATAGGTTTTGATTCATCATTTTATGTCACCGTTGCCCTGGAATGGTTGTCAGGCTAGCAGTGAGAGCAGTATTAATGTGGCCATTTCCTCTGCAGTTTCTCCTGGGCCCTGCCAGATGTGGTAGAGGTGGCACATCTCATGGTGGGCAGTCGGCTGTCTTCTTGTCTTCTCAATGGTCTTGGTTCTCCGTTTCTCTGCCATCTATAAAATAAAGCTGATTCTCCAAACCAGGTTTGAGAACAGCTTGGGTTAAAAGAGGTATATAAGGTTATTTGAGAGATTTTTGGTGGTCAAGCCCACTCTTCTCCAGAGAGCAGTGGGGGCTTCTCTCTGAAGTCAGAGTTTCCTGACAATGGGATTCTGACTTGGTTTCCTGTACCAGCTATGAATTCTCTCTCACTGAGCAAGTCTCATGCCCAATCAGAGAACAGTTGGTTACTTGCGGAGGCTGTGTGCCACTATTGCACAAGTGTGTGTTCTTCTTGACCGGTTGGTTGATTCCATAGTCTGCAGGGTCCTCTGTTTATTCATGCTGTTGGTGAACATTTTCCTCCAGCCACTCTTATAGGGCTTTCCAGCACTTAGGAGGGTTAGCCAGGTGGGAGCTAGTTTTCCTTTCAGTTCCAGCATGGTGTTCCGATGTCCTGTGACCACAACCTGTGGTATCTTCAGCACTAGGGTCTTACCTTTAAGCTCTGTTAGGTGATGAGTTGTTTTGACAGTGAGCTACATTTTATTTTTATTTTTTATTTTTTTGAGAGAGACACAGAGAGAGAGAGACAGAGAGAGAGAGAGACAGAGACAGAGAGAAGGAGAGGAAGACAGAGATGGGTGTGCCAGCAGTGTCTCAGCTGATGAGAATGAAATCCAGATGCGTGCGCCCCCTTATGGTCAAGTGCAGTATTGTGCCCTTGTGTCACTTTGCATCTGGCTAAACGTGGGATCTGGACATTGGAACTGCTGGAGATTGGAACCAGTGTTCTTAGGCTTAGGAAGCAGGCACCTTAACCCCTAAGCCATCTCTCCAGCCCCTGGCCTACATTTGGGGGGGATTTCATTGGTCTCCCTGTCCAGTAGCTCACTGTGGTGGGCAACCCAATTCTGAGCATGGAATTTACTGGCTGGAGTCCAGGGTTTGAAGATTAAGCTTTTGCCATCTTCTGTCCTGACTGTCCCCCTCTCCCCCTTTATTGGTGGTTATGTCTCATAGAATGCTAGTCAAAAATGGAGCTGGCCGGGCGTGGTGGTGCACGCCTTTAATCCCAGCACTCAGGAGGCAGAGGTAGGAGGATTACCATGAGTTCAAGGCCACCCTGAGACTACATAGTGAATTCCAGGTCAGCCTGAGCTAGAGTGAGATCCTACCTTGGAAAACCAAAAAAAAAAAAAAAAAAAAAAAAAAAAAAGAAAAGAAAAGAAAAGAAAAAAAAAAATGGAGCTGATTCATGTTGTCTTCTGTGTAATTTCCTCCCCACCCTCCCTGTCCCCTACTCCACCCCCAAAGTTCTGTCCCCCCCTTAACCTGTCACGTAACTCCTCCCCTCCTCTCTCCTTATTTATTTTTTTAAAAAATATTTTATTTTTCCAGGCGTGGTGGAACACGCCTTTAATCCCAGCACTTGGGAGGCAGAGGCAGGAGGACTGCTGAGAGTTCAAGGCCACCCTGAGACTACATAGTGACTTCCAGGTCAGCCTGAGTTAGAGTGAGACCCTACCTCAACCCCCACCCCCAAATTTATTTTTATTTATTTATTTGACACAGAGAAAGAAGTAGAGAGAGAGAGAGAGAATGGGCACACCTCCAGCCACTACAAACAAACTCCAGATGCATGCACCATCTTGCACATCTGATTTACGTGGGTCCTGGGTAAAAATCAAGCCTGGGTCCTTTGGCTTTTCAGCAAGCACCTTAACCACTAAGCAATCCCTCCAGCCCTCTCCTTATTTCTTCTCTCTCCTGGTTTCAATCTAGTTTTATGCTTATATTCCTGGTACTTATCACCATTTGCACTTATCTACAATTGATCCCAGTTGGGAACTGCAGATGAGATAGTACATGCATTGTTTGTCTTTCTGTGCCTGCATGACCTTGCTTAAAATGATTTTTTCCAACTCCATGCATTTTTTTCTGCAGATTTCATTATTTCATTTTTTTCTTACCACTGAGTAGAATTCCATTGTGTACGTGTGTATATATGGGTGTGCCAGGGTCTCCAGCCACTGTAAACAAACTCCAGATGCATGTGCCACTTTGTGCATCTAGCTTTACATGGGTACCGGGAAATCAAACCCAGGTTGTTAGGGTTTACAGACAAGCATCTTACATGCTGAGCCATTTCTCCACCCTTATTTTCATCCTTTTCAAGAGTCTTTATACTGACTTCCATAGTGGTTGCACGAATTTGTACTCCCACTAGCAGTGGATAAGGGCTGTTCTTTCTTCATAGCCTCTCCAGCATTTGTTGTCCAGTCCCTCATTTGATTTTTTGATGAATACCATCCTGACTGGAATGAGATGATATCTCAGAGTTGTTTTGATTTGCATTTCTCTGATGACTATTTGTATTTCTTCCTTTGCAAATTCTCGGTTCAATTCTCTACTCCATTTTTTTTTTTTTTTTTTTGAGAGAGAGAAAGAGAAAGGGAGAGAGAGAATTGGCGCCAGGGCCTCAGCCACTGTAATTGAACTCCAGACACTTGCGCCACCTAATGGGCATATGCAACCTTGTGCTTGCCTCACCTTTGTGTGTCTAGCTAATGTGGGATCTGGAGATTTGAACATGGGTCCTCAGGCTTTGCAGGCAATAGCCTTAACTGCTAATCCATCTCTCCAGCCCTCTACTCCATTTTAAAAATATTTTTATTTATTTGAAAGAGAGAGAGAGAGACAGAGAAAAAGAAAGAGAGAGAGAAAGAATGGGCATACCAGGGCATCCAGCTACTGTAAACAAACTCCATACACATGTGCCACCTTGTGTATCTGGTTTATGTGGGTCCTGAGGAATTAAACTTGGATCCTTTGGCTTTGCAGGCAAGCACCTTAACTGTTAAGCCATCTCTCTAGCCCCCTCTACTTCATTTTTGATTGGGTTGTTTGATTTTTTTATTGTTTAGTCTTTGAGTTCTTTGCAGATAGTAGACATTAGACCTTTGTTGGAGGTATAGCTGTTGAATATTTTCTCCCATTCTGTGGGTTTGTCTATTGACTCTGTTGATGGTTTGTTTCTACAACAGCTTTCTAGTTTCTAGAGGTTCCAGTGGTTGAGTGTTGATCCAATTTTCTGTGCTACTGGGGTCTTATTCATGAAGTCTTTCTCTATGCCTATATTGTGGAGTGTTCTTCTACCTGCTTTTTCTTCTAGTTGCTTTAGAGTTTCAGGTCTTATATTGAGGTCTTTAATCCATTTAGAGTTGAGCTTTGAGAAGGGTGAAAAATGAGGGTCTATATTCATTCTTCTAAAGGTAGTTATTCAATTTCTCCAGCACCATTTGTTGAAGATGCTGTCTTTTCTCCTATGTGTAATTTTGGCCCCTTTGTGAAAGAGTCTTCTTCTATTCTATTCCATTGATCTGTGTGTCTACTTTTTTGTGTGTCAATACCATGTTGTTTTAGTTACTATGGCTTTGTAGTATATCTTGAAATCAGGTATGATGATACCAATATATATATATATATATATATATATATATATATATATATATATTTTGTTGAGGATATTTTTGGCTATTCAAGGCCTTTTGTTTTTCTATATAAAATTTGAGATTATTTTTTCTATTTCTGTGAAGAATGTTGCTAGAATCTTCAGTGGAATTGCATTCAATCTGTATAATGCTTTGGTAGGATGGTTGGTTTCACAATATTAATTCTTTCAAACCATGAGCATGGGAGGTCTTTCATCTTCTCATGTTATTCCCAATTTCTTTCTTCAGTGGTTTTATGTTTTCTTTGTATAGATCTTTCACTTCCTTGGTTAATGATATTACAAGGTACTTAAATTTTCTGTGGCTCTTGAAAATGGGATAACAGTGTTCATCTCTTCCTTGATATGTTTATCTTTGGTGGGTAGGAAAGCTACTGATATTTTTATATTGATTTTGTATCCTGTCACTTTACTGAAAGAATTTATCACCTTTAGGATGGTGGAGTCTTTTGTGTCACTTATAAGGTGGTGTTTATCTTTAATTGTAAGGTGGGCTTCTTGTAAACAGCAAATGGATGGATCTAGTTTTCTGATCCAGCCTGTTAGCCTGTGTCTTTTTATTGGAGAGTTGAGCCCATAAATGTTCAGAGTTGTAATTGAGAGGTGTGAGTTAATTCCTGGAATGTTGAAGGTTTTGTGGACTTTGATGTTTTCTTGGTATTTTCATTCATGCTTTATGTCCATTCTCATTTTTTTAAAAAAAAAAATTATGAGGGAGAGAGAGAGAGAGAGAAAAATTTGGAATGCTAGGGCCTCCAGCCACTGCAATCAAGCTCCAGATGCATGTACCACCTTGTGTGCATGTGCAACCTTGTATGCTTGTGTCACCTTGTGCATTTGGCTTACGTGGGACCTGCAAAGTCAAACATGGAAGTGCCTTAACCACTAAGCAATCTCTCTAGCCTTCCAGTCCAGTTTTGATTATTTATTTTTCTCTCCTTATGTGCATGTTGGTTCATCTGAGTGTGAAGTGTTCCATGCAGTATTCTCTCTGGGCTGGTTTCATGCTCATGAAATCATAAAGCTGGTTTATATCATGAAAGGCTTTTATTTCACCTTCTATTATAAGGGACAATTTTGCTGGGTATAGTAGTTGGGGTTGGCAGCCATGGTCTTTTAACTTTTGAAATACTCCATTCCAAGTTCTTATGGCTTTAATGGTTTCATTTAAAAAATCAGAGGTAATTCTGATGGGCTTATCTCTGTGGGTAATGAACTGTTTTCCTCTTAGAGCTCTTAGTACTCTCTCTTTGTTTTCTGTGTTTAGTGTTTTGATTATATGTGACTTGGGCTGTCTCATCTCTGGTTCTGTGTATTTGGTGTTCTGTGCAACTCCTGGATCAGTCTCTCTTTTGTAAGGTTGGGAAGTTTTTCTTCAATCATTTTGTTGAAGATATGTTCTATGCCTTTGTACTTTATTTCTTCCCCTTTCTGTATGCCTATGATCTGAATATTTGGTCTTTTTAAGGTGTCCCAAAGTTACCACATGTTCTGTTCACACATTTTATTTTTTATTTTTTTTTTATTTTGGAGAGAGACACAGAGAGACACAGAGAGATAGGGAGAGGAAGACAGATAGAGATGGGCGCGCCAGCAGTCTCTCAGCTGCTGTGAACAAAATCCAGATGGGCACCTGCCCCTTTTTGTGGTCATTAATGGGCATTGTTCCCTTGTGTCACTTTGCATCTGGCTAAACGTGGGACCTGGAGATTGGAACCGCTGGAGATTGGAACCGCTAAGCCATCTCTCCAGCCCTCACACATTGTTTTTTTTTAACTTGACAGTGCTTTTGGAATCCCAATCTAATTCTTCTTGTCCTCAAGTTCTGAAATTCTGTTCCCATGTAGTCTATTCTGTTGGTGAGGCTTTCTTGGGAGCCTTCTAAGAGGGTTATTGCAATTATGTTTTCTGTTATATTTTTCTTTAGCATTTCCATCTCTTGCTTTAATTCCATTTTCACTTGACCTTTTTATCACCTCTTGAGTTCATTCCTGCATTTGGATATGTCTTCAATGAGTTTGTTCCATTGGCCTGTGAGCTCATTTATTTGTTAATTCTCCTCAAATTCCTTTAGCTTTCTGTTGATCTCTCTTTTTGACTTTGATATCATTAAACTGTCTATGGAGTACTGTTTCCTGATTCTCTTTGGTTTCCTTCAAGCCATTAATTGAATTGTTCTTGTAGATTATCTTCCATTTCTTTCATTCTTCCTTTGTGTTCATTTTGTTGCCTTTCTTCCAATTCATTGAGTCATCCTTTGGTTTGTATTTGAATTCTTTTTGCTGATTTTCTTCCATTTCCTCCAGCCATTCTTGGAGTTCCTGTTTGATTACTCTTTGTACAGTTTCTTCCCAGGCATTTGTTCATTGTCTCATTAAGTTTCTTTAAAATGCTTGTTGAAGGCTGGAGAAATGGCTTAGTGGTTAAGGCACTTGCCTAAAACACCAAAGGACCCAAGTTTGATTTCCAAGGTCCCATGTAAGCCAGATGCACAAGGTGGCACATGTGTCTGGAATTCGTTTGCAGCGGCTGAAGGCCCTGGTGCACCCATTCTTTCTCTCTCTCTCTCTCTGCCTCTTTTCTCTCTCTCTTTTTCTCTCAAATACATAAAAATCAATAAATAAAATGCTTGTTGAGATTTCATTTTGAGCTTCTATGCCTTGGGTTTCTTCTAAGCTTTCATTGGAGGCTTCCATTGTGGGACAGTTATTCTTGGTGGGGATCCCTTTGCTGGGTGTTGTGTGTTATTTGCTTTGCACTGGGTCTGCCAATCTTAAGATCAGTTGTCTCATGGAGGATGCAGCAATAGCAGCTCTTGTATAGCTTGTGTTGGGTGGCTTGGTCTAAGTTGCTCATGATAGTGTGTAATTGAAGACTATCCACTGGGTTAGGGTTGGTGCACTTGAGCCTGAAGAGGGTCTACTTTGTGTGTACCACTTCCTGGCAAATCTGGGTAGGATCTTGGGAGGCCTGGCTTGCCTGGTGACTAAGATGGGTGTTGAACTTCCAGATCTATTCGCTCTCTGGCTTTCTGGTGTGAGATTAGCTCCAAGCTTCTTCTGGGGCTAGAGCTGGTATTCAGTTGCTTCTACCTCAGCCCTTCTTCAGATAATTTTTTTTTTTTTTGTGGGGAGGGAAGCTTGCAAGGTGGATGTGAGAAGTACAATCCAAGTTGGTCAGCTGCTCACCACTGACCTTCCTCTGGCTTGTTCCCTCCTAGGCAGCCATCCTGGAACGGTGTCTAGCCTTGGCACAGAACCTCAGCACTCAGCCCCATCTCACAGTGTCTCACTGTCCTGGTCCACTCTGGCCTTCTGCTGGTTTGTGTCCTCCCAGACAGGCACCATGGAATGGTGTCTAGTCCTGGTGCATAACCTTGACACTCAGCCCCGCCTCCCATTATTATTTTTGTGGTGCTTCACTGCTGAGCTCTATCCATTCTGGGATTTTTGTTGTTGACACCCAGCATCCATTCATTGTTTGACTCAAATTTCTTATTTTCCTTTAGGCAGTGCCACTTCCTTAAGCCCTAGTCTCACCCAGTTTTGGGGAGTGGGATGCAATAATTCAACTCACTCTAAATGAATCATCTCCTTTTACTCTCCTGGTCATCTGGGAATGGGTCATTCAATGCAAACCTGGTCTGTGGCGGATTCAGCCTGAATTACCAGAGAAAGCATGTGTGTGTCTTGAACCTGAGCAGTTGTGAGGCTAGAGCAGGTGTGACTCCATGAGGAGAGAGTACTGAGCTGAGAGGGCAAGGCCAGGTCTTGATGGCTTGGTCTGAGTCCTGAATTCTGTCTCTTCCTAAAGCTAGTCGACCTGACTCTCCTTGCTTTCAACTGAAAGTACCAAAAATTCTTATTTGGCTGAGCCCTTGGGGTTAGGGTTCTCTCCATTGTTCCTGACACACATCCTGTGGCCCACCATGGCTTGCAGGATGAAGTCTAAGCTCTTTAGCCAGGTTCACAAGGCCCTTTGCCACCTGGTTTTGTTTTCCCTCCAGCCTCCTCTCTCTTCACTGTCTGCTTCACCCTTGATGTTACAGTGAGATGGAAATCTTTCCAGTTCCCTGAACACACTTTATTGTAATTGCTTTTAATTGTCCATCTCCTCTGGGAGATTGCAAATGCCATAGGGATAGGGCTGAGTTTATTTTATTCATGGCTGTAGCCCCAGCTCCAAGCAGGATGACTGGAATGTGGTTGGTACATCATAAACATTTGTCATATCTCTCAGCGGACATTTGTTTGCCTTGTATGAGATGTTCGTTGGTAGACTGATTTGTTCCTGGACTACATTTCATTTAATTAACTAATTTAATCAGTAACTATTTATTCTACATCTATTCTGCATCAGAAGCCAACAAGGATAAAAATAGTACTAGGTTTCAAACAGCTTACAATAACTGGAAAAAAACCAAATTATAAAACATGAGTTGATAGAATATTTTGTGTAATCGAGATAGTGCACTAGATAATACAAGCACAAGAAAACCCCTCTCAACATTTGCTGGGGTTGTCGGGGATGGAAGAAAACTCTTCACATAGGCATAAGGATATGGCTTGGTGGGTAAAGCAGTTGTTGAGTAAACATGAGGATCTGAATTTAGATCCCCAGTATCCATGTAAAAGCTGGGCATGATGGCGCCTATAATCCCAGCATTGTGGAGGGGAGGAGGATGGGCTGGCTAGCTAGTTTAGATAAATTGATGAGTTCTAGGTTTGGAACAAGACCTTGTCTCAAAATAAGGTGGTACATGATTCAGGAAGACACCCAACACTGACTTCTGGCGCACACACACACACACACACACACACACACACACACGTGTACTTGCATATGCATGTGTATCCACCCCCCCCACAACATGTATATACATGTACTCACACACATGCAAAAGAAAAAAGACTCTATTGAGAAGGCAGTGCCAGTAAGGCATAACAGTAACCAACAATAGTGACATGTGGCAGGTATTTTGTAGATATTATATTGATTAATCCTCAGAACCATGAAGATTAGTATGAGATTGTTATTTTCACATTCTGATGAGGAAAATAATGATCAAAGAAGTGAAGCATCTTTGCCAAGCCCATTCAGCAAGGAAAAGACAAAAACAGGGGTCTTGTATCAGGCTAATGTAGCAGGGGAAACAATTCCAAGCAGTGACAAGATGCTGCACAAAATCAGGGCGGGAGAGATGGCTTAGTGGTTAAGGTGTTTGCCTGCAAAGCTAAAGGACCCAGGTTCGATTCCCCAGACCCCATGTAAGTCAGATACACAAGGTGGCACATGTGTTTTGAGTGTGTTTGGCGAGTGATAGGGGCACTGGTGCACCCATTCTTTCTCTCTCTTTCACTCTATTTTTCTGCTTCTTTCTCTCTCTCAAATGCATAAATAAATAAAATTTAAAAATACTTAACTCAGAAGTACTGATTCTGTATTTATTTAATATCTTTTTTTTTTTTTGTGGAGAGAGACAGAGAGAGAGAGACAGAGAGAGGGAGAGGAAGACAGACAGAGATGGGCATGCCAGCAGCCTCTCAGCTGCTGTGAAAGAAATCGAGATGCGTGCACCCCTTGTGGTCAAGTGCAGCATTGCGCCCTTGCGTCACTGCATCTGGCTAAATGTGGGACCTGGAGATTGGAACTGCTGGATATTGAACCAGCATTTTTAGGCTTAGGAGGCAGGTGCCTTAACCACTAAGCCATCTCTCCAGTCCTTAATATCTTGATATTTTATTCATCAAGGATTTGAAAATTAATTTTTATTTTAAAATAAAATTTGCATTCAATGTTATTTATCTTGATTGCTGAGCTTTTATTGCTGCCTCCCCCCTGCCCCGCCACTTTGCTGAGTGAGTATCATACTTGGTTCACCCTTTCAGTGGGAAGTCTGTGTTTGGAAACTGTCATAGCACAGGTTGTGTCAGTCAACCGCTCCATCATTGAGACCAAATACCTGAGAAAGACAACTTCATGGAAGAAAGTTTTGTTGTGGCATTGTCCATGACCACTTGACTGCTTCTGGGCCTGTGGTGAGGCAGAAGACCATGGCTGAAAGGTGTAGCAACAGAAAGCTACTCACCTTGTGGCAGGCAGGAAGCAGACAGATGATGGATCTAGGGACAATATACCTTTCAAGAGCATACCTCTAGTGTCTTCCTATTTCCTCCAGCCAGACCCCACTTCCTAGTTTCCACCTCCCTCCAATAATGCCATAAGATTGTGAAGCCATCCATGAAGCAATCCATTTATTAGCTCAGAGCCCTGATGATTCAATAACTTACCTCTGACCTCTGGACATTACACTGGGGACTGAGCCTTCAATGTACAAGGATTTTAGGGAGACATCTCATACTCAGATCATCACTCAGGCACATGGATTTGACTTGTGGTAAAAGGATGCAAGAGGTCTGTGTGGACAGATAGGAAGGTGGGGGCCGGAGAATGGAAAACCATGGACATGACATGATTGTCATGGTATAGGTCAGACATTGGCAAACTTGAATAATAGATAAGCCTCATCTGAAAGAGAACAGTTCCAAATGGTCTTTTCCCCCAAGAGTGCCTTAAATTATTTTTATTGTAAGATTCATAAATGAAATAGCAATTTTGTTCAAGTATAAACTTACATTTACAAATAAAATAGGAACAAAACACAAAACCCCACAGCATTCAAATTAATGACCTAAATCTTCCATGATGGATGAGACTGGCTTGCTGAAATTAAATTTCTGCTTAGGTGTGACCATGCAGTGAGTGTGGCATTGGCTATGAGCACATTTTTGTCACAAAGGCTTTATTTCTATCTGCCAGGTAGAGAGGGATTATCTTTTTTTTTCAAGACATCTCCTCCAGGCCCAGGACATAGCTTGGTGGCAGAGTGCTTGGCTAGAACCCACGAGGTTCTAGTGTGATTCCCAGCATCATGAACCAAACAAACAGATGAATAGCCTTCCCTCCTCAGCAAGACCTTTTTCCTAATGTGAGCCTTCATTTGGCTGGGCACAAGTCCCTGGTATTCTCATCTTGCCTCCAGTTCTCATCTGTCACTGTAAGTGAAGTGAGTCATCTTGGTGCCAATGTGGTAGGGAACACACAAGCAAACATAGGGGTGAGTTATGACGTGTCTTCATTGAATGATCCAGAATGAGTCAGATAATTTTTTTTTTTGGAGAGAGGCACAGAGAGAGACAGAGAGAGAGGGAAAGGAAGACAGATAGAGATGGGCGTGCCAGCAGCCTCTCAGCTGCTGCGAACAAAATCCAGATGCGTGTGCCCCCTTGTGGTCAAGTGCAGCATTGCGCCCTTGCATCACTTTGCATCTGGCTAAAACGTGGGACCTGGAGGTTGGAACCACTGGAGATTGGAACGAGCATTCTTAGGCTTAGGAGGCAGGCACCTTAACCGCTAAGCCATCTCTCCAGCCCGAGTCGGATTAATTTTTATGAGCATTCTCAAAGGTTGAAGAATCTGCAGGTGGAACTCAATTTGGAACATAAGGCTGTGGACCATAAGGGTAGGAGGCACATGGAAAGAATTTGAACCAATTGTATGCTGGGATGGCTGCTCTTTTGATAGTGATGATGGCTAGTTAGAGGGATATAATCATCCAGGTGAGCAGTGACATGGGGATGGACCAGAACCTGGAGAGGGCATGGGAAAACAGGGACATCCCAAAAGATGATGAGGCAATAAACCAACAGGAATGGAGATTAACTCAGCATGGGTGCCAAGGGACAGGAGGCTTGACAAAGACTATAGGTGTGCCTCCTTGGATTTATCAGTAGCTAATGGTACAATTAGAGGGGAAATTCCAGAAAAGAAGCCGTTTTTTTTAAAAAATGTTTTTTATTATTTTATTTATTTTCGGAGAGAGACACAGAGAGAGATAGACAGAGAGGGAGAGGGAGACAGATAGAGATGGGTGCTCCAACAGACTCTCAGCTGCTATGAACGAAATCCAGATGTGTGCGCCCCCTTGTGGGCAAGTGCGGCATTGAGCCCTTGCATCACTTTGCATCTGGCTAAATGTGGGACCTGGAGATTGGAACCTGGTTCTTAGGCTTAGCAGGCAGGCGCCTTAACCGCTAAGCCATCTCTCCAGCCCAAGAAGCAGGTTTTTAAGGGAAGACAGATATTAGACTTAGACAATTTGAATTTAGATGCTTGAGGGACAAACTGGGGGATGCTGACTAGTAAGCAAGATTACACAAACCTGGAGGTCAAGAGAAGGATTTGGTCTGGGGTAAGCACAAACCAGATGTCCTTGGTTTCTCTGTAGGTCAAAGGTTGAACCTTGGGGTGAGGAATCCTGCGAGATACATGGAAAAAATATTTGAGAGCCGTTAGTGTATTTTTCTGAGAAAAGACTTTCATTGGCTTCCCCGAGTGGTTCTGCCATTGGAGAGGAGGGAACACTGAGGAAAGCAACTGGGACGGCTCTGGGAAGGAGCAAGAAGGTGGCTGAAGGAGTGGGAAGCATCAGGGAAGTAGAACTGGGCAAAAATAGCCAGGGGATCAGCAGGGAGGGGAGAGTGGACAATGGCATCAGTGACAGAAGAATGGTTCCACAACATGGGGACATGTCCATTGGTTTAATCAGAAAGAATTGGTGACATTTGTTAGGGTGGATTGAGTGGAGTCAAGTGTGGAGAGGCTGGATAACTGAATGGAAGGAAGAGGCGGACAACACACACATACACACACACACACACACACACACACACACACACACACACACAATGATTGGAGAAACTTCACTGGACATTGTATGTAGCTCTGAGAGAGGAATGACTTAAACATTCTAAACTTACGGCCATGTGTCAGTCGGATTTCCATCACTGTAACAAAATACTCAGGAGAATCAATTTAAAAGGAAGCGAGATTTATTTAGGCTCATGGTTTCAGGAATCACACTTCAGGGTTGCTTTGTCTGTTACTATGAGTGGTGATGCAGAAATACCACGGCAGAAAGAGCATGGGGGCGTGCCTCATGGTCCCAGGAAACAGAGAAGCCCACAAGAAAAAGCCACGGACAAGATATGCTTCCAGGTCATTTGCCCAGTGACCTGCTTCTTCCAATTCTAGAAGCTTCCACCTCCTGTCAATAATGTCATTAACTTATGAGTCCGTCAATGGATGAACATCCACAGATGAAATCAGAGTTCATATGGTCCAGTCACTCCCCCAAACCCATCAGGTGGCAACCCAGCCTTCTGGGAGATATGTCATATCCGAATCATGACACAGTCTGACAAAGGAAATAAAGGACATGGTTAATACAGGTATCTAGAATACAGACGAGACCCTCTTTCTTGGAGAGGAGTTGTAAGGATGGCTGAATGTGGGCACTGCTGCTCCTGCTGCTGGTGGTGGTGGTAGCGTTGGGTGTGTATGTCAACTGCTGGAGATCTTGAATCTGAGTTACTGGTTCCGGCTCTGTGTTCACTGAAAGTGTTTGTCCATTCCCAGGCCCTGGAGGATGGACTTACTTTTCTCTCTCAGTAGAGATTCAGGGGAGATGAGATTGACAGCTACCCGAGAGGGTGGAGCAGGGTCCTGTTGATGTACTGATCACAAATACCTCTAATGTCTCCTGGCCAAATGTATGCATGTAAGGCATGAGCTCAGACACCCTGAAGTGCAAATGAGTACATTTGGTCAGAAACTTCTAGCTAAGAATACTAATAATCGTGTCTTCTCTTTACTGAGTACGTATTTTTATCTCTGCTCATCCTCTTGGCAGACTGTTGCCACCATTTTACAGATGGGGAAAACCAAGGCTCCGAAATACAAAATAAACTACAAGAGATAGTTCAGCTAGTGAGTATGGGAACTAAGACTCTGGCAAGAAGGATGGGCTCCAGGATTCTGCTCTGAGCATCGTGTACCTATGTAGGATGGAGCCTACCTCACCTCCTAGTTGTAATCAACTCCACATTGCGTGAGAACTGATGTGCGGTGGCAACATGACGACGACCAGGGTCACTGGGATGGAGGAGTGGTTTCATAAAGTATGCTTACTCATGGAAAGCCTTGGCTTACTAGAACTGTCCAGGGGGCAATCAGAAAGTGCTTGCTGAAGTAATTAGACTTCGAAGGAGAGACAGAAACAGGAATCCGAAGTTGCCTTGGTCATGCAGTGAGGGATTGACTCGTCATTTTCCCAAGATCTTCTGGATGGGGCCTTTGACTTTATACCTCAGCCACCCCACTAGGGAAGCTGCAGTTTTAATCCGAGACAGGAAATTGATTCTGCCTCCAGGATTGCTTCTGCTAGCCCAGCCATCCAGAGGCACCTTCTGATTTGCATTTCTCTCCCCTCCTTGCTAAGCCTGATTAAGTTCCCTGGGAATTACCTGACCACTTCCATGTTTTGTAAAACCACCTCTAGCTTCATATAATTTCTAATCAAACTTTGTTCTGGAAATAGCCATGCTTCTCTAGGAACTTTGAAAGGCCTTCTCTTTTCTTTCTTTAGAGATATTAGGAAAACAGTTAATTCTTCTCAGATGCATTCAGCTTAGCTAGAAGACATCTGCAGCATAGTAAAATTTTCCGTTTCTCTCGCTCTCTTTCGAAGTGTGCTGACAGTTTGATCTCATGTTCATGCTACTCTTTCAGTTTAAGATGAGGGCAGGTATTAGAAGCAGCTTTGGGAATATAGTGTGGAGTTGCACCCCTCTGGGGCAGAAGACAAAACTGCCCACAAGTTTGAAGTCATTCCTTAACTCATAACCAGGTGTATCTCATTTTCTCTTCCTAATGACTTCATTTTGTTTCTGTAAGGAAATAATTTCTCCTGCTTCCTCAGTGCCCCCTTTTCTATATCAGTCTTTGAGTAGAATCCAGGCTTCAGGAAGACACGCCAGGTTTACATGGTAGATCCGTATGTCTGCTGAGACTTCTAGAAACTTCTGGAATGTTCCATTTGCCTGCCCTGGAGAGCTACTAACACCTGCCTGTTCATGATCTTCACTGAAAAGATAAGTTTCCTAATGATTGTTGTGTGGTGGGGTTGCTGAAAAGCACTGTGTAATGTGTGTGACTTTTTCAAAGAGCAGAGTACATCTTATACAAATCTGATAATCACCTCAAAAACTCTAGGACCATCATTTACATTCCCCACTTAGTAACCCTTCTACAAAAGCAGCAAAAACAACGGCTTGTCAGGATTTAATGGCTTAGGGATGGAAAACTTAAAACTGGTCGGATTCTGCCCAAATCCTATCCGATTTTCTTGCTTCTCATAAACCTTTAATCAGCATCAGTGGTGAATGTGTGTGACACACACACACACTCACACACACTGCTCCTCATATGTCTCAGAAGGCAAACTTGCCTTGGTGGCCATGCTGGGGATGGAGTAGAGGATCCTGGACTTTCTAAGGACTGTCTTTTCACTACTGTTTGGGGGTGCACAGGTCATGGAGAATCAGAAGTCTATTTGAGGTCCACAAGACTTGGGTATAATCCAGGGGACTGACCTTACATTTCCATCATTGAAAATCGTCCTCCTTTTTTCTATTCTGTATCAGAGGTCAGGAAGTTCTGGTTCTCATAGGTTTTCTTCGGGGGAGGGGGATCTTGGGGGATGAACTGCATGTCCTGTCAGCACTGAGGGTTTCTACTGTTATTCTTATCCTTTGGATAAAGATGTGAAGACAAGTGGGGTACAGAAGATGGAGCAGGCTGCCCAATCCAGGTAGACTCTCTCTTCTTCAGTTCTCTCAACACTGACCCCAAGACATCAGAGGCAAGCCTTAGGATGTGGCTCAGAATCAGCACGGAGTAGGAAGGGACTGCAGAGGGCTAGCAGTGGGCAGGTGTCTTTGTTGCAGTCTGCTGGCTGAGCAGTGTTCCACTTGTCTGTTGAGTGCCTGCTGTGGGCCAGGTGGGAGCTGCTTGTGGTAGATGAGGTTCAGGGATAATGTGAGTGAAAGGAGAGACTCAAAATGGGAAAGTACTGGGTTTTAAGTCTCATCACATGGAATCAAACACACACATGCACACAAACACACACAAACACCATATAGATGTATGTCCTCTCCTGTGTATATATCCATGCTTCCCACACAACAGACACTGTAGATCAATGTACATTGTTACTGAAGTCTCACCTCCCCTTCCCTCCCTTCTCCCATCTCTCCCTCTCTCTCTCTGGTTTTTTTTTTAAATTTTATTTATTAGCAACAGATAAACTTATATATACAGAGAAAGAGGCGAGAGAGAGAGAATGGGCACACCAGGGCCTCCAGCCACTGCAAATGAACTCCAGATGCATGTGCCACCTTGTGCATCTGACTTACATGGGTACTGGGAAACTGAACCTTGAACTGGGGTCCTTAGGCTTCGCAGGCAAGCACTTAACCACTAAGCCATCTCTCCAGCCCTCTCTCTCTTTTGTTAATAAAACGGAAACTGGTTACATCATATACCAGATAGCAAAACTATACCAAAATCCTCTTATAATAATGCATTATGCTCTTATAGTCCCCCCCCATGGTTGCTGCCTCATTTCTATCTGTATCTTTTCTTCCCTCACCAGCCTCTACCCTATTCCCTTCCTCAGCTGTCCCCAAAGGATGGGCCACCTTGCCTCACCTGCAGAACTTCAGCTTCTTTAGGTCCTGGTTTTGTCTTGTCTAGGCAAGTAACTCCTCTTTGGCTCACTCATCCCTTTAAGCTCTCTCATAAAAGGTGAGGGTGGAGAATTGGGCCACTATGGTCCAGAAGATGCTAAAAATGCTGCAGGGAGTCTGGTAGCAACTGGGAATGGCTGGTGAGGACAGTTACTCCTCAGCTCCAGCATGTTATCATTATTTAGGAATTCTGGCTTTTAAAGTTTTTTATAGACAAAGCCAAAAAAAAAAAAATCTAAAAATTTTTTTTGAGGCAAGCCCAACAGACTGGCCTTTTTAAAAATGTGAGAGTGAGAGCACACGTGTGTGTGCATGTGTGTGTGTGTGAGAGAGAGAGAGAGAGAGAAAATTGGTGTGCTAGGGCCTCTAGCCACTGTAACCAAACTCCAGATGCATGTGCCATCTTGTGAGCATGTACAACCTTGTGTGCTTGTGTCACCTTGTGTGTCAGGCTTATGTGGGATCTGGAGAGTTGAACATGGGTCCTTAGGCTTCACAGGCAAGTGCCTTAACCACTAGCCACCTCTCCAGCCCCAAATCTAGATTTTTATGTGAACTTACCTACTTTAAAACTATTGGCAATGGGGCTGGAGATATGGCTTAGTGGTTAAAGTGCTTGCCTGCAAAGCCAAAGGACCCAGGTTTGATTCCCCAGGACCCACATAAGCCAGATGTACCAGGTGGCAATTGCATCTGGAGTTTGTTTGCAGTAGCTGGCGGCCCTGGCACACCCATTCTTTCTCTCTCTCTCCCTCTCTCTGAAATAAATAAAATTAAAAATTAAAAAAAAATTAACAATGAGGGCTGGAGAGGTGACTCAGTGGTTAAAGGCACTTGTTTGCAAAACCTGGCAGCTTGGGTTTGATTCCCCAGTACCCACATAAAGTCAGATGCACAGTTGCCCATGCATCTGGAGTTTGTTTGCAGTGGCAGGGGGCCCTGATGTGCCTACTCTCTCTCTCTCTCTTTTTCTGTCTCAAATAAATAAATAAATAAATACTTTAAAATATTAGTAATGGATTCATTCCTATAAAGATGCCTTAAATATGTCAATTGCAGTGCAGATACACTTTGCTCCCAGAAAAGCTGTCCTTTGGCTGTGCCTTTTTTTTTCTTTTTTGGCTTTATTTATTTATTTATTTATTTATTTATTTATTTATTTATTTACTTTGAGGGAGGGTCTCACTCTAGCCCAGCTGACCTGGAATTCACTCTGTAGTCTCAGGGTGGCCTCGAACTCTTGGCGATCCTCCTACCTCTGCGTCCCGAGTGCTGGGATTAAAGGCGCGTGTCACTACGCCCAGCTTGGCTGTGTCTTTGAGCCCAGCACTTCTGTGTCTTCTTGGGCACCAGTCATGGTACTTCTGTGCCCTCTCCACAGCTGCCACCTGAAACTCGAGCTCATGTGGAATTCTGGGAGCCGGAGAAATGGCTCAGTGGAAGGTGCTTGATTGGAAGGTGAATTTTGCCCATAGATTCTTCATGCCTGGCACAAATCATTTAGTAGGCTGTTCTTGGATGAGAATCATGGCTAAGTCAGTGAAACTATTTTCTCCACTGGTAGGCTGGCATTCTCTGCATGGGCATTCTTGTACCCCACCTGCAGGTGATGAAATGATGAGATACAGGCCATTCCCAGGGCACAGGCAATCTGGGCTGATCTCAGGAGTACCTGCCCTCAGGTTGCTTCCTCTCAGGCCTGGCTGGTCACTTACCAGGTGAGGCTCACAGAGGCAGACTGGACCAGCATCAAAAACTCAAAAGTTTCCTCTCAATTAGGAGCCAACCACCAAGGTGTGTTTTATCTTTTCTTTCCTCTTTTTTTATGTGTGTGTGTGTGTGTGTGTGTGTGTGTGTGTGTGTGTGTATGTGTGTAGGCCAGAAGTCAATGTTGAGTATCTTCCTCAATCATTCATTCTCCACCTTATTTTTAAAAACTTTTTATTGACAACTTCCATAAATATAGACAATATACTATGATCATAATCCCCTCCCAGTATACTTCCTTTTCCTTCTCCCAAATCCCTTCTCCACTGAATCCCTTCTTTCCAGCTAGTGTCTCTCTTTTATTTTGATGTCATCATTTCCCCCCCTGCTATTATGAAGGTCTTGGATAGCCACTGTGAGGTCATGAGTATCTAGGCTATTTTGTGTCTGGAAGAGAGTACTGTAAGCACTCCTCCCCTTCCTTTGGCTCTTACATTCTTTTTGCCACCTCTTCTGCAATGGTCCCTGAGCCTTGGAGGGTGTGATAGAGATGTTTCACTTAGTTCTGAACACTTGTCTGTCACTTCTCAGCACTTCAGTGAGTTTTGAGTCATCTAGTAGTCACTATCATCTGAAAATTAAAAAAAAAAAATTGGGCCTGGAGAGATAGCTTAGCAGTTAAGTGCTTGTCTGTGAAGCCTAAGGACTTCAGTTCGAGGCTGGATTCCCCAGGACCCACATAAGCCAGATGTACAAGGTAGCACATGCATCTGGAGTTCGTTTGCAGTGGCTGGAGGCCCTGGTATGCCCATTCTCTATCTGCCTCTTTTTCTCTCTGTCTGTGGCTCTCAAATAAACAAATAAAAAATAAACAACAAAAAAATAAAAAAAAATATATATATATTTTGGTTTTTCGAGGTTGGGTCTCACTCTAGCCCAGGCTGATGTGGAATCACTATGTAGTCTCAGGGTGGCCTCAGACTTACAGGGATCCTCCTACCTCTGCCTCCAGAGTGCTGGTATTAAAGGCGTGCGACACCATGCCCAGATTAAGAAAAATAACTTTTAAAGATTTTTATTTATTATTGGAGATGGGGGGAGGAGAGAGAATGGGCATGCCAGAGCCTCTAGCCACTGCAAACAAAATCCAGATGCATGTACCACCATGTGCATCTGCCTTACATGGAACCTGGAGAATCGATCCTGGGTCCTTAGGCTTTTGCAGGCATGTGCCTTAACCAGTAAGCCATCTCTCAAGCCTTGAGAAAAAAATCTAAACAAAATTGAGAGCAGCATAACTATATGGGCATAAACCTAAGTGTTTAGAGGGGAGTTTGTCTACCTTATTTTGGAATTCACTGATCACTGATTGGGCTAGATTATCTAATCAGCAAGCCCTCAGGTGCTCCTGGCTCATCTCTGCAGTATAGGGATTATAGGCAGATGCTGCTACCACATCCAGATTTTTTTTTGAGAGAGACAGAGAGAGACAGAGAGAGAAGGAGAGGAAGACAAATAGAGATGGGTGCGCCAGCAGTCTCTCAGCTGCTGAGAACGAAATCCAGATGCATGCACCCCCTTGTGGTCAAGTGTGACATTGCGCCCTTGCGTCACTTTGCATCTGGCTAAACGTGGGACCTGGAGATTGGAACCGCTGGAGATTGGAACCAGCATTGTTAGGCTTAGGAGGCAGGCGCCTTAACCACCAAGCCATCTCTCCGGCCCGCACATCCAGATTTTTGTGAGTGATGAAACTTGAACTCAGATCCTCACGCTCTGACCTATCACAATAATGAAAACCCAGGAAGCTGTATATGAAACATATAAAACATGGATATCACTTACATATCTAATAATAATAACACAGACCAATGTACTATCAATCCTGGAGACATTTAAATACCTTGAGATTTAAATAACTAATTTAAACAACTAATTATTTAGGACATTTAAATAACTAATACCTTGATATTTATTTAAATCTTATGAATTAAAAGGAATGTGGACTAAGCTTCCATAAGTACGTGTTTACTTGTAGGCCAATTTGAACCTAAATCCTTTTGGGGGAACTTTACCATGTAGTATATCACATATAATTCATACTTACAGGTGACACACAGACATATATACCAGGTTAACAAAATATTGTGTTATCGACACTGGTTAACAGCTTGACCAGTAGACAAGATGGTATACAAACAATTACAAAAACGACTACGAACACTTACAAGGAGCTCAACAGTTGTATGACATAGAAACAATGTAGGAAGTTTGCGACTCAAAGACATAGAATTTAACCTATGAGAGAGGTACAGTGGAGGCCAAAAATCAAAGTACAGCTTGTTATGTAGATTTAGAGTCGGTAGGAAATGATCACAAGTGGAAAGACTTGATGGCATTTTAAGGAGTATAGTACATTTTCTCTTTATGATCTAAGGACAAAACTTATCCCCGTTCTTTAGAATAAATAAAAAATATCAGTCTGAAAGATGGAAGGGAACTGTCCCTTACTGAGGCAGAGAATGGAAGATTCTGATTCCTATAGGGGTGTCCCTCCAAAGGAAAAGGGTCTTAAATGTCTGCAAGAGACTGGAGGTATGTTGCAGTCAGGTTCACATTGCTGGCAGAAATCACCCAACCAAGAACAGCTTGTGGGAAAAAAGGTTTGTTTTGGCTTACAGACTTGAGGGGAAGCTCCATAATGGCAGGGGACAATGATGGCATGAGCAGAGGGTGGACATCACCTCCTGGCAACATAAGGTGGACAACAGCAACAGGAGAGTGTGCCAAACATTGGCAAGGGGAAACTGGCTATAACACCCATAAGCCCGCCCCCAACAGTACACTGCCTCCAGGAGGTGTTAATTCCCAAATCTCCATCAGCTGGGAACCTAGCATTTAGAACACCTAGGTTTATGGGACACCTTAATCAAACAACCACATTCCATCCCTGGCCCCCATAGACTGATAACCATTCCTGATGTAAAATGCAATGCATTCAGTCCAACTTTAAAAGTCCCATAGTTTTTTGTTTGTTTGTTTGTTTTGTTTTTTGAGGTAGGGTCTCACTCTAGCTCAGGCTGACCTGGAATTCACTATGTAGTCTCAGGCTGGCCTCGAACTCATGGTGATCCTCCTACCTCTGCCTCCTGAGTGCTGGGATTAAAGGCGTGCTCCACCACGGCCAGCTTAAAAGTCCCCATAGTTTTTAATCAATCCCAATGATGTTCAAACATCCCCATAGTCCAAAGTCTTTTAACTAAGCCATCATACAAAAATAAACCAAAAAACCCATAAGGGGACAGAATACACATTCACACTGCAAAAGATGGCATTGGGCATAGCAAAGAAATATTCAACCAATATAAAATTTAAACAGGGCAAACATCAAACTCTGTAGCTCCAAGTCCAACAACTCTAGTCAGTGAAAAAGTGGCAGAGAGAGAGAGAGAGAGAGAGGGCCTCCAGCCACCACAAATGAATTCCAGATGTATGTGCCCCCCTTGTGCATCTGACTTACATGGGTCCTGGAGAGTTGAAACAGAATCTTTGGCTTTGCAGGCAAATGCTGAAACCAATAAGCCATCTCTCCAGCCCAAGTCCACTAATTCTAACCAGCAACAAGTCTCTGGAGTTCCAATTCTGCCCCTCCAGCTAGGCTACACACAGTCCTGGAAAACTTCATCTGGGCCGGCAGCTTTCCCTAGAAGCCATCTCGTGGTCCTGGCATCTCCACTGGGTCTCCACTGTAAGCCACAGTTCATCTTCATGACTCTATTGAGTTTCCATTCAGGCAATCCAGAAAACCTGCTACACACTGCCTGTGGCCATTTCCAAAACACAAGACCAATTTGCAAATTTAATGACCCTCTCTTTCCTCCATTTCTTATACTCCATAATATCAGGTAGGGTGCCAATTTGTTAATCCGGGGGTGGGGGAATAAAGCAGACTTTGAAAAACAGGACATTCCTTGAGCATTCAGGCCTCTTCAAAAGATTTTACATTCTTCCTTTTGCCCCAGTGCAGGTCAGCTGGCCCAGTCTCAAAGGTTGTAAATGAATGGGCAGAAGTTTCAACCTAAATATTTCATTTCTGTGCCATATCCCTCTGCTTACAACATTTCTATGCAAAGCAATCCTGCACAAGTTCTCAGGACATGGGCATAACAGCAAGCCTCTCACACAAACTGCTTCTAGCCCAGTCCAGGCTGAGCTCTTTCTCACCCTCATAAGCCAAACCTCACAGTCCATAGTTCTTACTGAATTCCGGTCTTTCAACGCTGACCAGAATAGTCCATCAAGCTGTACTTACAGCACTGCAAGGCATCTCTTAGGCCAAAGCTTCAAATCTTTCTACATTCCTTTTGAAAATCAGCTCCAAAAGGCCAAAGCCACACAGTCAGGTGTCTAGCAGCAACACCACTTTTAATACTATACTGTTGCAGTCAGGTTTGCATTGCTGGCAGAAATCAACCAACCAAGAGCAGCTTGTGTGTGTGTGGTGGTGGTGGTGGGGGACAATGTTTATTTTGGCTTACAAACTCTAGGGGAAGCTCCATTATGGCAGGGAAAAATGATGGCATGAGCAGAGGGTGGACATCACCCCTTGGCCAACATAAGGTGGACAATAGCAACAGGAGAGTGTACCCAGTGCTGGTGAGGGGAAACTGGCTATAAAATCCATAAGCCCGCTCCCAACAATACACTGCCTCCAGGGGGCATTAATTCCCAAATCTCCATCAGCTGGGTACCTAAAACACCTAAGTCTATGGGGGACAGCTGAATCAAACCACCACAAGGTGCAACTTCAGAGGAGGCATCCCTCCCTTCAGAAAGACTTCTGGGGGTCTTGGGCAGATGGCTTCTTGCCAGGGACATGAGGATGCAATTTTCAAAAGGACCTGACTCTATATATCTATATCACCTATATCTATATCTAATCTATATCTTAATCTATATATCTTTATTTTTATCTGTATCTATGCAAGCAGAGAGAGAAATAGTGAGAGAGAAGTATAGGAACCCCAGGGCCTCCAGCCACTGCAAACAAACTCCAGATGCATGCACCCCTTTGTCAATCTGGCTTTTATGTGGGTACTGGGGAATTAAACCCAGGTCCTTAGGCTTCACAGGCAAGTACCTTAACAGCTTAGCTATCTCTCCAGCCCAAGATCTACCTTTTGAAAGGACTTACAGGAATGGGTGTCTGCAGGAGACTTGGCATTAGGACTAATGGTTATGTTCAGTGTCCTCAGAGACTCAAGGTACAATTTCTGAGATAGTCATCTCTCCTTTCGAAAGGACCTCGCTAGCCTTTGGATTCAGGAATTACATCACTGTCCCTTCCGGTTGATCTTGGACCAAGATTTATGCCATTGGCTTCCTCAGTTTTGAGGCTTTTGAAATTGGACCAATGACATGATATGGACACCCCAGGGTCAGTTGCTTTCAGACAGCTGTGATGGGACTTTTCAGTAACCCCAGCCTCTTAACTCATTCCTATTTATTTATTTATTCCCAGTAATATTCAGAGCTGCTTCTGCATTAGGCATTGAACCAATTCAGGAACAGCATGATAAGCCCAAAGAAATACAGTCCCTGACTGTCCTGTCCCGAGCGCATGTTCTAGTGGGGAGAGGGAAGGAAAGCAGATAGTTCTAAGAATTGGTATGTCGTTATTATTATACTGAGCTAGGAGTCGGGCGGGGAGGGCCTACAGAGTTTGGAGATAATCCAGGGGGCTTAGTTAGGGTTGGGCAGAAGTTATCAAGGGGAGTAGTAAATCTCATGGGGAGAGGGAATTTTTACTGTTCTCTTGCTCCCAAGATACTGCAGACCACATTTTGCTTAGGGAAGTTTGAGGAGGTTCTGTCTCTTGTAACCAACGCTAGAGACAAGGCTTGAAACCAAAACCAAACCTCTTTTGAAGCCAACAGCAGTGGCAGTCACAGTGAATGGAGTTTCCAGGTGTCACAACAGGGGATGGCGGGAGATATTTTTACAGTGGCCTTTGCATTACTTTCCACATAATGTCACTGACTGAAGTTTTTCCCCGTTCAGTAGATGCTTATGAAATCTCAGTTAGCACTGGCCCCTTTGATGGGCAGGAGGCCAGCTCATGGTAGTTTGTATGTATATGTATGTGTGTTTGTGTGTGTGGGGGGGTGGTAGAGGGAGTACCTGCAGTTTCCTGGCCCAGGAGGAAATGATGGCATTAATTCCAGGCCTGGAGAAGAGAGCAGAAAACCCTGTTCCCAGGAGCCCACGCACAACCCTCTGGCTTTCCTGGGAGTTTCCCTGTGCTAAAAAATGCATTGGCTGTGAGTCAACATTTCCCTCGCAGCAGGGGGCTCTGTGCCCAAGATCCTTGGCCTCATTTCCTTCCCAGGACCCTGATGACTGGCAGTCAGCAGTCAGCAGTGAATGACAAGCCCACCCCCCTTCAATAAGGGAGGAGGCTTTGCAGGGCAAAAACATCCCTGACTTGGCAACAAAGCTCTTAGCTTTGGGGCCACGTGAATAGCATCCAGCCACATCCAGAGAGTGCATCCAGGAAGTGCAGCTCTGGGCAGGACAGACCAGCCTTGGGGTTTCTGGGAAAGCAGAGCTCATAGACTAGGCGGGAGAGGCCACACCAGGCACAGGCAGAGGGAGCAACACTGGCTGGGGGTTCTGGCGAGCTTTAAAGTGTGGATTGCAACTCTACTGGTGGACCAGGTGGATGCTCGCTCCTGAATATGAGCAACTGTGATTTTACTCCAATGCTGGGCTGGAAGTTTGAAGAGTTAGGTCCCATTCCCATTTCTGGGCCAATCTGCTGAGACATGCCAGGCAAATTGCTTGAGCTCCTCAAGCCCCAGTTCTTTCTATAAAAATGGAAGGATGGGGACTGGAGAAATTGCGTAGCACTTAAGGCATTTGCCTACAAAGCCAAATTACCTCCGTTCAATTTCCCCAGGACCCACGTAAGCCAGATGCACAAGGCAGCGCATGAGTCTGGAGTTTGTTTGCAGTGGCTGGAGGCCCTGGTGCGTCCATTCTCTCTCCCTCTCCTTCTCTCTCTCTCTTTTTCTCTGCTTCTTTCCCTCTCTTGCTCTCTCAAATAAATAATTAAATTTAAAAAATTAAAATGGAAGGATGGATTTATGAGGTCACAGTTTCTTTCAGCTCTATTTGCGGTCTTGTGGGAAGTTCTTTCTTATGCATTTTAACTACTATTAACTCCTTTTCATTCATGTCTGTATGATGTCACATATGAGAGGCAAAACAAGTCCATTTGGTCAATAGGCTTCCATCAAATGAGATTATTTCCACGTTTTGGGATTTATGATAATAGATTCAAACCTTCCTTCCTATGCTCGCATATGCAGCCCAAATGTAATTATAGCTTAGAGTCAGAAAGAGCAATCAGCTGGGCCAGCAGAAGTTGCCAAACCACGGGGAATGTCACTGGAAATAAAAACTTACACTCACATTGTATTCTTTGACTTGCTAAGAGCTTGTGAAAATTCTTCAAGATTTTTCTGTGAAGCTTTGTGAATATAATTTTTAAGTTGACTGCAGTCTAAATAATTTCTAAAATGTGGCAAAGACAGTGCAAGAGATTTGTCCTTCCCCCTGTCAATTTTCACCTGGACGTGGAGACATACCTTCACAAATTAGTTTTAACTAATGTTAACACTGTACATAACTAAGGCACTTTTATCCAAACTGAAAAATCAAATTTGTATAATGACAGATTTTATTTGGATTCTACAAATTCTACGAATTCTGGGGTTTTATGTTTGTTTGTTTCCTTCCAAGGGTCACTTTAGTCTCTGTTAGTCTTGCTGTGTAGCCTCTTCATCCTCCTGCCCCAGCCTTCTGAGTGCTGGGATTTTAGTTTTCCTGTCTCTGCAGTGTCCCACCAATCTGGAACAGTGCCAGCATCCTTTTTTATGTTCTCCATGACTTTGACACTTTTCACCGTTCCCATGAAACACTCTGGAGAATGTCCTCAGTTTGGATTCGTCTGATATTTTCTTATGATTGAACTTGGATTGAGGATTTGGGGGGGAGAATGCCACAGAGATGGGATGTCCTTTTCATCATAAATCAGCTGTAGGGATACGTGCTATCAGTACGACTTGTCTCCTGTGATGTTGGCTCGGCCACTTGGCTCAAGTGATGTCTGGCAGGTTTTTCTCCACCATAGAGTTACTGCTGTCTCCTTTTTATTGGTTACAGCCATGCATATTTTCATGCTTTAAATCTGTCGGGATACTATTTCTAATACTAGATCCTGGTTTTAAAAAAAAGTTCCTTCTGTCCTAAAGAATGTGATTCTCTGGTGCTTCCACGTGGTAATTATACACGATGCTCTGGGAAGTACTGTGGGTCTTCAGAGGAATCAGCAGATGAAATGTAAGTGGATTTCCGGAAGATCAATGGGCTGGAGTAGTAGGAACAGGAGGGCAAAATGGTACCTGGATGGGTTGGAAGATCAGGCCAAGCAGGGAGCTGTAAGGAAGGCAGTTTTTTTTTTTTTTAATTTTTTAAATTGTTTTTTTTTTTGGTTTTGCAAGGTAGGGTCTCACTCTGGTCCAGGCTGACCTGGAATTAACTATGTAGTCTCAGGGTGGCCTCGAACTCTCGGCGATTCTCCTACCTCTGCCTCCCGAGTGCTGGGATTAAAGGCGTGTGCCACCACGCCCGGCTGGAAGGCAGTGGGACCTGGAGTAAGTTAGGGAAAGGGGACCCTGTGTGAATGGATGTTCTCTCATACTCTTTCTCATCTAACTGGCTCCGTGAGGCTAGGGACATGGTCTACAGCCATTCAAGCCAAGCTATCTTTCCAGGCTCTCAGACCCATGACGGGCCACGTACCGGCATCATGTTTGATGGACAAGAACAGCTTTCAGGCAACTGCCAAAGTGCAGGGGGTCTGCTTGTGGTTATATAGCCACCTGACCATGTTGTCCCGGGATCTGTGCATGTCAGCGGCTGCCGTTGAAGTTGCTCGCATCTTCTGTAAGCAAGAGGTCCCAGGAACGCCAGATGCCTGCTGGGTACGGGTTTGTAGGAGAGTCTTCTATAAGGCTTGTCCTCATGTTGCTCCACTCTGTTCATTAGGGGCCTGCTGTACAGCTATTGTTCCAAGGGGAAGGCTCTGGGTCACTTTTCTGCCTTCTTCAAGTCACAGTGACTTTTAACAGGCAACGTCTGACAGTGCGGGAGCCCCTTGCAGCCCTGGGTGAAATTATGATAACAAGAGAAAAAAGCTATTACTGCCACCCTGCTTTCATTATGCAAATGATATTAAGATAGGCTGTGTGGATCGCCCCTGGCTATGCTATAATCTCCATGCAGTGATTATAATGTGTCAAACTTAGTCATTTTGATTATGACATGTTAATTACATGCCATCCTCATGTAGACATGAATATTACTCCCAGACAGACAAAACACAAATTGGAGCCGTTGTTAGTTGGTTAGTTGCATGTATGTGGTTTAACTCACTCTTTTTTTTTTTATTAAATGGATTAAGTGATTTATAAGATATGTAATGCAAGCTAATTAAATACTGGTCATTTCCTCTTGTTCCCATGGATAGAAGCTTAGACATTTTTATTTATTAATTTATTTGAGAGAGAGAGAGAGAGGGAGAGAGAGAGAATGAGTGCGCCAGGGCCTTCAGCCATTGCAAACAAACTCCAGATGCATGTGCCACCATGTGCATCTATATGGCTTATGTGGGTCCTGGGGAGTCAAACCCGGGTCCTTTGGCTTTGCAGGCAAGTGCCTTAATTGCTAAGCCATCTCTCCAGCCCAGCTTAGACATTTTGTCCTCTAGGGCTATTGGGTAATGACAAGATTTGCTGGGAAACAGGAAGCTTGAGTTGTTGGGGACTGAGGTATAGAAGGAGACCTGAGCTTGGGTGGGAGGGAGTGAGTGGGCTTAGTTTGTAGGATGGGATGTCAGGGAGGTTTTCAAAGCTATGGGCTCATTACGGGCTGGAGAAAAAGGTGAGGGAGGGACTGGAGAGATGACTCATTGGTTGAAGCACATGCTTGCAAAGCCAGAAGACCCAGGTTTGATTCCCCAGTGCCCATGTGAAGCTACATGCACAAGGTGACACATGCATCTGGAGTTCATTTGCAGTGCCTGAAGGCCTGCCAATGCACCCATTCTCTCTGTCTTCTCTCTTCTCTCTATTTCTCTCTCTCTGCTTGCAAATAAAATATTTTAAAAAAGAAAGAGTGGAGGAGAGTGTTAGCATGACTGACAGAGGGATTTTTGAGCCAGAAGGTTCTGTGGTCCCTCGAATCTACCTGTCCTGTCACAGAGGAGGAGAGTCAGGACTTAGAGAGGTGAAGGGGTTGGTCCAGGGTCACTCAGTCAGTCTGAGAAAGCTTGGGTATAGTCCTGGGCCATGTCACTGTGGCTCAGAACCTCCATTTCCCTATGGTGGTAGAAAGTTTGGCCTGGCTTTCATGAGAAGTTCCATGTCACCTTCAAGTGACCACTGAAAGAGGATCACTGATCCACATATTGTTGGGTCAGAATCAAACCCAAACCTCTCTGTTGGGTGCCCATGGACCTCCATAATTGGCTCATTCTCTCCTTTCAGCTTATTTACCTGCTAGTCTTCTCACGTGCATGAACACCTTTACTTCCTTAAGAGTATTTGCTACAGCAGTGTCCTCCAGAACCACCGGAAATAGTTATTTCTGTGGGTTTACACAAAATCTGAAATACTGACAGCTAGCATTTGTCTAGAATGTTCTTATTGGTACTTATTGATTACATTCTAGGCACCATTTCAAAAACACATTTATTTTACTATATTTAGCTTCACAGCTAATATGGCAAATATATTTTATTAGTGCCTGCATGGGACAGATGCAAAATCTGAGGTGCAGAGATCTCAAGCCAGGATAGTCTGCCTCCAAAGCCCACAATTTTAATTTTCAAAATACACTGCCTCTCTGCATTAACACTCTTTTTCAACTGTATTTGTCTTGCAAGACCTGAAACACCTACTTTCTTCCCCTAGAAGCTTTCCTTGCTGTGAGAAGTTTTATTGTTAAACATAAATACTTTCTGCCCTCCCCTGAGGAGGAATGGCTCAGAAAGGTACTTTCTGCTTGGGACTGTGGCTTGCTTTGGTCATAATGGGTATGGAATGACACTGAGCATGGCACTCACTCAATGACATGTGAAAAGACTTGACAAGGATCATATCTGTTGTCGGGAGCTCCTTGTGGCTAACACACATTCAACCAGACAGCGTTTATGGGAGGAAGGGGTTTATTTCAGGCTTACAGAACAGGGGAAGTTCTATCAGTGACAGAAGAAGCTGGCTCCCTTTCCTAGATCCAAGCAGAGGGATCCAAACAGCCAGCACCACAAGCAAGTACCAACAACCAGCACCAAGAGCAGCCAGAACTCAAATTGCCCTCCAAACACCTTAGGGCTTGTACTTCAAGATCTGCCCCCAGTTGGATGGCACAATGCAGGTCTGGCCCTAGACAGACCGCATGCTAAAAGAAACCAGGCCACACCCCTCGGGTTTTCTCACCAGGATGGTGGGTAGTCAATGACCCCATGAGATGGGGCAACCTAAGACAGGCACCGTCGCATGTGATGATCCCTTGGGGCCTGGGTTCAACAATGGCTTGGCAAAGAACCATGCCTCCCAGGGTCGCCAATAATAAAAACAAAAAGGAAGATATGTATGGCACAATGCAGGTCAGGCCCTCACCAGACCGCATACCAGAAGCAACCAGGAAGTGGCTTCTGTGGACATGGCGTCCTGCATAGATCTGGCATGACAAAAATGACAACAGCTACAGTCCCATGCTCGTGAGAAACCTTCTGTGAGATGATCTGTCCGGAGACAGGCTGTCATTGGACACAAAAAGGGGACCACCCCATACAATGATTGGCCAGCCAAACCCTTTAAACCCCCTACACTTCCTTAAATAAATGAGTTTGCAGCAGCTCACCCTCTGCCTGCTTCCACCCAACTCCCAGAGTCTGTGTCATGACTCAGCGCCTCTTACCCCCTACTCAGCAGAGACCCTGCCATCCCTCCTGGGCTGGCCCTAGGAGGGACCCCAACACCCAGTGACACCTTCTTTAGCTGGGGTGGCTGGAGACACAAGTTATAAGCTCAATTTTATTTTTATTTTTAGAATATTTTATTTATTTATTTGAGAGAGGGAGAGAAAGAAAGAGAGAGAATGGGTGTGCCAGGGCTTCCAGGTGCTGCAAACGAGCTCTAGATGCAAGTGCCACCTTGTGCAATTGGCTTATGTAGGTCCTGGGGAATTGAACCTGGGTCCTTTGGCCTTGCAGGCAAGTGCCTTAACCACTAAGCAATCTCTTCAGACCCCCAAACTCAATTTTAATAAAACACCTGAGTATATGGGGCCATTCAAATTATCATATTCAAACTACCACATATCCAAGTTAGAGCTACCAACTGGTTTGCTTTTGTCCCTGTAGCATGCCAAAGAGAGGTATCCTGGGTAGAGACAGATCCATCAGCTTGGGTTCCCAAACAAAGATGCATAGAGAACCGAACAGCTGGCTCAAGTAGAACAAGTCAGAATGATCCAGATGGAAACAGCTACTGTTGTGAGCCACATAGCATCTGGTGTGACTTGCTCTCCAGCAAGACACAGCCCATTTGGACTGAGAAGTTGCTCAGACATCCCCAAAGAATCTCCCCTACCAGCCCACTCCTCAGCCTGGCCTCCCCAACTCACTTGTCTCTACTTTCTCTGTCTCTCTTCTTGCTCTTTCTCTACTGTCAATGCCTTGAGGACAAGCAGTGGGCTGCAACTTGTCTGCTTTCCTTCCCTAGAACAGGCTAAGCACATGGTAAGTTGTTAGTGTGTGAATATCTACTGATTTCTTGATCAATGCCTTTTTCTTTTAAAAATATTTTATTTATTTGTGTGAGAGAGAGGGAGGGAAGGAGAAAGAGAGGGAGAGAGAGAGAAAATGGGCACACTAGAACCTCTTGCTGCTGCCAAGGAACTCCAGATGCATGGGCAGCTTTGAGCACCTAGATTTACTGGGTACTGATGAATCACCCACAGACTTTGCAAGCAAGTACCTTTAACTACTGAGCTATCTCACCAGCCCGATCACTGCTTTTTTTTTTTTTTTTAAATTAATTAATTAATTAATTATTTATTTATTTATTTATATTTGTCTATGTGTGTCTCTCTGTATGTATGGGCACGTCAGGATCTCTTTCTGCTGCAAACAAAATGCCCACCCAGTTTTACATAGGTAGCTGGGGAATTGAACCCAAGCCAGCAGGCTTTGCTGACCTATCTTCTCAGCCACCAGTCGTTGCTCCCCCCCCACCCTAGTGAGGCCATTTCATCCTGGGCCAATGACTCTGGGACTCTTTTCCCCATCCCTCCTCACCCTCTTAACAACCAGTCTCTTTTCAAAGCCTGTGCTTTTCTGTGTCTAACCATGTGCTGGGGAGACAGTGGAAAGTTTTGCCCAGCGTAGGTCTTTTCAGGGCTAGGGGAAGGTCATTAAAGAACAAAGAGCCTGGTCATCATGCCCATTCTTAAGTCCTCTCAATGTCCCCCCGCGATACCCCAGCCAAGTCCATAATCATCCTCAATACATGGAGCCTTAGTTGCTCTGTCCGCAGTGACAGAAGGTTGAGTCAGATGCCTTCTCTGGTTCTTTCCCAGCCCAAAGACCCAGGAGTCCAGCTGAGTGTTTATAGCAGAGCAATGACTGGCAGGGAGAGAGAGAGAGACAGAGAGAGAGAGAGAGAGAGAGAGAGAGAGAGAGAGAGAGAGAGAGAGCTGAGACATCTGAAACCTTTGTCACCTTCTTGACGGTACCAAAGGGCAGGGCCAGGTCTAGGGTGAGGCTGGTGAGATACTTAGGGTGCAAATGTCAACAAGAACTCACTGTCCCGGCCATGCAAATGCCAATTCCACATTGTAAATTTTGTACACTGGGTGCTTCACTGGGGAGGCTTAGGGCCTCTGTGTGAATAAGTGAAGTCAATAATGGGAAAGCAAGCAGGCACTGAAGAATGAAGTTAGACCTATCTGTCCAAAAACCTCCCCAATACCTGTCGGGGGGATGTCTACCCACTTAAGCTTGATTCCCCCCCCCTTTGGAATCTGTAATTTCCCATGAGAATATGGACTTAGCCCAGCAGCAGCTACCAGCTGGCATGCCAAGGAGACTAGTTACAGTGTAGCTTGGGCATAACGACAGGGCATAACCTATGGCTCTCTTTAAGGGACTCCTGTGTACTAAGAGAGACTACGACAGGGAGAAGCATACTGAGACCAGATCGGATGACCTGTCAGTCAGAGCTAGCTTCTGGGCTGTCATGGGTCACCTCTGCTTGGACAGGTTTCTCATGATACTTCTCTCCCGGGGGTGGGGGATGCCATAGACACCACTGCTCATGGGGGTACTTACCCTGCCACAGACGCTGTTGCTCATGCATGTACTCACTCTGCCACCCCACGGGAGGGCAAGCTCTCTAGAGCAGGCACTGGCTCTGCTCTTCCGAGATGTCTTCAGGGACTAACTCAGTCCCCGGCACGGAGCATGAGAGCAGCTCCCGCTCTCGGCAAGCACACCACTGATATCAAGTTAAGACAGGGTAAGGGACAGGGGGAAAGAGCGGTTAACTTAAGGGGGAAAACCAGCTCTGTTCTCTGCTAGTGGAACCTGTAAATTAGGGCATTTAATTACCAGAGATGATTTGTTCATTTCAGATGCTAATATTTACATTAGCAATGGCTTTTGGAAGCATGAAATCTGATGAATTGGCAAAACACTTGTACTCCTTTTCCCCAAATTAATCAAATGAGCTGCGATAGGGCTATTTATAAGTCTAGTTAAGTCCATTTCCCTAGCGAAAGATTCTTTTCCCTCCCACCCTCCCTCACATCTTGTAAGCTCTCATAGATGCTCAGCTTCTCACCTATATACTCAGTACCAGAGGACCTCAGTGGGAAGGTTTTTTGATCTATTTCTATATTTAATGACACATTTCATCATAGCGGAACAGAGCATTGTACCGCCTCTGCTGAAATTCTATTTCAATGATAATCCCTTCCGTTGTATAAGCCCTGGTGACTTCCAAGGTGCTCTTATGGAGAACAGCTCAGCTCCAGCGCCTGCTGGTGAAAGCCCCAGCTTCACACTCTGGTGTGGATGGCTGTGTGGCTTGCATGGTGCCTTCCCCTTACAAGAACCTGGCTGGTAGAAAAGCATTCATGTGGGATGGGGAGGGGCCCGTGGACAGACCCGAGACGTCTACATAAGACCGTCTTCAGAGCAAGGGCTCTGTACTCCTCCTCTGAGGCTGGCCATTCTGGTCTCACGGGAGCTCTAGTTTTGAGCATTGACCTTGGCTGTTGACCTTATTTTGACTGTCCTTGCTCACCTAGTTCTCCAGGGAGCTTTCTTCTCAGTCTGGGGCTTTGAAAGAGGTGGCAGAGGTCTCAATCTTATTCCGCCTCCTCAATCGTTATTCTTCTATCATACACGCCAAGCCTAGGCTCCTTGTTCTGAGGGCTGGGAGGACCCCAGACAGCTCCTTCAGTCTAGTCCCTGCCATGAGGGGCTGAGGCTGCCAGGACCATCGGAACGGGTATGGGGAAAGGAGTCAGACGTGGTCTGTCGGGAACCACCCTAGTTCCCTTCATGAAGCCGAACCCCTGTGCTGTGAGTGTGTGTAGAAGGAAGTTCCCTATGCAGAGAGTGTGGCTGACTCCTATTCCATGCCACGGTCTGGATGTTTGTGTCTTCCTGAAACCCATAGATTGAAATCCTAACCCCAACGTCACGTTGTTAAGAGCCGAGGCCTTTGGTCACAAATACCTAACAGAAACTATTTAAAAGGAGGAAATAATTCTTTGGGCTCAGCTCATGGCTGAGCGGCTACCTTGCTGTGAGGTGAGGCTGAGCAGCTAACCTCTTGGCAAATAGGAAGCAGAAAGGGCAAAAGACATTTTTTTTCCAGGGCACCCCTCCCCGGGAGGAACCTATTTCCCCCAAGTAGACTCCACCTCCTCCTTTTTATTACTTCCCAATAATGCCATCATATTATTAATCTATCAAGGCATTCATCCATTGATTAGGTCAAAGCACTCAAGATCCAATTGCTTCTTGGCACGCAAGCCCTGTTTCAGGAGCCTGCGAGGGACACTTCATATTGAAACCAAACAGTTCCCTTATAAAAGAGACTCCAGAGATCTTGTGAGTACATGTGAGTACCATGTCAGTACACGGAGAAAAGATAGTATTCATTAACCAGGAAACCAGATACCAGGGCTGCTGGCAGTCTGATCTAGACTTTCCAGCCACCAACGTTTGAGACATAAACTTTTGTTGTTTATAAGTCATTCAGGTTATGGCCTTTTTGTTACAGCAGCCTGGCCTGACAAAGACATTCTACAAGGTTCACTTCCCTTTGAGAAACTGTTGCTATAATTGCCATGGCTGCATCCTTGTTCCCCTTTGCATGCTTGCCCCCAACTTGATCACACACACACACACATATCCCGTTTACATCTAGCTCTGTCCTGCTAAAATGTTTAGATGAAATTTGATTACAGGTCTGGGGATAAAGACAGGGAAGGATGAAAAGAAAACCATGGACTAAGATTCAGTTTATTTGTGTTCACTTGGGATCTCCTAAAAAAGCTGCTGCTCACCTCTCCACCCTCTTCGCATGTGCCAGGCAGCTTTAACCCCTGTGATCCTCTGCACATGCTCAGATTCCTCGACTAGGGACCAGCTCCGAGGCTTGATCTCTGCCTTACAGATGGTGAATCCATATCTGGCATGGATTCTGACCTCTTTATGACGTGCCTTTCTGAATCGGAGTCTGCAAAGTGAAACCTACATTTCTAAGGCTCTTTGGCAGTCAGAACTCTGGTTAAGAACGAATCTGGGGGCTGGAGGGATGGCTTAGCAGTTAAGGCATTTGCCTGCAAAGCCAAAGGACCCAGGTTTGATTCCCCAGGACCCACATTAGCCTGATGCACAAGGTGGCGCATGTGTCTGGAGTTCATTTGCAGTGCCTGGAGATTCTGGCGCACCCATTCTTTCCCTCTTTCTCTCTGTCAAATATTTATTTAAATAAAATAAAATATTTTTAAAAAGAATGATTCTGGCTGCTGGGTATACTTGGGTTGGACTTGGGAGGTGGAACCAAGGCCAGGGCAATTTCCCTGGGGGCGTGGCTAATACTGAAGGACAGTGGGTGGGCTTCGGAGCAGAGCAGTAGGTATGGACACCAGCCCTGAGGGGGTTCAGAAGCAGCTGTGTGGAAGGCATCAGTGAGCTCCTCAACCCTGGATTGTAGAGAAGGGGACACCATGTTCAGTCTGTCCACCATGGCCTCCTAATCACATGTCCGATGGCTGGTCAGCTGAGCACTGTCAAGCAACCCAGGTGTGATTCCTGGAGACCACTTGGAAAACTCATGGAGCTGATTCAGGCAGCACCATTTTCCCATCATATGTCCTTTTTTTTTTTTGCTGAATATAAGTGGAATGACTGGATTTCCTGTATGAACTCTGGCTGATAGCTCTCATTATTTGGGTAAATTCACCTATTTTAAGTCACTTGTCCCCAGTATATTCAGAAAAGGAATAAAAATATCTACCACTAAGGTGGCAGCAGGAGATGGAAATGGCCAAGGTCATAATAGGTACTTAAGCACAGAGTACCTATCCCTTATTGCCCAACCAATTATAATTCCTCAGAAATATACATGAGAAGTTGAAGGTTCCATAGCCACAGTGTGCTTAGAAGGAAGAGATGCTCTGGGCTCCAAGGTCTTTCTTGTTTAGAGAGCTATATTCTAGGCATCGAGCCTAAATCTGATACATGAATTTGAGCTCCACAGGCCCTGATGGGATAGGCCCACAGATAAGGTTAGTGAGAATCAAGGAAGCTAGCTTTTTAAAAGCCGCATGTCAGGCTGGACAGATGGCTTAGTGGTTAAGGCATATGCCTGCAAAGCCTAAAGACCCCAGTTCGATTCTCCAGGTCCCACGTAAGCCAGATGCACAAGGGGGCGCACATGTCTGGAGTTCGCTTGCAGTGGCTAGAGGCCCTGGCAACCCATTCTCCCTCTCCCTCTCTCTCTTTCCCTCTCTCTGTCTCTAATAAATAAATAAAGATTTGAAAAAAGCCACATGTGTGGAAGAGGGGGCGGATAGAATGGAAGAGCCAAAGGAAGGATATGACCTCTTACAATGTAACTGCCCAGACAGAAATTGGCCTCGATATCCATGACCTTGCAGTGCCTAGCAATACCTTTGCAAGACCCTCAAAATAGAAGAAAAAGATGACGTCATCAAATTAAAAGAGAGACTAATGGAGAGAGGGAGGGGATATGATGGAGACTGGAGTTCTAAAGTGGAATGGGGGAGGGGAGGGAAATATCAGGTGGGGTTTTTTTTGGTATGTAAGAATAAAAGTCAATAAAAAAATAAAAAATTATTTTAAAATATATTTATTTATTTATTATTTGAGAGAGAGAAAGAGGTACAGAGAGAGAGAGGGAGGGAGGGGGGAGAGAAGGGGTGTGCCAGGGCCTCCAGCCACTGCAAATGAACTCTAGATACATGTGCCACCTTGTAAATCTGGCTTTATGTGGGTACTGGGGAATCAAACCTGGGTCTTTTGGCTTTGCCGGCAAGCACCTTAATCATTAAGCCATCTCTCTAACCCAGTGTCTTGTCTTTTATGTCCAGGCCATGTTATGGTGCATTTTATTTTATTGAGACAGTTTTGCTATGTAGTCCAGGCTGGCCTCAGCCTCCCATGTGCTGGGATTATACATGTGTGTCACAACACCTCACTTTTGCATGTCATACACAGAAGAAGCTGGTGTGCAGCACACCATAGCCAGAGGACTTCTGGCTCCTGAGCTAACAGTATAGGCTAACTGACAGACCCAAGTGGAGAATTTGATATTTAAGAAATTAGAGATACTTCCCTTCCAGAAATACTGCAGATTATCTATGCTGATTGCTTTCATGACAGGAAGAAGCATTCCAAATCTGAAATAATATTTTAACCACCTTCTTGTGGCCAGCTGACCCTCTGCCTTGTATCCTTGGGCCTTTTCCATCTGCTCCTCAGATCACCTCTGCCCTCTCCACTGACTTCTGCAGGAGCAAAGCCTAAGCAATCAGCCCATTAAGATAACTTTGGAATCACTTAAGATGGACTATTTCAAAAGGTACCAAATTCCCTGATCTTATAACTGAACCATTTAACTAGATCATCCTTAAAGAGAAAAATGCGTTAAAAATACCAGTTAATTACTTTTTTTTAAATTCCCAAAGCACAAATAAGTCCTAGTTAACTGTCTTTGCACATTGATATATTTAGACATCAGGTGTGACTCTATCATAGTCACAGCGAGCTTCTAGGCACAAGAGTCTAGGACAACGGGCTCTAAGTGCTGAGACTGGCTTCTGCTGTGGTGTAGAGACTGTCTCACCTGTGTGCATTGCCATTCACGGTCACATTATCTATGTATGTTGCGAGCACCTGGGAAGAAAATGCTTACACCTAGACTTTAACAGTTCTTTTTTAAAAAATATATTCTATGGGCTGGATAGATGGCTTAGTGGTTAAGGCGCCTGCCTGCTAAGCCTAAGAACCCGGTTCCAATCTCCAGGTCCTACGTTTAGCCAGATGCAGTGACACAAGGGCGCAACGCCGCACTTGACCACAAGGGGGCGCACACATCTAGATTTCGTTCACAGCAGCTGAGAGACTGCTGGTGCACCCATTCTCTATCTGTCTCCCTCTCTGTCTATCTCTCAAAAAATAATTTAAATAAAAAATATATTCTATTTATTTATTTGAGAGAGAGAAAGAGGCAGAGGGAGAGAGAGAGAGAGATTGAGAATGGGCACACCAGGGCATCCAGCCACTGCAAACGAACTCCAGACGCACGTACCCCCTTGTGCATCTGGCTTACGTGGGTCCTAGAGAACTGAACCAGGATACTTAGGCTTTGCAGGCAAATGCCTTAACCGCTAAGCCATCTCTCCAGCCCCTTAACAGTTCTTTTTTAGAGAATCCACATCACCGGCCTAAGCAAGGTGGAGTGTCTTGACCAGAGATGTCCACACTCAGCATTGTCAATTAACCCTTAGTTCTGTCCTGATAAGTCTGATGAATAAGATCCAAAAGCAGTTTATGCCTCAGAAGCAATTAGCATTAAAGAATGGAATATTTAATAAAATCATATAATCTTAGAACTGAAAAAGTGTTAATCTTTATTTTTCCTCTGCATTTTGATGTCAGAGCTGGCAGTATGATCAAGGGTCTCTAACACTCTTTCTGTATCAGATCAAGCAAGCCAGGCAGAGTATGTGTTAATGGTCCCTCTTGTACCCGCTTCACTTTTAGAGAGGCAGTGTGCTTTCTCAGATTGCTAGCAATCTTAAATGTTTGAAACCAAATATATAGTTAATTAAGGAATGGTCCATGGTTAAGTCCAGCTGTGGTGGTTTGACCTGGATGCCCCCCCCCCAAACTCATGTGTTCTGAATGCTTGGTCCTCAGCCAGTGGCAATTTGGGAGGTGGAGCCTTGCTGGAGGAAATGTGTTCCTGGGGGAGGGCTTAGGGGTGTTATAGCCCAATCTTCCCCTTACCAGAGTTTGCCTCATTCTCCTGCTGCTGTTGTCCACCTGCTGTGGCAGAAGTGATGTCCAGCCCCTGCTCTACCATCTTTTATCTACCCTGCTATTATGAAGCTTCCCCTCAAGACTGTAAGCCAAAATAAATCCTTTCCTCCCATCAGCTGCTTTTGGTCAGGTGCTCTGTCCCAGCAACGAGAAGGTAACTACAATACAGCTAAAGCAAGCTGCCCAGAATTTCAAGCCCTTTGTGAGTGGACAGGATTTAGGTCCTGTCTCAGTGTTTGGGTACTTTTTGGTACTACTGAAGGAAGATTGGATATCGGATATCTGGTTTCTGGATAACCAGATGAAGACTGGTGACTTGGAAAGAGAAGTTGTTGCCAGAGACATGTGGGACAGTAGGAAAAAAGACTAGGGGAAGCCCATGCAGGGAAGAGGTGGCACACTGATCGAAAGCAGTGTGAACTCAAAGCTGCATGATGGGCTGAGATCATGCAGAGAGGGGCAAGCAGCCTTAGCCGCTTTCTTGGTTTTGGAAGGAGCCAGGGCATCACAGCTCAGAGCTGTCACTTTTTCATTCAAAAGAATTCTTTTTTAAAAAACTTTTTTACTGACAACTTCCATGAATATAAACAATCTAGCATGATCATGATCCTCCTTCACCACCCTCCCTTTTCCTCCTCCACTGAATCCCTTCTTTTCAACTAGTATTCAAAGGAATTCTAAGTTCAAAGAGATTGCAGTGAATCCACTTCACCAGACACGAATGGTTTCTTGTTCAGATGCCTCCACAGGCACACACGTGGGTCCAGCACCATGATCCTCTGTCAGTCAGAATGAGACCTCAAGCCACACTAGTTGCTAAGGCCTGATGACTCAGGTTAGTGACTCATTTAAGAACACACACGGGATGGAGCTTTCATTGTTTAAAAAAAGACTTGCAGGCTGGAGAGATGGCTTAGTGGTTAAGGCATTTGGCTGCAAAGCCTCAGGAACCAGGTTCGATTTCCCAGGACCCACATAAACCATATGAACAAGGTGGTATGTGCATCTGGAGTTTGTTTGCAGTGGCTTGAGGCCCTGGTATACCCATTCTCTGTTTCTCTATCTGCAAGAAAGAAAGAAAGAAAGGAAGGAAGGAAGGAAGGAAGGAAGGAAGGAAGGAAGGAAGGAAGGAAGGAAGAAAGGAGGGAAGGAAGGAGGGAGGGAGGGAAGAAAGACAGGTTTTCTAGGGCTACAGAGATGGCTCAGTGGTTAAGTGTGCTTCCCGCACAAGGATAACGGCTTAATTTTTCTTGAACTGCCTCCGTGGAGGCTTTGGCTCCCCTTTCTGTGGGCTCCTCCTAGCAAGTCTCCACATTTCTAGGGCTGCCAGTCCTCGGCCCTCACTTAGTTGAGCTCTCAGCAGCACTCACTGAGCAATCTGTTGCTCTTGCTCTTAAGCAGCATGGTGTTGGTCAAGTTTCCCGCTCGGAAGAAGGAGGCGCACTTTATAAAGGACAGAGGTCTATTATATTCCGTTTTGGAGATTCGAGGGCATGCCTCCTCATCTCCGTGAAGGGTCCTGTCCACACATCATGGCTGACAGCGACATCAGAGCACATGGGAGAGGGGACAATCACATCTCCTGACAGAAAGCAAGGAGAGCTGGTGGGGTCAAGCAGAGGCCTTTAGAACAATCCTCTTGTGGGAAGTGCCAAGGATCACATAGGAACTACACTAATCCTCTCCAAGGGCAGGCAGGACCCCCAGCAACATGAAGCATAGAGGGAGACAGGTATTATGTTAATAACTTTTCTCATTGCTGTGACAAAATGCTTGACAAAAGCAACATAAGAGCTGGGCGTGGTGGCACACAGCACTCAGGAGACAGAGGTAAGAGGATCACCGTGAGTTCAAGGCCACCCTGAGACTACCTAGTAAATCCCAGGTCAGCCTGGGATAGGGGGAGACCCTACCTTGCAAAACAAAAAAACCAGCCAGCAACAATAACAACCCCCCCAAAAAAAGAAAGTTTTTTTTTTTTTTTTTTTTGTCTAATAGTTCAAGCAAGGCAATACAGTTCATCGTGCTGGGAAAGGCATGGCAGCATGATCATGAAGCAGCTGGTCACATTGGATCCTCAGAAGTGCAGAGAAATGAATGCTGGTGATTAGCTAGTTTTCTTCTTTTTACATAGTTCAGGAGCCCAGCCCATGGAATGATGCAGCCCATGTTTAGGGTGGGTCTTCCTACCTCAATGAGTCTCATCTAGAAAACCCATCACGATCATTTCCAGAGATTTGCTGTCATGGTGACTCACATTAACAACAGGGGTTAACCATCACAGGTACGCATGGAATCCTGCACTGTGCGTTAGGGTCAGGGTAAACTGACATTGATGCTAAGCAGGTTTTCCTGCTGTCTCTTTCCACTAGGTGTTTCTCGCTCCACAAAGGAGTGGCTGGGTTGCAGATATGGTAAGATGCAAGGCCAGGTAAGAAATAAGGGGAAAAGATGGAGAACGGCTGATATTTGCAGTCTGTGTTTTCTGAGTTTGGACCCTGCTGGAGGGTTCCTGACTCTGCAGGTACTATCTGGTGGAGCTTCTGTAGACACAGGGTCTCCCTCCCACATTCAAGAGGCCACCTTCCTCCTGCTCCTCACACCTCCATTACAAAGGCTCTGACACGTCTTGCTGCAGCAACCTGCACCTGCCTTCGCTTCTGGCCTGACCCATTTTCTCCACCTACAGTGTGACTCTGACAATCCCCCTCTGCTTTCTATCTTGCCCAGAGGCTACCAGAGTTCATTAGATTAAAAAATCTATAAACTACTTGGAGTACCTTAGAGGTATGTGCTCTATAAGTACAAAGTAATAATAATAATGCTACAATAATTACCTTGATTAATTTATGCATAAGGCAGAAAAAAAAGATTCTTAATTAAGAAACATTTCAACAGCATGAACACAGGCCCCATATATCGGAAAGGAATACCACCATTAGGGATTCTAACTTCAGGCTGGATCGACAAGAATAATGAGCCATCCATCCATCCATGTTCCAAGTGCTTTCTGACTTGTGCTGTGGGTAGATGGTGATTCCTTGTGATCACCTGCAGAAGCAGAAGATGAGAGAGGAGATTGGCATAATAGGTACATAAAACACAAAGTAAGTTGTGATATACTCTTAGTGGACTGTAAGTACTGAAGTACCAGGGTTAAGCTAGTCCATGACACCAGTAAAAATCAATCCACTTAAAAAACACAGTCAAGGGCTGGAGAGATGGCTTAGTGGTTAAGGCGCTTGCCTGCAAAGCCTAAGGACTCATGTTTGACTCTTCAGGTCCCACGTAAACCAGACGTCCAGTGACACAAACACACAAGTTTGCACATGTGCACAAGAGGGCACATACATCTGGAGTTCAATTTCAGTGGCTGGAGGTCCTGGCATGCCAATTATCTCTCTTTCTCTCTCTCTCTCACATAAAAAATAAAGGCCAGTCTGTTGGGCTTGCCTCAAAAAAAATAAAAACAAAAACAAAAACAAAAAAAAAACAGTCAAAAGAAGCATAAATGGAGTCATCTTTGGGTGAGGGTAGATTGAAGCTGGAAGTGACCCTCTCTCTTGCCAGTCAGGTTTCTAAGAGCTACTAGGGAAGAGGTGAGTTTGGTGACATATATCCAGATACACTGCAGTGTAAAGTGAAAAGACATACCCTCATCTTCCACCAAGCTCTCTGTACTTTGCAGGGGAGTATAAGAAAACAATTCAGGATCAGGACAAAACCCACAGAGCCTATGCCCCATCTCCTAGTTCAGCCAATAGTTCTGCCAGGCAGAGAGGAGTTAAGTGGAACAGTTTGTAGACCTTGGTATGAAGTCCCTTGGCACCACATAATATGAGCAAGACTACCTTAGGGTCCCCTTGTGCCTGGGTCACTTGTGGTTGCTTCAGGCTATGCCCTGACATAGATCAGATTTCCTGTGATGAGGGAGAAAAGAGAATTTATCTGACAAAACACCCTGCAGCAGTTGTGGTGCACTATGCTGGGGGTGGGGGAGGAACTGACCAGGAGCCACCTTACCTGAAGGCAACCAAGGGTGCCATAGTGAATCCCCTCCTTTAGCCTGACCTGAACACTGTCCAACCTTTCCTCTAGGGAAAAAGATGGAGGACCATTTGAAAGGTGAGCTGGGAGAAGTGATGTTCATCTTTTTAAAAATTATTTTATTATTTTATTTATTTTTGGAGAGAAAGACAGAAAGAGACAGACAGAGAGAGAGGGAGAGGGAGACAGATAGAGAATGGGCGCGCCAGCAGTCTCTCAGCTGCTGTGAACGAAATCCAGATGCATGCGCCCCCTTGTGGGCAAGTGCAGCATTGCGCCCTGGCGACACTTTGCATTTGGAGATTGGAACAGGGTTCTTCGGCTTAGCAGGCAGGCACCTTAACCGCTAAGCCATCTCTCCAGCCCAGATGTTCATCTTTTTAATAGTCATCAGAAGATAATAGAGAGTCAGGAAGGGCCAGTGCATAAGAAAGTAAGAGTAAGAGTGCACACACACATACACATGCACTCCCTCTGCTTCTCGCCCCCGTCTCTGAGCACATGTGTGAGTGTGCGTATGTGTTTGTACATTGTCTTGTAGGTGGAGTGGAGACAGTGTAAGCATAAGGCTGCAGGGTCACAAACATAATAATAAAAAAAAAGATCATCTACAATGAGGCATAAACACATTCGCTGATAAAGAAGAGGTGAGCATTACTGTGACTCAGAGTAAATAACTGCAAGGAATGCAATCACTAGTGAAGGGGCTTGCAGGAGGTCCCACAGAAAACAGTACAAACCACCAACTAATACTAGAAAGAGGGGGAAGTTAAATGTGGATCAAATGTGAAAAAACAGAATATGGGATCAACCCACTCCAACCCATTATCAGCTACCCAACTTCCTTATAATGGAGTCCACACCACCAAAATAGGGTGTTGTAGACAACTTCATATTGCTGGGATGAACACCCAAACCAGACACAGTTTCTAGGAGGAAGGGGTTTATTTCAGCTTATGGATCCAGGGGGATGTTCCATCTATGGCAGAAGAAGCTGGCTCCCATTCATAAATCCAAGCAGTGAGAAACAACCAAACAGCCTGTAAAAACCAAAAGCATCAAGCACACACCTGCAACAAGAAGGACCCCCTAGAGCTGAAACCTCTTACATCTTTGGGCTGAAATTCATATCCACCCCCAGTGACACCTCCTCCAGCCAGGCAGCTGGAGATCCAAGTTACAAACTTTAATAAAATACCTGAGTCTATGGGGTACATACATTAAAACTACAACATTCTGCTCCTGGCTCCCCAATAGACTATGACCATCTCACATTGCAGATTGCATTCAGTCCAACTTCAAAGGTCCCCATAATCTTTACCAACTTTAAGACTGTTTCAAAGTTCCAGATTTCATCTGAAATTCAAGACTGACTCTACTTTGTTTTGTTTTTATTTATTTATTTTTATTTATTTGAGAATGGGAACACCAGGACCTCTAGCCACTGCAAACAAACTCCAGATACACAGGCCACTATGAACATCTGGCTTACATGGGTCCTGGGGAATCAAACCTGGGTCCTAAATTTTCACAGGCAAGAGCCTTAACTGGTAAGCCATCTCTTCAGTCCTCCAGACTAACTCTATGAGTCTTGTAAAATCAAAACAAGTTATATACTTCCAACATATAATGGCACAGAGTAAGCATTTCCATTGCTATAAAGCATAACAAGGAGAGACTGGACCAAAATTAATAACCATCAGATAAACATCAAACATCTGCAGTTCGAATCTGACATCCATAACCAGAGATGACAGTCTCTCAATTTTTTTAGAGAGACAGAGAGAGATAGGGAGAGACACACAGAGAGTGAATTGGGGCACTAGGGCCTCAGCCACTGTAATTTAACTCCAGATACTTGTGCCACCTATTGGGCATGTGTGATCTTATGCTTGCCTCACCTTTATGTGTCTGGCTAATGTGGGATCTAGAGAGTTGAACATGGGTCCTTAGCCTTCTCAGGCAAGTGCTTAAACTGCTAAGCCATCTCTCCAATCCAGTCTCTGCATTTTTAATTTCTGTCCCTCATGCTGGAATGAGTAGCCAGGGTAACTTCCATATCAAGCCAGCAGCTGTGGTAGCCCTTAAACAGTCCTGATATATCCAAAACACCTTTGGGTCTCCATTGCAAACCATGGTCCATCTTACAATGGCCTCACTGCCCTCTTTACCAGGGACATCATGCCCTGCTTCATATGACACATATTAGCAGTGGCTCCTGGATCCTTGTACACTTCATGACCCATTTACATGCATTTTTTATGCTGCAAAAATCAATGCCAGCTGTACAGGGACACATTTATATTGTTAATCTAGGGAGGAAATAAATCGTGACCTTCAGCCTTTAGAATTCTTCCTTCTAGTCATCTCTTTCTTACTTAATTTTTTTTTTTTTTTTAAGATAGGGTCTTTCTCTAGCCCAGGCTACCCTTGAATTCACTATGCAGTCTCGTGGTGGCATCAAACATATGGCACTTCTCCTACTTATGCCTCCTGAGTGCTGGGATTAAAGGCATGGCCACCACACCCAGCAAGTCATCTCTTTTTAAAATATTTATTGTTTTAATTTTTTTTTTGAGAGAGAGAGAGAGAATGGGCATGCCAGGGTCTCCAGGTGCAGCAAATGAACTCTAGATGCATGTGCCACCTTGTTCTTACTGGCTTATTTGGGTCCTGGGGAATAGAACCTTGGTCCTTTGGCTTTGCAGTAAAGTGCCTTAACCACTAAGCAATCTCTTCAGCCTGTCATCTCCTTTTAAAAGAGTTTATACTTCTTTCATTCAGTCTTCTCTGGGTGGACATTACCTCAGGCATTTTTCCATTGTTTCAATATAAAACAGTTAATAGTGGCAATGTTTCATAATAGCAGCTTCAGTATTTTACAACCAGTCTCTGTGCCAGTAATTTTAAACTTGCTTGACTTTTTCCAACTTGAAATCTTATATGTTTCAGTTCTATATCTCCCCCCAAGCACATCAGTCCAGAACTTTTATTTATTTATTTTTAATATTTTTTTATTTTAGACAGAGAGAAAGAAGGAGAGAGAGAGGGAGAGAATTGGCATGTCAGGGCCTCAGCCACTGAAATCAAACTCCAGACACTTGTGCCACCTAGTGGGCATGTGTGACCTTGTGCTTGTCTCGCCCTTTTGCATCTGGATTACGTGGGCTCTGGAGAGTCGGACATGGGTTCTTAGGCTTTGCAGGCAAGGACCCTAACCACTAAGCCATCTCTCCAGCCCAGTACAGTACCTTTAAATTCAACCTCGATCAAACTCTCTGGTCATGGGCAGCAGAACACAGTCATCCCTTATGCCAGTAGCACAGTTCCAACAAAGTTCTTTGCAGTGTTTCCTTCCCCTTTGAAAGTTTATAAGCAAAGCCTCCAAATACAATTCCCTCTTTATTTAGCATTTCCCAATCTCACCAAAATGGGGAGCCTATAAATTTTGGCTTACCACTCTGTACGGCTTTTGCAATCCAAAGTTCCAAGTCCATACATATGCCTTCTCCAGCACATAAGTTCCAAAAGACCAAAATCCACTGGTCAGATTCATCTCAGCAACACCCCGCTCTTCTGGTACCAAATTTCTGTTGTAGTCAGTTTTACACTGCTGGGATGAGCACCCAAACCAGACACAGTTTGTAGGAGGAAGGAGTTTATTTCAGCTCACATATCCAGAGAGAAGTTCTGTCTATAGTGGAGAAAGCTGGCTACCATTTATAAATCCAAGCAGAGAGAAACAACCAAACAGCCTTTAAAAACCAAATGCAGCAAGCACACACCTAAAGCAAGCAGGACCCCTAGAGTTCAAACCACTTTTACACTTTTAGGATGGAATTCAGATCTACCCTCAGTAACACTTTGGGGCTAGTCTCTAGGATTTGCCCCCAGTGACACCTCCTCCAGCAAAGCAGCTGGAGGTCCAAGTTACAAGCTTTAATAAATTCACTTGAGTGTATGGTCCTTGGGGGACACACATTCAAACTACCACATATGGGAACTGTCAGATAAGGAATTCAGAGTCCTACTTCTTTTTAAAAATATTTTATTTTATTTATTTATTTGAGAGAGAGAGATACAGAAATAAGCAGGGAGAGAGAGAGAGAGAAAGAGAAAGAATGGGTGCACCAGGGCCTCCAGCCATGCCTTAACCTCTAAGTCATCCCTCCAGCCTGGAATCCTACTTCTTAAAAGGATCAATCACCATATAAGGCTCAAAACAAGCAAATGAATGAACTAAGGAAATCTATTCAAGAACTCGACAAACCAGCCTCCAAAGTAAACAAAACTATGAACAAGTTGAAGAAGAAAGTTCACAACATGGAGGGTGAATGCAGCAAATGAATCTAGACACTGAAAAGGAGCCAACACGGAAACCTGAAAATGAAAGATATAATCACTCGAATGAAAATCACAGCAGATATCATCACCAGCAGATAAGACCACCAAGAAGATCAAAGTTCAGAGACAGAGAACAAGTCAAGACAATAATTCCCATGGACACATAGAAAGAAATCATGGAACACAAGCAATATTTCCAGGAATTCTGGGGAATCAAACTTCAGAACTGACGGAGATGAGATAACATCTAGAGGAATGAAGGATTATTTACTGGAATGACAGAAGAAAGTTTCCCAACTCTAGAGAGAGAAATTGACATGCAAACAGAGGAGGAGTTTAGAGCCTCAAACACGCATGGCTAGAGAGGGGTCTCTTCATGACATGCCATAGTCAGGATGTCAGCCATAGGAAAGCACAAAACTACAAGATTGAAGGTTGAAATGCCAACTCACATACAAAAGAAAAAACTTCAAAATAGCTTCAGGTCTTTCATCAGCAATCCTAAAAGCCAGAAAAGCATGGAATGACATATTTCAGGCCCTGAAAGTAAACAACTTCTAACCAAGAGTGCTGTACCCCACAAAACTATCTTTTAAAATTGGTGGAGAAACAATGATATCCCAAGACAAATACAAATTAAGACAATTCATGATATTCAAAGAAGTCCCACCAGAAGTTTGCAACTACACAAATATGTGGAGACTGAACAGCAGCATGCTTTTGAATGAACAGTGGATCATTGAAGAAATAAGAGAGGAAATTAAAAATTTCTAGAAGTTAATGAAAATGTCATCACCACCTACAGGATATTCTAGGATATAATCAAGGTAGTCCTTAGAGGAAAGTTGATAGCCATAAGTGTGCACGTTAAAGATTCTGAGAGATCTCAAATAAACAATCTAATGATTCAACTTGAGGTGCTAGAAAAACAAGATGCCAAGCCCAGAAGATGCCAAGAGATAATTAATATTAGGACAGAAATTAATGAAATACACACACACACACACACACACACATCCACACACTTAACCAAAGAGATGGTACTCTGAAAAAGTTAACAAGATCGACAAACCTATAGCCCAATAAACCAAAATAAAGAGGGAGAACAGGAAGAAATTCCTGCCTAGTAGTGAAAACCTAGGGAAAAAAAACAAACAAACAAAAAACAGCCTATGACTGGGAAGGTCATAAGTCCTAAGGAGGAAGTACAGTTGTTTGGTTGAATATACATGCTGTGCACATTAAGTTGCTCTCTAAATATTTACATTTATGACTATGTATCAGTGCTGCTCTCACCTCCCCTCAGGGAAGCTTCTTATTGTAGTGACTATTGGGGAGACTATTAAAGTGATGTGACTACATGATTGCTTCATGCTCATTGATAATTGAGACATCTTTATGATGCCCTCTGAAGAAGAGGGGGAAGAAAGAGCCTAAGAGCCAGAGGGTGGCGAGAGTGCTTTAGAATGCTGTTTTCCAGACACGAGTGGCCCTCACGTTCACGACTTCATGGTAGCTGTTACTACCTGCACCAGACCTGCCCAGTGTTGGGCCCATCAACTTTTATTCAGGTATGATGGAAGAGGGCAAAAAGAACAAACATCAAAATAGAAGAGGGACTAGTTGGAAAGAAGAAGTTTAATGCAAGAGGGCAGAGGAAGGGGAACAAAGAAGGGTAATGGGAGGAAATTGTGATCAAAGTATCTTATGAAAATGTATAAAAATTAAAAAACTGCTAAAAATAAATATTCTTTATTCAAAAGAGGGAAAAGGTCCAAATAAATAAAATAAGAGATGAAAAAATACTTGTAGCTGGGCGTGGTGGCGCACGCCTTTAATCCCAGCACTCGGGAGGCAGAGGTAGGAGGATCAACGTGAGTTCGAGGCCATCCTGAGACTACATAGTGAATTGCAGGTCAGCCTGGGCTAGAGTGAGACCCTACCACAGAAAAAACAAACAAACAAACAATAAAACTTGCTACAACAACCCTCAGTGAAATTTAGAAGATCGTTAGGGAATACTCTGAAAACTTACATTCCAAAAAGCTTGAAAATCTAGATGAAATTGATAAGTTTCTAAATGCATGTGACCCATCATAATTAAAGCCACAACATATAAATAATTTAAGCAGACCCATAATGAGCAGTGTGATTGAAGCAGTAATTAAAAGTCTCTTGATTAGTTTTTTTAGTACCAGACATGTATTCCCTCCCATAGAGTGGGCCTTCAGTCCAATTAGGGAGCAGTTGGTTTCCCCAAGAGCAGACATGCCACTATTGGACCTGTTTGGTCATTGGGCCTGTTGGGCCATACTTGAAGTTTCCAGTGTCCACTGTTTTCACCCTGATGATTTTTGTCTCCTATACAGCTACATGCAGTGCAGCTTTTTCCAGCTTTCAGTTGGCTGGTCTGCAGGGAGAAGGTTTTGTGCTCAGCACCAGTTTGATTTCTCAGTGACATTGCCACTCAGGCAAGTGAGGTCTTCAGCAATAGGGTCTTACCATCTGTTTCTCAAGGGAAACCAAGGGCCTTGGCAATAGCCTTTAATGTTTTGGAGGCTACAGGGACATCCTTGGCCAACAACTCACTGAAAGGTATCCCATCCTAGGTTCTGAAAATTTTCTAGTAACAGTCTACAGCTTCTAGATGTGCCATTATTCAAAAAAGTAGGTTTACATAAGTCTTATTCATAATATCTTGAATTTTGATTGACCATTCCCCACCCTTCTTTTACACAGTCAATTCCCATGGCCTCACTTAGGCCTTTCCCCTCCCTGTAATCTGTTCTACTTACATATATACATTACCGTCCACTTCAGTCCTTCTCTCTTCTCCCTCTCTTATAGCCTTTTTCCAGCTTACTGGCCTCTGCTACCAATATCTGGTTCCAGCTTTCACACAAGTCTATACATTTGTAGCTAGGATCCACTTATGAAAGTTGGCTTTCTGAGTATGGGTTACCTCACTTAGTATAATCCTTTCCAGATCCATCCATTTACCTGCAAATTTCATAATTTCATTTTTCTTTACTGTTGAATAGAACTCCATTGTGTAAATGTACCACATCTTTATTATCCATTCATCTGTGGAGGGATATCTAAGTTGGTTCCATTTCCTAGCTACTGTGAATAGAGCAGCAATAAACATGGTTGTGCAAGTATCTTTAAGGTAGTGAGAAGAGTCTTTTGCCTGTTCCATTTTCCAGGTCCCACGTTTAGCCAGATACAAAGTGATGCAAGGGCGCAATGCCGCACTTGACTACAAGGGAGCACACACATCTAGAATTTGTTCACAGGGGCTGAGAGGCCACTGGCGTGCCCATTCTCTCTCTCTCTCTCTCTCACTGACTCTCTCCAAAACAAAAAACAAACAAACAAAAAAAAACTGCTGGGAAGAGACTTCTCTTTTCAGCTGGGTGTGGTGACACACCATTAATCCCAACACTCCTGCAGCACAGGCAAGAGGATCACCTCAAGTTCAAGGCCAGTCTGAGACTGCATAGTGAATTCCAGGCACACTTGGACTACGGCAATAGTTTACCTTGAAAACATACAAGCAAGCAAGCAAACGAACAAAAAAAACAATATGATTTCTTTTTTCTAGTCAGAATGGCTATGATCAAGAAAATAAGTGAAAACAAATGCTGCTGAGGATGTGGGGAAAGAAAACATTTATTCATGGTTGATGGGAATGTAAACTGGTCCAACCACTATGGAAATCACTGTGGAGGTTTCTCAAAAAGCTAAAAATAGAGCAATATATGACTCATCTATTGCACTCCTGGGCATATCCTCAAAGGAGTCCATATCCTACCACAGATATTTGCTCATCCATGTTCATTGCTGTTCTATTCACAATAGCTAGGAAAAGGAATCATCAACTCATGACGCGGCACATACATACAATGGAGCTGTGCTCAGCTGTAAAGAAAAATGAAATTTGCAGGAAAATGGATGAAATTGGAAAAAGTTATATTAAGTGATGTAACCCAGGCCCAGAAAGACAAAACTCACACGTTCTCTCTTATATGTGGATCTAAACTTTTAATGTTTGTGTGCATGTAAATCAGGATTGGGGAGGGAGTATGGGTTGTGATTTGAAATAGGAGACCACGAGAGGGGAAGGAGGGGATGAGAAGGCAGGGAGAGGACAGAAGGAAGCTTGCAGGATGAAAGCAAGCAGGAAGGAGGTTTCACTGTGGGGTGGGGCCTGAAGGGGAGGGTGGAGGAAGGAAAGGGGAAAAACTGAAAACATCATAAAGGAGCCTAATTCCTTGTATGCTAATTAAAAAGAGAAAATCACCACAAAAAAGAAAAAAAAGAGTGAAACAAGTTCTTATTGTCTTTAAGCTCTTAGGGTCAACTTCTCACAGCACTTTTGAGTCATCAATATAAATGTGAAGAGATATAATGACCCCAGCGTGTCTGTACACCTGGGAAAGTTCACTGCATCAAAAGGAGGAGCAGCTGAGTTTGGCTATGCTACAACAAGGGTGTGACCTTGGCCATGACACTTTTCAACTCCTTACCCTCTTCTCTGCCTGGTTAAAGGATTAGACCAGAGCTGGGGAGAGAGCTCAGTGGTTAAAGGTGCTTATAAAGCCGGTTTTGATTCCCCAGTACCCACATAAAGCCAGATGCACAAAGTGGTGCATGTGTCTGGAGTTCATTTGCAGTGGCAGGAGGCCTTGGTGTGCCCATACTCACTCTCTTCCTCCTCTCTCTTAAATAACTATTTAAAAAAGAAGCTGGGTGTGGTGGCATACACCTTTAATCCTAGCACTTTAATAGAGGTAGCATTAACCATGAGTTCAAGGCTACCCTGAGACAACATAGTGAATTTTCAGGTCAGCCTTGGTAGAGATAGACCCTGCCTTGAAACAAACAAACAAACAAACAAACAAACAAACAAACAAAACCCAAAAAAGGACTGGATGAAATTTTACTAAATGGAGTCAGTCTTAAGGGTCTTTGCCCTGTAACATTGCATGCATAGTAGGGAGGGCATATTTTTTCATGAGAGGTTGTTGGATAAGGTTGCAAAGATGAGGCTACAAATGACTAATGGGGACCAAGGGGAGAGGACCAGCAAGGTTTTAATGAATTGAAAATACAGTGAAGGTTTGCCATGCAGGGGCAAGGTGGGCAGAGTGGGAGGGAACAAGTTACCTGGAGCTTTGAGCTTACTGTATCTTTTATTGAAGATCAAAAAAGATGGAGTCAGGGTGACACGAACCTTTGAGCCTGGAAACCTTGTTGTATCTTCCTGGGGCCTTAAGGCAGGCTCACTAGCTTAAGAAACAGTGCCTGAAGGGGAAGTTGTATACCTTCACTATAGAATTTTTTCTTTTTGCATGTATGTAGTATGTGTGATGTGATGAGATGGTGGTGGTGTGTGTGGTGTATGCGTGTGCTGATGCAACACCCTGTACAATAAGCCGAGGCAGCCAGAGGAGAACATTGGGTGCCTTCCTTCCATGGCTCGCTCATGTGTTTTTCCTTGCTTTGATGGAGTCTCTTGCTGATTCTGAAGCGTGTAGAGTTTGTGAGTCTCAGTGAGTCTCCAGTCTTGGTTCCCCACAGGACTAGGATTACAGACTGTGTGGCCACACCCAGCTGATTATGTGAGTGCTGGAGAGTGGAACTCCGGCTATGTCAGGCCCCGTCAGGCCCTCTTGCTTGTTCAGGAAGTGCACTCAATCCCTGAGCCATCTCTTTAGCCCTTACTGTGGACTCTTGAAGTTGGGCATGTGTGCTGGAATGCCCATTTGTGCTCAGCACTCTGGCATCACTTGTGGGAAGTTACATAATGGTCATTCCCACCCAGTGGGGCAGCAGAGCATCTGCGTAGCCAAGGAAGGACCGGTATGATCTCCTAGCTGGGTGGAAATGGCCAACTACTCGTTATTGCTGGTGACCTTGCTGTCAGTAACAAGCTGCCTGGCAAATTCTATTAGTTAATGAATGGTTTGCACTTGAACAGCTGCCCCCTCCTTTTCTTGATTCCCAAACTCTCCACCTACCTCCAGCAGAGGGTTGGTCTATACCAGTCATCAGAACCTTCAAGCGGCTGTGACCTTAAATGGAAGCTGTTTGGATGAAGAGGAGTCTGAAGGTTCCTGGCTCAGCTCCCCATGAGGGACCTGGATGGCTCAAGGTGCGACAAAGACCAGCTTCTGGCTGAAGCCTCAGCCTTGGTGGGTAGTGGGACTCCTGACCTATGATCCACACAATCCTTTAGCTCGAGGAGGCTCTGCAACTGGTGTGACACAGTGAAGCTGTACCATGGGCTCTAGGCCTCCCCCCACACCCAAGGTTCCCTTCATACCCCCTACCTTCAGTTGGGTCAATCCCAGCCTCGCTTCAGCCAGTCTCTTTCTTCTCTCTCCACCTGACAGTCTGGGTTTACTCTTGCATCTCTCCGTGACTCTGTGGGGGTCCATGCTTGTGAGCTTATACTGAACTCTAACATCTCCCAGCCCTGGCTGGAGCCCTGGAAGAAAGCACAAGTTATTTCTGTTCCTCAGAATCCTCAGAACTATGTGCTGATGCAGCAGCTGGCCAGCACCTCAAGGAAGGCTGATGCCAGGGCAAGCCCTGAAGATGCTCTGAGTGAAGATGACAACTCGCTTCAGGATCCTGAGTGTCCTCCCACTGTCCAGACCTGCCCTGATCCTGCTGTCCTTCCAGACTGGCTCTTCCTGTCTTATAGTCTCTTCTTTCTTCTAGAAACTTTCTCTATTCCCCAGGCCCTGTTAGGTGAGAAATGAATTGATTCTAGCTAAAGTGTTAATGAATGGCTGATCATAGCAATAGCTCTCTCTCTCTCTCTCTCTCTTATTTTGTTTTTCGAGGAATGGTCTCACTCTGGTCCAGGCTGACCTGGAATTAACTATGTAGTCTCAGGGTGACCTACTAACTCATGGTGATCCTCCTACCTCTGCCTCCCAAGTGCTGGGATTAAAGGTGTGCGCCACCTCGCCTGCTAGCAATAGCTCTCTTGAATGCCTTTCTGAATCCAAACATGAGTTTTTAGTGTTTTTTTTTTGTTTTTGTTGTTTTTTTTTTTTTTTTTTTTTTTTTTTTTTTTTTTTTGGTTTTTCAAGGTAGGGTCTCACTCTAGCCTAGGCTGACCTAGAATTCACTGTGTATTCTCAGGGTGGCCTCGAACTCACAGCAATTCTCCTACCTCTGCCTCCTGAGTGCTGGGATTAAAGGCATGCGCCACCACACCAGGCTCAGTTTTTAGTGATTTTACCCATCAGAATGACTAGACACTCTTCCAGACACAGGCTAGTGGGATAAAACTTTTAGAGCATAGAGTTCACAATCCCCTCAAATCATACTGCTCAAGCCTTTCAGCGTCCTAGCTTGTTCTCCAAACGGTCTTGGAGAGACTAGGGAAATAATAGAATTTTACCCCAGCAGGACCACTTCAGGCTCTGGCTCGTGCTTTCCCTCCCTCCATTCTAAGTCAGCTATAATGAAGCGTGATGCTCATCCTGACTTCTAAGCTGGTGTGTGTGTGAGCATGTGCACACTCGTGCTGGACTCCAACACCGCCTTGCCTTAGTTTATGGTTACATATTTGTAGCGGCACATGACCAGACCCTATGGGAATCTCCAGGGTCATCTTGTCTAGGGCCCTGCCTTTGGTCTCCTGGGTTATCATCACTCCGATTTTAAAGATGGGGTAAGTGATGCTTAGAGAGATGCAGGACTTACTCAACTCCTATTAAAGGCAAGAGGAGGAACTGGGCCAGAATCTAGAATGCTCTCCTGCCACAGAACTCATAGAAGGAGGCTTTTATCTCATTCTTTCTGACCCTCAGCTTTGCAATTAGTAGGTACCCATGATTCTTTCTGGTTGATGTAGAAGCCTGTCACCAGGCAGGCATACCAAGTGTGGCTCGTTTTATGCAGTGGGGTGGTGCATCTTTATAACCTGCATTTTATCTATACAACTGAGAGCATATTGCTAAAGGGGCTCTTTGGTGGCTATCCTAATATTCTCGTGCCAGTAACCATTCGTGGTGGCTCTAGGGAATCTATTTTGTATGTTAGCCCACACAATCAGTTTGGGTGTACTCCTGTGAGTGCTCTATAGTCTCACAGCAAGGAGGGCAGAGTGCATGAATTCATATGTGGTCACACAAGACATTCTTGCTGTAAGATACACCCTGGGCAGAGGGAGTGTGGTGGCCAGCAGCTCATCCCACCTTTGACCCTGGCCTGGAATGCCCTCCCTCTCTGGGCCTGGCTTCCTTATCCTATCCGCAGAAGGAAAGGACAGTCGTGATTACTTTCCTGTCCTTAGTTCTCACTGTGACGTCACGACACTTCTTGCATATTCATGTGCACAAAATGGCCCTCCGCCACTGCCACTGGCAAGCAGGACTTTGCCTGGGGGCCATTTGCATGGACCTTCAGCCACAGGGATGAAACTTCAGGAGTGGCAATTCCATAGTATCATTATGAGAATGGGGACAGTGGTAGTGGGGAGGGGGGTGGTGGGCGGAGGTTTGTCAAGTACCCCTGAAAGAAAGCACATTGCATGGGCTCTGCCAGGTTGCTTGATGGGTGTGGGCACAACTGAAACCTGGAATCTGCCGCACACATGGGCGTCTGGGCATGAGGTCATAGCAGGTACCCATCACCCACCTTGGGCTCCAGGTTATCAACTGATGGAGTCTTTGGGCTCACTTGTGGCTGGCTATTTAGTTTTAATGCCCAAAACCAATTTTAAATAAAATAAAGGAATTCCCCTAAATATTCTATATGGGGGTTTCTGGTTTTTTTAGAGGGACATTTCAAGACTAGTTTCACACAGGTTTAGCCGAGAGGGAAATTAAACTCCACATTTAAATGGAGATTACGCACAAAGGAATCCATTAGTTTCAATATTTCTCAGCAGGAGGGCTCAGAGTTATTTAAATAAGTTTAGATATTAAACCTAAAGTAGCCATTAAAGCAGTGTAGATTTGTTTGTCTATTTTTTTCTCCAGAAATCTTTTTTTTTCTCCAGCTGCTTGAAAAAAAATATCCATTGCTTAACCAATGGAGAATATTTTAATGTATTAAAAAAATCCAGGGACTTTTTAATATAGAGCTTCCTTTGAATTTTTAAGTACCATATCACAGTTTACTTATTACAGCCAAGTGTCATCTTTCAGACAGATTAAACTACAGCCATTTCCCCTTCCCCACCCCCGCCCTCTGCAGACCACGGCTAATATAAACACCGACATGAAGCCATATTGGCTATGGAAGAGTCTTTGATTGTCATTGAGATTATTTTAAAAGTTATTTAGGTCCCCCTGTTACATCTCCGAGAACCACTGAGAAAATGTTGCGCTAGGTTTCTCTTTGCAACATTTCTTTGGGGATTCATAAATATTGATTGTACCGTAAAAAATTGATGGAATCTTGAAACAGACTGCAGTTGAGGCAGCTGGGGAATTTACTCAATTTTTCTCAATCGCTGCAGTCTATAAAAAGAGGAGATTTTGCAAATTGTTTCTCACCTTGTCTTTTTAGTATTTAATAGCTCTCAATTCTATAGCCCTCTGAACCATGCGCTGGCTGTGTTTTCTATCAAAATGGAATCAGGCCTCTTCAATGGGAATTAAAAGGTGGGCGCAAGTTGCGAATGGGTTAAACACCACGCTGTTCTCCACCCTCTCTTCCCTTCTCTCTGCTTTCTGTGTGCGCCTGATCTGGAATCATTAGTCCTGCCTACGCTTGTCCCACAGATGCCTGTATCATGGTCATGGGTACACCCTCTTCTCAGTTTCCAGGGGTGTGATGGAGAGATCAAAGACTAAGTGCTACCATTCAGAGGACTGCTTTGTCACGTGGTCACCAAGGCACGCCCAGTTAGAGCCCTCCTGTTTGTATATCACAGTCCTTCCCCATCCTGGCATTCAAAGTCCTTTACTCACTTGTCTACCAAACCAACTCTCTGACCATATTGTCACTGATTTCTTTGCACATAAGTCCCCACACTATCCTTAACGCCTGCAGAGCACATTTCTTCGTGTGGACCTTGGCTCACACTTTCCCCTTACCTGGCATGTCTTCTTTTCTACCTCCTGTTGTGGTAGACAGAATAATCCCCACACACACTCAGATATCTGGGTTCTAACACCCAGAGCGTGTGCACAGACAAAAAGGAAGTTAGGTTGCCAATCATATTGCGTTATCCCCATAGATGCACTGTGATCGTGAGGATCCTTCAAAGTGGAAGAGAATCCAAGAGATGGCAGTATGAGCAGGACTTGGCTTGGAAGGATGGAGTCAGGAGCCAAAGAGAAGAGATGACCGGCAGGAGCTGGAAGGGAGACAGGAAAAGGCAATGAAACATTCTGGCTGGCTCCCAGAAGAAGTTCAGTCCAAGACCTGGACCTTACCCAGTCAGTTCCATGTTGAAATCTGAAATACAGAACTTTAAGGCCACATACTTATTTTGTATGAAGATTATTGGAATCACATCCTAACCATCCATAAATGAATCACCCTTAATCACAATTTAAAAGACCATTTTGCCATATTTGGTCAAGTGTACAGGTCTCAGGGTGTCTCTTTGGAGACTGAGGCCCGGTGATTTCAGGATGACCAATGGCTACTTGATAAATCACAGGTGGTACCCAGACATGTTGGGCATGATCACATCTTGCTGATTCCTTGGAGAGAAGCACCAGAAGGTGCCCTCAGAGTAGGAGCCAGTCTGGTAATAATCCCCACCACACTTCCTCACACACCGAGTGTTAAAGAGCCATGGCATGAGTTATAGAGAAGGGTGTGAGGATGCACTATGAACCTTCAAAAATTACTTTCAAAGGGCTGGAGAGATGGATTAGTGGTTAAAGTGCTTGCTTGCTAAGCCTTGGGACCCAGGTTCAACTCCCCCAGTACCCATGTAAGCCAGATGCACAAGGTGGCACATGTGTCTGGAGGAGTTTATTTGTAGTGGCTAGAGGCTCTGGTATACCCATTCTCTTTCCCACCTCCCTCTTTCTCTCTTTCATAAATAAATAAATAAATAAATAAATAAATAAATAAATAAAATATTAAGTTTAAAAAAATACTTGCAAAGACACTGTGGTAGTTTGAATGTATGCCCCCCATAGACTCAGCTGTTTTATTAAAGCTTATAACTTGGGTCTTCAGATGCCTGGTTGGAGGGCATGTCACTGGGTGCAGATTGGAATTCTAGTCTAAAGGTGTGCAGAGAGGTTTTGAGCTCTGACTGTGTTTGCTTATGGTGCTGCCTGTTTGGTGGTGCCTCTCTGCTTGATTTATGGATGGAAGCCAGCTTCTCCTGCCATTTGACAGAACTTCCCCTGGATCTGAAAGCTTGAAATAAAAATCCCTTCCTCCCATAAACTGTATCTGGTTTGGATGGTCATCCCATCAACACAGAGCTGACTAGAGCAGATATTTTTGGGCAAATAAGTCCATTAAAGAAATAAGAGAGAAAATACAGATTCTTAAAGAAACTCACATTCTAAAAGTTAAAGGCAGGGGCCAGAGTTTCTCTTCGGCTGGTATAAAAAGAAACCAAAGAAGAGACCAGTGTATTGACAAGGAAGTCTGGGGGTGGGGGATGGCCTTATTTATTAAGTACTCAGTTACTTTCTGTGAGCCAGACTTGGGATCAAGCAAGCTAGAAGTTGGAAGGCTGAAGAAAAGATAAGCCCTTTATCTTCAAGAACTGAGCATGTAGGCTTGCTCCGACACTGAACATTCTTTACAATGCTACATTTTCTCGGTCTCCTCTCCCAGGGACCACAGACGGGCTGCCTCTCCAGTTCTGGCTTCTACCCGTGAGGAGGCTGTGGCCTGCTGGAGTAGTTAGGAGCTGCCCATGGAGTGGTCTGGTGTCATTCCTGCAAGAGACTCTGTGGCCGTGCTAAGTGGTCCATGAGGCTGAGGCTGAAAGGGGTGTGCTCAGGGTGGACCGCTTGATGGCCTCCTGGTGGTCAGCTTTGCTGGAGAAGTACTGAGCAGATAGACAGAGGTGGGATGGTTTGTGAGGATGCTCTTGGCAGGAGGAATGGAGTTTCAAGCAAACAAGCGCACTGGAACCTCCCACAGAAGGCAGGCCATACCTGTTGCTGGGGGAATAAGAAGTAGGGCTCTGGATGCCTGCATTTTTCTACCACACAGCCTCCTAATTGTAGTCCATCTCTGCAACCAACTCTCCCCTTTGCTTCTAGTCCTGATGATGATGAAAGTCCTTCACCTTCATTTAACCACACCATCCATGTCACCTTGAAGGTCTTCCAGGACTAATGAGCTCCAGGGAAAGGTAGCCAAGACAGAGGGCGGGGATTCAGCCCCTATGGCACCAGTGGGGTACTACAGGGTATCATCCCATGGATGAAGAAGTCAAGCCTGCTGGAGAGATGGCTCAGCAGTTAAAGGTGCTTATTGCAAAGCCTGCCATCCCAGCTTCGATTCCTCAGTACCCATGTAAAGCTATATAAACAGAGTGACACATGCAGTTTTCTTTCTTTCTTTCTTTCTTTCTTTCTTTCTTTCTTTCTTTCTTTCTTTCTTTCTTTCTTTCTTTCTCAGTGGCAAGGTGCTTGAGCACCCATTCTGTTTCTTTCTCAATCCTTTCTCTCTTGCAAAAAAAGGAAGCAAAGGCCTCATGCCACCCATGTGTTGTGCAGAGATAATGCCATAGGGAGTTCTGGGCAAAAGGTTTATCTAGGTTAAACGAAGTACATGAAGTTGGCAAACTCCATATTTTCACCCAAAGCCCTATTGCTTTCTCTAGTCTTCATCAGCAGTCACTGGTCCGATCTCTCACCCTCCTGCTGGCTGAGAAGTCAGCTCACTTCTGCAATTTCCTACCAAAATCTTGGCCACTCCATTTCTTGTTTCCCCAGCAGACCTCCAAATGATGTCTCCTCTGAATCCAGCCCTACTCGTTGTTCTTGGCAGGAAGGCTGTGCTGCCTCCAGCTACCACTGCCTCCCTACCAGGAAGCAGCCAACCCTTCTTGTCTTTGCTTCTGAACGGAAGATTCGTGTGAGGAATTCTGTGCTGGCAGTCGCTGTTTTGTAGGACGTAGGATATGTTATCGCTTGTCTTCGGGCTGCTATTATTTCTATGAAGAAGTTGGCTATGAGTTTTACTGCTACTTTTTAAGGTGATCTTTCTTTCTCCCCTCCCTGCTTTTTTTGTTTGTTTATTTTGGTCTTTTGCTGCTTTAAAGATATTCTGTGCCCTAGTACTCATCAGTGGAGTTATTGTGTCACCATGCCCCACATGACTTCTGTGCTCTGTTTGTCTGTTCTTCTGCCTCTCCAGGCTGTCTTCTGACTGATAAGCAGGCCTGTGGGCCTTCACGTATTCCCAGCCTCCTGCCTCCTCATTTGGCATATTGCTCAGCCTGGCACTAGACTTCCTGCTTCTGGACTTGCTCTCCTCCATCCTTAAGCCCCTGTGTGTCCCCTAACACCAAACCTGACTGTGTCACTCCTCTGCTTAAAATAGTAAAAGATTTCCTGTGTCCTATGGAGTAAGTAAATGCCCAGCTTCTTACTATGTGACTTAGGGTTTGTCTAAGTCCATTTTGTGTTGTTGTAACAAGATACCTGAAGCTAGGTACTTTATTAAGAAAGAAAGAAAGAAAGAAAGAAAGAAAGAAAGAAAGAAAGAAAGAAAGAAAGAAAGAAAGAAAGAGAGAGAGAGGAGAGAGAGGAAGGAAGGAAGGAAGGAAGGGAAGGAAGGAAGGAAGGAAGGAAGGAAGAGGCCAGGCGAGGTGGTGCACATCTTTAATCTCAGCACTGGGGAGGCAGAGGTAGGAGGATCGTTGTGAGTTTGAAGCCACCCTGAAACTACATAGTGAATTCCAGGTCAGCCTGAGCTAGAGTGAGACCCTACCTTGAAATACCAAAGAGAGAGAGAGAGAGAGAGAGAGAGAGAGAGAGTGGTTCAGCTCACCATTCTAGTGACTTGGGAGCATGGTCCAGCATTATGTGGCTCTGGTGAGTGTGTCATGGCAGATGAAATCAAGATGATGGGAGCATGTGCCAAAGGAATCACATGTAGGAATGGAAGCCAGAGGGTCAGCCATAACAGCCAAGCTTGTGTGGCAGCAGCTCATGCTCATTTGAACTAACTGGGTTCTGCAAGAATGACACCAGTCCCTTCTGAGGCAGGTTTCCCCATGACTTAATTACCTGGCTCTAGACACTGCTTAAAGGTCACTCCACCTCCACATGCCACGCTGAGGACCAAGCTTCTAGCACATGAACCTTTGGAGAACACACTCCAACGACATTTAAACCATAGACAACTAAACATATCTTTTGACTGGTTTCTCAGTCTTTTCTTCCTTTAACCCTTATGCTCTAAGAATGGACAGATGTCTGTTTCTCTCACGTTCTCTGTCTGTGTCTCTCCCTGCCAGACTGTTCCTTTCCCATGTACTCATTCTTCTTGTCTCTGAAAGTTCCTCTGTTCCTTTTACCTGACATGTCCATTGTCTCTCGTTCTTGCTCTCTTTCCTCTGTATGATATGCTGTGTGATGTGTGGTGTATGCACATGGATGCAGATGTGCAGGCCCATGTGTGTGTGGGCAGAGGCTAGAGGAGACCACCAATGTTCTTCTCGTACTGCCTATATGAGAATTTCCTTGAGATGGAGTCTCGCCCTCAATCTGGACCTGCTGTGAGTCAGTGAGATCCAGCAATTCTCCCGTGTCTGCTCCCTATAGACCATGGTTGAATGTGTGCATGGCCGTGCTCAGCTTTGTATGTGGGTTGAACTCAGCTGTCTCTAGCCCAAGTGGCCCTCGTGCTTAAAGGGAAAGGAGTCTTAACCACTGACTGAGCCATGTTCCCAGCTCATGACACATCAGCCACAGCTCAGGCTCCTCTCCTCCAGGAAACCATGCCATATCAGCTCTGCACCCCACTGTCTCCTGTGTACTTCTGTAGTATGCTTTGCATGTCTCTGTCATCACACTGAACACAAATAACCCTCTGAGGGTCTATTGTCCCTTCTAAATTGCAAGCTTTTATGGAGCCACCACTGTTTGGCTCTGGTGAGAGTCTAATGGCAGATGAAATCATGATGATGGGAGTGTGGGCCAAAGCCATCACATCCGAGTTCCAGTACTCAAAGTTTTGCCTGGGATACAAAGCATACTCAACAAATATCTGAATGATTGTTGACTTCATATGCAAATGTATATGAAAATTCCTTCAGTTTCACATCATTATATGAGCCAATAATATTAGTCTCACTTCAAATGTGAATAAAACATGGACAAAGACTTTGTCTCCTACTGTGGAAGGAAAGCTCCCAAGATCTTCTTTAGCATACTCTGACTCCTCAGGATTCAGTCCTGACCACCAGATCTAGTCCTTACCACTGGATCCAGGTCTTACTACAGGATCCATCTTTACCACAGGATCCTGTGCTTACTGCAGGATCTAGTCCCTACCACAGAATCCATCCTTACCACAGGATCCATCCTTACCCCAGGATCTATCCTTACCACAGGATCTATCCTTACCATAGGATCTAGTTCTGATCACAGGATCCATCTTTACCACAGAATCCAGTCCTGACCACAGGATCCAGTCCTTACCATAGAATCCATCCTTACCACAGGATCCATCCTTACCATAGGATCCAGTCCTGACCACATGATCCAGTCCTGGCTACAGGATCCTGCCCTTACCACAAGATCCAGTCCTTTCCACAGGATCCAGTCCTGACCACAGGATCCATCCTAACCTCAGGATCCTGCTCTTATCACAGGATCCAGTCCTGTCAACAGGAGGCAGTCCTGACCACAAGATCCAGCCCTGATCACAAGATTCAGCCTTTGATAAAATGCAACTTTCTAGTGTTATCTAATTATAACAAGGCAGAAAAAAAATCAATTGACCAATAGTTTTCTGCAATATTTTCCCATCAGTTTTGTTCCATACCATAGTCTTATTGATCGATGGCATGGAAATTGGCCATTAGAAAAGACTATTTTTACTAAATATTATTGCCCTATTGGTTTTGACTGGCAGGGCCTATGGACCTTGGAGCTTCTACCTCCTTGGAAGGCTCTGTGGGAGGGACCTGAACTCCAGTTGCCCCAGCAGGTAGCATTAGGAACATGTTTGAGGAGCATTGGGCTGGTCACATATCAGGACAGCTGAGGGAGGGTGTTAGATATGACCTACACCAGGGTGGAGCAACAGAAAACAACACCAGGCATGGGCAGCAAGCTCTGCTGGCCAGTAGTAAGACCCAAAATGTTTAGTGGGATCTGCCTCATAGAGGAGCTGTCCTGGGGTATCAGTAACCAGGCTGCCTGGGACAAAAATCTGCATTGTTGACAGAGAGTATACCTGGCTCGAGGTTGAGTGTGTGCAGGAAAGGGAAGGCTGTTGCCAGGTGGTCCAACCAGAGGGTCTACAAAGATTGCTGCTCTGGACAAACACTAACCACAGCAGGTGGTAAAAGGAGAGAAGCCAAGAAACAAAGAGACAAGGAAAGACCCCAAGCCCAGGTTAGGAAGACAAGGAGAAAGTGAGGTGGGCTGGGGTGAGGTGGACCTGAGGGCTTTGGACCAGATGAACAGACAGTGGATGGGATTCCACAGCCCAGCCAGTTCCCAGCACACACAGTAGGCCACAAGGCCAAGGGAACAGTATGCAAATGGGCAGCAAGGCTCGGGAGCTCATAGAGTGATTGGACATCAGAGGGGACTGGGTTTGGTGATGTTAAAACAGAGGTCTGTAGTTGGATTCTGGTAGTTTTCCAAGAAGTCCTGAGGAATGAGAGCAGCAGGCAAATGCTGTGTTGTGGTGTCGGTGAGATGATGGCATGTTATTGTGGGGGGGGGGTGTCTCCAATTGCTTCTCTTCAAGAAAATAATGTAATCAAGAGACAGCTTAAGTGGAAGTTTATTTAGCAAAGAAAAGCTTAGCACATGCAGCTAAGGCAAAGTGAGTTCTGCATTATGGACTTATTTTTCCAAGGTAGAGTGTCACTGGCTCAGGATGACCTGAGATGATGGCATGTGATACCTCAGACTCCTGAGTGCTGGCATTAATGGCATGCACCACCACACCCAGCTTGGCATTATGGATATTTTTTTTTTGAGGTAGGGTCTTGCTCTAGCTCACTCAGGTTGACCTGGAATTCACCATGTAGTCTTAGGCTGGCCTCAAACTCACAGCGATCTTCCTACCTCTGCCTCTTGAGTGCTGGGATTAAAGGCATGCACTACCATGCCCAGCCATGATGGATTTTTAAAATTTGCTCATTTATTTGCAAGCAGAAAGAGAGAAAGAGAGTGCGGGAAGAAAGAGAGAGGAAGAACAGAAAGAGAGCGAATGAGCACAGCATGCTAGGGCCTCTTGCCACTGCAAATAAACTCCAGATGCATGTGCCACTTTGTTCATCTGGCTTTACATGGGTACTAGGGAATTGAACTCAGGACATCAGGCTTTGCAAGCAAGCACCTTTAACTACTGAACCACCTCTTCAGTCTCTGAATTATGGATTTTTAAAAAAATTTATGACTATGAAATGTGTGGCATCTCCATAGGGTAAGGTGACCTTTGTCTCTCAAATCATGGTGGACAGGATATCCTTTTGAAAGAGTTTCTTTCATGATCCTCTAGAAACACCCACAGAAGGGGGCAGTTCAAAACCACAGTGTAAATGATATTATAATGTCTTTTGTGGGTGCAGACTCTTTGTGGGTGCACATGTGTGGGAAGAAATGACTTGGTTTGGGTTCTGAAATAGTGGGTGTTGTGCTTTGATTGTAAAATGTCTCTGATGGGCTCGTGTGTTTGAACACTTGGTCCCCAGCTGATGGCACTGTTGGGAAGGTTGTGGAACTTTCAGGAGGAATTCAGTCACTTCCTCCAAGGAGCAGGTCTTGGAGTTTTATGACCTGGCTCTGCTTCCTATTCTACCTCTGTTTCCTGCCTATCAATGAGATGAGCTGGCTTCCAGTTCCTACCACCATGCCTTCCCCAACATGAAACTGTAAGACGAAAACAAACCTTTCCTTCCTTAAGTAGCTTCTGGTCAGGTATTTGTTCCCAGCAATGAATGTGGTGGGAATAACCTAGCTTTAAGGATTTTTAACCACAAAGGGTATCTGACTGTCAGAAGACACAGCTGCCAAGATGCAGGGATAGTTTCCCTCGGTTATCTCATGGAATGCCTTGCTTAGCCAATATCAGCAGCAAGCAATCGGCAGCAACTGGCATTTGAGCAAGGAAGCAGCGCAGATTCTGCCATCCTCCTGTGACTCTTGGACACCCTAGCCCAGCCTCCTAAAAGTATTCAGCAGATACTGGCTTCACTGTGGCCGATAGAAGGGCCTCAGGTCATCTTATAGCCCAGGGATCAGAAGATGAAATGTTTCTGGAGGTGCTTCTTGCCGCTGAGCCATTGGAAGTGTGGCTTCTTGATTGCATCTTAGTTGGAGCCATCCTGCGCATCTGACCAATTTGCTAATTCCTGGCCTCCACTTGGAAAGCTTCCAGCTCATTTTCATGCTACGCTGCGCAGTTCTGCCTTCTTAATGTACTCTTAAAGTTGTATTAAATAAACAATGGGTATCAAATCAAATTAATTATTGGACACTCCATGCTATTTAATTTTAAGGCTCCCACTTTGCCCGTATTTCTTCTGAGAACAACAAGGCGTGGAGTGCCAGGCAGCTGGACTGCTCCTCCTTGAGCCCCTCCATGGAGGCAGAGAAAGAGGAAAGGGAGGAAAGGGAAGAAAACTTGAAGAAGAACACCAGGGGGAGAACCAAGGTCTTTATTATGGGGGAATAGCTTCCCATCCAAGTTCTTCAGTTCTCTCAATTATCTGGATTGCCAACTGGGAAGAAGACAAATTCATTGTTCAGGAGAAAGCTCAATGAACTGTGGAGTAGTCTGTCTTAAGAGCCCTTGGACTGTATGGGCTAAGATTCCTTATCTGAACAGGCGCGGCTCGGGCTTTTTCACCTGCATCCTCTCCTAACTCCTTCCCAGTTCTCAGATTCGTTCTTTGATCTTTTTCCACTGATGGAATGTTTTCTCATGCTGTGCTGAGGATGTCCCATTAAAATGGGCAGACCCTGCCTTCTGGCTTTTCAGGCCAAGTCGTATCCCTCTCAATAGGACCCTCATCTTGGTTGCATGAATCCCATTCTTGATTTCATGGTTGCTTACCTGAGAGTTTCATTAATGTCTGTGCCCTCCCTCGGAGCTATTGCCATTTCTTCTTCACTGACTCACGTGCAGTGCACACAAACCCATTGCTGGATTGCGGGAAAGAAGGGTGAATCTTTATTCAGCAGGGAGGAAGGGAAGATAAAGGTATTTCTTCAGGAGCTCGTAGCCCTGGAGCCTCTAGCCTCTATTTTTTCCCCCTCTTTTGGATTTTGAGATAGAGTCTCATGGAGCACAGGCTGGCCTTGAACTCACTATGTAGCTGAGGAGGACTTTGAGCCTCTGATCCCCTTGTCTTCACCTCCTGAGTGCTGGGACAGGCATGTACCACCACCCCGGTCTTATGCGCTATTGAGGACTGAGCCCTAGGCGAGCATTCTACGAACTGGGCTACAACCCTAGCTCTCATTCCTGGTATTCTAAATGAGCAGAGTTGAGCATTTCCTAGGAGTTAGATTGGAGCATTTCTGATGAGTTTAGACTCCCCAGTGCTATAACATTCCCAGCATGTCTCTGTGCCTGGGTGACTTTCCATGGACTCTCGTGGCTAACGTGGTTTTACTGTCTGCCTTCCTAACAAGGTCCCTCATGAGCATCATTCTGTCTTCCTCCTCCAAGGTCCTGAGCTCCTAGCCCAAGAATTGCATCTTCTTGGGCACCTAACCGCCCCCCCCCCATGGCTGTGATTCTGTCCTGTGCATGGAGCGCTTTCTGCTCCCTCCACTTGGAGAAACCTCTCCCCACCCATTAAATGACTCCCATTATCTGGGGCCCACCTTAAGCTCTGAGCCCCCTTGAAGTCTTGCCAAGATGCCCCAGCCAGCAGCACTCTCTCCTCCATTGCACAGAAAGACTTGGCATGAACTTCCCCCGTATGCCTCGCCTTCAATTTTACTTTACTTGCCTGTGACTTCTCAGTGTGCTCACGTCTGTGTCTCTCCTGTCTAGCGTGACCACCTCTTCCCAGTTTGCCTGAACAGCTTCACCTGCGTCTCCTGGAACCGCTGCTCAAGCTCATGCAGGCTCAGGGCACCCTTGGGAGCTGCCATGAAGTGCTTGGTGGGGAGGCACATGGCCATGCTGCCCAGTGGGCTGCCCACTTCACCCGGCGTGGGTGGCATCACAAAGGCCACCTAGCCTCTCCCAGTTGGAGAACTGAAAGTCCCACGTTCCAGAATCCTTTCTGATTCCGAGAAGAGCAGGACGGTTGGTCACCTTTAGGCTTCTACCATCCTAGCTTACTCACCTGTCTCTGCTCTGCCAAAGCACTGTCAAGTAGAAACTGAAGACTCACTTCCTCCAGAAAGATGACCCCCCCCCCCGTATAGGAGAGGCCAATGAAATTATTCTTTCTACACAACCATGGTGTCTCTGAGTCACATCTTCAGCACTTCAAGTGCCCAGAGCAGCATGTGACACATAGCAGGTGCTCTGGAAGGGAAGGCTGTTGAGCAAGGAGATTTAATTGTACACACCCTGGAAGATGCTGATAGAGAGAGAATGGGCACAACAGGGCCTCCAGCCATTGCAAACAAATTCCAGAATCATGCACCACCTTGTGCATCTGGCTTACATGGGTCCTGGGGAATCAAACCTGGGTCCTTAGGCTTTGCAGGCAAGCACCTTAACCACTAAGCCATCTCTTCAACCTGATGCTGAAGTTCTAACCACTCTTCCCCTGAATGTGACCCTATTTGGAAATAGTCTTTGTAGGTGGTTAAGTTTAAGATGAGATTATTAGGGTAAGCCCTAATCTAATCTAACTTATATCTTTATAAGAAGGGGAGATTCAGACATAATATAGAGGGAGTTTGATAAGAAGAGACTCAGAGAGAAGATGGCTCATTATCAGCCAAGTAACACCTGAGGCTACGAGAAGCTAGGAGAGAAGGCTAGAATACATGCTTTTCTAGAGCCTTCAGAGAGACCTCGGTCTCATCATTAGCACTTTCATTTTGGACTTCAGATGTCAGAATTACAAGGTAGTAATTTTTTATGTGGAAGCCACCCAGTCTGTGGCACTTTGTTGTGGTAGCCACTGGAAACAAATTCACTAGGGTTCAACCAGGAAATTATGTTCACCCTACCTCTATCGCTTCACAGGTACAAACCTGTTCTATGGGGCTCAAGCCCTCAATCACCCCTGGGTGAAAACTTAGCAGCCTTAGGGCTCAGTTGCTGTGATTAAATAATCAATGGTCTTCAGGTCCCATCCAGTCAGAAGGCTGATCTCATAGTCGTACTTCAAATGTTTAGAGATGTTAAAATACTCCAAATTTCTCTCCTCCTACAGCCCAGGCAGTTTGGATAGAAGGAGCAAATGGGGCCTTTCTTTTCTATCTCCCCCCAATCTCCAAGGCAGGGGAAGTGAACTGGTTTCTTTCATATTGCTGTGACCAATCGTTTGACCAGAAGCAATTTAAGGAAGGAAGGGTTTATTCTGGCTGACACTGCAAGGTCACAGGCCAGCGTGAATTAGTTAGCACGCTTGGGTCCACACTGAGACTGCGAAAAATAAAATGATCCAAGGAAGCGTAAACCTGTCTGTAGTATTTCCATCTGTTCCCCAAGTGTCTTCTCAGAGAGGAACTCTCTCTTGTTCCTTTCTTTCCTTCCCATTTTTCAGATGGAGAAACTGATGATTGTTCACTGGTCTAATCTATGGCAAATCCAGGGGGAGACTTCAGGCCTTGGGACTCCGGTTGAGGGCTCATGACCCACTAATGTGGGTGCCAGTAACCACAGCCATGACCTTCGCTCTTCGTGTTCCCACTCCTGGGTGTGGGAACTGCCTGGTGGGATGCTCCCATCTCACCCTCTGGCTTTGCCTGCCGTCTCTTCTCTGGGTGGAGTGAATGCCCTTGGGACACCCCTCCGAAGATCTGAGCTGTCCCCCAGTTCCTGGCCTCCACACCTAAAACGTATCAAGTAGCCGCCTGTCAGCTCCACCTTAATAAATAAGAATCTCTTTTCAGCTTCTGTATCTTCTTCACCTCGGGGGGTCCACCTCCGGTAACCACACTGTCAATTACACCTTGTGTCTAGCCAGGCCAGAGCTAATGAAAAGAAATAGCGAATTCACTGCCTTTTAATGAGGCAAACATGGCTTTTTACAGGGAACAATTTATTGGGCCAATTCCCCCCGTCCATCACCAGAGAAGTTGTTGCCTTTTTGTACCCGGCCCTTGTTACCATGTCAGCCACTGTACAAAACTGCCAGCCCAGTGCTGAGGTAAGGGCTGTGACTCAATTTACAGGGTGACATCTCTAATCTCCTTCCCAGGATCAGTAAGTGATCCTGGCAATGATATGCATAGAAATTAATTACTCCATCCTGCCGGCTCCTCCGTGGGCAGCCAAGAGTTGAAGCATCCTCCAAGGTCAGAACAACTGGGCCGCCTGTCCACTGACCTTCGTCAGCTCTGGATATTTGTCCTGGCCGGGGGGTTGGGAGGCAAGGGAGCTTCCTGACAATGTGTGGGAGGAGAACATCTTGTACTGTTAAGCCCTCTTGAAGGTCAAGGGCAAACACCAGGTCTATGTCACAGGAGAGGGAGGCTGGGAATGCAAGAAACATACCCAGGACTGAGATTTGTTCTTTCAGTCATTTCCTCTGTCACCTGTAAAATAAAAGTTTTGCAAATTGATTGTTTAGATGTCCTGCAAAGTCAAAAGCCTCCTCTGCATCTTCCCTAGACCACCTCCTCTAGATAATGCATTAAACTACTCTATGTCATTGGATTTTAGGGTTGGTGACCTTGAACAAGTCCCTTTAATGCTCTGCACTGAGTCCTATATCCATGAACTATCTACTTACAAAGATGGCTCTGAGGGTCAAAAGCAATAAGGATATTTTAATGTATAAAATGTAATATAGGGCTGGAGAGATGGCTTAGCGGTTAAGGTGCCTGCCTCCTAAGCCTAAGAACGCTGGTTCCAATCTCCAGGTCCCATGTTTAGCCAGATGCAAAGTGACGCAAGGGCGCAATGCCACACTTGACCACAAGGGGACGCACGCATTTGGATTTTGTTCACAGCAGCTGAGAGGCTGCTGGTGTGCCCATCTCTGTCTTCCTCTCCCTCTCTTTCTGTCTCTCTCTCAAAAAAAAAATGCAATGTAGGGTTGGCTTGCAAGAATTAGGGGAAATGGGCATTTTTGAGAGGCCCTTAGCAATAATTTTTACTTTTAAAATATTTTCTATATCTTTGGTTGCATCTTTTTTTTTTTTTTGAGGGAGGGTCTCACTCTAGCTCAGGCTGATCTGGAATTCACTCTGTATTCTCGGAGTGGCCTGAACTCACGGCAATCCTCCTATCTCTGCCTCCTGAGTGCTGGGATTAAAGGTGCGTGCCACCACACCCGGTTTCACTTTTTTCTTCTTTTTTTTCTTTTTGGTTTGGTTGCATCTTAAATCCTAACACTAGGGATACATTTTTTATTTTTGGTCTTCACATAGCACTGAGTAATAAGTAGATGTTTACTAAGCACCTGCATACTGTACTAAGCATGATACTTGGATAGATCACCATAACGATTATATAGATTTTCATAGCAAAGTATGTGAAGTAATGAACTTTTTATTTTATGACATTAAGATTCAGAAGGAATCTAGGCAGCTTAGGCCACTCAGTAAGTGAAGAAGACCAAATCATTTTTATATATCAACCTTATTGAGATGTAATTTGCAATAAAAGACCCCCACACATCTAAGTGTGCAGTATGATTAGTATCAATAATAAATAAATGTATACATCCATGGAACTTCCACCACAGTCAATATATAAAATATATACATGGATCCTAAAGATCCCCTGAGTCCCCACTAGATCAATTACTATTCTATCCTCAGAACAGCTCTGACTTTTTTATACAAAACTGATTGTATTTATATCCTTTAGCATTTCATTCTAGATAGATAAAATTATCCATGTTTTAAAAATATTTATTTATTTATTTGAGAGAGAAAGAGGGAGAGAGAGAGAGAGAGAGAGAGAGAGAGAGAAATGGGTGCACCAGGGCCTCAAGCCACTGCAAATGAACTCCAGATGCATTTGCCATCTTGTGCAGCTGACTTACCCAGTTACTGGGGAATCAAACCTGGGTCCTTAGGCTTCACAGGCAAGTGCTTTAACTGCTGAGCCATCTCTCCAGCCCCCAAATTATCCATGTTTTTTCATGCAGCAGTTATTTGTTTCTTTTTGTTATTTTATTTGTGACCTGTTAACTTATACTTTTCTTAGTTTGGGGGAAATTCAAAAGAATTTTCCAGAACAGTTTGTGTACAAGATATTTTTTTTGTGGACATCTATTTCTTTTTTGATATATTTCTCACAATTTTCTCGGTGGATGATAATTTTCTCTACAAATAAAGACACTTTCACTTATAAGCCTTTTATTTCTTTTTCTTGCTTTATTGCAATAGCCAGGATCTCCAAATACAAGGTTGAATAGGGTGATATGAAAGAAAGTCATTGCAATGTTCCTGATATTAGGAGAAAAGCATCTGCTACTTCTCTATTAAGTATGTTCTTAGGGCTGGAGAGAAGGCTTAGCAGTTCAGATTGTTTGCCTGCAAAGCCTATGGACCCATGTGTGGCTCTCCAGGTCCCATGTAAGCCAGATGCACAAAGTGACACAAGCATGCAAGGTCACACATGAGCACAAGGTGGCACACACATCTGGAGTTCAATCACAGTGGCTGGAGGCCCTGGCATGCCAATTTTTCTCTCTCTCTCTTACTTTCTCATTTAAAAAAGTACAAAAAAAGTAAAGCCTCTAAAGGCTTTATAGAAACCCTTCATCTGTTTTCAAAATGTTTTAAAAATCATAAATGGTTATTGAATTTTGTCAAATGTATTTTCTGTGTCTAAGTAAGCATATTGCATTTTTATTTATGAATATTACAAGTTATATTTTTTACTGCTATTTTACTTATTTATATTGTTTATTTTATTGTTATGTTATGCTTCTTATATAAACTTCACTTGGTGCTGTGCATTACCCTTTTTATATGTTGCTGGTGCAATTTGCTACAATGTGTTGGAAATTTTTGTGACTATTTTCAAGAGAGATAGGCTGTAGTGTTTTCTTCTTGTTATGTCTTTGGCTTTGGTGCAGGGAGTAATAGTATCTTCATAAAATTATTTGGAAAATATCCTTTCCTACTTACTATCTGATGAGATTGAGTGCTTTCAAGTTGGTCTGGCCACAGACTCTCTTTATTTTCTGAAAGAGTGTGTGGGGTATTTGTGTTATTTTTCTCTTTCTGTGAAAGTTTTGTTTGTTTGTTTTTTTAAGAGAAAGTTTTTATCCAGTTTTGGTGGTTCATGTCTTTTAATTTTTAAAATTATTGTTATTACTGTTATTATTATTATTATTGTTGTTGTTTTTTTTTTTTTTTTTTTTTTGGTTTTGCGAGGTAGGGTCTCACTCTGGTCCAGGCTGACCTGGAATTAACTATGTAGTCTCAGGGTGGCCTCGAACTCTCGGCAGTCCTCCTACCTCTGCCTCCCAAGTGCTGGGATTAAAGGCGTGCACCACCACACCTGGCTAAAATTATTTTATTTATTTGAGAGAGAGAGAGAGAAAGAAGCAGATATATAGGGAGAATGGGCACCCAAGGGCCTTCAGCTGCTGCAAATGAATTCCAGATGCATGCGCCACCATGTGCATCTAGCTTATGTGGGTCCTGGGGAATCAAACCTGGGTTCTTTGGCATTGCAGGCAAACGCCTTAACTGTTAAGCCATCTCTCCAGCCTTGTTTGTATTTTAAAGCTACTAATCTCTTTAAGTGATGTAGGACTCTAGATTTTTCTGTTTCTGTTTCTTTTTCAATCGGCTTCTGTCACTTGTGTCCTTCAAGATTTTGTCCATCTCATCTGAGTTGTTGAATTTATCGTCACAAAAGTATTTCTAATATTCCCTTATTATCAAATTGGTGTCTATGCTATAGAGCCAGCATTTGAATTCAGTCTCATCTGATTCTAGTGTTATGGACTCTTTATTTGCAATGTAACCCTAGTCCTATTGTGAAACATGATTCATCCCGGGGAAAACCATATATGCATCCATCCCTGGGAAGAAATACTGGACTGCAATTCAAATCCAGAGAGAACCAGATTGCTAGAAGGAAGTTCATACACATGTGTATGAAAGTAGGGATAAAGGGGTCAAAAAATTGAACTGAGGCGCTCAGGAAAGTCAGGGAAAGAAGAGAGTTCATTTCCTTAAAGTAGTTGAGGCATTCACTTGGACTGTGCAAGCATACCAAGGTCTTACACACTGCCAAATTCTGGGTCTGTGGGTATTGGGAGCGGGCAGAGAAGTAGGTGCAGGTGGCCACGTGGCTGAACCTGTGCACAGTGGTCTGCATTTGGCCAGTCTGCCCTGTGTGTCATGGATGACAGTTGGATTCCTTCATGGTTTACTGTTGAGCTCCTCTGCACAGCTCTCACTCTTGGAATCTGTGTTGACAGCATGCAACTTTGAGCGGGACAGATGGATCATTTCATTACCCAGAGGCCATCCTGCTTTCCTTCTTCAAACTGGCAGAACTTACTCCTCCTGTGGAAGGAAACTGCTTTCCCAGCTTCCCTTTCAGGTAGAAGTAGCCTTGTGACCAGCTTAAATACCGCAGTTCCCTTATCTGTAAGGATATGTTCTCAGGTCTCTACAAGATGCTTGCAGCTGCAGTGCTTCTGAAACCTGTGACTGAGTGCCGTGCTCACCCTAACTCGGCACTTGTCACACACTGTGGCCTTAACTTTAACAGCTTCCACTGCAGCAGCAGAACCGGAATACGTGCCATTCTCTGTCTTCACAGTTCCACAGATGGAAGATTTGTTCTGTCTGTAGATCTTCGCAGCTACAGTATACACTTTTTGTCTTTCCTTACAAGGATGAGAACACTCAACCTTTTCACTTAAAGGGAACATTTGGGGGGCTTCTCTGAGGCACAGTGGAATTGTAGCATCTCTTATGCTTGGGAGCCACTGCCTAGTAAAATGAGGGCTAGTTGGGCACACATGTGGTCATACCACAACAGTTACTCTGAAAACTGACATGATTGCTAAGTGGGGGTGGCGGGTCCAGCTCAAGTGTACTGGTTCATTTCACATCTAGGCAGGAAGGCCAAAGGATTTCATCATGCTTCTCACACAGCATACAACCTAAAACTCATGACTTGTTTATTTCTGGACTTTTTATGTTTTCCACTGCTTCTGACCCCAGGTAACTGAAATCTTGGGAAGTCAATTTGTATGGGGACTTCTTTCTTTCTTTCCTTTCTTTTTCTTTCTTTCTTTCTTTTTTGGAGAGAGACACAGAGAGAGAGACAGAGATGGAGAGGCAGAGAAAGAGAGAGAGAGAGAATGGGCGCGCCAGCAGCCTCTCAGCCGCTGTGAATGAGGTCCAGATTGTGCGCCCTCTTGTGGGCAAGTGCAGCATTGCGCCCTTGTGTCACTGCATCTGGCTAAACCTGGAGATTGGAACTGGCGTTCTTAGGCATATGTATGTGTTGTGGTTTATACATGTATAGTGTTTGTACATGTGTACTCCCCACGTGCGCAAGGTGTGAGGTCAGAAAACTTTGGGTCTCCTCCTCTGTGGTGGTTTGAATGTAAAATGTCCTCTATGACCTCACATCTTTGTGATGAAGTCTCATACTTGATCCTCAGCTGGTGGAATCCTATGGAGGAGAACCTTGCTGGAGGAGATGTGTTACTTAGGGTGTGAGGGATGGCCCAGTCCTGCTTGCTACAGGCGCCTTAACCACTAAGCCATCTCTCCAGCTCTATTTATTTTTTTAAAAGCATGTTGGGTGGGCTGGAGAGATGGCTCATCAGTTAAAGGAACTTTTGTGCAAACCCTGGTGACTCAGCTTTGATGCCCAGTACCCACATAAAGCTAGATGCACAAAGTGGCATATGCATCTAGAGTTCATTTGCAGTGGCTGGAAGCCCTCATATACCCATATTCTCTCTACCCGCCTCCTTCTGTCTGTCTGTCTGTCTCTCAAATAAATAAAAATATTTAAGAAATACTTTTAGGGCTGGAGAGATGGCTTAGTGGTTAAGGCTCGTGCCTCCAAAGCCTAAGAAACCAGGTTATCTACCCACATAAGCCAGATGTACAAGGTGGTGCATAATCTGGAGTTCGTTTCACCCAGTGAAAAAATAGCAAGTAAAGCTGAAGATATGCAGACACTTGTTCCAGATGTTCTTGTCTCCTGAGTTTAGACTCTACAGAACCTCTTGCAGATGGCACATGAGAACAAGTGTTCAAAGAGGATCACGGGAAATCTGTTTCTATCAGGAAACATGTGACACTACTCTGATAGTCTCCAAGAGCGGTGTTGTGCTCACACAGCATAACAATACGTAGTGCTAAAGATGACAGAGCCAGCGCTTACCTGCTCTTGAGGGAGGGGAGATAGTCACGTAAGGTGGTGTATAGCATAGCACCAATTTATTTGAGATCAGCCCACATGGGCTTGGAGCTCACTGTGTAGCTCCGACTGGCCTCAAACTTGTGATTGTCTTGCCTCAGCTTCCCGAATGCTGAGATCACAGGTGTGTGCTATCATGTCCAGCTTAGCATGCTGTCATTTCTAGAAGTTTAAAAGCCTGTGACACGAGACAGTAGGCCCTTTGTGGGCACCTTAGTAGTACAAAGGCTTATATGTAATTTGTAAAGCCAAGTTCAGGGTAATTCCCACCTTCCTGGGGAAGGGAGGGAGAGAGGGAAGGAGGGAGAGAGGGAAGAAAACAGCCTTGGGAAGCAAGGTCCAGAGGACTGCCAGTGGACTTTTGAGCTGGGTAGTGGCCTGTGGTCTTCTTGATCTCTACACCTTTTCATATGTCTTAAATTGTCATCAACATTATTTTAAATGGAATGGGAAGTGGGGAGCCAAAGGAGATATGCAAGGGGAAAGTCCTGAGGGCTTGATGGTAGAAAGGTCAATGCAGGGAGGTAGCTGCCTTGGAATTGAAGACCTACGGCTGAATCCCAGCTCTGCAGCTGGCCAACTGGGTTGTGATTTGAGGGGCAAATTAATTAACCTTTCAAAAGCCCATTTTTTTTTCCAGGTGCCAAATAAGAATAATGGTATTTAGTCCTACCTGAACGGTCAGTTTAGTACTTAAATAAAATATTAGGAGTATTATAAATGCCTAGAACAATCAGTTCAGTACTTAAATTCAATATTATAAGTACTTGGCACAATGCCCAGTACATTTGTAGGGAGGCAACACATTCTGGCTTTTCTAGGACAGTCTTGGCATACATCTTTAATTCTCGAAAATGTCCTGATTCTGAGGATAAGTAATGTCACCCTACATATGATAAATACTCAAGAGAATTCATTTAAGATCCAAACTATAGCACCTTACCATGTAAATTTGCCAACCAATTAATAAGTAGATAGTTCTTGATTTTTTTTTTTCCACTGAAAAATTTAGTGCTGGAGGATATGTGAAAGAAACTGTCTTTGTTCATGGAATTCACTCACAATTTTTTTTCTTTTTCTTTTGGTTTTTCGAGGTAGGGTCTCACTCTAGCCCAGGTTGACCTGGAATTCACTATGTATTCTCAGGGTGGCCTCGAACTCACAGTGATCCTGCTACCTCTTCCTCCCTAGTACTGGGATTAAAGGTGTGCGCCACCATGCCTGGCTTTACTCACAAATTTTATTATTAGGAAATGAAAGCCAGATTGTGAAATGACATGCCCAGTACTGAAGGAGAGACCTGACAGGAGAGAAAGATGGCATGAGATGAGAGATCCAGGAAGTTTCTGGTCTGACACACCTGTGTCCTGGCTACCAAAAGTCGGTCAGGGAAGTAATTCAAGAAATAATTTTCCTTTTCTATGACCAGAAGCAGCCATGTCTAAACAGGAGGAGGGAGGTTTGTGGGTACCAACGGTGTCCGTGAACTCCCACTGAGGAAAACTGCAAGGTCACGTCCTTATCTGTCCACATGTGAGTTTAGTATTTTTGCCCAGAAACACTGGCAGATGAGTGAAAGTTCAAAGAAGACTCATCTGAATTAACCTGTGGTCAGCAATTCTTTTTCTCCATTTCCTGTCCCTGTCCTTCTTGCAGGTAGTTACCAAGGCCAAACTTAAGGCTAGCAACTTAACTGGCAATCAGTCTTCACTGTGCATCTGGATATGATTAGTTTAGGCTGGTGACAAGTCACCTCTTCTCTCCATCACCAAAGCGCTCACAGTGCACAGTAAGGAGCAGAGACAGCTCAGGCTGGCTTATTTAGTAAATAAAGCCTCATTCGAGTTGTTTTGGGACCATGCTACCTTTATAAGATTGGAGTTGAGATCAAAGGCTTTATAACAATAATAACATCTGCTTTTTACTGATTACTTAGTATTTTCCAGGTGCCTAATAGATACCTCATTTAATACTTATAATAATCTCATAAGGTAGAGACACGATTAGATGAATAGTTGGAGAAAATTTTAAATAATTAGTAACAGTGGGGCTGTCATATTGGAGAGAGGGGTAGTTATTCTGAATTAGACCTGAAGCCAGAACTGTGACCCTAGACGTGATTAGCTTTTGACAGACTTGCTTGTTACATACGGGAGAACTTGCTAACGGTCTGAAATGCTTGGCAGGCTCCAGACAAGCTTATCTGGTGGTAATCTTACCAGTCCAAAGAGTAAAGGGTCACGTTTGGATGTGAGAGAAACAAAAACATACACCCATCCATACTTATGCACCTGCTTACATTTCTGTTTGCATCCATTCACCCATTATTTATCAAGGGTCAGGAGCTGTTCTGGATGTTAGTGAGGCAGGGATAGTTCATCCCTGGCATATTCTGAGAGGCTGCAACTATGTTATGCGGCCCTCCACAAAATCACCCCAACATACCCTCTAGAAAAGCCTACTGTGCTTGAGCTGTGTTCTTGAAGGAAGCCACAAATTGAGTTTCATCTGAAAGACAAGAGAAGACAGTTCTGTTAAAAATGGGCTTCATTCACTTCGATGAATCTAGATCACAAAAATGTGAGCAGAAAGGGGAAAGCAAATTGCTGAAGATATTACTAGAGACTAAGGATGCCACCAAGTGGAGGCCCTCGGCCACCTGACTGCTGAAGCTCTTCTTAGCACATTCAGTTATTAAAGTGGATGTTCCTGTGGTGAGTGAGCGCAGTATAGTCGCAGACCTAGTCTTGCCTGTAGGACTTCCTTTATTAGGAGATCCAGATGCTGGGGGGGCGGGGTTTCATCCATCCCTTGATCTGTGTGCCTGGGGAAGCAACACTGCCTTTCTGAAGCATTTTCTAATCTGTACTCTAATGTACAAAACAGAAAAGATCTCTAGGGACATGCAAAGCTCAAACAGTCCATGATTCTATGATTCCTGATACTCATCCAGCAAAGTCTAGGAATGGAGCAGAAGTTTATTTTGTGTCTGGGTTAAAATTTCTGGCTTGAGGGAGGCCTAGAATCTCATAAACGCATCTCCTAGAAATAGTTCTGTGAGAGGCCCAATGTTCGTTTTACAACATGCAGTGGAAGCATGCATTTTGCTTTGGGGTCAAGTTGAGGCTGTCCATCTGAGTCTGACTCGATTCCAAGGATGGGGTGTGTTTCCAGCAATTTCTGTCTTCATCAGCACATAGCACTGGGGAAGAACAGAAATCGGGGAGTGCCCAAGAACTTGAAAGAGGTGCTGTGCAAAAGCTGAGCACCAAAGTAAGAAGCTGGGCTCTGGCCCTTCCTCCTTTTGGGGGCCTGTCCTGTCCTGGGTTGTGTAACCATCACTCTGTTTTTGATTAGTTCTCCCAACAGATCTATTGTCTGGAAGGAGTTCGATGGCCCCCTATCCACTGGAGCATCTCATGTACATGATTCAATTAACCTTTAGGGTGGCTTGGGAAGTTTGCGTGATAAGAGAGCCATACCTTAATTGGCAGGCTGACACAGACAATAAAGTTTGATCAGATGAAGAGGCATTGGGGACGTCATTAGCATCCTTTCCTGAAGACCATGTGGTGTGTGAAAGTTGTTTAATTTCTGCTAGAGAAAGGAAGGTGGAAGCCTAGTCTACGTTTTCTGCATTTTGTTTGGTTAAATGCTATATTTCTCCCACTGTAAGCATAAAAGGGGATCGGTATTATTTGGGGGTGTGACTAACTTCCAACCTTGTTTTCACTTCTATTACTCACCAAGTGATCATTTTATTTCCTGCTATTGAATCAGCATTTTGCAGCAGGGTACAGTGGTACATGCTTATAAAGTCAGCACTTGTGAGGCTGAGGCAGGAGGATCACCATAAGTTTGAGGCCAGACTGACCTATACAGTAAGACCCTGTCGCAAAACAAAACTAAACTAAGCCGGGCGTGGTGGTGCACACCTTTAATTCCAGCACTTGGGAGGCAGAGGTAGTAGGATCACCATGAGTTTGAGGCCACCCTGAGACTACATAGTGAATTCCAGGTCAGCCTGGACCACAGTGAGACCCTACCTCGAAAAACAAAAACAAAAACAAACAAACAAACAAAAAAACCAAACTAAACACACTCTTTGTATTTTGCAAGAAGTGTTTTGGAAAAGCAAGCATTAGAGCGGGTGGGGGTGGGGGATTCTTTTATAAGAGCAAAATGGGACAAATGGGCAGGAGATAAGGGAAGTAAGAGTGTGTGCTAGATAAAGCTTGGGGGAAGGTGGTTGTGGTAGTTTGAATGGATGGCCCCCAATATATTCAGGATTTCACTGAAGTTTGTAACTTAGATCTGCAGCCACCTGGCTGGAGGAGGTGTCACTGTGGATGGATCCTAGGGTCCAGCCCTAAGATGTAGAGGTGGATTTGGAATTCTGGTCTAGGATATGCAAAATGCTGGAGCTTTGTCTGGATTCCTGAAGTGTGCTTGCCTGCCTTTTAGGTGGTGGTTTTTCCCTCTGCACGCATCTGTGAAAGTAGGCCCTCTTCTTCTGCCATTATGAAACTTCTCCTGGATCTGTAAGCGTCAAACAAATCCCTTCTTCCTCCCATAAACTGCCTGAGCTGGAGGTCCATTCCAGCAACTTGAGGCTGTCTGCTACAGTGCTCTTGGGATTTCTTTACATTTTTCCAAGGGCAGAAGTGGGAGAGACAGGCTTTAGAACCAGAGAATCCATAGTAAGTCACTGTTTCATCTGCTCTTTATCAGGTTTTAAATTTTGGCTGTTCAGAGGAAGACTTGTCCAAGGAAGGAGGTGAAGGAACGGGATAGAAGGAGGAAAGGCAGAAGAGGGAACGGAAGGAGCTCACATTCACTGGAGGCTTTCTGTGACAAGCACACTCCGGATACCCCCTGCTTCTCACAATCAACCCAGGAATGAGGCTTTATCCCGCTGCCTTTACAGGTGCTGAAACAGTTTGCAAAACTTGCAGAGAGAGCCAGTAGGTTGCACTTCAACCCTGTCTTTTGTCTGTTTCTCATCAGTGACAAGCCACTTCAAATAAACTACTCTTTTTTTGTGTGTGCTCTCCTATCTATTAAGTACATCATCTCCCCGTTTCCCTGCAAGAGACTAGAAATGCCTACCAACTTAATTTATGTATTAATTAATGTGCATTTAAAAGAGCTTTGAAATGCATAATGTACTAAAAATGAACAATTAATTATCACTCATGCAAAGACACGTAAAATTGAATAGAGCTAGACCAATGTAGGTAGAATTATCACTGCTAGGCTATAAATTTGTTTTGGAATCAACAAGTTCTCATTGAGTGTGGAACGAATGCTCACTGAAAAAAAAAAAACTCTACTGAGAACAGGAGGAGGGGGAAAAAGGAGTGCAGAAAAATAGAATTTGTGCTTTCCAAGAAAGGAAGCAAAGAGCATATATATGAGAAGTTGATAGTACATGTGCTGTGTACACACACACACACACACACACACACACACACACACACATTGGGGGGCACCCCTTTCCTTAGATACTAGGGATGGTGTGCTAAGCCAGGCACACATAGAATCTGTCTGTGTTGATGGAGCTCAGAGTCCTGAAGGAATAAGGAATTACAAGCACGAAGAGGAGGGTAAAATCAGATCAGGAAGGGCTTCTGGGAAGAGGAGGGACCTGGTTCTTCATGTCCCTTAGCCTCTCCATTTTAGCCTCTAACACAGTGATTCTGCACTCGCTGAGACCTCCCTTGCAGATCCATGACACAACGTGGCTATGGACATCCATAGGATGCCACCGTTCCAGGAAAAAGGGGAGATGAGGCCATTTTTATTTGGTGGGTTCTCTTTCCTTAGGACCATCACCATTCTAACCTTCCCCAGCTTTACCAGCCAATACACTCTCCCCACGGGACCACTGTGCTGGCACCTCGGACTGTTCCCCAAGCTACATGGACCTCATTGTCATCCCTGGGTAGTGTCCCCTCATCATGTATCAGACCTTTGGTGCCCTCTCTCATACTTGTGCCAATGGGGTAGAGGGCTGCAGGTCTTATTGATGTAGGATTTGGGGGTTTAGGAGGGGTTCCCCCGAATTTATGAACCCCAAGTTTTTGGTCTTGTCCTACCTTTAACAAAGAATTAATAAAGACAGACTCAAGAAGGATAAATTATGAATACATTTATTTAGGGGGAAATTAAAACTTGTGGGGGTTATTTAAGGGATATTTGGTTTTAAGAGAAACTGAGCCTTTTAAAGAGAGATTAGAGTAGAGCTAAGCAGGCATGTCGAAAGTTCACTTAAGAGAAACTGAGGCTTTCAAAGAGAGACTAGGGGCTGGAGAGATGGCTTAGCAGTTAAGCTCTTGCTTGTGAAGCCTAGGGACCCTGGTTTGAGGCTTGATTTGCCAGGACTTACGTAAGCCAGAAGCAGAAGGTGGCACATGCATCTGGAGTTCATTTGCAGTGGCTGAAGACCCTGGTGCACCCATTTTCTCTCTCTCTCTCTGCCTCTTTCTCTGTCTGTTGCTCTCAAATAAATAAATAAAAATAAACAAAAATTAAAAGAGAGACTAGAGTAAAACTGCAAACATGTACAGAGCTCAAGTAAGAGAAACTGAAGCTTTTAATTTTTTTTTTTTCTGAGAGAGACAGAGAGAGAATGGGCCCACTAGCGGCCTCTCAGCTGCTGCGAACAAACTCCAGATGCGTGCGCCCCCTTGTGTCCATGTGTGACATTGTGTGCTTGCATCACTTTTGCGTCTGGCTAAACGTGGGACCTGGAGATTTGAACAGGTGTTCTTAGGCTTTGCAGGCAGGCGCCCTAACTGCTAAGCCATCTCTCCAGCCCAGAACCTGAAGCTTTTAAAGAAAGACTGTAGTAGAGCTACAAGTAGGAGCTTGTGTAGAGAGATTTATAAGGAAAACCCATGGTCTCTGCCATGTGCTTCCTCCATGGAAGCAAGTTAAAAGAGCAATTAATGGTGACTTAAGGAAGAATATCAGAGAGAAAATATCAGAGCAGAGACCAAGAAATTCAGAGGAGAAATGAGTAATGAGAGTTACACTCATGGCTACTCCAAAATGAAAGAAATGATACAGGTAGCAGGCCTGGGGTTAGTGAGACAATCCATGTGGTAGATCTAGAGTATAAGGGAAATACACACCTGGTAGATTCAGAGACCAGAGGAAAATCATGAATGTAGTCAAAGTGAGAAATTACTCCAAACTATAAAGCAAAAGCAAACAGAAAAGATCCCCCAGACCAAGAAACTGTTTTATGCTTTCTCCTGCTTCCCACCAGCCAGGCTAGGTGAAGGGAAACCACTTACATGTATCCAAGCAGAGATGAGGGAGAATCCAGAGAGGGTGACAGGAATAAGGCCACATCTTTTATAGAAAATATAGAGTATATATAGAGAGACTATATATTTTATATATTATATTATAATATAATTATTATATAATATATATGATATTATCTATATATTATTATGATGATTATATAATAATACATAATTATTTAAATATGATATACTTAGATATATAGAATATATATATTTAATTTTTAAATTATTTTTTATTTATTTTTGGAGAGAGAGACAGAGAGAGATAGACAGAGAGGAAGAAGGAGACAGAGATGGGCGTGCCAGCAGTCTCTCAGCTGCTGTGAATGAAATCCAGATGTGTGTGCCCCCTTGTGAGCAAGTGCGGCATTGCACCCTTGCCTCACTTTGCATCTGGCTAAACGTGGGACCTGGAGATTGGAACCGCTGGACATTGGGACCAGCGTTCTGAGGCTTAGCAGGCAGGCACCTTAGCCGCTAAGCCATCTCTCCAGCCCTAGAATATATATTTTTATAGAAAATATACTCTTTTATCAGATTCAGGGATGTAAGGAGAAGACCCTATTGGTTTGTAGATTTGGAGGGCGGACCTCAGGGCCAGCCTACCTGGGCCGTTTATTTAGGTAGCATGCTAGACCGTGGTTATCAGGGGTCACTGTAGATCAGTCTTGATCAGACATGAGTTCCATTCCTGCCAAGCATTCCATTCTTGTGCCAGGGCGAGGTGGCATGTGGGTGGCATCTCCTGGTTCTCTCTGGGCCTCAGTCTCTAACTGAAACTGCCTAAAAGAAACTAGCTTTCTCCCATCCTGCTTCACTGTCACCTAATTCTTGCCCATTTTAGCTGGAGATGGTGCCTTAATGGGAAGCGTCTGTGAATGATTGGAATGGAGGGAACCTAATGATTTGGGGTGCATAGAAAGGAGGTGACCTTTAGCACAGAGTTTGTTCTCATATGAGGCCTCCTTCCATGCCAAATAGACTTAGTGACAGGAATGGAAAGTTCTGGGGTGATTTGATGTTGTGCACAGAAAGCTCTCTGTACTTTGATATTTATCTCCTAATCCCCTAATTTTCCATTTCCATTCAGGCTGCTTCTCCCCTGATGGAAAACGCAGGAATACTTTGATGAAGTGGTAACCCAGCAGAAATAATGATGATGGTGATGATGCTGATGATAACAATGATAATAACAGAGGAGACGAATCATTTGTGAAGCTTTTTATTTTCCATTTCTACATTGTTCTTTCTCAGATGAACATCAGATAATTGCTCTGTCTGGCCTCTCTGAAAGGTAGGTAAGAATTATAATCCCCCCCCCTTTTTTTTTAGGAAATACCTAGCTTATTAGTAACCAAGGAGGTAGGTGACAAGATATTAAGTCAATGGCTTTTTCCATTCAAAATTACCGTTAGCTGATCCCTCCCATGGTAAGGTGGAGCCTGGTTTCTGTGGCCTAAGTTAATTGTGTCACATACTATGAACATTTGCTGGTGGACAAGTTAAAACACTGACTGATTAAAGGAATGAATAAATGAAGGGCCCCCGGTGGGGGGGGGGGGAGATGCAGCCACCCTAAGGCCTTCAGAGACTGCATGCCTGTTTCCTGCATTTCTGGTCAGGAAGGATTTAGAGAAGCTGCACCATGCCCTCGCCAGTCATTCTCATTAATCCTCACCTGCACCCTAGGGAAAGACAAGTGTGCCGGTTAGTCTTAATTCTAGACTGGATTTAGGATTGCCTCGGAGACACACTTCCGGGTATGTTTATGAGGGCATTTCCAAGAGAATTAAGTGAGGGAAAGACTCGCCTTGAACATGGGGGCCCAGACTGGATGAAAGGAGGAAAAGGAATAAACTTGATGAGCATTACCACTTCCCTTTCTCTGCTTCCTGGTTGGCACCAAGGTTGGAGCCACTCCCTTTACCATGCTGTCCCTCCCTGCTATGACGGGCTGTATTCCTCGGAACTGTGATTCCAGGTAAATGCTTCCTCTCTTGAGTTGCTGTTTGTTAAGTATATTTGTCACGGTGATACAAATGTAAATAATATGGGAGGGGGCTGGAGAGATGGCCCAGAGGTTAAGGCACTTGCATTTGCCTTAACAAAGCCAAACAACCCAAGGTCAATTCCCCAGTACTCACATAAAGACAGACACACAGTGGTACATGCATCTGGAGTTCTTTTGTAGCCGCTGGAAGCCCTGGAGCACCCATTCATTCTCTCTTTCTCTCTGCTTGCAACTCAATAAATAAGATTTTTTAAAAGACTCTATCTTCAAATATAGTCAAATAGAGTATTCAATAATAATAATAATAGGGCTGGAGGGATGGCTTAGCAGCTAAGGCATTTGCCTGTGTAGCCAAAGGACCCAGGTTTGATTCCCCAGGACCAACATGAGCCAGATGCACAAGTGGCACATGCATCTGGAGTTTGTTTGCAGTGGCTAGATGCCCTGGCATGCCCATTCTGTCTGTCTTGTCTGTCTGTCTCTCTTCTCTCTCTCTATTTCTGCTTGCAAATAAATAAATAAAATTTTAAAAAACAAAGCTTTTAATAATAATAATAATAATAATAATAATAATAATAATGATAATAATAATAATATGGGAGGGTCCTGGATAGAGGAAGAATGGAAACAGTATAAAGAAAAAAGAACTAGTTGTACCTTGTGTGTTGTTCATCTTTATTTCTCACCTCTGCTTGTCTAAGGCTGGATGGGTCTCTTACAACATTATTGGGAAGGCTCAAATGTTCTGTCTCCACTTCCTCACCCCCTCTTACAACCTACGCTCATTTCCTTGCTGAACCCAAAGCTCAGCTCTGTTCATTCAGCTCTTTGGCTCTTACATTCTTTCAGCCCCCCTCTTCTGCAATGGACCCTGAGCCTTGGAGGGTGTGATAGAGATATTTCAGTGCTGAGCACTCCTCTGTCCCTTCTTCTCAGCATCATGGTGCCTTCTGAGTCATCCCATGGTCAACGCCATCTGAAAAGAGAAGCTTCTCTAACCAAAAGTGAGATTAGCAACAATATATGGGTGTGGACATTAAGAGAAGTGCTTACTGGGCAGTTTGGTGAACATAGTATATACATTTAGCCAGATACCAACAGACATTACACCTCTAGGGCTCATGACTACCCCTATTGTAGGTTATCAGTATCAGGTATGTATTCCTTCCCATGGAGCAGGCCTCCAGTCCAATTAGAGAGCAGTTGGTTTCCCCCATAACAGACATGCCACTATTGCACTCATTGGTTCATTTGGCCTGGCTAGCCAAATTTAAGGCTTGCAGTGTCCACCGTTGAGTATCTCTACTGGTGACTTCTCTTTCTCACATAGAGCTTCATGCAGCGTAGCTTTTTCCAGCTTTCTGTCAGCTGGTCCACACGGAGGAGGTTTCCAGCTCAGCCCCTTCAGGATTTCTCAGTTACCTTGCAGCCCAAGCAAGTGGAGACTTTAGCAGTAGGGTCTTACCACCTATTCCTTGTGGGAAAGTGAGAGCCTTGGCAATGGCCTATAATGTTTTGGGGGCATCAGTGACCTCCCTGGCCAACAACTCACTGGAAAGCATCCAATCCCTGGTACTGAAAATTTTCTAGTAACAATCTATGGCTTCTGAGTGTTCCATTGTCCAAAAAGGTAGGTTTTCATATGACTTATTTATATCCTCTTAGATTTTGATTAGCCCTCCCTCCACCTTTCTTATCAAAGGTTATGTCTGATTAACTTTGAGACCTTGACTTTATCCCTTGGTCTTCTGGCCTTTTGTCATCTGTAAAGTAGGGATGGTAATAATAATGACAATATAAGAATGTTTTAATCCACAACAAATATGTACTTGGGGTTCATTTGTTTTTTAAAAAGTATTTTTATTTATTTATTAGAGACAGAGAGAAAGAGGCAGACAGAGAGAAAAAGAGAGAGAGAGAGATTAAGAGAGAGAGAGGGCACTCCAGGGCTTCCGGCCACTGCAAATGAACTTCAGACACATGTGCTACTTTGTGCATCTGATTTTACATGGGTATTGGGAAATTGGACCCAGTTCATTAGGCTTTGTAAGCAAGTGCATTTAATTACTGAACCATCTCTCCAGCCCTCATTTGTCTTTGATAAACATTAAAAAGGAAAATAAATAGATCCCAGACTGTAGAGTGGAATTGTAGGTGAAATACTATACCACCAGATAGCTTAATAACACGCAGGGCCTGCCCTACGCAATCTATGCCTCATCCCAACTCCCACTTCTCTTCTTCCCCGCTGAATCTCATGTGTCCTCGGTCTCCTCTAAAGGACTCACCCTTCTAGTAGGATTAACTGGTCGAGAGCTAAAGAATTAGTAGATAGGAACAAGTTAAAATTTAGCTCTGCTAAATAATCATTTATGTTGAGACAATGTCTGTCCATGCAGTTCATGGTTTTGGTTTGATTTTTTTTTTTAAATATGTTTTGAGAGAGAGAAAGAAGGAGAGAGAAGGGGCAGAGAGAGTGAGTGCGGGCCCTCCAGGGCCTCCCTCCTGCCACTGCAAATGAACTCCCAGACACATGTAGCACTTTGTGTATCAGGCTTTATGTGTGTAGTGGGGAATGGAACCCAGCCATTAAGTTTAGCAAACAAGCAAATGGCTTTAACTGCTGAGCCATCTCTCCAGCCTTTTCACCTTTTAATTTTTCTCTTTCCTCATGTTAGACGTCAGATCCATTTGCATGTGTTATTTTAAATTTTATCCACTTTACTTCACATAAGCTGAAACTCACTCTTTGGGGGATGTAGTTTTGTGATATTTTACAAAGTCAAGAGTTAGGAAGCAACACTTAGCAGACAGGCCTAGCACACATCCAAACATCTTCAAAGTCAGTCTTTCTTCCATCTCCACCCCTGACAGGTGATCTGTTCTCTAGAATTTTGTTTTGTTGTGTTTTGTTTTTTTGAGGTAGGGTCTCACTCTAGCCCAGGCTGACCTGGAATTTACTCAGTAGACTCAGGGTGGCCTTGAACTCACGGCGATCTACCTCTGCCTCCCCAGTGCTGGGATTAAAGGTGTGTGCCACTATGCCTGGCTTGGCTCTGGAGTTTTGTTTACATGTAGGTCATAGAGCTGTAACTGTAGAAAATGTATGTGCCCCCTTCATTTGCAGTGTTGTTCTTGAGGTTATCCGTGCCAAAAAATTTCCTGTATCAGCAACATATACGCTGTCTTACTGAGTGCTCTCCAGTTGAATGCATGCTACACAATTTGTTTACCCATTCACTAAAGGTTTGTTTTGGGTATTATAAACAAAGCCATTATAAATATCCTCACCTGTTAACGAAAACTGTTCCTTCTCTGATTAAGTCATATGGTAAATGTTGTGGCTTGAACAGGAAATGTCTGTCTTAGGCTCATGCGTTTAAACACTTGGTCTCCAGCTGGTGGCACTGTTCAGAAACGTTGTGGAATCTTTGAGAGGTGGATCCTTGCTGGAGGAAGTGGGTTCATTAGCGGAAGGCCTTGAAGTTTTCTAATCTGGCTTCACTTCCTGTTTCCCTTCAGCTTCCTAATGGTGAGTACAATGTGAGCAGCCAGCCTTCCTCTCCTGCTGCCACGTCTTCTCTGCCATGATAGGATGTATGTCCTAGAAACTATGAGCCAGAATAAACTCCTTTCATTCTTAAGTTTCCTGCCACATATTTGGTTGCAGCAATAATAAAGTAACTAGTACGGTAAGTATATGGCCAAGCTTATAAAATAGAACTGCCTGACTGTTCATCCACTGTGGTGAAGGTGCCGCTGTGTGCTCCCATCAGCAGCGAGCGTTCCAGGTATCCACATCTTCAAAAGCACTCAGTGTTGCAAATTTCCTTCATTTTAACCTGCTCATCAGTGGTACTGGGGACCGAACTGAGGGCTTCACCCAAGGCAAGCAAGTGCTGAACCATGGCATCACCCCAACCCTATGTTAACTGATGCTCATTCCATGGGGAAATCCTACTTATTCATGACATGCTGTCCTTCTTATAGATTGCTGGATTTGATTTTCCAATTATTTAGGTATACTTTATTGAGATTTTGTACATGAACATACTGGAATCTGATCGTATTTCTGTTCTAATACCCTCTTTTGTTCCCTTCCCTCCTCCACCGCTATTCCATTGAGCCCCCTCCTCTTTCCAAGTTGTTCTTCTGTTTAGATGTCTCATTATTTTTGACTCTTTCTGCTCTCTTGGTCAAAATGTTGCTGAGGCTGGGCATGGTAGTTCATGTTTTTAATCCCAGCACTTGGGAAGCAGAGGTAGGAAGATTGCTGTAAATTTGAGGCCAGACTGATATTATATAGTGAATTCCAGGTCAACCTGGGCTGGAGTGAGACCCTTCCTCATAAAACAAAACAAAACAAAACGTTGGGGGGCTCAGATTTGTGCAGGTTGTGTGGGTAACAGTAATCACCGGACAGTTCATGTCTGCAGGACAGGGCCCCAAAGCCCTCCTTCCCATCCTGTGGTTCATATAATCTTTCCACCTCCCCGCTTCAGTAATTTTCCCCGAACCCTGGAGACTGTGACAAAGATGTCTCATTTAGTGTTGCCCTCTCAGCAGCCTTTCGTTTTCAGCTTTGTGGAGTTTTGAGGCTCCTCAGTGTCCACTAGTGGCTTCATCAAGAAGCTTCTCTGGCTAGCAGTGAGAGCAGCACTTGCATTCTTTCTGTCACTTCCTCTGCAATGTTCCCTGAGCCCTGGAGGGTGCGATAGAGATGACTCACCCAGTGCTAAGTCCTGGGCTTCCTCTTCTCCTTGTCATTTGATGAGTCTTGAGTCTCCCCCGTATTCACTGCCATCTATAAAAAATGCTTCTGTACAGTGCTATCCCAGAAAAGATGGCAAGTCCTGGGTGCCCATGGGTGGAGGGGGTTGATGGAGAGACCAGGCTGCTATAATTTAAGCACTTGCCATCTCAGACAAGATACTGATTAGTCTTTTTTTTTTTTTTTTTTTTTTTTTTTTTTTTTTTTTTTTTTTTTTTGAGGTAGGGTTTCACTCTAGCCCAGGCTGACCTGGAGAATTCACTATGTAGTCACAGGGTGGCCTTGAGCTCACAGCAATTCTCCTATCTCTGCCTTCCAAGTGCTGGGATTAAAGGTGTACGCTACCATACCTGGCTGATTTGTCAATTTTTTAAAAAGTTTTTTAAAATTATTTTATTTATTTTTGGAGAGAGACACAGAGAGAGACAGACAGAGAGTCTTTTGCAAGAGGCAGACAGATAGAGATGGGCCAAGTTTTATGGACGCCTGATGAGAGTTTGAGAATGCAGTCTCTCAGCTGCTGTGAACGGAAAAGGACTTTGTTGAAGTGGGCTACTGGCATAAAGGGAAATCCAGGCCAGAAGCGTTAAAGATATCGGACTGAGAGATTTTAAGATTTTAAGCAGGAAAACCCCAAGTTTGTGGGCAAGTGCGGCATTAAAATTGCACCTTTTGCTATGGTTTATTTTGTCCCTGGATTAAGAATATGGCTGTGTCCTGCACGCCTGGTATTAGTTTTTGGAAGCATGAAAAATGCATGGGTGGTCATGGGTTGTTTCACTTTGCATCTGGCTAAACATGGGACCTGGAGATTGGAACCTGGTTCTTGTGCAAAAGGGCTACCATGGAGTGCAGTGTTGGCATGGGATAGCAGGCAGGTGCCTTAACTGGTTATATTGAACTTGAACTGCAGAAGTTTGATGACTGCTGATGGTGGTTGAGTTTAAGCCATCTCTCCAGCCCTGATTTGTCAATTTTTAAGTTAAATATATTTGTAGTAAAAAATTTATGGGGTCCAGTGCACTAATTACTTTTATGTATACAATGTGTAATGATAAATTTAAGATAACATTTCCATCTTCTTAAACACTTAAAAACCTTCCACATGTAATAATTGTATACATTTGGCAGGTACAGTGTGATGTCTACACCTGTGCTGATCAAATCAGGGTAATTAACATTCCCATTTCCTTATAAGTGCTTGATATTTGGGTCTCAGCTCCTCTCTTCTAGTCATTCATACAATGTATAATAGGTGACTATGAACTATAGTCACTCTGCTCTGCCATATACAACACTAGAACTTATGGACCAAGTTTGGTAGGAAATTTTCCCACATCCTTCCTCCCACTTCTTCCCAGCTATTATTATACATTCTGATTTTGTTTTAATATTTTTAGCTGCCAAACATGAGAGATGACTTGTGATATTTGTCTCTGTATTTGACTTCTTGAGTTTAACATCATGTCATCCAGATCAAACTGTCTGACTACAAATAATAGGCTATTATTCCTTTTATGGATGAATAATATTCCATCATACATATATATCTATTATATAGATATCATACATACATATCTATTGTGCGTGCGTGCGTGTGTGTGTGTGTGTGTGTGTGTGTGTGTAATTTTGTTATCCTTTCATCCATTGATGGAGCTGTAGGTTGATTGTATATCTTGGTTATTGTAAATTGTTCAGCAATAAACATGGGCATGCAGCTGTCTTTTTGATATTGATTTATCAAATCTTGGTTTTGAATTTTGGCATCTTTCTTCATGAGAGATACTGGTCTGTAATTTTCTTATCTTGCAAAAATGTTTATCTGGTTTATTGTTAGGGTAATGTTGGGATCTTAAGGAAAGCATCCATAGGCAATATGTAAATGAACAAGCATGGGTATAACTCAATGAAACTTTATTTATAAAGCAGGGTAAGTCCAAGTCCATGGGCTATCATTAACCAATTTCTGGCTCAGTTTATTGTTGTGAGACACTTCTTTTCTAAGCACTTAAAGCTATAAAATTTTCTCTGAGCACTGGTTAGCTACACTCCCGAAATTTTTCAATGTTGTGTTTTTGTTTCCTTTAGTTCAAAATAATCTCTAATTTCTCTTGACAATTTCTCTTTAACCAGTGGGTTATTTCAGTGTGTTGCTCAAATTTTATTAAAATAAAAAACGTTGTTAAAAATGTTCATAATCCCCTCCCATCACCTTCCTTATCTTTCCTCTTTACCCTCCACTACACTGACTCCTCCTTCTTCCCTACTATTTTCTTTTTGATTTTAATGTCTGTGTTGCTCAATTTTCAAATATTTAGGAACTTTCCCAACAGGCACAGCAACATACCAGGAATTTTGCATGGGTAGTAAGTATCAAACTCAAGTCCTCATGCTTGCAAAGCAAATATTTTATCAGCTGGGTGATCTCCCATTTGTGAGTATGTTGTCTTTTGTCTGGTGTGGATTTTTGGCACCATCATCAAAATCAGGTGTCTATGATTATGTCAACTTATTTCTGGATCTGCTGTTCTATTCCATGATCTATATGTCTGCTTTTTTAAAAAAAAAAATTATTTTATCTTTTTCTTTTAGATAGAGATAGAGATAGAGAGAGAGAGAGAGAGAGAGAGAGAATTGGTATGCCAGGGCCTCAGCCACTGAAATTGAACTCCAGATGCTTGTGCCACCTAGTGGGCATGTGCAACCTTGTGCTTGCCTCACCTTTGTACATCTGGCTTACCTGGGGTCTGGAGAGTTGAACATGGGTCCTTAGCCTTCGCAGGCAAGTGCCTTCACCGCTAAGCCATCTCTCTAGCCCTACACATCTACTTTTATGTTAGTCAGTGCCATGCTGTTTTTATTGCTAGGGCTCTGTAGTATAACTTGAAATCAGATATGGTAAGGATTCCAGAGTTATTCTTTCTCAAGATTACTTTCTTCTTCAATATGATTTTTTTTTCAAGTTAGGGTCTCACTGTAGCCCAAGCTGACCTGGAATTCACTATGTAGTCTCAGGGTGCCCTTAAACTCATGGCAGTCCACCTACATCTGCCTTTCAAGTGCTGGGATTAAAGGCATGCATAACTATGCACAGCTTTTCAATATGACTTTTAAGATCTGTGAATAATAGAATGGAGAGTTTGATGAGATAGTATTAAATATGTGGATTTCTTTTGGTAGAGTAGCCATTTTCACAATATTAATTTTTCTGACCCATGAGCATGGGAGGGAGGTCTTTCTATCTATTAATATCTTTTTCAACTATTTTCTTTAGTAGTTTACATTTTTCATTGTAGAGGCCTTTCATTTCCTTGGTTATGTTTTTTTCTAAGATATTTTTGGAAATATTTTTATTTATTTATTTGCAAGAAGACAGATAGAGAGAAGAGAGACAAACAGAGTGAATGGTATGCCAGGGCTTCTACCCACTGCAAACAAACTCCAGATGCATGTGCTTTGTGTGGTTACTGGAGAGTTGAACCTGGGTTGTTAGGCTTTGCAGGCACGCTCCTTTAATCACTGAGCCATTGCTCCATCCCCCCAAGATATTTTTTGAGGCTATTGTGAATGGGATGACTTCCTTTATTTCTTTCTCAGTATGTCTGTCATTGAAGGTGACTACATAAGAAGGTGACTGAATTTTGTTTGTTAGCTTTGTCTCCTGCCACTCTGCTGAAAATGTTTATCAGCCTAGCAGTTTCTGGTGGACTCTTTTAAAGTCACTTATGTATAGAATCATATCATTTGCAAATAAGGATACTTTGACGGGCATTTCTTTTCCTATATTTGATAATTTTTGTTCTATGATTTTATTGAAAATATTTTCTGTGCCTTTGACATGGAGTTATTCTCCTTCATCTCTGCCCATAATTCACTTATTTGATCTTATGATGATGTCTCAAAAACATCACATGTTCTTTTCAAGTATTTTAAAATCATTTCTTTGACTGAATGATCCAATTCTTCTATCTTATTTTCATGTCCTGACATTTTGTTCTCTACATAATCTACTCTATGGGTGAGACTTTCTAGTGAGCATTTTAATTTGGATTATTGAATTTATATCTCTATTTAAGTCTATTTGCATATCCAGAGTTCACTTATTTATTTTGTTTTTGTTTTTGTTTTTGTTTTTTTGAGGTAGGGTCTCACTCCAGCTCAGGCTGGCCTGGAACCCACTATGTAGTTGCAGGGTGGCCTCGAATGCATGGCAGTCCTCCTACCTTCACAGAGTTCACTTATTTATTTTATCCAGCTATTTGTGTCCTCTTGGAATTCATTCAGGAATTTCTTCATGTCCTCTTTTTAATTTTTTTTATTATTTATTTATTGATTTTGGTTTTTCAAGGTAGGGCTTTACTCTAGTCCAGGCTGACCTGGAATTCACTATGTACTCTCAGGGTGGCCTTGAACTCATGGTGATCCTCCTACCTCTGCCTCCCAAGTGCTGGGATCAAAGGCGTGTGCCACCATGCCTGGCTCTCTCTGAATTCTTTAAACATATTTATAGTTGTTCTTTTGAACTCTTTGTCTGGAATCTTATCTCAGATGTTCTCAACGAGGACAACAATGTGGGATTGGTATCTCTTTTTTTAATTTTTATTTATTTGTTTATTTATTTGACAGAAAAAGAGGGAGAGAGAGGGGGGGAGAAGGAGAGAATGGGTGCTCCAGGGCCTCCAGCCACTGCAAATGAACTCCAGACATGTGCGCACCCTTGTGCATCTGGCTAATGAGGGTCCTGAGGAATTGAACCTTGGTCCTTTGACTTTGCAGACAAACACCTTAACAGCTAAGCCATCCCTCCAGCCCTTTAATGTTTTTTTTTTTTAAGGTACTGTCTTGCTCTAGCCCAGGCTGACCTGGAACTCACTATGTAGTCTCATGTTGGCCTCAAACTCACAGAAATCCTCCTACCTCAGCCTCCTTAGTGCTGGGATTGAAGACATGTGTCACCACACCCAGTGTGGAATTGGTAACTCTTGAAGAAGACATATTGTGTTGAAATTTTCATGTTACTTGCATTTTTTTTTGTTGCAACTTTGTTGATTGAATCTTTGGTATGAGTATCTGGCCTGTGAGGAGTGGACGTTTGGATATGTGCTTGGTGTTACACTGGCTCAGCTAGGTTAAGCTTGAAGTTCAGCCATGGGACCTTCAGTTCTGATTTGTGGATCCCAGCTCAAGTAGGAGGCCACAATCTCTGACTTTACACATGGGTGTTTTGCTTGAGTCAGCAGCAAGGGGTTGTGCCAGGGTTGGCAGAACAATGGCCTCTGACTTCACAAGAAGCTGAGCATTTACTACAGTTCAGTGGTGGCAAGGGTGTAGACTCTGGCCTCATGAGAAACAAGTGCTCTGCACAATCAAGAACATTTATTAAAAGGTACTCTTTTTTTTTTTTTTTTTTTTTTTTTTTTGGTTTTTCGAGGTAGGGTCTCACTCTACCCAGGCTGACCTGGAATTCACTATGTAGTTTCACTACCTCTGCCTCCTAAATGCTGGGATTAAAGGCATGTGCCACCACACCCGGCCTATTAAAAGGTATTCTTTTTTTTTAACTTTTTATTTTTTATTATTTTTTTGGAGAGAGACAGAGAAAGAGAGAGAGAGGGAGAGGAAGACAGAGATGGGCGCGCCAGCAGTGTCCCAGCTGCTGTGAACGAAATCTAGATGCGTGCGCCCCCTTGTGGTCAAGTGCGGCATTGTGCCCTTGCATCACTTTGCATCTGGCTAAACGTGGGACCTGGAGATTGGAACCACTGGAGATTGGAACCAGTGTTCTTAGGCTTAGGAGGCAGGCGCCTTAACCCCTAAGCCATCTCTCCAGCCCTAAAAGGTATTCTTTTTAAAGAGGTCTGCTGGCAATGAATTTGTTCAACAAAATTCTTTCTGAGTATATATATAATTTTACCATCTTTCCTTACAAAGATACTTTCATACATTGAGCATTCTGAGTCAACATTCTTAAGGATAGTGTGTCACTATGTTTTGGCTCCTATGGTCAATAGTATAAATCTACTTATTCAAACACTGGCTCCCCTTCATGTAATGTGTTGTTTCTCTATGGTTGATTTTAATTTTTTTTTCCTTAACTCTGGTTTTCAGAAGTTTGGTTGTAATTTGTCTTAGTGTGCGTGTGGTAGTTTGCATGTATGTCTCCCATAGACTCAGGTGTTTTATTAAAGCTTGTTTCTTTGGGTCTATAGCAACCTGGCTGCAGGAACTGTCACTGGGGTCCAGCCCAAGGTGTATTTGGGAGTAGATCTGAACTCCAGCCCAAAGGTATGTAGAGAGGTTTGAACTCTGGGGAGTCCTGCTTGCTGCTTTTGGTGTTTGATGGCTGTTTGATTGTTTCTCTCTGCTTGGATGTATAGAAGCAGCTTTTTCTGCCACTGATGGAACTTTCCCCTGGATCTGTAAACTTGAAATAAATCCCTTCCTCCCCTAAACTGTGCCTGGTTTGGATGTTCATTCTAACTATGTGAAGCTATCTATAATGGTGTGATTTTCTTTTCTTTTTTTTTTTTTTTTTTTTTGAGAGAGACAGAGAGAGAGAGGAGAGGGAGACAGATAGAGAATGGGCATGCCAGCAGCCTCTCAGCTCCTGTGAATGAACTCCAGATACGTGTGCCCCCTTGTGGGCAAGTGTAGCATTGTGCCCTTGCGTCACTTTGCATCTGGCTAAACGTGGGACCTGGAGATTGGAACCCTGCATTCTTGGGCTTAGCAGGCAGGTGCCTTCTCTCCAGCTCTGATTTTCTTATCTTTTTAAATTGTTGTTTGTTTTTTTGTTTAAGACAGGGTCTCACTTTATTCTGAACTCACTGGGTAGACCAGGCTAGCCTTGAACTCATGGTGATCAGCCTGCTTTAAAAGCCCAAGTGCTGGGATTACAGGCATGAAATACCACGACAAGCTCACTGATCTTGAACCTGAAAATTTATATCTTTCACCACAGATATGAATTGGGACGTTTTAAAATATTACTTCTTCAAAAATGTTTTCTGTTCTTTTTTGAGTTTATAATAACACAAATACCAACATTTTAAAAATTGTTCCACAGGTTTCTGAGACTGATCATTTTTTGTTAATTTTTTTGCTGTATATTCTTCAAATTGAATGATTTCTATCAGTTTCTCTTCAAGTTGACAAGATCTTTTTCTCATCTTTATTCTGCAAGTGAACCTATCCAATGAGCTGTTTATTTCAGATATTGTATTTCCCAGTTCTGAAATTTCAACTTATATCTTTTTTAATATTTTAAAATTTTCAGTTGGAAATTTCTATATTTCTATTCTTTTCTACACAGCTCTAATGGCTGCACTAAGCTTTTTGTCTGATAATATATTTTTATTTTTTTCTGTTGGACATTTCTATTTTTCTATTCCTTTCTATGCAGCTATGAGGGCTACTCTAAGCTTTTTGTCTAATAATTTCAACAGGTATTTTCTTAGCATGGGTATGGATTGACGTATTTCCTTTGAAAGTAAACCCCATTTTTCTGGATTTTCATATGTAGTATGACTACATTTTGGTTTTATGCTATGATACTATGATATAAGAAATAATATGATGATGGTCACACACACACACACACACACACACACATATACCCATACATACATACATACATACATACATACATATTTTCCATATAAGACTTAGGCTTTTTACATGCTTGTTAACAAACAAGAGGCACTGAGCCCTGACTACTTAGATGCCTTTGTCCAGAGAAGGAATTTATTGACAGGTTGCTATGCAACTCAGTGCATGCCTGATTTACTTTAGGGTCTATACCTATCAAAACCCAGAGATTTAGATAAAAACTTCAGGTCTTCATAATGCATAATCAGAACCAAGGTCACTTAAACAAGGAAACTAAAAAACTCAGGGTGGAGGTGACATGAGAACACTGGGAAGTTTTCACCTCCCCAAGTACCCAGCCAATGGGGAAGGGACAGTAGGGACCTGTGTTCAGGGCTATAAAAGCAACTTTCTGCGTTCAGTTGGCATGACATCATTTTTTTTTTTCTGGGCTGTACTGACCTTACAAGATCAGAAATAAATGGTCTCACTTCCTGTGCTCAGAGCCTCTGTTTCTTTATTAAGAGAGTTAGATATTTCCCATAGTAGACAATCAAAACATTGTCAGGGGCTGAATGGCTCAGTGGATAAAGCATTTGCCACACAAGCATAAACACTGAAGAATAGGTCCGCAACATCCACATAAATGCTGAGGTGTGGTGGTCTGCCTGTAATCCCAGCACTGGGGAGGTGGAGATAAGGGATTCCTGGGGCAAGATGGCTAGCTAGACTAGTCAAATTGGTGAACCCTGGGTTCAAGTGAGAAACTGCTCCAATAAATAAAGTGGAGAACAACTGAGGAAGACACACATAAGCATTGTTCTCCACATGCATGAGCATCCATGTACACATGCACCCCAACACACACACACACACACACACACACACACACACACACACACACACACAATATTAAAACAGTTGGATTCCAACCCCGAGTTCTATCTCATCTTTTGTGGCAAGAATTTCCATTGTCAGTGGTTTCCCATATGCTGCCATTTGTCTGTCATGTGTGCACTTTCTCCCAAGCCTGTGCTTCCAGGGGTGGCAACATATGTCATTCAGTTCTCAAATCCTTTGCAATCTTTCTTCCCTCTCTTCTCATCCCCATGAAGCCTGTGGTGGAGCTAAAGATTTATCAATATATGTAGAAAGTTTTAGCATTCTCTGTTCATCGCTCACCTCTCTGGGGCCCTATCACATCCTTCTGCATCTAATGACTATTTCCGTCTATCACTGGGTAGAAGGACACAGACTATGTGAGTTCTATCAGCCCATGGTGCTGTATAGCTCCATACAGCTGAAGGTGCTCTTGGGGCAAGCAGAGGAAGAAAAGAATGAGATTTTCCTTACATTCTCCAATTCACAGGTCCACATCTACCTGACTTCTCTCCATAAAGTTGGATTTTTCTCTTGAAATTTTAAGCATTCAAGTTACTAACACCCTATCCTGGGAGTCTGAGATTGGAGCTACCTTTATGGTTGTGCAGGAACAGAAAGGAAAGGGAAAAGAAAGAAGGGAAGGTATGGAGGATCATGGAAGGGAAAAGGAAAGGAAAGTAAAAGCAGAGAAGAAAAGAAAGGAAAAGAAAGGAAAATAAAGCAAAGGGGAAGGGCAAGGAAGTTCTGACTATACTCCCCACCTCACAAGGGCCTGTCTTCTGGTCGTTCATCCAGAAAGATAGCCCTACTTCTCTCAGAGTACTCCTGCCTTCTCTGGAGTGTGGTGACACTGGGACCACCCTCAGATCAAGGCTATCTCATAAGAGAGAGGAAAATGGTATGTCCCAGTGACATCAAGTCATTTCTAAAGGTCTGATTATTTTTGCAAGCCTCCTGCTATTGCTTTTTTCCCAACACTGTCTGGTAGTGGTTACCTTTTGGATATTTTCCAGGTTCTTAGTTATATTTAGTGGGACAGATTAGCTGTGGTGGGCTTCTTCCTTCTTGGCCGAATGATCCCAGAAGTGTTACTACAATGCTTTCATTTGAGTGTCTTCAGTGGTGGCAGCAGTTGTTATGGATGCAGACACCTTATACCAAGACTGCTCTATGTAAGCCTAAGTAAGCTCTGGAAGTAGTTATAAAGCCAGATTATGTACACTTACCTGCTGGTTCATATGTAGTGAGCCCCTTTTCTCTTCTCACCTCTCCCAGAATGGAAGTATCATCAATGGAGACATAAACTAGATACATCTTATACTGATAAATACATGTTTGGAGTTGATTTGGGTTTCTCCATAGGTATGTTAAAGTCACCTGTGAATGTTATCTGATGTGTGTGTAACCAGGATCATTGCAGGAGCAATTTGTTATATTAGTGAGATCTGCCACAGTGGATGGTGTGAGCCCATAATCCCTGATGATTAGTGACCAACAACCAAAGAAATAGCAAAGACAAGCATGTGAGGGTGGAGGCAGATTGGAGTATTGCCACAGCCAGGGAATGGCTGGAGCTTCCTACAGCTGGAAGGGGACAAAGCCCTGCCAGTGCCTTGGATTTAGACTTCTGGCCTCTGAACTATGCAAGAAGAAATTTCTGTTGCCTTAAGTTATCCAGTGTGTGGTACCTGTTATGACAGCTCTAGACACCTAATATGACTTCTCATCTAGACGTGTGAATGACTGCCAAAAGCCCCTGAGAGCTTCTACGTGACTGTGAGGAAGCCTTGGGGACTGGAAGAATAGGCTATATTCTCCAATGAGTACAGGGAAGCTATCTGGTGGCTATTGTAAAACACGTGCTAGTGCCCCTGGCTCACTCCTTCCTTGGCTAAGCGCCTCTCACCAGAAGTGGCTGCCCCCCATAAGTACACAACCCCATTGTACCATGTACTTGTCCTCTGAGTTGGCTAGGGGATGGCCTCAGGCCTCACCAACTGTTTTAAGTGCCTAAGGTCTTTCCCACTTAAAAACCTCTACAGGACCTTTTTGCTCACCTTCATTCTCCTGCTGCGTCTTGGCTTCTGATCCAGCATTTTTTATTTGTTTTGGAGAGAGACACAGAGAGAGAGAGAGAGGGAGAGGAAGACAGAGATGGGAGCGCCAGCAGTGTCTCAGCTGCTGTGAACGAAATCCAGATGCATGCGCCCCCTTGTGGTCAAGTGTGGCATTGCGCCCTTGTGTCACTTTGCATCTGGCTAAACGTGGGACCTGGAGATTGGAACCGGCGTTCTTAGGCTTAGGAGGCAGGCGCCTTGACCCCTAAGCCATCTCTCCAGCCCCGATCCAGCATTTTTGGCCTCTAGTACTTGGTTCTACCTTACTGTCCCATCTATCATAGCTACAGGAAGTCGTCCCCCTCTTATCTGATCATCCAGTAAATATGGGTCCCTATGGAACCTAGGGATTGAGTGTAATTCCTGAGAATGGAAACTTCCCAAACCTAGTTGCCTGGGAGCCTGTTATAAATGCAGGTCCTCATTCTCCCTGTGTGGGGGAAGGTTATTGAAGATATTTTTATTTATTTGAGAGAGAGAAAGAGAGAGAGAGAAGAGAGAGAGAGAGAGAGAGAGAATGGGTACACCAGGGCCTCTAGCCACTGCAAACAAACTCCAGACACACGTGCCACTTTGTACATCTGGTTTACATGGATACTGGGGAACTGAACCTGGGTCCTTAGGCCTCATAGGCAAATGCCTTAACCACTAAGCCATCTCTCCAGCCCTATTAAAGATATTTTATTGCAGATTTAAAGCATGAAGGGTTAAGCATGAGGGAAAGAGGCACCTGGGTAGAAAGTAAAACATACCCGAGAGCATGGGTGTGGGCTTCTCTAAGAGAGAAGCACCCAGCCTAGTTCTTAAGTATGAATTAGGAACCTGTATTATGAATAAGCTTCTTGTATGAGCGCCTTTTACATGTCTGTGGCCAACCACAGAGAACTGAGAGAAAGGAATTCCTTATTTTAGTTCATGATTTCAGAGGTTCAGTACAGGTTGCTTGGCCACATGTTCTTGAGCAGAACATCATGGTGGTAGAAGCATCTCAAAGAGAAACTCTTGACCTCATAGTTCATAGAAAGCAGAGAGCGAAAGGCAGGACCCACTTTCCACTGATCCACTCCCCCCCACCCGTTTTAATATAGTCTATTGGGAATTTAAATCCACCAGTGGATTAGACCACTTGATCAGGTCAGAGTCCTTGGAAATGGCTTTGCAAACAATCCCAGAGGTGACCTTGACCTTGACTAATCTTCTAGATGTTTCTCAAGCCAATCAAGTTGACAAGAGTAACATCACACTTCCTACATGTCTCGGGTGTAGTCTCCAGCATTTAAAGACGTTTCCTGTGGACAGAACAGGGAGATGGGCTTTTCCTGGGGAGGGTGGAGCGGGGGCATAGACAAAAACAGAAGAAATGGGTTTGCAGAATGAGGGAGACTCATAGGATGCAGGGAAGAAGCCAAGGGAAGAGAAAGACAGGAGATGGTGTTGAGCTGCAGAAGATCAGGAGTCTGGAGGGACAGTGGGAAGAACCTGAGAAGGCCTCCTCTCTGCTGGCTTCCGTCTTCGGACACAGTTATTAGCGACCTTTTTCAGAATAGGGAACAAGGAGCTGAACTGGTGGTCAGAGAGGAACATGGGACAGCCCTAGTATAACCAGTTCAAGGGAGGAGCTGAGGCTGTAGAAGGAATCTGTGATGAGAAGTTGACTGATGGCCTGAGCTGTCAGGGGAGCCAGTAGAGATGAGATGACAGTGCAATGGGGTGTTAAGGGTTGAGGAAGTCCTTGAACTCTAAACCCTAGGTCCATGTCCACTTTTAATCAAAGAATTGAATTTTAAAAAAAGAATGACTGAAAAGAATCATTATTAAATTGTTATACCTATTTATGGAAATACAGAGCCAAAGAAAGGCACCCATGTGCCTAGAAATCCCATGTGAAAGGACTGGAAAAATGTGGAGTGAAAAGAAAGAAAAGTTCAAAGAGCTCCTGCCATGTGGTGCGCTGCAGGCAGTAAAGAGAGTGAGGGCGAGGGGGAGGGGCTCTCCTCTTGGATTGGCCCAATAGGAACTCACCAGCAGCTGGAGAGCTTGCCCTCCCCTTGCAAATGTATTGATAATCTTATGGTGGTGAGCCCTACCTTCCAGCTCAGCTCATCTGTGGGCCAGCTGATTGGTTTGGGCTAGAGATTGTCTCAGGAAAAGGCTAACCGTGATGCCAAATTGTGGGGGCTGAACTTTGACTAACCACAATGTTAGGGCTAGATTTAAATCCTAGGAGAGACCACTCTCTCAGGAGGGGCCCAGGGTGTTTGTGGAGAAACAGATCTAGGTAACAGGAGATAAGAATCCAGATCATCCTTTGATCTGGAGCAAGTGCACTCTGTAAGGATACTTTCAGGGGCCCAGTCACCCTGACTGCCTAAAAGAGCTACCTGACTCCCCCTCAGCAGGGGCCAGGAGGACCAGAGAGAAAGACTGAGGGTAGAGGTGGGGCCTGGTTCTAGTGTGCTATGTGGGTTTGAGTAAGTCATGGAAGCTTCTGGCCCGAGACTCTTTATCTTTTAAATACTTTACAGGTACTATCCCATAGTCAGGTGGGGATATGGGTTAAACATTTTAAAAATTGCCCTACAGGCTGGGTGTGGTGCACACCTTTTATCCCAGTACTTGGGAGGCAATGATAGGAGGATCATTGTGAGTTCAAGGCCAGTTTGGAACTATAAAGTGATCCTACCTCAAAAAAAAAAAAAAAAAAAAAAAAAAAAAAAAAGGCCTACAGATGCTAAATTCATAACTACTAGTTTGTTTAATACTCCAAGAAATCTGATGTGATCTCTTAAGGGTTTTGTCCAGGTCAAATGAGTGTTTTGCTATTCTAGAACAGGGAGGGGACACTGAACTGTCTTGTCCTGTGACCCGTTATTACCAGTGACAGTGGTACGGTCACAGTTTTTCTGGAGTGAGGTTCTACTGTGAGCCTTCTGGGCATTTGTCAGAGTTGAACAACTTCTTGTGGAACCAGGAGGAGGAAATGTCCTGCCAGAACACTAGAGACCAGAGCCTCAGCATTGGGCCCAGCCTTCAGTAACAACAGTTTCTGAGTAGTTTTTTGTTTGTTTGTTTGTTTGTTTTGTTTTTAATAATGCCTCACATGCATCCCCCATTGCCATTCCATTTTACAAGGCTGTTAATAGCCAGGTGTTACTTTAATCTGCTTTAAAAAAAAAAAAAATCTCAGTTATCCTTTAATCCCAGCACAAGTGAATAGTTTATTTAGTAGCACCTTATTTATTTCAAAAGTATTCTCAGGCTGGAGAGATGGCTTAGCAGTATTCCAGGTCAGCCTGGACCAAAGGATCCCAGTTTGACTCTCCAAAAAACCAAAAAAAAAAACCAGATATCAAGGGGGTACATGCATCTGGAGTTCATTTTGTTAGCACCTTATTTATTTCAAAAGTATTCTCAGGCTGCAGAGATTCTCTCTCTCAAATAAATTTAAAATATGCAAAGCCAAAAAAGTACTCTTTTACTACTGTGAATGTGCTACTGACGTTTATACACAGTTTCTTTTTCATTTCTCTTTCACCCAGACTCCAGGAATGCTTGCTCTTCTCATGGTCAGTCTTGTCTTTAATCTCTCAAATAAATCAAATAAAATATATTTTTTAAAAGTATTCTTTACTACTGTGAAACCTTTGTGTGACGTTTATACACAGTTTCTTTTTCATGTCTTTGTGTGAGACTACAGAGACCAAGTTGGGTTCAACCTCAAGTAAAAGCTACCTCCTTGGCCCCACCCAGCATCTCCCAGTGAAATGAACTCTATCTTGTAGCGGGTTTCTATCTGACAGGATCCAATTATGAGGCTGGTGTTGAGTTGCCTGGCAGGCTGCAGGAGCTCATGAATTCCTCCATGCTGTGAAGAAGGCTCTCTGGTTTCACATTTTGCTTGGAGTTAGTCACCCTGAGCCTGCCATTATCTCCCCTCAATAGGCCAACAGCTCTTGGCAACAGCCTCCCAGTACTGTAGACTTCACAGTCATCCTTATTCATTCCCTTGGAGTATCAGATGTAACTCCTGCCTTTCGGGTCCCTTCTATCAGGATCACAAGCCAGTTCACCAATGGCCCACATTGTGGCTATCACACTGCCATGGTTTCTAGGGACTATCCATATGCCACTGACCAGCTCTCACAGGGTCCTCATTGCCAAACACCGATGCCCCCAGCATCATAGCCCCACTTTCTATTCCAATTCTGAAGCCTGTAAGTGATGATGGGGAGGTGAGTCAGTTCTTGGAGTTGAGAATGGAATGCAGGAAGCTGACTGGAAAGTGCTCCTGGGAGAAGTCGGGTGATAGAATTGGGCTGAGGGAGAGGCTGGCTTGCAATGTGGGGGCAGCAAAGGAAGGTCTCAGGGGGATCCCGTGGAATTGACCTTTCAGTTGCCCCAGGCTGAGGCAAGTGGATTTTTGTTTGTTTGTTTGTTTCCATGTTCATATTAAGCAGTCACTAGCTGCAGCCCCACAGGAGGGGGCATCACCTTGGCCATTGCAGTTCTCTTTGGACAAGGTCCATGCCCAGTGAGTGACACCGTGGTGAGCTGGCAGCAGTTTGCATTCCTGAGAGGTGGGGAACAGACGTGTCTGTCTTGTATTAAGAACATCAGAGACACAATGTCCGCTACAGACTCCACATCATATTAAAGCGAATGGGGTAGAGCCTCCCATTGGCATGGAACTGGAAGACAGCTCACGACAACTGTCACATATTGCCCATTGTTATAGTCTTTGCAGAGCCTGGCAGATCTGAAGAATGGCTTTCCCTTCCCTGCCACTGATAATGCTGGCCCCTTGGTCAGGTGGGCGACGGGTGGCTCCTAGAAGGATCGAGAGACACCCAGTGATACCTCCAAGCTTCTGTGAGGCCAAGGGTTCCCTTCCTCAAAGAGTGTGCAATTTAAGGCTCATTTCTCAGTGTGGAAAGAGAGAGAGTACTCCCTGACAAAGGGATACCAAGCATCATTAAGCTGGTGTGAGGGTTGTGGATGGAGGGGTGTGAGGCTCTCCCAGTGCTTCAGAGATCATGAGATCATGCCGACTGCACCAGCCGAGTGGAAAGTGAGTCCAGAAGATGACGGTGGAAAGAGGCCCAGGCTGCATGTAGGGTTTGAGGTTCCGCGTATTAAAAGCCAGGTTAGAGGCTGCTAACATTTAACAGCATGTCTCCTTCAATACACAAAGGCAATGACTTTGCATATAACTACATTACAAGATGATAGGAAAAAGCAAAATTTGAGTCTGTGTTGAGATTCAAGGTGTAGGTCAAGTTAAGTCCTGTGCATATTTAAGGAAGGCTATGTGCAAGTCAGTCACTTCTAGTTCAAAGCGCATCCTGTGGAAGTCCCATTTAAGCGGCATCGTTTTTAAAAGTTGCTTTTTTCTTCCTGTACTTAGGTCTTTCATCATCTGTCCCAGCCAACCCACTAGCCCTGCCCCCCTCCCCCCAACAAACAAGCACATATTGGACAGTGTGTATGTCTTCATGAGAGTGCTAAATCCCTGCCCTAGGTCCTAAGAAAAACAAAAGGGGAGTGGAGTGGGGAGGTTGGTGTGCCTTGATCTTGCTGTCTCTGGTATCTTCCAAATGTATTTGCTATTTGCTCCCCTGTCCCTGCGACCCCCCACTGTTCCAAATTGTCCATTGCATATTAGGAGTGGTTCCAGCCAAGGTATTTTTTTCCTATTTATTTGCTCTTTTCTTTTCCCCCTGGAAACTTTATTATGCATGAGTAACTGGCCTGTGATGCTGCTTTTGTTTGACATTTTGCATTCGTTAAAAACCAGTCATCTGCATGTTTTATAAAGCTGTGGGGGTCTCTCCCCATGATCAATGCTGGAAGCACTCATTAACATCTTGGGAAATGATGGCCCCAGATAGGGGGTATACATGACCCACCGAGTGTGGGTTTAGGGAATAGGTCTTACAAGGGAAAGAAAGAAAGAAAGAAAGAAAGAAAGAAAGAAAGAAAGAAAGAAAGAAAGAAAGAATTTTATATTTATTACTATAGCTGCTCACTAATTGAAATGAGCCTGCCTGCCTCAGTGTATTCCCTTTCCCCAGCCTGGAATGCATTTTGCTTGGCTTATCGAAGGTGATTTCCCCTCTGGGAAGCCCTTCCTGGTCATCTCAGATTCTCAGCTCAGATTCTCAAGCTCACCAACCTTCACTGGACACCTCTGAGGCACCAGGTACCATGCAAGCAAGACATTGCGAAGAGTTAACAGAGGTGAGAATGGTCCTCAGCTCCACATGCCAGTGAGGAAAGCAGATGTGTATTACTGGACGAATAAGTAGGGTATTTGGAGGCCATTGAGAAAAGATCAAAGAAGAGACACAAGGCCAGCCTCTGTCCTCTTTGATGGGGTGTTTCAAAGAAGAAGTGGCCTCCCGGAGCATGCTTATTCGGAAGGGGATTGAATCCCCTCCTTACCATTTCTGAAGTGTGTTCCACCTGGACAAGCCACACCTCAGTCACAGGAGATGGCTGCTGAGGGCATCCCCTGCACCCCCGGCTGTCCTTTCATGAGGATGTGTACTCTCCAGGTCAATGGCTAACTTCTAAGTTTGAGACATGCCGCTGTGACTGGAGGGTCTGGTGTGGCTCTTCACTGCTTTGTGGATATTTTGATCATGTAACGTGTGCACACTAAATCTAAATCTCTTTCAAATGCCAGTCGCCCGGTCTAACAGAAGCAGCCATAGTGACAAACTAGTAAGTGTCTTTCTAAGCATGCCTGGTGGCCCAGTCACTGGTGCACACAGTCTCGGACTCTCTGCTTTTGCTACTCTTGGCCTCTAGTTTTTTCCTGTTTGGTCGCAAGGAGGCCCTGGAAAGTGCCTGGACAGCAGGGGGAGCGGATGACTCAGGGACCCAGGCCAACCTGCCCTCCTCCTTTGAGCACCATCTCCGGTACTGTAAGGCTCGGCTCTGTGGCCACGCTCCAGACATGGGCCCTGTCCCCCGAGCTCTGATCATTTCCTTTCGTGTGCCTGTTCCTCTAGTTTTTTTTTTTTTTTAAAACATTTTATTTTTTATTATTTTTTTGGACAGAGACACACACACACACAGAGAGAGAGAGAGTCAGGAAGAGAGAGATGGGCGCGGCAGCAGTGTCTCAGCTGCTGCGAACGAAATCCAGATGTGTGCGCCCCCTTGTGGTCAAGTGAGGCTATGCGCCCTTGAATCACTTTACATCTGGCTAAACGTGGCACCTGGAGATTGGAACCGCTGGAGATTGGAACCAGTGTTCTTAGGCTTAGGAGGCAGGCGCCTTAACCCCTAAGCCATCTCTCCAGCCCATGTTCCTCTAGTCTTGATGTCCTTGATGCCTAGATCCCTAATTGTCCCCTAGTTGTTCTTTTAGCTTATTCAACACACTCGATAGGATTTTCTAGATTGCATTTGCTCTATTAAATTATCGGGCCTGGGAAGTTTTCCTGGCTGGATTCTTGCTTTGCCTCCCTAACCTCAGTGTACGCTCTTAAAATAATGGCTGAAGAATGGACAGTGGGATGTTTTTAACAAGTTCTTCCTCTGAGAACAGCTACAAGAACTAAACAAAATGCTTTTTTTTTTTTTTTTTTTTTTTTTTAGTTTTTCGAGGTGGGGTCTCACTCTGGCCCAGACTGATAAAAATAGTCTCAGGGTGGCCTTGAACTCACGGCGATCCTCCTACCTCTGCCTCCTGAGTGCTGGGATTAAAGGCGTGCGCCACCACGCCCAGCAACAAAATGCTTTTAAATGATAAAAATATAAGGGAAAATATATTTGAAGGTATTGAGGTGTTCATGGCCAAAATTTAGGAAAAGAGGGAAAACCAGAGAGATAAGCCCAATAGGTATAGCTAGTTACCCCCCCCCAAGCTAATGGTGCTTTCAATATGTTTAAAAATTTCTATTTATTTATTTATTTGAGACACACACACATGGGTGGGGAGAGTATGTGTGTGCCAGGGCCTTCTGCCACTGCAAACAAACCCCAGACACATGCTCCACTTTGAGCATCTGGTTTTCACACGGATCCTGGGGAATTGAACCTAGGCTGTCAGGCTTTGCATTCAAACACTTTAACCACTGAGCTGTCTCCCCAGTTCTAATGATGCTTTCAAAAGTAGCAGTGACTATGAGACCAAAGCTCTCCACAGACTTCTAGGACTATAAAGTTGAGAGTTGAAATTCAGAGACCCTTAATAAGGATGGCCTTGGCTTATATTCAGGCTTTGGGTTGGACTTCAACAGGCTCCGTCTTAGTTGTTAATAGTAGTGAAATAATGAGGAGACCAGTTCTCACCGAGGATGAAGTCATTGTACTGAGTCATTGTACACTTTACTCACCTTTCTCTCAGGCTCTCACTTTGTCAGCCTGGCTAGCCTGGGGCTTGCTACATATGCCAGGCTGGCTTCAAACTTGTGGATCCTCCTGCCTCTCCCTCCCAAGGGTACCATCACACCTAAGATGTAACTGTCCTTACAGGAAGGAAGATAGACTCGGGAAAGACACTTGTGTCCTTCACTTTGGCCATTGGATTATGTTAGACGGTGGTCCTCAAAGAATTGGAATTTCTCCAACAATCTCATTCTAGAGGAAGGGGAAGTCTGAAGCATGGTGCAAGTCAGAGGGGTAGCTTGTCTCACAGGAAGAGATTTCATACAGCTGGGCAACTTATCACGCTACCTTACAGAAGACAGTGATGGCAGTGATGGGGGGGGGGAACCATACCTTGACCAGAACTGCTTAGTTATGCATACCTCTTGGCCTAAACCTCATGTCAGGACCCTGAAGATGAACTTAGGGGCGCACTAGACCTCTTTATTTGTTCCTCTTTCCAGAGTTGGCACATTAAATAAATGTGGTATATTGAGGATGGGTGGTTAAGCCTAGTTTGTTAGGGCTACAAAGGCTGGGGTTATGGCCCTACCATCTTTGGTAACAGAATTTCGTGTTTGAACTAAGATGATTTGGAATTTATAGTGCATCTTCCTTAGCTGTCCCAAAAGTAAACCCTCTCGGAAAGAAGGCATTATCTAGGGTATCAAATGCAAATGATGATTTTTTAAAAAATATTTTATTTTTTATTGTTCATCTTAAGATAAACCAGTCACACAGTAACATGACATTACAACTTGTTCACCAAAGCGATAAATGAGTCTTATCCTTAAGCTCTGCTACATTTCACTGTATCACTTGATCAAAGAGATAAAGAACATTTACAAAGGCATGTTGTGCACCCAGAAAGATCCAATATATTCAAAACTTCAGTTCAGAAGCTCCTTTATGACACTCTGGAAAACATACTCAAATAGAGAACCACTGGTCAAATGATGATTTTTGATACAAGTCTGATACCCCCATGAAACATAATCAGGTCTACAAGATGATAAGACAGGAAAAAATAAACCTGATTCGCAAAAGACAAAAAATTAGAAATTGCTTCAGGCAGTACATTTACCAGACTTGAATTTTAAATCATTACCAACAATATGTTAAAAGAATTAAAAGATTAGGTGCTGGGAAGATGGCTCAGTGGATAAAACACTTGCTACACAAACTTAAGTACCTATGTTTAGATCCCCAGAACCTACATAAAAAGCTATATGCTGGGGCTAGAAAGATGGCTCGGCAGTTAAAGGTGCTTGCCTGGAAAGCCTATGGCCTGGGTTTGATTCCCCAGTACCCACATAAAATCAGATGCACAAAGTGGCATCATGCTTCTAGAGTTTGTGTTTGCTGTGGGGGAGTCCCTGGTTTGCCCATGCTCCTTTCTCTCTCCCCCTCTCTCTTTCTCTCTCTCTAATAGATAAATAAATGTTTTTAAGAAGCTACACACTGTAGTGCATACCTATAAGCCCAGTGTGTCTACAGTAAGATGGGAGGCAGAGATAGGGAAATCCCCAGGAAGCTTGTGGGCCAGCTACCTTGGCAAATGGGGTGGTAAACAAGACCCTGCCCCAAACAAGATGGAAGGTGAGACCGACATCTGAGGTTGTCCTCTGACCTATACACGCACACCTTGGGATGTGCACAGCTGCAAGCACCCACACACCCACCCACACACACACTCACACACATGTGCACGCGCACACAGAATTAAAAATTGATCCTTTTAGTAGAGAATAAAGAATCAAATGCAAATTCCAACACTGGAAAAAAATACATGATCCAAAATTAAGAACTCAATGAGCTAAATATACTGAAGACAAAAAATGTTGAATACCCACCTTGAAACAGAGAGAAAAATTCATAGAGAAAAATTTTTATTCATTATTGATAAATTACTTAACTTTCACACGGTGTTGTTTCCTCATCTATAAAATGGGAAATAACACCAGTATTTCTCATTTATAGTATCATAATGATTAAATGAGTTAAACATAGAGAATATTCTTTTTTATTTTATTTTATTTTTCGGTTTTGCAAGGTAGAGTCTCACTCTGGTCCAGGCTGACCTGGAATTAACTATGTAGTCTCAGGGTGGCCTCGAACTCTCGGCAATCCTCCTACCTCTGCCTCCTGAGTGCTGGGATTAAAGGCGTGCGCCACCACGCCCGGCAACATAGAGAATATTCTAAAAACATAAAATTATATATAGATATATAAAACTTCCAGACCACTTGCTCACATATAGTAGATGCTATATAAATATTTCTTTTCAGAGTTTTATCTTGGAAATTGCTCCATTTTATGTATGTAGTAACATTATCTCATTTTTCCCTTTTATTCTTTTTTTTAGCTATGTAGCATTCTATCTTATGTGCACATTATAATTGATTAAGCAGTCTTGGGTAAGATACTTAAAGTGACAAGCCTTATATACAGTTTTGTATCTATATCTATATCTGAGTATCCAAAATAATTTTATAGACACAAAATTTCAAAGACTAAATTCTGTTAACATATTCTTCAAAGATATAGTTAGTATTAAAAGTGACACGTCTTCCATTACAGGTTCCAAATGGTAGTATATATATGCCAAGAGCATTTGAGACTCCCCAAATTATCAGTTCCATGTGGGCTGCAGTTATTTTCTCATTGCTGTGACAAAACACCGGGCCAGAAGCAACAGCAGGAGAGAAAGGGTGCATTTTCGCTTACAGTTTTGAGGGGAAGTTTCTTCATGGCGGGGAAAGAGTGGCAGAGCAGACAACTGAGTGTCACATCTTGCCACATGAGCTGGGAGAAAGCATCAAGAGTGACACATCTCCAAAGCTCCACTTCCCAAAGGTCCTACCAGTCGGGGATTGAGTATGAGGCTTAATCACAAACAAATGAAGCTATGGGAAACATTGTGTATTCAAACCACCACAGTGTGTTAACAAACTTTGTGACAGAGCCAATCTGATGATGTTCAACAGTAGAGAAACTGGCATTTTTCTTATTGAGTTACAACTCCTGTTCATATGTTAAAAATCTAAGCATATATCATTTTCTGTTTATGTTTCCATGACAATTTTTGTATTAGATACTTGGGTTTTTCTCTTATTGATTTGTAGCCACCATTTATATACTTAGTGCCTTGTCATTTATACTGCAAGTGGTTTTCCTTATTTTACTGTTTGTCTTTTGACTCTGTTTATGGCTTTTTCCCAAGTAGAGACAAATTAATTTTATTCATTCAAATTTATTATTCCTTTTCAAAAAAGAAGTACTTTTATTTATCTGAGATAAAATGGGCATGCTAGAGCCTCCAGCCACTGCAAATGAACTCCATACATAAGCGCCACCTTGTGCATCTGGCTTACGTGGGTCCTGGGGAATCAAAACTGGGTCCTTAGGCTTCGCAGGCAAACATCTTAACCGCTAAGCCATCTCTCCAGCCCCTATTATTTCTTTCTTTATGGAATGTTTATTTTATGTACTGATAAGGAAGGAAGGCCTTCCCCACTCCTGTACTTAAAATGTTCTCCCTGCATTTTATTGAATTCTTTTAAAGTTGACCAGTATTAAGATCCAATTAAAATTAGAGAAATTCTTCTCTGTCATTTAAAATGGAGCTGGGAGGGGAATAAGACTAGGTTGAGGGCTGGTTTAGGGGCGTTATTTATTTATTGATTTTTCAAGGGCCTTTATACTAATTCAAATGAAGAATAAGAGAGGCCAAAGCTGAAAATAGGAGGGGATGCAGGATGAAGAAGTCAAGGGATCCAGTGATCCTTAAATGAGCAAGGGGCACCACTTTTAGATTTCTGGCTTGGGCCAGACTGATTACTTCTTTGGCACTTGTGTTACCACATTTCTCCTGACTCCTCTTGCCCTGGCTTCCTAGAGAACATAGGCCTGCCTCAGGGAACACCTCGGTGTTCTTTTATTCTCTTGGGACCCAGACTAGTGAGTCCATGAGAGAGGCCAATGAAACCACGTTTCAGACAACGCTGTCCTCGGGAAGCAGGCCACAAGTGCCCTTGCCTGTGATGGCTGCTGACAACTGGGGTGTTTTCCTGTCTTCTTGCCTTGGAGTATTTGCAATGTCTTTGTGCACAGCTCAGGAGGTTCCTGTTCCTCTGAGTTTATGGGCTGCCTGCAAAAAGGTCTTTTCCTCCGAGTGTCCCACTGATGCCTAAAACTACATTGTTCTTCTCACATCCAGTGAGTTTCCACCTCAGTTAACTGAACCACAAGCCAGATACCCAGATACCCAAGCTAGAATCCACCACCATCACCGACCCCTTACAAGCGCTTTCTTATACTCCATATCTTGGCAATCTCTCCATCCTGCCAGTTATTCCTCTGTAGACTCAAACCTGTCTTCATCCATCCCTAATTGCCATTCTGCTGCCTCAGTAATTGTGGTCATGCCTGCAATTCCCAGCCAGACAAAGAAGATGATGGTGGATGTATGACAAAAAAGAGACAAATGGCATTAGAAGCCAGCCAGAAAGAGCTGTGAGCCCAATGCATGTCCCGATCAGAGTCTAGGGGAGAGTTTCTGGGGGCTGTGGCCATGGGTCTATTCAGCTTTCTCCAGGGACTCACTGGACATGGTCATTGCTGGAAGACTTGAGCACTATGGATTTCCGTTGCGCTGTGGCACAGGAGAGGTCAAGTGTTCAATTCTGCAAATCAGTGCATTCATTTCATCAACAAACATTCAGGAGCTCCTGCTATGTTCAGGAAGTAGATAGAAAATTGGGACATGATATTGAGGAAAAGCCAAAACCCACCGAATAGCCACTCTGTGGCTCACGTTATAATCCAATCTCCTCCAAATAAAATCCTACCCCAGGTGCTTGATAAATAAATGGTGACACGTGGTTAGAGGGTAGTGAGGTCACTCCCAGCCAGAGAGGATCAGGGCAGGCTTTGTGAAAGGAGAGGCCTCCTAACTTGGGGCAAGCGACAGGCAGGGATGGGAAGGGTGGCTTGTGCTTCTCTGCAGTCTGGTTGAGAACTCAGTTCTTTCAGGTGCATATATTTTAATGGGGATTTATTTTCTGCATTGTTAAAGCTCAATGGTTCCCTCAAATCACACTGACACAAAGCGAAGGCAAACCAGTTCACCAAACAGCAGATTTTGCCCTGAGCAAAGGCACTTACTTCTCCATGCGTGGAGCAGTCCCCCACTGTTTCCCATAAGAGCCTGTGCTGGCTTTGCAAATCGAACCGGAGCCCTTAAACAACGTGTTCCTTTTCCAGCAAAGGAGTAACTGAGGGCTGGCTTACCCCAGGACAACACCTGCAGGAATGCTCCACTAATGGCAGGCAGCTGTTGGGGGCCACTTTGGCCCCACTCAGGTGAGCACGGAAGGCCAAGTGGGCCTTAGTTACCTTTGTGTCTTTGTAGTTTGCCAGCACCCTGTCAGCTAAATGTGTGCTTGGTACCCTCGTGGGGTCGAATGAGTAGAGGGACTAAATGGACAGATGGAGGTGGAGATGATGGATTCTTTCCTATGTGGTGCCACTGAGTAACTTCAGAATATTCCAGTCTTCTTGGAATTGCTGTTCTCAGTTCACCTGCTCATGGAGGTGTGGCTGAGCCAGGCTTCTTCCTCAAGTCTGTTTTTTTTTTTTTTTTTAATTATTCACTTATTTGAGAGAGAGAGAGAGAAAGGCAAAGAGAGAGAGAGAGAGAGAGAGAGGAAGACAGATCGAGAGAGAGAGAGAGAAAGGATACACCAGAGTCTCTAGCCATTGCAAACAAATTCCAGATGCATGTGCCATGTTGTGCATCTGGCTTTACATGGGTCCTGGGGAATTGAACCTGGGTCCTTTAGTTGTGCAGGCAATCACCTTAACCGGTAAGCTATCTCTCCATCCCATTCTTCCTCAAGTCTTATATAGAAGTCTGTGTGGCTCCACTGAGGCACAAGGGGAACTGGAATGCTAGAGTGATCTGAAGCTTGGGAATCCCATGTCCAGCCTTCTTAGTAGTGAGTGGCAGTACCAAGGCCAGGGACACATCCGAGGTGGCGTATGGTTCTTTCCTTGGGGTTTACTTTACAAAGGGCTTCTGCCTGGCGTTTGTTGATGTGCAATTTCAGCACTGGCTGGTGGTCAAAGGCCTGTGGGTTTGACAGTCTTTACAGTGAGAACAGGCAGCCATGCTCAGCTAAGGAAAACCTGTAAACTAAACACTCCAAGAACTTGAACTTGAGAGCTCAAATCTTGTCCCCATCAAATACCATGGGCAAGAGTGTGAGGATGTATGGGGTCCAAGCTCCTAGGGTCCTGCTCTTCCTGCCCCAAGGCTGCACGAAGGGGGCATCCTGGTCTCCATAGGAATAGTCTCATTTCAGAGGCTGTCTGAACCAGTGACTGTTGGGGATCAGGAAAAGAAAAAAAGTCATTAGAATCTTCCACATCTCCTCAGTTGTAGGCAATGAGGTCCTGGCTCTGTTCCACTTTGAGAAATTACATCACATATATATATATAGTTATATAGTTATAGTTATAACTGATATTAAATATTGATATATATATACAGCTGTATTGGAACTTACTATGTACCCAGGCTGTCCTTGAACTCATGGCAGTCCTCAGCCTCCTGAGTGCTGGTCAGGCATGAGTCACCATGTCCAGCTTGAAAATGAGAGAGAGCAAGGTTTTTCTCAGGCAGGGTCTCACACTGGTCCAGGCTGACCTGGAATTCACTATGTAGTCTCAGGGTGGCCTCGAACTCTCGGCGATCCTCCTACCTCTGCCTCCCGAGTGCTGGGATTAAAGGCGTGCGCCACCACGCCTGGCTCTTGCAAAATGTTTTAATGGAGGATTTTCCAGTCTGAATGCCCCCCAAGATTGCTCAGCTTCAGGACAGACTGCTACTTCACCTACACTGCCCTGCAGAATGTCCTCTGGGGGACTGAAGACAGGGACCTAAGTTGGTAAAAACATGGTTGGTTAACAGTCCAGCATCAGGCCATTGTGAGGGGATTATTGGAACCCTCAAGGATCAGGTAGACAGGTCTAGACAGGAATACCCAGGGAGCCAGGCTGGCTCTGAGATGAAGTACAGGTGGTCCAGGCCATGCCTGCAGTCAGCCACTCTGCCTGGAGGGGGCGCCAAAGCCAGGATGCGCTCTGAGGGGTTCCTTGGGTGTGGATGGCAGAGGCTGCAGGTGATGGCTGAACACTGAGCTCTTTGAAAGGATGGCTACAAGCTTAGGAAGAGGACTATAAGGAGCAGCAGCAATGCAAGGTGATGGCCCAGGCCTTTCCGTTTCCGAGCCTGGAAATGTGGTGCCTTCCTTGCCCGGTGGTAGCAGGTGGGGGAAGGGGTGAGAGTGGAAATGGGGGACAGGCAACGAGGGTCAGTAAAAAAGAAGAGAAAGGCCCACTTCAGGGTCACACAGAAGAAGAGCAAGCGAGAACAAACTCTCTTGCAAGTCATGGGCTTCTCAAGAGATTTAATGGGGTAGTCTCTGAGCACAGGGTTGGGGCATAGGGAATGACACAGATCCAGTTCTCTTTGCCTGATGTGAATGTGTCCAGAGAACTGTCAGGAACACTCCAGTTTGTATCTTGTTCTCCAGGCTGGTTTAATCCTCCCAGCCTAGGGCTGCTCTCATGCTTGTCTGAATGCTCTCCCTGTTTCATGGTGCTGCCCTTCCGGGAGCCGTATGTTTGCTGGACTTAGCCTTCACTGTCTGGCCTGTGCAGCCTCCGCCTGACTTTTGGGGTGTGGCTCCCTTAGCTAGGCTCTAGGCCAGCACACTGCTCCCAGACTTTTCTCGAGCCACGAAGCTCCCAGGGAGCCAACATGACCTAGAGTGGCTCAGGCAGCACTAGCCCAGCCACTGCTCCCAGGGGACAGAGCTGTAACCAGAGCTGCTGGAACATCTGCTTGTGAATGTACCATGTTGTCCTTCCTCTTCTGTCTCACAAATGACCCTTTTGCCTCCGATCAGCAGCGGAGGGAAGTAATAGGGTGATGACATACCAGGCTCCACTCACAGAGGCCCTGGTATCGTGCCTGTCTGAATGTCACCCATGTGTGGCTCGGGTGTACGCCTTTTCTTTCTGTAGGAGCCCACTACACCGTCTGTTTATTTCTCTTTTATGATCCCTTTCTCTCCCTCTGTGAAGCACCAGGATCAGCCTGGCATTCCAGGAACTGCTTGCAAGTGGTCCTCTAAGCCTGGGAGCCGGCCTCTGCTGTCCCCATGCAGTGCGAGTAATGGGTCCTCCCAGGGACGATTTGCATAAAGGATAAATAAGAGAAACACAATGTGAAGTTTATTCATTTTTAAATCCTGCAGCGTTTGTGATTGAAGGCCCAAGCTCAGATGTTTGCCGGATGCGTCCCATTAAGACTCCGGGCTTGTCTAATGCCTGCTCTGCTCCTGCGGGGGGAGGGGGGGTAATGCGTGTTGTCCTCCACACTGGAGGGCCGTTTGCACAGCCTCCTGCGCAACGAGGGACAGGAGCAGCGGGCTGCGTTCCCTTCCACCAGGCCCCCTCGCTTTAATTTGCTGTAACAGAGCCAGCACATTAAATACACAACATATTGATGTTCCTGAGCACCCTGGAGGGTCTTTACCCTGCCTTGTCAAAGGAGCCTGGGATGCATGCCGGGAGGGATGGGGAGGAGCCGTGCTTGGCACTCACGCGGAGTAGCGCCTCTGGCCGGGTCACAACCAATTGTTTGCCAAGAGCTGTGCCCTCCTCAAGGGTAGAGGGTGGGCAAAGGGGTGGAGGCGACATTGAAGATATCTAAGAGCAAAGGACATGGAGATGTGGGGGGGGCACCAGCAGCTCCAGGGACCTAGTGGACACAGCAGTCCTGTATGGACTCATGAAAGGAATGAGAGGAGAACAGGAAAGGAGAAAGGGAGGGGAGAAGGGAGGGAGAGAGGGAAGGAGAGAGAAAGGAAGGAAAGAAGGGAGGAATGAAGGAAGGGGGGAGGGAAGGAGGAGGGGGAGGGAGGGAGGAGGGGAGGGAGGGAGGGAGGGGGGAGGGAGGGAGGGAGGGAAGAAGCAGGGAAGAATGCCTCCAGGTATACTACTTGGCTGGGCCTGACCCTCCCAGGCTCAGGTCAGTGTTCAGCAGCACATTCTCCAGACAGGTCAGGAGTTGGAGAAGACAGATGAGGCTCTCTGTTTAGGATTTGGCATCTCTGTTCATAATGCCCTGGGCTCCAAGAATCTGGCAGCATAGATCTGGCTGCCATATCATATGTATCTGTTCCAACAAGTGAAGCAGGAAATATAGAAGGTCTCCCCTTGGATAAATCTCTCGCTTCCCACAAGAGCATGTTTCCCAAGGGCAGAGGATGCAGAACAGAGAGAAGAAACAAGCCTTAACATAGCCCAGAAGGATAGATAGGGCTCTACTGAAGGGCACAAGCTCTCTGGAGAGGAATGTAACCTTCCTTTCTCAAGACAGCATGTACTCCAAAACTCTGGGGTGGGAATGTCCCTCTGCATCCTGGCATGACTATGGGGAACTTAATTTCATCTTCTCTTGACAAATGTAACCTTCTGAATAGTGGCTACCGTGTATATAGTGGCCGCCCTGAGCTACCATACTTATATCACTTCTGATCTTTAGAGGCATTGTCAAGACTCTGAGAAGATAACACATCTCAGAAGATCCCAGGGCTGATAACTAACTGGACTCCCACTGAAGCCCAGCTCTAGGTCTGGTGGTGGTGATTGTGTTGGTGTCCCTAAGTGAAGGTGCTGCTGCTGGTGGTGGTGGTGGTGGTGGTGGTGATGATGCTGATGGTGGTAGGAATAATTGTGGTGATGGTGTTCTGGTTACTAATAGTGATTGATTGCGTTTTTGGTGGCCCTAGAGGGGGTGGTGGTGGTTATTGCGGTGGTTGTCATGGTGACGCTGGTAAGCAGTGATGGTGATGTTGGGGGTGGTATGTTGGTAATTATGGCAATAGTGGTAGTGTGATGTTAATTCTGAGTGTGGTCATGTGGCGATTCTTATGATAGTGGTGGGGGTAGTTATGGCGTTGGCCGTAACTATAGCGGTGGTGATAGATAGGGTGATGATGGTGATTGTAACTATGGTGATGGTGGTAGTTATGGTGATGCTGGTGGGAACTATGGTGATGGTGGTGGTAATGGTGGTGGTATATGTGGTGGTGATTGCAGTCATGATGTGATGGTGGCAGTGGGGAGTTATGGTGGAGATGGTGAGGATGATAGTTTTGGTGATGGTGGCACTGCTGGTGGTGGATTTGGAGCTGGCATTGGTTACTGACAGTGGTTACAGCCATTATGTGAATCCTTTAGGAGATGACACTAATAAGGACTTCAGGGCATCTAGTGTCCAGGTTTCCAGACCCTCACACCCAGCCTCTTGGGCTGAGCAGGGATGTCACTATGAGCTAGATGGTCTGGATGTCTGAGCGTGTCTTGGGAACCAGAAGAGCAGGTCAGGCTGGCACTTGGGATATGATCCTATGCTGTACCATGGGGTGGGGACTCTCTTCACACAGGGGATTTTGTAAAGCCTGACCCTACCCATGACCTCAATGTCATATGTCAGCTAATGCTTCCTGGAAATTCTACTGTTGGCTTCTCGTTTTTAGTCAGTAAGCATTTCATTTTCCTTTCTCCTTGTTTGAAATGCAAATTTCCTACTCATGATAATTCCTCAAGTAGATTGATGATATTGAAAAGTTCTTTAGAAAATGCCCTGTCCTTGACCAAAATCCATGTCACTTCTGGTTAGGAAGGCCTGGGCTCCCAGTTTTAGCAATCCCAATCCAGAATGTGCTGAGATGAGCCAACTGTGAGGGAGTTGCTGTGTCTCAGAAGATTACCTAACCTGTTACTTTGGTTTTCTGTCTTACTGTTTTAAGGGGCCAAGGTCAAGTTAACCAGACCCATGACCAGAAAAGAAAGCGACTCCCCTGAAATCAGTGATATATAACAACCATCACAGACTTATTAAAAGTGAAATACAGCTGTCCTGGACAGCACTCCACAGCCCACACTTCTGTACTCCATAGCAATATTTGACTTTGGTTGATTTAATCTTTGAAAGAGCCCAGAAAACAAGATGCTATTGTTACTCCCACTTTTCAGACTTGGAAACCGAGACTCAAGTCTTGCCCAAAGGTTGGTGAGATCATAAGCAATGAAACAAGAAATAGGGACCAAGTCATTGTATTCACTTATATATATCAGCTAGCCATTGGCTTCCAGCTCTGTCTCAGGCACTATGGTAATGACTGAGCAAACATGGTGGCCAAGAAAGGCATGGCCTGGGCTCACAAATTTCATAGCAAATGGGTTCTTTCAAATGATTTTTTTATATCATGACGCCTCCTCTTGACAACAAAAAGCAATAGGTAAATGTCTATGGCATGCTGGGAAACGGGACTGTTTATCTCAGACCCAAGATATTAGCAGCTGGTGCCATCAGTGCAGGGACACACAGCCTCAAGTGCCTCCATGTTTTTTTTTTTTACCTGGCCTAACACATTAATGCAAGATCACATTGGTGATAATTGCAGCGAGAAAAGGTTAAACTGTACTTGGCAGATGTCATTTGTATGACAAAGAAATATGAGATAAATTTTGAGAAGGCTTTCAATTAATAATTAGTGAAAAATATCTGAGTTGAAGGGTTGGTTTTTTTTTTTTTTTTTCCATTTTCTTGAAAAAACTCAGTGCTCTGTGATCATGACCACACTTAGCCTTGCTCGTGTAAATAATTATCCCCGCATGGCCTCTCTGTAACACCGCTCTGTTCACCCTAACAGAGTCAGGGGGTGAGGTCATGCAGGTCACGTGGGAGAGAGCTCTTCTTCGGGTTTTCAGGTCTCCATAGCTTAAAATGAAGTGCAAGGAAGCTACCTGATGAGGGGTCACAGGGAGAGGGTCTCTCTTCCCTAGATAAAAAGGTGTCTTTAACTCCCTATCAAGGGGAACTCATTAATGCTTGCATTGTATGAGAGCTTCATTAAAAGCAAACTTATGGCGCTGGAGGGATGGCTTAGCGGTTAAGGCATTTGCCTACAAAGCCAAAGAACCCAGGTTGGATTCCCCAGGATCCACATTAGCCAGATGCACAAGGGGGTCCATGCATCTGGAATTTGTTTGCAGCAGCTGGAAGCCCTGGTGCGCCCATCCTTTCTCTCTCTCTCCCCCCCTCTTTCTCTCTGTAAAAAAAATAAAAAAAAATAAAAGCAAACTTACATCACTCCTGTGTGGATGCTTTTCAGAGAGCAGACGGGGCTGGTTGAAGCTATCTGTGAAGCTATCCGTGATCCTAAGAATAGTCACTCACAGTAAGCCCTACTAACTGCTAGACCCATGCCCTAGGTGAGTGTCCAATTTAATCTGTGTGTGCTCCTATGCATAGGACCGCAAAGGGGGTTTTAAAGTTGATGAAAGATTGTGAAAAGGAGAGCACTTGCTCGGGATGGATACCAGGGTCTTCCTAAGTGGCTTCTTGGTATCCTATCACTGATTCCTTAAAACTCCTGAAACAATGTTCTTCATCGGCAGCTCTAGGAATGGGAAACAAGGCTCTTCCAAACAGGCAAACAGATGCTGGCTTGAAATGTGTGAGTGGAGTCATAGGAGGGTACTGAACCCAGCCAGTGCTCTCCTCTCCTTATTATTGGACTCACTCCAGCCTGACGTTCACTGAATTCCCTCCTGAAGTACAGGCAGGTAATCAGCCAGTGCTGACACCTAATGTTGATGTCTGTCAGAGACTTTGCACCCTCCACTGAACTTCCAGAGAAGGTGCCACATCAGGGTGGAGGTGAGGGATGGAAGAAATTGATGTGGGACTTCCACAAAACCTTTTCTGGGAGACACATGGGGGACTTGGACACCGTGTCTATCTCAAGTGCTATACATTGCAGGGAGATCTGCCTCCCAGCGGGTGCTCAAGGCATTTGCTGGTAAAGTCTAAGGACCCAGAACCCACATAAGCCAAATGCACATGGTGGTGCATGTGCCTGGAGTTTGCTTGCAGTGGCTAGAGGCCTCTCTCTCTCTCTCTTTCAATAAATAAATAAAAATAAAAATGATTTGAAAAATAAATAAATAAAATTTGCTGCAGTGTTAGGTTTGTGGTCCTCTTGGGGTACAGGACAAAGGCCACGTGCTTTCTCAGCTCTCTGGGGACCCACATGGATGAGGGAACTATAGAGAGAGTGAGATGAAACATGGTTGTACATGGGAGCTTGTTCTGAAATGAAGATGTATCAACTATAAGGTCTCTTTTTTTTTTTTTTTTTAATTTTAATTTTAATTTTTATTTTTATTTATTTATTTGAGAGAGAGAGATACAGAAATAGGCAGGTAGAGAGAGAGAGAGAGAGAATGGGTGCGCCAGGGCCTTCAGCCACTGCAAACGAACTCCAGATGCATGCACCCCCTTGTGCATCTGGCTTACTTGGGTCCTGGAGAATCGAACCTTGAACCAGGGTCCTTAGGCTTCATAGGCAAGCGTTTAACCACTAAGCCATCTCTCCAGCCCCAAGGTCTCTTCTTGATTTAAACACCCATGGCGGGGTGATTATCCAACCCTGTTGAGGAATCACAGGACCTAGAGTTCATTTGCTCACCCATTAGCATCCAGACCGTTACTGAGCAGCCGCTATTGAATCAACATGCTTCTTGGGGCAAATGTATGCGGTCCACTTAGCTCCCAGAATGACTTATCTGGCAAACAAAATTGAAGGTGGAGGTGTTTTGAAAAGTACACAATACTACTCAAATGCAAATGTTAATACATTTGGTTAACAGTCTAAGGTTAATCTCAGGAGTCTTTTTTTTTTTTTTTTTTTTTTTTTTTTTTTGATGGACTGAAAAACATTTAACAGTTTTAAAAGCTCTTTGGAGGGGCTGGAGAGATGGCTTAGCAGTTAAGGCACTTGCCTGTGAAGCCGAAGGACTCAGGTTTGATTCCCCAGTACCCATGTAAACCAGATGCACAAGGTGGTACATGTGTCTGGAGTTCATTTGCAGTGGCTAGAGACTCTTATGTGCCCATTCTCTGTCTCTCTATCTGCCTCTCTCTCTCTTGCTCTCAATTAAATAAATAAATAAATAAATAAATAAATAAATAAATAAATAAGTTTTTTAAAGGTCTTTTTCTTCAGCTGTCCTTTGCCCCTTTGCCTTTACATAGTCTACATTTGCTAGATCAGCAGTCTTACACTTGAGCATGCGTCAGAGCCTGGTATGCCTGCTAGCCCAGATTCCTGGACCTGACCCACCCTGGGTTCCTGATTCAGTCAAGCTTGGATGGGCCTGAGAATTGGCATGCCTAAGTCCCTGGGTGATGTTGCTGCTTCCGGTCCCAAAACTGTACTTGAGAACTACTGGGCTAACCCTTTACTGCATTTAACACTTCTGTAGCTATTTCACAGCTTGCTTGCTTCCAGGAATATCTCAGGCAGTGTTAGGGATGTCTCATAAACACACAGGCTTGAGCCCAGTTACTGGAAGTGATGATGTTCTCAGGGCCTCACAGCCAGCTGGTGGGTCATCCTGGGCTTCCTTTGTACTTCCACTTCAGTCAACTTCTCACTGGGCTGGACTGCTCCCTATGGCCAGTTGATCATGGCCACTAGCCCCCAAAGCAAAGGCCAGTGACAAGCTGTCCTTGCAGGTCAGTGTCAGGGGCATCTTCTGCTGGCCAGTGTTTCTGAGGCATGTTGGCTAGACTCACTGTCTCCGATTGCTCCAATGGGAATGATCCCATTCACTTTCTTTCCTGTCACTAAGCAACATGCTAGGTACTTTGTCAAAGGTGCACTGAGGACCAATCCCTCACTTCAAGGCCTCCCTGGACCATGCTTCACTCAGGCTCCTCTGAGCCCCTGTTTCCCATGTCCTTGACCTTAGCCTGTAGCACAGAATCCTGCTCAGCCAGTTTACTCCTGTCACCCTTGACATCCAGTCATGCTCTTCCTCTTGTTTCCCTATATGCCTGACCAAGTTCCTCTTCCTAACCTACCTGACCCCTGGCTAGACTTCTATACTGGACTCTGTTGCACGCAGGCTTTGGGTCAGTCAGTCTCCTCCCATTACAGGAGCTTGTCTTGCCCCTGACCGGTGTCTAGTGAATTCTCTCTCCATGACAGCAGACATGCACTCAATATTGTTTCTTCTGTGCTCAAGCTGGGCAACAGACAGGTCCTCAATCATCCTTAAAGGGCTGGAGAAATGGCTTAGCGGTTAAGGCGTTTGCCTGCAAAGCCAAAGGACCCAGGTTCAACTCCCCAGGACCCACATAAGCCAGATGCACAAGGGGCACATGCATCTGGAGGTCATATGCAGTGACTGGAGGCCCTGGCATGCCCATTCTCTCTCTCTCTACCTGCCTATTTCTGTATCTCTCTCTCTCTCTCTCTCTCAAATACATAAATAAATAAATAAATAAACATTTTTTAAAAATCATCCTTAAAAATGGAATGATTTGTTGCCCCATCGTGTGAGCCCTCAGTGCTTGACAGGGAATTCACCCACACATCTTAAAGTAGACTTTTGTCAACACGCAGGCCTGCAGGCCCTGCTAACCCTGGGAAGGGGCAACAAGGCTTTCACCTTTGACCCATTCATCCCCTTCCCTCACTGTATGGAAGCTTCCAACTCTTTCCCACCCAGTGGGGTCCAGGGTCTTATAGGTCTTGGGTGAGACCAAATTTGGTCCCAGAGAAGCCCTGGCAGTGCTGAGACCCCGAAAAGAGAAGTCAGAATGGAGCTGAGCCCACCCTTCTAAGCTGCTGAGCCATTAGGGTAGGAGGTGTTGGGCATAATAACCAACAAGCAGGCTATCAAGCCCAGCATTTTATTTTCTCTGTGAAGCCACAGACGTTTGCTTTTTAGGCTGTATTTTTTTCCCCCAGGCCTCCTTATTCCTTTCCAACCCTACAGCAGTCTTCCTTGGGGCTGAGCAGGTTTGTATGCTGCGGGTGTTATGGCGTCTGCTGCTCTTGGGTATCTGTGTATCCTGTGTGTGTGTGTGTGTGCGCGCGCGCACGCGCCCGCATGTGTGAGTGCATGTGTATGAGAGCGTGTGTGTGTGTGTGTGTGTGTGTGTGTTTCCTCCAGAGTGACTGGTTTGTGCTGTCATCAGCCGTTGTTTTGGTAAATGGCGAGTTAAACAGATATATCCAAGCGTAAAATCTAAAAAATGTTCCCTCTGGGCGCCCGGGGGGTGTTGTTTGAAATCAACTACATATCAATTGAGCGGCGGCGAGCGGATCCGATGATAAATTCCAGTCCACAGACGCCTTATAAATTACATTTTTTTGTTCGCGATCTTGCCTCATCTCAGCTCCCCAGAGGCCCTTAGACTGAGAACTATGATTGTGTTGGAGGGACGTTTGCTCAGCTTGAGCGAGGCCATTAGCATTGCATGTGCCAGTCCTGTCCCTGCGCTCCCCCACCTCCCCCGCCCCCCACCCGCCCCTTTAACAAAATACAATATGTGCCTGGTAATTTTTCTGTTCATTATCTCATTGTTTTCTGTAAGTACAAGGTTAGATTGAATTACTGCGGGCTCCGCTGTCTATTTGTAATTCTCCTTCCATGCCGAGCTGCTAATGAATGGGCAATTTAGTCAATTCTTTGTAACGGCTTCTTCTGTGCGTCAGCCACTTAATTACTCTGAGCCTTTCTCACTGCTGCTTTATTGCATGGGAAGTCAGGCTGCTTGGAGAGCTTGGCACGGGATCTCCAGCTTCCAAAAAGGAAAGGAAGAAAAAAAAAAAAAAGGAAATATTGTCAGAGGCAACCACGATTCTGTATCCTCAATGTCTTCTGCCGCCGTAGCATCCCTCATACAGCCCCCCTACATTTTCACACAGGGTTTTATCCCCACCCTCACTGATACTGGCTTAAACCTTAGGCCATGGCAGTGAGACCTGGGGATGACAGGAAGGTGTGAGCTCCTGCTCAGAGAATAGGCTTCTGGTATGTGCAGTGGGGGTGTGGGGGGGGGGGGCTATCCTGGTGTTTATCAAATTGTTTTCAGTGGCTACTTATGCCCTTGCTGGTATCTCCAACTGGAACCAGCTGTCAGGTTCAAGGCCATCTACAGAGCACCTAGCCTTGTGACATAGGATGTGAAGACCCATTCAGCAAAGGGGACATCAAAAGTGGGTGTATATAAAAGGTCTTGTCTGGGTTCAGTGGAGCAGGGCTGGCTGAACCAGGGCTATTGCCCAGGCCACTCAAGACCCTTGTCTGCTTCCTACTCCCCTCTGCTCCCCAAGTGGGCACTTCTGAATTATTCTCCTCATGGGCTGAAGGATTTCCAGGTGGAAATAAGAGTAGGGAGCAGAATAGTGCTGGAAAAAGAACTGATTTTCTGGCATTTTGAGAGAGGCTGGAGACTCCAAGAACTGGGACTCATTAAACAGAGCAACTGCCTACCCAGCAGCGCCTCCACTCTTTAGACCACCACAGTCTTTCTTTGCTACCCAGAGTTGCAACACACATAACGTCTCACCCCAAACGGGACATGATTGAAAGTGCAAGATTGAAAGTGCAAGGGGGCATGGTGGAGCATCGTGTTAAGGCCACAAGAGTAAATTGGGACTGCTCCATGCAGAGTGACCTGTCCAGGCACTGGGGGTGGGGAAATGCTGTGCCCACCACACACCCACTCTACGGGCAGTACCCATAGAGGGCCTTGCCAGCAGGTTCTTTCCAAGCTTACGTGTGCTCTCATTTGCAGCGTGGTGCAGTGGGATGTAGATGAGCTACTAGAATCTCTGCCATGTCTAGAGAGAGATGGATGCTACAATCATTGAGTGAGCCCCGGCTCACCTCCTAATCGAGGCATAAGGATGAGAGACAAGACTGTCCGGAATTTTGATCTGAATACTCTAGTAGAAGGGAGGTAAATGCTTCCCTGAATATTGACAATATCCTCAAATGGGCTCCTGAAAATGCTAGACTCCAGCTTAGAAAGCACCTGCTTGCATCTACTCTTCCTTAGGATAGCAGCTTCAGTGTTGCTTCCTCCAGGAAGTCTTCCCTGATCTCCGAGAGTCCATTAGATTCCATGTTATTCTATTTCATGACATCGTGCATTCTTCCCCTTCTGTTTCTTACCACAGGTGTAATTAGGTATGTATTTATGTGTTCAATGTCTCTCTCCCTCCCCAACCCAACTCTGACCTATCTGTATGTGACCCTCAATAAGACCATGTTCAATCAGTGTCCGTTACATTTAAAACAGCACCATCTGGGCTGGAGAGATAACTCAGAAGTTAAAGGCACTTGCTTGCAAAGCCTGATGGCTGAATTCAGTTTCCCAGTACCTATGTAAATGCAGATGGTCAACGTGGCGCATGTGTTTGCAGCAGCTGGAGGCCCTGGTGTGCCTATACTCCCTCTCTGTCTTTCTTGTCTGCTCCGTTTTCCCTCTTTCTCAAATAAATAAAGGAAAATATTTTTAAAATAGCACCAAAGTGTCAGGCTCAATTCTAAGTGAAGTCTTGCCAGCCATGGTGGTGAATGCCCTTAATCCCAGCACTAGGAAGGCAGAGCTAGGAGGATTGTTGTGAGTTTGAGGCCAGCCTGGGACTACAGAGTGAGTTCCAGGTTAGCCTGGGCTAGAGTAAGACCCAACCTCAAAAAAAAAGGTCTCAGTAAAGCTTTACAGTAGCTCCGTTTGACAGGCACCATTGTTTCTCCTAGTTTACAAATGGGGTCACTGAAGCCAAAGAGGTCAAATAACTTACCATAGGGAAGGCAAAATCTGAAAGAGCACGGAGTTTGGAGGCAAAAGATGTCCCCTCTAGGTATGACCTGGTCTCCCATTAGCAGTGTGCCTTCCAACAAGTCACTAGGGCTCTGAGCCACGTCCAGCTCTCCTGTGTTGCAGAGGTGCAATCACTCCTGTCCATCTCACAAGGTTGCCCCGAGTGACCAGTGAGATGGTGTTAAGGACAAATATTTCACATGTCCCAAGTCTCTGCAAACAGCAGGCTTCCTGGGTTGTTCAGCCCTCTCTGAGTCCTGGGCAGCTCCCGTGATCTGCATATGTCATGTTGCTTTTGAGTCGGTCCTGGCAACACCGATTTTCCGTGTCTGACTGCAAGGCTGTGAAATTAATTTAGTGGGCTTAGAAGAGAAGGAGGGAAGGAGGAGGAACCCATAACGAAGTTATAGGAACTAAGTTTAGCACTCTGCAATGTTCCCAAGACCAACAAGCTCTGGCTCCAGCTCAGAGCCCAAAGGAGAAGCCTGGCCTCCTTTGATCATCTTTCAGGCACAATGTAACACTTTTGCCCAGTCCTAGCAAGAAGCATATATCATGGTTTTGAAAAACTCCACTCCTTCTGACACAGTTTTGGGACTTTAGCTTAAAGAAACAATTCTGAATCCAGACCATGTATCATGAAGATTTTCTTCATAGTGTCATTTTAACAGAAGAAAAGAGAGGAAAGTTACCTCCCTACAAAAGGTATCCAAATGTCAGCCTGAACTACCATCAGGCTGAGAGGGTCCTTTGCCTAGAAACCCCCTTCTCAGTTCTCCTATAGCAAGAAGCCCATGGGACTATCTGTCCACTCCTTACTGGACACTAATGACTGAGGGTGGGGTCTTCTGGCTCACACACTTCTGGTGCCCTATGCTTAAACAAAAGACTGGCACACTCTAGCCCTTGATAAATACCTGCAGGAGAAAAGAGAGATGAGGCTGAGTCTTGATGCTGGATATATGCTGCTGTCTGCAGAATTCCTTCACCTTGACTGTGTGCTTGAACTCTTGTTTTTTATAGTAATGTTTGGAGGAAAAAAAGAATAAAGTATAAACAGATTATACTATACATATAGATATTCTCTCTATATATATTATAATTTATAAATAATAATAAGAAAAGTGTTCATGCATGTGAAAATAAAAACCAAGTATCATTGTGCCTGTAGAAATATACATGGGGAAACTGGTGGAGGAGTTACATGGAAGGTTAGTAGAATTTGGGGACAGTGACATTATGCATGATTTTAATGTTTCACTTTTTCCATGGCCTTTGTAATAGACAGGTTTTACTTTTTAATGAAATCACTTCCTTTTCTTTCTATTTTTTCTGTATTTTTTTCTATGTCTTTTTTTTCTATCCTCTTCTCTGATACTGGAACTTGAACCCAGGGCCTCATGTCTGCTAGACAAAAAAACTCTATCAAATGAGCTGCATCCCAGATCTTTGCTATTTTTCTCTGTCCTTACTTTCTTCCTTATTTTGTTTCTTTCCATCTTTACTTCTTTCTTTTAGGAAAAAAAGCAGAACATGAAATGAGAGAGAAGACGCAGTTCAACAGCTGAGACGGGCTTTATTCGGGAAAACCTGAGAAAGGCTCTGACCAGGCAGGTCAGGAAGCCCCTTCCCTTTACAGACAAGGATAGTTATGGGGTAGGGGAGGTCATTGCAATTCTTTTGTTGCAGAGCCATCCACCTTGCCTGGAGGCTTGGGCCACTTCAGGGAAGTCATAATTGGACAGGTGGTTTGGGCCATTCCAGCGAAGTGATAATTGGGATGGGTGGTCTGTGTCACTCTTGGGAAACAGAGAGTTACAATTGTGAAATGGTAATCAGAGCCCCCAAATGGAGACATTCTGAGTCGAACACTGCCTTCTTCTCTTTTCCTTTCTTTTTGCTTCTATTTTTAAGACAGGGGGCTCTTTCTAGGAAGACCAGGCTGACCTCAAACTCATGATCTTCCTGTCTCTGCCTCCCCTCCCCAGTGCTGTGTTTATAGGCATGGACTCCCACATCCACGCAGCCTAGATTCCTATAAGAAACAATGGCTTGGGGCTGGAGAGATGGCTTAGTGGTTAAACATTTGCCTGTGAAGCCTAAGGATCCCGGTTCGAGGCTCGATTCTCCAGGACCCACGTAAGCCAGATGCATAAGGGGGCGCATGCATCTGGAGTTCGTTTGCAGTGGCTGGAGGCGCTGGTGTGCCCATTCTCTCTCTCGCTCTCTACCTTCCTATTTCTGTATCTCTCTGTCTCTCTCAAATAAATAAATAAATAAATAAATAAATATAAAATATTTAAAAAAAAGAAAGAAACAATGGCTCTCACCTGTACGAAAGCCAGTGCATACCCACAAAGGCAAACTTTCAATTCAGGAAGGAAGTCTTTGCTTTACAGCAGGATTTCCTGGAAGTGTTGTTTTCAAAGGGCAGGCCATGATACAGACAGCAAATACTGATGTCAGGTGGAATCAGGCTCCTTCCTTGATGGAGAAAGAGCTAGTTCCTGCCCAGAGTGTGTCAGCCCTCCCCTGCCCCACCCCCATGTTTGAAGCCTGGTGAGATGCTTCTCTTGCCATGCCATGCCAGAGCACAGTAACCCGAGCTAACGGGTGGTGGATGGTCCACCTCATACCCGCCCTCGCAAAGTCTGGCCTTTGAAGTTTCCTGAGGGGCCGTGACCAGAGCTCCTAAGCTGATCTGTGCATCCAACACTCCACACATGTCCCCAAATATACCTAAGGCTTCTTCCAGGCACCCTGATCTGGGAACCCAATGATGGGGGCTACTATCTATTCAAGGCACTCCTAGGATGTCCTGTGATTCATCTCATGTGGTCCCCTGCCCACCAGCCTCTTCCCACTGCCTGTGTTCCCCAGTGCTCAGCCATCTGCTTCAGCATCTGGTAGTGAATGAAGCCAGCGCTGAGCTCCTGGGAGGACGGGACTTTGTAGTTCTACCAGAAGCTACTGGAATCCTGGTCTTGACCAGACTCTTCCCCAGGCGGTGTTTTTGAGCAAGTCCTGAAATCTCTGTGGCTGGCAATCTCCATCTTTCAGAAGCCCAGCATTTCTGAGGCATCTATAATCAGTCAGGTTTATGCTGTGGGCCCAGCTACTTCTCACCTGATATTTTGAGGTCTAATGATGGTTCTCATTTTCCCAGTGAGGTAATATGTTCAAGTGAGAGGAATGAGGCAGCTTGGTTAGGCAGTTAGGGTGACTGGGGCCCTGAAAGTAAAGGCAGGAATGTCTTTGGGCCTGTCCTTGCAGTCTCCACTTCGCTAGAGATCAAAGTATGATCTGACTCCTTATTTCTTCTCTGAATCTGTTTTTCCCACAAACAACCTGGGTCTCTCCTGTGAGAAAAGTCCCTTTTCCTTAGAATTTAAATCTAACCCTGACAATGTGGTTGGTCAAATTCAGCCCCCAGAGCTTGCTGTCACGGCTAGCCTCTTCTTGAGATAGCCTTTAGCCCAGACCAATCAGCTGTCTCTCTGGCTTACCTGAGCCAGAAGGTAAAGCCCACAACAGTAAGGTTATAAGTACATTTACAAGGGGAGGGCAAGCTCTCTGGGTGACTCGTTCATTACTCATGAGTCTCCAGGCTCCTGTGAGTCTCCCCCTGACCCTTACTCCCACATGTGCTCTTCACTCCCTCCTGCCCTCCACATGGCGGGAGGTCTTTATGCTTTCTCTTCTTTCCTCTCTTATTCTCTTTTCGCATGTCTTCCAGGCCCACCGCGTGGGCTCTCAGACCACGTGAGTGTATCTATTCTCCTTCTCTTGATTTTTGTACTTCCCTAAAGAAATATAATAATTTAATAATTATCCTTCTCAGGCTTATTTTACCTAATTCTTTGGTTAAAAGCAGACACGAACTAAGGGTTTGGGGTTCAAGGACTTTCCCAGACTCCCTACAAACCCTGTGTCATAAAAAAGGAGGCTAAATTACTTTGATGATGTCAAAGTTCCTATGTGACTAAACCCAGAGCAAAGCTTCTAAAACTTTCACATGAAAGAAGTTGTGAAGGTCGACGAGTGTTCTGTCCCTCCTCTGGGCACTCTCTTTGACAACACAAGGGTCACTGGAGAGCTCGGGTTTAGTCATTCACATCTCATCAGTAGACTTTCTTCCCTGACAGCTGACTAGGACTCCGCACCCAAGCGGGGGACTGCAGACATATATATCGTAATATGAGTTAACCAGAACGATTTCTTCCCTACCAGCTGTCCAGGATCTAGAAATCTAGAGAAGTAACTTTTGGCTAATGGTAAGTGACTTGTAGGAGGGATAATTAATCTGAGAGGGGCAATCAGGTGAAGGAGGCAGGCCCTGCTGTGTTCTGAGGGCATATAGTTGTGTGAGGCAGGGGATGGAGAGCTTAGTGGTTGGGGCAGCCTCCACTTCTACTAACTAGGATACAAGTTCAGATCACTGGGAGCATCAGGAGCGTAGGCTTCTTACTTACTAAATGGGATTGGAAGTGGAATTGACCTGGAATCCAGCCTTGACAGCCAGTGTGTAGTACAGAGATCAGCTATGACTCCTTGGCCAGGAGTTCTGGGCTATGTGACCGAGGGTAGTTGTTTCTCCCTCCCTAGACTCTAGGGTCCTCTCAAGTGAACCCTAGAGCAACTCTATGATACTAGAAGTTAGTGCTGAAAAGGTCACCAGACCCTTAAGAATCTGACACACAGGTAGGATTGGTACTGGGGCGGGAGTATAAGCCGCTGCATCACTCTACACCAAGGGATAACCGTGAGGGAGAGTCACAAAGGCATTATCACTTGCTCCATACTGACCTTGTCCCAAGCCCACCCTCTGCTCAGACATCTTTCTCCTGCATGAGAGCTCAGGCAAGGACTGGATTTTGTCACTCTAGACACTCAGTTCCATTCATTGTGTCTTACAGTATAATGCTTGCATTGCTCACTGCAGCTTTGTTGAGTAGATGAACAAAAGCATGGAATTTGCAACTATTAGAAATCATAGCACAAGGCTCTGTCTTTTTTTTTGGTTTTTTTCAAGATAGGGTCTCACTCTAGCCCAGGCTGACCTGGAATTCACTATGTAGTCTCAGGGTGGCCTCGAACTCACGGTGATCCTCCTACCTCTGCCTCCTGAGTGCTGGGATTAAAGGCATGCACCACCACGCCCGGCTCTAAGGCTCTGTCTTAAGAATGAACATGCTGGGCTGGACAGATGATGGCTCAGTGGTTAAGGTTTGCCTGCAAAGCCTAACGACCCAAGTTTGATTCCTCTGTACCCACGTAAAGCCAGATTGCACAAAGTGGAGCATGCATCTGGAGTTCATTTGCACTAGAAGCAATGGCGTGCCTGTTCTCTATCACCCTCTGCCAAGTGTGATGATACATGCCTTAAATGCCAGCACTCAAGAAGCCAAGATAAGAGGATCTCTGTGAGCTCAAGGCCAGCCTGAGACTACATAGTGAATTCCAGGTCAGCCTGGGCTGGAGTGAGACCCTACCTCGGGGGAAAAAAAAAAAAAAAAAAAAAAAAAGAATGAAGATGTGTCACTCTGAAATTAGGCAAACCTGGAACTTGCATGTTGTTTCCTACCTTCCCCCTTTTCATATTTGTGTGAAGTGATTCCCACTTAGCAGCTCGAAAAACTGAGTCCCAGAGAAGAGAGAGAACTTAGATCTTTATTTATGAAAGCAAGAAGGGACCAGAGACTCCCTAATGTCTCGGAGACTCCTTAGTATTACATGTGAAGAAATTGAGACCTGTATTAGCTTTCTGTCCCTGTGACCAAATTACCTGTCAGATAGCTCAAAGGAGGAAAGGGTTCTTTTGACTGTGGGGTTCGAAGTCTCAGTCCCTCACTGTGAGGAAGGCAGGGCTGAGCGCTTGGTCCACATCACAGTGGACCAAGACTCAAAAAGCAAGAGACAGGAAGGGATTGGGGTATGGGGGGGGTGCTAACCTATCTTCAAGGACTCCCCCCACACACCAGTGTCCCACCTCCTCAACTAGGCCTTACCTTCCAAAGCCTCCCCAAACTCCTAAAATAGTGCCACCAGCTGGGTACAAAGCATTCAAGACAGGATCCTGTGAGGATGTTTCCGCTTCAAACCAGCTTAGAGTTCAGGGAGTGAGGTGATGATAGTTCAGCAGTGGTGGTGGGAGGTGGGGAGGTGGGGAAAGACAAGAATCCAGCTCTCAAATCATAGTCCAGGGCAGTTTAACAATCACAGAGCTTAAGCAGCCCTGGTACCCGGCTCCAGGTTCCCATGGCAACCGTGTGGAACAAACCATCTTCTTTAGGTAGTATTGATGCATACTTCACAGTGCTATTCTTTTTCTATCTGGGGAAATACACTCTTCACCCTCCCCAAATGGACTATTTCAAGAATGAAAAGAGAATAAGACACCTTCTGAAATACAGGTAGCCTGATAGGAAATAAAGATCCTGGCTGATGAAGGCCTGGGGCGATCTCTGGATTCGTGGGTGTAGCTAGATGAAAGTTGTGACATGGAGAGAAACCTTCTGGGATCTCTGTTTGTAACCCCATGGTTTATCTTGGCTGTCCCTTTCTCTCTACATCTTTTCTGCACTAGTAACAGGCCTTCCATGAAAATGTTGCCTGGACTCTGTGACTTCCTCATCTTTCCAGAATGCTTTCACCATGTTTATTCCAGTTGGTCCTGTGACATAGATAGGGCAAGTATTGCCATTTGACAGTTGGGGAAACTGAGGCTCCTGGAGGTGGAATTAATATGGAATGCCTGAGTGAGAGGAGTTCTTTGTCTCTGAGGAGAGAGCAACGTGAGTACGTGGTGTGAGTCAGACACTAGGTAGATCCCTAGAAACCTCAGTCCAGGCCCAGCTACCCACCCATGGAGACAAGGAGAGGAACTAAATAGACAAGTGAAATTCTTACAGGTTGCTAGAATTGTCATGGAGAAAGCTCACAGGAGGACACCTTTAGGTGGCCAGGGAGTTGATGTTAGAGTCAGGTGATAGAAGGATGGGAAAAGCAAGAAAAAGAAACACTCAGCTGGCACCCTGAGGAGGACAGAGGTGTGTATCATCAAGGGAGGGAGTGTTGAAACACAGGCCAGGGTGCTGCTGTGTGGAACAGAGAGGGAGAAGAAACATGAAAGCCGGAGGGGCAGACCAGGGCCAGAGCATGTCAACCCACCAGGCCTCGAAAGTGTGTGTCTGCCATCCAATGCACGCTCACCCCCGCCAACCCGAATATATACACTCATATGCACAGCTATTCATAGACATATTCGTATACACAGCCATGCATCGGTGCACACACGTGCACATGTGAAATGATGCAGATATGAGCACACATGGACATGCACAGATACACAAAGCACATGGTCCTAACTCTGCTACAACACACTATCATTAGTACTTAACACACTTACACACTTACATGTACACAGAGGCACACCTACCAAAATGTGGCCATTCACAAACAGCCCCACATATGCATCCATTTACTTGCACACATGTGCTTGACATCCACACGTGCACTGATGCATACATGTAAGTTCACAAAGACACACACACACTTATATATACATAAAAGCACATATGCACAATTCTCTCCACGACACACAAATACACACTTATATGCACTCAAATGGCTACACAAAAGCACGGGTGCACATTGTGTGTTCATCTGCCCAGAAACACGTGTACGTGTGTGTGCACACCTGCCCACTGAGACATGGGTGAGCACGCATGCACGTGGACAGCCCACAGCCAGCCCCGCGCAGATGAGCTCCCGGCCGGCCCCAGATAAGCTTCTCTGTTGGTTGGTTATAATCTTTCATTGGAACTGACACATTGATAGCCCCAGTTTTTCTAGGAAGTGACCTTCATGCTGGCTATTGATTTCCAGTGGCTATCAGGCGCCTGCCACTGGAGTGACAGGTCCGGTCGAAGGTCAGCCCTTAAATAAAGCTTCTGGATTACTTAGCCCGGGCCACTCCAATGAAAATGGAAATTGGCGGTCCTAGCTCCCTTTTATGGGGTGGGCTCCTGCTGAGGTGGGGGGGGGTTCAGCCCCAGAGTGGCTTTGCACCAGAGACCGTGGCACCGTTGATGTTCACAGGTGTCTGTCTTGCAGGGGAGCTGGCCCTGATGCTCCTTGAATGCTGCTTTCTAACAAAGCCTGCTATTCTGCGGACAATTGCCACAGTCCTTACATCACAGGGGACTCCTTTTGTGGACTTGTGCAGGTGGGGTCAGCTCTCTGGGCTTCAGCCACGTTGTCCTCTCTTCCATTCACAAGGCTGTGTGGTTTCATTCAGAGGACTGGTATACGTGTTCTAAAACATCACAGTTACTACCCGCAAGTCACCACTTCTTTCTATTCCATGTGGATTTGGTAGCCCAAAAGTACCTCAGGTTGTGCCATCATCATGGGGTAAATAGGGAGAGACATGGAAGGGGCAGGGGCTGAAGGAACATTCTGGATCTCCTGCCAGGTAGAGTGCATGCTGCCTTGCCCATGATTGTGACTATTGAACTTCCAGCTGGACAACAATCCTATCTAACAGCCTATCTCAAGCTGGGTGCGGGGCGCACACACTTCTGCCATCTCAGCACTCAGATGGCTGAGGCAAGTTCCAAGCCGGCTGTGGCTCCACAGCAAGATGACGTCACTGAAACAAAGCAAAGCAAACACCTCACTGCGGGCCTGGGACGATGGCTCAGTGGATAAGGCGCTTTCTTCATAGGCGTGAGGACTAGAGTTCGGATCCCAGTACTTATGTAAATGGCAGGTGGGTCATCCTCTAATCCCAGTGCTCTGGAGATAGACAGGGATCCCAGGGGCAAGCTGACTAGCTAGACTAGCTGAGTCAGCAAGCCCTGGGTTCAAGTGCAACCCTGTCTCAGGAAATAAAGTGGAGAGCAATGGAATCAGACACCAGGCATCAGCCTCTGACCTTTATATGCATACACATGTACCCACACATGAGATCACATGTGCACATATGCACACACAACACATATACATGCAAAACAAAAAGTTACCAACATTTCTGCCCCATTAGTATCTTTCCCTTCACAAAACACACTTCCTTCTTCTGTCCCTTTCTGCTGCGTAAATGCTACGACCCCTAGCCTGACCTCAGCCACACTCATCCACCTCTGCTATGGCCTACAGTCTCCTCCACTGGCCATGTGTATATTACAAAGCACACCGGCCTCACTTCTGAACGTGGCTGTGAATAATTCCTACCTCAAACGTGAATTTACAATGGCAACAACCAAGTCTTGTATTGAATAACCTGACTTGGGAAGAGCAGAAGGGGCTGCCAGCCTCCAGCCCTCAAGCAAACCACTGGAACAAATGTCTGCCTCTTTCCTGTTCAACCTGCGCATCTCATGGCTTTGCTGGTCTGTGTGTTTCTCCGGGATGGAGGTTGTCAACTGAGCTTTGTATGTCTTGCGGAAAGGATAAGCAAAAACTAGAAATGCCTGCCAATTAAGGATTTGACAGAAGAAGTAATACAGTCAACAAGATCAGAGAAGCCAGAGTTGCTGGTGGGCCTTTCAACTCAGAGATGCTACCCACACCAAAGGGATGACGTCCAGCGGTATGAGTGGGTTCCCAAGCCTGGCTGTTGGTCACAACTTTCACCCAGTGCAAGAACAGCAGGGTCCTGACATACTAGGTAGCAAGTGTGCTGTGCAGTTTGGGGAACGGGGTCAAGAAGAGTTCAGGGTCACGCAATCCATACGTGTGGCTGGACAGTTTTACTGGCTTTTATATATAACCATTCAATGCTCACTCTAGAATCTACAAAGAACATCTGGAGATAGGCACCCTTGGGACTGGCTTGTTTTACATAACAAGCACAAAAGATGTTCAGAAATTTGCCACTTATTTCCACAGAGGGCCTGGGGTAACTTATAATTAAAGACTTATGTGCAGTTGTTAAAATAGCGGTAACAACTATTGGAACATGTTTCTTTTCTCGATTTCTTTTCTTTGCTTGGATTTTTTTTTTTTTTTTTTTTTGGTTTTCTGTTCAAGCATTTTACTTTATAAGGACTGAATCTCTTGTCTTATATAAGTTGGGAAATACTCTGCCCAAAGTCCTATATCAATCTGGTAAGTGACTGGAATGTCACAGGCAAGCTTTGGGCTTCTCTGCTTGGAAATTTTTCATGGTGTAGGCATCTCCAGGAGTGGCTCTGAGTTCCTCCCACCAACCTGGATCTTATGGGTCAGTCACTGTCATAGGTAAAGGGGTGGCTTTGGGACAGAGGGAATCCCTGGGGGAAATGGGCTGCTGGGATAGAGAACCAGGTGTGGGACAGTGGAAACAATAAGAAGACACAATACAGGCCCCAGGCCATCAGGAAACGAGCAGGAGCTCATCAGCTGGACTGCCAAACCCTCACATGGGAACCAGAGTATATGGCCAGAGCAAGACCCAGCCCCAGACTCTGGGAAAGGCATTTTAAACCAGCCCTGCCACTTTCCTGCAGAGGGACCTGTAGCCAATCACTTCCCTCTCTGTCTGCACTTCCCTTATCTGCGGATTCCTAAACAAGGCACTGTTCTTAAAGGGGCCTTGTCATCTCGATATGCTGATCAATAAATAGCTGATGTTTCCAGAACATACAGTCAGTCATACTCAAGGCTTATGCCACACACTGCCTGGTTTATCTCATAGTCAGGCCAGTCAGCAGCCACCGGCTCTCAAAGGAAATGATTTTGTCCCTTTTGTACCCCGGGAACAACTCAGCAGTGACTAAAATAATTTTTGTTGTCACATCTGGGACAAGAGTGACACTAGCACCTGAAGGTGGAAGCCAGGATTGCTGCTGAACTGCCTACCATGCACAGGACATTGCCATGCAAGGAGTCACCTGGTCCCAAATGGCAACAATGCCCAGAATAAGGAGCCCTATGTCAGCCTTCCCCCCTTCTGCCCCCACTCTCATTGTTTTCCCATTCGATCTTGCCCCCTGCACTCAGGGCAACCAGCTCTGAGACCCTTGCCTTTTCCCAGCACCACAGACTGGGGCTGCATGGGAAGTTGCCGCCTGCCTTTCCTCACCCCGAGGCCACTCAGCCAGATGGCAAAGGGGTCAGTGGCAACCAAATATCTAATGACGTGTGACAAGTGTGGCCAGACAGCAGGCCCAAGCTGGGCCCCTTCAAGGCCACTCATTGGGCAACGGGAACTCATAAATAACACACAGTGACAGTCCGAGTCTTGCTCAGTGGGAGGAATCAAGCTCCGCCCGCCTGGCCCCTGGGGCTGGCCTTTATGGGACAGGCTCCAGCAGGAAGACCCACAGAACACAGAGTAGATGACCACCCCGTGCCAGTAAGTGCTCTGACCAGACTCAGGGCTAGCTCCAGAGCATCTTCCCGACTCTCCCCGAGGGCCCCTGTTTCTCATTACTGACCCAGTGCAATTGGACTTGCAGAGCATCCCTAGCCAGCATTTGCCAGCAAAGGCAGAAGTAATATGGGGGGGGAGGGTGTGTGAGAGTGGGGAGCTTGCTGATCACCTACCTGAATGTGAGTCCCAGGCAGGTCAATTTGAACCTCCATCTCTTTATCTGTTAAATGGGGACATGTGAGTAGCAAACATGCTAATTTATGGAAAATTATGTACAAAGCAACAAATTAATGGGAAGAAGGACGATGATGATAACGATTATGAATGTGATTACTCAACCATTTGGGAAAGAAGAATTCGTATTTGAAAAAAAAATGTACCTTCTAATGTCTAAAAATATTAATCAGTTTTTAAGTTTTTAGGCAGCTCCAAATAGGCTCTTTGCAATAATAATGGTAATAATGATGTTTATATTAAATAGCACTTTTATTTTCACATTTATTTTTCTCAAGCCTCATGTGGTTTAAAATGAGACCTGTTTGCAATGATGCGTATGCTTCTAAAATAAAAGTGAGAAAAGCCGAGCTGCTGGCATGCAGAACCACTTCGACTTTGCTTTGTTGTTTGTTTAGAATCGGGGAGCTTCAGATAATGCCTGAGGCCACAGGACGGAGGCTGGTGCCTATAGCACAGCATTGGAGTGTCACTTTTGTCATTTACAAAATGGGGATAATGATTTCCTCCTGGCCACTTTGGAGCTGTTGTGTCAATGAGACCAGGCACCTGGAAGCAGGCCGGTAAGGTTTGAAGCATCACCCAACAGGGGACTTGCGCTGCTTCATTATCGTCATCATTACTATTCATTATTATTCATAATGATGTTTTCAAGGTGGAGTTACCCCAAAGTACCATTTCCATGAATGGATTTTGCAGACTTTGACAAAAATCTCTCACGCCTCAGATGAACTTAACCCTTCAGTCCCTTGTGGGATCTAAGCCGGTGCTCTCAGATTCTTAACAAGCCCAACCCCCTCCTTTTATTTCAGCCTGGAAAGCTGCACTCAAGAAGGCCCCCTCCTGCACCGGGCCCTGCAAGTCTTCCATAGAAATGGCTCTGGTGGCCTAAGACCTCGGGTGCCAGTTTTCAGCCACGAGCACATTTTTGCAGGGAGAGTTATAAATCAAAACCTGGGTCCTAATGAAACTGCTGACAGGACGCTAACTGTAACAGAATGCATCCGGGCGCCACTTTCCAGAAATGAGAAGCAAGAGCCAGGGTTCGAGGTGCTGGGGGCAGCCAGGGGCCTGCTTCAGCCCTCCCTTTCTTCCTTTGGTCTCTTCCTAACTTGTGCCTTCCCCCTCCCCCAGCCAGCCCCATTTTCTTTGATCATTCCTACAGAACCTCTGACTATTGCTTTCCTTAGGCAGCTACTCTGGAAATTCAAGGCAGATCTATTCCTGACTCTCCGTAAGCCTTCATGGAGACAGCAATAGGGCAAGGGCCTACACAGAGAACCATGAAAGTCATGCCCTGAACTCAGGTAACACCCTGACCAATCTTGCTGTGCCACTTACTGACTGCTTTGGGCAAGGTAGGCAGATTCCCAAGCCTCAGTGCCTGGGTCTATAAAATGGGATGGCATGGGCTCCTCCCCTGCAGGACTGTTGAGAAGATGCAAAGAGATGATAATGTCAGGAAGGCTGTGAGGTTCCTGGGAAGTGAAGGGAATAGAAAAGTGATGGTCTGAGTTAGAGAGATGGCTTAGCAGTTAAGGCACTTGCCTGTGAAGCCTAAGGCCCCAAGTTCAATTCCCTAGTATCCATGTAAGCCAGATGCATAAGGTGGTGCATCTGTCTGGAGTTGGTCTGCAGTGGCTAGAGGCCCTGTCATGACAATTTGTTCTCTCTCTTTTTCTCTTTCTCTCTCAAATAATTCAATAAATAAGTAAATAATTTTTTTTTTTTTAAAAAAAGAAAAAGACAAGTGCTGGTCTTAGCTGCTGCCTCCCAGGACCAGCCCTATCCAGGGAGGTTCTCGTTCTACCCAGCTGTAGGTACTTCCGGTATGCTCTCAGAAAGGTTCTCATCCCTGGTGTTAGCAAACAAGCCTTGGCAGGTCCCCTGTGTGGAAGGTCTCCCAGAACTGGCTTGATGCTAGGTGTGTGGACTGCAGTCTCCTTAGGTCACTCCTGGCAGAGGAAGGCCCCACAGTTCTAACTCCTTAACACCAGAGGCTGAGTTCCTGTTGGGTCTGCATTTCCACAGGCCATGATAGGAGGGATGAGGGAGAGGCCATCCTTGAGAACTCTGGTCCAGTAGCATCTCTTCCTTTGGGCTTCTGTGGCTGCGTTATTCTCATCACTTATCTGACAACCGCTAAGCCATCTCTCCAGCCCCCTTCTTCTTTTTTTTTTTGTAGAAAATTATTTACTGCTAGGCATAGTGGTGCACGCCTTTAATCCCAGCACTTGGGAAGCAGAGATAGGAGGATCACTGTGAGTTTGAGGCCAGCCTGAGACTACATGGTGAATTTCAGGTCAGCCTGAGCCAGAGTGAGACCCTACCTCGAAAAAATTTATTTATTTATTTATTTATTTATTTATTTATTTATTTATTTATTTGGGGCATTGGGGGAACATGCCGTGGTACATGTATGGGGGGTCACTGAACAACTTCCAGGTGTCTGTGCTTCACCTTCTTTGAGTCATAGTCTCTGCTGCAAACTAACTGCCAGACTCCCAGGGGGCACCAGCTTCACCGGCCCATGAGCTTTGCTGATCCTCCTGGCTCGGCCTCCCATTGTCAGAGGCACATTGGATTCACAGATGCATGTGCCGCTTTGTATTGGGTTTTACCTGGGGAGCTAGTGAATTGAACGCGGGCAGGTAGGCTTTGAAAGCAAGCATCTTCAACTCCTAAGCCATCTCTTCAGCCCAGTGACCACAGTTTCTTGAACTTTCTTAGGGCAAAGTCCTCTAGGTCCTAAGTGGCATCAGTGTAGCCCATTTTGTTGTTGTTTCTTTGATACAGGGTCTTGCTTTGGAGCCCAGGCTGGCTTTTTACACGGGTGCAGGGAATCTTTAACTCAGGTCCTCATGTTGGTGTGGCCGATGCTTTATTGACGGAGCCATGTCCCCAGCTCCTAACAAGGGCTCTGGCTGGGGTATGTTAGATGTCTACAGAAGATCAGCGATTGGCCAGCCCTGAGCCCCTTCTGCCCATATGTCATTGGCTAGACCAGGTCACATGATCATCAGGTCCTGGTTTATAGTCCTTTCACCTAAGGCTGACTCTCAGGGCAAGGGCGTAGACAGAAGGAAACAGTCTTCTCAGGGCTAGGTGGAGCAGCAAGGGCTTGCCTCATTTCAAGTTTGTTTCTAGCTTCCCTGTGAGCCTTTTCCCTTCCCTGTTCTTATTCTCACATTTGTTGCTGTAATCTCAATGTCCTGCTGCCTTTTAAAGTTTTTATTCCCCAAATGAAAGAAAGGAAATTTTCCTGGCAGGGGCTGGGGCAGCTGGGAGAGGATGGTGCTGGGCAGAGGCAGGAGAGGTTAACAGCAAGGAGGAAAGAGCCAGTGCAAGTGATGAAGGTCCCCGAGGTGATTTGCAAATCTGCTGAAATCCTGAACAAGCTTTGATTTAACCCAAGCTTGAAATAGCTTTTATTTACTGTCTATTGTGGAATAAATGACATCTCATAAACAGGCTTTATCCATTACCCAGAATGGAGAGCTCCGTGTTAGGGACATTTTATCCTCTTGATATCAAAGGAGGTATGCTGGGATGTGTTATTACAAATAGAAAAATCAATGCCGAGACACACACAGCTGAAATTTCATTTTCATCCAACAACATTTTCAAAGGTGGTGGGGTGGGGCAGGGGGGCAATCGCTAATAAAAATGACCCCAGATCTGGAGGATTTACCAGGGCTGAGCAAAAGATGGGCTGGGAGCAAGCTGCACAGTGAATAAATCGGGGTGTGTTCCTCTCTTACACCTCCTGCTCCCACTTGGACACTCTAGCTCCTACCTAGTCCTGCCCAAATGGTGACTGCTAGAAGCTGCCTTTCTGCTGTTCCCAACCCCCACCCCAGCCACGTAACATACTTAGACACAAGTTACGTAGAAAATACCAGAAATGTCAAGATCCCTTTCCCACCTTAAGGGCAGAGTGTCTGAGTCTTCCAGGTATGTATGAAAGCAAGCGGGCTCCCATGGAGTGAGGAAGGAAGGTGGGCCAGACTCCAAGGAAAGACTGGGACCCTACTTCCCACTGACCTTGGGAGCCATTTCCACCCACCATGTCCCCTCTTTCAGAGATTGGAGGTAGGAGATCAAAACTTCTAGCTCATCATAAAATTGTCTTAGTTACCATCCCCATGGCTTCATGACATGGTATAACCTCATACTGGGGTCATTCCTTGATTTGGGTAATTTCCCCCATGAGGTTGTAAGCTTAATGGAGCCTCGGACCAGGCCTGCTATTTCCAGTGCTGAGGCCAGGGCTCAGAATGTAACAGCTGCTCAATAAACACATACTGGCCCATGTAGCCTGCAGGGGGCAGAGAGAACCCTACACTCAGCTGGATAGACTGATGGCTGACTTCATTCAGGAGTGACGACTCTATCCGATGAGAAAAAACAGGCCAGTAGGTTTTAAGATTCATTTATGAAACCCTTACTTGCTTTTGGGGGAGAGAAAAAAGAGAAGCTCCCCCCCCAAACAAAACAAAGAAACAAGAAAAACCTCAAAGTCCAAAACAAAACAAGCTTCAGGCAGACAGTAAATATGAACAGAGAGCCAGGCACAGATTTGGGCCCACTCCAGAAGGAACACAGATTATATACAAACCACGTAAAACTGTTGCCGTATCCCAGGTCCCAGCGGATGTTGTGGCTGTGTGTAGATCAGTGTTTGAAACCCTGAGCCCCAATCCAGAGCCCTTGGCTGTGTCTGAAAAGAATCCTGGGAGACACCAGTGAAGAAGGCCCAGGATGTCCAGCACTGAGGATGCAATCATGTCAACTGTCCCTTCCACTGAGGTGGGTATTCTCGAAGGATCAGGGGACAAAAGATCGAGCCGCCAGATAGCATCCCCATGGCACAAAGAAATGCCTTGCTGTCTGACAGAAGCACAGCTCTTGTTTTCTCTCCTGAATTGACTTGGTTACAAGGCAGGTGATCATAATTGGGAAAGGTGCATTTCTGGAAGAAACAAAACAAAACAAAAAATTCCTGTGAAACACGTCCCTTGCTCCCTCAGAGACAGGGCCATTTATTCCTTCCCTGAGTGTTTCATAAAGGTCTGAGAGAACAGCCCTTCAATGCTGCCTCACCCAGAGCTGCAGGAAACCAGCGGCAGTAGTTAAATAAGGCTTCCTTGGAAGGCAGAGTCTCCTTGGGCTTGGTCTGTGATGTAGTTATCAGAGGAGAAATTCGAAGAACCCATTACCTGCCACTCCTCCCCCCAGGAAATCCCTTGTTTGTGGCATGTGAATCCCCATGGCTTTTACTGGCTTTTTCTCTCTGGATTGTCCTGGGTAAACATCTGCCTTGCACTGTGTGTTTCTAAGAAGAGGCATTTGCGCCTTTGATTGTTTAGGGGTTTCTGCCCCACACACTTGCTCTTTCTCTCTGCCTGCTGTTCCCAATCTGCCTGCTGCTTGAGCAAGCAGCCAGCCCCACCCCCCGCCCTGCTGATTTGGGTCCTGTTAGCGTTCTCGTGTATCACTGAGCTCAGGACAGGAAGATATACATGACAACCCACCTGCTCTGCTTGGCATGAAGAGTTTTTCCTAACAAGGACAGTATATCTTAATCGTATTGTTGTCATTATTATTTATTCCACAAATGTCTTTCAAACGCTTCCTGTGTGCAGAATGCTAAAGTCGACATGGTGAGCTATACAAGAGGCCTACCTCCTCCTGTGTCCAGGGGCTTATAGGCTTAGTTAAGAGACAGAGTTTGCAACAGTCAGTAGTAGGGCTTTTCCTGCATGAGGACCACAGGGCATATGGCTGGGTAGGTGGGAGGGCTAGTTACTGGCCTCTAAGCCAAACAAACCAAGTCCTTCATCTTGAGACCGTAACTACTTCAACCCTTGCTTCTGGAAAAGAATGTGACACACAGTTGTTGTTTGTTTGTTTGTTTTTTCTTTTGTTAAAAAATATTTTTATTTATTTATTTGCAGAGAGGTGGGGGGAAATGGGTATACCAAGGCCTCTCGGCACTGCAAATGGACTCTAAATGCATGCACCACTTTTGCATCGGGCTTTACATGGGCACTGGGAAATTGAACCCAGCCTCCACACGATTTCTTTCGGTTTTCACATATCTCTATAAGACCTCCTGGCACTGCTGGCCCTGGCCATTGGTGAGGGTCATTACAATGAATTAAAACTCAACAAGTTTCCTGGTGGTGAGAATTTTTTTTATTTTTTATTTTTTTTTTGAGATAGGGTAGTTTCACTCTAGCCCAGGCTGACCTGGCACTCACTCTGTAGCCCCAGGTTGGCCTTGAACTCCCAGTGATACTTCTACCTCTACCTCCCAAGTGCTGGGATTAAAGGTGTGTGCCACACCACATCCAGCTGAATTTTTTTTTCTTTTTTAGAATTATTCCAAGTTTTATCAGAAGCACATATGAGAATCGTGATATCCCACATGATGCCATGTGAGAGTTTTAAAAAGAAAAAAGATTCATTCTCAGCAAGGAGTTTTTGTTTTGGTTTGGTTTGGTTTTTCGAAGTAGGGTCTCACTCTAGCCCAGGCTGACTTGGAATTCACTATGTAGTCTCAGGGTGGCCTTGAACTCACAGAGATCCTCCTACCTCTGCCTACCGAGGGCTGGGATTAAAGGTGTGCGCCACCACGCCCGGCAAGAAATTTCTAAAAGACGAAGTTTGACTGATTTAGTCCGGGTCTCATCTTCTTCACCTCCAGCGGTAGCATGACAGTGAGCACGCCTGTCTTCCGAGAAACGACCAGAAGGCCCGCTGGAAGAAAGGTATGGAACTTGAGAAATAAGGATTTCTGGTTTGGGGAAATGGACTTCAGTACTTAAGAAATGCTTCTTGGTTGGGACTGGTTGGTGGTACAGACCTGGAATCTCAATTATTTGGGAGTCTGCAGCAGGAGGGTTGCAATTTTAGAAACTGCTTGGCTACAGAACAAATGGCCTGTGGCTATAGCTCAGTGCTGGAGTGCTTGCCAAGCTTGTCTTGGGCCCTAGGTTCAATCCTCAGCACCAAAAGAAGAGGGCTGGAGGGATGGCTTAGCAGTTAAGGCATTTGCCTGCAAAGCCAAAGGACCCAGGTTCAATTCCCCAGGACCCACGTTAGCCAGATTCACAAGGGGGCACACGTGTCTGGAGTTCATTCGTTTGCAGTGGCTGGAGGCCCTGGTGCACCCATTCTCTCTCTCTCTTTCTCCCTCCTTCTCTGTCAAATAAAAAATATTTTAAAAAGAAGAGAAGAAAGGAAGGGAAAGAAAGAGAAGGGAAGGGAAGGGAAAGGGGAAGAAGAGGGAAATGAAGGGAAGGGAAAAGAGGAGTGGAGAAAAGAAATTGAGAAGAGAGAAAAGAAAAGCATTTCTCAACAAGCCGACAGGGCTGTTTACTTTATCTCCCGCTCCTAGGAAGCCCACTCCACAGTTCCCCTACCCATCCTGTGTCACCTAATGAAGACAGGTCATGGTCCAGATGACACTCCAGAGACCAGCTGAGCAACCCAGGTGCTAGTGAGGCTTCCACATTTCTGGGTGTTACCTTGTCTCCATCATGTATCTCATCGTAACTGATTGCTCAAACATTTCTGCAAGTACAGATCTCACTCCATGCAATAACGAAGGCAGGCTAGACCACAGCTTCTTTTTTAAGGGTATTTATTTATTTGAGAGAGAGTGTGAGATAGAGAAGGAGGCAGAGAGAGAGAGAGAGAGAGAGAGAGAGAGAATGAGTGAGAATGGGTGTACTAGGGCCTCTAGCCACTGCAACCAAACCCCAGATACATGTGCCACTTTGTGTATCTGGCTTTATGTGGGTACTGGGGAATTGAACTCTGCTCTTTAGGCTTTGCAGGCAAGTGCCTTAACTGCTGAGCCATCTCTCTAGCACCATAGCTTTTTTTTTTTTTTTACAACTTACTGATTCTGCCCCAGATGTGTCCTGTATTGTGTGTGTGTGTGGGGGGAGATCTGGGGTCAGCTAAGTGGCTGGCATTACTACTATCACTTGAGAGTCCATTATTGTCTTGTTCAGAAGCACAGCCGGGCCCCTGGGGCAGGAGTGAACTTGTCCACCACTAAAAGTCAACTCCAACTTCTTCTGTAGTACTGTATGTATTTTATTTAAGGAGGGGCAAACAGGACAACTTGGTAACAATGAGTAATGCCAGATGGGGTGAACCTAAGGTCAGGCAGACGATCACCAGAGCTTTCTGAATTCTTGAAAAATATTTTTATTTATTCACAAGAAGAGGACGAGAGAGACAGAGAGGAGAGAGGGGTGAAGGAGGAGAATAGGAGCATCAGGACATCTGGCTTTAAGTATACTGGGGGATCAAACTCTGATAGTCAGGCTTTGCAAGCAAACACCTTTAGCTGCTGAGCCATCTCTCTGGCCTGGTTTCTGAGGTTGTGTTTTTTTTTTTTTTTTAATATTTTCTCAGAATAAAAATTTAAACCGGGCATGGTAGCACATGCCTTTCAATCCTAGCACTTGGGAGGCAGAGGTAGGAGTATCGCCGTGAGTTCGAGGCCACCCTGAGACTACACAGTGAATTCCAGGTTGGCCTGGGCTAGAGCAAGACCCTACCTCAAAGAAAACAAAAAGCAAAAAAATTTAATAAGGATAATATGAATGCACATGACCTCCACTTGATCAGACACAGACGTGGTCAGAGCAACATGAGTCCTTCAAACATGGGCATGTTGGGTATTTTTATCGTCAAACTAGATGGTAGAAGGTATTGGGTTCACTATTTTTTAGGCTGTATTTATGTTACATATACGTTTTATACATTGCATTTCATCGTAAACGGCGTCTTGAGTGACAAGGTAAGACCATTGTCATTAGCTTGATAAAATGTGCCCTTTCCCCAGCAATGAAATGGTCATGTGGTGTCGCAGCATTTAACAGAAATATAATTCAAACCACATGTGCAATTGAAAATCTTCTAGTCGGCATGTTTTGAAAGGTAAAATAAAACAGATGATATTTATTTAAGTCATGTATTTTATTTAACCCAATATATCTCACATACGGTTATTTCAGCACCAGATATCATTAATACCTTTTGAGGGGCACAAAGTCTTCAGAATGTATTCATATTTACACCTGCTGTTCAGCTTTGACGAGTTGCTGAGCTGGGTCTGGCCGTTCCCTGGGTTCCCAGACTCTCTTCCTGCAGGCCCTCTGAGCTCAGAATGTGAGGTTCTCCCACTACGCTGGCCTGCACACTGACCCCAGAGTAAATTATGGCATATCACTCCTACTGGCCTGCCTGCTCTGGGCTGGAGATGGACATTCATAGGGGTAGACCATCTACCCCTACACGAGGAGGCCAGGGGAGAAGGTCCAACATAAACTCCTTTCCCCCAAACTCCAGGCAGGTGCTTTCTATGTCATAGAAGTAGCCTTTGCTCCTGGGCTGCTAGGCCCAGCCCACCCAAGACAACTGCAAGTCAGCTTGCTTTCAAAAGGATGAATTGTCAAACAGTCTGGGACAAAATGCCGAGCAAGACACGGAGCTTGTGATGTACAGAGGCCAGCTCCAGAAATCCCCTCACTGGGTCTCCCCCTTGCTGGCTCTCTAGTTCAGAGACAGCTCATAAAACACTGGCAGACAGGTGATGGATGCCTTGGGGTCTCCTGGAGCCCTGGCCTGGGAGTAGAGGGGGGGATTCAAGTCCCACCCGGGAAGGTGCTCACTCCCCTGTCATGCTGATGAATCCATAACTCTGGAAGTGAAATCAAGTGCCTGGGTTATTGTAGACACGGTCATAAAAACATTCCCGGTCAGAATTAAAATGTAACATCAGCCCTGGAGTAGGGCTAAGACTCCTCAAGCCTGGGCGATGCATGTGCAGAGACCCACTCCAGAGCCCACCTTACTCCAGCTGTGGGATGATGTCTACAAAAGGGACTTGTGCCTTAAACCAGGAACAAAACAATGCGTTTTTGGGTTTCATATCGTATCCAAGGAGCAAAGATACTTCATTTATACAATATGAAATAGGGCATATGTGGGCTGCACACACATACACACACATATACGTATGATATAGATGTGTGTATGATGTATGTATGTATGTATGTATGTATGCTTAGAATAAGAGCTCAGACTACATTCACAATAGCAGATGCCCCGCCCATGCAAGCATAAAACCCTGCTTGGAGGCTGGTGGGAAAGATTCAATCTACCTTTGGCTGGTGTGCCTGGGAATCCCGTTTAAAGTCTAAGCTGGCTGATTATTTATTGATGCCTCTTTCCATAGCTGTCTGACTCTCACTGTTTGGAAGACGCTCCTAGGTGCCTAAAGGATTTTTTGAATTAAGTTCTTTTCAGTCATATTCCCCTCAGGTGTTAACCAACGAGACTGTGCTTTGACAAAAGTCAGCTTCCCTCCCCCCACCTCCCCTTATTTTATGTCATGAAATAAAATTAAGCACCAGGAGAGAGGCCATCAAACAACTGGGCCTGACATGGTTATTTGGCATGTGTTTTTTATTTACAGGAAGATTGAGAATAATGCATTGGAGTCACTCATATTTTACGGTGCATATGCCTCCAAATCCTATGGGCACACAACACAGGAGTAGAGTGAGTAAGCAGGGTACATTGTGGGTGATTCTGCCCAGGGCTCTTGCTATAACAGTCCTTGAAGCCACACATTATTTTTTTTTTCAGTTGTCTGAAGTCAGATGGTTTGACCTCAGTAGGTTCATCTGTGAGATGGGATCCCTGACTGCAGAACAGGGGACAGAGGTCCCACTTTCCTGTTGCCACTTCCTTGAAATGGAACCTTCTCAAATATTACCCTGCTAGAAACTTCAGCATGCACAGCCAACTGGACTCCTTATTTTGGCAAAGATTTCTCCCACCTGTCCTCATCTCCAGCCACACCATCTCACCCTATTTTCTGGGAAACAGAAGCTAAATGAATCTTCTGAAAGTGATGAACTGGGGGCTTTTGGTGAGGATGGAGAGCAGAACTGGGATGAGAAAAGCAATTCCCTGAGGGTCTTGGTGCTCTCTGAAGTGTAGGTGGCATGGGGGACCTGCCCGGCCAGCACAGTGCTATCCAGTGAACCCAGCCTGATGGTCTGCTCTAGCCAAGCATCCCTAAGCACATGTGTTACTGAGAATGGACTACGGCGTGCTGCTTTGATAAGTAGGACTTGGTGCATCCTCACCCAGCTGGCCCTCTGGCAGGCTTTGCATGGGACACCGTTCAAATCCCAGCCCCACTTGGAAGCTACTCCACCCCTCTGTGCCTCAGTTTCCTTATCTGAAAAGTAGAACAGTACTACCTATGTTAAGCCGTGGTGGAGACTAAAGCGAGATGATTCCTGGAGAGACAACACCTGGCACATCACGGACACCAGGAAAGAGTACTTCCATCTATCCCAAGAGGCCCTGCTCTTGAAAATCTCTTGGAGATAGAGGACGGCCTGAGCAGAGCAGGGTGTGACAAAAGAAGGTGATGGCATCGAGGCATTCCTTGGTGATTTGGGATTCAGTGGCATTGTTCTGTAACTATCCGCCAGGTCTCCTAGTTTTAGCTCTTGGTCATCTTAGTCTCTTCCTCTGGAATGTTCTTGCTCCCATGCCATTAGTTTGGCATAGGTGTCTACCTCAGGCACTCCCCTCCTTATTTATATCTCTTCCCCCCTCCTCTGTATCCTCCTTTCTCCCACCTGATTGGCTATCTCCATCATTTAGGTGAGAGGCAAGTCCTTTCTCTCCCTCTCTCTCTCTCTCACATACACACAGAGCATTTTTGCTTGTCCTTTCCCACAAGGGTTTTTCATAAGAACCCCTCAGGAAGACCCCACCCTGATTTTCTTTTTCGGAAGTAATTTGTTCCTTCTTAGAACACTTCCGGGTCATTGGCCGCTGCACTTCCGTCACCTGTTGTGATCCTGCTAATGTCCTACTTGAGGTGGTGGCCAACTAGACTTGCAGAGGGGACTGTATTATTTATGTTCTACCCATGTGCAACCCCTAGGAATGGGATGAAACATCCGAGTGAAGTAAATGATGCTGAAGGAATGAGTGACGTGTCTTGAATGAATGGTGTGGCCTACATGCAAGAGATTTCTGAACTTTTGTCTCCGTGCATTCTGACCTCAACCTTCCTCCCGTCTTATCTCCACTTCTGAATCCCTACCTCCCCACACCTTATTGGGCTGCTCCTGCTGCTTGAGCAACAGTGATATTGTCATTGAAATAGCTCAGATGAACCTCAGTCACCTGGTATGGGTGACATTATTAATAGTGGCAGGTTCCATGGTCCACTTTATGTTCTGGGCATGGCTGTTTGGTTGCCAACATGGAAGGTTAATACATTAACACCTCCCCAGGCTGACCCAGCTACTGACCTCACACTCATTCAGAAGTTCTTTAAACCCCAGATTAGTACCTCTGCTGCGGATGTTTGACCACACTTAAAAATACAACCAATAATCCGGACGTGGTGGCGCACGCCTTTAATCCCAGCACTCGGGAGGCAGAGGTAGGAGGATCACTGTGAGTTCGAGGCCACCCTGAGACTACATAGTGAATTTCAGGTCAGCCTGAGCTAGAATGAGCCCCTACCTCAAAAATACCAAACAACAACAACAACAACAATAATAATAATAATAATAATAATACATCCAATAATTGCATTGGGTGGCCACATCAGAATATTAAACAATGCTTATAATGTACATCCCCAAAGCCAGCCAGCCATCTGTGTGTCTTGAAATCCAGGACCCATATTTGGGATCTTCTCAGAGAGTCAGCTAGGCTTCAGAGCTCCTGGTTCATCAATAAGGATGCTATCCATTGTGCTCCACTTTCTAGTGAGGGAGAAAGGTGGACACTGGCTCTCGGCTGACATTTTTACGCCTTTGGCTCAAAGGGGAAGTCTATGGACAGCTGGGGAAGCAAACGAAGGCAGAGGTTTATTCCCCAGGGCTCACAGGCCTTCTTAACCCTCCCTCCCCCATCATCTGAGATCCCCCAGTGCCTCATGAGCCCAGAAGACCTCACAAGCTGAAGTTCTGGCTCACAGTGAGATGGAGGGGTAGGATGGTTTCATGAAAACACAACTTCACTATTGAAAACGTTCAACTGAAACTCACCACCATTTTGAGATTATCCCCCTGCCAACAAAGCATTGCATCTCTGTGTACAGCAGAAGGAAGCAGTGGTGATGAGGTGGGATTGGTACAGAGGTCTCATCTGATTTCTATTGTTAATAGTCTCATGTCTGCATCTGTCTTCCCTACCTGAGAACAGGGTGTCTTTCCCAGCACCCATCCTGACGCTTGGCACAAGTACCTGCAGTGCAAAGGCTGGGAAAAGCATGTGCTACTCACTTGGTTAATCTTACCCTTAATATTTTACATTATTTATTTGAGAGAGAGATGAGAGAGAGAGAGAGAGAGGAAGAGACACAGAGAAAAACCAGTACACCAGGGCATCCAGCCACTGCAAATGAACTCCAGATTCAGGTGCCAACCTTGTGCATCTGGCTTAAGTGGGTACTGTGGAATCAAACCTGGGTCCTTTGGCTTTGCAGACAAGTGCCTTAACCACTAAGCCATCTCTCCAGCCCCAGTTAATCTTACTGTTAATAATAAAAGCTAATACTCAGTAGTCTACACTCTGCACCTTATCTAATTTAACTTGCACAACAATCTCACAAGTCCGACATGATTATCTCTGGTTTACAGATAAAGAAACTGAGTTTGGGAAAAGTTGTGGACAAAGGTTATTTGATGTTTCTGTCACCAACAGGTGGGACTTTCTACTCCTTCTCCTGACTCTATACTAGTAGTATATGGCTTGAGAGATGGTACGTGACTTCCAAAGCTGGGTCATAAATGACCAGGCCCCCACTTTGTTCACCAGAAACCATGCACATGGAGAGCTGAGTCTCACAGTAAGAAGTTCCACTACTCTGAGCCTGCCTGTTACAAAAAGCAAGCTGCAGGGAGAAATCACGGGTAGATGCCATAGTCACCAATCCTGAAGTGGCTCTGAGCCACTACAGCACAGGAGCTAGACATGAGTGAAAGGGTCTTTAGGTAGTTCCAATCCAATTCAAACAATATTTTATTATTTATTTGCCATTACAGAAAGAAAGAATGTGTTCTCCAGGACCTCTTGCCACTGCAAACGAAGTCCAGATGTATCCTTGTGTATCTGGCTTTACATGGGTACTGGGGAATCGAACACAGGCCATCAGACTTTGCAAGCTAGAGTCTTTAACCACTGACTGAGTCATCTCCCCAGCCCAGTTTTGTGGTACCCCCTGCTGTCACATTTTTCCCAGATATCATAGAGTAAAAACAAGTTATTCCTAATGCACCCTGTCCAAAATCCCGACTGACAGAATTCATGAACATCATACATATGTCATAAGCCACTGGATTTTGAGGTCATTTATTGTGCACCAATAACAAGTAGAGCAGAAGTTAAATTAACCTAGTATCACCCAGAAAGTTAATGGCAAATTTACATGGTCTGACTTCAGAGCTCACGTCCTGGAATCATACACCGTGCCTTTCAGTAGTGGCTTGGGACATACTGGCACCCAGCGCCCTGATGTGGGTGATCTCAGACATGGAAAAGTAGAAGCTGACCTCTGAGGAAATCAGGTGTGGGTGGGATCTAGGTGGATCCATGGAGTGGAAGAAGGCAGGGCATACTGAGGCAGGCCTGAGGTTCTACCTCAAATACAGTAGTTCTCAGCAAATGACAAGGATAGGATAGGAGCTCTCTTAGGCAATCCTGAACAGTGAGGGTGGGTATTGATGTGGGTCTCAGGAAGACAGTCGATCCTTAGTGGAAACTTTCACAGGAAGATGTTATAACCTGTGAACCTCCTTAGGGTGTGCTCCCTTGGGAAGATGGTTTATCCCAAGAGTATCCTTAGTGGGTGCTTCTCAGGAAGATGGAAGATGGACTAGTGGGTGCTCCTCGGGAAGATGGACTATCCCGAGAGCATCCTTAGTGGGTGCTCCCTCAGGAAGATGGACTATCCCGAGAGCATCCTTAGTGGGTGCTCCCTCGGGAAGATGGACTATCCCGAGAGCATCCTTAGTGGGTGCTCCCTCAGGAAGATGGGTGCTAGAGTCAGATTTGTTAACTTACTGAGCATCCAGTGGGTGCTGGAGTCAGATTTGTTAACTTACTGTCACAATGTGAATTGGCCGTGGGTAGGAGTAAGTAAAAAAAGATCAAGGCCTCCCTGCATCCCACCAAAGATGCAGGGATGCTCAGCCATTCAATGCCTTCCTTGCACATCTGGAGATTAAAATAAAAGCTGGCTTGAACGCCCTTCTCTTTGGGTTTAGGTAAGTAGCTGGCCATCAGGCTTGCCATGTGATAGAGTTGGCTTCCTTTGATTCCACCCTTGGGGAGGACCCTTCTGCTGCTGGCCTTGAGGTCCCTGTTCTATGGTACTGTCTAAAGAAAGTGCTGGACCTAACTGCCTCCTTGTTTTGGCGGTTGAACTGAGACAGACCCCCCACCTTCTTCAGGACCACATCCCCACGCCATCTGTGGGAGGAAGTTTAGGAAAAGTTGATTCTCTGCAAATGGATCTCAGGCAGGGAGGGGGAGGACTCAGCAAGGCTAGGTTAGTGGCAGACCTCAGAAAGCCAAGACTAATTCTGCAGTCTAGTCACTCCTCCAACATTTAGTGTATCCGGGTGATTGTTCCCTGGTAGGCCAAGCTGGTCTATCTGCTGGGCCTTTTGTCATGTTAACTGCAGCCGATCAATGGATTGAGGTCAGGACTTCTGATGTAGGTGCAAGCTTAGAGGGAAAAAAGTCTCAAAGATTCATTTTTTCTCGTCTGGTAACACTCCGGTCACTTATTTTTTCTCAGTTAGCCTCTGCCGCTCTAAAGTGGATATTGATCAGTGCTTTAATGCAAACCTGTCAAATTAATTTTGCAGACCTGGGATATGACTGGCCTAAAATTGCTTCTGCATCTGTTGTCTGCAGCAAGCCTATGAATTTTAATCATGGCCAGAATGGGTTGGTGGCTTTTTTTGTTAGAAACTTGAATAGGAAAGGTTTAAACTGTAAATGCCAGGGGATGATGCTGTTTTGTTCTTTTCAGAAACTCGTGTGGTGGAGGTCAAAGAAATTATTATGTCGGGTGTATTCTTGGCAGCTGCTGTGGGAGCTTTGCGGCTGGCTTTCCGGGAGCTGCGCCCTGGGAGCACCGGGGCCTCTGTAAACACGCAGGTGCACCGAGGCAACGCCAGGGAGTCACTGTCACTGGGTGCCTGGACAGTTGTCCACCCTGACGTGCAGTGTTGTCTTCTCACTTTATCTGTTACCCAGGAGAGGTTTTACCTTCTGGGGGTGAAAGGGGCTTAGATTTCGTTTCATTTCTAGAGTATCAGGTCCAGGCCTTCTCTGCCTCACCTGTCCAGTGTTCTTTGGACGAAGTGATACTTTGCTGGGATTCACACTCATCTGAAGGAAGGGATCTTTGGCCCTGGGCTGTGACTCTTTTGGCTGTCTGAGCCCAGGCTTTGCACAGAGGTCTCTGCAAGACAGGCCCTTGGCCCATGCCCACTGCACTCTCAACTTGTCTTGAAACCAGAATTTTGGGGTTCCTCTGCCAATGCACCAGTATATGTTCAATGCACTGATAATTTGGGGGTATCAATGGATTCTTGACTTATGAATTCAAGGAACTGAAATCCAGAGAGTAAAGTTTAGTGAGTCTTTATTAGTTTAAGAGAAGGAAAGAGAAGATTATGGTGCAAGATTTTGGGGTTCAGGAGGAGGTCTCCCCCAAATTTATGAACCCCAAGTTTGGGTTCTGTCTACTGTTAACAAAGAATTGATAAAGATGGACTCAAAAAGGATAAATTATGAACTACTAAGTTTATTTTAGGGAGAAATCACAAATTATGGAGATTAGAATCTAGGAAGGAAGGCTGGAACAGAGTCATAAACACCTCGGAAGTAGGAAACATGCTCTCATGTGGAAAACACTGCAGAGTTTCTAAGGTTTCTTTTAAGAAAAATTGAGATTTTTAGAGACACTGGAGTAGAGCTGTAAGCACATAGAGGGTAGAATTTAGGAGCTTATGTAAGGAGATTTAGAAGGAACACACATGGAATCTGCCGTGTGATATCCCACAGAGGGAAGTGAAGAGGGCGAATGATGAGACTCAAGGAAGAATAAGAGGGTAAATATCAAATCAGAGACCAAGAAATTCACAGAAGCAATGAGTAATGAAGAGAGTTGCACTCGTGGTTACCCCGAGTTTAAGGAAACTACGCAGGTAGCAGGCCTGGAGTTAGTGAGAGCACCCACATGGTCTATCTAGAATGTAAGTGAACTTCAGATTCAGAGATCAGAGGAATATCATACATGTAATCAAAGAGAGAAGTTACCCCAAAGTATAAAGCCGAGGCAAGCAGAAGAGGTCTCCCAGTCCAAGAAACTGTGTTATGCTGTTCATTCCCGTTCCCAGCCAGGCTGGGTGAGGGGGAACCCAGACTCACGTATATTCCTGTGCCCCAATTGAGGACAGACAGAAGGAGGTAAGTGGAGCCAGAAGAGCAGAGGGGAGCTGGGTGGAGCCTGTGATAGGATGAAGCCAGCAGCTTTTATAGACAAGAGGAAGACCCCATTGTAGATTTGGGGGGGGGGGGTAATTCCCAGAGCCAGCCCACCTGGGCCAGCCCACCCAGGTAGCATGCTAGATTGTGGGCACTGTAGATCAGTCTTGATCCTGCCAAGAGTTTCATTCTGTGTCAGGGTGAGGTGTTGTGTGGAGTGGCATCGCCTTGTTCTCTCTGGGCCTCAGTCTCTAACTAAAACTGCCTAAAAGGAGCTGGCTTGCTCCTGTCCTCCTTCAATGGTATAAAGAGCTCCTGCTCATAAGAAAGCAAGGGAGGGTAGAGCCCACCCAGAGAACCAAATTGGGGTCATTTATAACTAACCAGCCACCACACAAAATTTAACTGAGCTTAACTAACCACAATGCTAGGATCAGGTTTAATATTTCCAGGAATTGTAATTCTAGGAAAGGAGAACTCCTTCCTAAGGAAAGATTCAAGTTGTTTATATATTAAAAAAAAAAAACAAACACGGGGCTGGAGAGATGGCTTAGTGGCTAAGGCATTTGCCTATGAAGCCAAAGGACCCAGGTTCAATACCACAGTACCTATGTAAGCCAGATGCACAAGGTGGCACATGCATTTGGAGTTTGTTTGCAATGGCTGAAGGCCCTGGTGTGCCCATTCATTTCTCTCTCTCTCTCTCTCAAATAAATAAATAAAATAAAAATTAAATCCTCTGCTTTAAAAAAAATAATGAATCTAGGGAACTCCTTTAGGTAAGAGATAAGAAGAAGCTAGGCCTTCTCTGACCTCTAGCAAAGTGGAGACTGCAAGGGCAGGCTCGGGGACATTTGCTGCTTTTACTTTGGGGGACCCAGTCAACCTACACTGCCTCTGTCTTTAGTGGCAGCCGCCTTTAGTCCTGCTTTAATTCTGGGAATGGGAGCCAAAGCTATTCCCATTATCATGCCCCTCCACTGCCACCAGAGTGTCCCTTTGTGAGCAAACATCCTCCTAACACCTTGGCTTCCCTGGGAGGGCCATGGCACACTGGCATAATCATCCTCTGGGGACAGCAGACAGATAGACTTGGCAAGTTGTCACTGCACAGAGCCAAGGGACCATGGCTCAATGCATTTGGCCTTCCCTGCTAGTGGTCATCACCTACACACAGAGGTTTGGTTTTTTTTTTTTTTTTGGTTTTTTGAGGTAGGGGGTCTCACTCTAGCTCTAGCTCAGGCTGACCTGGAATTCACTATGTAGTCTCAGGGTGGCCTTGAACTCACAGCGATCCTCCTACCTCTGCCTTCCGAGCCTCCTGAGTGCTGGGATTAAAGGCGTGCACCACCACGCCCAGCACACAGTGTCTTTACAAGCAGCTGGCTCTGTCCCCACGGGCTTTGTGTATATCACCTCACTTCATCCTCAGAAGCCACACAGCCTGCTGCAGCCACTCTTCCTCCTGTGACTGGGAGGTCACTGAGGCACGAAAAGGGGAGGCCAACCTCCCAGCTTAACAGAACTCACAGCGGCAAAGCTGGCCGTGGAGAATCAGACCTCTAGGCTATACTAAGGTGCTGTCTGTCATCTCTGCCCCTGTGTGGTGATGCCCTTGACACCAAGTCACCTTGGCCAAGTCCCTGATGGTTGTTTTGGGGTTACCTTTCCTTCTCCAATAAAACATTAGGATCCGCAAAGGTATAGCCCTGGATCTCTTTAGTAGTCAAATATTTAACTGACGGCACAGAACCTCAGGGGCACAGAGAACAGGCCGTGAAAGTGTTTGGGGACAACTTTGATAGGAGCTGTGGAAAGAGAGGAAGGAAAAAGAGAGAAAGAGAAAATCGCTTCAAGGTATGTAAGAGATTCAGCAATGGAAAACTTGAGACCCACCCCCCCTGCAAGCCCCTAAGAAGAGAGAAAAGTTGCAGGGGTAGAAGGCATACAGTGCAGAGCTGGACCACCACTCTCAGGTCCGAAAACTGTGTAGTGGGCTGGACAGATGGCTTAGCGGTTAAGGTATTTGCCTGCAAAGCCAAAGGATCCTGGTTCTATTCTCCAGGACCCACGTAAGTCGGATGCACAAGGGGGTGCATATATCTGGAGTTTGTTTGCAGTGGCTGGAAGCCCTGGTATGCCCATTCTCTCTCTCTTAAATAAATAAATAAATAAATAAATAAATAAATAAATAAATAAATAAAATATATTTTAAAAGATTATTTAAAAAAAAAGAAAGAAAACTGTGCAGTAAGAGGTCCCTCAGGGCCCCCCAGAGAGCTCTCATGACGGCCCATGGACAGCAGTATTTTGATACCTGTTACTAGGCATTGCCAGCCTGTCAGGGCCGACAGACAAGCAACACAAACAGAGAGTGGACATGGTGGCACCTGTTAGATAAAGGGGCACTTGTCCTTTTCCTGGGACTCTCTGTAGGGTCAGTCACTGAAGAGAAAAAGCCAAGTCTGTCTCAGAGCCTGGCCACCTGCCTCCATCTCTCCCAACATTCCTTCATCATTGCTCTAGACAGCTCTCAAGGAGTCAGGTCCATGTCAAATGGTGCTGGGGCCATGAAAACAGAGTGCAGTTGGAGTTACACTTTGAACTGGGCAGAGTTAGTAATTTGAAGTAATTAGTGGGCTGGAGAGATGGCTTAGGGTTAAGGCACCTGCCTGCAAAGCCTAAGAATGCCTGTTCGATCTCCAGGTCCCACATTTAGCCAGACGTAAAGTGACACAAGCGCACAATGCAGCGCTTGCCCACAAGGAAGTGCACGCATCTGGAGTTTGTTCACAGTGGCTGAGAGGCCGCTGGTGTGCCCATTCTCTCTCTGCCTCTTCCTCTCTGTCTCTGTCTCTCTCAAATAATAACAAAAAAATAAACCAAGTAATGAGCAAGTTAGAGAATCTAAGTTGTCATTTAGGAATAGAGACAGGGCATGGAAGGTAAAAGAGTTGAAAGAGATGGCTAGGGAATTATGTCAGTAGGAAGAGCACAGTGTAACATACAGATAGTATAGGCAACCCTACAGCCCTGTCAGAACCTTCTGGATGAAACAGAACAGGAAGAGCTTTATTCCCTTACTTTAGACTAATGGGTCCCCCACTCCTGTCCCTGTACAAAGAGCAGCCTTCAATGCTGAAGATCTTCAGGAAGGGTCTGTGGTCTTCAGTCTGTGGTCTTCATGGATAAGTAGACAAAATGGGCTGATTAGTCCTCACTGGACACTTGGCAGAGTTCAACAAGAGTGTGAGTTAGGGGCTGGAGAGATGGCTTAGCGGTTAAGGCGCCTGCCTGCTAAGCCTAAGAACCCGGTTCCAATCTCCAGGTCCTACCGTTAGCCAGATGCAATGCCACACTTGACCACAAGGAGGCGCACACATCTAGATTTCGTTCACAGCAGCTGAGAGATTGCTGGCGCGCCCATCTCTGTCTTCCTCTCCCTCTCTCTCTGTCTGTCTCTGTCTGTGTCTCTCTCCAAAAATAAATTTTAAAAAAAAATTAAAAAGAGTGTGAGTTAGGTGCCTGATGGGTGGACATTGATGAAGCTCTCAGGAATCCAGGTGTATTCGGCAGGCTTCTCTGGAGGAACAGAACTGATAGAATGGATGTGTATTATAAAGGGATTTATTGGATTGGTTTATGGCAGCCTAACAAGAACTGTCTGCATGCTTGAGTGTTGAGGAACCTGTAGCTGCTCAGGCCACACGGCTGTCTCAGCAGTCCCAATTGTCCTGGAGGATTCCTTGAGAGCCACTGGTCTTTAGCCTACCCACACTGAAAGGCACATGAAACTCAGTCCCAATGTTGATGAAGCATAGTCGAAGCAGGCTAGAATAGTGGGGGCAGCCAGGCAAAAAGCACTCACTAGCAAGCAGCATGGGCAGCTAGGTGGCAAAAAAGGGACTATGTTCCCTCCAAGCTTCTTTATATATAGTCCACCACTGGAAGGGCCGCCCACTCTGGAGGAAGGACTTCCTCCCTCCTGGAAACAGCCTCACAGAGCAGCCCAAAAGGCATGTCTCTTGATTTCTGATCTGATCAGGTTGACCAGAGAACGCAACCATCATGCCAGGGATTCAGTCCTTCTGTGACTCTCTCCATTTCTGGACTCTGCCTGTTGATGTCATCAATGCCTTTGCTACATAAGTGGCAGAAATGTGGCTATGGGCAGCCAGTATTCCCCCCCCCACCCCGCCATGGTGAGCATAGTTCTGGGTGGAAAGGGGAGGGGGAAAGAGAGAGAGAGAGAGTTTGTTTCTGTCTCACATAGCTGTTAAATCCTGAGGAGAGACCCTGATTATGGAGGTTTGGTTCAGCAGCTCTCCTTTTGTCCTGGTCCCCTCTGGCAGGGTCTGTGGACAGGACAGCTCAGCCTGGGTCACAGCCCATACCTGGGGAGGGTGTGTCTTCTACATGGGAGGACAGGAGCAGGTCATGCAGGGTAGAGGGATGCAGAGAGTCAATTCCAATTTGAGGGTTTTGCAAGAATCTGTTGATCATTTGTGGCTGTGCATAACTTTGTGCTGAGTTCCCCAATTTATGTCAAAGGAATGAATGCCCCACCTGCCAGAAATGTCCACTCCAATCCAGATCCAATCACCATGCCTATGTTAGTGGAGTCTCAGCATGTGTGAAGGGGCTCCTGGAAGCAGGTCCTCCTCCTCCTCCAGCATCATCCTCCACACCAAGCAGAAAGCCAAGGATGTGGCAGGCAGTCAATGAACGCACCATGAATGAGTGTCTGCCTCTGTCGCTTTCTGAATGACTCTATGAATGGAAGGAAAAGGAAATGCAGAGCAATTAGATGTACACACCCAGCGTTCACCTAACCACACAGCTTCCTGCCCTCACTCATCTGCTAAAAGCTTTGCGCCCATAATGTCGGGGTTGGGCTCCTCATTCCCAGAGGAGAGGAGTAACGGGGTGGCTGTCCTCTGTGGTCTGTAGGAAAAGGCATGGGCTTAGGGATCAAAAGGGTTGTCCTGCCATTTAATACCCATGTGGCCTAGAATAAGCCACTTTGACCTGTCTTCTCTCCACTTTCATCATTTATCAAATGGGATAATGTTCTTTGTGTATTCACACCACAACATGAAAAACAGCTCTCAGAAATCACAGAAAGAGGCAGAGTAGGGGAAAGTAGGTAATTACTGTGACCTTGAACTTCCATCAGGGTGCCTGCTCCCCGCAGGACAACGTGTACAGGTCAGTAGTGAGCAAAGAAGGCACATCCCTCCACATGGAGGGTCCTATATTTGGGGAAAAAAATTCCCCAGCATCAGGGCATGGTCCTGCTGTGTGCTCAACCCTGAGAGGTACAGAGTGAAAAGTGAAAAATGCTGCTGGCCTTTGAGAAAAGATTTACACCTACACAACAGCCAGCTACTTATAAAGGGCTCTATGCTGTGCCTTGAAAAAGTTGAACAGGCAGTAGATATTTGTTGAGCACCTACCACGTGCCAGACGCTGACCTAAAATTTGAGGGAGGAAGTGGGTAAGCATGGTACTACCCAAACAATTCCAATATGAGGAACAAACACATATAGATAAGCAGATCACAAATGAATGTCATAAATAGACAACAGAATGGAGTGACATGGGATCAAGCATTTTCACTGAGGTGGGAGGCTGTGTTAGTAGAAAGAAGATGGGAAGAGGCTGGGGATTGACGGCATTGAGCTGAAGCCTGAACATGGAGAAGAGGAAGTGTGAAACATGCAGATGAAATGGTCCCAGAACAGTTGTGGGAGAGAGGTACAAGAAAGGGCAGTGTGGGCTTGAGAGATGGCTTAGTGGTTAAGGTACTTGCCTGTGAAGCCTAAGGACCCGGGTTCGATTCCCCAGTACCCACGTAAGCCAGATGCACAGGGTGGCGCCTGCATCTGGAGTTTGTTTGCAGTGGCTAGAAGCCCTGGCACGCTCATTATCTCTGTCTGTCTCTCTTCCCTCTATCTTGCTCTGCTTGCAAATAAATGAATGAAATATTGAAGAAAAAAAAGAAAGAAAGGGCAGTGTGCCTAGAGCACAGTGAATAAGGGAAAGATGGGCTTGTAAGCTATTGGGGGACAAAGCTATGGGAACCTATGGAGGTGTAACAAGGGAGGGACATGATCTGTGAGAGAGGACAACCAAGTACACAGGGCGCCATGCCAACTATTCATGAATACAGGAACGAAGACATGAGAATTCTCTGTATTCTTCCTAAAGTTGACACACATTTGAAATTATTTCCAGAGAAAAAGTGAAAAAATAAAATAAAAGGATTTACAAGTTCTTGGCAGACAGTTGATTGTAGGGGTGGGGACAGGCTGGAGGATGCTGGTTCTGAGAATAGAAGTGGACAGTGGGGAAGCTCTCTCAAGGTCTAGGTGAGGGGGACCAATAATCCTTTCAAGTAGCATCTCTGGAGGTCTGATGTCCTTTGGAATTGTCATGGAAACAAGTTACCACACACTAAGAGGCTACTGTCAACCCAAATCTATCACCCTATGGACCTGTGCGTAGAACTCCAAACAGGCCTAAAATCAAGATGCAAGCAATGCCTCACAAGGGAGGACCCCATGTCCTTGTCTTTTTTTGCTTACAGAGGCCTTTCTCCAGGCCCTGCCCATACTCCTTGCACTGGTACAGCAATGGGCAGTGAATCCCTCTCGTGTTCCCATCGCTCTCTGTGACCACAGCCTGGTAAGATTCTCATGTTTAAGTGTTTACGGACTCATGTGACTGCATAGGGTTCATCCAGGTAAGCCAGGATATCTTTCCAGTCTTGAATCCTGAGTCTGAATGATACCTGCTGAGTCCTTGGCACATGCAAGGTAGCATGCGCACAAGTTCTTGGGGACTAAGGTGTGCAGATCTTTAGGGGCCATGTCTTTGCCTACCATAATGTGGAACCACGAAGATTTATTGGTGATTCAGGTAGAAGGGGAAAATAGTAGCTGTGACAGCTGCTGGGTCCCTCCCAGGGTAGCTGAGTGAAAGTGGAGCCATCGTTCAGGAATGAACTAGGGAGGGGATGGAGAGGAAGGAAAACACCGATTCTGTTTAAGATGCTTTAAGTTGGTGGTAGTACAGGCTTTCAGAAGTTAGGAAAGCCTTACACTGGAGCTTAGGATGCCAGAGGGACATTATCAAAGACCTGGCACTTGAGAGAGGCCTAGCTGTGCAATGAATAGGTTTTGGAGCCCAAATAGTCCCCAAAAGCTGGAGCTGCAGAGAGAATGGAAGGATGGATGGAGAGGTGGCTGGTCAGGCAGGTTGTAACTGATTCGCTAACACTGGTGTCTTGGGCCACCAGATGCGGACATGCTATAGGGCCCAGGCACAGCCACAATTAGCCCTTAAAGCAGTGAATGTCATGATATATTGGGAGGACATGAAGACACTGGCCATAGATACACAGGTACCATGTTTGCTTTGAGTAGATTCATGCCTACGGGATGCAGATCTGGTAAAAGGGAGGGCATGCTGCTATTATAGCCTGACTAGGGAAGGCCGTATAAGGCCTATTACTTCCTTCTATTCCTGATATTTGCACCTGAAGGGACCTATACGTGTCCTAGGCACAGGGGCTGGGGGCAGTGTGGAATGAAGGCAGAAGTGTCCTTCCTCTTTGGAACTGCCTCTCTTAAATCAAACAATTCAATCCAGGTGGAAGAGGGTTGGCAGCTGGGAGGGGAGAAGAAAGAGAAGCAGACGATAAAAAAAAAATCAATAACACTGCCCCATAAAATAAATTGAGATTTGTGGAATTCACTTCCACTTGACATCAAAGATGCCGATTTGGTGAATTCATTTAAGGCCAAATTGAAAATGTATCATTTTAATCCAAGTCCCCAAGCTGTCCCCTGGCTCTTTGGCAAGGGCCCTGGGGGCAAGCTTCACAGCAGTTCCTCATGCTCATTTGGGCCAACTGATCTCCATTGCTGTAGAGAAGTTGGGCCCAGAGTAGTGGAGAGGTGCCTGGTCCCCTTGGCCCCGGGGCACTGTCAGGAACCAGTGGGTTGTGTGGGACCACCTGAGAAGTGAGTAAGAGTAGATGCAAGGCTGCCTCAGACCTTGGACGTCTATCTGGTCTTGTGCAGTTCTTTTGAGCTCGCTGGGCACAACTGTCTCCCAATGGCAGTGAGCGTGGGCTGAAAGAGAAGATGGTTGGGGAATCCACAGTCTCATCTCAGTCACCTTGGAACATTAGCATACACGAATGATGGGGTGAGCCAAGAAATCCTGAGAAAACAAGCAAACACGAGACCAGATGAGCATAGCAGGAACTTCCTTGATCCTCACGTCTTTGATTCCTCAAAGAAAGGACAGGCTCAAAAACAAACAAACAAACAAACAAACAAAAATAAGAAGAAACTATACTTCAATGGAGACTGAGATTCAGCCCCACTCTCCAAGATTTCCTCAATCCAGGGCACAGTCTGAACGCTGCCATGTCAGGACAGCGACAACTCCAGACACCTATGATACAAGAGAGACAGCAAGGCTGGGGCGGGTGTGCCGAGGGCCATTTTCAAGTGTGGTCCAACAGTGCAGACAGGTGGTTACAGGTAAATCTCGAAATGAGCGGGTCTGAGTGTCAATTCCAGTGTGTGACCTGGCAATGGGCTCCTTGTGCCTCAGTTTCCACACTTATCCAGTGGGAAAGGACAGTGGTACTCTTATCCCAGAGGACCGCCCGCCCAGCACCGCTTCAACGGAAGGTGTAAAGAACTCACACGGTACTTAAAGGATTGTTGAGTCTCAATAAACACACAACTGATGACCACTGTGACCCAATAGGAGACTTTGAGCAAGCTGCTCCTCCAGTCCTTCTCATGCTGGACTTTCCCCAAGTCTTTGCCCCTGAGGGGTCCTTCCTTCCCAGACAACTGTGTAGCTGGACAAGGGTCTCAGCAGCTTCCAAGCCCATCCCTTCCCCCCAGAACCATGGGCCAAAACGTGGAGATCTACAAGAGGGAAGGAGTGAGCCCAGGGGGCCACCCAGGAGGGCCAGTAGTGGCTAATAAAAGGCCAAGACTATGGACACATCTACCCAGAGCTCCTGGGCCTTGCTGGGTCCATTCTCTGAAGCTTTTCGGGATTTCAGCTTGATTTGACCTCCTCAAATTGAATGTTCACTTTAGCCTAGATTTGCAAAGCCATTTGTTAATGCTCCTATGCGCGGGCTGTTTTCTCTGGGGTTTTAAAGAAAAAACTCATTTCAATGTAAAATTCACAGCCCCAAATTGAAATGTATTCTGAGCCGAGCGAGCTGCTCAGAATTTCCAGGCCCACGATCGGCAGCACGGCACATTGTAATTACACCTCTCTTTGTGCGTCAGCTGCAGGCCCGAGGAGCAAAATAGAAGATAATGCTGACCCTTTGGAGAAAAGAAAGGACTTTTGTGCCTGCTCCTTTTCAGAGAGCAAGCGGCCGGGATGACGGGGGAGAGGGACACCTGAATCAATCTATCAAGGGAACAAAACCATTAGGATCTTCAGGCTCCTTAGCCAAGATTGGTTCCACTCAACAGTTTCTGGAGTTTAACTCTTATTTCTTCAAATTCATTGAAGGAAAAAATAAACCCTGAAGCTTCTACTTGCTGCACATCTTGGTTGTTTTGCTCAAAGGCGATCCCTTGCATCTCCCTCCTCAATATCCACCCCCAAGCATACACGTACATGAGTGCGCATGCACACCTCCTATAAATGTGCACACAAGGCATACCTACTCATATAATATATGCATAAGTATTCACTCACATTCTGCACACAAACATACATACATTTATATATACTGTACTTCATAAGCTTAGTAACAAAAACACATGATTTCCTGTTTTAAAAACAGCACTTAGGCTGGACAGATGGCTTAGGGTTTAAGGCACTTGCCAACAAAGCCAAAGGAACCAGGTTCAATTCCCCAGTACCCATGTAAAGCCAGATGCACAAGGTGGCATATGCATCTGGAGTTCATTTGCAGTGGCTAGAGGCCCTGGTGCGCCTTTTCTTTCTTTCTGCCTCCCTCCCCCCATCAAATAAATAAGTAAATGAATAAATAAACTATTTTTTAAAAAGAGCACTAGCAGACCCTTCATCCAATCATGATTCTAAGACGTAGAGAAACTTGGATAAGGCTGGGTTTAGATAGTCCCAGAGAAGAAATCTTTGTTAATTTCTGTAGATGCCTTGATGCTATCATGATTAAGTAGCTGAATATCTTCAATCTTAGGAGATGTAGGCTGAAGTATTTAGGGATAAAGTAACAGTATGTCTGGGGCTTGCTTTTAAATGAATTGCGGGAGGGAGAGTGGTGAGAGAAAGAGAGAGCGAGAATATAATTTTGTTAACAATCACTAAATCTGGGTACAGGACAGAAACATATTCATGGTACTAGTCTTTAAATATTTTTGCATTAAAAACACAGGGCTGGGAAGATGGCCCAGTGGTTAAAGGCACTTATTTGCAAAGTCTTCTGGCCTGGGTTTGATTCCCCAATACTCACATAAAACCAGATGCAGTGGAAAGAGGCCTTTGAGTGCCTATGCTCTCTCTCTCTCTCTCTCCTCTCTCTTTCTCTCTCTTTCTCTCTCTGCTCACAAATAAATAAAAATATTTTTTTAAAAGCACAACACAATGAAACCTGCCACTTGCTCCCTCATGAGATTCCTCATGATAATGTGTCCTCACTCCCTTCTCAATACTAATGCTAACAGTTTTGGAGAGCTTGCCATTTTCTAGGCATCTGATAATCTTCTCCACCTTATGGATTATGTGCAATTATCAGGTCCATTTTACAGATGAGGGGAGTGAGGCAAGATGAATGGCAGAAAACAAAGATAGGCTTGCCTGGGCAGTCAGGCTCCAGAGCTTGTGTGTTTTCAAAAAAAATCGTTCATTTATTTATTTGAGAGCTAGTTAAAGAGGCAGAGAAAAAGAGAGAGAGAGAGAGAGCTAGAATGAGAGCTCCAGGGCCTCTAGCTACTGCAAACCAGCTCCAGACTCATGTGCCACCTTGTGCATCTGGCTTTATGTGGGTACTGGGAAATTGAACCAGGGTCCTTTGGCTTTGCAAGCAAGTGCCTTAATCACGAAGCTATCATTCAAGCCCCAGAGCTTATGTTTTTAGTACCTGTGGCCATTGAATTCATTGCCTCTGTCAAAGCTGTCCCTCTGAGGGAGGCCACCTCCCCCAAATAGCCACTAAGTATATTCATGGCCATGACATTCTAAAACCTGCTCTGGACCAGGTCCACTCAGGGTATGTCCATGTTCACTGAACGACAGCCGGAGCCACTCACACCTTGCTTTGCTAGATAGAAGGAAGGCTACCCATAGTCTGGTGCCCAGGCCCTTTCTCAGAATGGGGTTACTTATGCCAATCTTTTCCTTTAGAATTCCTTGTGAATTCACAGCCAGGTGTGGTGGCTCACATCTTTAATCTAAAGTTGAGATAGGAGGATCGCTGGGAGTTTAAGGGCAGCCTGGGCTAGGGTGAGACTCTGCCTCCTAAACAAAACAGAAAGTCACAAGGTCAGACCAGACCACCTCCACGCCTCTGCCTGTTGGAGAGAATTCCACCTACACTCGTGCTCTGTAGACGAATGAGCCTGTTGCTGTTTTCCCACCAAAATCCCTTGCCTACCCCCTGCTCTCTGTGAGCACACCCACCCCCATTTTGTTTATATAGCAACTCCTCTCCTATGGCTGAGCCCAAGCTAGTTCTAGCAATTACATCCTCCTTGGTTAGGAGCTGGACTGGGGATGAACAGAGACCCCTAAGTGTTCACATCAGCCCAACAGGCTGAGACCACGATTGCCTGACAAAGGTTGCCTCATGGAGGCACAGAGGCAGACAAGACAGCAACGTCGTACCACTTCCCTGGGGACGTTGTCAGCATTGTCAGGCACCAGTGGCCTGAGCTGCAGTCACCAGGCCGCTGGCAACTTGTGGCACAACTTATGGCACATGGGGATGGGTTGAGAATAGCACAGCAAGTAAATGCACTTTGTGCCAGGAGCTGCCTGGCCTCGGGATTTCCTGCTACAGGAGATTGTAAATCCTCATTTTGAATTGAGTTCTCTGTTACTTGCGACCCAAAGTACCTCTGATTGATAAGATGCACATCGCTTAGTACTTACCACATTGGATTAGTCAGTTGTGTAGGGCTTCTCTTCCTGATTTTATCCTGTCTGGGACAATTTTGTTCCCTAAGGGAAGATACTTTGTCAGATTCATCCTTTCCTCTAAGAATCCTGATCCGTGACTGGCGTGTAGTAAAAGGGAATTTGTTATCCATGGTGTCATGGAGACATCATTGCCCTAGTGCTTTCTGTTTTCCTCTTAGCAATTATTCCAAGGGATTTATCATTGCCCATCTTTTTTTTTTTTTTTTTGGAATGAGGTGCTATATAAATATGTTTGTGAGAAGGAAGGATTGAGCAAAAGCTAAGTTAAATATATTTATTAAAATATTTTTAAAAAATACTGTTTGGGGCTGGAGACATGGCTCGGCTGTTAAGGCGCTTTCTTGCAAAAGCCTAAGGACCCAGGTTCAATTCCCCAGTACTTACATAAAGTCAGATGCATAAGGTGACTCATGCGTTTGGAGTTCAATTGCAATGGCTAGAGGCCCGGGTATGCCCATTCTCTCTCCCTCTCTTCAATAAATAAATAAAATATTTTAAAAAATATTGTGTCTTAGGGCTCCCATGATCTAGAAGGGTAGTAGGAGATTAAGTTGGGCTGGGGGGTGGTAGTAATGTCTTCTCCAGCATGTCCTTCTTGATGCATTAGTCGTTACATATTTTTCGCAGAATTTTTAACAAGGTGCCCAAAGGAAGAGGGGGAACGTCTCTATCTTAGAAATGTCTATCTGCAGCAGTTCAGAACCATTTTTTCGCAAGCTTGAGTTTACATACTTCATGTTTTCAAAAATAAGGCCTTAGGAATATCTCTATATAAAATAACTATAATATAACATTATAAATATTATTTATTTATTTTTGGTTTTGCAAGGTAGGGTCTCATTCTGGTCCAGGCTGACCTGGAATTAACTATGTAGTCTCAGGGTGGCCTCAAACTCTCGGTGATCCTCCTACCTCTGCCTCCCGAGTGCTGGGATTAAAGGCGTGTGCCACCACGCCTGGCTATTTTTTATTTTATTTTTAGAGAGAGAGAACCCTAGAGAGGAAGAGAGAATTGGCGTGCCAGGGCCTTTCAAACCCACTCCTATCTCAAGATTCCAAAGTGGCCATCCCTCAGAGCACCACTGGTAGGAAATCCCCTATAGTCACGTGCAGCTGACCAGACAAGAGCAGCAGGGCTCAGGCGCTGTCAGCTCGCATCACTGGCTTCATTGCATGCTTTGTTAACTGACAGTGAACTGCCACACGGCGCCGGCTTCCCTTTTAGCTCTGGGGCCAGGGTTAATTGTGTTTGTGCGTTGTTCCAAATGCTTTTGATAGTTGAGACGTGTTCATCAGGGCCATTGTCCTCAGTTAAGTGAACCCAAGATCCAGAGAGACAATGAGTTTCCCTGCATGCAGCCTCATGGACACGATGAGCCTAGGGTCTCTTGCCAGTTCCTGAATCCCATGGAAAGCCTTTTTCCGGCAGGAAATGTGGGAAAGTTGGAAAGCAAGAAAAAACAGGGAGGCATAGACTAAGAGCTCAGAGATACGGCGAGAGGCAAGACCCAGCTTCTCCCAGCAGATCCTGTCCCTCCTGAAATACTATAGGAACTACACAGTTTCCTTGGCTAGGCAGACAACTAGGGGAAGGGGCCCTTGGTGATGATGTTCTAGCCCAAGACAGCAACCGAGGTGACCCCACTTCCTGTTTTTTTTTTTTTTTTCCTGCTGGCAGGCTGGCTTGGCGGGCTTTCTGGGACTCATGCAGTATCGGATGCATCATGGAACAACCAGAACTTTTGCTTTCATTTAAACTGACCAACCATGGGCTCTGGATGGGCGGGCTTCCCTTATTCCCCTGGGACTGAATTTTCCATCTCTTCCTCCCTGTGGAGTCTGTTATCTATGCCTTCTTTACCTCTTACTTTGAAATAAACTTTATTCTTTAAAATTTTTTTTCTTTTATTCATTTATTTATTTGAGAGAGAACACAGAGAGATCGAATCCACGGTCTCCAGCCACTGCAAACAAACTCCAAACATATGCGCCACCTTGTGCATCTGGCTCATGTGGTTCCTGGGGAGTCAAACCAAGCTCCTTTGGCTTTGCAGGCAAGCACCTTAACCACTAAGCCATCTCTCCAACCCTAAACTTTATTCTCTTAAACATTTTCTTGCCTTTTAATTCTTTAATCAGCACAGCAAACGAACCCTACACTCCTGGCCAGTAACACTACCATGGGCACAGTTAGAAACACAAGAGTCCTTTAAATCATTCTGCCAGCTGGTATGGAGTTGGCGCCTATAATCCCAGTTGAGGTAGAAGGATGGCTGTGAGTTTGGGGCCAGCCTAAGCTACAGAGGGATTTCCAGGTCACCCTGGGCTAGAGCGCCTGAAAAACAAATTCATCCTTTCATTCAGCAGACTCTCCAAAGATTGTATTTGCCCCATCATCCTCCGTCTAGAAGTCTGTAGTTGATCATTCTCCAAAACCTGACTTGACCCATTCTGTTGTACTCATCAACCTTCATGGGTGTTTGGGAACACAACGATGAAATGACAATAGTTTTCTCTGGAAGAGAACAGGTGAGGCATGAACAGAAGGCTACATTTGTTCTGTACTGTGCAGATCCAGCACACACTGCTGTGATCAGAGCACATACCCCAACACATCATAACACACACACATACCAAAGTACATAACGCAAGTCCCACACTTGCCACAGGAGATGAGAATGAGCCTCACCGTGCCCGCAATTTCTCCATATGCAAAGTAGAGAAGAAGAGATCTCTCCTCCAAAGTGAATTAATCCATATGAAGTGTTTTGAATGGGGCCAGCACATAGAGAGTGTAAGAGGAGTGTTTGCTGCTGTTTTATAAACAAGCTAAGGATAAGGTAGTGAGGGCTTTGTGGTCAACTAGGCAGTATGACACTGGATGCCTATGTAAAAAGAATTAAATGGGAGGTCATTAGATGAAAGCAGCTCACATGTCAGGTTCTTTATTATTATTATTATTATTATTATTATTATTATTATTTTAGGAACTTTGCTGCATGAATGAAGTGTGCATTGGTCCCATTCCCCTTTGCATTTTCCTCTTATCATCCCTCTTTCTCACCCTCATTACTCTGAGGGCTCTCATCATGAAGTTATGAATATTATCAGTCTCTGTGAGGGGGGGACAATATCTCAGGATACTCCTTCCCACTGTGTGGCTCTTACAATCTTTCTGCCCCCTCTTCCACAATGTTCCCTGAACCCTGGCAGGTGTGTGATAAGTCTACTTCAGTGTTGAGTTCTCTGCTTTGATGAGTTTTGAATGTCCTCAGTGTCTATCATCATCTCCCTAGAGCAGGTTGTCAGGATAGCAGTGAGAGCAGCAGTGACGTTTCCTGGGGCCCTGGCAGATAGGGTAGAGGTGAATAGTCTCCTGCTAGACAGTCAGCTGTCTTTTCTTGTCATGTTAAAAAAAAAAAAAAAGCCAGAGTCTCCAATCAAGAGAAAGAGCAACTTGGATTAAAGGGGATCAGCATAGTTAATTAAGAGATTTTGATCAGTGTCGCCATTCTTCTTGGCCAAAGATTGGTGGGGGTTTCTCTCTGGCGACTATAGCCATCATGTTCACAGTATTCTGACTTGGTTCTGAGTATCAGGTATGAGTTCTCTCCCATTGCGCAGACCTTATCCAATCAGAGAGCCATTGATTACCTGCATAGGCTGTGAGTCACTATTGAACAGGACCAGGTTCTTACACAAACAAAACAATACCTAAATTGGACTAATTTCCTTTAAGCCACTAACTTAAAAGAAAGCCACCTAATCACAGGAAGTAAACTGGGTAGTAAATTGTTTAGAACTTCCTACCAGGATAGGCCAAATAAGGCAATTGTTCAAACTGTAGCCAATTCAATAATTTATTTGTTATACTTCTACATTTAACCTATGACACCCTCTCACTCATTACCCCAGAGCCCCAAACCACTTCCTGTTTGAAGCTTCCCAACTCATGAATTTCCATCTCTCAAATAAACTCTGTTAACATTATTATGTGCCAAAGATGATCTTTTAATACTCAAAAATGTTTAACTGGCTTAGCAAGCCTTCAAGCTTCTAGCTCTGGGGACTTCTTGGTCTCTCTCCACTTCCAAGCATGGGAGCTGCTCACAGTGTCCCCCCAAAATGAAACTTGCAAGTGCAGCTGCTACTCAACTCACGCCCTCCCTTCAACACATGCAGCTGTAAACCCCAGGGGGAATGGGACTCTCCCAGCAGCTGAGCCCCATCAATGGCCTGGGGAAGAGCCTGTTGGGCTGCTTCTGGAGCCCAAAGTTCTCACCCTCCTGGATGAGCTCAGTGCCTCCATCATCTCACCTTCTCAGGAAACCCTCCCAAGGAAATACCACATAAAACCAGATAGCCATTTCCTCAATTTGTATACACCTCTGTAAGGCACAGCTCATAAGAGTGGGCTGCACCATCCTGCATCCAGCTCCTCACTATCCACCTTGGTGACCTTTCACTGGTCACTTCAAGTCTCACTCTGACCCTTGCAGCCCTGTTTCTCCAGCCCTGCTCCTTAAGTCTTGTTTTCCTCCAGCATCTTCCAGCCTTCTTTCCTTTCCTTCTTCTCCTTCTGCATTGCCTTCTTTTTTTAATATGGAACACTTCATGAATTTGCATCTCATCTTTCTGCAAGGACCATATTAATCTCTATTGTTCCAATTTTTTAGTATATGTGCCGGCAAAGCACATATACCTCCAGACTGCCCTCCAAATTCTTCTCTTTCTAGCATTCTGTTTCTCCAAGCTTCTGCCTCAAGTCTAGTTTGCATATCCAGAGGCACTAAGGCACTTATCAAGACAGACTGTTCCTAAGCAGTCCACTCTTTGGGGAGGGAGGCCTGGTAGCCCAGAATAGCAGCATTACCTCCCTTTTCACAATTGAATCTTCTCTCCCTCAAGATGAATCCTTGGGCTGATCTGGGTGATGGTGGGAATCCTTCCCTAGGTCTCCCCATGTAAGGGTCCGAAAATCACTGAAGAAAGATCCCAGAGTCAAATAGTATGTAAAAGCAAAGAGCGTTTATTCTGCAAAATCAGCCAGCATGCAGGGGTCAACCATTCATACAAAATGGCAACCCTGAGAGGAACACACAGGCTCTTTTTAAGCAGAGTTAGAGGAATTTTGGCGGGCTTAGTCTCCTTTTAACATGATTGGTTAATTTGAACAGTAACTGTACTTGTATTCTTTTGATTGGTCTTAAAGTTTAGGCAGCTAGGTCTAGGGGAATTCCAGGAGGGTGAGGTAATCTCCCAACGTGATTGGCTAAGCAAGCTGCAGTTACATTTGTATACCTTTGATTGGCTGAGGTGAAGGGACAAGTCTGGACAAGTCTGGGCATGTGACTTTACAGGAACTGACTCAGCCAGGAAATTGAAACTTAGGCCTAGTTAGGGTGGCGCATTATTGAAGCCTGTCATGGCATCAGTTTGATCCTTTCACCCAGGGGGTGTTCCTCTGTAGTCTAAGCTGAGGAGTCTGCTAAAGTGTCCTGAATCAGTATGGGAGGCTCTGCCCCAGCCCCCACCCCCACCACAGGACCTGGTTTCAGCTGTTCCAGTAGCAGAAGCTTTCTCTCTCTTCGTTGGCTGCCTTTTGCCCTTAGGTTCTCCACCATCCTTTCTCATTTCCGACTCCTATCCTGGGTGCTCCCCTGTGCTGTTATCTGACACTCTGTGAGTGCCAGCGACTCTTGTCCTTCTGCCTCGGTCACATGCTTCTCTGGGGGGCCTTGACCTAGGTATGATCTAGACCTGTGGCTCCTTCACAGGAGATGGGTTCTAGAAGGAATGACCCCAAACAGTCACCCACAGTGGCTCTATTAGTAGAATTGCACCTTCGATTTTGTTTTGTTTTGTGCTTTTTTCTTGTTGAGATGTGCTGCTCGGAGGGCAATTGGAGAAAATGTAGACAACATGCACACACATCCTTTCTGGTCATGTGGCTAAGAGCTGCAGTTTGGATAGGATTGGCACATACCAGATGTTAGTTCCATTTCAAGAACTTGGTAGTGAAGTATGGCCTACAAGGGCACTTTCTGATTTGAGAATTCCGCCAGCAAAGTCTGGAAGGGATGCAATAGTTTCCCTGTCCATAGAAGACCTGCTCCAAAGTCCTCCACAAAGCTCATTAAAAAACAACAAGAACAACAACAATACGGGTCAAGGGCCAGAGAGATGGCTTAGCAGCAAAAGTGCTTGCCTGTGAAACCTAAGGACCCAGGTTCAATTCTCCAGCACCCATGTAAGCCAGATGCACAAGATGGTGCATGAGTCTGGAGTTGGTTTGCAGTGGCTAGGCCCTAGCATGCCCATTCTCTCTCTCATCTGACTCTCTCTCTTTCAAATAAATAAATAAAATGTTTTTTTTTAAATGGGTCTAAGAAGAAGTCTCAGCAATTAAAGGTACTTGCTTGCAAAGCCTGAGGCCTGAGTTCAATTCCCAAGCCAACTATGTAAGCTGCATGGAAAAAAAAAAAAAAAGTGGCACAAGTGTCTTGTGTTTGTTTGCAGCAGCACAAGGCCCTGACATCCCTCTTCTCCCTATCCCAACACATGCGTAAATAAATAGTTAAGAAAAAAAAGTTTCTTGGGCTGGGGAGATGGCTCAGTGGTTAAAAGCCCTTTCTTGCAAAGCCTGCTGGCCCAGGTTTGATTCTCCAGTACCCATGTAAAGCCAGATGCACAAAGTGCCACCTGCACCTGGAATTCATCTGTAGTGGCAAGAGGTCCTGCTTAGTGCATTCACTCTCTCTTTTTCTGCTTGAAAATAAATAAATAAATAAATAATTTATTTATTTATTTTTTTAAAAGTTTCTTAACTTTACCCCAGGAATCTAACTCAGATGGTATGAGGAGGAGCTTAGAACTTCATAATTTCATGCCATCGCCCAGTCAGGGAAGTCCTGCCTCAGCAATGCACACTTGGAGTGGAACTTCAGAGCAAATGATGCCCAAGAACCACATGAGCTCAGAAAGGTGTTCTCTTCAGGTTGGGAATGTTGTCCAGTGTTCTCTAGAGGAACAGAACCCATAGAAGAAATATGTATCATAAAGGGGATTGATAAGAGTATCTTACAGGTCTAGGAAGTCCAATATTGGCTGGCTGTAGACTGGAGAGTCTGAGAACCTGATAGCTGCTCAGTCCACGAGGCTGGATGCTTCAGCAGTCCCAATCTGGCACTGAAGGCCTGGAGGATTCCTGGAGAGCCACTGGTCTTCAGTCCGTGGTGGAAGTCTGATAAATCTGGGTTCCAATGTTCGAGAAGGTAGCAGCAACAAGGTAGATGTATGTATGAGCAAGTAGTACAGGCAGCCAGGCAAAAGGCCCTGTGTTTTCTCAGACCTTCCTTTTATATATATAGTCCACCACCAGAAGAGCTGCCCACTCTGTGGGAAGTTCTTCCTTTGTCAATCTAGCAAATGGCCTCACAGACCCACCTAAGAGGTGTGTCTCACTCCATTCCTAGGTTGACCAGGTTGACAACTGAACTTATCCTCACATTAGGAGATGACATGTTTCTAGTACTTTCAGCCGCTAGGGTTTTCCCAGTGGAGTTATTTAGAACAGCTGCTAAATTAAAATTCAAGCCTAGATGCTTGTGCCTTAAAATTCCTATCTTCAACCCTAGTAGATGATGGTATTTGGAAAGGGGGCTTTAGAAGATGTCTTAGCCCATTTTCTGTTGTGATTGAAGGCCAAGGTGGTTGTTTGATTAGACGTCTTCTAATAAATTCTGGAATTTCAATAAAGCTTCTTGGGTTTCCAGCTACCTGGCTGGAATAGGTGTCACTGGGGACGGATCTGAATTCCAGTCTAAGATATGCAAAGCTGTGGGTTTTTGCTCTTGCTTTTAGTGGTGATTTTTCTCTTTGCTTGGACCTGTGGAAGTAGGCCAACTTCTGCCCTTACGGATCTTCCCCTGGATCTATAAGCTCCAAATAAATTCCCTTCTTCCATAACCGTGCCTGGTTTGGAGGTTCATCTCAGTGACATGAGGCTGTCTGCCACAGCCACCAACAGAGTAAATGTAAGACTAAAGGTTTATTTAGGGTCAGATGTTCGAGGCTGGATGGCTACTACATCTGGTGAGTCCTTTGTGGGCTGTCTTTGGAATCCCAAGGCAGTACAGGGCACCACAACCAAAACACAGCAAGCCAGCTCTTGTAAGGCCACTGATGCAATCATGAAAAGTCACAAAGCCACCTTTGTGACTTCTTAATTATATCCCAAAGGCCCCTCTTCCAAGTATCATTAATATTGGATTTTGGAGATTAATGTTCTCACATGAATTCCAGACAGGAGCAGAAGGTAATTAGATGTAGATGAGATCAGGATCAGGAAGCTACCATGATGGGATTAGCACCCTTATGAGGCAGAGACCACAGATCCACCTCCTTTCCCCATGGGGTGATCCAAGAGTCCATTTGCATGCTAGGAAGGAGGGCACTCACCAGACCCAGAATCTGTTGATAGCTTGATCTTGGCCTTCTCAGCTTCCAGAGCTGGTTGTTTAACTGCCCTCCTCCCTCATTACATCAGCCTTAACTGACTAAGATATACTCAGCGCCCACAAACACTCTCCAAGATGTCTTTGCAGCACAAGGCTATGACACGCACGCATTCGTGGTTTACTCTACCTGAGGTCGTTGAGCTTGTTCTTGATGTCAGAGGTCTGGGCCTGCATTGCCCCTTCCTTTTCTCTTCCACATTAATCACAGCTCTTTGCTGTGCTGGAAACCTTGAGTGACATAGAGGGACTGTCAGGTAACCTCTTAGTTATTTTGAGGCTCTTGGTTCATAGAAATGCTCACAGTCTGCTTCAAGGTGATCATCAGAGTGAATCCAGAGAACGGAACCCTACATGGACACTGGTGCACTTCCTGCTGCCATCAACCAACTTCCTGGGAAAGTGGTTACAGGATAGTCAAATATATTTCTGTATCAAATGTATCACTGGGTCACACTACCTGTATATCTATCACCTGCCCAAAACTGTGTAGCAGCTGGTTTGTAGTCTCCACTGTCCTAGAACACAGCTTGGCACCCAGGCTCAGAAAAACAAAAACAAACAAAAAACAAAAACTGCACTCAGGCAGGTTTGCATCTCCCAGAAGTCCAAACCAGCACCTGCCTCTTCGTTAAGTTTGGAACTTTCACGAAAAGATCTAAAACCCTGGAGACCAAGCAAACATTCTTCTCTCTTCTTCTCCACATTTGAGAAGTCAGTAGGGGAACAGAGCTAACTTGTGTTGCTTGAATCGGCTCCAGAGCTCTAAGCTAAGCCACAGCAACATGCCAATCTTATCTTCCCCCGTCTCCCACTTCCCTTCTTCAGGTCCCTCTCTGCTCCATCTTTTCCCTCCCCAACCTTGTGCCTCAGGGCCACCCTGAGACCCTGTTCTCAACTGGATGACAAGCAGAACCTCCACTTATGTACTGTGGTTGGTCTTCTACATGCTGAGACTTTATGCCGGGCCAGAAAAACCCTTCCATGAAGCATAAGCTCGAGATCCTGAGGGTCCTGGTTCTCCTGACACCTCTCAGGTCTCCCTAGCTGGGCAGTTGCTGGTACTCTAAACCCATCAGGTCCCCAGCATGGGCTGTGCTTTCTACCAAGTTGTTTTTTTCTGTTTCTGACAGTGCAATATTGCATATAATAACAATTACCAATGACCTCCACTGGGTTGTCCAATCTCATTATTGCCGATGGATTTGGTACCTGCCACTGCCAATTTACCTCAGCTGAGGTTTTATTCAGTGGGATATGATAGAGCTGTACAGCAATCTTTTTCCATTTAAATAGTTTAATTGAGGAAAGCTATCAGATGTTTCCAAATTTAATGTATACAACAATTTGCTCTTTCCTATCTCTTTTCAGAGTTGAGTTGGAAGAAAATGACATCTGATTCTTATAGAAGGAAAGCAATTACATTTTGGCGTCTGCCTTCCCCGGCTTGCATATGTTTTTAAACATAAAAAGAAATTCTTAATATGTAATTGTCAGGTAATAAAAAGGGAAAAATATTTTACTTTGCGTTTATGAAGTAATTTTTCAAAAGCATAAGGGAATTACATGTTAATGTTTTATGTTTATGACTGCACTCTAATACTGCACTATTTCTTCAAGTTTGGAGCCTCCCCCACCAATCCCCAGAAGCTGAGAAGCTGAGAAGATCAGGCCTAGCTCAAATCCTGCCTTCCTGTCGGAGAGGTCCTCGTTTACCCAGAGTTTTCTCCCCAGAGCTCCTGCCCTTTGGAACTCGGTGCAACCTTGGCTTTCCACTTTGAAACTAAAGGGTGTTCTTGTTCCTGTTGAGAACAAACAGACTTCCCTCAGCATCCTGATGGTCTCCATCACCCACAGGGAAGGTCTGAGCTCAAAACAGTTGATGTTCAACAAACACCTGTTGAATCAATGCACTGGTTGAATTGCCGAATAGCTAACTAATCAAAAAAAATGATTAGAACGTTATTAACAGACCATCCAGTGCAGGCTTCAGAGGAGAGGCTCAGAGAATGCAACAGAATTGGATGGTTAGATAAATGAATACATGAATGGACACATAGATGCATGAATGGGTAGATGGGTGGAAGAGTGAGTAAGTGAACAGATGGAAGTATGAACAGGTGAATGGATGGATGAATAGACAGATAGACAGATGGATGATAGATGTGAACAGAAAGTCAGATGGAATGGATGGTTTCCATGCAGCTTTTCTGAGATTATCCTCTCTCTTTGAACTAGTTTCTTTAGATATGTTGGTCCCTCAGAGCTTTTTCTGACTGTGATGGTTTGAATATAAAATGCCCCCCCTCGACTCATGTGTTTGCAAGCTCAATACCCAGCTGATAATGATGTTTGAGAAATTTATGAATTTTTAAGAGGTGAGCCTCACTGTAGAAAGTGCTCACTGAGGGGTGGGCCTTGAGCTGTTACAGCCCAGCCTCATTTGCTGTTTGCTATCTTCTTACTGGTGAAGTGAAGGTGTGACACAGGCTAACTACACTTGTTATGCTTTCCCTGCCATGATGAAACTTCCCTTCAAAACTGTAAGCCAGGGCTGGAGGGATGGCTTAGCAGTTAAGGCTTTTGCCTGCAAAGCCCAAGGACCCAGGTTCAATTCACCAGGACCCATGTTAGCCAGATGCACAAGGGAGCACATGCATCTGGAGTTTGCTTGCAGTAGCTAGAGGCCCTGATGCACCAATTCTCTCTCCCCCTCTTTCTCTGTCAAAATAAATAAATTAAAAATAAAATATTTAAAACAAATTGTAACCCAGAATAATACCTTTCCTTCCATAAGCTGCTTGTGGTTGGGCACTTTCTCCCAGCTATGAAAAAGCATTGGATACAGAATACTGATACTGAGAAATGGGGCTGTTGCTGTGATAAACTTGACCACATGGTTCTTAGTCTTTTGGAACTGGTTGTGGGAGGGATGTGAAAGGATTTAGAACTCTAGACTAGCTGGGCATAGTGGTGCACACTTTTAATCTCAGCATTCAGGAGGCAGAGGTAGGAGGATTGCCATGAGTTTGAGGCCACCTTGAGACTACGTAGGGAATTCCAGGTCAGCCTGGGCTAGAGTGAGACCAAACCTTGAAGCCACCCCCCTGCTTCAAAAAAGAACCTTGGACTAGAGAAGCCTTAAAATCCTGCAAGCAGAGCTTAATGGGCCATGCTGGTGGTAGTTTGAAAGATCAAGAGTGAGAGAAATGTGGAGTGTGAAAGTCTGACTCATGAGGTTCCTGAGGGGTCGAAAGGACTCTAATGAGGAGTGTGGTTAGGAGCCATTAATGTGATCTTCTGGCAAAGAAGCTGGCTTTATTCTGCCTGTCTCCTGAGAACTTGAGCAAAGTTGAGTTTAAAAATAATGGGCTAGGGCTGGAGAGATGGCTTAGCGGTTAAGGCGCCTGCCTCCTAAGCCTAAGAATGCTGGTTCCAATCTCTAAGTCCCACGTTTAGCCAGATGCAAAGTGACGCAAGGGCACAATGCCACACTTGACCACAAGGGGGTGAACACATCTGGATTTCGTTCACAGCAGCTGAGAGGCTGCTGGTGTGCCCATCTCTATCTGTCTTCCTCTTCCTCTCTGTGTGTCTCTGTCTCTCAAAAAAAAATGGGCTAATGATCTGGTGGAGGAAATTTCAAGGCAGGAAATTATTCCCTTTTTTAGTCCAGTATATCTTAGTTGCCCAGGTTCAAATATACAATGAAAGAGAGAAAAATAGAGAGCAGAATAATGTAAAAAATAAAAAATTTGGCACAGAAAGAAATGTGAACATATTTGAAGTCCCAGACCCAGATACTGCATCTGTTTCAGCTTCAATTGTTAAAGAAATTACCATTAAGGGTAACTGCTTTGCACTGGGACAACAAGAAAGATGACCTGAGGACAAGATCCAACCCACTGAAGGTTCAAGCTGGTAAGAATGTGAATTCTTTTGAAAGGAAAAGATCTGAAGGAGAAATACTGAAGTAATTCCTGTCTCCTCAAGGTCAGGCTTCATCTCCATCTGGCAGAAAAATTTGGCAACCATTGTCTATGTGGTATTGGTTTTAGAAGCATGAAAAATGTAAGAAACAGAGAGTCTTGGATTGCACCATGGCTCCAGAGAGCCACCGAGGCTAAGTAATGTGAGGCAAGGGAGAACTCCCTGCAAGGAGGATCTCTAAGGTCATTGCATGATGTTATGAAGGTGAACCCTGGGTTGCAAAGGAGACCCAGAGATGTTGGAGATAGCAGAACTATCTGTCATGAAGAGTGGCAAGCTAAGGATGGAACTTGCCCAAGAGAGGAACTATAGTTAGCCCAGGTGGAGGGGCAGAGATACCCAAGCCCTTTGGAGCCCAGGTGATTTCATCAGGAGCTACAGATACCAGACATGGAACATCAGAATTTGGTGCTTAACCTACCAAGTGTCAGTCTTGTGTTGACCCTATCTGTCTACACTATGCACTTATTCCACCTTTTCAGAATGGGAATTATTTATCTGTGCCATTATATACTGGAGATATGTGACTTGTGATTTGACTTTACAGGACTCACAATTAATAGTCTTCAATCTCAGATGAGACTTTGAACTTTGGAACTTTGAAAAGTGCTTTGATTCGTAAAGACTATGGGGACTTTTAAAGTTGGGCTTAATGAATTTTGCATCATAAGACAGCCATGAGTACATAGGAGCCAGGAGCAAAATGTGGTGGTTTGAATGTAAAATATCCCTCATAGCCTGATGTGTTTGAATACTTAATCCTCAACTGGTGGTGCTATTTGGGAAGGTTGTGGAACCTTTAGAAGGTAGAAGGTAGAAGGTAGAGCCTTGCTGGAGAAAGTATCTCCCTTTCTTGAGCTGTTACACCTCAGCCTTACTTGCCGCTTGCTCTCTCTCTCTCTCTCTCTCTCTCTCTTTTTTTCTTTTTTTTTTTTTTCAAGGTAGGGTCTCTCTGTGGTCCAGGCTGACCTGGAATTCACTATGTAGTCTCAGGGTGGCCTCGAACTCATGGCGATCCTCCTACCTCTGCTTCCCAAGTACTGGGATTAAAGACATGAGCCACCACTCCTGGCTGCTGCTTGCTCTCTTATTGCTTCCTCCCTGCTGATGTGAAGGTGTGATATAGACTGTCTGCTCCTGTCGTGCTTTCCCTACCATGATGTAACATCCCTTTGAAACTGTAAGAAACTGTAATACCTTACCTTCCACAAGCTACTTCTGGTTGGGGTTTTGAGAAAGTAACTGATACACTTAGTTAAGGCTGTTGACACCATGAGTCTCAAAGCATTTTCCAGACAGGAGCTGACGCTGCTTACAGAGTCACAGGGTACCAGGAGGACCTGAAACTTGTTATCTCTATTTCCCAGGGAAAAATGGATAGAGAAATCATTATAGTCATTATGAGATTTTGTGATTACAAACGTCAACTTAACCCTGGACAGCAATTCTGTTTCTTTTTAAATACCCCTACCAACTCTTGTGGCTGTCTTCAAATTCCCCAACTTATGTCCCAATAGATAAGCTTATTTCATACTTCAATGAGAAAGGAGCAGCAGTTGATGGGACTCCTTCCCTCATCTTTCTTCTCCTAAATTGTCAGTCTCATCAACACCTGCATCATCTTCTCTTCCCTCCTGGCTTTGTGAAGGCCTGCTCTTCCCATTGAAGCAGGACTCTTCATTGTTGCTGCATTCAGTGCCCTGTTTTCTGCTCAAGCCTTTGCTTCTTTGTGGCCTCCTGTCTATCATCCATATCTCCTCTACTGGATCACACCCACCAACACATCCACACTGACGTGCTCTACTTGTGTCTCCAAAACAAAACTAAACAAACTATAATAAAACAAAAGTACTTTATTAACCTCACTTCCCTCTCTAGCTGTCTCCTGACTTTTTAAAAATATATATTTTGGGCTGGAGAGATGGCTTAGTGGTTAAGGTGCCTGCCTCCCAAGCCTAAGAACGCCGGTTCTAATCTCCAGTGGTTCCAATCTCCAGGTCCCACATTTAGCCATGTGCAAAGTGACACAAGGGTGCAATGCCACACTTGACCACAAGGGGGCGCATGCAACTAGATTTTGTTCACAGCAGTTGAGAGGCTGCTGGCGCGCCCATCTCTGTCTTCCTTTCCTCTCTCTCTCTCTTCTTCAAAAAACAAAAATAAAAATAAATAAATATATATATTTTATTTTATTTATTTATTTGAGAGAAAGAGGCAGAGAGAGAGAGAGAGAGAATGGGCTTGTCAGGGCATCCAACCACTGCAAATGAACTCCAGATGCATGCACTTCTTGTGCATCTGGCTTACGTGAGTCCTGGAGAATCTAACCAGGGTCCTTTGGCTTTGCAGGCAAACACCTTAACCACTACGCCATCTCTCCAGCCCCTCTCTTTTGCTTCCCTTTTCAGGAAAATTTATGAATTGTTTCATCTCCTGTTTTGTCTATCATGTGCCCCAGGTGGCTTCTTTCCTTATCATCTTCTGACACTGCTCTTATTTGGGTCCTCGCAGTTAGGTTCTGGCTGTCAAACTCAGAGGACAATTTTTGGCCGGTATCCTGCCCTCTTAGTAAGCATTAATCACCAGAAAATATTCATTTGTTTGCTTCCCCTCTCTTACTCAAAGTATAAACTTCTTGGGGGAGGAACCTTGAGGCCTATCTTAGTGACATATCCCTAGCTCCTACTCTGACACTGAAGAGAAGAATGGGGTTTTTCAAAGCACTCGACTTCAATAATCTTAAATTTATTCCACATAGTCAAGACCTGGAATCAAGAGAAGATCAAATTTGGGAAAGTAGGGGAAGGGAGGGAAGTACCATGGGATATTGTCTATAATTAAAGAAGTTGTCAATAAATAAAACAATTTAAAAAAACATAAATTAAAAAAGAGAAGATCAAATCTGGAATGATCTTAGAATTGATTAGATTAGAGTGTTGTTGATCTAACCAGTGACATAATTTGCCTATTATCATCAAGACTAAAGGATATTCAGTAACCCTGCAGAAAAGGAAAATGCATACATGGTGGTTCCTAATCTTAAAAAAATTATTTTATCTATTTGAGATGGGGGGGGGAGAGAAAGAGGCAGATAGAGAGAATGGGCATGCCAGGGCCTTCAGTCACTAGAAACAAACTCCAGATGCATGCACAACCTTGTGTATCTGGCTTTTGTGGGTCCTGGGGAATTGAACCTAGGTCTTTTGACTTCACAGGCAAACACCTTAACTGCTAAGCCATCCCTCCAACCCGGTTCCTAATCTTAAAACCAGCTCTGTGTTCCAGTATCTACACTTAGTTCAACTAGTTACATGAACATGGTTTTATTTCTGAATCATATCTAGTTATCTATTTTCACAATTAAAATAACTTTGATTTTCTAGATCATGTAAATACTGCATGCATTTGGCAAATAATTAAAAGGAAAGAAAACATGAGAATGTGAAAATTACTTAAAATTCCATCACCACCTAAGATAAGACTGTGGCCAGCTCCCCCAGAGTCTTTGAGTACCTTCCAGCTGTCCCCCCTTCATGGTTATGATTATGCCATCTAAAAATATTTTTATTTATTTATTTTAGAGAAAGAGGGACAGACAGATAGAGAAAGAGAGAACAGGTGTGTCAGGGCTTCTAGCCACTGCAAACAAACTCCACATGCATGTGCCACCTTGGGCATCTGGCTTACATGGATACTGGGTAATTAAACCTGGGTCCTTGGGCTTTGCAGGCAAGCACCTTAACCATTAAGCCATCTCTCCAGCCCCTATTGTGCTGGTTTTATGGCCATAAATCACTTTTGCTTTTGGATTTTCATATCAATGAAATATTTTAGTATATTTCGTTGTGTTTAGCTTTCAGGTTTTGCTCACTATTACATGGACATTTATTCATGCTGTGATATACAGCTGCCACTTGTTCATTATTACTCTTGTAAATCTTCTATTGCAAGAATAGACTACTCATTATCCATTCTAAAGAGGACACGTGGTTTGTTGTTTGGGTTTTGGAATAGTACAGATTGCTCCTACAGAGAGCCTTGTATATGATCTTCCCTATGCCCATGCCTACAGTCTGCTAAGGGAAAACCTGCCGATAGGATTGCTTTGTACAATCCACTTCCCAGGTAGTGTCAGTTTTCCACAGTGACTGTATCAACTGACATGTTCATCAGCAGTGTCTGAGCCCTCTTAACCCTGCATCCTTACACTTTTTATTGTAGGCATTTGAAAAGCCTATACACATATAACATTATAAAATTTTCATGACTAAGGGCTGGAGAGATGGTTTAGCTGTTAAGGTGCCTGCCTGTGAAGCCTAAAGGATGCCTGTTCAAATCTCCAGGTCCCACTTTTAGCCAGACACAAAAGTGATACAAGCATGCAATGTTGCACATGCACACAAGGGGGTGCACATGTCTGGAGTTCGTTCACAGTGGCTGAGAAGCCCTGGCGAGCCCATTCTCTCTGTCTCTGTTTCTCTCTCTCCCTCAAAAAATTTTTTTCATGACTGATAGGATTGAAGACCTTTTAATATGTTTATTGACCATTTCTGTATTTTCTTTTGTAAAGTACCTGCTCAGAATTCCTGATGCTTTTCTATCTTTTTTTTAGAATTTAACTTTTATTTATTTATTTATTTATTTCTTTTTCTTTATTTATTTATTTATTTATCTGAAAGACAGAGAGAGTGCCAAGGCCTCTAGCCATTGCAAACGAATTCCAGACCCATGTGCATCTGGCTTACGTGGGTTCTGGGGAATTGAACCTGGGTCCTTAGGCTTCACAGGCAAGTGTCTTAACTGCGAATCTATCTCTCCAGTCCTCCTGCTATTTTTCTATCACAGTATTGTTCTCTGCTTTGAGATTCATAGGACTTCTTTGTATGTTCTGTCTTTGAGTTTGTTACTTTCAAAACATTACAGATTTTATTTCCCACTTTGATGGTTTCTTTCCATAAACTGAAGTTCTTAATTTTTAAAATATTTTTATTTTTTTGGTTTTGTGAGGTAGGGTCTCACTCTGGCCCAGGCTGACCTGGAATTCACTATGTAATCTCAGGGTGGCCTCGAACTCATGGTGATCCTCCTACCTCTGCCTCTCGAGTGCTGGGATTAAAGGTGTGCGCCACCACTCCCAGCTGAAGTTCTTAATTTTAATGTAGTCCAATGTATTCTTTTTTGTTTATAATTAATGGGGTTCCTATAAGAAATTAGAAGTCTTTACCTACCCAAAGGTTGAGAAAAATATTCTCCTAGAATTTGGACAGCCCCAAGATACTTGGAATTCTTTTTTTGTGTGTATGGTATAAGCCAGGAATCAAATTTCCTCTTTTCTGCATTCAAATATCCATTAGACAATGTCATGTATCAGACAATCCAATAGACAATGTCATGTATTGAAAATACTCCCTTTTGCAGGTCACCTCTGTCATAACTAAAGTTTTCATAGATGTGCACTATTGTTTTGGACACTCTACTCAACTCATTAGACTATTGATCTTTCTTTACATTAATCTGTATTGTCTTAGTTTCTATATCTTTATGCATCTTCGCAGTCTCTTTGGAAAACATTTTTTTTTTAATTTTTATTGACTTTTAATCTTACATACCAAAAAAAACCCACCTGATATTTCCCTCCCTCCTCCCCATTCCACTTTAGAACTCTTTATCCATCATATCCCCTCCCTTTCTCCATTAGTCTCTCCTAATTTGATGACATCATCTTTCTCTTCTATTTTTATTTATTTGCACTGCAAGAAGACAGCCAATTTCTGTCTGGGCAGCTGCAAAGGTCATATCCTTCCTTTGGCTCTTCCATTCTATCAGCCCCTCTTCCGCAATGGTCCCTGAGCCACTGGAGGATGTGCAGAGGTGTTTCAGTGTGGCACTCCTCCATCCCTTCTTCTCAGCACTATGTTGCCTTTTGTGTCATCCCAGTGGTCATCACCATCTGAAAAGAGAAGCTTCTCTAGCCAGAAGTGAGAACCCAGTTAATATGTGGACATGAACATTTAGTGTAGTGTCCCCAGGGCAGCTTGGTGGGAATAATATATACATTTAGTCAGACATGCCCAAGGCTCATGTGGTACCATAGACTTTTACTTAGGTTTTTCAGTACCAGGAGTTCCTCCTTAGAGAGGGCCTTCAGTCCAATTATGGAGCAGTTGGCCCAAGAGTAGACACGCCACTATTGCCCATTCATCTTGAATATTCAGCATCCACTGTTTTCACTGTTGATGGCTTCTGTCTCCCTCTGCATGCAGCTTTTCCAGCTTTCAGTTGGCTGGTCTACAAATCAGCACCATAGTGTCCTTGCCTCTCAGGCACATTTCAGCAAAATTATTTTGAAAAAGGGGGCCTTAATGAGACAGAGCCAACATCTCACTGGAAGGAGTTCCATCCCAGGTACTGAAAATTTTCTAGTAACAGTCTACATCTTCTGCGTGACCTTATTCAAAAAAGTAGTTTTACATATGTCTTATTGATAATATCTTGAGTTTAGATTGTCCCTGCACCATTCTCTTCCCATGGCAGGCCATTCCTCCCTGTACTCAGTTCTTCTACTTTATCTGTGTATTACCTGGGAATATAGCCTTTTACCCACTTACTGGTTTCTGGTACCTATTTTTGGTTCCAGTTCATCAAGTCTATACATTGGTAGCTAGGATCCACATATGAGAGAGAACATGTGCATTGGCTTTCTGAGCCTGGGTTACCTCACTAAGTATAACCTTTCCAGATCCATCCACTGCAAAGCCTAATCGTTCCAATTTTAGTATATTTCAGCCACCAGAAAGTTTTTATTTATTTGACAGATAGAAAAGACACTGGGGAGATTCCATCCCTAGGTGAAGGCTAAGGATCCAGGTTCGATTCCCCAGTATGCACATAAGACAGATCTTGGTACCTTAATTTGTAATTACAGGCTGAAGCATACCCATTTGCCATTTTCTGTCACTCTCTGCATGCAAATAAATAAATAACATTTAAAATTATTTTTGACAGAGTTTTATGCCAGGGAACTGCCACTGCAAAAGAGGTCCAGATGCATGCACCACTTTGTGCACTTTGGCTTTATCTGGATACTGGGGAATTGAACCCAGGCCATCAAGCTTTGCAAGCAAGCACCTTTAACTACTGAGCCATCTTTTCAGCCCCAGAGTTTTGATATTTGATAGTGCAAGACAGTTTCCATCCCTGCACACACAGACACATCTTGGATTAACTTGTCAGAAGTATTTGCCATTTTCCACCTTATGAAGTTGTATATGCATTTTAGAACTAGCTTGTCAAATTACACACACACATACACACACACACACCTACATAGATATACACATAAACCTGCTGAGATTTTTACCAAGATGGTATTGAAAAATTAACTTGGGAAGAACTACATATCTACAATATCTATCCATGAATATGCCATCAATATCTAGTAAGTGTCCTTTCATTTTTCTCTTCAGTCATGGTTATGCACGCACAGAAGTTTACATATATTAACTTGTCTCATTCAAGTTGATTTCCTTTTTTTTTGTTTGTAAGTATTTTGTTTATTTATTTATTTTTATTGACAACTTCAAGTTGATATCTTAAAAAATAGTTTTAAAATATTTTATTTATTTATTATTTGAGAGAAGAGAGAGAGACAAAGGGAAAGAGGCAGATAGAAAGAGTGAGTATGGGTGCTCCAGGGCTTCCTGCTGTTGCAAATTAACTCCAGAAACATGTGACACTCAGTGTATCTGGCCTTACTTGGATACTGGGGAATTGAACCTGGGGCATCTGGCTTTGCAAGCAAGCACCTTTAACTGCTGAGCCAACTCCCCAGCCCCAGGCTGATTTTATCAAGGTGATCATACTTTAATCTCTCTGATGGCTCCCATGCACACATACTGCACTATTATCATTCTTCTATATTTATTGATACAAATCTGTTTTGAATCTTTTCATAGCATTCTTTATGCTCACATAGTCAATTACAGATGTAACTATGTGGGAGTACATTGTGAAAGTCTTCACTACAAAAATGGGATACATATACATCATTACCTACATTTTCTTTTCTTTTTAAAAAATTTATTTTATTTTTTTAAGGAGAGAGAGAAGAATGGACCCACCAGGGTCTTCTGCCACTCCAAACTATCTCCAGACATATGTGCCGCTTTGGGCATCTGGCTTTATGTGGGTACTGGGGAATTGATCTTGGATCACCAGACTTTGCAAGCAAGTGCTTTTGCCCACTGAACCATCACTCCAGCATTATTGTTTTTTAAAAAATATATATTTTATTTTCATTTATTTATTTATTTGCGAGAGGGAAAGAAGCAGAGAGAGAAAGAGAGAGAGACAGAGAGGATGGGTGCACCAGGGCTTCCAGCCGCTGCAAACGGACTCCAGATGCCACCTTGTGCAGCTGGCTTATGTGGGTAGTGGGGAATTGAACCAAGATCCTTAGGCTTTGCAGGCAAGCACCTTAATCGCTAAGCCATTTCTCCAGTCCCCAGCATTCTTTCTTCATTGAAATTATATCATGATAATACTTCCAAGCTGTCAAGAACTGCCATCCAACACCTTATGAGCTATGCAATTGCACAGTAGAAATGTTCTACAATTTTTCAATTATTCCTCGATGGCCGGGTTTAATTTTGTTTCCATTTTAAGAAAGGTTTTATTGATAACTTCCTTACATATAAACCATATCCCATAATCACAATCAATCCCCTCCCAGTGCTCTTTCTTTTCTCGCTACCAAACTTCCCCTGTACTTCATCCCTTCTTCTTTCCAGCTAGTCTCTCTTCTATTTTGATGTCATCACATCATTTCCCCCTCCTGTTATGCAGATATTTTGTTTATATTTGTGCGATTGTAAACAATGAATCTTGGAGTGTGAACAAATGTTTCCTTACTGAAATTTTGTGTTTTTTTAATTTTTAAAAAATATTTCATTTATTTATTTATTTATTTATTTATTTATTTATTTATTTATTTATTTCAGAGAGAGAGAGAGGAAGAGGCAGAAGGAAAGAGAGAATGGGCATGCCACGGCCTCCAGCCACTGCAAACTCCAGATGCATGCGCCCCGTTATATATCTGGCTTACGTGGGTCCTGGGGAATCAAATCGGGGTCTTTAGGCTTTGCAGATAAACACCTTAACTGCTAAGCCATTTTCCCAGCCCTTTTTAAATTTTTTATGAGAGAAAAAGAGTGTGTGTGAGAATGGCACACCAGGGCATCTAGACATTCCAGTCAAACTCCAGATAGATGCATGCATCTCCTAATGCTTATGTGTCACCTTGTACATCTGGCTTATGTAGGTTCTGGGGAGTCAAGCCTGGGTCTTTAAGCTTCACAGGAAAGCACCTTAACCACTGAGCCAGCTCTTCAGCCCTGGCAATCTTATTTTAAAAAATAAAATTCCAGGGCTGGAGAGATGGTTCAGTGGTTAAGGTGCTTATTTACAAAGCCTAACAACCTGGATTTGATTCCCTAGTACACATGTAAAGTCAGATGCACAAAATGGTGCATGCATCTGGAGTTCATTTTCAGAGGCTAGGGACCCTGGCACACCCATTCTCTCTCACTTTTCTCTCTCTCTCTCTCTCTCTCTCTGTCTACTTGCAAATAAACATATAAATATTTTAAAAACAGATTCCCAGGATTGAAATTGCTAGATTAAATCGTAGCTCTCACTTTAATAACTTTTACCTAGTTTATTTCTAAAACCATGTAATGGTTCACATTTCCTCTAATCGCACATAAGAGAAAAACTTGTCCCCCGAACAGATCTGTCAGTAGGAATTGTCATCATTTTTTTTTTCTTTTACCAATTTTGTCATGGAAACATCTCATTCTTACTTTGTTATCTGTTTACTAAGTGGAGTTAAACATCTTTTCACATTTTTGCTGACTTTTGAGTTTTATCTTCCCTGAGAATTTCTTCATATTCTCTGCCACTTTCCCTTTGTGTATATGTATGCTATTCCTTCATTAACTTGTTAGCAACTCTTTTAAACACAAAGTTGCTTTTTAAATAGTTTATTTATCTATTTGAGAGAGAGATAAAGACAGGTAGAGAGAGAGAATTGGTCACCAGGGCCTCTAACCACTGCCAATGAACTCCATACACATGTTCCATCTTGTACAAATGGCTTACATGGGTACTGAGGAATCCAACCTGGGTCCTTAGGCTTCTCAGGCAAGTGCCTTAATCACTAAGCCATCTCTCCAGACCCTTGTTAGAAACTCTTTAATGTGTTCAGACCTTAATATTTTATCAATCAATCATGGTAGTATATATCAGCTCACTCAGCATGGCTAGTACAAAGGATTCTACGCTAGTTAATTTTATTAAGGATAGAAGCTTACTTTTTTTTATGTGGAAAGAGACACAGAGAGAGACAGAGAGAGAGGGAGAGGAAGACAGATAGAGATGGGCGCGCCAGCAGCCTCTCTGCTGCGAACAAAATCCAGATGTGTGCGCCCCCTTGTGGTCAAGTGCAGCATTGCGCCCTTGCGTCACTTTGCATCTGGCTAAACGTGGGACCTGGAGATTGGAACCGCTGGAGAATGGAACCAGCGTTCTTAGGCTTAGGAGGCAGGGGCCTTAACCGCTAAGCCATCTCTCCAGCTCTAGAAGCTTACTTTAAAAAAATATGTATTTTATTTATTTATTTGCAAGCAGACAGATACAGAGAGAAAGAGCAATACAGAGAAGAGAGAGAGAATGGGAGTGCCAGGGACTCCAGCCACTGCAAATGAACTCTGGATGCATGAGTCACTTTGTGCATCTGGCTATACATGGGTACTGGGGAATCAAACCCAGGTTGTTAGGCTTTGCAGACAAGCTCCGTAACCACTGAGCCATCTCTCCAGCTCAAGAAGCTTACATTTTGACTCAAGGTTCTAGAGATCCAAGTGATGGTCTTCCTGCTCACTGAGTCCTGACGTGGCCATAGCACATCCTGCAGCAGAAATCAGGAAGTGTGTATCTGTGTCCTTAGTTTCTCTCCTTCACATAAAGTTACCAGGATTCAGTCATGGGGTGTCGACCCTGATCACAGTAATTCTAATCCATTCCAATAGGCTCTGCCTTAAAACCCCAGTCATGTTAAGTTTCCACTCTCTAAATACTTCACAGCAGGGTTAAATGCCCATTGTAAACCCTTTAGGCACACACTCATATCAACACCATAGTGTCCTTCTTGGCTTATATCTTTCACCACACTGATATTATATTAACTTTGGCATAGATGAATGTGTCTGTCTTTTTCTCATTGCTTCTAAGTTTTCTGACTTAGTGAAAACATTTCTGCTACACATTGCCCTTTCTTATTTCTCTATCCATGAACTGTATGCATCAATTTTCTTATAATTAAATTATTTTTTTTTTTTTAATTTGGGCGTGGTGGTGTAGGCTTTCAATCCCAGAACTTGGGAGGCAGAGGTAGGAGGATCACTTCACTGTGAGTTTTAGGCAAGCCTGGGACTAAAGAGTGAGTTCCAGGTCAGCCTGGGCTAGGGTGAGACTCTACCTCAAAAAAAAAATTATGATTTTATTTATTTATTTCATATTTAAATCTATAACCCATGTAGAATCTTTTTAAATGTGACATGATTCAGGGACTCCAAATCTGTCTTCTTTCAAATGATTATTAAACAAACTACCTTTTTTCACTGGGCCCTAGTTCTGTGTTCTCCATTCTATTCCTATGTCAGCTCCATTTTAAATATGTTCTTATACCTTGTAAGCAGTTATCTTACCTTTCCCCAAATGTTCTTTACACTTTTTTCATTGCTTTGCCTTGATTTGATTTGAGACAAAGTCTCTCATAGCCAAGGCTGTCCTTGAACTTGCTACATAGCCAGAGATGATCTTAGCCTCCTTCCTCATCTTTCTGCACCCCACCTCCCAAAGGCTGGAATCATTGGCCTGCACCAAACACCCAGCTTCAAAGGTTTTCTTGTCCTTTCTCAGACTTTTATTGTTTCCATATCAATTTTAGATAATTAGATTCAATAAAAGTCCACTTGAACTTCAACTGGAATTTTATTTATACAGTAATTTGAGAGAGAATTGAAACCTTTACATCTTCTCACCCAGCACATGGTATGTTTTTCAGCTTTTACACGTACTGCTTTATTTCTTGCAAAATTATGAAAGTGGTCTGTATTGGTCTAATTCTATGTTCAAATTGCCACTGGTGTTGGCTTTAACATGCAGTAATTAGATTTAGTCAAGTGTCAGACTGGCCTTGGTAATAAAGACAGCCCTAATGAAGCCAGCCATTCATGAAACAGGACCATACCCATCAGCGAGTATCCAGGGTTAGTGTGTCATATTGACTTTGGATAGAAGTAGATTTAGTTCAGTTCAAATTTTGCTCACTAAATGACATCACAATTCTTTACCTGTGAAGAAGGTATGATAAGGTTTCACTGTTTGAGGTAAGAATGAAAGAAAATTACTTTGGTGGGGCAGGTGGCAGTGGGTAATAAGTGCTTAGGTATATTTTATTCCCTTCTCACTCTTTTAAAAAATATTTTATTTATTTATTTATTTATTTATTTATTTATTTATTTATGAGAGACAAATAGGTAGAGAGAGAGACAGACAGAAAGAGAATGGGCACGCCAGGGCCTACAGCCACTGCAAACGAACTCCAGACGCATGCGCCATGTGCATCTGGCTTACATGGGTCCTGGGGAATCAAACCGAGGTCCTTTGGCTTTGCAGGCAAGTGCCTTAACCGCTAAGCCATCTCTCCAGCCCTCCCTCCTCATTCTTAATTGTTTGATAACTTAAAGGAGAGACAAATCTCCAAGCATCACCTATGACCCAGTTGGCAAATGGCATGTAGCCTTTGGTCTTCCAACATGAGCTCACAGTGGCACCCCCCCACCCCCTACCAGACTCTCTATCCCTCCATATTTGGAATCCAGGCCTCTTTGCCCTTGGGAGGCTAAGGTAGGAGGGTGGCAAGTTCAACCATCAGCTGCCATCAGCTCTTGGCAGTTGAATCTTGGGCTGAGCTCTATGGAGAGATTATTTTGTGTCCTAGATATTAACAACAGCAGTTCTCAACTTTAAAAGACCCTAAAGCCCTTTCAATAAACCAGCCAAATTCTTAGTATAAAGAGAAATGGAAGTATTTATGATAAAAGCAATGTAGAGCTGGAGAAATGGCTCAGTAATTTAAAGGCACTTACTTGCAAAGCCTGACGACCCTGGTTCAATTCCCCACACAAAGTGGCATCTGGAGTTTGTTTGCAGAGACAAGAGGCCCTGGTATGCCCATTCTTTCTCTAATTCTCCCTCTTTCTCTGCTTGCAAATAAACACAAACATTTAAAAATATAAAATAAATAAAAGCAGCATGTATTTCTGTGTATAAATCTGTGCATATTCACACTAGAAGTCAGAGAGTCTCACACCAACTTATAACATGCACATTTGAATTTACAGCTAGGTGATACTCAGCTGAGTGCTTTTGGAACTTATTCACAGGTGACATTTCAAGTATATTTGTATGTGTATATACAAATGCACACAGGCTTTTATTTGTCTCTATAGTATATGCGAATGATATGGAGAGATATGCTTATGAGCTCCATGCTGTCCTGGACACAAACAGTAAATGACTTACTGAGATGAAGTGGGAAGGCCATTTCCTTTGACTTACATGGTAGTAGTTTTCTTGGACACATCTGAGTGTATTAGAACAGTAGGAAAATTCTTTGGTGCCTGTGGGAAACAGTGTAGACTCCGGTAACCAAAAGTCCCGTGTCCTCTGTAGACTGCGGGGAGTCGTGTCAGGACACAGTGGGTTTGTGGGTTTGTCTCATACATGGCCAACATCCCATGTTTATCCTGGGAAGATGCACCCCAAATTGTAGTGTCAATCAACAGAACACCCCTCCCCATGAAGTGGACAAAATACCCCCTAGTGGGGCAGAACCAGCCTGGCTATGAACTCCTATCTCCTTCCCCACAGATGACCTGGGGCCAGGGTCCTCCTCCCCAGCGGGCTGGACAAATGTCACCTTAGCCAGGAAGATAGATTGCGCAGCTTCAGCTCAGGCCAGAATTTCCTCCGACCTCCGCACTCCCTTTGCTGGCAGAGAGCGCACCAAGCTGGGGCTTACGGAGGAGGTCAGGGAAGGTGATTTCAATTAGAGGGATCACAGAGGTCTCCAGCCAGCACAGACAAGTTGTGTAACACTGGCGACAGAGTGGTGACCCAAGTCACTTATCTTCCTCCAAACCAGTCAGCAGGGCTTTGGGTGAAGCTCCAGCGTGTACCCCCATCTCCCTTCTTTCCCTAGCTTTTGAAGGAAACCAGGGCGTGGGAGGGAAAGAAAAACCCAAAGGGCAGCCTGCTGTTGAATTGCCCATGTCTGCGAGAGGAGAGAGAGGGAAATGAGAGGTAGAGGTCTGCTGCAACATGCCTGTTACCTGGACCCTCCGCCCTGCTCCTCCTGGCCTGGCAGCCCAGGTATGAGATGAGAGCATCCGGTGTTCTGTCCTGCCCTGCCTTGGTCTCCTTAAAGGCTGTCCAGGTTGGTCACTCGTCATCTAACTCGTTTTGACTCCTCCTTCTACTTAGCTGGCTGTGCTCTGGTTTCCATGCTAATTTCATGTTTATCACTGGTCATAGGGTACATGGAAGAGGCTAACAGGGCTGGAAGCATAAGAGGCAGGATGGTACAAGGAGCATGGGAAAGGACTCCTTTTTTTTTAAAAAAATAATTTTTTGTTTATTTATTTGCAAGGAGAGAGAGTGAGAGAAAGCAAAAGAGAATGGGCATGCCAGTCCTCTCGCCCCTGCAAACAAGCTCCAAATGCATGTGCCACTTTGTGCATGGGGCTTTACATGGGTACTGGGGACTTGAGCCCTGGCCAACAGCCATCTCCTCCACCCAGGAAAGGACTCTTGACAGTGGCTGGTGCTGAGGAAGTAAGGCAACAAGCCTGGGCACTGTCAGTAAATTGCTGAAGATGCTTCGTTGAATTTACACAGCCACGTGTCTACAGGTGTCCCGCACGTCCACTCCAGACAGATAGGCAATGGCTCGGCATCAGATGGGTGTGCCAGACTTCCACGCAGAACAAGCGTGTCACGCCTCTAGGCAAGAAGGCATGACACTTTTACAGGGACAGGCATGCCAGTTAGACGACTGCTGGGCAAATCCAGCAGAGTGGCTGGCACATAAAAGGGGTTTGAAAAATGGCAGGCAAACCATTCACATTTGTACCAGCAGCCAGTATCCAGGCCAGTTTCAGGGTCCCACCAGCCTGGCAGGAAGGTGGCTGTTAGGCGTTGAGTGGCAACAGCCATCAGTTCTAAAATGTCCTTTACCTCCGACACCATCGTCTGGCTACCCCAGGAGGGAAAGAAAGTGCCCAAGTTGGAAAGTAACTTTTTCTTTTTTTTTTTTTTTTTTTTTTTGGAAGATTCACAAAAGTGCAAAGCAAGTCCTTGCCCTGAAGGACTAGTGATCCCCAGTTGGAGAGAAGCCTTATCAAAAACCACACATTTGGGCTGGAGAGATGGCTTAGCGGTTAAGGCGCCTGCCTGCTAAGCCTAAGAACACCGGTTCCAATCTCCAGCGGTTCCAATCTCCAAGTCCCACATTTAGCCAGATGCAGTGAAGCAAGGGCGCAATGCCGCACTTGACCACAAGGGGGCATACGTATCTGGATTTTGTTCGCAGCAGCTGAGAGACTGCTGGTGCGCCCATCTCTGTTTCCCTCTCCCTCTCTCTCTCTGTCTGTCTCTCTCCAAAAATTAATAAAAAAATAAATTTAAAAAAATTTAAAAAAAAACCCAAATAATCCAGTGTGTGTACAAGCGTGCACGGACACTGTGCATGTCTATGTGGCAGTGGCATCCCAGATGTCCTAGCCCAGAGGCCCAGGAAGCGGCTCATCTTGCAGCATGACCTCAGCAAAGCCACTTAACCTCTGCCAAATGGGGCCTTCATCTCTTTCCAGCTCACCTCACCCGGGTATTGTGAGGATCAACAGAGATAATGGATGTGGAAATACTTCGAAACAGAAGAACGTGCCTCCGGTGCCGGGACATGTGATTTCAGGCAGGACTGCCCTCCACCAGGACAGATGGCTTACACACTTAAGTGACTGCCTCGCCACGTATGTGTCATCTACTGCTACTCACGCTCCCAGCTCCCTCTTGGTTTGAAAATTATCTGTGTGCCCCAGACCACTAGGAGTCATGGAGATCTAAACTACACCTGGATCGTATTTGGTTTTTCACTTGGAAGAATGTGACTTCCAAGGCTCATCCACTGGGGTCCCACGGAGCAATGCTTTACACTTGGGTTCAGGGAGGGAGCTGCGGTTCAACATCTCCCATGCCTCTGAGTACTGACCACCGAGCACAAGCCACAAATGATACTCATCCTCAGCCCATGTCTTAGGCCTTCTGAGCCTCCTGCAAGATTCAGGCTTGTCGGGCTCCGGACCTTCTGGGTCTCAAGTTCCCTTACCCTGCCAACTGCCCCAGCTCAGAATACCACGTTATGTCCCTTATGCCTGAAACTGTCTTCTCTGCCTTATAGGGCTGGAGAGATGGCTTAGCGGTTAAAGCATTTGTCTGCTAAGCCAAAGGATCCTGGTTCAATTCTCCAGGACCCACATAAGCCAGATGCTCAAGGGGATGCAAGCATCTGGAGTTTGTTTGCAGTGGCTGGAGGCCCTGGCGTACCCCTTCTCTCTCTCTCTCTCTCTACCCCATTCTCTCTCTCTCAAATAAATAAATAAAATATATTTTTTAAAAAAGACCTATATATCTGGGCGTGGTGGCACACGCCTTTAATCTCAGCACTCGGGAGGCAGAGGTAGGAGGATCGCCATGAGTTCGAGGCCACCCTGAGACTACATAGTTAATTCCAGGTCAGCCTGGGCCCCGGAGTGAGACCCTACCTCAAAAAAAAAAAAAAAAGACATATATATATATATATATAATAGGAGGGCAAAAAAATGACATCAAAGTAGAGCAGGAACAAGCTGGAAAGAAAATATTCAGTGGAGGGTGGATAGAGGCGGTGAGACAATGGAGGGAGGTAGGAGGGGATTATGATCATGAGATATTGTATATATATATATGGAAGTTGTCCAGCAAAAGTAAAAAAAAAATTAAAAATAAAAAAATGATTCTGCTTTTTCAAAGTATTTTTAGGAAATGAAGCCATGTTTGGATTTCTGATACAAAAGGCAATTCAGCAAAACTATGACGTGGTTGTGCCTCTGATTAAAGTAGTCTGTTGAAACATGGGATTCTACTTATTAGATTAAAAAAATTGTCTGTTCAAAACTGACTGTACTCAAAATAGAAGAGAAAGATGATGTCATCAAATTAGGAGAGAGACTAATGGAGAAAGGGAGGGGATAGGATGGAGACCGGAGTTCTAAAGTGGAATGGGGGAGGGGAGGGAAATATCAGGTGGGGTTTTTTTTGGTATGTAAGATTAAAAGTCAATAAAAATAAAAAAAAAAAAAAAAAACAAAAAAAACTGACTGTAGTGCATATAAGTTTCAGTCTATGACCAGGCATTCCATTGGCCCTCATAACTTTCTCTTCTACCCTTACACGTAGGAGCAGGGGTCAGCATTACTGCCAGAGAAACTGTGCCATATACATGTGACAGAGTGACATATTGCAGGCAAAAACATACTATTCCACAAACATATAATTAAGTACAAAACAAATGAGCAAAAGTGAACTTCTAGAATGATATATTCGATGTGACATTCACGAACACCACTATTATTCATTCATAGACACGCAGATGTTCACAAACCTGTTTAAAATGGAGCAGAAAGACAAAAAAATGGAGCAGAAAGACAGATACCAAACTGATGACAATGGAAACTTGGTCCCGAGTCACAGAAGAGTTTGGCCAGAGAAAAAACGAGGGGCGGGGGGAGGGAAAGAACATGCCAGCTGTACTCAAACTCATATACTGCTTTTATTTAGTTTAATAACACAGTGAAACACTAAATTAGTAGCTACCGATTTGGGGTGGTGACTACTGTAGCCGTTTGTTCTCTTATTCTCTGACTTTTCTGCAATTGTTTTTAATTTCAGAAAATGAAGATATAAATAAGAATATGAACACAAATAATCATCTAGAAACACATATCCCATTCCTTGTCCACGTATCCAATCACCACATGTCTTTTAAGGATTAGTCACATCCTACCATGTCCGTGGACCCCCTCCTCCAAGTTTCTAGTGCTCCATAGCATGTCTTAACTCCTACAGTATACTCGGCTTGCTCATGCTTTGCCTTGTGACATTTCCTGGTGTCACTGTCATCGAGTCCTGTCCCCTGGCGGTTTGCACTCTTGCCACTCAAGAAAGGATGCCTGTTCAGGTCTCAACACTTCAAGAATTCCACTTGACTGTGGTATCCATCGACTGAGCAACACCCAGATGACCAAATCACCTAAGAATGGGTTAAGGCCTCTAAGTGCACATGTGCATTCATCAACGCAAGTGCCCACAAGCATGTGAAAAGTATTCTCTTGGGAGCTGGGGAGATGGCTAGCTGCTTGCAAAGCCTGGCAGCCCCGGTTCAATACCCCAGTACCCATGTAAAGACAGATGCACCAAGTGGTGCATGTGTTTAGAGTTTGTTTGCAGAAGCAAGAGGCCCAGGTGCTCCCATACTCACTCTCTCTCTCTCTCTCTCTCTCTCTCTCTCTCTCTGTCTCTTGCACACACATGCAGATAACCCTCTTGCAATAGATTTTCATATCTTTTGCCTTGGTGTTCCATGGCCCTCAGTGGAGTGCCTCAACTCCTACTGAAGCTGTCCTGTGCCCCCCCCCCCCGTCACATGCCCATCCCCTCGGTACCTGTGGATTTGTTTCTAGTGACTATCCACAGCATGTGCTTGACTTTCTTCGAGCTTCTGGTTTGACCACCTATCTGTAAAATTGTACCCTGCCTTCCCTCCCCAAGGCCCCATCTCCTCCACCTATACACAGCATAGAGGCTCCTTGTGCCTCATACCTCCCTCTCCTGACACCATGGGCTGAAAGCAATCTCTTGTAATGACTCATTTCCTCACCTCTGTTAGGCTCCTCACAGCTTCCTAAGGTACCCTGTAGTTACTGGATGGGCCTCACATGATTTGAGGACCTGAACTGCTTGGAGACAGGCTGCTGGCAGGTGGTTGGATAATTAGGCAATTGTGGGTTTTTTTGTTTGTTTGTTTTTTGTTTTTGTTTTTCGAGGTAGGGTCTCACTCTAGCTCATGCTGACCTGGAATTCACTCTGTAGTCTCAGGGTGGCCTTGAACTCATGGCGATCCTCCTACCTCTGCCTCCCAAGTGCTGGGATTAAAGGGATGTGCCACCACACCCAGCTTTTTTTTTTTTTTTAAGTTTCAATCTTATTTATTTATTTGCACACAAAGAGTAAAAGAAGACAGAGAGAGATAAAAAGGGCATGCCAGGGCCTCTAGCCACCACAAACAAACTCAAGATGCATTTTGTGCATCTGGCTTTACATAGGCCAGGGGTAAAGCCTGGGGAGTTGAACCCCAGGCTTTGTAGGCAAGCACCTTAACTACTGAGCCATCTTTCCAGCCCCAGTTTTGGGATTTTGATTGCAGTCCATGCCAACTGTGACCCATGTCAAGTCGCATACCAGGAAAGACACAGACAGACACAGAGTCACATTCTAGTGCCCCCTACAGGACAAAAATGTTCCCTGCCCACAGTGCCAGGCATCACAAGCCTGATGCTCTTCTGTAGAGAATCTTAAATCCCGCTTTCCTACTTCTAGCTGGCCTGGCCGGGGCAGTAGGGGCCTCTGGATCAGTCTCACTGCTGCTGGCTGATTTTTGCATGGGAGCAACTCTGGGATACTGATGATGCTAAGAGCTCTTTCGTTCATACTGAGCCTGTACCCAAGTTCTAAAGCTTAGCACACTGCCAGGGTACCTGCAGAGTGTCAGTCTGTTCCAAGATCTGGCCTCCAGCTGCAGTACTCCGCTGGAGACCAAGAATCCAGGGGTCTGGACCCCTTCTTTTCTGTTCATGCCATCTGTAAAATGGGCTGCCGACACTTCATGAAGTCCTTTCTGAAGCTCCCTAGGTCACTCAAGATGGCAAGTTCAAAAAAAAAAAAAAAAAAAAACAAAACAACACTGCCCATCAAAAGTCACAGGCAGATTCCAAATGGTCTTGGGGCTATGGCTGTGGGATTAAAGATGAATTTTTTAATTGGGGCTGCTCTATTATCTTTTCTATTAACTGAGGGTGAAATGGCTTGCAGAGGAACCACCTCTGGGCTGTAATTCCCACCCACTCAGAAGCCCTTGGGGCTCTAGTCTGGTAAGTGCATTTTAATCAGCCCTCCTAAACCTGCCCATGGCCCAATGGCATAGAAAGCCACAGACCCCTGACCAATGTGGCTGACGCGCAACCTCCTGGAGTGTGGTGTGGGGATGGGGCCACAGGAGAAGTCCTGCGAGAACATTAAGCCTTTGCACTCATCCCCACCCCATGAGATGGCTGATCAGAAAAGGGAGGCAAACAAAGGTGGGTGAATGGGAATCAAATTGAGTTGGGGCAGTGGACAGATGGGGCCTGCCAGGCATCCACAGCCCATCCTATTCATTAAAAAAAAAAAAAAAAAGAAAAAGAAAAAGAAAAAGATAATCCTCCATTTCCTCCCCTCTTCTCAAGGGGTGGGAGATATCAGGTGGGGGTGGGCACTGGTGGGGGGGGCCCACATGTTCTCCACACTATAGGATCTCAGCCCACCCTTGAAAACCTTGCCTAGCAGGCTAATTGTCTTCTCACACTTGGGCCTTCTTTTTTTTTTTTAATATTTTATTTTATTTATTTGTTATTTAAGGGAGACAGAAAGAGGCAAATAAAGAGAGAGAGAGAGAATGGGCATACCAGGGCCTCTAGCCACTGCAAACAAACTCCAGATGCATGTGCCCCTTGTGCATCTGGCTTATATTGGGTACTGCCAATTGAACCTGGATTCTTAGGCTTCGCAGGCAAGCACCTTAACCACTTAGCCATCTCTCCAGGGCAGGCTTCTGTTTTTGTACATCAGAAGGTCTTAAAGCTGATACCTTTGTACTAAAAGGCTGGGGATGGGTGCCCACTTTGTTACATGAGGACATCATTGCAGAGCAAATCAGAAGTTCCCAGCAAAAGAGCATTCCAGGCCTGGAGAGATGGCTTAGAGGTTAAAGAGCTTGCCTGAGAAACCAAAGGACCCAGGTGCAATTCCCCAGGACCCACGTAAGCTAGATGGCACATGCATCTGGAGTTCATTTGCAGCGGCTGGAGGCCCTGGTGTACCCATTCTCTCTCTCTCCCTCTCTCTCCCTTTTTCTTTCTCTCTCAAATGAATAAGTAAATAAATATTTTTTTTTTTTATAAAAAGAGCATTCCCTCCATGCCTGCACTTAATCCTAGCAGTAAGCAGTCACATTCATGAGGCTGGGTTGGACATCCCAATTTGCAGCTTAGGAAAACGAAGTGACTGCTGAGCATCACATAGCCACTCAGTACAGGATTCTGGCAGAGCACTGTCCAACATACCTATCAGTGCATCCATGAGTATCATACCTAGGAACTCCACACCAACATGTGCACAGCTCATGCCCCTGCATACCCTTACCGTATGTGCTCACACAGAGGATCCTTCCATCTGCTTATAATCACCTTGGCCTATGTCTTATTCCTGTGTGCTCACATGGATGGGCGTCCTGGGCACACACTCACCTTTGCTCCGGACCCATGTTTCATCCTTTAAGGTGCCAAACCAAATGAACTCTGAGCTCCTCTCTTAATCCCCACATTTCTCAGAATTGGATTACAAATTTGTTCTACAAAAGTTGTCTGCGGAGAAAAGAGAAGGCTACCCCATTAATGGGGAGGAGGGATCAAGAGAGGAGCCTGAGAAATCAGGTGTCAAGCTGACCTTTTGGAGAGAGCCAAATACTCATTCTTACTATTGATCCCTTTCGGGGAAGACAGAAGACACTTTATCTCCAGCTGTTGAGCTGCAGGCAGGGCCAGCAACATGGACAGCAATAGACTTCTGAGTCATAGGAGTAAGAATGCATCAGCAGCAAGCCCCACTGACCCATATCTTTCCAATACTCATCAGAGGATGTGCCGTTCCACCATTAGAGACTGCATTGGGATAAGTATTGCCCTCTGTCATCTTGAGAAATGGTTTGTTTCCTTCATTCTACCTGCAGAATACATTAGATAGCTTTCATAGTGGTTCTCAATCCTAGTTCCTGAATGTAGTTTAAATCAACATTTCCAAACTTCACTCTCAGAGATTATCATACATTCATTCTTCAACAAGAGGCACCAAGCACTGTCCTGGCCACTCAGATATGGCAGGGAATTAAGTCACTGGTGATGGAGGATTGAGACACTAAGTGAACAGATAAGCATCAAAGATTCCAGATGAGGGGCTGGAAAGATGACTTAGTGGTTAAGGCATTTGCCTGCAAAGCCTATGGACTCAAGTTCAACTCTCCAGACACACCAAGTGACACAAGCACGCAAGGTCGCACATGTGCACAAGGGAGCATATACGTCTGGAGTTTGATTGCACTGGGTGGAGGCCCTGGCATGCTAACGCTAATTCTCTCTCTCTCTCATAAAAAATGCCAGTCTGTTGGGCTTGCCTCAAAATAAAAAATGCCAGTTGAGTCTACAAGTGATGTGTAGACACTTGGGAGAATGCAAATGCTAATTACAGTTTGGTGGCCAGCGAAGGCATCTTAGAGAATGTGACATTAAAACAAGAATCTTTATGTGAAGGTTCAGGTGAGGGGAATGGTTACCACAAAGGCCCTTCTCGGAAATGGCCCAATCTAAGGACAGAGATGAGCTAGCCCCTTAGCTATCTCTCTAGTCCCCAAATATAGTTTTGTAAAAAAGGAAGTGTGTGTATGGGGGTCGGAGGAATAGGAAGTATGAATTCTACTCTAACATGTTGGGGGATGTAGTTAAGCAGAGAAGTGACTTGACCTGATTGAAAGTGATGGGAACAGTGGGTAGATATGAACAAATGAGAAGCAGGAAGCCCATCTGGAGGCTGTTGCAGTGGCTCAGGTGACATGTAGCCTTGGACAGCCTGTGGGGAACAGACTAACAGAGGAGCTGCAGGTTTGGGCTGAGCGTCCTTGCTGATGGTCTGGAGGTAGGGATGAGGGAGTGTGAAAATTTCCATAACCAAAGTGGAGTTACTTGTTCAAGCTCCACTTTTAAAAAAAAAATAGAGAGCTGGAGAGATGGCTTAGCCATTAAGGCACCTGCCTACTAAGCCTAAGAACCGGGTTCCAATCTCCAGGTCCCACGTTTAGCCAGATGCAAAGTGACACAAGGGCGCAATCCACATTTGACCACAAGGGGGCGCACGCATCTGGATTTTGTTCACAGCAGCTGAGAGACTGCTGGCACACCCATTCTCTGTCTCCCTCTCCCTCTCTCTCTGTCTGTCTCTCTCTCAAAAAAAAAAAAAAAAACTTAAAAAAAATAGAAATGGGCTGGAAGGATGGCTTAGCGGTTAAGGTGTTTGCCTGCAAAGCCAAAGGATGCAGGTTCACTTCCCCAGAACCCATGTAAGTCAGATTCACTTGCACCTGGAGTTCGTTTGCAGTGGCTGGAGGCCTTGGCGTGCCCATTCCCTCTCTCTCCCTCTGCTTCTCTCTCAGATAAATAAATGAAAGAATGAATAGATAAACAAAGAAAATATTAAAAACAAACTTCCTTTTGCCTCGGGTTCCTTGGATATACACAAAGTTTACTATGATGGACATATACCTGTTGCAGTTCCTGGCTACCCCCTGTAAATTTAGTAACATTTAGACACTCTCTGTATGCTATTTAGGCTGATGGATGGGAGACGGGGAGAGGGCCTGGGGGAGAGAGAAGGGTCCGGGATAACTTCTAGGTCTATACTATAACCTAAGGAGTGGTAGTAATTTTATTTACTCAGATGAGGAGGATGGGGGCAGAGCTCACAGGAGAAAATCAAGGCATTGACTTCCATTGGCCACATGTGTTTTGAGATTAACTTTTCATATTGAAGAACTAAGTAAGCAGTCCAATGCCAGAGCCTCGAGCAAGCACTGCTGCTGGAAATAGACTGGGCAGTGTGGATATGCAGCCAGCATTTACAGCTGTGGACCGGACAGCTGGGCCAGACACTTAGAAAGTGGATAAGGAGGAGAAGAGGACCAGAGAGGCGGCTGGAAGCATGCTGACCTCTACAGCGAGTTTGGAGTGGAGCGCATGAGAGATGTCTTGGTGCGGTGTTGGAAAATCCAGAGAGTAAGAGATAAGAAACCAACAGAAGGGTCCTTACTGAAGGAAGGAGGGGTTGCCTTCATAAATGTCAGGGGAAATCCAGGGAATGTAAGAACAGATAAATGATTTGGGGCTTGGCCATGAACCGGTAACTAGTGACAATGACAAATGGCCTCAGTGATATGATGTGCGCAGGAGTCAGGATGGCGGTAGAGAGAACGCACGGTGAGGAAGGAGAGACGGGAGCTTTAGTAACTTCTACCGAAAGTTTTCTATTGAAAAGAGGAAGGCTGAGGGTCGGGGAGGGTCAGACCCAAGGAAATGGGGTTCAAAGCTTAGGGTCCTTTAAAAAGCAAAGAATGTTGCTGGGAATATGGCTTAGCAGTTAAGGCGCTTGCCTGCACAGCCTAAGGACACAGGTTTGATTCCCCAGGACCCACATAAGCCAGATGCACAAGGTGGCACGTGCATCTAGAGTTCGTTGGCAATGGTTGGAGGCTCTGGCACATCCATTCTATCTATCTGCCTCTTTCTCTCCCTTCCTTCCAATAAATAAATAAATAAATAAAATGTTTTTTATCTTTTTAAAATTGTTTTTTTATGAGAGAGAGAATTGGCATGCCAGGGTCTCCAACCACTACAATTGAACTCCAGACAGTGCACCATGTTGTACATTTGTGCAACTGTTTGTGCTTGCGTCACCTTGTGTGTCTGGCTTACGTGGGACCTGGAGAGTCAAACATGAGTCCTTAGGCTTCACAGGCAAGTGCCTTAACCACTAAGCCACCTCTCCAGTCCCTAAGTAAAATATTTTTAAAAAACCAAGAAACCCCCAGAGTCAGAAACCCACATAAGACTAGACATATGAGTTTTCAAAGTGGGAAACTGAGGCCCAGTGCACTGTTCTAGTGCAGTGTATATAGCCAGATAGCCAGAATGAGACCACAGGATACCTGCTTTTTAAGTAGATTTTTTTTCTTTTTTTCTTTTCTTTTCTTTTCTTTTCTTTATTTTTTTATTTATTTTTATTTTTTTTGGTTTTTCAAGGTAGGGTTTCACTCTGGTCCAGGCTGACCTGGAATTAATTATGTAGTCAAACTCATGGCAATCCTCCTACCTCTGCCTCCCAAGTGCTGGGATTAAAGGCGTGTGCCACCACGCCCGGCGGATTTTTTTCTTTTTTATATATTTTATTTATTTGAAAGAGAGAGAGGGTGTCTCTAGCCACTACAAACTCCAGACATATGTGCCATCTTGTGCATCTGCCTTTATGTAGATAATGGAGAATCAAACCCAGGTCCTTAGGCTTTGCAGGCAAGCCCCTTAACCACTGATCCATCTCTCCCACCCATGCCTGCTTTTTGGTTGACCCTGCAGGGAGGTGAGGTCGCTGGCTCAGGAGGGTTTCAGATGGCCTGGATGCTCTCAGATCAGCTCTGCAGGCCTGCTTTCCTATTCAGGTGTACCTGCCCCTCTGTCAAAGGCTTTTGATAAGCTCAGCATAGGAGAAAAAGTAATTATCCTCTTATCCTGTGTTGTGGTTTGATTCAGGTGTCCCCCATAAACTCAGGGGTTCTGAATGCTAGGTCCCCAGCTGATGGAGATTTGGGAATTAACGCCTCCTGGAGGCAGTGTATTGTTGGGGTGGGCTTATGGGTGTTATAACCAGTTTCCCCTTGCCAGTGTTTGGCACGGTCTTCTGTCACTGTTGTCCAGCTGATGTTGGCCAGGAGGTGATGTCCACTCTCTGCTCGTGCCATCATTTTCCCCTGCCATCATGGAGCTTCCCCTTGAGTCTATAAGCCAAAATAAACTCCATCCCCCCCCCCCCTTAGCTGCTCTTGGTCTGGTGATTTCTGCCAGCCATGTGAACCTGACTGATTGCAACACCCTCACTAGTCTCCTAGCTGAGACCCCCATAATCAAAGGCAGATTAATGAGAGAAACCCTTGCAAATTTAACACACACACGTTCAACGTTTTCTCCTTCTCCCGCACATCCCCTATGCTGGGAATGGAATCCAGAGCCTTGTGTGTGGTAGGCAAAAGATCTCTCACTTCTGTACACCTCCGGCCCTCAGAGTTATTTCATATGTGCTTTACAAGACACCAGAGTCCTCAGAAATGAGGACCCAAAGTGACAGAGGAATATGCTTCCTATGCTCAGGTTTGATGGAGAGTTGACAGGCAGGGTGTGTAATCTCTTTGAAGTTACAGGGGAACTTGCCAGGTTCCGAGCCTTCTTTATTCTTGTGCCTTCCGTGTGTTAGGGAGGATGTCCCTCACATGATGGCTTTAGGACCCATTTCAGAGGAAGGACAGATCTTCTTTCATGGCCTGCTTCAGGAAAGAAGGGCAGGAGGCGGTCGGATTGGGGCCTTCCTGCTTCTGCCACTTTCTCAAATGCCATAGGTGCCACCCTTTAGGGTAGTATGCCTTGAGCTCCATCAGTCTCTGAGTAGAGCAGCCATGCAGAGTTAATTCTTAGGTGTATAGTTCACGTCCTTGCCTCTTCCTTCCTGGGAGTCGTCGGGGGGGGCACAATCTATGGCTACAGGTGACAAGAGAGAGACAACTGGACTGACATCCATATATAGCACAAGTGGCCTGTGCTATGCTTTACCTGTGTTGAGCCTTGGTCCCCAGCTGGTCATGCTATTGGGAGGGAGGAAACTTTAGCACCTACTCGGAGGAAGTAGGTCAGTGGAGACGTGCTCTTAATGTCGGGACACTGGCCCCTTTCTCTCTGTGTCTGTCTTTCTCTCTCCCTCCCTCTCTCTGCTGCCCCCTGGCATGAGATTCGACCTTGCCACAGGCCCCAAATGATAAGGCCAAGCAACCAAGCACTTGAAACCTCAGAAAACATGGGCCACAAGATTTTTTTTTGTCACAGTGACAGAAAGGTGGGTGCCACGGGCTGTATGAACTGGCATGGTCTTGGGGAGTAGCACTAGCCTTGAATCATGAATGACCAACATGGCAAGAAGCCTAAATGAGATTGAAGAGATTTCCCTTAGTCCTGGCTTTGTTTGTACTGAACCGTGTGGCCTACATCACTCTGTCCCTCCGGGCCTTAGTGCCCCCTTTGTATAGATGGAAGACAGCAAGCCAGGGGGGGTCCCCTGGTGTCTTCTCGTTTGGTGATTTGAGAATGGTTTGACACACTTCCCATATGGTCCTAAGCTGAAGCCCAGATAACATGCACCCTGTCTTCGGATGGGCCAGTTCTGCACAGGGCCAGCCCACTGCCCACTGGAAATGCTTTAGTGCTCTCCCAGATGAGTCCTCTGGGGGTATTTATGCCACCCATGACGCTACCCCTCCCCACAAGCCTGTCCATCTTTCCATCTTCTCTCTCTTCCTAATGAAAACCCCAACCTTGGCCAGGGACTCACTTCTTACTTCTCTACTTGCCTTCTCTGCTCTTGGTAGTGGACCCAGTAGCCTGGGGACCAAGACTTGGGCTGATCCAGTCATTTAATTCTTTTTTTTTTTTTTTTTTTTTGGTTTTTGAGGTAGGGTCTCACCGTGGCTCAGGCTGACCTGGAATTCACTATGTAGTCTCAGGGTGGCCTCGAACTCTCGGCGATCCTCCTACCTCTGCCTCCCGAGTGCTGGGATTTAAGGCGTGCACCACCACACCCGGCTTCAGTCATTTAATTCTTACAAGTATTTTCTGGATCTAGAGGCTGGGCTGTCTACCCTGTCAGGACCCACAATAGTTGTTATTTTATTTGTTGTTTCAGCTTCTATACATACATACATACATACATACATACATACATACATACATACATACATACATACACACACACACACACACACACACACACACACGATTAAGAGCAAAGGTCTTTTTCATTTCTCTTTCTAAAGCGACTCAAACAATATAATCAATTGAGCCAGCATAGGGCTGATCCGAAGCATTACAGCAGGTATTTGTGGCTGATATGACGGTGGAATAAAGTGCTTGTGAAACCAGCTGATCATTCCAGCGGTGGGAAATGAATCTGCACAGTGTCCATTGATCTCCCCTAATCTTTGTCAACATCGGTGTGTCCTGCTGCTACACCACAGCTGGGCAGCATTGGTCTCAGGGGATGGCAACAGGGTAGCCATTGGTGCAGGCCAGAGGGTTGCTTCCTATTTAGTGAAACAGGCACAGTCAAACCGCAGGTGGATTTCAGGGGTTGGGAGAACTTCCTGCTCCCTCAAGTGCCACCTTAGCTGACCCTTGACAGAAACTACAAAACAGTGCCTTTTGCCCACTCTGCTGCCTAGGGCAACAATGCTCTGGACCTCTGTGCTTTACAAGAACCCGTGATATTATTTTTGTAACCTGAGAACAAAAAGGTATTTCTAAAATGAGAAAATTGTTCAGAAAAGTAATTAAACTTTAATCCAATGTTCTCAAAGTATATTGTTTTGCCAACTGTTCAGCCACAGCTTGATGAAGATAATTAAATAGAAAGATTTCATAGACTCTCACATAAATAAGTCCATTTATTATCTTCCCCGTGGTGTGGGATAGAACTATACAAAGTGACGAGGCATTGAGACACAAAAGAGGACACAGTGACATCGGGACCTCGGGTCATCAAAGACGTGTCAGGAAGCAGGTCATCTCTGAGGAGCTGTGCAAGGAGGGTGTGACTAGTCTAAACAGCAGCTCCTCTATCTTTTAACATTTAGACATGCCCATCACGGACAAGTGACCGTGTCGACACCTTGGAGAATAGCCCTTTTACCTCAAGTTTTTATAATTAAGGAAGGGAAACAAAATGGCAAGTATTTGTAATGTGGGCCGTCAGGGATATGTGCCTGCAAGTGGCAAAAACAGACATGGGCAGTTTGCTATTTGGAGGTGAGCCAAAGTTAGTCACCAACCAGGACAGGCAACCAGAGGTGGCCAGGACAATGGCCACCTTATGACTCTCCATAGCTTTCATGATCTCTCTGGAGGCAGCACTTACCTTCAGGCAAGCACCTTAACTGCTGAGCCGTCTCTCTGGTCTCCTACCACTTCAGTACCACCAACTCTCTGATACTTACATTTTGCTCCCAAACCTTCTGATGTTTCCCTCCAGTCTTTTTTTTTTCTCTTTCTCTCTCTCTCTTTATTGACAACTTCTATACTTACAGATAATAAACCATGATATTTCCCTTACCTCCCCCTATTCCCCTTTCAGAACTCCACTCTCCATCATATCCCCTCCCTCTCTCCATTAATCTCTCTTTTAATTTAATGCCATCATCTTTTTCTCCTATTATGAGGGTCTTGTGAAGGTATTGCTAGGCACTGCGAGGTCATGGATATCGAGGCAAATTTCTGTCTGGACAGTTGCATTGTAAGGAGTCATATCGTTCCTTTGGCTCTTACATTCTTTCTGCAACTTCTTCTGCAATGGACATGTATTCCATTCTGCAATGGTCCCTGAGCCTTAGAGGGTGTGACAGAGGTGTTTCAGTGCTGGGAACTCCTCTATCCCTTCTTCTCAGCACTATGTTGCCTTTTGGGTGATCCCAGTGGTCATCGCCATCTGAAAAGAGAAGCTTCTCTAAACAGAAGTGAGAATAGCTTTAATATATTAATATAAACATTAAGTGTAGTGCCCCCAGGGCAGCTTGGTGGGAATAATATTTACATTTAGTCAGACAAGAGCAGGCTTTATACCCCTAAGGCTCATGACCTCACCTGCCATAGACTTTTGCTTAGGTTTTTCAGTACCAGGCATGTATTCCCTCCCGTAGAGAGGGCCTTCAGTCCAATTATGGAGCAGTTGGTTACCCGAAGAGTAGACATGCCACTATTGCACCCATTCAGTCATTGAGTCTGTATGGCCAAACTTGAATATTCAGTGTCCACTATTTTCACTGCTGATGACCTCTGTCTCCCACACGGCTGCATGCAGTGCAGCTTTTTCCAGCTTTCAGTTTGCTGGTCTACAGGGAGAAGGTTTTCTGCTCAGCACCAGCTTGCTTTCTCATTGATCTTGCCTCTCAGGCAAGAGATGTCTTCAGCAATAGGGTCTTACTATCTGTTTCTCAAGGGAAACCAAGGGCTTTGGCAAAAGCCTTTAATGTTTTGGAGGCTACCAGGACCTCCTTGGTCAACAACTCACTGGAAGGTATCCCATCCCAGGCACTGAAAATTTTCTAGTAACAGTCTATAGCTTCTAGATGTGCCATTATTCAAAAAAGCAGGTTTACATAAGTCTTATTCACAATATCTTGAATTTAGATTGACCCTCCCCCTGCCCTTCTTTTACGCATTCTCTTCCCATGGCCTCGCTTAGGCCATTCCCCTCCCTGTAATCTGTTCTTCTACTTACATATGTGCAACAGGAAGCCATATTCTTGCCACCAAATGGTGCTGAGGTAACCACAAGCAAAAGGGGAAGTCAGGTCAGCTACCTCAAATCATATGCAAAATTTCAGTGTAAAGCTTTAAGAGCTTGGATTATCAATGGTCACTTACCTACAACACCATAAAACATAATGGTAAAAAGAAAAATAAACTGAAAGTTATCAAAATTGAAAACTTCTATCCTTCAAAGGATACTATAGTGAAAGTGAAAAGGCAACTTACTGATTGTATCTGATAAGGAATGTGGTTCTAGAACATATATAAATAATTTGTACAAATCAGCAATGAATGTGTAAATAATCCAATATAAGTATGGGCAGAGGATTTGCATAGAAGTTTCTCTGAAGGAGAACGCTAAATGGTGAGTTAACATATAACTAGACACACCACCATCATCAGTCATTAGGCACAAAGACAATCAAACACTACAGTGAGATACAGCTTCACACCACAAGAGTGGCCGTAATAGCAGATGGACAATAACAAGAACTGGTGAAAATGTGGAGAAATCAGGGTTCTCACACCTTACTGGTGGGGATCTAAGAATAACGCAACCATGTTGGACAGTCTACAGTTCTTCAAAGGGTAACTATAGCTACCATATGATCTAGTACTTTCCCCTGGAGAGAACTGAAAACATATTTCCACTCCAAACTCTGTGAATGTTCAAAGCAGCATGGTGCATAATAACCAAAACATGGGAAAACTCCAAATCTGTATCATTTGATGGGTGGAAAAATAAAATTTGGTGTATATATATATATACATGCAAAGAAATATTACAGGTATTAAAATGGGAACTAGTACCAATGGATGTGATGGTATATGTCTGTAATGGCAGCCCTCAGGAGGCTGAGGCAGGAGGATCTAGTGTTTGAGTCCAACTTGGGCTGCACAGAGACCATGCCTTCAAAAAAGGATGAAACTTGAGAATAATAGAACAAGTGAAAGAAGATGCTCGCAAAAGAGCCCAGAGTGTGTGGCTGTATGGATTTGAGCTGCCCAGAATGGGTACTGCCACAGGCCAAGGGTAGATGCATGACTGTCAGGGGCTGAGGAGAGTGAGAGATGAGGACTGAGGCTCAGTGTTCCCAGCTTCTTTCTGGAGCGATAAAAATGCTTTGGAACTAGAGAGGGGTCCTAGCTGTATAACTCTGTGAATACACTAAGCGTGGGTGAGGCACACTTCTTTATAAAAGGGTGAGCTTTATAACATCTCAATCAAAAGAAAAAAATTCAAGATATTCTGAATAAGACTTACATAAGCCTACTTTTTTGAATAATAACACATCCAGAAACTGTAGATTGCTATTAGAAAATTTTCAGTGCCAGGGATAGGATACCTTCCAGTGAAGTCCCTGTTGCCTCTAAAACATTACAGGCTATTGCCAAGGTCCTTGGTTTCCCTTGAGAAACAGATGGTAAGATCCTATTGCTGAAGACTTCACTTGCCTGAGTGGCAAGGTCACTGAGAAATCAAGCTGGTGCTGAGCAGAAAACCTTCTCCCTGTAGACCAGCCAACTGAAAGCTGAAGAAAGCTGCACTGCATGCAGCCATATGGGAGATAGATATCATCAGCGGTGAAAACAGTGGACACTGGAAACTTCAAGTTTGGCCAGACAGGCCAAATGACCGAATGGGTGCCATAGTGGCATGTCTACTCTTGGGGTAACCAACTGCTCCCTAATTGGACTGAAGGCCTGCCCTATGGGTGGGAATACATGCCTGGTACTGAAAAACCTAAGCAAAAGACTATGGCAGGGGAGGTCATGAGCCTTAGGGGTATAAAGCCTGCTCTTGTCTGGATAAATATATGTATTATTCCCACCAAACTGCCCTGCAAGCACTACACTTAATGTTTATATTAATATATTAAAGCTATTCTCACTTCTGGTTAGAGAAGCTTCTCTTTTCAGATGGCAATGACCACTGGGATGACCCAAAAGGCAACATAGTACTGAGAAGAAGGGACAGAGGAGTGTCCAGCACTGAAACATCTCTATCACACCCTCCAAGGCTCAGGGACCATTGCAGAAGAGGGGGCAGATAGAATGGAAGAGCCAAAGGAAGGGTATGACTTCTTACAATGCAACTGTCCAGACAGAAATTGGCCTCAATATCCATGACCTTGCAGTGCCTAGCAATACCTTCACAAGACCCTCAAAATAGAAGAAAAAGATGATGACATCAAATTAAAAGAAAGACTAATGGAGAGAGGGAGGGGATATGATGGAGAATGGTGTTCTAAAATGGAATGGGGGAGGGGAGGGAAATATCATATGTTTTTTGTATGTAAGTATAGAAGGTGTCAATAAAAAATTAATTAAAAAAAAGAATATGGCTTTCTGGGACTGGAGAGATGGCTTAGCAGTTAAGGCACATGCCTGCAAAGCCAAAGGACCCAGGTTTGATTCTCCAGGTCCCACATAAGTGAGATGTGCATGGTGGCACATGCATTTGGAGTTTGTTTTCAGTGGCTAGAGGCCCTGGTGTGCCCATTCTTTCTCTCTCTCTTTCTCCCCCACTCATTTCTAATAAATAAATAAAAATAAAATATTTTTTAAAAAGAACATGGCTTTCTCATGAAATTATCTTTGTATCCTTTGAAAATCAACTGGCCATAAAAAGGTTTCATTTCTGGACCCTTAATTTCATTCCACCAATGTACATGTATACTTGTGTTAACATCACAGTTGTGCTGATCATGGCTTTTAATGTGGTTTTTAGTTGGGAAGTGTGAGTCTTCCATGTTTCTTCTTCTTTTTTTCATGAATGTTTTGGCTTGCATTTCCTTATGAATGTTAGGATCAGCAGTTGTTTTCTAAAATTAGGCAAATGGCATTGTGACAGGGAACTATGCTGCAGCGATAACTAAATTTAGAGAATGTTGAAATTTTAATATTAATTCTCTTGAACATGATATCATTCCATTGACAGGTATTCTTAATGTTATTCATTTATGTATTTTCGAGAAGAGAGGAAAAAGGGGGGAGAGAATGGGCATGCCAGGGCCTCTAGCCACTGTAAACAAACTACAGATGAATCTGCCATTTTGTGCATCCTGCTTTACGTGGGTATTGGGAAATCAAAACTGGGTTGTTAGGCTTTGCAGACAAATGCTTTAACCACTGAACAATCTTTCCAGTCTCCTTTTAATGTTTTAGTGCCTTCTTTTGTTAATATTATTACTAAATATTTTGGATGGTATTCTAAATGTATTTATTTTCTTAATATTATTTTTGGGTTGTTCATTGCCAGTGTACATAAGTGCAATTGATTTTTGCCTTTCTATTGATATTTTTTTATCCTACAATGTTGATGAGCTCTTTCTTAGTTTTCATAATTACTTTTTCAGATTCCTTTGGATTGAAATAATATCATCTTTAAATAATTTTAACACTTTCTTTCCACTTTGATGGGTTTTATTTCTTTTCCTTGTCTAGCCCAGGCTGGCCTCAAACTCCTGATCCTCCTCCTCCTCCTCTTCAATAATATCCTGCCAGCATGCGCCACCACGACTGGCTCTTTTCATTGTCTAATTGGCCTGGCCAGAACCTTTATATAATGTTAATAAAATTGGCAAGAGTGTAAATTTTCATCATATTTCTGGTCTGAGATAAGTCTTTCAGTCTTCTGCATTTTCAGATTAAGAAAAATTTTCTTCTATTCTTAGTTGTTGAGTATTTATTTATTTATTTATTTATTTATTTATTTATTTTTTGAAAGCAGATAGAGAAGATTGGAAGAGAGAGAGCCTTTAACCACTGCAAACAAAATCCAGATGCATGTGCCACTTTGTGCATCTGGCTTTATGTGGGTACTAGGGAACTGAACCTAGGTCCTTAGGCTTTGCAAGCAAGTGCCTTAGCTGCTAAACCATCTCTCCAGCCTGATTGTTGAGTGTTTTTAATCACAAAGGGGTATATGATTGTTGTTAAATCTATTTTCCATATCTATTGAGAATATCATATGAATTTTGTCTCTTATTTTGTTAATATGTCATATTACATTGGTAGACTTTCATTATGTTCAGCCAACCTTGCATTCTTATAATAAATTCCACTTCTAATCCTTTTATTTTCTAAGTTAAACACATATAGTTCCTTTATTACTTGTGGCCTAATTTGAGAGCTTAAGTCAAGTGAGGTAAAAAAATCCAAAGAGTGGGCCAAGTAGAAAAGCAGCCTCCCACATCAAGGAGTTGCAAAGTTTACAAATAGTTTTCAATTTGTTTCTTTGTCAGTTGATCTTTGAACAGAAGTATAGTCAAATGTATATTCATATACTCGTGGGCTATCCCTCCCTAAGGACAATAAACACAGGGATTCATTTTTTCATTTTCAAAGTTATAGCAGAAAATATGAGAAATAGAAAAAAAAAAGAAAGAAAGAAGAAAACTCACCCATAATACCAAACCAGCTCTTGGGAGGATGGGGACCAAGTTACTTGAGGTATTATTTACATGAAGGGGGAAAATCACCTTTTGGAAGGAATAGTTCTATAAATTTTGACAAATGCATACAGTCAGGTAACCGATACCACAATCAAGATACAACGTTTCCATCGCAAACACTCCCTTGTGTTCATTTGTAGCCAATCCCCTTCCTTCATGTGGAGTCCAAGGAAGTCACTAGTCCAGTCTCGATCTATAATTTTGCTTTCCCACAACGTCATATAAGTAGGATAATATGAAATGCAGTCTTTCATGGTTAGCTTCTTTCACTTAACATTGTGCGTTTGGAATTCATACGCGCATCTGTAGCTCATTTCTTCTGTTGCTGAGTAGCACTCCACTGTGTGAATGTACGATGTTTGCTTGCCCATTTACAAACTGACAAACACTTGCATTGTTTTGCTCGAAGGCAATTATGAATGTCAAAGCTAATACAAACCTTCCCCATCCATGCCTTGGTGAATGTGTGTTTTCATTTCTCTTAGGTTAATACTCAGAGGTGGGATTGCTGGGTCTCTTGGGAAGCATGTGTTTAGTCTGATAAACATATACCCAACCAGTTCCCAAAGTGACTGCATTTTTCAGAACCATCATCTCACCATCAGTGCATGGAATTTCCAGTTACTCACATGACTGCCAGTTCTCCGTGTGGTTGGTTGGTTGTTCTTGGACTTTTTTCATTCTGGTAAGTGCATAGTGATCTTAAAAAGAGAAGGCACTTTTGATGTGTTTATGTCTGTTGGGTTTTTTTTTTTGTTGTTGTTGTTGTTCAAATGTGCCCGTTTTCCACATACTAGAAATGCTAGTACACCTCCAATTTTATATGCTACTTTTTCATCTAATAATAAAGGGAGCCTTTTCCACATGGCTACCATCTCAAGATTGACTATTATCCCACTGAATGGATGTGATACAAGCACCTCATGTGGGTTTGAATCATTGTCAGATTTTTGTTGTTGTTGTTGTTGTTACTATAAGCTGCACTGCAATAAAGCCTTCTCATATTAGCCTTTCATCTTTTGGGGTACTTCATCAGGATACAGTCCCAGAAGTAGAATTCATGGTCAACAGGTATAAACACCTTTATGACTTTGAATTGCTTTCTGAAATGCTTCTTCTGTTTATAAGACCACCAAGAATATACAACCAAAAACAGGTTGGGATAGTATTGTTAATATTAGAAAGAAAAAAACTGTAAAAGAATTTATCTAGCTAGATCTTCAGGTACATGATTGCAACCTCAACCTGGGGAGGCAGAGGCAGAAGGATTATTGCAAGTTTGAGACCAACCTGGTTTATGTAATGAGTTCCAAGCCAGCCAGGACTACATAGTGAGCTCTTGTCTTAAAAAAAAAAAAAAAAAAGCAAGGTGCTGGGGAAACAGCTGGGTCGATGAAATGCTTGCATGACAAGCATGAATTTGATCCCGAGAACCTACGTGCTAGCTATGATGGCTTGTGCCCGTAACCCCAGCGCTGGGGAGCCAGAGACAGGAGGATTCGTGGGGCTTGCTAGCCAGCCAATGAGAGACTGTCTTTAAGGAGTTGGAAGGTGTTCCTGAAGATGCCATCTGAGGTTGTCCTCTGACCTGCGCGCGTGCGCAGGCACACACACACACACACACACACACACACACACACACATGCACACACATGGATATGCATACACATGTGCGCAAACATGTACATTAAAAATTCCAGAAATGGGGCTGGAGACATGGCTTAGTGGTTAAGGTGCCTGCCTCCTAAGCCTAAGAACGCTGGTTCCAATCTCCAGGTCCCACGTTTAGCCAGATGCAAAGTGACACAAGGGCGGAATGCCACACTTGACCACAAGGGGGTGCGTGCATCTGGATTTTGTTCGCAGCAGCTGAGAGGCTGCTGGCACCTATCTCTATCTGTCTTCCTCTCCCTCTCTCTCTGTCTCTCTCTGTGTCTGTCTCCAAAAAAACTTCCGGAAATGGCCGGGCGTGGTGGCACATGCCTTTAATCCCAGCACTTGCGAGGCAGAAGTAGGAGGGTTGCCAAGAGTTCGAGGTCAGCCTGAGACTACATAGTGAATTCCAGGTCAGCCTGGACTAGAGTGAGACCCTACTTCAAGAAAAAAGAAAAATCAGGAAATGAAAAAAAGATTTATTTTGTACACAAAAATGATGGCTTTAATTTTTTTAAACATTTTTTGGTTTCTAGGGAGATTGACCATTCCTCTATATTCTTGTTTACTGATTATATTTTCTATCCTATGAATTGCATCTCTGTTCATAGTTTATGGAGATGTAACATCTTCTTATTAACATTATTTTAAATAACGAGAAGTTAATCGTTTGCTATTGATATTAAGAAGAAAAAGGTTACAGTATTTATCCCCATCCTTTTTAGCTTGTGTGTGTAGACTGTGTGGTGTGGTATGCGGCGTGATGTGCATGTGTGTACTGTACACACCTGTGTGTGCTGATGTGCACTCGAGCATATGTATGCAGAGGTCAGGGGGCACACCTGGTGTCCTCCTCTAGATCCCTTCTGCTTGTTTCTCACACAGAGTCTCTCACTGAACTGGGAGCTGCTGTTTTTGGCCAGACTGGTTGACCAATGAGCCCCAGCAAATCTCTGGTCTTTGTCTACCACAGTACTGGCACTATAGGTATGTGTTGTCACACCAACTATTTTAGGTGGGTGCTGGGGATTGAACTCAGGTGGTTTCAGGCCCTCTCAGTTCCTCATGGCTTGCCTGTTCAGCCATTTTCTCAGCCCTCAGTATTTTCCTTTTCAAGAAACTCATGTTTTGTTCTTGTATGTACCCAAATCTGTCACTCTGTCTCTGCGGGTTTGTATATTGCTTCTAAGCTCAGGAAAATCACTTTCAGCTCTCTCTCCTGAGGCTTGATAATGGTCAAGTAGAGTTTTTATAAGTTTTTTTTTTTTTTTCCAGGTAGGGTGTTGCTCTAGCTCAGGCTAGAATTCACTATGTAGTCTCAAGGTGGCCTTGAACTCAAGGCAATCCTCCTACCTCTGCCTCCAGAGTGCTGGGATTAGAGGCGTGTACCACCACACCCAGCTATTTTCATAAGTTTTAAAAATAGTTATCTTGGTGGCATATAGATTTTATATTGTTATATAGTAAATATAAGATGCTAAAGAGATAGTTTTCAGCATGATGTCATAATTCAAATAAAATATTCTATGAAAACACTAAAAGCTTGAACCTAAATTCATCTCAAAGGGATGTATATTAATTTTGGACTCCACTTTGTCCCTCCCAGATATCACATGTCCATTCAAGTTGGCTTATCCACAAATAATGGCTCAACCCCAAATATTGACCCAGTTGAGGGAGACTCACGAGTAGTCCTACAGCAAAGAGCTCAACAGATACCAGTCAGAGTCGAGTGGTCTCTGGGCCCAACACTGTTTCCCATTTGCCTATATTTTCAATTTCCCATGCTCTGCCAGAAGTGGACAAACCCTCTCTACACCCAGAGAGAACTTACTTTGGGGACTGTGGTGTTCAGGGTTCCCATTCTTTGGACCAAACTCTTGGGCTGGCCAGATCAGCCTCCCTGGCTTTTTCAGCTCCATTTTCAGTGCCTCATGATGTTGAAAGCAAGTCATAGCTCTCCTGTCTCATTAGTCCAGCCAAAACCCTTCCCAGCACCATGCAGTTTTGCAATGGACTATGTTCTTTCTTGACTCTTTCAACACCATATTGCCAAAACAAAGCAAATTCTGGAAAAAGCCTATTCTTCATACTGAGGCCTTTGGAATAAGTGGGGCCTGAACATTGCCCCTCCCCCTCCCCACCTCATTTTGAACAGATAGAAGAAATCATTCCATTTTCCACATTATGCTAGAACTGATCATCCAGCCAAAGGGCCACTGGGAGGTCCCAGGGGGCGTGGGCGCAAGAGACAACAGTTCACTGAGCCCGAGCCCCTCTCACCCCATTGCAATCAACACCAAGAGGCACAGGGTCTCAGAGTCACCACTGAGACTCGGCCTCATCTCCTCCTGCAGAGTGCAGAAGTGGGAGGCCAAGGGTGGGAAGGAGCCAGGCCCCACCATCTAAATGAGGCAGGCTCTCCTCAGGGGCTGTCAGATCACTCGGTGTTTAGTTAAAAACTCTCCAAAAGAAAGAGTGTTAAGGCAGAGAGCTTGAAGTGGATCCTGAGTAATTAAGTGTATAAATTAATTCTTCCCTTAAGAAATGTTCCTCTTCTATTATTAGATTTGGTTCTCGGAGGAGCTATATGCGAGGAGTGGGTTTCCAGTTATAACAGAGAGAGAGGAGAAGAGAGAGGGGGAGAATGTATACACTCTGGGCTTTGCTGCCTGAAGCCTACAATTAAAATAAGTGACATGAATGTGTCTTTAAAAGAGAGATCTGTGGAAAACTAACGGATTGTCTGTCAGGGGAAGAAAAAAAATGAAATATGGCTGTCTCAGCCTACTGAATGGATGAATAAGAAAGTACTTGTCCATCCAAGTACCCAAAGGGATAAAACCCAATGATAGCCCTTCTCAACTGCTTAGCGCATAATGCATGTGCTGTTTTGATGCTAGTAATGTGTTTTTTACTTCTTCCTGTCTAGAAGGAATGAATCAAATATGAGGAGAGCTGGAACATGATTTTCAACCCATTGCTTTTGATTAAGTACCCGAACAGGCAGGTCCTGGGACTTGCAGTAATACTAATGGGGCATAAAGTGCTATAAAAAGGACGGGAACCTACTTTTGTCCAAATGCCATTATCCTGGAATCAGAGACCCTGGTGTAATATGTCCACAGTTAACCTTTTTTCCCTGACAGGAAATTTTCTCCCTCCACTCACACCATCAATTATGCTGCATTTGGCTGGCCGGAGTGGTGAGTGATCACTTTATTTCCAGTGAAAGAGGCACACGTGCCAGGCTCCGGGAGTGAGGATTGCTGACGGCAGGGGGCGCTGGCGCGGGGCGGGGGAGGCAAGAAGAGAGGTCAATTCTGCTGGCCATCAGCTTTGGACTGATTGTTTCAGACGGAGTTTTCTGCTTGCTTGTTTTGAAAGGGGAGATTGAGCAACTGTAAACAAAATACTATGGCTTTGATTCTAAAAATAGTTGTTTGAGATTGGCCACCCAGAGAGGAGCCTGCAGCTAACAATTGACCTGGGGAATAGGGTTAGAACAAAGGGTTTTGATGACTGGGATCTGGAAGAGTGAATAGGACTGATTTGTTGCTTGTTACTGACATATCCAGTGGTCGGCTACTTGGGCACTGTCCTCAGGGTTCTTTTTCTTGTTCCCAGCTCTGCCCAGAGGACACTGCTCCCCCCTAGCTCCCTTAACACCACTCCAAACTTTGCAATACATTTTTTTTGTAATCAGCAGGTTGTAGGTTGTCCAACTGTTCTGCCATTTATTGTAAATGGCTGCAAACAGGAGGAGAAAAAAAAAGGAAAAGAAAAAAATTCCACAATGCTGTCACATAGTCCTGAGTGTAAATCAAACATTCCCTGTCATGTTGATAGCTTGTGTTAGTCTAATGTATTTTATATTACTCAAAAGCTTTGAAACCCTGCAGCTTTCTTCATATAGGCCATTATGCGGTTATCATTAAATTGTCTTGCAAAGAACATTATCGGTAATTATAGCAGACACTAAAATCAAATGATCAGAGTGGGACCTTTAACACCAAGAGGAACCATTAGAAGTTAATCAAATAAAAGGATGAGAATAATTATGTTAGGATTAAGCAGTAATATGCCAGAAGTTATATACTTTGCTGACTATATATCTTTACTCCCGGCTTCCTGAATTTCCTCTTTGCTGATGTGTTTTTATATAATACTTTGGCACAGAATGTAAATGACAATATTTTTGTCATGGCACAATCAGGCTCAAAGGTTCATAGACGGTTCATATCTAAATGCCATCAGAGGCACGGAGGTGAATGGTGACGATAAAAATAATAGTAATAAAAAAGTGCAAAGCTGGAAAAAATCCACTGGTCAATGAAGCAAGGGAAAATAATAAAAATGGCTGCAACAGGCACAGGTGCAAGGAAAGTGGTTATGGGCCGGTTGCTCCCTCTTGGAGCATAAGGATTTTTTCCTGCAAGCTTTGCTGTGAGCCAGCGTAGAAAAGCCACCATGGAGCTGGCTCTCAGCTGCCCCTGCTAGAGCTCATGGAGGAAGTGTGAAGTGTGGATGGTGCTGGGCCGAGAACACCTCTATGCCCTGAGGATAAGAGGGCCTCTCCTGACCCTCCTCCACCCCCAAAAGCACATACCACTGGCACCTTGCAGATGCTATGTCCACGTCTACTTTGCAGCGGGCTGGAGGCAGGAATACATGGCTTAAATGGCTGAGAACGGGGCCCCAGTGGACAGAAAGAAGTACCTCCTCCCCACCAAATATGGCCCATTTTAGCTTTCAGATTAAGCCTGAGCCGTAAGGAAAACAAATTGTAAGAAGCTAGAGGACAGCAACTCTTGATAATACAACTTTAAAAAATCAAAATAGGGCAGGAGAGATGGCTTAGCGGTTAAAGTGCAACCTGAGAAGCCTTAGCACTCAGGTTCGATTCCCCAGTCCCCGTGTAAACCAGATGCACAAGGTGGCGCATGCATCTGGAGTTTGTTTGCAGTGGCTGGAGGCCCTGGCACACCCATTCTAGCTCTCTCTCTCTGTACCCCCCTCTCTCAAATAGATAAAAATAAATAAATTAATTAAATAAAACGAAAATATCTCCCCACACACTTTCTCTCCCTCCCCTTAAAAATGAAAAGAAGTTCGTACTGCCAAGTTTGTGTTTGTTTCCCAGGATTGGGCTGCAGACTGTGATGCACATATGGACAAGATGATTGCCAAGCGTGGCCATGCTGACACACAGATACAAACAGCAGAGTGACCTCAATGGCAGTGCCCAACCCAGTATTTCTATATTTGGGGAGGGGGTCATTTTACATTTTGGAGGCTTTGCGACACTTAAAAATTAAGGCATTGCTCCATTTCACAGTGGTCAAAACTGAGGCCATTCATAGAGGGGTGACAATGAGTATGCAGGCAGTCTTCTTTGCTGCCCTCATGGTGACCCCAGTGGGGAGCTTCAGTCCTGATTGGCCTTTTCCCTAAACTAACCATTGCACGTCAGCCTATACCGGGCAAGTGTGAGGCGCATCCAATCTCTCTGCCTGTCTCTCTTCTCTCTCTGCTTATAAATAAACAGATAAGTAATATTTAAAAACATGTTTCTGTCACATTATTTCATCTGTAATTCACAATAATCACACTGGATAGAAGCCGTGACATTTTTATCCCATTTTATAAATGAAGAGACTCAAGTCAAGGAGGTAGGGGTCTTTCTCATGGTGACAGCTCATTTGTGACAAGACAGGGACTAGATTCAGCCCTTCTGACCTGCCTCTGACCACCATATGTCTGCTTTAGTGTGTGCACTCTTGTGGCAGGCAGGGACAGTCCAAATGGGGGTTAGGGTGAGGGCATGTCATGCGTTTTTGGAGACTCCACCCGATAACTTCTTAGGTATAGAAGCCTGGGCCCTAAGCCACAGGAAGCATTTGCTATCCCATATCCCTGTAACTGTTTCCTGCAGCTCATACGAAGGTGGCATGAACGTGTCACTTCGTCCTTGAGCAATTGTCAAGGACACGGCCGAGAAGGAGGGAGAGAGTAACTACCCGTTATTCACCAGGCTTGGAGGCAGGTGTGGTCTCTAGTAAAGATGGTCAAGTAGCCTCGTCCATGAGGAGGGGGAGGGGCAGGAAGGTGTCTCAACCATCCCCTTCCCACCTTCCTTCTATTGCCATCTTAAATTAGCTCTGAAAACCCAGGTGTCAGCTATCCCCCCGGTACAAGGCAGATGAGCCATTAAAAACGCCAGGAAGAAATGAATGCTTAAATCACCCTGTCTCTCCGAAGGTAGAGTCTTGCCTAATCACATGTCAAATCATATATTTTTTTCTTCTCTAGATGGATGTCTTCCTTCAAAGTCTGATGGTCACCGACACAAAGGGATCGCTTCAGCTTTAAGTAACCATTGAAGTTTTACCCCGTTAGATTATTTTCTAGGAGTAACTAACATAAAAAAAAATGCCCTGTCAGAAAACAGCTCGCTTTCTCTCATTTTTTTTTTAAAGGGTAATATTTGGTTTCATCTGGCAACTACTTGGGAAAATTTAGCACTGAGTCAGAAAGGTTAGCCAACAAGTAGCACTTCATAAATTGCTGGAGCCCTAATCAATACACATTGTCATCCACTCTAGTCCTTCAGGCAGACTTTTCCCTGCCTTGAGTCGTTGGTGTATTTTATGAGGTTGTTACAGGCTGGGCTTGCATGGCCTGGGCCTAATGAACCTGTCACCGCCGCTATTGATTGACATGCCGGTGTAAGTGAGACAGGCGATTCCGATTGACTTCCTAATTACTGCTGCTGGGCTGCCTCGCCAACTGCTCAGGCCAGAGGTTAATAGCTTTGATGTTCAGCCGCTCCTAGCAGTGGAGGCCGGCTCCTCAGAAGTCAATACCAGAATCAGGGTCTCAAGGCTACTGCCAGGCCTGATCAATGAAAGCCTGCACCTTCCTCCTGCTGGTGGCTGACAAGAGGCTGATGAGTAGAGGAGGTCAGGAGCAAATGGTTTAAAGGGAGTTTGGGGGAGGCTCTGGAAGCACCACCCATGATCAAAGGATTGGAAATGAAGAAGGCTAGAGCGAGCGTCGTAAGAGAGATGCACTGGGGTGGGAGCAGCTCAGAACTCCGTACCAGATGTTGATTTGTTTTGCTGTGTTTTCAGATTTTCATCCTAAGGATTGAAAATTGAATGCTTCCCAAAAAAAAAAAAATGATGACATCAAAATAGAAGAGTGTCTGATTGGAAAAAAAAAAAAAGAAGGGGTTCAGTGGATGCCAGAATTTGGGAGGAGGAAATGAGAGTTACGGGAGGGGATTATGTTCATGTTATATTGTCTATGCTAAGGGAAGTTTTCAGTAAAAACTTAAAAAAAAAAAAAAGAGGGCTGGAGAGATGGCTTAGTGGTTAAGGTGCTTGCCTGTGAAGCCTAAGGACCCAGGTATGACTCCCTAGGGCCCATGTTAGGCAGATGCACATGGTGGCCCATGCTTTTGGAATTCATTTGCAGTGGCTAGAGGCCCTGGTGCACAGCCCCCTCTAAAAACTAAATCAAAAATTTAAAAAGAGGGCTGGAGAGATGGCTTAGCGGTTAAACGCTTGCCTATGAAGCCTAAGGACCCCGGTTCGAGGCTCGATTCTCCAGGACCCACGTAGGCCGGATGCACAAGGGGGTGCATGTATCTGGAGTTTATTTGCAGTGGCTGGAGGCCCTGGCGCACCCATTCTCTCTCTCTCTCTCTGCCTGCCTATTTCTGTATCTCTCTCTCAAATAAATAAATAAATAATAAAATATTTTTTAAAAAAAATTTAAAAAGAGGACTGGAGAGATGGCTTAGTGGTCAAGGTGCTTGCCTGAGAAGCCTAAGGACCCAGGTTCAATTCCCCAGTATCCTTGTAAGCCAGATACACAAGTCTGGAGACCCTGGTGTGCGCATTCTCTCTCTATCTGCCCCCTCTCCTTCTTTCTCTTAAATAAAGTAACTAAATAAAATATTTTTTAAAAAAAAGAAGGAAAATTGAGAGTTTCTCTCTTCCCTCTCATGTCCTGCTCTGAATGAGGCGTGCGGTGCCACGGCCCATTGACAAGCAAGACAAGCCAACACAAGCAAGCAGACCTTGCAAAGGATAGCAGGTTAGCTCTTTGCACTACCTTGGCCTGGGTCTGTAACAGAAGACAGGAGGATCCTGTGGAGAGCACTGAGCACAAACATGGCTCTGTAATGGTTCTGGAAGGCAGGCTGCACTTCAGCACATGCTTCAAAAAATCCCTCCATTACATCCGGCACCCCAGCTGGATTAATTATGCTTTTTCTTTCCATTCTGTATGGTTGGCGATGGCACCCAGGCTCCTGTGCATGCTAGGATACTGAGATACATCCCCAGCCCTTGTTTTTAAGATAGGATTTCTCTATGTAGCCCAGGCTGGCTTTGAAGTCGTGATCCTCCTATCTCAGTCTTGCGAAGAGCTAGTATTAAGAGGCAAGGGTCACTTGCCTCTTTCTATGTTTGGCTACTTGAATATCTAGGGCCTTGCCGACCCCTAGGACCTGTCTCTTCTAGGAAAGCAATTCCTAGAGACAATACAGGTCTCCCTATAAATACACTCTGCATAAGCCAACCAGTCGATCCAGAGCTGGTGTCTCCAGCTGCCTTTCTGAGTGTACTCTGGGCCACCGTTCCATCCCAGGGCCTTGGGCAGCCTTATACCCAGGCCTGCTGAAGTTACTGGAGTTAGCCCATCCTGCACTGGCTCACTTTGTCCTGCCCACAAAACATACAACAAAATCTGATGCCCACATTTTCTTCACACTCTACCTGCCTGTGACTAACCCTGGGGCTTCCTTGGGTACTCCCCACCCATGGTAGACAATGCCTCTTTTCTTGGGAACGGGAACAAACCAGCTTCTAATGGCAGCCATCTCCTGCTCTGTTGGATCACCATATTTGAATACATATTTGAATGTACTAAAACGTGCATTTTAAAGGGCCAGCCCCTAGTCTATACCAGGCTCCAGGTAGGAGTGTAATGGCTTAGTGGCACAAAGGTTTCTCCCGCAGTGGATAAGTTAGCATGGAGGAGGAAGAAGGACGACATCCATGGGTCAGCTATGTAGATGAGTCGTTCATCCCACAGGGAATTCTTTAGCACCCTTTGGGCAAATAAAGACACCTGTGGCTAAGTGGGGACAACCCGAAGTCACAGGCACACATTTTTCTACCATTCCCAGAACAAACCCAGCTCCATGCTGTTTGCCACCCCTTCCTTCCTCCTAAAAACCCTTGTCTCCATTTACCCGAGCCGTCAATGTCTAGGGATCAACCTTAATGAAGAATTGCCAGCCCACATGAACCTGCATCATCTTCTCTGAATATCTCTCTGGCTTGTGTGAGTGGCTTGGGAATTGAACTCTGGGCCAACAGGCTTTGAAAAACAAGCACCTTTAACTGCTGTGCCATCTTTCCAGCCCCCTAATCATCATATTTTTCTTCCAATGTGTAGCATCTTAGCTAATCCATAAACTCCTGAAGGGAATGCATTTTATCTCTTTTGTGCCCCTCCAAAGCATGGCATGGTGCCCTTCTCATCTCGTTTTTCTAATAACTAATAGATGTGCAAAATTGCCCAGTCCACTTCTCTCTGCATCAGGATGAGCTCCTGAAATGTAAGTCATGACCCATCAGCATCTAAAAGAACTACAAGGAACTTGGAACCTTAAAATGTGAACTTGGCAGGAAACCGTGGCACGTCCAAGCTATAGTTCTCCCTGAACTCTCTGACTGAACACATTCTTCCTATCTCCAAAGGACTCCACCTGCCTACTCCTCTCCAGTTCCCCATTCTCACATCCCACTTGAGGTCCTCATCCTTCAGGGAGCTTCATTCTGTGACTTGGAACTAGGGTAAAAGAATCCAGAGCCCAAGGAGGAAATGAGCCTTCTCTATGTAGGTCTAGGTCCTTTATGATGGTCATTTTAGGGGGTTAACTAAATCCAACGTGACTGATAGGTCCTGGTTTGCTTGGATTTTTGTTTTGTTTTGTTTTGTTTTGTTTTGTTTTGTTTTGTTTTGTTTTGTTTTAATGAGGTAGAGATTCACTCTAGTCCAGGCTGATCTAGACTCACTCTGTAGCCCCAGGCTGGCCTCAAACTCATAATGATCCTCCGACTTCAGCTTCTCAAGTGCTGGCATTAAAGGAGTGCACCGCCACCCCCAACCTATCCTGGTTTACTTGAGACTGTCCTGGTTTTTAAACTCAAGTCTCACGTCGTAAGTATACCAGAACGTTTTGTCACTCTAGGCAAGGTAGAAACAAAGTAAGCCTAGAGTTTGTTTGGTAGAAATTGTGAGAAAATGTGGGGAATTTACCTGTTGCCCCCAAAGAAGATGAGGTTGAGAAGCGAGGGGGTGAGGCAACGGTGGAAAGGAGTGGTGGGAGGGGCCTAAATTCCTGAAAACACAAGTAGGATCCTTACTGTTTGTTCGTGTTTACTTTCTGTGGCTCCAAGCATTGAACCCAGGGCTTAGGATCTGCTAGGCAAGCCTTCTACCACTGAGCTACATCCCCAGTCCTCACTCTCTGTTTTAAGTGGCTGCTTATTCTGTAGCATACATCCTTCCATCCTTAGCCTCCAGTTAACTAGGCAGGGACTTAACACAAATGCGTGTGGTTTGTGTACGTGTGCTAAAGCCTGGGTTCTATAGGTTGACGTGGTGTGAAACAAGGACAGCACCTGTGAAAATAAGATGATCTCAAGCCGAACCGAATGAGCATCAGCAGAGCTTCCAGGCCAAGGTGGTATCCAGGAGATAAGCTCCCTGGGGGTTCACTGCCAGGTCGGGATGGATTGCAGACTTTGCACAATCCATGGAGTGACAGTCACTTTTATGGAGGACCAGCCGCTATCCTCAGATCCAAGATTAGCATCATGTTCAGGGAGTTTTGAGTGTGCCCTACACATCCAATGATGCCACAGAGGAGCCCTGCTGAGGCTTCCTGGGATGATCACCTCCCTGAAGTCAGGACCGGAAGTGTGAGGCTGCTGTAGCCCAAGTGAGACCTAATGGGAAAAGCCAGGGGCAAGTTCAGAGATCTGACTTCATTAAACCATTGAGTGAACTGACTCTGGAGCATTCTTGCAAAATGCACAAGGTGGCACATGCATCTGGAGTTCGTTTGCAGTGGCTAGAGGCCCTCGTGTGCCCATTCTCTCTCTGTCTCTTTCTTATGCTCTCTCTCAAATAAATAAATAAAAACAATTTTAGAAAAAGAGTAGACTGGTTCAGTGGTAGGGTACACACCTTCAATTAAAGCAGATTTCTTCATTGTTTTGGGGGGATAACTTTTTTTTAATATTTTATTTATTTGTTTGAGAGAGAAGAGGCAGACAGAGAAACGGACAGAGAGAAAGAGAGAGAGAGAGAATGGGCATGCCAGGGCCTCCAGCCACTGCAAGTGAACTCCAGATGCATGGGCCCCCTTGTGCATCTGGCTGACGTGGGTCCTGGAGAATAGAACTGGGATCCTTTGGCCTTGCAGGCAAATGCCTTAACATCTAAGCCATCTCTCCAGCACCCCCCCTTTTTTTGAGGTAGGGTCTCCTCACTCTAGTCCAGGCTGAATTGGAATCCTTCCTCCAGCTGGGTTTATGAGGTCAATAGTTTTTGATCAGGGATCCTTGTATTTTTATCCTCCCCTAATGCCCACAAATTATTCAGCCAGTCCAGGCCATATTTACCCTGCTCCTCACTCTGTACTTACCTCACAGGATCTCCCACTTTGTTCAATACACCATAGCAATTGTGCTATTCATTCTGCCTGCCTACATCAGTGTGGATCCTTCTGAGGCTGGAAATCAGCAGCCACTAGCTAGGAAACACCTGAAATGTAGCTAGTCCAAACTGAGAAGCACCTAAAGTATAAAACACATACTTGGGATTGGAGACATGGCTCAGTGGTTAAGGTGCTTGCCTGCAAAGCCTAATGACCCTTTTGCAGCAGCTGGAGGTCTTGTCATGTGCATTCTCTCTGTCTGTCTCTCTTCTGTCTCTCTCAGCTCACAAATAAATATATATTTGTTTTTAGAAAAACACACTTTTGAATACTTGGTACAAAAAAATGTAAACTAGCTCATCAATCAGTTTTATAATTATTACATGTTGACATAAGAATTTAGAGACACCTAGTTAAATAAAATATTACTCACATCAATTTTATCTGTTTCTGTTTTCCTGATGGAACTGCTAGGAACTTTTTTTTTAATTATTTTGGTGAGAGACACAGAGAGACACAGAGAGATAGGGAGAGGAAGACAGATAGAGATGGGCGCACCAGCAGCCTCTCAGCTGCTGCAAATGAAATCCAGATGCGTGCGCCCCCTTGTGGGCAAGTGAGGCATTGCGCCCCTGCGTCACTTTGCATCTGGCTAAACGTGGGACCTGGAGATTGGAACTCACATTCTTAGGCTTAGCGGGCAGGCGCCTTAACCGCTAAGCCATCTCTCCAGCCCAGAACTGCTAGGAACTTTTAAGCAACATTTGTTACTCTATTAAATTTTATTGTCCAGCACTGGCCTTGAGCAATCCACCGCTCACACTACCTGTCATGGTTCGAATAGGAAATGTCTACCATAGGTGCATGTTTGAACTTGGTCCCCAGCTTGTGTCATGATTTTGGAGACCTTGGAGCCTTTAGGAGGTAGGGTCTGGCTGGTAGCAGTAGGTCAGTAAGAGTGTTCCCTTGAAGGTCATGCTTGCTTCTGGTTCCAGCCCTGGATGCACACTCTGTGATGTGTCCCGGGGACACTCTGAGCCCTGTGACTACCTCCTTCCAGCTGAAGCCCTACCTAGGATACTACGTAGCACGTGGAAGATCTCAATTCACACTGCTGAGGAATTTGTTTATGGGAGGCAAAGTATTCCTGATTTCCCATTAATTTCCCCTACAACTCAGAATAATTGTTTCTGGCAAAGAAATACTGTGACTCTTTTCTATGGTAGTGACTCTTGACCTTACGTGCACTTTGGAAGCACTTGGAAAGCTTTAAAAGCACTGGATCCAGGCCTCTCTCCTACAGACCTGGATCAGGGTGGGACCCTGATCAAAGGGAGATTGACAAGATCTCCAGTAAGGTCTTATGGGTGTGAGGGACTTTCATGTACTTCCCAGCCACTGCTGTCAGTCTTCACGTTGGAGAAAAATGGAAGGAGGCAAGACAGTAGCACCAACTCCTCTGTAAGGACATGTAAGTCTAGGGCAAACACCCCAGCCATCAGGAGAAATAAGGAACCCCTCTGTCAGTCAGAGCTCACTTGTCTCATCTTAAGAACTCCACAGGGTCACTGCTTTATTTCGAAGATGCCACCAAGCAGCCATCAACGGCTAATGATTTCTGGTCAGATGCAAACAATTAAGTTAGGGAAGAAAGAATCCACATTCCATTATCCATCCCCTAAACGACTCGCTCCCTGGCCTAATTGCCTTCTGAGTTCCCCAGATAGTAATGGCTAATAAGGCCAGTGTCTCAAAGAGTCAAACCTTGAACTTAGAAGGGAAAGAGTCTGGAGTAGATCTGAATGTTCGGCTCATCCCAGGTCAGCCATGAGCTCGCCTACGTCACTGAACACCTTTCCTCCCCACCTCCCCAACTCTCTATCTCCCCTTCATAGCCTCTTTCAAAAAAAAAAAAAAATCTTAAGGCAAAGCTACAGCATGATTTTTGATGGATTGGCCACTGAGTTTTATTCGACAGTGTATATCACTCTGCCAATATGAATTTGCAAGATGGTAAAAATACAACCCCCTGAAAAGATTACATGAAAGAGGAAAAAAAATCATTAGGCAATTAAGAATAGCAATAATTCACTCATATCTATGCTTTGGGAAGAAATATTGCCCTGGGGAATTAGTTCTGCTGATCACTTTGTCATCTGTCTCGGGTAGAGTGAGCAGAGGTTCCGTGTGTACAGCTGATGGTTTCCCGCAGTATTGCCAAGCGTGATCAAAACAAATGCCAGGCTTTTAATAGAACTCTGGCTCTCCTGAGGTCGCCGTAATTTGTACATAGGAAGCTGAGCTATTAAATTAACTAAACATATGCATTCCTTAAACACTGCCACATCAACCCCTTTCATAAATTCTAAATAATGACTTGGATGCTGGACGAAGCCCTTCGAGGTCATTTGGTCACCGTCTTCATTTCATGGATGAGGACACTTGAGGCCCAGAGAGGAAAAGTAATCTTTGAAGGTCACACAGCTCAGAGATGCAAAGACACAACTAATGCTTCAGGTTTCCCAGCTCACAGCCAGCAGGACTCTTTCTTCCTCTTCTCTCCCCACTCCCTGGCCAAAGAGCCACATCAGGAGCCAAGAGAAAGGATGTGGTCAAGTTCCTCAAGGCACTAACTTAGAAATCCTCTTTTCTGGAACACCTTGCTTGGCTCCCCACCTGACCTGACGCTCCAGCAAGTGGTCCTCTTACAATGTTCTTCCATATCCACCTTGAATCTGTCCACCCTCCCACTTCCTACACGACCACAGTGACAGTGACTGTGCCATCTCCTGTGTGATCCAGGGGGCTGGGAGCTCCTTGAGATCAGGTCATAGGTATTTTATGCTCATTCTAATGTTCTTAGCACCCAGGGCATATTCGTTCTATAGGTAAGATTTCAATGAATGAGTGAGGTCTCTTTGCCCTTGTAGTTGTTTGTGCTTCAAGATAACAAATTAGCTTCCCTTATAGCTTTAGAATGACCCAGAAAGAGGGCCTTTGGCCACTGTTAAGTAACTCATTATTCATAGTCCTGGTCTCCCTGTCCTTTCCAAGCCCTTCAGTCCTCACCCCCTTTCTTTCTTTCTCTCTCTCTCTCTCTCCTCCCCTATGTGTCTACCATCTAATGAGCCCTGTTGGCTCCATGTCCACCAAGGAAGTCCACATTCCCTCTTAATGCTGGGATCTCCTTTCCCATTCCATGCATTCCACATGGATCTGTCTCTGATTAGCCTCTCGCCATCCTGATTGTTACATAGCTTCTAGAACCCTAACCAATGGGTACTGTTTGCAGTTGTGCTATGTGTGTAAATAATGATGTTGTCGCACAAGTGTGAATATCTTTAGGAGTTAAAGATTCTTTGATCTCCATTACTGTTGTACATGTCATGTAGCAATTTTCCTCTGACTTGAAATACTCCCTCCTGGAGGGAGGAGGAAAGCTTACGAGACTGAGGGGGTCAAGGGGTCTGTGGGAAAGCTGAATTTTACAAGGTCACAAGATTCCCCTCCTCCCCGAGGTTATAGAAATAGTAAACAACTGGATTGGGGCAGGGGAAGGGCTCTCTGACCAGCTAAACTCCCTGCAAGTCAAGCAACGTCCTACAGAGATGCAGCCTCGCTGGGTTCTCGCCTATGCTGTGGGGAAAATTGCGTAGAACAATCACCAAGTATCTTCTATGTTGGACCGATGCAAAGTAATTGTGCTCACTGAATTACTAGGATTTGGAAAACATCTCACAACCTCTTTACAGAGCCATAGTGGGGGTTGGCAATCTAACAGCACTGCAGATCTCTGAAGTCCAGAGACAAGAGGGAAGGGCGAAGCGGTCACCTGGGACTCATGACCACTGATCAGTTAGGGCCTGGAGGAGAGGACTGGAACAGAAACTTGGCAGGAGTGCTATGGCAGACCTTATTTGACAAGAATGGCCACAGCCACATTTTCATAAAGAAATAAGAATCTAAGCTCTTTGAGAGGGGCCTCAATGTTGATGAGCCATCACCACTGAAATCACCTCCACCCATAGAGGGAGCTGCAACTGTAGGTGGCCCCATAAGAGGCCACTGAGAGGTGCCACAGCCGCTGGTAAGGTATAAGGATGCCCATGGGCTCTGAGATGCGGCAGCTGGGTGAGGGCTGCCAGCAGTGACTGCAGCCAACAGACCCTGAGCTGCAGGCCCAGGGCCCAAGGCCTCTGTGAACAGATGGAACGGGCTTGGCAATTGGGACCTGGAGAGTATGTCCGCTCTCCCAGGCCGCAGTGTGGGACATCTGAAAGTCAGGGAGGTGACTCTCCGGAAGATGGAGTTGGCTCCCCCAGGCAGACTGGAAAATGAAGCAACACTTGGCTGGGTGAAGGAAACAAGAGATCAATGAGAAAACAAGGAACAAGGTCCATCATTAGCCCGAGAGGAGGGAAGTGGGCTACCCTACAATGCCCCTATCATGGAGCCTACTAAGATGGATTCTGGGACCTCTGCCATTTGGATGGGAGCTTTTGCTGATCATAAAACAAGTTGCCTTTGCTTTCTCCACGTGTCTAATCCTTTGTTCACATTAAGGAATGAACTGGAACCCCTAGATGGCTAATGGGCACCAGAGGAGTTCCACATCATTTTCTAGGCTAGATTACCATGAGACAGTACTGCCTGACATTGAAAGCGAGTTAAATTATGTGAGAAGTAGGTACAGTGCCTGGCACAAAATTATTACTCAGTAAGTGCTAATTACTTATTATTTTCTTGCCCAATTACTTAGTCACATTTATTTATATCTCTCTACAAAGGTGCAGTATTTATGGGCTGAGATGGCTTTTCTTACTTTGTTTTAGCATAAAATCCCTTTCCAATGTACCCCTTTTTTATGATATAAGGGAGAGTCGGGGGGGATGCAGTCAAGTGCTCCCTGAACTGAGTGTACTCACGGCTGATATTCAGTTTCAGACAGTGAAAGCTATGGGGAGTTTTAGTGGCACTAGGTGTATCAGAATAAACTATTTCTTACATAAATGCTCCTGAAAGGCTGTCTTGTAACCATTCACGGACACAAGGGCCCCCTTGCTAAAATCATGGCTCACCACATAAATGTGCAGCTGGCAAGGACTTTGTTTCACCGTCTTCCCTGGAAGACTCTACACAGGGCAAGATCTGTGTAGTAGATGCCTCGAACACAGAGGAGACTTGCTGAGACCCATTGGTACCTTAGCCCCCAAAGAACTGATGCTCTCAGGCCACTGTGGGCTCTGTGATGCTATCCGCAATCCTGTGTTTCAGTGTTTCACTAGGGAACACAGCTGTGCTATGAGCCTCAGGTCTCGCCAAGACCCTGATGAAAATAGACCTTCTGTTTCCTCTCTAAGAGGCATCTCTGTTTGGGGTGGGGGGCGGTGGCGGGTAAGAGGCAGATTCTCCCTCTGCATTCCTGTCTCTCTCTGTGGTAGTTTGAATGTACGTCTCCCTAAAAGATTCAGAAGTTTTATTCAAGCTTGTAATTTGGTGTCATTGTGGGTAGATCCTAGGTCCAGCCTTAAGGTATTTGTGGATGGATCTGGAATTTCCAGCAAAAGATATACAAAGTGCTTGAGCTCTTCCTGGGTTCCTGGAGTGTGCTTGCTTGCTCTCTCTCTCTCTCTCTCTCTCTCTCTCTCTCTCTCTCTCTGTGTGTGTGTGTGTGTGTGTGTGTAATGGGGCCAACTTCTTCTGTCATTATGGAACTTCCCCTGGATCTGTAAGCTTCAAATAAATTCCATTCCTCCAATAAACTGTACCCAGCAGCTTGAAGCTGTCTATTATGACACTCCCATATCTCTTCTCTAACTGAAGAACTTCACTGAGTTCTAATCCTGTTGGCCCCATTTCAGCCCATCATAAAGCTCAGCCCTGTATGACTCTCTGGAGGCACTAGCCAAGTTCCCTGCTCCAAACATGTCCCCATTTAAATGTCTTTGTAATATACTGTGAAAGTTAATTTGATATGTCAACTTGGCTGGGTCACAGTGCCCAGATATACTTGGTCAATTATTATTCTAGATGTTTCTCTGAGGGATAAGGTTAACATTACAGTTGGTGGTTTTTGAGGAAAGCAGACATCCCTCCATAAAAGTGTATAGGTCTCATCTAGTCAGTTCTGAAGGCTGAATAGAACAAAGGTCTGAATTCCTCTGAGCAAGCAGGAATTCGGCCTGCAGAACCAGCCTCTAGACTTGGACTATAACTCTGCCCTGAGCCTCCAGCCTTCCAGCCCAGCCTGTAGAGCATGGCCTTGCCAAGCCTTACCAAGCCATGAGCCAGTTCCTAAAAGCTCTCTCAGCCCTGCATAACTCTCTGGGAGTGCTAGCTGAGTTCCCTAGAGGTGAGAGAGTTTCTGGTATGTATTATAATGGCTGATTTGATCTGTCAACTTAGCCACCAGTCCCAAATATGTGGTCAAACATTATTCTAGATATTTCTGTGAGGGTGTTTTTCTCTCTCTCACCTCTGCACTCTTTGGTACCATGAGGAATTGGTTCTAGCAACCTCTACAGTTACCAAAGTCTTCAAATGCCCAATCCCTTTGTATACAATGGCATAGTATTTGCACACAGTCCTCCTATATGCACCAATCATTTCAATCCTAGCTTTATATTACTAGTACAATGTAAATAGTTGTTATGTGTTGTGGCTTGAATGTATGTGTCCCCATAGACTCAGGTGTTTTATAAAAGCTTGTAACTTGGGTCTCCAGCTGCCTGACTGGAGGAGGTGTCACTGGGGGCCAGATGCTGGGCTCTAGCCCAAAAGTGTGTTTGGGTGCAGATCTAAATTCCAGCCCAAAGGTATACAGAGAGGTTAAGGATGGACAACTATGTACATTGAAACAATAAAAAGATGCCTGAGGTGTTTCCACACAGGAAAGTCTGAATGGTAGAAATGCAGGCTGTTTTGAAAAGAAGAAAGAAACTTGATCTTCCAGGTCATAATTTACTCCTCCCTGTATTAACAATATAGCTGTGTCTCTACACACCTGTATTGATTTTGGAAGCATGAAAAATGCATGGAATAGATTATGAAGTGCATATTGTTCCGGGAGCTGCTGCTAAGGTATGCATGGGGCAGGCCATGATGTCTCTGATAGACAGGACAGTGAGATCATTGTAAGATGGACTTTTTTAAGATGATATTTTGCATATACCAAGACTATACAAGGGCTGCCATGGAGCACTGTTAGCTTGGGATGGAAGAGTTTTCCCTGGCTACTCAGCCCAACTGGAGGGATGAACATTGGAAATCCAGAGGCTCTTGTCACTGGTTATGGATGTCAGACTTGGGCTGCAGATGTTTGATGTTTATCTGATGGTTATTGATTTTACATTGGTCCAGTCTCTCCTTGTTATGCCTTATAGCAATGGAAATGCTTACTCTGTGCCATTATTTTTGGGAATGTATAACTTGTTTTGTTTTGAATCGCAGTTAAGAGACAGTTTTAAATATCAGAGGTGACTCGGAACTTCAGAAAAGTCTTAAAGTTGGTAAAGATTATGAGGACCTTTAAAGTTGGACTGAATACAGTGTGTGATGTGAGATAGTCATGTGGTAGTTTGGATGCTTTTCCCCCACAGACCAGGGTGTTTTATTAAACTTTGTAACTTGGTTCTCTAGTCACCTGACTAGAGGAGGTGTCACTGAGGGCAGATCCTGCATCCAGCCCTAAGGTGTGTTTGGGAAAGATCTTAATTCCAGCCCAAAGGAATGCAAAGCAGTCTAAGCTTTGGGTTCCTTTTTGCTGCTGGGGTTTATGCTTGTTGCTTTTGGTTTTTGCTGGCTGTTTGGTTGTTTGTCTCTGCTTGAGTGTATGGAAGCGGCTTCTTCAGCCGCTGGTGGAACTTCTCTTCTGTCTACAAATAAACCCCTTCCTCCCATTAACTGTGCCTGGTTTGGATGTTCATCCCAGCAATGTGGAACTGACTTCTATATTACACTATAGTATTTGGAAAATAATGTGAAGAAAAAAGTCTGTGAAGGTTCAGTAAAGATGAAATTCTTTTAAAAAGTTTTTGTTGTTGTTTATTATTTATTTATTTATTTATTTATTTGAGATTGACACAGAGAGAGAGAAGGAGGCAGAAAGAGAGAGAGGGAATGGGTGCACAAGGACCTCCAGCCACTGCAAACAAACTCCAGATGCATGCACCACCTTGTGCATCTGGCTTACATAGGTACTGGGGAATTGAGCCTCGAACTGGGGTCCTTAGGCTTCACAGGCAAGGGCTTAACCACAAAGCCATCTCTCCAGCCCCTTAAAAATATTTTTGATCTATAGATATACACACACATAAACTGATGGCTCTGTTTCTATGTGGAACCCTGTCTAGTATATGTCTTAAGACCCTTTAAGATAGTCTCTTACTTGAGATGTCCAGAGGAAAAAAAGATCCTTTTTTCTTCCTACCTTTATTGTGCTATTGCAGTGACCTGTATTAGGTGGCAGGGGAACAATGATGAAGATATCCCAGAGCCTGCTCTCAAGGTACTCAAGTGTGGATTAGGTCACACAGCACACCTGCATTTCCCAAAGTGGTCCACATACACTACCCTGACATACACTCCTTAACAAAAGGGTCCCTTGGTCTGAGCAGCCTGGGAAACACCACTTGGAAGATTTTAATTAGGTTGGCCACATGCCCTAGATGGTGGAAACTACCATCACTTTGCATCATTACTAATGACACAGATTCATTCTCTAGGCATTCTTGGGTTGCTTCATAAAGCATAAGGTCACCCTAACTGTAAGTATGCGAGTGTATTAAAGGCTGTGAGTCATCCTTGCCTTAAAGGTACCCATTGAACTATACTGAGCCTTTGTAAGGTATTTGGGAAGGGGATCACTTTCACATTAGCATCTATTTCTTTTAAGAGCAATGTTCTGAAGAACATCTGCTTGAATGGAAGTAATTATCTATACACAGAAGGTTAGAGCCAGAGAGGGAGAGAAATGCCATGGGCCTTGAGGAATCAGCACAATTTTGACAGGAAGAAAGGAAATAGAGGGGCTGGAGAGATGGCTTAGTGGTTAAGGCATTTGCCTGCAAAGCCAGAGGATCCTGGTTCAACTCTCCAGAACCCATGTAAGCCAGGCACACAAGGGGGCGCACGCATCTAGAGTTCGTTTGCAGTGGCTGGAGGCCCTCATATGCCCCTTCTCTCTCTCTCTTTCTCTGCCTCTTTCTCTCAAATAATAAATAAATAAAATATCTAAAAATGTAAAAGAAAAGAAAGAAAATATAGACTCTATATGGAGAAGCCACACGGACCAACATTTGCTGTTGTACTTGTGAGGAGGAGAGAGGCTTGAAACAGCAACTCAGCTGGAAGAAAAGGTATTTTTTTACTTATTTCCCATGAAATAGCCTTTTGGAATCATAGGTGTTAACATATCCTCTTCACTTCATTCAGCGACCAACAGGGAGTCCTTCCCCCAGAGTAGAACCCAGCAAAGAGGTTCCAGTTGACCAACTGGTCAAAGGGTTACCATAGCTGCCTCGGATGCACCAGCATCCTGAAGTCAATGCCCTGCATCTCAGCTTATACAATGTCTCTGTTTTCAGACTCATGGACCACCGGCAGCATATCAGCAAGTAGGTGAATCCAGTGCCTTGTCCAAAGACTACCATTTTCTTCACTCTCGTGGGCGTAGCAATCAGTGGACCCATGCTGGCTTTGACAGGCACTGACCCTCAGATTCTAGAGAACATAGGGCAAGTTAGAGACAGCAGGTAGGGAGATCATCAGGTCTCAGGTCCAAATGATGGCAGCAAGCTGGCAAGAGCCTCTGGCATTGCCGTGTGAGGGCAAGGATCAGGGTGCAAATATTTTATAGTCTTAGCTCAGTATTCAATAGGCACTCAGAAAAATGTCATTAATTAATTAATTGCATTTTGTGATGCTGGAGATCAAACCTAGAGCCTTGTGCATGCTAAGCAAGCACTATACTGATGAGCTACATATCCCAAATCTTCCACAAAATGACCTTTAAGATGAATGAATAAGTACTGGATTTATCCAATAGCTCTAAACCTCATTTTGTTTTGTTTTGTTGTGTCCATTAAAACACATTAACAGGGCTGGAGAGATGGCTTAGCGGTTAAGGCGCCTGCCTCCTAAGCCTAAGAACCCGGTTCCAATCTCCAGGTCCCACATTTAGCCAGATGCAAAGTGACGCAAGGGCGCAATGCCGCACTTGACCACAAGGGGGTGCACACATCTGGATTTCGTTCACAGCAGCTGAGAGACTGCTGGCGCGCCCATCTCTGTCTCCCTCTCCCCTCTCTGTCTGTCTCTCTCTGTGTCTCTCTCCAAAAATAAATAAAATAATTTTTAAAAAATTTTTAAAAAAACACATTAACAATTCTTCTCAGAGTGTGTTTAATAGCTGAGCTATTCCATCTCCCTGAACATCTAGGTGATATTGACTCTAGTTCTTTTTCTATAGATCAGGAAAAGGACTGAGATTGCCAGGTCTTATCTCTGCACCCCAAGTCCTTTGAAGTGGTTCCATCTGGAGAACCCAGCGCAGTTCCGAACGTAGCATTACCATCCCCACTGCACAGATCTTACCAGACTTCAAGTAGAAGTCAGGCCAAATTTTCTACTAATTTCAGACCTAATATGCCCACCAGCATTGGGCTGTGCAGGGGCCTTTTTTGGGGTGTTTGGAGGAGTAGAAGAATTCCTACTACAACGAGTAACTCACACATGAATATCAGGCTTCCTCTTGTCTTAAGGAAATAAAGCAACCGTAGAAGAACCTTAGCCATTTCCACAACGCAGACTCCAAACTAGCCCTGAGCTCTTCCTCTGCCTACGCCATTCTTCCCCTCCACCTTCTCTTTCTAGAGCAAAATGTCCATTTCTCTAACTTCCTTATGCAGACCTGTCTGGTTCCTTTTTCTTACCTATTCTGACCCAGGCCCCTTTACATAGTCAAGGGTTAACTGGAGCCAGAACACTTTTCAGGGTGGGGTCATGATGGCATCACAGAAGGTAAACAGGCCTAAATTAATCCTGCCATCTTTTTCCCCCTACCATGCTTCTTCTTTTTTTAATTATTATTATTTTTACTAACACCTTCTATACTTACATACAAAAAACATATGATATTTCTCTCCCCTCCCCCATTCCACTTTAGAACTTCAATCTCCATCATATCCCCTCCCACTCTCCATTAGTCTCTCTTTTAATTTGATGTTATCATCTTTTTTTTTTATTTTGAGGGTCTTGTGAAGGTATTTCTAGGCACTGTTCATCTATGGATTGAACCCAGGGCCTCATTCATGCTAGGCAAGCACTCTACCACTGAGCTGCACTCCCAGCCCCATCCCCTATAATTTTCTTAGCAGATATTTGCAATCCCCTTCTCTCTGAATACTTGGTGTCTTGGAGAGGGATCTTCCAGAACCAGAACAAAACTTAGGTATAGGTGGTTTTGGGGTGAGGGGGATGATCCCAGAAAGGAAAAGAGTTAGGCAGATGAGTAGGAGAAATGGTTTAGTGGACAAAGTGCTTATGTGAATTTGATCCTCAGTCACCATGTTAAAAAGCCAACAACAGCCATGGACAGCCTCTGTACTCCCAGCATGCTGATTGTGACATGAGGGTGAAGACAGCAGAAGTTTCTCAGAACCTCTCAACAAGCACTGCTTAAACAGCAAGAGCAGCAGCAGGGGAGGTCCTTCCAATAAGTTAGAAAACGAAGATGAACCTGAACGCCATCCTCTGACCTCCACATGTGTACCATGGCACATGCGTCTGCCCTCACACACACATAAACACACAAGTCAATAAATAATAAAATATTTTTTCAAAAGCTGGTCAGGGAAGGAGAAAAGACCAGTGTAAGAGCCTACGTCAAGGTTGTGGCTGTAGGAGAAGGGACCAGCCTGCAGGGCCTCAGGAAATTGAGAACCATTTGAAGGGGAAGAGTCCAGGGTATCTACTGTCTGCCAACCCCTGCTTGATAACCACCACCCCAGAGACAAAGGTGCCTGTCTGCAAACTCCTTCTGAAGAAGGACTGGATTCCAAAATGACTTCAAAATGAAATTAATCACTTAGTGCAGTGCAATAAGCAAGATTCTGAACTAGGAGTCTACCTGTGTGACCTTTAGAGCTTTCAGTGATGGTAGTGGGACTAATGGAGTGATGTATCAACCTGGCCCACTCCCCTTAGCCTGTTTCTCCCTATGGAACAGCACTGTGTTTTTAAAATTTTTTAAAGTATTTATTTATTTATTAGAGAGAGCGAGAGAGAGAAAGGGCACACCAGGGCCTCTATCTAGCCACTGCAAATGAACTCCAGATGCATGACCACCTTGTGCATCTGGCTTATGTGGGACCTAGAGAATTGAATTTGGATCCTTACATTTCGCAGGCAAGCACCTTAACCGCTAAGCCATCTCTCCAGCCCTGGAATGGTACTCTTATTGGAGGAACATTTCACCACTGATGGAGCCCAAAAATCAAAGGTTCCAACAGTATTAAGGAATTTTGGAGGAGAGTGGAAGCAGTGGGAAGGTCAGGAGTGGGAAAATCCTGGACTGACAAAGGGAAGAGTGTCTGCAGAGTTCCTCCGCTTCCTCAGTAAGCAGCGCCACAGAAGCCAAGGCCTCTGACAAAGACAGCCGGGAGTAAAAGCCCCTGGAGTGGAATGCTTGTATGTGCCCGCGATCTGAACTATGAATGCCTGTAGTGTGTGTAATGAGCAAACTGTGCAGGAGTCTGGTGTAGGAGGCAGATTTCCCACGTGAGCTCCCAGGCAAAGCTTTTGTAGTTATCTGTGCTGCCTGATGCATCACATACAGATTTTTAACCACAAGAGGGACTCGTGAAAAGTTCACTAAGATGTCTTCCTTGTCAAACATGTAGTGTGAAGGTAGAAAGGAGGTTGAGGGGAGGGCAGAAGTGGGGAGTAGGGGAAAGGGATCAAATTACTGAGGGAGGGATCCATACTGCACTTCTCTGGCTTCCTGGCTTGATTTCAAGAGAAGCTCTGACATGCTGTCCAATGTCCTTGATGTCCTGCCAATGCAGGAGAAGGAGGACACCTGCAAATTTCTTGTAGCAGGAATGCATGCCGTTGGCACCAATCTTGGCTTCCCAAGGGCATCATCTATGTATGGAAGGAAAGTGGATGGTATCCACATCATACATCTGAGGAGGACCTGGGAGAAGTTTCTAATGGTAGCTTGAGCTACTGTCACCATGAGGAACCTGCTGATGTCCGTGTCATGTTTTCTAGGAATCCTGGCAATGGGCAGTGCTAAAATTTGTCACTGTCACTGATTCTACTCCGATTGCTGGCTGCTTCGCTCCTGGGACCCTCACTAACCAGACCCAAGCAGCCTTCTGCAAACCACATCTTTTGGTAGTGGCTGATCCCAGGACTGACTGCGTGCTTCTCACGAAGGAGTCTGTCAACCTGCCCCTTTGCCATCTATGGATGCTGTGAACAAGGGACCTTGCTCTGTGTCTCTGATGTGGTGGATGCTGTTCTGGGAAGTTCTGTCCATAGGCAGCACCATCTCCCATGAACATCCATGGGAGGTCAAACCTGATCTCTGTATCCATGAAGATTCGGAAGAGATTGAAAAAGAAGAGACACCTGCTGCTGAAAAGGCCATGACCAAGGAGAAGTCTCAGGGCAAATGGATTGTGCCATCCTCCAAGGTACTGCTGCTCTGAGATAGAAGATAGGTTTGCAGGTGGACTGGTGCGTCCACCACACAGTGACCACACCCTGCCCAGAGGTTTCCTACTGACGGCTCAAGCATCCTGCTAGCCGTGGAGGCCTGTTCTGAAGCTCCCACTGCCCAGGCCGCTGTATGGATAGGAACAATTACTGAGTAGCCTTAAGCTATTCTCTGTGGAGTCTTAAAGTGGAAAGAAAGTAGATGGAAAATAAGTACCAGTTTCATTAAAAAAGAAAAAGAAAAGCTTTCTTTGATGGTCAAAGTTGTATTGCTAGCCTGTTAACAACAGGAAGATGTCTGAAATCCAAATTTGGAGCAGAGCTTAGTGACCTCCTTTGAACCTAGAGTTTGATGTCTGCCTCAAGAACCAATGCCAGAAAGATCCAGAAACCAGAAAGCCAGATGATCAATATCCCACACCCACCACAGTATCCAAAAGCCAAGCCTGAATCGGAGCCAAACACCTAAGGGTGTCTGAAGGAGGGATGGAAGGTTGCCTGAGGGAATCTCTGGGCATGCTGGAGGCTTTAGAGATGAAAGCTGGTGGAGCAACAAGAAGATTGCCTGCTGGTGTGATCTTGGGTTTGCGAGAGTAAGGCAGCAAGGTTGGTGGGGGCTAGAATGTGCTTCTCTAATAGAGCAGAGTGGAGGGCGTCTGGCCTCTACAGAAAGCCACCTTGCTGGGCTGGAGAGATGGCTTAGTGGTTAAGGCGTTTGCCTGTGAAGCCAAAGGACCTAGGTTCGATTCCCCAGGACCCATGTAAGCCAGATGCATAAGGTGTACATGTGTCTAGAGTTTGTTTGTAGTGGTTAGAGGCCCTGGTGTACCCATTCTCTCTCTGCCTGTCTCTCTTCTCTCTTTCTCTCTCGCTGCTTGCAAATAAATAAATAAATTTTTTCTTAAAAAAAGAAAGCCAAAGACAAAGTGGAACATTGAAAGACTGCACCAAATTGAATGATCACCCTACGGGCACCTGCCATGTGCTTTCCCCATTGGATGCCACAGTATCCCCCAAAATACGGACCACTGGACACCATCCACTTCACTGGGTTACTCATGTGCTTGCTTTCCATCCACCAACTCCCGATGATGCTCTGCTGGGAAAATGGCTGCCCGGCCCTGGTCCCACTGGAGGCAGGGAAGCCTAATAGTTGGTCACGGCAGCCCCATAGACTGCTATCCTTGGCTGAGAATCATAGCCAAAGGGACCTAAGCCTCCCCTCTTCGGCAACCTCATCCTCCCACCTTCTCTCCATCCCCCCCAAAAAGAGGGGAAAATCAATTTCAATCAACGTGGAATGTAATATTATCAAATGTCAGCTGCTGAGGTCACGCGCTTTGAAAATTATCTTTGACAGCTTCTGGTCGACTTAATTAAGTGCTCCCCAAAAAGGGGGGGGGAGGGAGGCAAAAATACTCTGATTGCGGGCTGCTGTGCCTTTGTGCTTTAGAGCGTCTATTGACAACTATGAGCAAGATTGCCTTAGGGGGTTTTATTGATAGATTCTCGCCTGATATTGGAATGATTCTTGCACAGATAAATCACATTTAGATTTGTTGGTAATTGAGGAGAATTGATTGGAGCAGGAGGGAAGCCCCCAAGGAGTGGGCTCCTTGTCCTCATTGTAGGACGCTCTGGGAATGCAGGGAGGGGTGTCATCAAAGAGTGAAGATCGCGTAAGGGGATGCAGCCTCCTTGTTTAACCTGTCAATTCTGCCTTCCTCGGAGCCCTCATGCACTTCATCCACCACCTCCGCCCCCACCCCCAAGAAGCGGCAAAATGAAAAGGATAGGAAAAAGTTTTGTCTCAAGTGCATTTTGGATTCCAGGGTGACACGACCATCGTGTTGGCCTTGATATCTATCTCCATTCCAAATCTGATTATAGCCCCTTGATTAAAACACTCCAAAGACTTTCTACACAGAGCAGAATTCAAACTCTAGGACAAAGTCTGTGTGAGTTGTGGGTGTCCCCAACCTGCCCTCCTTTGAGCTCTAAACAGGTACCTCCTTGGTACCTGTTGAAGCAGGCCTTTGATCGGCTCAGGTGGGGTTCTTTCATTTCTCAATGTCATAGACACTGACTAGAGCTAGCTTACTCTGTGATTGGAGCAGGGACATTCCAGAGACAACCGGTGTCCTGTATTAAATTGGAAATTGCAAAACCATGATACATGTTATTAGAGCTTCGTGGCTATCTGTGTTTTTACTGTTCATGAGCACTTGATGCTCTTCCTAATGGGAAGTATCATGGTTCATCTTTTTAAAAAAAATTATGTATTTATTTATTTGAGAGCAACAGAGAGAGAGAGAGAGAGAGAGAGAAAGGCAGAGAGAGAGAGAATGGGCTCACCAGGGCCGCCAGCCACTGTAAACGAACTCCAAATGCATGTACCACCTTGTGCATCTGGCTTATGTGGGTCCTGGGGAATCAAGCCTCGAACTGGGGTCCTTAGTTTTCACAAGCAAGCGCTTAACCACTAAGCCATCTCTCCAGCCCCCTCGTGGTTCATCTTAATTCACCTCCACCTGTGTCAGGGAGGAGGGGGAGGCACCTCCCAACAGGCAGCCCAGGTAAAAGAGATCCAAGGAAACCGTACATTGCCTGTCTATATTCACGACTTCCTGACCCAGTATGTCTACCCCTGCTGCTATCATTCTCCACTGCCATTAGATGCCCGATCCTTCTGCTTTTCAATGTGGACCGAGTACCAGTGGCCTTCCAGGAATGTTCAAGGTCTACAGTACCAGAGTTGGACTGCTGACACATGGTCTGAGCAGATACTGACTTCTCACATGACCATTGTTGGATTATCCAGGCCCTAATATGTAAGCTAATAAATACCCCTGATACACAACACACACACACACACACACACACACACTTTACTAATTTTGTTCCTCTGTCTAAAGCAGGAAGGTTGTAAGTTCCCACCTAGTTGAACTTAGCCATGTGACTTGTACCAGCCACTAAAACAATCATAGAAGTGATGAGTGTCACTTTGAGGCTGAAACTTAGAGAACTAGAGTTCAGTGTGTGCAACGTTTCCTTTTCCCTGTTCTTGCCTTGAACTTGTAAGTCAAGATGGAGCTCACTTTCAGACTGGATGCCTGAATGACTGAAGTAAATAGGAACATTGGCATGAACAACACAAGCTCTGCTAATTCAAAATATTTCATTTTAAAATATTTTTATTTATTTGAGATAGAGAGAGAAAGAGGCAGAGAGAGAGAGAGAATGGGCACACTAGGGTCTCTGGCCACTACAAATGAATTTCACATGTATGCACCACCTTGTGTATCTGGCTTATGTGAGTCATGGGGAATTGAACCTGGGTCCTTAGACTTCACAGGCAAGCACCTTAACCACTAAGCTATCTTTCCAGCCCCAGAGTATTTCTTACTGCAGAAAAACTCAGTCTGACCAACTTTTAAACAGTTCTTTTTGAGGATGAAAACTATGTCTTTACTTATCCCTTAACTCCTAAGGCATTGATTTCAGAAATGACAAACCACGAAGGCACCAGAAGCCCAAGGACAGCTATGGTAGTAGACAGAGCAAGTTCAGGGCAAGAGCATGGACAGTGTGTGGCAAATGACAGGCCATAGCTTGCTTCCATAGAGCAATTCCTTCCTGCTCCCAGCCAGGTGTCACTCCATGGAATACAGGTCCAACGTCACTTTCCAAGAAGGCATAGAGACCTCTAATTTTTTTTCAAAAAGATTCCCTTCCTTAAATATTGCTTCAAATTTTCTCTAAGACACCTAATGAGCTAGAAAAAAAAAAAAACATATATAAGCTACCTCCAGTCTGTAAAATCCACCAACTGGATTTTGGTATTACCAGACATGGTACCTTTCAAATGCTGTCCAATGTGAATGGGTATAGCAGTTGCCTTCTCATTGCTGGAACAAAACACCAGTAGCAGCTTGTGGAAAGAAAGAGTTTATTTCCAGCTTACAGTTCTGAGGGAAAGTTTAAGCATGGCCAAGAAAGCGTGACAAAAGCAGACAGCCAGACATCACATCTACAGCAGCAAGGAGGAAGCAGACAGAGGGAGCTCACTGAGAGTGACAAGTGTGGCTGCACGGTAACACCCCAAGGACTGCCTCCAGTAGCACACCTCCTCCAGCAAGGCTCCACCTTCCCAAAGCTCCACCAGCTGGGGGTTAAGCATGAGGCTTAATCAACAAACACATGAGGGGCATTTTACATTCAAGCCACCACATTGGGGTGGACAACAACATCAATGGGAGCAACAAGGATGATCATGTGCAAAACTCCTCTTACCCCATCATTTCATGGAATCTTTGCAATGTCCTCATGGGTTCATGGCTGCCAACAGGCAGATGAGACATTTTCAAGGCATCTCTCCAACCCAACTATAAGACCAGAGCACTTGAGCACTACTACTTCTTGAGGCAACTCAGAAGGTAAATTTAGTTCCCATTTGTTTCTTCTTCACTATTGCTTCCCTCTGTGTCCTGCTGGCCCTCTCATATTGAACTTGAGGAATCTGAGGTTCAGAAGTGTAGAGAAGGGCTCGAGGGATGGCTTAGTGGTTAAGGAGCTTGCTTGAGAAGCCGAAGGACCCAAGTTTGATTCCCCAGTACCCATGGAAGCCAGATGCACAAAGTGGCACATATGTCTGGAATTCATTTGCAGTGGTTGGAGGCCCTGGTGCACCCATTCTTTCTCCCCCTGCCTCCCTCTCTCCCTCCCTCTAACCCTAACCCGCCCTCTCTCTCATCTATCTGCCTCTTTCTCTCTCTCTCTCCCTCTCTCAAATAAATAAGTAAAATATTAACACAATTTGTTTAAAAGCATGGAATAATTGTCACACAGAAAGGCACGGGTATGAGGAAAGTCAAACTGGGATGCCAAAGTCCTGGATGAAAATTTGAGAAAAAGAGTCAGAACTCCATTCAGGAAGAAGTGCTACCTTCTGGGTTGGAGCCTTTGAGACAGATGCCTCCTCATCTCCACCCTCTTCATGGCAGCCTGTATGTTTATCTTCCAGCTGCCTCCTCTGCTCTCAGACTCCTTCCTCCTCCTTCCTGTTTCCTGCTTGGCCTATACAGGAACTGGAGCAAATAATTGAAGTGCTCCAGGAAACTTTGCACAGAATCTCAAGCACCTGGAGGGATCTCCTAAACCTGGGATCTCAGCAGAGGAAACAAGAGAGGGTGTGAGCTATGGGAAGAGGCTCGGAGCTGGGGAATGGATGATGGTGGCAAGACCAAAAGATACACAGATAGAGGTTCCAGGACCACATGGTTATTATTCTTTTTTATTTTAGAGAGAGAGAGAGAGAGAGAGAATTAGCAGGGCCTCAGCCACTGCAATCAAAATGCCACCTAGTGGGCACGTGAGTCCTTGTGTTTGCCTCACCTTTGTGTGTCTGGCTTACATGGGATCTGGAGAGTAGAACATGGGTCCTTAGGCTTTGCATGCAAGCACCTTAACCACTAAGCCATCTCTTCAGGCCCCACTTGGTTCTTTTTTTTTTTTTTAATATTTTTTAAATTGTATTTATTTGCAAGCAGAGAGAGAGAGAGAGAGATAGAAGAGAGGCAGACAGAGAGAATGGGCACGCCAGGGCCCCTAGCCACTGCAAACGAACTCTAGACGCATGTGCCCCTTGTGCATCTGGCTTACGTGGGTCCTGGAGAATCAAACCGGGATCCTTTGGCTTTGCAGGCAAATGCCTTAACCACTAAGCCATTCCTCTAGCCCCCACATGGTTCTTTAAAGACTGTGCTAGTGACTCAAGACCCTGTTTTTTCAGTCAGACTGTCTTTACAATCCTCCCCACAAGGCACCCACTGCCTTCCTGCTCAGTTCCCACAGCTTTTGAATTAAAGCTATCTAGAGAATGTATGCAGTGTGGTTCTCCAGAGAGTAAACCCCTTTTATATGTATGTAGTCAGGCTTCATTTCTGTGGGTTTGACCAAGTGAAGGTAGGAAATACTCAAGCCATGAAAAAAAAAGTCTTTAGATAAAGAGCTAATTCCCTTGTCATCATACCTTAAGCAGCTATATACCAACTATTTACCTAGCATGTACATTGTATTAAGTATTAGAAGCAATCTAAAGAAGACTTAGAGTATGCAGGAGGATGTGTGGGGTATATACAAGTATACACCACTTTATGCTTATAATTTGGTGTCTGCAGGGTTCTTGGGACCATCCTTGTGGATAGCAAGGGGCACCTGTGTATGGGGATATTGTCTTTGGTGTTGATCAGGCAGATTATTGATTTATTTAGTTTGATTTTTTTTTTTGAGGTAGGGTCTTGCTGTAGCCCAGGTTGACCTAAAATTCACTATGTAGTCTCAGGCTGGCCTTGAACTCATAGCAATCCTCCTATCTCAGCCTCCTGAGTGCTGGGATTAAAGACATGTGCTACCATGCCTGGCTCTATTTATTTGTTTAGTTTATCTTTGCTAAAGAATATGTTAACAGTTTTTTTTTTAAGTCACAAGTCTTTCTTCATTTTTGTTTTTATTTATTTGTTGAAAAGAAAGAAGAGAGAGAATTAGCAGGGCCTCAGCCACTGCAATCAAAATGCCACCTAGTGGGCACGTGAGTCCTTGTGTTTGCCTCACCTTTGTGTGTCTGGCTTACATGGGATCTGGAGAGTAGAACATGGGTCCTTAGGCTTTGCATGCAAGCACCTTAACCACTAAGCCATCTCTTCAGGCCCCACTTGGTTCTTTTTTTTTTTTTTAATATTTTTTAAATTGTATTTATTTGCAAGCAGAGAGAGAGAGAGAGAGAGAGAGAGATAGAAGAGAGGCAGACAGAGAGAATGGGCACGCCAGGGCCCCTAGCCACTGCAAACGAACTCCAGACGCATGTGCCCCTTGTGCATCTGGCTTACGTGGGTCCTGGAGAATCAAACCGGGATCCTTTGGCTTTGCAGGCAAATGCCTTAACCACTAAGCAATCTCTCCAGCCCCCACATGGTTCTTTAAAGACTGTGCTAGTGACTCAAGACCCTGTTTTTTCAGTCAGACTGTCTTTACAATCCTCCCCACAAGGCACCCACTGCCTTCCTGCTCAGTTCCCACAGCTTTTGAATTAAAGCTATCTAGAGAATGTATGCAGTGTGGTTCTCCAGAGAGTAAACCCCTTTTATATGTATGTAGTCAGGCTTCATTTCTGTGGGTTTGACCAAGTGAAGGTAGGAAATACTCAAGCCATGAAAAAAAAAAGTCTTTAGATAAAGAGCTAATTCCCTTGTCATCATACCTTAAGCAGCTATATACCAACTATTTACCTAGCATGTACATTGTACTAAGTATTAGAAGCAATCTAGAGAAGACTTAGAGTATGCAGGAGGATGTGTGGGGTATATACAAGTATACACCACTTTATGCTTATAATTTGGTGTCTGCAGGGTTCTTGGGACCATCCTTGTGGATAGCAAGGGGCACCTGTGTATGGGGATATTGTCTTTGGTGTTGATCAGGCAGATTATTGATTTATTTAGTTTGATTTTTTTTTTTGAGGTAGGGTCTTGCTGTAGCCCAGGTTGACCTGAAATTCACTATGTAGTCTCAGGCTGGCCTTGAACTCATAGCAATCCTCCTATCTCAGCCTCCTGAGTGCTGGGATTAAAGACATGTGCTACCATGCCTGGCTCTATTTATTTGTTTAGTTAGTTATCTTTGCTAAAGAATATGTTAACAGTTTTTTTTTAAGTCACAAGTCTTTCTTTTTTTTATTTTTATTTTTATTTATTTATTTGAGAAAGAGAGAGAATGGGTGTGCCATGGCCTCTGGCCACTGCAAACGAAATCCAGATACATGCACCCCCTTGTGCATCTGGCTTACATGGGTCCTGGAGAATTAAGCCTTGAACCAGGGTCCTTAGGATTCACAGGCAAGTGCCTTAACCTCTAAGCCATTTCTCCAGCCCAACAGTTTTCATCTGTGTCTTCATTGTACCATTATGAAGTTCTGGGCAAAGACATCTTCTTCTTGGGAATAGAAGTAGCTTAGGTCCAGGCAAGCAGAAGAATTGGAGGTAATCAGCTCCTGTGCATGTTTGGACTCAGGATCACTGTTCAGTGCCCCACCTCAGCCCCTTCCAGCCTCAAGAAAAGTACCCAATATCACTGCCAGGACCCCAGAAAGGCTAGGCTGTAAGGAAACCCCATCATCCCAGTCTCTGTACAAACAGTATCGGTCTGTACTGGTTTCAGGACCCAGAGCCTGGACAGAGGACCAGTGTCCCTGGGTAGCAGTGGAGAAGTGTGGGCTGGAGGTTTACCCCGACAACCCTAAACTCAAGCACACATCCAGCTCATACCTCACAGGCCTTCCTCAGTCAGTCTACCCTGCCGCCACCCCTAGTCTGCTCTGTGGTAACTCCATCCAATTCCAGGCCCTTTGAAAATTTATTGGGATGTTATTTCAAAAGGGACCAAGTGTAAGGTGAGTTAGGCTTAGGAGGGGCTATTTTTTCAGCTTCCCTGTCCTGCCCACAAGCTCTTGCAGGCCAGTGGCCTGAGGCTACATTGATGGTGAGAGAAGCTGGCTGAACCAGTCCAAGGAAGGGTTGGAATTAGTCTATGCTCGGCTGCCTCTGGTCCAACGGAGGCTTCTAACACTGGACGTGCACAGGATCCCTTTGCCAGATGTCTCATCGGAGGGGCTTGGAGAAATGCTATTATCACAAAAGCTCCCTAAGATGTAGCCATAGTTCTTATGAGACACAGATCTGCCTCCATACCCTTGTGGGCAGACCAGCCTCCTGGACACCTCCCTCCACTCCTCCCCCACCTGCTACCTTGCCTACCTCCAACCCTCCACCTGGGAGCCATTTTCCCCTCTTTGCCACTCTGCTCTTGCGTGGCTCCCTGAGCTAGACACTTGGTAAATGCGCACATGTGAAGATGTCTTAATATTAAATATAATTAGATATTATACCACACGCAGGGCTGTATGATTAGTGAAATATATGATCATTAGTTATTAGATTAATGCGTCTACTTGTGTAACTGAAAGCCATTTGCAAGCCGAAATGAAATAGCTCAATTTGCTGTAATTGACTGATCTCCCAGAGAGAGAGAGAGGGAGAGAGACGTACATTTGCTTATGTATAAGGCGATTTCTTCAGATGTCATCCCAGATGGAAGACAGAGAGCTGTTGCTCTCTCTGTGCCCCAAACTGCAGGGCTTGGGGGTCATGGGTCACCTGCAGGTACATTTGGAGATTTCCACCAAAAAGAGTTCCCCAGGTGGAACCCACATTTTCTTTGCAAGTAAGGGTTACTTTTATCCAACTTCTTTCAGTGCCCCCAAGGGATGGCTGGCACCCTGCTGGTCAAAGACAAATTGAGCTGCCTGGTAGACACTTTACCCTGGCCTGGGCCACATTTTTCTTCCTGTTTGCGTGCATATTGGTTTCCAGGACAACTGAGCTGCAAACTAACTAATAAAAATGATTGCAAAGCACTCTGCAAATAAAAGATACAACTGGAGTACTTGTTATTGTGGTGGTCGAATAACCAGATGCTAGCGAGGGTGGCATGAGATTAAATTAAAAATAGGCAAGCTGTTAGGCAGGTCTATTCTGTCGGTTCACAGGGAGTATGTCTGCTCCCCAACCTCCTTTTCCCTCATGGAAGGTACTTCCTAGACATGCAGGTGACAGAGAGCTTCGCTTTCAACAGGAAAGGGGGTGAGTGAGTGTTGGGGCACTGTCTTGAAGTCACACAGCCTCTGCCTTTCTTGGCAAAAAAAAAAAAAAAAAAACAGGGAGGAAATGAACAGAGCTGAATTTCATCTTTGTAAAAGTCCTCCAGGTCTCTTTTGATCCTCACCACGTCTTTTGGAATAAGTGACTTGGGTGTTAGCCCATCCCTTTTACAGTTAAAGAAAAAATGGACTCCACAGAAAGCCCACGTGTGTGCATAGTACGTAGTCTTTCCTCTGTGTTCCCAGTGTCCTAGGGAGAATACAGTGTGTTCACACTTCTGAGTCTTGTCATGAGAGTGGAATGAGTAGTCCCCTAATTTTGCTTCTAAAGATGTTTTCTCCTTTGTAGAGTGTTTAGTAATCAGAGCCTCCAAAAAAGTCCTTAAGAGACTTTAACTAGAGGTTTCACTTGCAATTTTATTTATGAATCATGCAATCCATCAAATTAACCAGTATTTATTGACTATCTAACAAGAGCTGAGCATAATGTTGTAAAAGAGCATGGAATAGAAGCCCAGCAGCCAGGTCCGGTCCACAGAGAACAGAAGACTGCCACACACAGGGGCACGTCTCGCCATGCACAGGAGGACCTGCCAATGCCAAGTGGAAGGGGAGGGCCTTTGGTGACCTGAAGTCTCTTCAAATGAGACAGAAGTCAGTGTAGGTATAAGAGGACCACAGAAGCTTTCAGGAAAGCCAGGAGTGGTGGATGCTGAAAGGGGCTCTTATAAGAGTTCCCCGAGTGGTTCATTCAGGATTTGTGTAGTGGGCTGCCTCCTCCCTGCCTTGTCTTCTCCCATTCTCAACATCTCATTCTTCCATCTTGTTTTTCTCAACTAGAACTGTAAGCTCCACGAACGGGCAGAGATCTGATGCGGTTTTGTACACCCTTGTAGCTTCAGAACCTGGCACACAGTAGGTGCTCAAGAAATAGTTCTTGAATGAGTGAATGAGCGAATTTCTCCAATGTCTTTCTCTGTGTTGCCACTCTGGTTATAATTATCTCTTCTAGGATAGCTGTAGGATCCCTTAGCACGGGTCTCTCTTCAGAAGTCCAGGACCCTTTCACGTGCCCCTTGGCTTGTTTTACTATTGCTCTTTCATGTCCTGTCTGCCAAGTTTATTCCAAGTTTCCTGACAGCAAGGGTTTGTCTTCTCATTCAAGTAACAGTTTTCTCCGTCCCTCCTGGGAAGCTCAGGTAGGCTCTAGAAATGCACAGCATGGTGGGTAACAGTCGCCATTGCCTCCAACCAGTCTAGACCAATGTCAGGGCAAACACATAGTAAGACAGTGGGAATTGGGAAAACTCCAAATTATAAATTTTAGGGCAGAATGATCCTGGCTGAGCCTGTTACAAACAGAAGCCATCATCACCCTTGCTGGAGCCTGCAGGATGAGCTGAGTGGCTGGTGCCCAAAGATAGGAAATTAGCATGCAGAGAACTGGAGCCTGAAGGGTCAGGCAGGTACCCAAGGCCTGGCCTGACTGGGCTTGAGAGTAACAGGGAAGGAAGAGCCTTGACTATGAAGGGGGGAAGATCAGGTGAAGGTTAAAGGGAACCATGAAGTCAAGAGGTTTCCATGGCTTCTTGTTTTTATTTTATTTTATTTATTTATTTATTTATTTATTTATTTATTTATTATTTTATTTTATTTATTTTGAGGTAGGTTCTCGCTCTAGCCCAGGCTGACCTGGAATTCACTATGTAGTGTCAAGGTGGCCTTGAACTCATGGCGATCCTCCTACCTCTGCCTCCCGAGTGCTGGGATTAAAGGTGTGTGCCACCATGCCTAGGGAGTTTTTTATTATATGTTAAATTTATTTACTGTATGTATGGTATGTGTATGGGAGGGCAAGTCACTGGGTCAGTGTGGCAGTCAGAAGTTTCGAGGTGCCTTTGAGACCAGGTCTCTTGCCACTGTCTATGAACTGCCCGACTTCAAAGGAACCTCAACTAGTTGACCTGCAAGCCTCAGATTCTCCTGGCTCCCTGTCCCATTGGCATAAGCATGTTGTGATAGCAGATGCATGTGCCACTCTGCATGTGGTTCTATGTGGGCGCTGGGGAAATGAACCGAGGACAGCAGGCTTTGGAAGCAGGTGTCTTTTTTAAAAAGCAGGGTCTCACTCTAGCTCAATTGATCTGGACTCACTCTATAGCCCAGGCTGGCCTTGAACTCATGATGATCATTCTATAAATCTTTTCATTGCTGAGCCATCTCCCCAGCATCTTGTTTTGGTGGGAATAGATCAGATCCTTCAAACTGCTGATGGGGAAAAAATGGAACACCGAGTGTGACAAACCTGTCATTGTTCCCAGGGAAAGGACTGCATTCCAGTCCCATAGACGTGTCACAGTAAAGCCTTTGGCCTGTTTGTCTAAATGAGTATGTCTGACCACGTGAGGGAAGACCAGTCTCAAACCCTTCCCTGCACAAATGCACTGGAGCCACAGGAACTCAAGAATTAGCAGAGAAAAACAAAACAATACAACTTATTCTGTAGATGACCCCTCAACACTAACTCTACTAGTGAAGATGTGTGGGGTACTGGATAACCCAATTGCTTGTTTTTCAGAGAGAGAACATTTCCCCGAAGTAGTCCTTGACCAGACTGGGTCATGGAGGATGCCTAGCTTGAGGCAGCAGGGGACATGGAACAGTCAGCCCACGGTTGGATTATAGCAATCAGGACTCACCACTTTGCTTTCCCAAAGGAGCTCTGATTCGCAAGGAAGGAATGAAATAGAGAGCAAGTGAGTGTCTCACAGGGTCTACCATGCCCAACTCAATGGGCTTGTATGCTCATTGACATGTGAAAGTATTTGGAGGAGGGAAAGGTGGCTCAGGATTTAAGATCACTTCCTGTGCAAGCACCAGGACCCAAGGAGGCCAGAGAGACTGCTCTAATTTAATTCTCAGGACCCACATAAACTGCGGGTGGTGGCCAGGCATATCTGTAACCTTAGTCTTGTGGGAAACAGAGACCAGAGAATCGCAGGCCTCGCAAAACATATGGCAAGCTCCGGGATCGGTAAGAGATGGTGGCTCAAGTAAGAACAGGCTGAAGAGTGCTGGAGTTGGATACCTGTGGTTCCGTTCTTCTGGCCACCGAAGTGGGGCACAATGAGCCACCACCTGTGCACATGCGTGTGCATACAACACACACATACCACACATGTTTTTTTGTTTGTTTGTTTTTCCAGGTAGGGTCTCACTCTGGTCCAGGCTGACCTGGAATTCACTATGTAGTCTCAGGGTGTCCTTGAACTCACGGCAATCCTCCTACCTCTGCATCCCAAGTGCTAGGAGTAAAGGCATGCGCCATCATGCCCAGCATATGCACACATATTTTAAGAAAGTATTTGTGTTACTTAGCAGGACTAAATGGCAGCCATTTTGAATGACTTCCCAGTCAGTGATGAGAGTTCAGGGGTGGGAAGGGTAGTTGTAGAGCCAGCATGGTGTCTGCCGTCAGCATGGGGCTGAGCCGCCTGTGCCACTTCTGTCTTCTTACTAATGGGTGGTGGGCCCTGGGCACGTGAACTTCTCTGCACCTCAGTTTCCTCACCTAACAGCAGGGATAATAATAGCTCCTGTCCCAGAGGGCTGCTGTGGGAATAAAATGAGTTCAGTCATGTCCAGCATGTAGGGTTTGCTACATGCAAATCTTGCCACTGTGAGTCCTGAAATGAACCAGGCACTTTAAGGCATTATCTACAGTTCTTAATGTAAGCTGCGAGTTGATCTTATGTCCATTTTGCGAGTAAGACTACTGAGGTTCCGAGAAGTTATCAAGGGTCAAAAAGCCAGAAATCAGCAGAGCAGGGGTTTGAACCTGTCTCAGTCCAAAGCCTAGCTCTTTCTGAGAGGATATGTTCTCCCTTGTTTAAAAGGCTTTGTTCTCTTGGGCTGGAGAGATTGCTCAGTGGTTAAGATGTTTGCTTGCAAAGCCTGAGTACCCAGGTTCAATACCAGTACCCATGTAAAGCCAGATGCACAAAGTTGTGCGTGCATCTGGAATTCATTTACAGTGGCTAGAGGCCCTGGTGCACCCATACTCTCCTTTTCTCTCTCTCCTCTCTGCCTCTTTCTGCTTATAAATAAATAACATTAAAAAAATTTTTTTTTTGAGGTAGGGTCTCACTCTGGCCCAGGCTGACCTGGAATTCACTAGGTAGTGTCAGGGTGGCCTCGAACTCACAGCAATCCTCCTACATCTACTTCCTAAGCGCTGGGATTAAAGGCATGTGCCATCACGCCTGGCTTTTTATTTTTATTTTTTAAACTTATTTATTTATTTACAAGCAGAGAGAGAGAGAGAGAGAAGACAGACAGACACAGAGAGAGAATGGGCATGCCAAGGCCTCTAGCCATTGCAAACAAACTCCAGATGCATGTGCCCCTTGTGCATCTGGCTTACGTGGATTATGGGGAATCAAACCTGGGTCCTTTGGCTTTGCAGGCAAATGGCTTAACTGCTAAGCCATCTCCTCAGCTCAACATTTTTTTTTTAAAAAAAGAGATTGTATTCTCTTGTCACAAGACAGTGACAACTTCAGTCCTTAACTTTAGCACCGCTGAATTTCCCTCTGGCCTTCTGTGCCACAGCCTTGAATAGAAAGAGTTGGCAGCCCCCAGAGTCCACAATGGCCTCAGATGGATCCCAGAGGCCCAGCTTCTGCAGGCTGTGCCACTCACCATCAGTATACCCACTTTTCTCCTAGTCCCTGTGTGCTAATGTGCCACAGTTTCCAGGTCTCTCTCCACCCATCCTTGCCATCCCTTCTACATGTAGTGGGCAGTGCTCACTGCTTCTGCCAGCATCCTCTTTCTGGAAAGATCTTTTTATCACATCTACTCCCAGGGCCTCAGAGTCTAGATTAACTTCAGGCAGTGTTTGTCCTTGTGGAAGGAGAGAGGGAACAAGGGGAGAGAGAATGAGGTGCTTCCTTCTATAAAAGGGAGATCAGGTTCATGGAAGATAATCAGGTTCTTCAATATTCACATAGCTTCCTCTCCACTGCACCCCATCATCTCCCCTCTACGTACACAAATCTAAACTATTGCTGTTCAGTCAGACCTCCAACTCTCCCAACAAATGGACTTGGACCACAGCAGACTGTACCCCTGCCTGGTTCACCCTGTCCCCCAATGTGGGCATAGCCTATACCTGATTCCTATGCCTCAGGGCGTCTCAAGAACTGTCTGGTCTGAAGCTCTCCAGAAACAGTTGTTGATGACATCTTACATTTCTTACACAGGGACTTGAGATGTGAAAAACTAACCAAAAAATCCTTTAATGCTGTGGATCCAGAGAGCTAGGCACAGTGCCCGCCTACTGTTTGGGGCAGTGTTGGCCATCGGCCCGGTGTGTTTAGTGACACCCCATCCTTGAATGATGAGTGTAACCCCTTAGTATGTTAGTGTGACCAGTATCGCCATCTCAGCTACACTGATGGAAGGTCACGGCCAGGAAGCAGAAGGGAGTCTTGTCATTGCATTGCTGCAAGTGGATGATAATAATTAACATGTGTGAACCAAACCAAGTGCTATGTGACCGTCCAAAGAATAACACGACATCGTTATCCCATTTCTAGGATGAGCAAGTGAAAATCAAATCCAGAGCTGGAGAGATGGCTTAGTGTTTAAAGTGCTTGCCTGCAAAGCCAAAGGACCAAGGTTCAATTCCCCAGGACCCATGGAAGCCCACAAGGTGGTGCATGTGGCTGGAGTTTGTTTGTAGTGGCTGGAGGCCGTGGTGTGCCCATTCTCTCCCCACCCCCCCCCTCTCTCCAGTACATAAAAATCAAATCTTTAAATTTTTTTTTTTTAAAAAAAGAAAATCAAATTCAGATAGTCTGGCTCCAGAGTCTTCATTTGGCTGTGATGGTGGCAAGAACATTTCAGCCAGGAATGTCGTTCACAGAATATTCTTCTGCCACCACACACATTTCAGCATTCCCTAGAAACCCAAAGATGACCCTCTTTAGTTCTTAAAGAACTGGGTGTCCTCAGTGGTCCTTTTCAATCCTTACGTCCCTCCTTTCCTACACATCCCAGAGCCTGCTTTTCTGCCTGTTGCCATTGTGTATGTACATTCCGTGCTCATCCTGCCCACAAACTCTCCTTGACACCGCCAGGAACACCCGCAGCATACCCAATCAGCTCTGCACTGCAGCACCCCGAGCCAGCCAAGAGCAGCCCGGCTGGATGTGAACCAAGATGCCGGACACCTGGAGATGGACCCAGGTGAGCAGTCCCCAGCCCACCCTGAGCCTTTAAAACTTCACTAGGCAGGCAATTTCTGGTGCTTTTTCATTGTGCCAGAGATAAAGAAAGTGCAGCCACGCATCCATCCATATATAACATATACATGTTAGCCACGGCAACTGAGAAACCATTCAAATTGAGGCACCGAAATGAACAGAGCTGAACAATAAGCTAAAACATGCCTAGAGCAAGTTGAGCAATAAACAGGTTTTTAATTTTTTCCCCTTCCATCGCTTGAGTGTCTGTCTCTGATGGATGGTGTGACGGGGGAAGGCGGCTCCATAAATTCTGAGTTCTGAATACTAAATCACGAGTGGCAGCCGGGTACTGAGAGAAGGTCCCCCACTCTTCCTTGAGTGGCTGTTTTGTGGGGACTCTGTGACCTAGTCCTGCCCCTCCTGAGGTCCAGCCTATGACAGGACTCATGAACAGTCAGTGGGGCCACATGCTGTCACACTTATCTATTACGGTGCTATTAGACTCTAAGTGGAGAAATGGGGTTCAGGAAAGCAAGGTCACACAGACATATAGGGATGATTGCAGTGTTATGTGGGCCTTTTGGCCTCAGCCATGAAGTCCTGAAAGTCAAAGTTGTTTGCCCATTTTGCAGATGGAGAAACTGAGCTTGCAGTCAGTTATGTACTTAGCATGAAGTCACACAGCCAGCTTATGGCTGAGATGGGACCGGAGCCCTAGCTAGGTTACATCCAGAATTGCATTTTTTTTTTTTTTTTTTTTTTTTTTTTTTTTGCAGTGGAACAGTGCTTTCCCAAACAGGTTTCCACTGTGGCCCATAAACAGAATGAAAGTATCCACGCTGCATACCAGAACAAACTGGAAGGAGTTCGGAAGCCTTTCTGTGGAGCTTGATGGAAAATTTTTATTACTTTTTCTTTATGTTACATAATTACAATAAGAAAATAAGTGTTGAGAAAGATATTAGATATTGAATATGTATAAAATTTTCAAGTAATATATTTTCAAATTTGCAATGAAAACCCTCACGTGCTTCCACGAACATAATGCTTTCATATTACTTTATGCTTGAAATGACTACCTACCAATTTCTGATCAATATTTTTTAATGACGGCTCTCTTCAAATTCTCAATAGCCACCACTCATAAGAAACTTTATTCACACGAGTAGGTAATAAATTCTTTAAATCATTCTTATAGACAGTGAACATTTTTATAACCATTGAAATTATAGTTTAAGAGTAACAGCTCTTCCTTTTCCTCCATTGACAATTGTACTGTTGACATTTCTTGCAATGTGACATTTGAATTTCTAATTGAACTGAAATTTTGTCTATGGAATGCTTCCGCATAATGATAAGGGCTGACTGGGATATGCATGTGCCATACTGAGCAGTCAGCCACCCACTCAGCAGTTAGTTGAGACCTCCCTAAAATGATTTAGTTGTATCAAAAAAAAAAAAAAAGAGTATCCAATGTAAGGCAGAGACCTAAGGCTCCAACCGAGCATGCCTGCCCAGTTTCTCTCTCTCTCTGTCACACACACACACACACACACACACACACACACACACACCCTGGAACTGTGTGCCATCCTACTCCATCCTACTTGGGTGCCTCCAACAGCTCCAGAAGTCCCTTGTGCACAGTGGGAGACTGCATGTGGAATGGACAGGCAGGTAGCAGCACAACCAGGTGACAGTGCATGCACTGTAGGCGTTGCTCTGCATTCATGCCAAGGTGGGGAGCGCAGGAGGGCTCTCTGCAACCTGCTCCCTCAGGCTGTTCACAGCCACTGCCAAGAACTCCCGACACTTCTGAGTATCCAGGAGCCTCCAGGGCTAAGGCATCACCATCTCGCCACTTACTTAGAAACCATTTGTGGCTGACTCCCCATTGGGAAGTTTTGTTCTAGGTCATGCTTCCTAGCATAATTACTGAGTGTAGTTGGCGATGATTTAAGGTGGGAGCTGAGATGGCTTGCTGCAGTCATTGTGTCAGCCTTCCTTTCTTTGCCACTTAGATAGCTCCCCAGGGAAGGAGGACAGGGCCAGAAACATGGTGCTGGGGCCCAGCTTAGAATTCCAGGTGGGGCTTGTGCAAGTCCTTAGCAGAACAAAAATGCATGATGTATTTAAAAATAGTTAGAGGATGGCTGGACAGATGGCTTAGCAGTTAAGATGCTTTCCTGAGAAACTTTAAGGATCCAGGTTCGATTCCCGAGTACACATGTAAGCCAGATGCATATGGTGGCGCATGCATCTGGAGTGTATTTAGGGTGACTAGAGGCCCTGGTGCGCCCATTCTCTCTATCTGCCTCTCCCCCTCTCTCTCCAATAAATAAATAAAATATTAAAAATAAATAAATAAAAATAGAAGATAAGAAAATGAATGTACTCAGCACATATAAATGATCAAAGTTTAAGGCGACAGATATTTTAATTATTCTGTTTTTAATTATAATACCTAATGCCTACAAGAATCAAAGTATCACATTATAGTTCAAATATATGTACAGATATTATGTCATTCAAAATTTTATGTATTTATTTTGCACTGTGTGAGTGTGCAGCATGCATGTGTACATGGGTATACCAGGGTCTCTTGCTACTGCAAATGAATGTCCATTGTACTTTATGTGAGTGTTTGGGAAATTGAACCTCAGGCCAGCTTGCTTTGCAAGCAAGTGTCTTTATCTGCTAAGATATATCCCCAGTACCCCCAATTTTTTTTTAATTTTAAAAAAGGAAAGTCCTGGGCTGGAGAGATGGCTTAGCGGTTAAGGCGCCTGCCTCCTAAGCCTAAGAACGCTGGTTCCAATCTCCGGTGGTTCCAATCTCCAGGTCCCACGTTTAGCCAGATGCAAAGTGAGGCAAGGGTGCAATGCTGCACTTGACCACAAGGGGGTGCACACATCTGGATTTCGTTCACAGCAGCTGAGAGGCTGCTGGCGTACCCATCTCTATCTATCTTCCACTCCCTCTCTCTCTCTGTCTGTTTCCAAAAAAAAGGAAAGTCCTTAGTAGAATAGAGGCATGAAAGTAAGGTGTCTTGTGAAAGAAAAAATCATGGCATTTTAAAGGTTCATAGTGGTTTGAACATAAGTTTTTATTTTTTGAATGATTTTATTTTTCTAATAACACATAATTTCCCATAGCAACATGGCAATATTAAAAACAACTACAAATACAGGATGTTCAAACATTTTATGCATGGGCATGTGCTGTATCATTCTTTGGGGGAACAGTGTGACAACAGGAACAAATCTAAGCTATGGACAAAATAGAAGTCAGGTAACTGGTTCTGGCATCCTCATCCCCAACATTTAAGATATGTCACTCAAGGGACACCTGAATTGGTTTAAAAAAATACAAACAAATCAATGTTGATGTGGATATTTCTTTACATTACTAATCAGTGCTCAGTGCTGTAAAACTGAAAATGAAACAATTTCATAATACAGATATCTGAGTTGTACCTTTAGGAACTGTCTACTCGAAGATTCATAAAAAGATGTGAGTTTTAAAAATAAACATTCAGGGGCTGGAGAGATGGCTTAGCAGTTAAGGAGCCTGCCTCTTAAGCCTAAGAATGCCAGTTCCAATCTCCAGGTCCCACGTTTAGCCAGATGCAAAGTGACACAAGGGTGCAATGCCGCACTTGACCATAAGGGGGCGCACGCATCTGGAGTTCATTTGCAGTGGCTGAGAGGCTGTTGGCGCGCCCATCTCTGTCTCCCTCTCTCTCTGTCTCTGTCTCCAAAAAAAAAAAAAAATTAAAAAATAAACTTTCAGCTATATGATAATGAGGTGAGCACTGAAGTAGAATTTAAAATGTCTTCATTCAGCTAATGCTAACTGAAATGTCCACATATCTTCTTGAAAGCTCAGATTAACTACTTAGCATAAGAGCATTAGTTTTTAAATATATATATATATTTAAGAAAGAAAGAAAAAAACAAAGAGGGAGAGAGGCAGGGGTATGGGCATGCCAGGGCCTCCTGCCACAGCAAACAAATTCCAGACACATGTGCCACTTTGTGCATATGGCTTTATATGGATGCTAGATAATTGACCCAGGTCATCAGGCTTTACAAGAAAGCCCCTTTAAACACTGAGCCATCTCTCCAATACGTGATCATAGGTTTTAAACATAAAAGAGAGACACTGTCTCTGGAGTCAGCCAGGAGAGCTGGTGCCTCCCATCCAACATGGTGCCTGTGCAGAAGACCAGTGATGGTTGAGGCTGCATGCCAAAATGATCAGATCAGAGAGCTGATTTGGCCTGGTGTACAATAAAGGAGTCCATCACCATTACCACGGTCCCGAGAGATGTAGGCATGGCCTACATAGCAGTTGGAAAGGAAGCCAAGGGGCTTCCCAGGTGGGACAAGGAGAAAGTCAAGAGCATTGATTCTGCAACTGCAAGCCACGGGGAATCAAAGTTACATAATGCAGAAGCTAGGAGGGCACAGTCAGTACCCAGAATTCACAGCACAGGAGCTACCCCTCCCTCATGGCAGAAGGTTGAGATCATCCCAGAAAGAGGTCAGACAGAGCTAAAGTGACTAGAGGAGAAGCAGTAGTTACCGTAAGTTGGTGAGGTTTGTTTCCCACCTCTGGAGGGAATGAGAAGAGTTCTGTTAACACAGAAGCAGAACGTTGCAGCTTCACACCTTACTCACAACCACGATGGAGAAATGACACGTACCTTGTGCAGAAGTGGTGAGTTTGCAGTTCTTCACTTTTACATAGAGCCAACGTATATAACTGTTAAATACTTCATTCATAAAAGAAACCACTACTGGATTTCAGTGGGTGACAGGAGGGTATCCACTTTATAAAATGATCCTTCATTTCATAAAACATGTTTACCTCTATGGTCTTTTAATTGACCAAACATCTTAAAAGTGGCCGAAGCAGTATTGAATTCTACAAGCCTCGCTTTTCCAGGCAGTCATCCAGTACAATGCTGAAGAAGTCTGCACTCATTTGCCTTAATCCAAATTTGGCTTGATTGGACGTATGCCAGACCATGAAAAGAGGAGGAAGGGTTAATACAGGTGGGAAGATGGACCTGCCTGGAAGTTATGTTGACACCCAACATAGTCAAGTAACTTGAGCTATAGCATCTGCTATACCAGGGAGACCCTCTCCCTGGGGCTTCTGGGAAGGAAGAATCACACTCACATGGCCCTGTAGGTTTTTCGAACACTAGGCCTAGGCTTGGCCTACAGACTGCCCTGCTTGTGTCCTTGGAGATAAGAATATAGCTATGTAAAGGACGTGAGTATGGCTACATGTTAACTGGTATCTAATAAAGTACATGCCTCTATGTTCTGTATACCTGCAACCCATGAGTAAGGAAACAAACGAATGTCCCTCACTTCGAGTCTGGAAAGGCAGATCTCCCTAAATGAAGCAAGATAAGGTCTAAACAAGACACCACAAAGTCTACTGAACATGGGCCCAAGGGAGACAGGGAACTAAAGATTGCAATCGTGGTTCCCATAATAGGCTAAAGAGAACAAAAGAAAAAAAGGGGGGCAGGTTGATTACAGGAGGAATGTAGAACAATATTGGGGGGGGAAGCCCAATGACTTGGACTGGAGATATGGCTTAGTGGTTAAGGCACATGCCTGTGAAGCCTCAGGACCCCAGTTCAATTCTCCAGATCCCACGTAATCCAGATGCACATGATAGCGCATGCGTCTGGAGTTCATTTACAGTGGCTAGAGGCCCTGGCGTGTCCATTCTCACTCTCTCTCCCTTTCTCTGTCTCAAATAAATAAATAAATAAATATTTTTTTAAAAAGCCCAATAACTTTTTAGGTAATATTACAGGATGTGGTGTTTTAAAGTTTGAATATTGTAGCAGTCACCTTGTCATTGCTGGAACAAACAACAGCCAACCAGAAGCAACTTATGGCAGGGAAGGGTTTATTTTGGCCTCCCATTCTGGGAAGGTTTTGTCTTCTCCTTGCTCATCCAGCCATGATGCTGAGTATCTCCACAGTGCAGCCACAAGCAGAAAACCCCCAAGATTCTTTTAAAACAACAACAACAACAACAACAACAATAATAATAATAATAATAATAATAATAAGCTCACGCCAAGTTTTCACCATTCAGCCAAACTCTTCCACTTCTTTAAACAAACTGGACTCCCATGTTTAGGTTTGATGTATAACTTATACCTTGCACTTTCCAAAAAAAAATTGAAGAAAAGAAAATTCAAGAATAAAATAAAAACATTAGAACAATTTCAGGAACCATAGGAAGATTAGGGAAATAAGGAAAGGCAAACCAAATTTGGGCTTTACCATGGAACTGTCAAAGTTGGTGCTTACCATTTAACTGTGAGCTTTCTGCAAAGAAAAAAGAGAGAGGAGAAAGTCCTTGTGTTGAATTGCTAATAAAAGTATACATATCAGCTATTTAGAATCAACTCAGTCTTCCTAAATGCCCAGAAAATGTGACAGGAGTTTGAAAGTACTGTGGAGGGTTTATCAGAAACTGGCTTCACCTGCCTCAGTCTGTAATATATACTGAAGTAATTAACATATTTACCAGGCACTTTTGATTATATGTATACTTTGCATAATGCTGTAGGGCAGAAGGACACACAGACATATTCCTTGCCCACTGCAAGATTTCGACAAGTTAGTTATAGCTGATCACTTCCAGTTTAGCCAATATAAAAAGGAAGCTCCAAAGGCCTGACATGATGGCGCAAGCCTTTAATCCCAGCACTAGGGAGGCAGAGGTAGGAGGATCACCGTGAGTTCGAGGCCAGCCTGAGACTACATAGTGAATTCTAGGTCAGCCTGGGCTAGAGGGGGACCCTACCCCAGAAAAAAAAAAAAAAGAAGAAGAAGAAAGAAAGCTCCAAATACGTACACATTTGCTTTGGCATTGCATGTCCCTCGGTGATAGAGCTAGGTTTGGCATCCCTAGAGCCTGGGAATTTTGTGAGCATGTATGTGTATGCTTAAAAATATCCAATGCAGGCTGGAGAGATTGCTCAGTGGTTAAAGTGCTTGCCTGCAAAGCCTAATGACTTGGGTTCGATCCCTCAGTACCCACGGAAAGCCAGATGCACAGTGGCACATGCATCTGGAGTTCATTTGCAGCAGCTGGAGGCCTGCCGTGCCCATTCTCTTGGTCTCTTTCTTTCTGTTTGCAAATACATACATACATACAGCTATCTGATGCATTCCATTGGGTAAATTAAAACCTATGCAGCACCCTTTCAGGAAACCACAAATATAATAGGTGTCCATTTTAGGATCATGCTTCAGGGTAGTGACTTGGGCAACACACTGAGTTTTAAAAAAAATAATCGGACTGGAGAGATGGCTTAGTGGTTAACGCACCTGCCTGCTAAGCCTAAGAACGCCGGTTCGAAACTCCAGGTCCCACATTTAGCCAGACATAAAGTGATGCAAGGGCGCAATGCCGAACTTGCCCACAAGGGGGCGCATGCATCTGGAGTTTGTTCACAGTAGCTGAAAGGCTGCTGGCATGCCCATTCTCTCTCTCTCTCTTTCTCTCTCTCTCTCTCTTTCTCCCTTTCCCTCTCTGTCTCTGTCTCTCTCTATCTCTCTCTGTCTCTCTCAAATAATAAATTTTTTAAAAATAATAATTTAGCTTGGTAGAGGATCCTGGCCTAGGGCCAAGAATAGATCATCCCCACTACCCAAGTGCTGGAAAGGAAGTCCTCATTTTCCACTGAGGTCTGAGTCAAAGTCTATAGGAACCTTCCTATGTGGAGTGGTCCCAAGTATCAGCTCAGGAAAGCTGGAAGTTTTTGAGAAATGAAGACTCCCAGGCCCATTTCAGACCTCCTGCCTGAGTCCATGTGAGTCAAAACTGCAAGGAAGTACTGTGCATGCGGGAAAATGCCGGGAAGTTGATGGGCGCTCACTCTGCAGCACTCTCATCTGACCTTGCCTCTCCTTTGCCTCCACGCTGTTCCCCAGTACTCTCATCTGGGAAGGACTGTTCCCTCCCACATACTCTGCTCTCCCCACTGTTAAACCATCACATTGCTGGCCTGACTCCTGTCTATACATTGTCTCACTTATTTAGTGTCAGCTTTTGCAGAGTGAGGAATTGAACATGGAGCCTCACAAATGCTAGGCAAACTCTCCACCTCTGAACCCCACATCTGGCTCTTGTCTTATTTATTTCTGACAAACTTGGAAAATTTCATGATCTACCCCATTACAGGAAGTAAAGATTGATTGGAGGGTTGGAGAGATGTCTTAGCAGTTAAGGCACTTGTCTGCAAAGCCAAAAGACCTTGGTTCAATTCCCCAGGACCCACGTAAGCCAGATGTACAAGGTGGCACATGCGTCTGGAGGGCCTGGCATGCCCATTCTCTCTCCTATCTCTCTCCCTTTCTCTGTCTCTAATAAGTAAATAAATAAAAATAAATTATTAAAAAAAGATTTTAAAAATAGGTTGATTGGTCTAAGGTGACACAACCAGGAAGGAGGGGATGGGGCCTGTCCTCCACTGGCGGGAGTGTCTCTCACATCCTGTGCCTCCACTTCTTCTGCTCATCCTTATCTATCTCAGTAGGGTAACTTCGAGCAGCAGTGAGGCTACCATGCCTGAGAACTTCACCATGCCAGCTTCTCATGGCCATGTTACATTCCAGTGAGTCAAGGCAGAGGACCTAGAGATCAAAAAGAGAGCCAAGAAAAATCGATTCTTCAAACCTTTCTTATGTCAAAAACATTTAACATAAACTTTTGGGATAAATCCCATATATAGTAATTGCTTTGTAATAATTAATCAAAAAAATTCCACTTAAGACCCAGGTGTGGTGGTGCACACCTTTAATCCCAGCACTCAAGAGGCAGAGGTAGGAGGATCACCGTGAGTTCGAGGCCACCCTGAGACTACATAGTGAATTCCAGGTCAGCCAGAGCTAGAGTAAGACCCTACCTCGAAAAACCAAAAAATAAAAAATCCCCAGGCTGGAGAGATGGCTTAATGGATAAGCACTTGCTAGTGAAGCCTAAGGACCCCAGTTCGAAGCTCGATTCCCTAGGACTGACGTAAGCCAGATGCACAAGGTGGCACATACATCTGGAGTTCGTTTGCAGTGGCTGGAGGCCCTGGTGTACCCATTCTCTCTCTGCGTCTTTCTCTTTCTGCCTGTCACTCTCAAATAAGTAAACAAAAGTAAACAATAATTTAAAACAAAATTCCACAGGGGAATTTCACTCAAGGGAAAGAAGATGGCTACTGACAAACACACACTTAGCCTTGGGTTTTTTTGGAAATTAAGGCAAGATGCCATTTTCCATTACAAGTGAGCCACTTTTGAAAATAATTTTTTGGTTTTTTTTTTTTTTTTCTTTACACTGCTAGGGAAGCATCTCCTGAAGCCGACAGTACTGTTTAGGAAGGGGTGAGGAAGCATCATGATGTACAACTGGTAAAAAGAGCTGTGAGGGAAAGATGCCCCAAAATGAGATTTGACGTGGAGAGGCGTAAGCGTGAACACAAGGAGGAAAAAAAAAATAATCATAGAGATAGAGATGGATTCAAGAAGGGGGAGTGCCAAAGCAGGGACCCCCTGAGAGAGATGCAGCCTTGAGCACAGCACAAATTAGATGAGTTTGCAATAGGGAGTGACAGAGAAATAAATAAGAAAGGGTAGATGATTTAGGTGTGCATATGCAGGGGCCGTGACACAAAGCCAAGAGGAAATAGTCTCCGAGGGGAAGATGGAGCCTGGGATATTACAGGCCGGCCAGCAGTGGGCATCTCATTATCGAATAGAGGTAGGCAAGGTGGAGCAAGTTCAGGGAAGGGCAGCAGGCATGATTAGGTAGCAGGAGAGATTAATTTATGAGGAAAGATTAAAAGCTAACATGGAGAGTGAGCTAAGGGAAGGCTGGCTCCCTGGGTGTGGAGAGAATGTGGTAGGCATCAGGGAGGCAGGAAGGCAGTTGACAAAGGGAATATCCACTTAAGAAGATGTGAAGAGTAAAACTAAAACAAATAATACAGCTACCATTAATGGCTGCCCTATAAAACTTGGAAGCTAAAAGATCATTCATTTGCAGTCCTGGCTTTATGTGGGTATTATGAAATTGAACCTAGGGCATCAGGCTTTGCAAGCAAGCACCCTTAGCCACCGAGCCATCTCCCCAGTCTCCATAATAACCTTACTTCTTTAAGTTGCTTTTTGTCCGCATTTAGACACAGTGATGAGACAAGTAACTCATACACAAAGTTGGTACCAAGAAATGAGGTCACTACCACTGCTGTGATAAACTTGTCCATGTGGTTCGTATGCTTTTGGAACTGGTTTGTGGGAGGAATGTAGAAGAGTTTTGAGCTGTGGGTTATAGAAGCCTCTAAATATAAAAAGCAGAAATTACTGGGTGATTTGGGTGAGAGTGTAGAAGACCAGAATGCAGGTCTTATATAGCCTGTAAAATCTGTGCTTATGAGGTTTCAGAAGAGAACATTGGAATTGAACTAGAGGCCATTCATGTTACATTCCAGCAAAAGATCTCACTCTATTCTGCTCATGTCCTGAAATTTTGAGGGAGGTTGAATTACAAAGTAATAGACTAGGGGCTGGGGAAATGGTTCAGCAGTTAAAGGCTCTTGCTTGCAAAGCCTTCCAACCTGAGTTCAATTCCCCAGCCACCCACACAAAGGCCAATCAAACATTCATTTGCAGAGGTAAGAGGTGTGTGTGTACATACATAGCCACATGCAACTAAATAAGATTTGAAAAAATAATAACTATAATTTTTTAAAAAAAGAAATGGACTAATTTTTTTGATGGAGGAAATTTCATGATAGTTTAGCATGCAGGGTGCAGTATGTTTGTTGCTGTCTGCATTTAGTGAGGTTTGCAATAAGAATTTACGTCAAAAAGTGAAGCAAAAAGATGTGAAAAATGTGCATGTGGTTTGTGAAGGAAGAAGTGTGAACAAGTTGAAAGCTGTGGACAAGATATCAAGAATTGTTAAAGCTATTAGCACCATCAAAGAAAAATAAGTGAGGGCAGAGGAAATGCCATTGTGGTTAAGGCATTTGCCTGTGAAGCCTAAGGACCCTGGTTCAATTCCCCATGACCCATGTAAGACAGATTCACAAGGGGGCACACACATCTGGAGTTCATTTGCAGTGGCTGGAGGCCCTGGCATACCCATTCTCTTCTCTCTGCCTCTCCTCTCTCTCTCTCTCTCTCTCTCTCTCTCTCAAATAAATAAATAAATGAAATATTTTTAAAAAGAAAAATAAGGTGAAATCCAAATGAAATTTCAGCACTTGGGAAGCTGAGACAGGAGGATTGCCATGAGTTCCACGCCATTGTACTGTTATCATCCATGGGGTGCTGGTTTTGCAGGCATGCAAAAATGCAAGAATGACGGGGTCACAGGGGCTTGCACTGAGGCCAGACCATGTGTGGCAGGTTGGATTCCCTGAATGGCTGTGTGTGAATCTATGAAGGTTAAACCCAAGTTGCAAGGGAAACCTCAGGATGTTGGAGATGTACAGAAGGTGTGACATCCACCAAGCATCCGTTACTGTATGGGTGCTTGGACCAAGAGGGAGGCTATATGTGCTGCATGCAGCAGAGCTGAAGGGGTGGGGCTACCCACACCCATTGGAGCCCAGATGATGTCACCACAAACCCTGGATGCTGGGTTTGACGTTTACTGGGCTGGGTTTTGGTCTTGTTTTGGTCTGGTCTTATCTTGCTGTACCCCTGTTCCTCTCTTTTGCAATGGGAATTACTCTTTGCCTTTGTGTACTGAAGCATGTGATTTGTTTATTTTACAGGAGTTGACAGTTAAGATTACCTTGATTGGATGGAGAGATGGCTCAGAAGTTTATTGTGCTCTCTATGCGAGTATAAGGGCCTGAGACTGCCTGAGTTTAAATCTCCAGGACCACATAAGTAGCTGAGCATGGCCATGCATGTTTGTAATCCCAGTGCTGTGGGGAAGCAGAGACTGGAGAGTCACTGGGTCTCATGAGCAGCAAGCTCTGGAATCAGTGAGAGACTCCATCTCAAAGAAAACCGGGCCAATGAGTGATGGAGGGGGACACCTGACATTTTCCTCTGACCTCTGCAGGTGAGCCCATGAGGTGCTGCATGTGAGTACAGCTGCCACAGCTGCCACATTAGCATACATCACACACATCACACACATATATCACATACATACCAAACTGCAGATACCTATGCATACACACAAAAAAAAAAATGATAAAGATTGCCTTGAGTTTCAGAAAATATCTTGGATTACGGACTTTAGAACAGTGTTGGAATGACACAGTGTTGGAAAGTCTGAGGAGAATCTTAAGTTGGACTGAATGCATTTTGTATTATGAGATGGTCATGAGCCTATGGGGACTAGGGGTGGACTATAATGATTCGGACATAAAGTAACCTCCACAAGCTCACGTGTTTGGACACTTTACCCAGCTGGGGATGCTATTTGGGGAGGTTGTGGAATATTTAGGAGATAGGGTCTAGACAGAAGAAGTAGATCACTGGGGAATGGACCTTAAGGCTTATAGTCCAACCTAGCTTCTGGCCCCAGTCTCTCTCTCTCTCTCTCTCTCTCTCTCTCTCTCTCTCTCTCTCTCTCTCTCTCGGCTTCCTGGTCCAGTAAGATGTAAACAAATCCCTAGACACCCCCACCACCATGCTTTCCCCAGCATGACGGACTGTCTCCCCTCAAACCAAGAGACAAAATACCGCCCCCTCACTCAAGCTGCTTCTTGTCAGGTATCACAGTGATAAGGAAAGTGATTAATACATCAACAGATCTCATAGCTGAGACTGCAGACAAGGTGTAGATGGGCCATACTTGGGGGCTATTACACGTGGAACATACTGTAGGAGTGAAGTGTACCCACATTCCATCACAAGGAAGAAGAATTAAAATTGATCCTAACCACTGAAGAACCAAAAAAAGAAATTAACTAACTTACTACATTTAGCTTCTGTAACCCTGCTTGCTCGCTTGACTCAGGTACAGCCATTTTTGTATGTTGAAACAAGGTGTAATTGCATTGTTGAAATAAGCCCCCTGGAAATTCCTCAGCTTATCAGTTCCCTTAATTTACTGTTGTAAACCAAGTTAAAGTTTCTTCTTCCTTACTTAGGAGACATCATTCAATAGCCAGACGACAGTACTGCCATTATAGAACAGACAGTCATTCTAAACACCTCTATGCTTGCTTGCTTGCCCAGCAGTAAATCCCCCCCTGCCTGGCTTCTGGGGAGTCTCCACACCTGCAGGACCTTCCAGAGATACTCAGCCGCGGGGGCCTCCGGTCCTTGCAACAGATAAGTTCTGCAAACCATCTACTGACCTGAGATGTAACCCCCATCCCCCACTCCCTCCCCTATATAAACTCCTTCCCCCTGAGTCCCAGGGCTCTCTTTCTCACTCCACTGCGCTGCGTCAGTTGTGTGAATTGAGCCCCGGCCTAGGCAGGAAAATAAACGAATCCTGATGTGAATTGCATTGGAAGTCTCGGCTTTCTTTGGCTCACTGGGCAACCCTGGGGGTCCCCAACACTCGTGTGGGGGACTTGGCACTTCAACCACATTCTTGTCCTCTGTCTACCCTCTCAAAATGTTATAAAGTCCAAATACCCACAGGCTCCCTGTGGGCAGAGACAGTCCCATTTCCTCATAGACCCTCAAGACTAGCTTAAAGGAGGTTATTCAATAAAAGGGGACCAAGAAGCTTCAAAACAACTGGCAGTGTCCATGATGCTTTAAAAAAATATTTTTATTTACTTGAGAGAGAGAGAGAGAATATGGGCATGCCATGGCCTCCTGCTACTGCAAATGAACTCCAGATGAATAAACCACTTTGTGTTTGCTGCTACTGCTGCTGCTGCTGGGTGTGTGTGTGTGTGTGTGTGTGTGTGTGTGTGTGTGTGGTGGCGCTTGCTGGTGGTGCTGGTTGTTTGGTGGTGTCTCTCCTTGGATTGGTGAATGGGGCCAGCTTCTTCTGCCATTTGATGAAACTTCTCCTGGATCTATAGTTTAAAATAAATCCCTCCATCCCCTAAACTGTGTCCAGTTTGGGTGTTCATCCCAGCAACGTGAAACTGTCTGCAACAACCACCCCCTCCCCGCTCTCTTCCCTCACTGCTCTTTATATCTGGTCCCTAATCTAGTCCTCTTTTATTCGTCTGCTACTATCTTACTTCCAGCCACTGGGATTCCCCTACTGGAATTCTGCAAAACCTTGCTTCCTGCTCTCCTAGCCTCCCCTTTTTATACCTTTCCAGTCCATTCTCCAATTGGAGCTCAGGCTGATCTGGAATTCACTATGTAGTCTCAGGGTGGCCTCGAACTCATGGTGATCCTCCTACCTCTGCCTCTCGAGTGCTGGGATTAAAGGTGTGTGCCACCACACTCAGCGGGCAGAGTTGTTTTTGCAAGATGTGTATCTGGCCGTGTAGTTTACCACTCTTCAAGACCTTGCTCCTGTTGTTAAAATAGACAGCAGCTTCCTCCTCCTGGTAGGCAGGGCTCAGGCATTCTGATGCATGCCTGGGGTACTCCCTGTGGTAGTTTGAACATTTGGCCCCAATATATTCAGTGTTTTATTAGTTTATAGTTTGCATCTGCAATCACCTTGCTAGAGGCAATGTCACTGGGGGCCGGTCTTAAGGTGTGGTGATGGTTTGAGATTCCATTGTAAAGATATGCAAAGTGTGCCTAATAGGAGTTCCTGAAGTGTGCTGGGTGGCTGGGGGCTTTGCTCTCTTGCCTGGCCTTGTGAGAGCAGGCCACTTCTTCTGCCATTATGGAACTTCCTCTGGATCTGTAAGCATCAATAAATAATATCCCTTCCTCCATAACTGTGCCTGGTCTGAAAGTTCATCTCAGCAAACCTGAAGCTGTCTGCTACAGTAAAGTGGTACCGAGAAGTGTGGGGTGAGATGAATCTGACCGTGTGGATATTCATCTTTTGGAACCTTTGTTTTGGAGGAATGGGCATGGACTTGGTGCTTGCAACTGAAGATGCTTTCTGGAGTGGTAAGCCAAGTTTTATGGACTATTCTGATAAGAGTTTGAGAATGCTAAGTGCAGACAGTATTGAACTTCGAGGCTTGGCTTATGAGCTTTCTAAGGGGAAGGAAAGACTGCAGAGGACTTTATTGGAACTGGGCTACTGGCATAAGGGATGGCTACGTTCCGCTATCCAGGCCCAGAAAGTCTGATCAAGGTTAAATTTGTAATAGACTGATGTGTTTGGCTTAAGATAATGGACTGAGATTTTAAGATTTTAAGTTGAAAAACCTGAAGCAAGTTAAAATTAGAAGCACTGAGACTGATTTTAGGTTAATGGAACTGCTATTGTCAATACATTAGCAATCTTAAGGAAGGTGGCCTGACTGCTTTACATTAAAACAATGGAGAAGATGCTAAGGAAAGACTGTTAGAAATGCAAACTCTTTGAAAGAGTTGACTGGAGAAGAATCCTGCTTTTCAAGGCTATGATTTATTTTGTCCCTGGATTAAGAATATGGCGGTGTCCTGCACACCTGGTATGAGTTTTGGATGCAAGAAAAATGCATGGAGTGGTCATGAATTGCACACGTTTCCAGGAGCCGCTGCTGAGATGCAGCATGAAGCAGGACATGAAGACCCTCAGGAATAGGCTGGAAGAGCCTTTGGAAGATGGACCATGGTTTGCATGGAGACCTGAAGATGTTTTGGATATACCAGGACTATGCAAGGACTACCATGGAGTGCAGTGTTGGCATGGGATAAAAGTTTTCCCTGGCTACTCTGCCCAGCTGGAGGGGCGGAATTGGAAAACCTGGAGATTGTCAGTCTCTGGTTATATTGAACTTGAACTGCAGAAGTTTGATGACTATTGATGGTGGTTGAGTTTGCATTGTTCTAGTTTCTCCTTTGCTATGCCATATACCAGTTAAAAATGTTTACTCTGTGCCTTTACATGTTGAAAGTATTTAACTTGTTTGATTTTACAGGACTCACTATCTTAAGTTGGTCAAGACTGTGAGAACCTTTGAAATTGGACTGAGTACAGTTTACAATGTGTGATAGTTACAAATCTATTGGGGGTCCAAGGGTGGAATGTGGTAGTTTAAATATTTGGCCCCCAATATATTCAGTGTTTTATTAGTTTATAGTTTGCATCTGCAATCACCTTGCTAGAGGCAATGTCACTGGGGGCCGGTCTTAAGGTGTGGTGATGGTTTGAGATTCCATTGTAAAGATATGCAAAGTGTGCCTAATAGGAGTTCCTGAAGTGTGCTGGGTGGCTGGGGGCTTTGCTCTCTTGCCTGGCCTTGTGAGAACAGGCTGCTTCTTCTGCCATTATGGAACTTCCCCTGGATCTGTAAGCGTCAATAAATAATATCCCTTCCTCCATAACTGTGCCTGGTCTGGAAGTTCATCTCAGTGAACCTGAAGCTGTCTGCTACACTCCCCAATTCAACTTTCTCTTTATAACTCTTACTCAGTTTTTGTACCTTAACATCTCTTAGCAGGCCTTCCCCTGAGATTCTATGTGGACAGTGTCATCTGTCATTGCGTGTCTAGAACCATTTCTTTTCTTTAACATGCATTTATGCATTCTTTGTTAGGATTATTTAATCCAATGAGAATAGGCGCTGTGTCCACTTTAATCACCATGGTAACTCCAGCATCTAACATGATGCTGACATATAGCAGGCTCTCACTGTATAATAACTGAATGAATAAATCAATGAATGAATGAATCAGTGAAAGCTGCCTATGTGAGATGAACAAGCCTGGGGATCTGGAGATGCCAAGTATTATCAGTAAGGGAGACACAGGTCCCAGACCAGAGCCCAGGGATGGCAGAACTACCTACAACCCCAGGCTAGTCAAAGAAAGGGGACACTCGTCTGAGAGCAATTCAGACTGGTACAGAAGCCAACTTCATTTAAATAGGCTTAACACTTTAATTATCGTGATACACCAAAGGACTAATATTGCCAAGGATAAATTGCTGGTTAGGCTTCCTGGGTGAGGTCAGCAAGTGCTCAAGAAAGCTAACCTGCCAGAATAAGGAGACATGGCACTATGAATTAGTATGCCAGCAACATCTGAAACACACTCATTGGATTAATAGAATGCTTGGTATATTAGACATTTTGGGGCTTATTATTCATATTAGTTATAATATGGAAATCAAAATTTATTTCTAAATTGCAATCAAATGATATTTTCTATTAGAACTTTAATAGCAAACCAAATTAAGCAATGCTATGGGTTACATACTAGTAATCCAGTTCAGTTATAACTCATAATTTTTATTCTGTTATTAATCACCATGGGAATGAAATAAAGCAAGATATTTTCCAAAATGAACTAAAAAGACATTTTTGGTAAAACAGAGAAGCTGCTTATGAGTTCACATTAGCATTGTGTTTCATTGAAAGAAACAAAGATAAGCATTAATAGCAAAGCTTCATATTTATGAAAATAACTTACCTTCCTCTATACATTGTCTTACAAAGCCAAGGACTGTAAGGGTCTTTAATAGGTCAGCTAACCAAGTCATCATTGTCAGGATGAAACTGTACAAAATCCTCCCGCAAAGGTTGACATCAAAACCACCCTTGAGGCTGGAGAGATGGCTCAGTGGTTAAGTTACTTGCCTACAAGGCCTAAAGACCCAGGTTTGATTCCCCAGCACCCATATAAAGCCAGATGCACAAAGTGGCTCAAGCATCTGGAATTGGTTTGCAGTGAGTACAGGCCCTGGCATGCCCATTCTCTCTGTGTCTCTTCTCTCTATCTCTCTCTGCTTGCAAATAAATAAATAAATTTTTTTTTAAAAATAACCTCAACTAGCTTCCTGGCCAAAGTGCAATGGCCTTTCCTTAAACATCTATGGATTGCCCCATTGCCTCTTTCTCATAGTAGTGCCCAATGTATGCTTGAGCAAGTGACTTGACAAATTTATTCATCACTTATTAACCACTTTAATGCATATTTTCATATTATTTAAACGTATAATTTACCCTAAATAATGTTTGTCACATAGAAGGTGCTTGATCAACACAAGTCTCTTTTTCTTAGTAGGAACAGTTCAAAGCAGGTATTTCCAGGGTCCATCTGAAAATTCCCATGGTGATAATAGATAGCACTGACCAGGTAGTTATATGTGCCAGGCCTATGTCAAGGGGAAGTAACTAGCCAAGCTGCTAGCTAACAGAAAAATCAGACTGGGGCCTGGAGAGATGGCTTAGCAGTTAAGCACTTGCCTAAAGACCATGGTTCAAGGCTCGATTCTCCAGTACCCACATAAGCCAGATGCACAAGGGGGCACATGCATCTGGAGTTCGTTTGCAGTGGTTGGAGGCCCTGGCGTGCCCATTCTCTATTTATTTCTCTCTCTCTCTCTCTCTCTGTCAGTCACTCTCAAATAAATAAATAAATAAATTTTTTAAATTAAAAAAATAAACAATCAGCCTGGAACCGGCACCTCCAGATCAGCCCTGCGGTTCTAACCACTTGGCAATAGTGGCCTCTTGCTCAGCTCTTCCAGACACTAAGAGTGTGAGGAGTGAGGGGTTTTGTTTCAGGTTCCACCTGTTCACCCTCTGATGCCTCCTCAGACCCCATGAGAAAGCTTCAAGGATCACAGGCATTCCCTTCCTGCTCCAGGGAACAGCTCTCAGGTCACTGCTACTCAGGGAGCAGAGAGGAAGAGAGACCGAGGTCAGAACCAGGGGCTGGGCTGGAACTTTCAAAGGCCCCTGATCTACAGGATCCCTCCAGAGATGGGGGTGGCTCAACCATCAAAGGCACTTGCTTGCAAGCCTGCTGACCTGGCTTTAATTCCCCAACATCCATATAATGTGCAACACAAAGTGGTGTGTGCATCGGTATTCTCAATGTGCCCGCAGCAATGGGATGCCAAGCCAGAAGAACTTAGAAGCCCGTGGTCCAGTGCCAGTCTGACCTGTCCAAAACAACAAGAGAGACTCTGTCTCCAAAAGGAGAGAACAGATGCTCTTGGATCTCCACACATGGGCCTTGGGCCTCCACCCCCCAACCCTCCCCACCCCCACCCCACAGCTCCACAGTATACACACACACAGTCAGATGTTTTGTCCTAGCAACAGGAAGGTAACTACAAGAGGAAGGAAGGAAACCTGCCAGATATCCAGCTATGGTCAAAGCTGCAGAAAACTTAGAGGCGGCAAAGATGGCTGGAATCTGGCAGCTGGCTGCCATGTGTCCCTTTGCATGCCCACAAAGGGTAACACTGAAACTTTTTCTTTCTCTCTCCTCTTTGTTCTGTCTCCTCTGTCTTTTCTCTCTCTCTCTCTCTCTCTCTCTCTCTCTCCGTTTTTCTACCCCGCCCCCACATCTCTAATATTGTCATATTCCTGGACTTAAAAATCAGACAGCAGGGTAGAGAGATGCCTTGGCAGTTAAGTCGCCTGCCTACAGAGCCTAAGGAACCAAGTTCGACTCTCTAGAACCCACATAAGCCAGATGCACATGGTGGTGCATGCATCTGGAGTTCATTTGCAGTGGCTAGAGGCCCTGATGTGTCCATTCTCTCTTTCTCTTTCTCTCTCTTTTTCTCTCTCAATCAGACAGTGATTAGATCTGAAAGCTACCCCATTTCTGAGGCTGCCTACCTTGGCACCCACATGGGGTAACAGTGGGCTGAGGCTGCATGGCAGAGCAGCAGAAAGGATGCTTGGATAATCCTCTCACTATTAGTCCACTGAGAGAATAACTACACATAACCACCTCCCCTCCCCTTCTGTTCCTCCCGAACACACAAAAACCATCCTCGTCATTTCCTCCTCCCCTGGGGTCCACTGTGGTTCCCTTCAGAATCAGGAGTAAATTATCTGCAAAGAAGGGTTCATTAAGAATAAATAATAATTTGTACTTCTACTGCACCTTTTGTCTAAGTATCTCAAAGCGCTTTACTTAATTAATTAATTAAGAGAATTAATTAATTTGGAAAATACTCCTGAAGGGAAGGAAGGACAAACTTATCACACTTGTTTTCCAGAGGAGTAAACTGAGACGCAAAGCAATGAGCTCAATGCCCCAACTGGAAAAGTGGTCAAATGGTTTGGGGATGGGGTAAAAATAATTCATGCCAAGATGTGGAACTGGACAATAAAAGGCAGGCTCAGGAGGAAGAAATTAGGGTTGGCGAGGGCAAAGTCTGGAACAATGAGGACAAGAAGTCAAACTCAACTCAAGCCATAGGGACAAGTCCAAGTTGGCAGGAGGTGCTAACACAAAGAAATCAGGTGCTCTAGGCCCCAATCCAGGCTGGGCTGGCTCCTGGCATAGGCCAGCCACCCACACAACACTCAGCTGCTTTGAGTGGCAGATGCATGGCCTCACTGGTGATCACAGGCCCACAGTGAAATGGGAGCACTGAGCCCTTTCCTCAATCCTCCCTGCTAAGATGAACTGAGCTGGGCTGCACGCAGGGCCCTCTATCTGTGGTGGAGCAGAAGTGCTAGATGAGACTGGGATTGACTCCCCCCCACCCCTCTCTCTCTTTCTCTCTGCCTAAACTCTTGGATCCACCAGCACCTTGCCCCCAAACTGCACCAGGACGCAAACCCTAATGTTGCCTGGTTGATCTTTGGCTAAACAGTAGATAGAAATACAGGCACTTCCCAACAGCCCCTAAATCCCTGTGGACTAGTCTCATCCATTACCTCAAACCTACCAGCCCTCAGTCACTGGCTGCTCCTGGCAACATCAATTAAGCCACACGTGCGCTCTCACACTCACACGTATACACACATCCAGACCCCCGTGAACAGTCGCAGCACCACAGATTTAACGGCCCAAGCTTGTCTTCTTCATTGTGTTTTTATTATGATGCTCCTCAATGATGGTTTTAAATGAATTTTGAATAGTCCCCGTAATTTGGTTTGTTCTACATCGCGATGCAAGTGTGAGGGCCCCGCAGGAATTTCTGCAAGGAATACAATATCATGTGAGCATGGCTTCTGTTTCTCTTCCTGCTTTCTCATAATTAAGCTTTATTGAGTTGTAAAATGAATAACAATTAAAAAAACCTGTTTATTGATCCAGGTGCAACATGCAGATAGCGAGGAAAACTTTCTCCCGCCCTTGACCCTACCCAGAGTTGCACTGGCCTCACTTGAGCTAGCTCTCGCTCTCTTCCCTTTAGACATGAAAAATGGGACATTTAGCTGCAGGGAGCAGTGTTTGAAGTGGGCAAGAACATTAACCAGGGTTTGTCTTGAGGCGGAAGAAGTATACCAAGGGACTTCTAGCTTGTCTCCTATTGAAACCTACACTTGTGTCACTTGCAAGGTTTCTCACTTGGGTTAATCTGTTGTCCCTATCAATTAGCTCTGGAAGGGTTTGCATGTTGCAGCCTCATAAAATTTGACAGCTTTACAGGACTTTCAGGGAGAGGTCAAACTGGAAGGTCTCTGGAAGAAGCTGTGTTCGACCCATGTTGAGTTCTGTACTTAGGGGCACTAAGGCTAGCCTGGAGGCAGCCAGGAGAGGCATTGCAGGTGGTTTGAGCTACAAGAAGGTAAAGGAAGGGATGGGGCCACTGATAGCCTGCTCAGGAAGGTGGGCGAGGCCTGAGTAGACCTCTCTTGTTCACTCTTCAATCTAGCAGAAAGCTCCCAGAATCCCAGGGGAAAGCCCTGGTTCTTAGGGAAGCCCTACTCCCATCATGACATCTCCATCTTTGTGATCTCATCTAACCTTATAACCTCCCAAAGACTCTACCTTCAAATGCCATCACAGTGGGGGTTAGGTCCTTAATACATGGGTTGGAGAGACACAAATATTCAGTCCATAATCAGCTTGGTGCAAAAATAGCTGCCTGGGCTGGAGAGATGGCTTACCAGTTAAAGCGCTTGCCTGCGAAGCCTAAGGACCCATGTTCTACTCTCCAGATCCCAGGTAAGCTAGTCACACAAAAATGAGGCAAGCACAAGGTCGCAATGCCCACTAGGTGGCATAAGCATCTGGAATTCGATTCAGTGGCTGAGGCCCTGGTGTACCAATTCTCTATCTCTCCTCTCTCTGTGTCTCTCTCTGTCTCACTCACTTTCTCTAAAAAACAAAACACATAGCTGCCTGGCACACCAGGGCTCAAAACTAGTTATCGTAATCTCCAGGTTTAAACTAGGTTCCTAATTTAAAGCTAGATCAACAGTTGCATGGTTGCCCAGTCAGTCACAGATGTCAGAGGAATTGCACGGAGAAGTCCAGTTTATCAGGGTGGGAAGGACCCCATGCAGGAAGGAAGGATGTGGCTCTGCACAGAGGAAGTGAGGTGAGGAGGGGGACTCAGCCTATGATCATGCCAACAAATCCTGGCCCAGAAGCCAAGGCTTCTACATCACGTCACTCTTGGTAGGATCCCCCCTGCCAAATGAGATCTGACCTCTGTCTTCCCTCCCTACTCCCAGCTACTCCCAAAGGAAAAATTGCTCAGACTGAGGGCTCTGTGCCAGGTGTTCCCCCATCCCTCAGGATTCCTGGGAGGCTCTCTGCAGACGACAGTGTTTGGTGGCAGACACTCTGTGCCCCACCTCTATAGAGACTTCTGGTTGCTGAAAGGAAGGACTACTGGCCAAGGCACTGTGGGACAAGGTTGTGCTAGTGTTCAATATGTCTGATATGCATACACACCTGCCATGGCCAGTTGAGGAAGGCTGCTGTATAGCAATACCATTCAGCTGACAAGCTTCAGCAATAGGCATTACTGTTTACAGTCCTGGAAGCTGGATGTGGAGATTAGGGTACCCACAGGGACAGGTTCTCCAGAGGGCCCTCTTTTTAAAAAATATGCATTATTTATTTATTCATTCATTTATTTTAGAGAGAGAGACACACAGAGAGAATTTGCACGCCAGGGCCCGAGCCACTGCAATCGAACTCCAGATACTTACTCCACCTAGTGGGCATGGGCAACCTCGTGCTTGCCTCACCTATGTGTGTCTGCTTTAGGACTGGTAAACCGTACCTTCTCACTGCAGCCTCACATGAGAGGGAACCACTGACCCTTTTAAAGGCACAAATCCTATTATGAGGGCTCCATCTTCATGACCTCTCTAATTCCCTCCCCAAGGCTCCATTTCCAAATGCTATCACATTGGGAGCTAGGACTTCAACATATGAGTGGGAGAGATACAGATAGATATGCAGACCATAATTTCACCCATCATCAGCCTATGAACATATGTCTCAAGTCTCTGCCCTGTCACTTCTCATCACCAGGACAAGTTGTTGAGGAAGGACCTTGCTTCTCTTTCCCCCTCAAATTCCTTCTTTTTTTTTTAATTATTTTTTTTGACAACTTCTATACTTACATACAAAAAACACATGATATTTCCCTCCCCTCCCCCATTCCACTTTAGAACTCCAATCTCCATCCTATCCCCTCCCTCTCTCCATTAGTCTCTCTTTTAATTTGATGTCATCATTTTTTTCTTCTATTTTTGAGGGTCTTGCGAAAGTATTGCTAGGCACTGCAAGGTCAAGGATATCGAGGCCAATTCCTTCTTTTTTTTTTTTTTTGTTTTGGTTTTTCGAGGTAGGGTTTCACTCTGGTCCATGCTGACCTGGAATTAACTATGTAGTCTCAGGGTGGCCTCGAACTCATGACGATCCTCCTACCTCTGCCTCCCGAGTGCTGGGATTAAAGGTGTGCGCCACCACGCCCGACTAGGCCAATTCCTTCTTAACCTCTCCAAAGCCATCATCAATGTTTACTGTGCCCTAAGTAGCATGGAGCATGTCGGGTTAACTAAGAGCTTCCAAGATCCCGCCCCATGATGCCTTCAGTCCCACCCTAGACCTGACTATACATGAGCTGGTTCTGTTTATTCTCCCGGATGAACTTGTCCCTTTCGGGGTCACAAGCTATCTCTTCCAACACATCCTCCTGTGATGGTTGAGCTCAGTGCCAGCTGAGTGTCATGTGAAGGACCAGGATGACTGTCACCAGCACACAGTCCTATAAGGCTAACTTCTTGGGCAACAGTCAGTGACATTCTGTCATAGCAGTCCTAACTGACAGAGACACTTGTGTGCCTATATTCACCACATCTAACACACTTATTTTGGTACAAAATCCATGCTGAATTCAAGGGACCTCATACCCAGATCTTTGAAATGGCCCAAACTTTAAATTTCTACAAGCAACTACTTACAATGTTGTGAGTAAAATACAAGCTGGGATGTTGCAGAAAATAAGGATAGGTGGACTGACTCCATAAGATCAGGGTGTGGGCTGTGTGCATAGGCAGACCCGCCCTCACTCTTGGCACATAGTTCAGTCAGTGCCTCACTCATGACGTTTTGCAGGCAGCTGAAGGTTGCTGTAGATTTCATATTCTCTGTTAGCTCATTTATGTATATGTGTATGTAAAATGTGCATACGCATAAAGTTAATAGATATACATGCACATGTTGATTTTTTTGGACAATACATATAAGCTTTATAGATCTATTAATGTATATTTATTGTAGTGCATATGCATATGTATCTGTGTGTGCATGCGTAAGTGCATGTGCGTGTGTGTGTGTGTGTGTGTGTGTTAATTATGTGGCTGGCCTATGGGGGAACCTTTGAATGTCAGATAGGGCATGAAGACCTGTGTGTCCGGTCAAGTTCACTCTCGGGAGAGAGGATGTACCACAGGCATCTGGCATTAAAGTCAAGTCTCCAAGAGCACAGTGGTGAGGGGAAAAGCTGATGTTAAGGCTTTAGGAGCCCATAACCCTGATGGACTGGGGCGGCTGGGCTAGGCTGGGCTTGGGCAGCTCCCTAAAGAGCAGAGCTCAGCAGCATTAGGCTCTGGCTGACCTGGGAGCTGGGGCCATGGGTGAGGGGAGAAGTGGATGCACAAATAGACAGGAGGATGTGAAACCCCCGAGAGAGAGCGCTTTTCCTTGTCAGCCTCCACAGTCATTCCCTGGAGTTTGTGACAGGCATACACGTGGATTGAGCCCTTGGGTGATGGTCCTGAAGTTAGCTATGTAATGCTTCCTCCTGATCATAAGGAAACTGAAGCCTCTGGAAAGTTTGTTCAGGTCACACTGGGTACACATTATTCAGTGAATGTCTAGAGAGAGCATTGTTGAATAAAGAAATACCTGAGTGCCCGGTGTGGTGGCACACGTCTTTAATGCCAGCACTGGGGAGGCAGAGGTAGGAGGATCGCCATGAGTTCGAGGCCACCTTGAGACTGCACAGTGATTTCCAGGTCAGCCTGAGCTAGAGCGAGACCCTACCTCAGAAAACCAAATAAATAAGTAAATAATTAAATAAATAAGAAAAAGAAAGACATGAGCTAATGAATAAAAGGGCAGACACAGAAAGGAGTTGGAGTCATTAAATAGATAAATAGGGACCATTTTGAATTTTATCTGTTGATTCCTTTAATCGGAGAAAGTGAAGAGAAAGCTAGTAAAGCTAAAATCGTGAAAAAATGTGGAATTTGGTATTTCTGTGTTCTGTGGGTAGAAACATGACATTGAAGGACAGTATTGTGAAGTTCATGTACAATTTTGATGGACGTATGTGTACAGGAAGGGGAGTTCTTTGCTACTGAGTATTTGAGTGTATGAATGATACCTTGGATAGGGAGGGATGAGAACAAACTGCTTCTGTGGAAGCCCTTCTGAGATAAGGGAGAGATTTAGCATAATCACAAAAGACTGCAGAGGAGACAGTCACTCCATAAACATAGTCAACATTGTGCTGGGCTCTGTGCCAAAGCCACAGGGGGTCAGACCCAGGTTAGACCCTGAAGTGCCCATGATGATAGGACATGTTTGTTTGTTTGTTTGTTTCTTTCTTTCTTTCTTTCTTTCTTTTCTTTCTTTTCTTTTTTTTTTTGATTTTTGAGGTAGGGTCTCATTTTAGCTCAGGCTGATCTGGAATTCACTCTGTAGTCTCAGGGTGGCCTCGAACGCATGGTGATCCTCCTACCTCTGCTTCCCAAGTGCTGGGATTAAAGGCATGCGCCACCACGCCCGGCTTAAGGGCATGTTTCTTGATATTAGACTCAAGGGTGAGTGTTCAGGATGCCAAGAGGGATGTACAGAGATCAGGAGGGGGGTTCAGGGAAACAAGAGACAATATTCTGTGTGCTGTGATGTAGATTACCCCAAAAGTTCTTGTGGTAGAAGTTTGTTCCCCAGCCTGCCTAATACTATTGGGAGATGGGGGTGTCTTTGGGAGATGGATCATGGTGTTAGGTCACTGTGGGTACACCCTGAAAGAGGTTAGTGAGACCTCAATCTTTTCCTCTTCTTTCTTTACTTCTCAGCTATGAGGTGAGTAATTTTACTGGTCTTCCACGTGCTTCTGCCCTAACTTATTGCCACAGGCTCAACACAACAGGCCCAGCCAATGATGGCTAAAACCTCTAAAACTGTGAGCTAAAATAAAGCTGTTCTCCTTATGATTTGATTATCTCAAATGGTGGAAAACTGAATCCACATACTGTCTGTAAGCATGTGTGAGTGAGTGTGTGTGTGTGTGTGCACGCACCACTTGTATAGTAGGATTTTAAAGCCATATATATAGTTGTATTTAGTGTGTAAGAAAAGTTCCTGCTATAATTTTCTGCTCCCTCCATCATTCTGAAGCATTTTACTAGAAAGTCATAGGTGGAGCTATTATATAATTCATTCTGTAAACTAGGACACTTAAGAGTGACACAGAGCACTCATGATCTTAGCTCCGAACACCTGACCAAACCTGGGATTGTCCTAGGAAAACTGGGGTCTGGGGGATACTCTGGCATAGAGGTTAGTAGCAGACTAGCCTCCAAGACCCTAGTGGTACCATTTTTCCTTCTTGAGGGTGCTTGCTCCATGTCACACACACACACGCACACACACACCGATCCAGCACCTGGGTAGCACCATCCGTTTTAGCAGTGAGGTGTCTGTGGAGGCAGGTGAGTGCCAGGGAGGATCAGTGGGACACAGGGCTCCTGGGGTTCTAATGTCCTGCACACTGTAGCAAGCGCTGCGTGCTCAGCACACGCACACACACACACACACACACACACACACACACACACACACTGCCCGGGTCAGGGATCCTGCAGCTCAGCCTGTGATTCTAGCACTTAGTTCATCTACTGTTGCCCCACCGTGTTCCCTGGTGCCAGGCCAGGCAGGCAGTGCTAGTGGATTGCTTGCATTATCTCCCTCATTACTGCTTAAATATTTATCAGACCATTATGTATTTAGTGGCCAGAAATGGGAAGGCGAGGGGGCAGAAATTAGCAATGGCTCTGGTCAGATGCAAGGGTTAATTACAGATGGATAAATCCCTGACTTTAAAATTACATCAACTACCAGGGTTGGGAGAGTGAAAGGGAACCGTTACTTACACGTAAGAAAGTGCAGAGTAACCTCACCAGGTTTTGAGTCTTCTGGGTTCCTCCCTGGCTTCATGCTCTGTCTTTTTCCTTCCCCTACCTGCCAGACCATGGGCTGCTGGAGCCCTAAACCAGGTTCTAATTAAAAACCTTTCCTAGATTTTTTGCTCTTCAAGCAACCAGTGTGCGGGGAAAACTCATGCGCCCCTACAACTGGAGTCAACAGTCGCCTCATAAAAGAAGTTTCAAAGGTAACTCCGGGGCTGGCACTGTGAAATATTGTTCATTATAACAAAGCAGCTGAGATAATGCTGCATTCTAATTTCCCTTTCTCAGTCAGAAATTAAATAAAAAGTCATGTCTAAATTACAATACTGGATTGAGATCAGACGAGGGCCCCATGCAGAGAGCTCATGATCTATCCTTCCCACATTTTATAGGCATTAAAAAAGATTACGGTCGTGTTTTCCCCCCTCCCTTTTCTTGGAGGCCATTTACATTTGTTCTGAACTCTCACTGTGTTTTATTCGAATCTCTTAAAAGTGCCAGTGCACATTGTAAGCCAATCACAAACTTAAATTAAGAAAAAAAAAATCCCACAAAACTGGCACCCAAGAAAAGTAGTTCTCTCAACTCCATGCTTAGGTACTTACCAGAGACTTGCAACTCTGCTGTGAACTGTCTCCTTCCTGACCTTTCAAGTGAGGCCAACTATGCAGTTGATCAAGCCTTCTCCAGGGGACAGACGGGGATGTATTAGTCGCTCTGAGATAAAATGCGAGAAAACAACTAACTGGAGGCTCATGGTTTCTGAGTTTCAGTCCATCACGGTGAAAGGGTGTGGTGGGACAATGCTGATTAATTCGTGGTGTCCAGGAAGCAGAGAAGAGGGACAAGGAGGGGTCAGGACAAGATATACCCTTCAAAGACATGTCCCAAATGACCTACTTCCTCCAGTCAGGCACTAATTCCTAACAGTCTACCTACTGGTCAAAATAGTGCCTCATGATCCAATCACCTCTCAATCCTGTCACAGCTGGGAGTCAATCTTTCAATACATGAGATTTTGTGTGGAAATTTCATATCTAAACCACAACAGGTAGGGAGAATTCACTCCATGCAAACATAAGCCCATGTTTTTGGAGCCCTCCCTCTGTTTTAGTAGAAATGCTCCTTGGACAAAGTGAGAATGCTCAAGTGGCTAGTGAAAGTGTTTTGTTCTAATTAGCCCATAATAAGCTATCTAATTGAGCACCTCTTTGATTACTCCATTGATGAGGGAAGAAGAGAAACATGAGCAGTTTTGTCAGTCACAATCCAAGTATCCTTTGTTCTGAGAAAGCTATTGGTGTATCCAGAAGGTCGCATGAAAATTCAGTACCAAGCGCCACTGTTTTTGTGGAATTTATTCAACAACATCACCGTTAGATGTGTTTGCTGTGGACAAGTTGCTCCCCATGGGCCAGTCACGTAGTGTGCACCGAGATCTACTGTGTGCAAGGCCATGCAGTGATGAACAAAAAGAAGCCTCTTTTCTGAAGACATGAGCTGCACTTTAGACATGAGACTCAGACAAGAGCACATTTGTGTTCTAAGATGCCTCACACTTCACTGTGAGTTCAGGCTTGCCTGAGAACTCAGACTCATGCAATTCAAGGTTCTTTTGTCTCTGCAGCCACCAATAGTCATGTCGGTTTATGCACAGGGAAAGGGCTTGAGTCGGGTTTTGCAGATATCCAGAGCTTAATCACAAGACAGGTGATGGAAAGATATCCAAGGAAGAAAAAGTATGACTTTGGGATGGGATATCGGTATGACCTGGGATGATGGGTTTTTGACAGAAGAATGCTATGCAGAAGGGTGAATGAAGAAAGGCAGATAGGCACCATGCTTTCATCCATCTAACCATCTACCCATGTAGCAGGTATCCGCTGAGCACCCACTATGTGTTTCCAGGCTTAGAGTAAGACTAGGTGAAAGTGACCTTGCAGCAGGATCTGGCCATGGTGTCCTCATCACAGATGTCTTTAGATCTTTAGTTCTCTAAATAGTGTAAAAGTGTTCAAGGTCAAGGATAAAAGCTCCTCTTCCTCTTAAACACCCACAAAGAACACAGCACACAAAGTAACGCCTCCAAAAGCCCAGGATTGAACTCAAGAGCTGATTTTGACCTTTCTTTGAGGATCTTATCCATATCTTTGTTACCTAACATCCCTCAGCCTCATTATCTATACCTTCAAAGCGAGGGTCGGGAGTTGTGAATAGTCATAAATATATGATCACACTACCTGATGCCTGGCGTCCACAAACACAGCCGTGGTGATGCACAGGTCTCTTCCAATTACATTCCTCTGTTTCTGACTTCCAAAGAGTGTTTCCTGCTGCTTCAGATAGCTTAGCCTGCTTCTCACCTCCTCTGTTTGTTAGGCACTGTAGTTCGCGCCTCCCAGGGAAGAGGTCTAGGGACAAGATGTCCTTCCCTTTCCCTCCTTTGAACACAACTCAACACAGATGCCTTCCTGCCCAGCATCTGCAGGTAAGGGTCTAAGGCAAGCGCTTGTCATCTAAATTACTCATTTGTTTGCCTTGTTCTATTCCAGCATGCCTGATCTTTGTGCTTTGTGGGTGTATTTGTGATGTGAAAGCAACCAATAAAACCACTGCTAAGGAAATGAAGTGTGGTGAAGAAAAGGAATGTGTTACTCCTGTGGTTCCCAACCAGTGTGCAATGAATACATTAGTTCCGTGGGCTCTAACCTCTCAGCTTTAAGACACTGGGACAGACACAGTACCTGGCGTAGTCTTTTATGGCTACAGGTATCCATGCCTAGGGCCCCTCTCAAAAGGCCACCTGAAGTGGAGAGGTCTGACAGCATATGTTATGGTCCCACAGTGTCATGGTCACCATCACCGTGACAAAGACTGAGTCCCAGTGTCCCACCACCACCACATAGCCTTTGCCACAGGGTCTGACTGCCATTATGTTCTATCCCACCATGGGTCCAGAGGCAATGGAACCAGGGGGGAAGAACCACATTCAACCCTAAAGAGCAGAGAATTGCTTCAGAGAGAACTGCTGCTGCTGTTCAGTGATGGGCATGGTGGCAGTGACCCCTGAGTTGGGCTTCCTGTATGCTGTATGCTTTCATCAGCTGGCAGTGGTTGTATCTTTGAAGCGTCATCCAAGCCAACTGCAGAATGGATACTCCAACGACACAAATTAGAACACCATTATTCTCCTGAACCCCTGACATGAATAAGTTGACTTGGACTTGAAACCCGTCTGCATTATCACAAAAAACTTTCAACACTATATTTGTCGATGAAAGAAAAGGAAGAGCTGGTAGATCTTCTAACTGTAATTTCAATGGCAATGAATCTTTAATAGCTATAAAAATGGCTTTAAATTTTTTATTGCTGTCTTGTGCAAAGTTTCTCATCAAGGGGGACCACCAAAGGCTGCAGAGATCCCAGTGTGGAAAGTTCTGGTGAGGCAGAAGGTGGAGCACACACTGCCACGAAGCAGCCATATTCATGGAAGGAAGTAAGGAAGCTTGTGATTCTCGCTAAACCTAGGAAAATGTCTTATATTAGTTCTGTAGTTGTGTTTCCTAATATTATGTTTGGATATGAAATTCCCCTGTCCCCACCAACAATAGCCTTGTGTATTGCAGATTCGGTCCAAAGCTAGTGGCATTGTTGTGGGGGAGGGAGTCTGGACACTTTGGGAGGTGGGACCTAGCTTGAAGAATCTTTGGTATGTATCTTGTCCAGCATCCCACTACCATGAGTTAAAGTAGCCTGTGCCACATGATCTGACTGCTATTATGTACCATGTGTCCAGAACCAATGGAGCCAAAGACTGTGAACTGAAACCTTACAAAACATGAGCAAGATAAGTAGCTCCTCCCTCTAAATCATTTCTGTCGGGTGTTTGGTCAGAATGACAAAACACTAACACACAATATACACTATTTTATTTTTCACTTTGTATTTTATGGAAAGGAAGTGGGTTGGCTTTCTCCCCCCACCCCAGCCCCTATAGACATTCCACGTCTGCTGCAGTGTGTCCTATACAGTGCATACATACTACAACCATTCTCATTTTCATGCTGAAGTATCAGGCTTGAACTTCATGGCTCAACTCATGGACTTTAGTCTGGCTATAGTTGGCCATCTCTCTGCTATTCTGTGCAGCTCATCATGGCTATAATCCTTCTGGAGGCAAACAGAAAGATTGGCAGGGGCCAACAATGGCACCCTATGATGCTGAGAAGGTCCCCTGAGAGTCGTTTCCTCACACCCTCCCTCACAGGTCCTTTCAAGACTGAATTCCCATTACTAGCAAAACCTGGTATGGTAAAGAAGGGGGAAGAGTGTATGGACAGGGCAGGTGCAGTCCTCGGATAAAAGCCATGTACACTGGCTTACTCAATTCAACCCTGCTTCTTTAGCTCTTCAAGGGGGCTCTCTTCTCCACCTCTTGATTTTAAATAACTTCCTGAACTATAAATGCAAAGAGTTCCAAATGAAAGCTGATTGATAGCCTCGTATAATTATATAATAAAAACACCCTGATATGCATATACATTATGTGTGGGCTCGTATGTCTATATGCATCTGCATCTATTCCAGAGGGAGGAATATGCAATAATGTCTTCTGAAACAAATTGTCAAGGTGTCAATAAGGAATTTCATAATGAATGTGTGGGTGTGATATGGGGTAATTTCAGCGCAATTATATTTCTCAGGCTGATTTCCCAAGATGGGTCTTAAAGGCACAAGTCCCATTCCCAAGCGGGAAGCAGGAGGTTTTGCTTCCTATAGCGCCTTCAAAGCATCATATTTCTAGGCCAATATGCCTCCCCTGGAGCAGCCAGACCTGTCTGAGGAATTAGAAGGGTGTTGAGAGCTACATGCCACAGCTACAAGCTTTTATGACCTGGGGGAATTTTCTGTGTTTGACCCCCCAACAATCATTTCATGGCTAAGGAATAAAGAACAGAACTACCCCACCAAAGGAGTTAGCAGTCTCATTTGTACTAAGTGTTCAAAATGATGGAGAATGAGTGAGAGCAGAGGTAGGAATCGGGTCGGACATGCTGCAGGGAAGGGAGGGGTCTATGTGGTTCCTGCCTCCAAAGGACTCCCAGCCCGCCCAAAGTTGATGTGAAGTGGAGTGAGAGAACACAGCCCTAACCCATGATGACCTGAAGTGGAGACTTAAGGAAGACTATGTCGTGAAAATGCCATTGAAGCCGGCTCTAAAAGGTAGAACAAAAAGTACAAGCAGGGGCTGGAGAAAGGGATCAGTGGATGAAGTACTCAGGGCTCAAGCCTGAGCATCCAGCTTCAATCCCTAACACCACACAAGAAGTCAGATGTCATGGTGGGCTTCTGAAATCCCAGCAAGCTAAATGCAAAATGGGAGGCAGAGAGATGACAATTTCCCCAGCAGCTCCCAGTGAGTGTGGCAAGGATGAACAGCACATTGAGGAAAAGAGAAAGAAATCCTACCTCAACTGTTGGGTGCCCAGCACTAAATGAGACATCTCTATCATGCCCCTCGATGCTCAGGGCCTGTTGGAGAAGATGGGGTGGGAAGAATGTAAGCGTCCGAGGATGGAGAAGAGTACTCTGGGACACGACCCTTCAGACATAAAATGACCGTTGTGTTCATGATCTCATAGCAGCTGTCATCCCCAACACAAGACCTGCACAATATTGAGTCTGTCGACATTTGGACATAAATGATGAAGGAAGGCAAAAAAAAAAAAAAATCATCAGAATTAAAGAAGGCTGGGCTGGAGAGGTGACTCAGCAGTTAAGACACTTGTCTGCAAAGCCTAAGGACCCACGTTCAGTTCCCCAGTGCCCACGTAGAGCACAAATTGATGCATGGATCTGGAGTTCATTTGTAGCCGTTACAGGTTCTGGCACTTCCATTCTCTTTCTTTCTCTCTCTCCCCTCTCTATATTGCTCTGCTTGCAAATAAATATATTGGAAGAATTTTTAAAAATAGAAGAATTAGTTGGAAGGTAGACATTCAGTGGAAGGGGAAAGGGGACAAAAGAAGGTAAAAGAGGGGATTGTGATCAAATTACATTATGTTCATATATGAAAATTGTCAGTAAATGTTTTAAAAAATAACTTCAAGGTCCGGGAATACAGGGATGAATAAAGCAGGTCGCCTGTCCACAAGCAGCCTACTATCCAGTTAATCTAGTTGGGATGAGTGGTCACTAACACAGGCATGGGGAATTAATCAAGTCTTTAGAAAGATGGAAGATGTGAAGGTAATCTTAAGAATTACATCAATTTCTCTTTTTTTGCTCTTCCCCCAGGCTGACCCACAATTCACTATGGAGTCTCAGGCTTGTCTCAAACTCACATCAATCCTCTTACCTTAGCCTCCCAAGTGCTGGGATTAAAGGTGTGTGCCGGGCTGGAGAGATGGCTTAGTGGTTAAGTCACTTGCCTGCAAAACCAAAGGAGCTAGGTTCGATTTCCCAGGACCCACATAAGCCAGATGCACAAGGTGGCACATACATCTGGAGTTCATTTGCAGTGGCTGGAAGCCCTAGTACACCCATTCTCTCTCTCCCTCTCTCTCTCTCTCTCTCTCTCTCTCTCTCTCTCTCTCACTTTGCCTCTTTCCCTCTCTCTCAAATAGATAAAAATAAGATATAAAAAAATTAAAATAAAAAAAGGTGTGTGCCACCACATGCATAGCTGAGAACTACATCCATTTTTAAAGGACCCAGAGAGGGAAGAGGACAGTCTCCTGGACAGGTGAAGGAAATGGATAAAGAAACTAAGACGGAAAAGTCTAGAGAGTCAGTGGAAGCCCGATGAGTTCACTGGGAGTAGGACAGAGATCTGAGATGAGTCGTGGGAGGCCAGATCATCCGGGAGCAGGCGCATGCCCAGACCTTTTCCCTATGCCATGACATAGAGGCTGCTTCTCTCTCGTGGCTCTAGCCTGTCTCTGAGCTGTTCAAATGTGTGTACATTCTGTGTACATTTCACTTTCTTGTGCTGGCTGTTGTCTGTCTCCGTTGATTAGCCTTTCTGTGTGGGAACCATATGCTGTCTTTCAGGCGCCTTGTCTCACCAGCGCATTGATGTCAATAAAATATAACAGCACTTGGGGTCTGCTGGAGAGATTGATGCTGTGAGTGCCACGCCTCCAAATCAGATCTGGATTGAAAACCATTTAACACTGTGCCTCTTCTCTCTTGGTCCCCAGCACCTAAAGTGAACCGTGATTGATAGCTGCCCAGTACACTGGGCACCAGCTCTTTTCTTCTGGCTGCAGGATAGAGCATTGGATCTTGGCTCGATCGCTACAATACCCTATTTATCTGGGTATGCTTATTTGTCCAGGGTGGGCCTATAACTCGAGCAGGCCTGGGGGAAGAGAATACAAACACTGACATTACCCATTTAGAGCTACCGGCAGTTGTCTTTGTGGGAATCTAGAGAAAGCCAAGGAGAGACCAGCAAGGATGTCAGAGTCAATAGAGGAATTGGGCCCACGGCTTATAACTCTGTCTTCAGTTCTAGGAGCTACTCAGTGTGTCCCAGCTACAGGCATCATTACACATCTCCTTTTACTTCAGCTAACTTCATTTCTGTTGCCTGCAGCAGAGGGATTTAAAATGAACCACACTGGAGGCTGGAGACATGAGCTTGGTGGTTAAAGATGCTTGCTTACAAAGCCTGACAGTCTGGGTTCGATTCCCCAGTACCCATCTAAGCCAGACGCACAGAGTGGTACATGTATTTGGAGTTCATTTGCAGTGGCAAGAGACTCTGGTGCAGTGTTTCTCTGTATATCCCTCTCTATCTCTCTGTTTGCAAATATATATATATATCACACCATGACCAATAGTTGCCCAAACAAGGCATGTGGAAGTCACCTTCAGAGTTTTTACTTTAGCTCTAGAGTCTAATCAGTCACCCAGTCCTCGTGGGTCTGTCTCTGAGATGTCGCTTTAGTTGCATCACTTTCCTCCGGGCTTATCTCTCATCCAGATCACAGAGAAGCTTCCAAACTGGTCTCTGCTGAGGCCATCTGCCAAAATGCTACCAAGGTGGTCTTCCTAAAACCCATCTTCCCTTCAAGAACTTCAGAACTTCTCCACTGTTTATGAGACAAATCCAAACTTCTACATGTAAGAAACCTCTTGGTCTAGCCGGGCATGGTGGTGCATGCCTTTAATCCCAGCACGGGAGGCAGAGGTAGGAGGATTGCCGTGAGTTTGAGGCCACCCTGAGACTACATAGTGAATTCCAGGTCAGCCTGGGCTAAGTGAGACCCTATCTCGAAAATCAAAAAAAAAAAAAAAAAAAGAAAGAAAGAAAGAAACCCCTTGGTCTTTATCTGACCCACCCTATCTCTTCAGTCCCAGCTCCCAGAGTGCCCCATCTTCCAGCATTTTCCACACATTCCAGACTTTGCACATGTTCTTCCCCATCACTAGACGGCTTTCCGCACCTACCTAGTTCATCTGGCTGTGCCTCGCATTCATCTGGCTGCGCCTCCTGTCTTCCCAGATGCAGCTCACTGCGTTTCCTGAGCAGGATATTCACAGGCTTACCTCTGACAGGAGCATGGCCTACCTTTGGGAATTCATGGCTCTTTGGTGTTTGAGTGATTAACAGGGAGACCACCCAGCAGAACAGTGAAGAGCATGGGCTCTAAGTAATTTAGAAAATGAACAAATATAAAAAAAAAATAAAAAGGTACAGCTGTCTTCTTCTCTCCACCCACCTTAAACAACCTTTATGTAAGAAAGGATCCAGATCTCTGTATATATGTCACAAATCTAGGAGTAGGACTTATAATATATGCGTATGAGATAATTCCAAGGTCCTTCTCCAAGGGTATCTGGTCTTTCCTTTCAAAGGGCTCAAGGTTAGAAATTGTATGAGGAGCAATGATTCTCCATGGTTCAACGAAAGCTTTTATTCACTACATTTGATATCTGTTGAGATTATATGGACCAAGAAACTTTTAGAAAGCTGTCCATATGTTTCAGGTGGAAAAATTACCCACATAACCCATTGACCTTCCCTAAGATCCATGCGAGCACGGAACATTATAACTAGCATGCTGGTCTGCTGCCTGTGATGGGACCATGCATTGTCTAACACTCAGCTATTTTCTAACAGTCTTCCCCCACTTCCTGCTTGCTAAGGCACACAACTGCAGTAATAGTAATATGCCTAGCTAAAAAGTTCTCACACTCCCAGAGTCCCTTGCAGTAGGCTGCAGGCATGTGACTTACATCCTGAAAAATCAGACAGCTCTGTGTGAAAAGTGAAGTGAGCTAACTGAAGAGGAGGCTAGATGCCATTAGGCTGCCATCCAGAAAACCCGGAGGTAGAAGTAGTCAGCTCTTTAATAGCAAGGGTGCAGAGCTTCTGGTGGCTACTTCTGAGTGCTACTGGTGCCAAGGAGTGGTTGTATCTCACTCAACCTGCCCCGCAGCCCCAAGTTTGGCTATCTATGCAGCCTCCTTCCGAAGATATCTTGGAGGGCTCCTGATATCCTTGCATAAAAATCCTTTTCTGGAGGCCGGGCGTGGTGGTGCATGCCTTTAATCCCAGCACTTGGGGGAGTGGGGGGCCAGAGGTAGGAGGATCACTGTGAGTGCAAGGCCACCCTGAGACTACATAGTGAATTCCAGGTCAGCCTGAGCTAGAGTGAGGCCCTACCTTGAAAAACTAAAAAAAAAAAAAAAAAAAAAAAAAAAAAAAAATCCTTTTCTGTTAAAGCCAGCCAGCATAGATTCTTCTTTTTAAAAATATATATTTTTTTTATTTATTAGCGAGAAAGAGAATGGGCACTCCAGGGCCTTCTGCCACAGCAAGCGAACTTCAGACACATGTGCCACTTTGTGCATCTGGCTTTATGTGGATACTAGAGAATCCTTGCAAGTAAGTCAGGCCTTGCAAGTAAGCACCTTTAACCACTGAGCCATGTCTCCATTCCAAAACTTGTTCTTTTTTTAAATTTATATCTATTCATTTTAATTGTTGTTTATTTTTATTTATTTATTTATTGGACAGTGACAGACAGAGAGAAAGAGGCAGATAGATAGAGAATGAGCATGCCAGAGCGTCCAGCCACTGCAAATGAACTCCAGATGCATGCCCCCCCTCCCGTGTGCATCTGGCTGACGTGGGTCCTGGAAATCAAGCCTCTAACTGGGGTCCTTAGGCTTCACAGGCAAGCACTTAACCACTAAGCCATCTCTCCAGCCCTCTTTGTGTTTATTTTCTTGAAGTAGGGTCTCACTGTAGTACAGGCTGACCTGAAACTCACTCTGTAGTCCCAAGCTGGCCTCAAACTCCCAGCAGTCCTTCTACCTCTGCCTCTCCAGTGCTGGGATTAAAGGTGTGTACCATCATCCCTGGCCAGCATGGATTCTGATACAATTAAGAACGCTGAATAATGTATGTGTGACCTTGCCCTTGAAAGGTCTTGCAGCATCACTACATGCTCTCCTCCCTCAATGATCCTAGTATTTCCATGGAACTTAGCGAATCCCATCTCAGCTACCACAATCTTAGAATAAAGACAGCTTCTGCAGTGTTCATCAGGGATTTGGGCACTCTCCACTGTGAGGTTTCTCAGTATCTCAGAAAGGAGACCTCCTAGACCCTTCCAGGTGACATAGTAAAGATGGGTGAGGGGGCTCCATATGATAAATCCATGCTGACCTTCATATCACCTCACTTTAAAAAAAGTCTTTTTTTTCTTTTATTGTTTGTATTGGGAACATTAATAATATATGAACATATAATGATTTGAGCATGTTCTTACCCACTGATCCTTTTTTTTGTCCCTATCCCTCACTCCCCACCCCCTAAGGACCCTCCTCTTCCAAAGTAGTTCTTCTGTTTTGTTATCTCAGTCCCATTTGTCCTCCTCCATCCTTCATGTCAAAATGTTGAAGGGCCCCAACCTTGCTGGTCTTGTAGCAGTGTCAGTAACCATGGAGATGTTGTGAATGCGCCAGATGGTTCATGTCAGAAGAACAGTGCCCTCAAGAATTCCTATGCACCCCACGGCTCTTCCATTCCTTCATCCCTCTTCCACAGTGCTTCCTGAGCCTTGGAGGGTGTGGTAGAAGTCTCCTTTAGTGTTGAGCTCTTGACAAACTCTTGTCTTCTGTTTTGATGAGTTTTGAGTCTCCTCGGCATCTACCGCCCTCTCCATAGAGCTGGTTCTCAGTGGGAGCAGCACTCATTTTCAATGACTACCTTTGAGGTGTTCCCTGAACCCTGAAAGGTGTGTGATAGAGATGATTCGTCCAGTGCTAAGCCCCAGCCTTCCTCTTCTTCTTATCATTTTGATGAGTCTGGCATTCGCCACTGTCTATAAAAAGAAGGTTCTCTAAGCAAAAAGAAGAATAGCATTTATCGAAGGGCTTAAGCACACACCCTTATAAAATTGTTTGATGGGCATAAAAACTGTTTAGCCAAGGGACAATGGAAGCTTCTCTCTGGATCTATGATCTTCCAGCCATAGGGTTTTGACTCTTTCTCGGTACCAGGCATAAATTCCCTCCCACTGAGTGGGGCCTGTTATCCAATCAGAGTGCAGTTGACTGCCCCCATAACTTATATTCTACTATTGCACCATTGGGTATATCTTGCCTGGCTGGTTGATTTTGTAGCTTGCAGAATCTACTGTTTATGAAGGGTTTTCTGGCATTTTAATTCCTTCTGAGCCTTTATTGAATAAAGTTCTCACTAAGCATCTAAGAAAACATTTAGAAATCTAGATACTTAAGGCAGTATGTAGAGTCAGAGATCGCTGAAAAAGTACACCAGTTTCTATAATTTGAGCCAGATCTAAAATTACATTTCCCCCCAACAAATAGAAAAGTAGTTTTTCTTTTTTTCTTTTTCCTTTTTTCTTTTTATTGACAACTTCCTTAATTGTAGACAATATCCCATGGTCCTTCCCTCCCCCCCCCCACTTTCCCCTTTGAAACTCCACTCTCCATCTTCTTTATTCCCAAATCAATCACTTTTGTTATTGTTGTGACCACAACGCCTGAGAGAAACAATGTAAGAGGGGCAAGGTCTACTTTGACTCACAACTTCTGAGAGTTCCATCCAGCTGGATGGGGAGGCAGTGGGCAGAGCAAAAGAGAGCAGTTGGTGTCATGGTGGGTGAGAAAACAAAGAAAGGAGAATGTTGACAGGGAGCTGGTTTTCTCCATTTTTTTTTTTCCAGCTCAGAGACCCCAGACCATGGAATGGAGCTCTCTATTTCAGGGTGAGCTGTTCTCCTCAGTTAATCCTCTCAGAAACACCCTCATGGAAAGATCTACAAGTGTCTCTTGCCAACCTCCAGGATGGCTTTTTGCTGGTTTGTCTGCCTGTTTGTTTTGATGCAGTGTCTCACATAGCTTAGGCTGGCATCAGAGTCACTATGTAGCCACTTCTGCTCTTCAGTTCCTGATCCTCTGGCCTTTAACCTCCTGAGTGCTTGGATTTCAGGCATGTGCTCCCATGTCCAACGTTCTCCTCAGTGATCCTAAATCCAGTGAAGATTAACCCTCGTGCTGATTCTCAAAGTGTTCTCTACAAAGCTCTGGAGGAGCTACAAATCCTCTGTGAAAGCCAAGAAGACAAAGCTCTGAGGCACAAAACTCCACTTCAATCAGAGAAACTCCAAAAAAAAAAAAAAAAAAAAATCAGTGTATGGGTTTCCACCTGGGAAGAGGGATAAATATTTTTAAGTTAGAAAAATCACCAAATTAGATCATCCTTGCGATTCATCTGGAGAGTATGTTTTCTAATTAGAATGGGCTTGTTTGACATCCCTCATTAGAATCCTAAGGGGAGCCTTCAGAAACAATTACATTGATGGTCCAGTTTGTTTTCTCCCAAATCCACTGGGCCTATCAGGAAGCTATGCCTTTGCCTTATAGGAGAGCAATATGACATAGACTTCTCTTGGGAGAAGGTACACAATATCAGCGCCAGCAGTGCCTGAGTGACAGAACAGTCTCTAAAAAGCCATGCCAGGAACTATGGGGTACCCTCCATCTTTCCTGTGTACTGAGGGCGAGATTGCCTTAAAAAAAAAAAAAGAATTAATCTGAGAAGGGCTAGTAGTATCAATGAGCATGCCCTGTCTACACATATGTGCTCAAGCTTAAGCTAACTCAATGGGGAATTCATGATTCTCGGGCTATCCATTCATTCTTTTCTTTGGTGGGGGGTTGTTCCTTGATGTTTAATTTTTTATGTTATTCATACATTATTTTTTGTTTTTTACTTTTTTAACTTTTATTGACAACCTCCATATATACAGACAATATACCATGATCATAATCACTTCCCACAATCCTCCCTTTTCCTCCTCTTAAATCTGTCCTCCACTGAATCCCTTTTTCTTTTATTTTTCTTTTCTTTTTTTTAAAAAAGTCATTTACATTTTTTTTAATTTTTATTTATTTATTTATTTTTGGAGAGAGACACAGAGAGAGACAGACAGAGAGGGAGGGAGAGGGAGACCGAGAATGGGAGCGCCAGTAGTCTCTCAGCTGCTGGGAACAAAATCCAGATGCGTGTGCCCCCTTGTGGGCAAGTGTGGCATTGCGCCCTTGCGTCACTTTGCATCTGGCTAAACGTGGGACCTGGAGATTGGAACCGGGTTCTTAGGCTTAGTAGGCAGGCGCCTTGACCACTAAGCCATCTCTCCAGCCCTCTTTTCTTTTTCTTTTTTTTTACTTTTTAGCTTATTTACCTAAACCTAGAATGTGTCATAACTGGAAATAGGCAAACCAGATTATTTTACTCCCACTGTCCTAGAGAAAAGAAAAGAGTTTTCATTAATAGCAACTGGGCACAGATCCAGTCCTGAAATCATACATATGACATCTTTTTAAAGGATGGTTTTCCCTCAATAATTACAAAGCATTATTTTAAACATAGATTCATCACTACAGTTAAATGTGTGACAAATTTAGATTTGAAGACAAACATTGACCTTCCTACAGACAACGACCATTTCGTCACTATGAAAATTATGTCCATGTTTTTTTAATTTATTTTTTTATTGACAACTTCCTTAATTGTAGACAATATCCCATGGTACTTCCCACCCTCCCTCCACTTGCCCCTTTGAAACTCCACTCTCCGTTATATCCCCTCCCTCTTTTCCTCCTATTATGATGGTCTTGTGTAGGTAGTGTCAGGCACTGCGAGGTCATGGATATCCAGGCCATTTTGTGTCTGGAGGAGCACATTGTAAGGAGTCGTATTCTTCCTTTGGCTCTTATATTCTTTCCGCCCCCTCCTCTGCAATGGACCCTGAGCCTTGGAAGGTGTGTTAGAGATGTTTCAGTGCTGAGCACTCCTATGTCCCTTCTTCTCAGCACCATGGTGCCTTCTGAGTCATCCCAAGGTTGCCACCATCTGAAAAGAGAAACTTCTCTACCCAGAGTGAGAGTAGCATTAATATATGGGTACAGATATTAAGAGAAGTCCTTACTATGCAGTTTGGTGAGCATAGTATATACATTTAGCCAGGCACCAGCAGACATTATGCCCCTATGGCTCATGACTACCCCTGTTGTAGGTTTTCAGTATCAGGGATAGATTCCCTCCCATGGAGCATTGACAACTTCTATACTTACCAACAATAAACCATGATATTTCCCTCACCTCCCCCACTTTCCCCTTCCCAACTCCACTCTCCTTCATATCCTCTCCCTTTCTCTATTAGTCTCTCTTTTAATCTGATGTCATCATCTTTTTCTCCTATTATAAGGGTCTTGTGAAGGTATTGCTAGGTACTGCAAAGTTGTGTATATCAAAGCCAGTTTCTGTCTGGACAGTTGTATTGTAAGGAATCATACCCTTTCTTTGGCTCTTACATTCTTTCTACCACCTCTTCTGCAATGGACCCTGAGCATTGGAGGGTGTGACAGAGATGTTTCAGTGCTGGACACTCCTCCGTCATTTCTCAGTACTGTGTTGCTTTTGAGTCATCCCAGTGGTCATTGCCATCTGAAAAGAGAAGCTTCTCTAACCAAAAGTGAGAGTAGCATTAATATGTGAATATGAACATTAAGCATAGTGCTTTCAGGGCAGTTTGGTGAGAATAGTATATACATTTAGCCAGACAAGAGCAGGCTTTATATCCCTAAGGCACATGACCCCCTCCCCCCCGCCATAGGCTTTTGATTAGGTTTTCAGTACCAGGCATGTATTCCCTCCCATAGAGTGGGTCTCCAGTCCAATTAGAGAGCAGTTGGTTGCCCCCAGAGCAGACATGCCACTATTAAACCTGTTCAGTCATTTGGCCTGTCTGGCCAAACTTGAGGTTTCCAGTGTCCACTGCTTTTACTGCTGATGACTTCTGTCTCCCATAGGGCTGCATGCAATGCAGCTTTTTCCAGCTCTCAGTTGGCTGGTCTACAGGGAGAAGGTTTTCTGCTCAGCACTAGCTTGCTTTCTCAGTGACCTTGCCGCCCAGGCATGTGAAGTCTTTAGCAATAGGGTCTTACCATCTGTTACTCCTGGGAAACCAAGGGTCTCGGCAATAGCCTGCAATGTTTTGGAGGCAACTGGTACCTCCCTGTCCAACAGCTCACTGGTAGGTATCCCATCCCGGGCACTGAAAATTTTCTAATAGCAATCTATGGCTTCTGGATTCATTCTTTATGATCAGCTAATGCTGAGTAACAATTGTGTTCCAGGCTCTACACTGGTGAACACAATCCCCACCCATCAAAGCATTCACTGCCCTTGATACCAGAGGCCAGTAAACACAAAATTTACTCATAAAACTGTTACAGACTCCAAAAATTAAAACGCACCATGGAGGAGGAGTCTAAAGATTATAGGTATCATCATCTTCTGGGGAAAAAGAGCTAAGTGAGGGCTGAAATAGACAAAGGATTTCATGTAAAGAATGAATGGGGTTTAGAAAGCAAAAGATGAAGGTTTTCCAGACAAGCATCAAATAAATCATAGCGTATGTATGTGTCACTCTTTGGCATCTGTTCACCGACCCATTAATAGACTCTTTTCCAACAGCAGGCTCCATTAGCAACTGGTTCTGTGCAACTGGGTTCTGTATGTTTTTGAATAAGTGTAGAGCTCAGGACCACATGAATTTTATGACTGGAAAGTGAACCTGGGGCCAAGGTCAGGGCCACAGGCAGGTGGACGTATCACAAGCTCCGAAGCATTCATGAAGAAAGTGCAATCGAGGCAGAGGTCTCGATTCCGACTGTCCAGGTTCAGACTCAGTGCCTAGCACTTAGCGTAGCCTTGAGACAGGGTTCTCCACTTGCAAAATAAATAATTGTGTGCATTGAATAATAAGTACATAGCACTATATCTAACATAATTGATACTACTGAGAGATTGATTGATGGTATTTGCAAATCCCATTATCCTAGAGGGGGAGTCAATCTTGCTTCTCCTTGTCTTCCGTAGCTAAGGAAATAGTCCAGAGTCACCACTCTTGAAAGAATCTGGTAGTTCGAGAAACCTAGGGAAATACAGTCCCTCTAAAAATCATCTTCAACTCAAATCACACTTTCATTCCACCTCTTCCTGTGCCTCTGGTGTCTCATCTGTGCCCCTTCCTATAAGGCCTTTGTTGTCCCAAAAATTTAAGAGAATCATAAGATAGGTCTGGTCCACATTTCATGATGTTGTATTTATAGGACTGTTGGCAGATAAAGGCTTAATGTATATGGACTTTTTTCTCTCTCTAAGTATTTGAATTATAAGATGAAGGTAGGCTAAATCTGTTAAGGAACCTTGGAGCTGTGATGGAGATTGTGGTCAGTACCAGTGGGTACCCATAGAAACTGTGCCACACATTAAGCCCTGTACAGGCATTCTCTTACTGAATCTTTGTTATGGTCATTACTCATTATGTTCACATTTCTGTAACAAAGTACCCAAGATAACCAACTTATAGAGAGAAAAGATTTATGTGGCTCACAATTTAAAAGGTTTCAGTTGACTGGCTTCATTGCTTTTGGACCTGTGGCAAAGCAGTCTATAATGGTAGGAAACACATGGCAGAGGGAGCTGCCTAGTTCCTGGCATCCAGGAAGCAAAGAGAGAGGAAGAGGAGGGGCCAGGATTACAATATTCCCTTCAAGGGAATATTCCTCATGGCCTAATTTCCTCTCACTAGGTCTCACTCCTTGAATGTTCACCACCTCCCAGTAGCACTTTAAGCTGGGGGCAAAACCTTTAACATGTATCCTTTGGGGTATATTTAAGACCCATGTTATAGGGCTGGAGAGATGGTTTGGCAGTTAAGGCACTTGCTAACAAAGCCAAAAGACCCTGGTTCGATTCCCCAGTACCCATGTAAAGCCAGATGCACAAGGTGGCACATGCATTTGGAGTTCATTTGCAGGGGTTGGAGGCCCTGGTGTGTGTTGGCTCTATCTATCTACCTGTCGATCTATCTATCTGCATCTTTCTCTCTCTCAAATAAATAAATAAGAAAATAAAATATTTTTAAAAGATTCACATTATAGGATTGACTTTAATCTCAAAGGGATAAGCTACTCCTTTGAATCCATCCAGTTTTCCATAGGAAACTGAGACTAACGAGGATAAATAAGAAGTACAAGTTCCCACAACCAGTAAGTGAGGAGCTAAGATCTGAATACAGATCAGTGACCTGGCTGTTCTTAGGGCTGGATTCATTCATTTAGATTTAATAATGCTGTAATTAATGGCTCTGAGATTCTTGTGTGGTTAAGCCAGGCTATAAATGTCTGCGTGGGGGTTGGCAGTGGGAGTCAAAAGGTCTGTGCAAAACAGAAAATGCTTCTTGAGAAAATGGTGTGTGTGTGTGTGTGTGTGAGTGTGTGTGAGTGTGTGTGAGTGTGTGTGTGTAGACAGAAAGAGAGGTGCAAGGACTTCCCTGAGCTGTACATGTCACCTGGAGAGAACAGAGAGTAATAGCTCTTCAGTGGCTGTGGGGTTCGTCCATAAATATCATTGATTATCAAAACTGGAAAAATAATGAGATCAAGGAACTTCTCTGTGATGGGCTTTTGCGGGATGAATACTCCGCCCATTCAGAGCCTCAGGTGTGCTGTTGACCCCATTTGGGTGTGAAACTCCAGGACTCACCTGGACTTCAGGGAGGAGCTGAAATCACAGAACATTTTGCTTACATTTCCCTATACTCCCATAGGCCATCTGTCCATGATATGTCTCCTAAATCCTGGTCCTGACACCCCAGAAAGTGGGGCATTATCTTTCCTCTCTGCCCCAATATGTCAATGCAAGGAAGAAGGCTCTTGGACATCCTTAGGTCCTTCCCCTCCAGGTAATTATCATCCCAACTGCAGGTTGATATGTATATACACACATACATATAGTTACAGGCCTACCACTCTCAAAGTTGCCAGTTAATCAAGAGGCAGCCAGGAAGCTGGAAGGACGGGATCAAGGTCAATGGGCAGAGAGGACCATTTCCTTCTTTCACTTTCTCTGGAGGAGGGATTAAGTCACATGGAAGAGCTCTGAGGAGTAAATCAGAACCAGCAGCATGAATGAAATGAATGAATGAATAAATGAATGAATGAATGAATGAATGAATGAAAAAATGAACAGTAGCACCACAGTTTCCATCAGCCTGCTCTTATACTGACTCACGGAACACTCATCTCACAGGGGAGATGGGGAAAACCAGCAGGAAGTATGAAGCTGGAGCCCAGACCTCACATTCCTTGTCCAGCCCTCCTCCTCTGTGTGCCTTGGACTGCCTCCCACCACCCGACAGGAGCCCAGCTCTCACTCCCAACCAGAGGACGTGGCAGGCTAACCCTGGAAAGGCACCATCATACTTGATTTCTGGGCGTAACATGTCTTCCAACAGAATATCCCTTCCCTGTCTTTTATCAAGGGGATATGTTTTTGCATTCACTCTTCATAAAAACCTGGAATTGTGCCTTGTGATGAGTCAGCTCAATGGTCTACAAATGCAACTCCGAGAAATCACTGGCTGCAGAGCCCTGAGGCCCCAGGACTCCTGTTCTGAAAGGGTGATGTGCAGCTCGGACTTGAACACATGGGTGAGTAAAGACTGTCGGTTCTGTGTTAAAGCACAAAGACAACATCAACCTGAAGTCTTTGGGGAACGGAGGAAATGGGTTAACCATCACTGGGGAGTCCCTCTCATTGGTTACTAGAGTCTTTAACTACATCCGCCTCCAGGATAATACAGCATGGCGAGACTGGGCCCGCTGAGCCCCACCACTGTAAGTGCACCGGCCCTCATTCATCTGCCTTCAATCTGCCACGGACACACAGCTCTGCCTTCTTAAGTGGACGCAACTGTATTGTAGGCTTCTGTGGTGACGTGGGACTGCAGCGAAGCTCCATTTTCCCTTCTTAAATATTCATAAGGAGCTTTGCAACATTAATATCTTAGATGGCTTACAAGAACACTTAAATACTGGCTCTCCAGACCCCTCCCCTTGCCCCAAAAGTCCCAGCTCATTCTAATTTGTGTAATGCATTGGGCCATTTTAATAATTGTCCGGGGATTTATGGGGTGGTTATGCTACTCCGTCACATAGGGTGTAATTATGACCCCAGCTTCTCTTCTTGCACGCTAATCCTGCTTATTCCACTAGCACAGAAGCCAAGATTGGAGCAGGCCCATGCAGGCGGGGCTCAGTGCATGGGATTTAAGTAGCCTCAGCTATTTCCATGGCTCTTCCCTCTCCTCGCCAGCTCTGCTGCTGCACAAAGGAGGGTGAGCAGCGGTCCCTGTGTGTCTGGAGGATGTTTTTAATTAAACAGTGTGTTTTATCAAAAGGAGAAAAGTTAAGAATGGGAGTCCAGGGCCATCAGTGACTACCCAAACAGTAAACTTTTGGCACACGCTGCTCAGAGATGAGCATTTTGCAGACATATCTTATTCTACAGTGTGTCTACAACTCTATTGGTGTGGTTTTGCCATAAAAGCGAAGTACAGTAGAAGCCGCCAGTTATAACTGAGAAAGGGGAGGGCTCTGGGGATCTCAGAACATGCTGAAATAGTCTGATATGGTTCAAACACCAGGGATGAGGAAATTAAAGTACTCTAAAGGCAGATGCTCTACCTGACTCGTCCAGCCTGTGGCCGGTGTGCTGCATGCAGAGAGGACAGGTATGAATTCAGCCCAACACAAAACCACAAACTTTTACCTAAAACATTACGAGATAGGTTTTTTTTTTTTTTTTTTGTAACTCAATGTGCAAGTCTTAAGAATGCACCTTGTAAATGGCAATGTCATGTCACAATGTCGATAGGCTGGATGTGAGAGACACAGATGCGGTGTGTTTGAGTAATCTCACATCACTGACACTGTGCCTCAAGCCCCAAGTTCAGGAAAGGTTAAGAAGAGCCTGCCACACAAGTCATATCAATGCCCGGCCAGATCTAAGCACCAGCATGTAGGCAGACTCATGAAGCTTCCAGAACCCTGGCACTGAAGAATTTCAATAGGAAGACAAGCCAAACACACATAAAGGAGTTCTCTATGCCCTTGGAGGGGGTCAATAAACGTGTCAAGCTGACTAAGAGTCCTGTCCTGTAGGAATAAGCTCATTGGTACCAATTGTCCTCCTTGTAAGACAGTACTCATAGTTCAAATCTCGGGAGCTAGCAAGGTTGTAGGCTGGCTGGAGCCAATGCCAACCCTCACTTTTCCATCTCTTTGCCCCACTCCTTTCTTCACACAAACCTCCCCATGTTGCTTAATCAGACTAATCTAGACTGGAGCTGAACTGCAGTGGAGGCAATGAAGTGTAGTCAACCTCCTTTGATGCCTAGAAAGAGAAAGCCCTGCAAGTTCTGGGGGTTCTTTCCTCAAAAGTCCTGGCTGGTAGAGGTGAGCTGTCAACTGGACTAGGCTAAGCTGCTGGAAGGGGTATTTCAAAATAGTAGCCCCCCCCCAAAAAATTAGCAAGTTGTACTGTGCAGTGACTCATTGGTCTGATGGTTGAGGACAAGTTTATCAAAACTACAGGAGATAAAGCTGGGGAGAAAGATGGAGAAGACTGAGCCTAGACTTCATCTATAAGTCTCAGACCTAAGCCCTCATGCTCACAGACGGATGCCTCACGCAGACTGGGAAGGCGGCTTCAGAGACAAAGCCTCCATCCAATTTGTGCAAGATTCAGAGGCAGTGAGCAGACCGAGCGCTTCCACACCTGGCTCCCACCGGATCATGACTTTCTTTGTCAGGATTTGATTTACGGCACTTGGAATAGCTACATACATTTCCATAAATATCACAAATGCCCAAACATGACACAGCATGAATGAGAGCTGGAGAGAAGAGGAGTTCGGGAGGGGCTACAAGAGATTCCAGGTACCCAGTGCCACTGCCAGTCCCCCAACTTTTGGGCACGAAAGCTAAATTCGAGTAGTCGTGAGTGGCTCTTCCTCCGCTGAGCACCTGAGCACTAATTACACGCCTGGTTAATTCCGTAATGCACCCTGCTCTTGTCTTCCTCCACTTCACGAGATGAGTGAGGAAAGGACGTTGTCACAAACCTAGATGTGGCCCGCTCTTTCTACTGGCTGTGATGGGAGCCGAAAAGGATCTCGGTCACTTGACATCTTCCTTTCCCACCACCACACAGGTGCAGAATTGTCACTTAGCGCGGGTCATCATCCCTGCCATGTTGGAAGGGAGGGCGCTGGGCCTGAACTCAGAGGGGCCGTGAGTATAACAGGAAGATGAGTCATAGGTGCTATTCTTGGTGGAACCTTCCGAGTGGATTCCTCCACCGTGTCCTGATAGCACACTTTCATTAACAGCTTTTGCTGAACGGCCACCCAGAGCAACATTGTTGATATCATCCGCAGTTTTCTTGTCTTGCCGTTTTGGGAACTGAGCTGGCATATATAGTAGGGTCAGAGCCACCATGACAAGAGCCTGCCATTCTGAGGCCACCTAGGTCCAAAGGCAGGGAAGTGGCCCTCGAGAAGACATAGGTGAGGAGGGCACAGAAAAGAGGTATGTGTGAGGGGGCAGCTGGGAGCCTTCCGACATCTAGGTAGCCAGTCAGCTTTCAGATTAACCCTGTTGCTGTCAGCACAGAACCAGAGAGGTGGCCCTCTTTCTGTGCCACCTACCCATGACTGCTCTTCTGGGGTCTTCTCTCCTCCAGCCCCTGGGAGAACTAGCTTTTGTACTTATCCTTGGTCTGTTCTGCCAGGGTCTAAGAAGGACTGGAAGCTGGACAGGACCGCCTTCAACTGCTCTTCACACCATCCTTCACCCTTCTCTGGGCTACTATCTAATCTACCCTTCTTTCCCAGCCCTTCCCCAAACCCTGGTCCTTCTCAGCTTCACAAAGGTATGTTGGATATAGATATCCACAGAAACAGACTACCACTAAAGGGCCACCTAGCAATTTGGGAGAGCTTCGCTTATGAGCAGGCGATTGCTATCCGCCAGCCCGTAGTGAGGTCACAGCGTTCATTGTACCCCTCCCCCAAGCCCGCTCAGCCTCCCTGTCAGCCCAGGTGATTCACAGTGCTGGCCTGGCCCATTTCCACTTCCCAGAAAAGGGGAAGCTCTCCACTCAAACCACATTAATGGGGTTCCACCACAGCTGCCCATTGACAACCCAGAGCTTCAGCAACCGCTGGGTCCGTTGAGAAAAGACCAGGGGCTGTGTCGATTATGTCATGGGTTGTCGCAGGGCTAGGCTTTTACACAGACCCACAGGAGAACTCCATCTGCACCCCACCCAGCTGCCACTGGGCGGCCACTAGCCATAGATTGCATCTATGCACGGTGGAGTTCATTATCCTCCTAATGCTGCCTTCTTTCTTAGATCATTAGACAGAAACTTGACCTGACCTGTGAACTCCGAAATTGATTGTTGCCTTGAAACAGTCAACAGCCCATTTTCTAATCGATACATAGAATAATTTTATACATATTTAAATTATATATTAACTTTAATGCTTGTTAAATTTATCTACCACTTTCCTCCCGTGCTTTTTACATTTGCCTGAGCTCAGGCGGGCGTATTTACCACTGGGGTGGGAGGGAAGGGGAGCCTGTACGAGGAGTAATAGGAGGTCCTAGGGCTGAATCTGAGGGAGCAGAGGACTACAGCTGTATGTGGCACATGTGTGCATGTGTTGAAAGCGTGTGTGTGTGTGTGCACGTGCATGGGGGTGAAAGCATGTGTTTGGGATATGTACAAGTGTTTGTATGTGTATGAACATTCGGGGGGGTGTAGGTATGAGGCAACCTTTTATGAGAGTATGTGTGTGTGTGTGTGAGAGAGTGCTGTCTCTCAACTTGTCAGCCCATCTAGATACCATGCCTGCTCCCCGGTATTCAGAGTTACATAGAGTTCCTTCCACCAAGGCACATTAAGAGCTATTGATGCAGGGGTCTGCCCTAAAAAGGCCAAACTCAGACCATTACAGTTATCCCGGGCGTGGCTTGAAATGTGTAGTACAGTAAAGAGTCCCCAAAGTGCGAACTACCTGGAGAAAAAAAAAGCTAGAATTGCTAATGGTCTCTAAAGCAGGGTTCTTAACCTAGCGTTCATAAAGCCCAAGACCTCTATAGATCAATGAATTACTTGAAATTGAACGTGTGTGTGTGTGTGTGTGTGTGTGTGTGTCACTGTCCAGGGAGAAGCTGTTTTGAATTTATTCAATTTTTAGAACATGTGTGACAGGAAGATGGAGACACTGCAGAGAAGATGACAGGGTGGCCAGGGCATGGGTGGCAGGACTCACCATGGGACTCCAACCTTATGTCAGGAACAATCACTTAACAGAGATTCACTCATGCGCAGGGCAGAGCAGCCAGCAAGCAGCTTCCTCACAGGCTCCAAGTTCATGTCCTGATCCTGACCTTCCAAACTCTGGGCACCCCTAAGTCCTAGATTCTCTTGCATGCCCTGAGCCGGGGGATCTATAAGTAGCTGTAAGTAAGCCTACTACAAGGCAGTCATTAAAAGTGTTCACATCTTTCATCCCAGTTGTTTTACTTTCAGGAATCTGTGCTAAAGAAATGTTCAAACTATACACAAAAGTGTGTGCATAAAAGTGTGCCTTAGAACATTAACACCAGAGCAAACAGCTGGAACCAACCCACTGCCCAGCATCCGGGGAATAGCTGAGCCAAGTGCAATGAATCCATCTGCATGAAGACTTACAAATCAGGAGCTCAAAAGCATATTTACATTTACGAGCCGTGTCTCTGAAGGAACTGTCACTGAGTCACACTGTCTGTCCTCTGCTTACCAAGTACGTTCAGTTGACATCTGTAATAACATGGGGACAATACATATAATAAATTATACAATAGAAGTATGGTAGAGTGGGGTTTTAATGTTTTCTAATGCATAGAGAAAACTTAAACATATAAAATGGAATTCTCTGAAATGGAGTGAGTTTTTTGCATGTTACATGCATTTTTTGTACAGCCTAAGTCTCTATAAATTATATACATTAAGTTGATCCCTTTAAAAGCTATTTTGTTTTATTTTTTTTTAAAAAAACACACTTGTTTTTTTCATATACCTACAACAGTCACCCTTAACTTCATACCCCAAAGTCATGAATTCCACACTTCTGCTTTCCTCTTTCTTGGGATCAACAATAATGACTCACCAACTCATTTTTGCATTTCCCCTCAGTGGTCCTTGTAATACAATCAAAACAGCACTCACCTCATCCTCCTTCCCACTGTCACGTTCACGTTCATCGCTGGCTCCCAGACCCCCTCCATCACGCCATCTGTTTGAACTCTCTCCCCTTTCTTCCGCTCACTCTAAACAGCCCAGTCCCTCATGATGATTAGTTTCCAATTCAGATGGAAGAACAGAGCCTGGGTTGTTTCTTCCCTGGGAAAGCAAGAGGAGGGAGCTGGATGGGAGACAAGATAGAGGAAATGGGTCAGAAAGAGGACAGGCTTTACTTATGTCAGTGCCTACTGACAGGGAAGTATCAAGGTCATCTAACATGTGCTGGCCGACTTTCTTCCCTTGGCCTCAGAGACCATCTGCACCGTCATCATCCATCCTTCTACCATCTCTCCTGTCTCAAGGAAGACATATTCTTTTACTCTGCCAAGGTGCGCCCCCTCCACCTGGACTATTGATCCCAGCCCTTCCCATCTCTTCTCGACCTGTGCTAGATCAATCATCTCCATGCCCTCTGGGATCTGGGTCCCTAGCTGCTCCCTCCCCTCCAGTGCTATTTGCAAGCTGGGTAGGCTTCTCCCTCTGCCTTGCTCACTCATTCACTCTCCAGGTCTTGGAAGTGGACTAACAGCCCCTACCACACTGTGTTTAGGTTAAAATTTGACCTCTATAAGAAGAGAAGGGTGTCATGTATGAGCTAAGACTCAATGGTAGCCGCTTTCATTAGTTTCGTGGTCTTGAAAATGCTTTCTGGCCCTACTTCCCCTTCACCCTAACACCCTGAATCACTAGGAACATGTTCTTTGCTGCCTGGAATTTTTTGTTTCATCAGATCTCAAGACTTTACAGTCTGGGTGCTGCCTACTGAAGTAGTCAGGCGGCTTTCCCAGGCATGTCCATGGCAGGCCCATTGTGATTCACCCCCCTACCCTCCCCAAAACAGGCTGTTTGACTTTCTGTGCTGCTCAGCCCTTTTCCTGAGCATGCTCCACACAACAAAATCCTGCTATTAGAGGGATGCTTTGTCACAGAGGAGCAGTGGCCAGTTTGTGCTGCCAGTGGAAGACAGAGAAGAAGGGAGAAGGGGGGAAGCTCGGGGGCCAGCTTCCTTTATAGGCCGGATGTGGCATGACCTCACCATCTTTGCCAGCCCCGTTATATCGGGATAGTTTGCCCCTTAACACAGGGCTTTGACTCCTGCTTTGTTTGCTTTTTTTTAAAGTAACTTACACACGGTTCCTGGGGGGGGGGCAGCAGAAGGAAAAAGCAGGCGGGTGCTTCCAGACCTACTGAAACCCCTCCAACTCTCCCATTGACCATGGCATGCCCTTCCTCTGCCTGCTCTGCCCCGGTGAAGCCAGGCTAGAACGCACACCCTGCAGAGCTGTGGGGAGCGCTAGGGCCAGCGGTTGGCTTGTTTCCTCTTTTCCTTATCTTTGTCTCACTTTCATCATTTGTGAGATTGGAAGTGACATCGTGGATGGGTTGACAATTCTCTCTGGACAAGTCTGCTTTGAAAAGGATTGGCTGCCGTGTTCTGCTTTACGTAGGGCATAGGGCGTGACTCCTAGAAGACATTTTAAAGGCCAATAAACAATACTGCCCCCACACAGATGACTCAGAAGACATGAGCCCAGCAGAGGGAGAACCAGCTTCCCACTGGAAGCAACATGTGTCGTCTGCATTAGATGGATCCTATAAACGCGTGTGCTTTGAATGCTTGGTTTCCAGCTGATGGCAGTTTGGGGGAAGAAGTCTTGCTGGAGAAGGTGTGTCGCTGCGGGTGGAGCGTGAGGTTTATTAGCTCCTAGCTTGCCACTGCTAGTCTGGCTCACTCTCCTGCTGCTGTTTGCCACCGCTGTGGCAAAGAGGTGATGTCCAGTCTCTGCTCTACCATCCTTCTCCTGCCATGACGGAGACACCCCTCGAGACTATAAGCCAGAATTTAAAAAAATAAATAAAAAGCAAACTTTCTTCCCATCAGCTGCTTTTAGTCAGGGGCTTTATCCCAGCAATGAGAAGGTAGCTACAAGACATAGTAGAAATGCAGTCTCCCTTCCTCCTTGAGAAACCACCCCTTCTCCCCAGCATGCAGAGGGCTATATTCCTTGCATTTCACCCCAACAAGGAATGTTGTTCTACCACAAGGGGCAGTCCTGAAGTTTTGCAGCTGGGGAGAAAAGTGCCAGCAATGAGGATCAAACTGGCCTTCAGAGTCTTTGACCTCCTCTTCCTGGCGGCCTTCCATGTGTGCAGCACTGAGCAGTGCCTATCACCCCAGCAGTGTCGAAAGGTTCTGCAGGAGATTACCATTTAAATCAGTGAACTTCGCACTCTGGGTGGTCTCATCCAAGCTACTGAAGTCCTGATAGGACAGAAAGGCTGAACAAGAGAGAAATGCTTCCTGCCTGCTTCTTGAACTGGGACCTGGGTCCCTAGCCTGCCAACCATAGACTCGGGACTTTCCAGCCTCCATGGCTGCATGCCAACTCCTGAAACAAGTAAGTGTGTGTGCCCATGCACACACACACACACATACACATACATGTGGACACACATGCACCCCATTGGTTCTGTTCCTCTGGAGAACCGTAATTGATATACACACTTCAGCTAAAGTTCCTGGGCTTGAAGTTTTTCTAAGAATAGGTTTACCCCAAGCTGCCTGAGATCGTGTCAGCATTAGGACAAGTGGAAATGAGCATCTGGCCACAGAAGGATGTGAAGTAAGGAGGACCTTCACAAAGAGGAAACGGGTTGTGGAGTTGTCGGTGGAAAACACAGAGATGGGCCACAGACCCCAGGCTGGAGGAATCCATGCGTTATCAGACCTGCTGGTGAGGAGGAAAGAGGAGTGGGCAGAGGGAAGAGGGGATGCGAGGGCTCCCTTATCCTGGACTTCCTTCTTCAAAGATGTCCCTTACTCCAGTGGACACACTGTGTCCCCGGTGTTGTGCTAGTGCTGCTGTGTTTTGCCAGAAGGGAACATTCACCCTGGCATCCTTGACACAGAGGGAGCCAACAGTGGTAGAACTCTGCATCTGATGGTCAGCTGCCCAAGGAGAAAGTCCTTTGGCATACCATGTAGCAGAGATCTGAGCCAAAGATGGTGAGGGGAAGTGAAGGTGGTGGTGCGGAAACCTTGCAAAGGCAGTAAAGCATCATGGGAAAACAGTGTTCTGTGGCCGGGCTGCCAAGTTCAGAGCCAAACATGCACTGACTAGCTTTGGGGCTTAAAGCATCTTAGCCTTCCTGGTTCTCAGTTTCTTCTGCTGCAAAGTAAGGGTGACAGTACCCCCACTGCAGAGGACTGATGGGCAATGTAAGTAAATTAACACAAGGACAGTGCTCAGGACAAGGCCCGACACTTAACAAGTGTGTGGCCACCGTCTCTGTCGTCAGCACTTTGCGCAAGTGTAGCAGGTGGCTCAAGGCTGTTTGTGAATGAATCGGGGCTGAGCACTCATTTTTTGTCTTTTGAGACAAGCCCAACAGACTGAGAGAGAGAGAGGGAAAATTGGCACACCAGAGCCTCCAGCCACTGCAATCGAACTTCAGATGCATGCGCCCCCTTGTACCCGTATGCAACCTTGCATGCTTGTGTCACCTTGTGTGTCTGGCTTACATGGGACATGGAGAGTTGAACATGGGATCCTTAGACGAGCGCCTTAACCACTAAGCTGTCTCTCCCTAGGGTCTATCCTCGAGACCAGAGCCAAATGAAAGCTAACCACAAGTTTCCAGAAATCTCACACATCCCAAGAATAAAGCTCCGTGTGCCGAGAGCAGCTCAGAAGAGAAATGTGAAATCAACACGGTATTCCACTGCATTCATGGGGGGGAAGGGATCATTTGCTCGTGTTTGCAAATATTGAACTTTCCAATTTGCTTCTAACAGTGGTGGCTTCATCAGAAAGCTGGAATTGAATGCCCAGATTATTATGAGACAGGCTGTGGCTTAATCTTCTCGATGTTTTTATATTTGAGAATAAAGAGGCATTTGGCACTTATCTAAAATTACAACGGCAGAGAAAGAAAAAGCCCTCGCAGGTACGCAGCTGTGATCTGCATATGCACGTGCTTTTGAGTTCGTGATGGAATCACAAAGTCACGACATCTCAGAATCAGAGGAGCCTCAGCACACCTCTTCCAACCCTGTCCACTACTGATGGGGAAACTGAGTCAGAAGGATCCTCAACACATCTCTCTTCCAACCCTGTCCTCTACTGGTGGGGAAACTGAGGCCAAAGAAAGGACATTAATTATGAGCATAACTCTGTTGCTGAGTAGCAGGCTAACTATTCCTTCTGTGTAGTGGGCTCGGAAAGAAACTACTGGGCAGGAAGGGGGTCAGGTCCACTTCTGGTTCTAACAAAACCATGCCTTCCACTTTCCCTTGCTGGACAGGAATGCACCTGCCTTGGTTCTGAGTCCTGCCCTATTTGACACCATGCAGTCACACTCCTCCATCTTGGCTTCCATTCCACCACCACCACTCCTTTCCGTTCCCATCTTCTTCACTTGTCAGGACTGGCCACCTCTGCCGACTGCATCAACTTGATGTGAATTCTCTTTCCTTACATTCAAAGCCAGTGGGAGGCAACTTCTTTGGAATTCCTTCTGACCACTGGCTACCTTAGCCACTGTGGGCCCTATGGACCCAGGAAAGCACAGAGCTTGGACAGGCTGCAGACCAAGGCTGAGACATAAGAGAGAGGAAAAGGAGCCCAGGTGTGGGGTAGTGGGGGGGGAACGCTGAGAGTCCTGAGCCTCCACCCCAGCTTTGCTCTGTGACCTCAGAAAAACTACATCCCCCTCTTGGAGTCTTATGTTCCTGCATGTTGTTTGGAAGAGAAAAAGTTTCCCCTTTTATTCCCTAAGCTTTCACTATGCCTGGAACATAATAAACCTCAGTTTAAAAAAAAAAGAAAAAGAAAAAGAAGGGCTGGAGAAATGGCTTAGCGGTTAAGGCATTTGCCTGCAAAGCCAAACAATCCCGGTTTGATTCTCCAGGACCCACATAAGCCAGATGCACAAGGGGCACATGCATCTGGAGTTCATTTGCAGTGGCTAGAGGCCCTGGCATGCCCATTCTCTGTCTGCCTCTCGTCTATCTCTCTCTCTCTCTGCTTGCAAATAAATAAATAAAATTTTAAAAAGAGTTTAGATTCACAGCAATAACGTCTTATACAGTGATGTATAGTATTGAAGCATTTTCATGCATGAAAATATGTTTGCTATTCAAGACACCCCTTTGAGGGTGTTCTTATCCTCTTGATGGGAAAAATGGAGGTGCAGAGCTAACAGCATGAGGGACCACTTCCACAAGCCCAGGTATAATTCACTTCTGGTTCATCATGCACACAAGTGCTCATGGAAGGGCTGAATAATCTGCATTCTGATTTTTAAAAATATTTTATTTTATTTGTTAAAGAGAGCGAGAGAGAATGGGCATGCCAGGGCCTCTCGTCACTGCAAACAAACTCCAAAAGCATGCACCATGTACATCTGGCTTATGTGGATACTGGGGAATCAAACCTGGGTCTTTAGACTTTGCAGACAAGCACCTTAACCACTAAGCCATCTCTCCAGCCCTGGATCCTGATTTGGATTGACCTGGTGAATCACCTGGTGACTATGTGAGGCATTCCTGGTTTCTAGAAGAAAGACATCTCCAAGAGTAGTGGCTGGATGCAGAGATCCTCGGCCAGGGAGACCAGGCATTGGGAGGGAAAGTGAATTAGAGAAACTCTTCCTTCAGCAAGACAAATTTGTGCGGGGAAATCATGCCTGGCTGAGGAAGCCAATTGGAAAAGAATGATAGAGGGCCGGCCGCCGAGGTTCATCAAAGTCATTTGTTGCAGGTAAGCTCATTTTTCACAGGCCAAGGGGATATTTACCTGGAGTACACCTTTAAGGAATAGCCGACAGATTGAATGGTACAATGCTTTATTATATTTCACACCCTGGTGATTCAATATGATGGAGGCAGAAGGGGGATGTGGTGCTCAGGAGGGAGAGTCACTAAGAAAGGCAGAAGAAAGAGACAGAAAAATGACCAGCCATGAAGTATCCTTCTGACCGCAGTGGAAAGCACCAGAAAGTGTTTAAATAGCCCAGTGGTTGATATTGAACAGGAAGTGGGGAGGGTCACACATAGGCTGGCTTTCCCCAAGCCTCCAACCACGCCACGTCCCATGGTCTGTAATCTTGTGACCATTTTGAGAAATGTGTACACACGGTGATTGAAACCCTGAAGACGTGAGTTCTGGCTTTATTTCTACCACTGGAGCTGGGTGAGGTGAAGCATTTCACCTCTGGCGTCTAGTTTCCTCAGCTGTAAGGAAGAACATTTCCTACTGGTCTTTAGGCTCCTTCAGTCTTAGTAGTGTATAATTCCAAAGCAGCTCCAGAGACCCACCCTTCATCCTTAAACAGCTGCTGCTCTCCCCAAAACCCTTCCTTCATATTTCTACCATAGCTGGCAGTATTATAAAAAAAAAAAAAACAAAACTGCCACAACTACCACTAGAAAGACCATCCTGGCCCCTGTCACCTTTGACCCAGGCTCTAAAAGAAGGAACCAGCATCTATCTGTCAATCGTTTTCTGTAGTTGTCTCATCCAGGAATTGATCACAACTCTGAGAAAGCATTGAACCCTTTCTGCCATTGACAAAGTATCCTGATACGAGTGTGCACAGGTTTCTGTGCGTGAGGAATGGGTGTGCACTGTCCTTAAACCTTCACGATCTCAATGAAGATTCAACCTCAGACGTCATCTTCTCGCTCAGGATTTCAGCATTACCTGTCACCCTTGTTCCTTTAGAATCCCCCCCCCAATATCTTTCCCTTTACTCAAACAACTGGTCTATATCCTCACTCTTCTCTTTTCCCTTTTCCTTCCTCCTTCCTGTTGCTAGGGGCGGACATCTGCTCGCAGGAACTATTGTAGCCCTCTTGTCATGAGGTAAAGCTAAAGACAGTGGGCCAGAAATCAGAAAGGACCTGGGTCCTTGATGATTGGGAAAGTGGCTGTCATCCCACCTCTGTACTTCTTCCAAATGGACGAGGAATAGACTCCCCTTTGCTAATATCAGGTTTGTGCTCATGGGTTTTCAGTTGTGTGCAGCTGAGACCACTTCTTAATGGTGAAAACACCTTTCTTGAGCATCACAGCTGCACATCCACAAAGTGTAGCAGGAGCTGTATATGGAAGGAGGTGAGAGGAGGTTAATTTCTCAGCTGGATGCTGAGCAGAAACATCCTCTGGGCCGGGCTCCCACCACAGGCATATTTACAACAACACTCCTCAGTGGGGGTGCCATTGCAAGGACCCAGAAATCCATTTTGCTTCTGCTGTAACCCCCGCCCCATAGGAGCTTGTGGTCTAGAGGCCATCATGTTGGTCCAAATATCTAAATTAAGATATAACTTTAAGAGCTCCAAAAGATGAATAAATCAAGGTCTGTGAGAGCATCTAGGAATGAAACAATGGATTGTCTGGAGGTGACCAGAAGAGGTCTTGAGACAGGGCCTGATAGGCAGCAGAGACCTCTGGCAGAGCATGTCTGAGGAAGTGGGAAATAACCCCATCAAAGCAGCGGGCAGGTATAGCAGGGGAAAGGCAAGAGGGGAAGGGAAGGCCTTGCCTCACACGTCTAAATGGTGTCTATGGGATGGATGGACATTGTTTGGACACCAGCCTCCTGAGAGCACACCCGCCCACTTAACCATGGAGGAAACGCTTCTTTCCCCACAGCCACAAAGATGGGCACTGAGCCCAGCAACCCCCGGTAGATAGCATTTCCTGGGAGTGAGTCCAGCAGTGGAAATAGCTTTGTAAAATGCAGGTGGCCAGTGAGGTCAGCAAGCCATGTGCCCACAGGCACTCCTGACTGTCCCCTGGGAGCACACCTGTAGAGCCAGGCAGTCTGCACATTAGTGGCCCTGCACATCCTGGGAATACAAGGTAGATGACTAAGCACTTCGGTAACATTGGATCCTCCGTGACGGTCCCTGGTGAAAGCCCAGGGATGGCAGAGCCAGTGTGCATTTGTCTTGAGTGACCAGTTCCCAAGATGGAAAGAAAGAGATAGCTCCAGTTCAGAGTTCTTCAAGTCTATAGCATGGTTACAAAGGTAGGAAAACTATGTGGAATGTGTTTGTTAAACCCATAAAGTAATAAAAGGCACAGTAGGGGGCTGGAGAGATGGCTTAGCGGTTAAGGCGTTTGCTTGCAAAGCCAAAGGATCCCAGTTTGATTTTCCAGGACCCACACAAGCAAGATGCATAAGGGGGTGCATGCATCTGGAGTTCATTTGCAGTGGCTGGATGCCCTGGCACACCCATTTTCTCCCTCTCTTTCTCTCTCACTCTCTCTCTCTGCCTTACTATATATCAAATAAATAAATAAAATATATATTTTTAAAAGCCTATATGAGCTGGGCATGGTGGTGCATGCCTTTAATCCCAGCACTTGGGAGGCAGAGGTAGGAGGATCATTGAGTTCAAGGCCACCCTGAGACTACATAGTGAATTCCAGGTCAGCCTGGGCTAGCGTGAGACCCTACCTCGAAAAACAAACAAACAAACAAACAACAACAACAACAAAAGGCAGAGTGGGGCTGGAGAGATGGCTCAAGGTTAAGGCACTTGCCTGCAAAACCAAAGGACCAAGGTTCGATTCCCCAGTACCCATGTAAAGCCAGATGCACAGGGTGGCACCTGCATCTGGAGTTCATTTGCAGTGGCTAGAGGCCCTGGCGTGCCCATTATCTCCCTCTCTCTGCCTTTCTCTCTCTCTCTCAAATAATAAATAAAAGTTTTTTAAAAGGCATAGTGCATGGAAATCTGGACTAGCATGGAGGAGATGAGCAAAGAGCTTTAGGAATGATAACTCAGGGAGGACTTCCTGAAGGAAGCACCAACAAGAAAACAAGGACTGGTGTGTTCAAGTGTATCAGCCATCCATCACCATGTGAAGGCTGTGTAACAAGCATCCCCAAACTCAGCAGCTTTCAGTGGCAATCATTCACTCTTAACTGCTGAGGCCACAGGACACTGATGCAGGCTGGGTCCAAGTGTGTCCCTCCATTTCTTAACCTCCTTGCCCCAGTGGTACAACGGGAACATGCTGTGCTGTGGACATAGCAGAGTACAAGAAGATAGCTTATAGTGTACGTGCTAAAATGTCATTGGTTAAAGCAAGCCATGTGACAAATTCTTTTTGAGAGAGAGAGACAGAGAGAGAGAGAGAGAGAGAGAGAGAGACAGAGAATGGGCATGCCAGCAGCCTCTCAGCCGGTATGGACGAACTCCAGACACATGTGCCCCCCATGTGGGCAAGTGCAGTGGCATTGTGCGCTTGCGTCACACATCTGGCTGAACATGGGACCTGGGCATTTTTAGGCTTGGCAGGCAGGGACCTTAAGTGCTAAGCCATCTCTCCAGCCTGACAAATTCTTAATCTAGAGAATCAAGATAGACACTTTGTCCATTTAAAAAAATTATATATATATATATATGGAGAGAGAGAGAGAGAGAGAGAGAGGCAGGAGAGACAGACAGGGAGAGATAATGGACATGTCAGGGCCTCTTGCCGCTGCAAACAAATTCCAGATGCATGCACCACCTTGTGCGTCTGGTACTGGGGAATCGAATCCTGGTCCTTAGGTTTTGCAGGCATGCATCTTAGGTGCTGAAACATCTCTCCAGTCCCACTTTGTCCATTTTGGTGCAAGTTATATCACCAAGTCCAACATCAGCCAGACAAGGAAGTATATGGAATGGTGGGGGAGTGAGTACATACATTTTTACTGAGAACTTTAATATATGAACATATTGCAAATTGGTCATACTCCCATCAGGTTATCCTCTTACATTCCCTCGCCCACTGCCTCCATTCCACTGAGCTCCCTCCTGTGCAGGGTTATTGGTAATCACCGTGGGACATGAATGCATCAGTCAGTCTTTAGCGTGAAGTGCTGCAGAAGAGAGAGAGCTGTTCCACCCAGATGGACTGAACAAGCAAAGGTGCAAAGGTGTGTGGGAGTTGAGGCAGACAGAAATGGGTCACAAAAAAATGAAGACAGTGGGTGGGCCCAAAGAGGGTGGAGGCCCACCTGCCTCTGACAGAGTGTGGGCAATAAAGCTGGGGTAGAAGTGGGTGGCCAATCAATCAACACTCATTTCCAGGGCCCTTGTCTCTTCTTGATGAATTTAGAAATTCCAAACTGGAAGCAAGAGAGCTTACTCCTATGGTAGTTAGAGACTGGAAATATGTTGAAATTCACAGAGCTCCTATATTTTTCATGTAGATTTCCGAGATTTCTACAGCTCTGGGCTCTTCCTCTCCCCTTCCCTAAGCCTCAGGTACATGCATGTGCATACATGCAGGCACATGCACACACAGAGAAGTGTGCAGTGCCACCCAGAAGTCACTGCATGTCCTGGCAAGTCATTGTGGTGTGAGCATCTCTCTCAACTTCCCTGCAAGACTTGGAGTCCCAGAGGAGGGGACTGTATTTTACTTGCGGTCTCTGGACAGCGGGAGCTCTGTAACCACACACGTGGAATGAATGACTGAAGAGCAGGCGATGCCGAGAGAATCAGGCAGCGCCATTTCTGGAATAAAAAAAAAAAAAATGAAGAAAGTAGGTCAGCTGGACCAGCCACAATCAAGACAGTCCTATTAATAGAAAATGCAAACATTATTTAGGGACAGGAGCATGAAATGGGAAAGGGGAAGGACGCTTGAAGGTGGATGGAAACTCAGCCTTGTGTGAAACACAAACTTGAGCAGAAATGGAATTGCTGGGGAAGGTGTCGGCTCCTGAAGAAATGTGGTTGCAGGTAATGGCCCCGGGGAAGACTCCTATGACAAATCAGTCCAACCAGCTGCCTCCTGCAGAGCCCACTTGGGAAACACTGTGGGAATCTTAACAGACATGGCGGAAGGCTACCCAGCAGCCACACCTTCCCCATGCCAGGATTTGCTCGCTGGACACAGGATTGATAATAGCATCACACAGCCTTAACCTCAATAGGCACCGAAATGCCTTTTAAAATCCCCTTGAACATATTTGATTTAACTCTATTTTGTTTGTGGGCTTTTTATACACATTGGTGGGTGTGTTTGCATGTGTGTGATCACACGGGTGTGCAGTTACACATGCACGGTGTTGCATATGTGTGTGAAGACCAGAGGCTTACCTTCAGTGGCCACCTTGATTGTTCTCCATTTTTGTTATTGAGACAGGCTCTCTCACTTGACCCCAGAGAGCTTGCCCGTTCAGGTAATCAAGCTTGCCCCAGGCATCCCCTGTCTCTGCCTCTCAAGCGCAGAGGCCACACTCACCTAGCGCTTACATGAATGCTGGAGACCCAAACACCGGTCCCCACGCTTGTGTAGCAAATATTTTGCCTGCTTAGTCATCGCAGCATCTTGTTTTGTTTTGTTTTTGTTTTGTTTTGTTTTGTTTTGTTTTGTTTTGTTTTGTTTTGTTTTAAGTCTCCTGTAGTCCAGGCTGGCCTCAAACTCACTATGTAACAGAAGATGACTTTGAACTCCTGATCCTCCTGCTTCTACTTCCCAAGTGCTGGGGTCAGAGGTATACACCACCATACCCAGCTCTTCTTTTATTTAACACTGGTTTACAGTTTCTTTTCTCTTTTGTGAAAGGGGAGCTTTAGCGTTAGCCTGGTGGTGGTGCACCCTTTAATCCCAGCACTCAGGAGGCAGAAGTAGGAGGATCACCGTGAGTTTGAGGCCACCCTGAGACTACATAGTGAATTCCAGGTCAGCATGGGCTAGAGTGAGACCCTACCTTGGAAAAAAAAAAAGCCTTACACTAATTCGTGAAAATAGGACCCACTACAGGTGGCACTACTTTAGGGGGTGATGGAAAGTTCAGGATTTAGGGCCTACCTGGAGGAAGTAGGTCACTGGGATTGGGGGAAGGGAATCCTTAAAGATTGAAATTGATCCCTCCTCCTTCCTCTCTCAGCTTCCTGTCCACCATGAGCTGAGTAGCTTCTGCCACTTGTCCTAACTGCCATGATGTTCTGCTTCACCATGGGCCCAGAATCAACAGGGCAAGGATTACGGATTGAAACCTCATAAACCATAAGCAAAACAAATAATTCCTTCCTTTAAGTTCTTCCAAGAGGGATTTTGGTTACAGCTATGAAAAGCAACTAAAAGAACAAAGACACAAATCAGAAGTTCAGGACCCTCGGCTTGAAGCAGGAGATAAAAATTGAGACGTTTTGTCTTAGCAGGCAATGAGAAGGGAAGAGATGCCTGTGGCTGGTGCCTCAGAGCTGGCCAAGATGGGGACCAGGCTGCCATCACCGCCTCCAAGGTCTGTCCAAATACCACATCCTCCAGAACATTCCCTAGCTACCAGGCCCCATGCCAGTGTCTCCAGAATGGCAGCCAACATGGACTCCACCAGAAGAAGATTCCAGAACAGAACTCTGCATGGTCCAAAAGAATCTCTGCTTTTGCATCTCCCAAGACCAGGACCAGGACCAGGCCTCCGTGTAGGAGGCTCTGTCATTTGATCTGCCTTCAGGGCCTTCTGAACTCCATTATCAATCAGGTGTCCATCTTCTTACAGCCTGGACAAGGACAGCCCACAGGGGGCTTCAGGGCTTGAATGGACAGGAGACGGTAGAGATGTGAGCTATGTCTCTATGAGGTTCCAAATGTCCCCTGGGGGTGGAGAAAACCATTGTCCCATTTCACACTGCAGCACAGTGCCCTGTTACTAGACTGACTGGTTTCCTGGTCTCAGTTGAGGTTGCAAAGTCACAGGCTGATGAAGCCCGTGTGAGAGGTTCCAGCAGAGGAGACACTGCTAGTGGCCGTCCTTCACTCCCAGCACACTTGAGGCTCTGCCTCTTTGTGAAGATGGATTCTGCAATGAAGAGTGCTCATCACTAGATACCAGCTGACGCCTGCTGCGACTCCTTTCTCCCTTCCATGAATGGTGGCAGCAGTACTCTGGTCTAGAACCATGAACTAATTCAATCGTCAGTCTCTTATAGGTGCGGGTGTGTGTGCGCGCATGCGCGTACAGAAAGTGACACAAGAGCGCAATGCTGAACTTGCCCACAAGGGGGAGGTGCATGCATCTGGAGTTCATTCACAGCGGCTGAGAGGTCTTTGGTGCTCCCATTCTCTCTCTCTCTCTCTGCTTCTTCCTCTCTCTGTGTTTTCTGTCTCTGTCTCTCTCTTAAAAAAAAAGTAATAGGGGCTGGAGAGATGGCTTAGCGGCTAAGGCGCCTGCCTGCTAAGCCTAAGAACGCTGGTTCCAAACTCCAGGTCCCACGATTAGCCACAGGCAGAGAGGCAAGGGCGCAATGACGCACTTGCCCACAAGGGGGCGCACGCATCTGGATTTCGTTCACAGCAGCTGAGAGACTGCTGGCGCACCCATTTCTGTCTCCCTCTCCCTCTCCTCTCTCTCTCTCTCTTTCCAAAAATAAATAAAAAATAATAATAAAAATTTTTGAAAAAGTAATAGGTCACTTTGTATTTTATAATTCTAGGAACCCAGATGAGTTCAATGTAGAGATGATGTCCCCTAGACCCTCAAGTCCTTTTTGTACTATAGCACAAGCAGGCCATGGCCAATGACCCATCAAAGTTAGCCTAAACAGGAACAGGGTACCTGAGGCACCCAGATGTGTAAGGTATGGACCCTTTGGTGGTTAGATGTTACAGAATGGGAGATGGTGAGGTCTTAGGTGGAGAGGGACCAGAACTGTAGCCAGGGTACTCCAGGGCTTGGACAAAAAAAATATGGAAGCAACTCAGTACATTGTCACCTATGGGACCCTACATGCAACCTGCCTAACTATGGGTGACGGAAGCTGGTTTAGAAGGCTACCTACTGTTGATCAGCCGTTCTCCACTTACCACTCCCATCAGTCATCCACAAATGACAACCCTGGGCCAAAGGGATCAGGATGGGGAGGCACGGCAGCTCCAGCCATAGTTTCCCCAATGCCCTCAGCTTACTCCCCACATTGCCTGTGTTAGTCAGTGTGGTAGTTTGAATAGATGGCCCCCAATATAGTCAGTGTTTTATTAGTTTATAGTTTGCATCTGCAATCACCTTGCTAGAGGCAATGTCACTGGGCAGGTCTTAAGATGTGGTGATGGTTTGAGATTCCATTGTAAAGATATGCAAAGTGTGCCTAAGCAGGAGTTCCTGAAGTGTGCTGTGGCTTTTTGGCTGTAGCTTTGCTCTGTGTGCTGTGCGCCTGGTTGGCTTTCTTCTCTCTCTCTGCTTGGCCCTGTGAAGACAGGCCAGCTTCTTCTGCCATTATGGAACTTCCCCTGGATCTGTAAGCTTCAATAAATAATATCCCTTCCTCCATCACTGTGCCTGGTCTGGAAGTTCATCTCAGCGAACCTGAAGCTGTCTGCTACAGTCAGTTTTCCATCTCTGAGACAATAATACCTGAAGAAAAACAACTTAGTTGAAAGGTTTATTTGGACTCACAGTTTCAGAGGTTTAAACCTGTGGTCACTGGGCCAGGAGGGAGGCACAGCATCACAGCAAGTGGACATGACCAAACAGCAAGCTCACCTCATGGTCACCAGGGGAGGGGACTGGGAACAAGGGTATCCCTTTCAGGACATGTTCCTAGTGAATCCTTTCCTGTAATTAGGTCCCACTGCCAGGTTTGTACCATATGCCGATAATGCCATCAATTTTTGAATCTTTTATGGATGTAGTCCCTGATGAGGTCAAAGTCACTGATCTAATAACTTCCAAGCCCTTAACCATTAGCCTTTGGAGACCATTTCACATTCACACATGAAATCTCACCATGGAGTCTCCTGCGGTCCTCAATTACATCTCTTTTACCCAACACCTCAAACATCAAAGTGTAATAATTCTCAATAGCCAGGCCAACCCCTGAGAGCACAAACCAGCCCTGAACTCACCCTGCCCTGGCTGGAGCAGACTACAAATGGTCAAACAACCAGGTCACAGCATCCCAGAATATTTAATTGTCCACTGTTGTGGGTGGATATGAACCAGATCCAGCAAGCTGCACCTACCTCCCCACAGGGAGTATGCAACAGGAGGCCTCTCGGAAAGGACAATGCCCACCCAGGGTCGGTGCAGAACATCCCTGCTTAATCTCCCATCCCCTCCAGACCAGGACACCCTGAAGCTAGGGCAACTGAGAACCTTTCTTCTCTCCCCCTGTGGCCAGGAATGGAGAGGACAGTGGGTATAATACAAAGGTACTTCCTTGCAAAACCTGACAACCTAGGGCCAATTCCTTAATACCCATGGGAAGCCAAGATGTACGAAGTGGTGTATGCCTCTGGAGTTCATTGGCAGTGGCAGGAGGCCCTGGCACACCCATACTCATTCTCTCTGTCTGTCTGCCTCTCTCTCAAATAAATAAATAAATAAATAAATATATTTTAAAGGAATAACATATATAATAGTTATAGCTACAGCTACCATATTTTATCTTATTTCAGAGAATCCCTGGGAGAGGTGCCTTCCTGTAAGAAAGGGTCTTCTGGGGCCAGCGTCATCAGGATGTGCACGAGGCATTCTCACTCCCCTTTGGGGAGTCCCTTCTCCAGGCCCATTAGCAGGCAGCAAGCGTGCATAAGCAGCCGCTGACACATACAGATGGCAGCCGTGAGGCCAACCGTTTGTTTGCTTTTTGGCAGCGTGAAGGTTGACTCGAGCCATTTTGCACCCAATTACTTTGCAGTAAATTTGCCGGATGGTTCTTGTCCTGCCGTATTGATCCAGCATCTCACCTTGAGCTTGTTTATTGACACATCAAATTCAGAAGTCAGTCCTGCTCGATTGACCACTTCCCAATTAGGGCGTTTATATGATGTCACTGAGGCTCCTTGTCATGTTCCAGCGAGAGCCATTTGTCCCTCTTGACCACCACCACCACCCCCCAGTCACCTGCATCCAAGTTGCCATTTTTCTCTGACCTTTCTGGAGACAGATGGCAGTCCACAAAATACATCATTAGCAACGTGTCAGTTTATCTTGCCACTGTCTCTGCTTGTCTCTGCTTCTGAAGGTGCGCTGTTCAACAAAAGCTTCTGCAGCCTCCTACTCCAAGGGCAGAAGCTCCAGTGGGGACAGTGGAAGATGCGCATGCTCCTCATCCCTCCTCAAAGACAGGCACTTGGGCAATAAGACAGAGCAAGTAGGGTCTCACTCCAGCCCAGGCTGACCTGACACTCACTCTGTAGACCCAGGCGATCCTCCTATTCCTGCCTCCTGTGTGCTGGGATTAAAAGCATGTGTCACTGTGCCCAGCTGGTAAATTGATTTTGGGGAGAAGCAGGGGCACTTGGAATGATGATACAAGTGTCCAAATATCATGTGTCAAAAAGACAGCTTCCGGGGACTGGGAAGCTCCCTGTTGCAGTTACCTTCTTCTTACAGGCACAAAGCACCCCACCAAAGCAGCTGATGGGAGGAAAGTGGTTGATTTGGGCTTACAGACTCAGGGGAAGCTCCACGATGCCAGGGGAAAGAATAGCATGAGCAGAGGCTGGACATCACTTCTGCCACAGCAGGTGGAATACCGCAGCATGAGAATAAGCCAATTAACACTGGCAAACTGAGTGCTAATAAACCTCAAGGTCCACCCCCCCGTCACACACCTCCTCCAGCAAGGCTCCACCTCCTAAATTGCCATCAGCTGGTCACTAAGCATTCAGAGCACATGAGTTTATGGGGGACACCCAAATCAAACCACCACAATGGCTCAGTGGTTAAAGGTGATTGCTTGCAAAGCTTGCTGGGCCCAGGTTCAATTTCTAAGCCACCAACTTAAGCCAGGTGCAAAAAGTGGCTCAAGCAGCTGGTGTTCCTTTGTAGTGGCAAAAAGTCCTGGCATGCCAGTATATAGAAAGAAAGAAAGAAAGAAAGAAAGAAAGAAAGAAAGAAAGAAAGAAAGAGAGAGAGAAAGAGAGAGAAAGAAAGAAAGAAAGAAAGAAAGAAAGAAAGAAAGAAAGAAAGAAAGAAAGGAGGGAGGGAGGGAGGGAGGGAGGGAAGGAAAGAAGGAGAAGCCGGGTGTGGTGGCACATGCCTTTAATCCCAGCACTCGGGAGGCAGAAGTAGGAGGATCGCCTTGAGTTCAAGGCCACCCTGAGACTACATAGTGAATTCCAGGTCAGCCTGAGCTAGAGTGAAACTCTACCTTGAAAAACAAAAAAAAAAAAGAAAGAAAGAAAGAAAGAAAGAAAGAAAGAAAGAAAGAAAGAAAGAAAGGGAGAAAGGAGAGCAAGAGAGAGAGGGAGAAAGAAGAAAGAGAGAAGAGCAAGAGAAAGAGAAAGAAAGAAAGAAAGAAAGAAAGAAAGAAAGAAAGAAAGAAAGAAAGAAAGAAAGAGAGAAAGAAAGAAAGAAAGAAAGAAAAGAAAGAAAGAAAGAGAGAGAGAAAGAAAGAAAGGCTGGGTGGTTAAAATAAGATAATTTAGCATTTAAAAACACTTGCTTGCAAAATCTGTCAGCGTGGGTTTGATTCCCCAATACACACATGTTATAGTGAACTTTGAGTTGCAGGGACAAAACACCTGACCAAAAGCAGCTGATGGGAAGAAAAGGTTTATTTTGGCTTACAGTGCCAGGGGGAGGGGAACTTCACGATAGCAGGGGCAGCATGGCACTAGCATAGGCTGGACATCACTCCTTGCCACAGCGAGTGGAAAATAGCATCAAGAGAACGAGCCAAGCTCTGACAAGGGGGAGCTGGCTGGAACATTTCAAAGCCTTCTCCAACAAGGTTCCACTTCCCAAATTGCCACTAGCTGAGGAAAAAGCATTCAAAACATATGAGGGTGGACATCTGATTCAATCCCCCACACCACATAAATCCAGATGCACAAAGTAATGTGTGTAATCTGGAGTTTGCTTGCAGCAGAAAGAGGCCCTGACATGCTCATGCTTTCCTATCTCTCTTTCTCCTCTCTCTCTCTCTCTCTCTCATAAATAAATAAATAAATTTAAAATAAGTTAAAAGGACAGAATCCAGGGACTGCAAGTCACATCCAGACAAGGCTCCTTGGTGGTGGTGCACTGCCAAAAAGCAACCAGTTGTCCTGATGGCCACCATATGTATGTGTCAGCTTGTCTGTCATCTCCAAATATGTCTGTCCATGGTGTGTGCAATAGTGGCATCAAGTGGGATCAATAGGATTGTGGCAGTCAGAACACGTGGCACATGTGCTCTGAGAACTGCACCCAGGTCAAGATTCTGGTCACTCACATCATAGGTAGCATTTGCCCCACACGTGGGACAGAGGGGAAGTGACTACAAACTTTCTATTTGCTACCATGAAGCAGACATCAAGCCTGGCTTCTCGGCCACCATTTCCCCCAGGACCATGCTGCCTGACCCAGAGATGGTCCTCTTCCCTTAAAATGACTGTTGTGAGGAGCTGGAGAGGTGGCTTAGCAGTTAAGCGCTTGCCTGTGAAGCCTAAGAACCCTGGTTCGAGGCTCAATTCCCCAGGATCCACATAAGCCAGATGCACAAGGTGGCACATGCATCTGGAGTTTGTTTGCACTGGCTGGAGGCCCTGGTGCGCTTATTCTCTCGCTCTCTCTCTCTCTCTCTCTCTCTCTCTGCCTCTTTCTTTCTCTGTCTCTCTCAAATAAATAAATAAAAGATTTTTTTAAAAATGACTGTTGAATGCTGAGTAGGAGAAGTTCACATCAGTGCAGAGTGGCGTATACTAATTTAAAATATCAAATATTCTTACCACCAGCATCAGTGATTTGCCTAGGATTTTGGAGGTCATTCACATTGTAAATATAAGAAAATATAGCAATCTGAGACCTTGCCACTCATAGGAGACATGGCTGGGAGTTCAGGCCTTTGAAACTCAGCTCAGTCTCAGTTTGCAACAAGACACTGGGTGCCAGACACACAGCTGTGGCCATGTGGGTGCAGAAGTAGAAGGAGCTCCCTCCAGTCAAAGCAGAGCATGCGATTTCAGTTTACTGAGGTAAAGCAGCAGGTCTCAAGGGTCAGTGGTATATAACTCGAGGATCCTGGCTGTTACGTGGCCAAGAGGACCAATGGTACAGTACCTTGTCATCCAGTGGTCTGTGCGTGAACATAAATGGGGAAACGAGAAGCTGACTTTACTGTAGGCATTCACTGTGGCCATGAGAGAGCCAGCAGCGGTCAGAGCTGTTTCTGAGGTGAGGTCATCCTTCTACTGGCCACTCCCACTCACCCTCACTGCACTCACATGAAGGTCTTAAATTGAAGCAGGGTCTAAAGAGGCTACTTGCAGGCTGGAGAGATGGCTCCATGGTTCAGGCACTTGCCTGCGAAGCCTAAGGACTCAGGACTGATTCCTCAGTACTCATGTAAAGCCAGATGCACAAGGTAGTACATGCGTCTGGAGTTCATTTGCAGTGGCAAGAGGCCCTGGTATGTTTTCCCATGTGCTCTCTCTCCCCACCCATATACATTACATACATACATACATACATACATACATACATACATACATACATCTTTCTCTTTCAAATAAATAAAATGTTTAAATAAAGAGGCCACTTGTGCCATTTTATGTCTAGAAAAACCAGAACCCTTTTTCTTAAATACCTATATTAACGTCCTTTGTGATCGAGTTGCTCAGATGAATCACACAGTGTGGAGATCAGTTCTCTGGCTGACTTTGAACTTGCTCTGAGTCTGATCCAATTTGGAGCAGTTGTTGTCTTCCCGAGGATGGAAATCATTTGCGCCGCAGTGTGTTTCTTGATCCTGGGCAACTAGGGGCAATATAATAATTGTTATTGGCATATTGTTAGGGTTTGAATCTATCTATGATCCATGTAGTGTTTCTATGTCTCTCAATTGAAACATTCCCTCTGGAGAGAGAATGGAGGCTCCACAAGACTCCAGAAGCCAACTAAGTTTACAAACCTTACAGGAGTCAGGAAGCTCAGGAAGTCATGAGACTCACGAGCTCCTTCCCCAAGGTGACACACACAGTAAACAATTCCAGGGCAAGAAGAGACTCTTCGGTGGAGCTGCCTGCACGTTGTGCAAAGAGCTACAGGAATACAGCGTTCATGCTATGCTGGGCAAAGCTCTTCAGGGATGTAGTTGCCTTTGTGTCACCCATGCCCCTGTAGCAACCACTACCCCCCACTCCCCTAATTAACCCCTCATAAACTCACTGGTTCAGCAAACTAGACTTGGTGGAATCATTTTCCCTGTCTGTAATGAGTGTCCTATCTGGAGCGAAAAGACATTTGTTCATGTCTCCCCAGGAAACATCATGCCACAGTTCCCCACAGGCTCATATTTTAGATGCTCGGTCCCCAGCTAGTGGCATGATTTTGGGAAGTCCTGAAAACCTTAGGACATAGAGCCTATTCCCAGGAAGCAGGTGACTGGGGATCCTTGACGTTGTCTTATCCCTAACGGCTTCCCATCTCACTGTCCAATTCCTGGCCTGATGTGGTGTGAACAGCAGTCCTACAAGCTCTGGCCATCGTAATGTTCTCCTCACGCTTCACAGAGCCAAGCATCAATGTGTTGCTAAGTATCTGCTCACAGCTATGCAGAAGTAACTCTTGGGGCTGGAGATAAGGCTTAGTGGTTAAAGCACTTGCCTGTGATGCCTAAGGACCCAGTTAGCTTCCCCAGCACCCACGTAAGCCAGAGGTACAAGGGGGCACATGTGTCTAGAATTCATTTGCAGTGGCCAGAGTGCCTGGTGCACCCACTCTCTCTCTCTCTCCCTCTATCTGCCTCTCTCTCTCCCTCTCTATCTTTTCCTCAAATAAATTAATTAATTAAATATTTTTAAAGGTAACTCTTACATGTATATTATACACAAATTAAGGACTGCATAATGACATCTCCATGCACGGATAATGTATTTTGATCATATTCATCCTTCTAGTACCATTTCTTCCCTCCTTCTCATTTTCCCCTCCCACATGTCCCTTATTTTCATGCCCTCTAGTCTCCATAAATAAGAGAAAACATGCCAGACTTGTCTTTGTGAGACTGGGTTTTTTTCCCTTAACATGATGACCTTGATTCCTATACATTCTCCTGTAAATGGCATAATTACATTCTTATGGATGAGTAAAATGCCATTGTGTAGACACTTCTCATAGCACGCCTCTTCGTCCTTTGATTGGCACCTAGGTGACAATTGTGAACAGAGTGACAGTGACTATGGGTGTGCAGTTATTTCTGTGCTATGCTGACTTTGTTTCCTTTGGGCTTATACCCGGGAGTAGTGTAGATGGAGCATATGGAAATTCTATTTTTAATTTTTAATTTTATTTTTTAGAGAAAGAGAGAGAATTGGCATGCCAAGGCCTCAGCTACTGCAATCAAACTCCAGACACTTGCGCCACCTAGTGGGCATGTGCAACCTTGCGCTTGCCTCACCTTTGTGTGTCTGGCTTATGTGTGATCTGGAGAGTCAAACACGGGTCCTTCGGCTTTGCAGGCAAGCGCCTTAACCACTAAGCCATCTCTCCAACCCTATTTTTAATTTTTTTTTTTTTTTTTTTTTTGGTTTTTGCAAGGTAGGGTCTCACTCTGGTCCAGGCTGACCTGGAATTAACTACATAGTCTCAGGGTGGCCTCGAACTCTCAGCGATCCTCCTACTTCTACCTCCCGAGTGCTGGGTATTTTTAATTTTTTTAAAAATACTTTTAATTTATTTATTTGCAAGCAGAGAAGGAGGGGAGGGAGGGAAAGAGAGAGAGAATGGGCATGCCAGGGCCTCTAGCCACTGCAAATGAACTCTAGATGCATGCACCACTCTGTCATTGGGAAATCAAACCCAGGTTGCTAGGCCTTGCAGACAAGTGCCTTAACTACTGAGCCATCTCTCCAGCTCCTATTTTTTTTTTTTTTTTTTTTTTTGAGGAATCTCCATACTGATTTCCTCAGCGGCTACGCTAATTTAAAGAGATAACATTTTAACAGACAGTCATCAGCCTCTTGCTGAAAGACCCACTTCTAATGCAAAATTCTTTTCTTTTTCCTTTTAGCAGGCCCATGAAAGGAGGAACATAACAACACATAACATATCAACCTGCTCACAGGTAGTGTTCTGTCTACTTATAAAAGTGAAAACCACCTAGGAAGTAGAGAACAGCAATTTAGGTAACAAGACAGGATAAAAGCATGACATTGCCATGGGACAGGGAACAAATAGTAATGGCAGTGAGTTGTCAAGAGCGAGGTGGAAATGGAGCAGGGTGTCAGGAAGGCTTCATGAACATGAGACTGGACAGCTTAGTAAGAGTGTTGGCAGTTCCCCATCATTCTGTGTCCTTGGAAAAGCCTGGAACCAGATGCCCATCATCTGCTGAGAGTTAGGAGAAATAGTCACATTCCAAGGCAGCATTTCAGGCTATGGGGATGGTGCATCAGTGATGGGGATGCACCAGTTGAACAGGTTAATGCCCTATGTAATGTAATTAAAGGGAATAGCACAGGAGGAGAGAATGGAATAGAGTAAATCAGGACAGGACAGAACAGAATAGGTGAACTTAGCCTGCATGTCCCGCGTAGAGAGGGGAACCTTCGTACAATTGTCTTACATGACTGGAGGAGGCTAGATTCCAATCAAAACTGCTTTCTTTTCTGTGGGTAGTGGCCAAAATGGTGTAAGAATCTAGATGTGGGAAATTAATTCACTTTCTCATCTTCTTTTTTAAGGTTTTTAATTTTTATTTATTTATTTGAGAGATAAAGAGGGAGAGAGACACAATGGGTGCGCCAGGGCTTCCAGCTGCTGCAAATGAACTCCAGACGCATGCGCCACCTGGTGCATCTGGCTTTTGTGGGTCTTGGGGAATCAAACCTTGGTCCTGTGGCTTTGCAGGCAAGCACCTTAACCACTAAGCCATCTCTTCCAGGCCATGACTATGCTCTTCTTTTTACCAGAAAAAATATATTTGTCAATTTAAAATCCTGGTTCAGTTCTATGCAATTAACTTCAACAAACATCTTATCAAGCACTTACCATGTGACAGATCTATGTGGGATACAGAGCTAAATGATGTCATGCCTTCCTGGTGACACGAAGGAATTAGTTTGTATTCAGCACTCAGTGCTTGCTGGCTATGAACTGGGAATACAACACTGAACCATAGTCCAATGCCCAGAGCTGGGGGTCTAGCAGGCAGCAGACACTTGGTGAATGCCAGGTGAACTAGCATAATGTGGACACATGGTTGGGGAACCTGATACAAGTAGGGCTATGGGATAGTCAAGACAGATATGTCTGAGTTGTGACCTGAAGATTAAAACAAGGAGTTCAGGGAACAGACTAATGTGAGACATGCCAAACAGGTAAGAGAAAGAGCAACAGGAAGTTGTGAATGTTGACAAATGTCCTTATATTTCAAAGAAGATTTTTTTATTATTATTATTTTATTGACAACTTCTATACTTACATACAAAAAACACATGATATTTCCCTGCCCTCCCCCATTCCACTTTAGAACTCCAATTTGTATGGGCAATTTCCTTACTGTGAAAAAAATTGGTGTCGGGGCTGAAGGGCTGGGGGGATGGTTCAATAGGTAAGAGCACTTGCTGCGCAAGTGTGAGGACCCAGGTTCAATGCCCGGCACCTACATTTTTAAAAAAACAAATATGGCCCCACACACCTAAACCCCAGTCCTGAGCAGGATGAAGACAGAATCACTGGGGCATGCTGTGCTCTAGGTTCAGCAAGAGACTGTCTCAAGGAAGCAAAGTGGAAAAGAGATCAAGAAAGACACCTGTGTTCCCCTGACCTCTGAACACATGTACCTGGGGAGCATGCATATGCACACACCAATGCATACATCCCACACAAAAAATATTGTTAAAAAATTCCAAGATTTAAAAATATGCATATATATATATATATATATATATATAGAGAGAGAGAGAGAGAGAGAGAGAGAGAGAGAGAGCTTGGTAGTTAAGGCACTTTCTTTTCCTGAAGCCTAAGGACCCAGGTTCGATTACCTAGAACTCATGTAAGCCAGTTGCACATGGTGGTGTATGCATCTGGAGTTTTTTTGCATCAACTAGAGGCCCTGGTGCATCCATTCTTTCTTTCTGTCATAAATAAATAAAAATATTTTAAAAGATATATGGATATAACAAACATAAGGAAAAGATAGAAACTTAAAAATTACGGTGCTAATGGAAAATGGACCTCTATTATCACGGTGCCCCAGGGTAGAGCAGTCATTGGTGAGCCCCTTAAAATGGGAGGATGCTGCCTCAGCAGCAGGGCTGAGGTCAGAAAAGAAAGAAGAGCTGAAGGAAAGAAAGACACCGAAAGCCAGACTTCGCCAGTGTCCCAGTTTGGAGCAGGAAGGGCCAGACTTTATGACAGGGATCAAAATTAGCCAGTAATTGATCTTGAGTTGACCTAAGCTGACTAATAGAGGTGTGCCCTTGGGAGCAGAATATTTAAAAACTGGGGGTCAGAGATGCTCAGGGCAGGGGTTAGCTGGAAGGTAAGGAGTCCCAGGAAGGGAGACAGTTGATTGGATGTAGCTGGTGGACCAACTCATAAAGTTGACAGAGCTAGTGCTGGTCTTACTGTTTAATCCCCAGCAATGAGGTTATTCTGAGCTCTGAGCCAGGTCAGAAAAAAAGAAAGAAAACCTGAGGACCTTTTCTTCTGAGAGAGAGAGAGAGAGAGAGAGAGAGAGAGACTCTTCTTCAAAAGAATGCTACAGTTTCCAAGACTCTACCCAAGATTCTAGAATAAGATATTTTTGTTAACTACCATCTGGACAGAGGATTCCTGCCATCCTAAATAGATGCACACGGCATCGGTCCCAGTGGCAGTCCCTCTCATCTCTAATAAATAAATAAATCTTATTCTTTTTTTCACCAGGGCCAAGATCAAGTGGCCTGTGCTAAGTCTAAGTGGGTGCCACTTTAGCCAGATGCACATGTCTGCATCGTCTCTTCCATCCACACATCTGGATTTCGTTCACAGAAAAGACTGCAGCAGACTAGCACTGTCTGTCCTGTTTGCTCTCAAAAAATAAAAATAAAAAATAAATAAAGCACCAATACAATGGAGACTTTTGACGTGCATAGCGTTGGATTTAGTTGGCATCAAGCAGGCCGTGTCAGGTTTGCAATAGCCTGACACAGACTGCAAGATCTACCTCCTTCACTGTTTTACCCATGAAGCAGGACCGAGATGAACACCAAGGGTCTTGTAATGAACACAACATAGGCAAAGACCTCAGCCAGTTGATTGGAATAAAGTTGACCTACGTCTTACTAATCACTTTCAAGGCCAGCAGTGCTCTGAGGCTGCCCCTTCTCTTCTCTGCTGGGCCAGGAGAGTGATTTCATGAACTCCTTGTGCCAAGCAAAGGCCTCTCTAGATCTCCACTCATACTTCTACTTCTGCCTTTCTTTTCACTTTTCTTCAAGACCCCCAAAATGCCAGAATAGCATAGATGCTATTTAGCAGAATCGATTGGAAGCAGGGAAGCATCGTGAGGCTTGCTTTGTGCCTGCGTAAGCCCTAGCCTTAGTCCTACATAGAATTATTCATCCTCACAACCACCAGCATGCCACTTGCTGCCCAGCTGACGTAGCTACCTCTAATTTAGGCTCCCTCCGCCCACCTTTTATGCTTTTCTTCATCTGGACATGAGCCCCATTCTCCTTGTCTTCACTATCCCCCACCAGCTAATGAAGCTTCTCATTTGCCCCTAGCTTTTGCTAATAATGGCAGCAACTTGGATTTGACCCATTAAAAGAAAGAGTCCAGAAAAACTTACTGAAATAAATACCCAGCCAGTCTCATTTTGGCAATTGATTAGTAAGACAAATATTTGGGTTGTAAAGCAGCCGTGGTGGTCAGGTTTCTATTTTGCAGCAAACCCCCAAATTAAAACTCACCTCCAGGGGATAATTCTTTTGCAAATAATATGAGCTGGGCTATTTCTGTTTGTGTCAGAGGCTCTGTCACTCCAGGCTAAGTGTCTCATATGTTATTCTGGCTGTATGAGAGAGTCTCATAATAGGAACATTGGCTACAAAACAAAGGCAAAAATGGTAATGTCCATTGACAGTCACAAAATAGGTGGGACCACATTCCTTGATAAAAAGCTGCAGCCGACATTAGACAGGAGAAAACTGCAAGATAGATTCCCTCAATCCAGATGGGGTAATGGGTGACACACAGGCAGCATCTGGGTTGCTATTTCCACTGTGGTCAAGGTGAGTTAGGCCAGCCTCACCCAGGGAGCAGAGGCCTTGAGCAAATGAACAAACGTGGGCTGGAGAGATAGTTCCATGGATAAAGCACTTACTGCGCAAGCATGACAACTAGGGTTAGGATCCCTCCCCACCCCCAGCACCCACCTAAATGCTAGCGCCAACTATAATCCCAGCACTCAGGAGGCAGAGACACGAGAACCCCTGGGGCCAGTTGGCTGCCTAGACTAGCCAAATTGGCGAGCTCTGGGTTCAAGTGAGAGAATCTGTCTCAGTAAATGAAGAGGAGAGCAATCGAGAAAAGACGATTGTGGCCGCCATAAGCCTGCAGGCACGCATGTGTGCACACGCACACGCGCACGCACACACACACACACACACACATGCAAACACACATGCATGCACACACCACACATACACATACAAAAAATGAACAAATATGTATCTCTGCCTTGTAACCTTATGCTCAGGTCACAGGGAACTGTGGCCACATGCCTTAGATCTCTGTCCTTTGCCCAGGATGTCATTTCTGATGTTGGGCCTTCTCCGCCCTTGGCAAATCCATCAATCTCCCTTTTCCTTAAAGGTTTATTTCAAGTGTTGCCTCTTCCAGGAAATCTTCTGGCTCTCAGCTGGCATTCATTCCTCTCCAGTTTCCCATTGTTCACAGTCAGACGGTTACCAGTGACTTTCAGTCTCTCCCTGTATATTTCAAGTTCCTAGACAGCAGCAAATAGCTTTCTCCCCTTCCAATCTCTGCTGCTAGCTGGCATGTGGCAGCTAATCAGGGGATGCTTGAATGTCTGATTACAACAGCTCATATGAGTTCAAATAAAGAGCCAAGCTGAAAAGAACTGATTTTCTGGAAGATAATCTACTGGTTTCAATAATTTCTTTCACAGCCGGGTCTTCTTGGGTCTCTACCAGATACTTAACCTTGCTCTAAGTAGGCACTTAGAGGTGGTAGGAGAAAAGGACAGAATCCCTGAAGTCAAGAAATGTCAAAACAGGGCTGGAAAGATGGCTTAGTGGTTAAGGTGGTTGTCTGCAAAGCCAAAAGACCCAGGTTCAATTCTCCAGGACCCACATAATCCAGATGCACAAGGTGATGCATGTATCTGGACTTCATTTGCAACAGCTGAAGGCCCTGGTGTACCCATTCTCTCTCTCTCTCTCTCTCTCTCTCTCTCTCCCTCTCTCTCTCATTCTCTCTCAAATAAAAATAAAATAAATTTAAAATTTGTAATTTATTTTTTAAAAATTGAAGTATTTTTTCTTGTATTTATTTGAGAGAGAGAGAGAGAGACACAGTGAGAGAGAGAGACACAGTGAGAAAGAGAGAGAGAGGCACACCAGAGCCTCCAGCCACTGCTACAGACTCCAGACACATGCACCACCTGTGCATCTGGCTTGTGCAGGTACTGAGGGTTTCAACCTGGGTCCTTGGGCTTCACAGGCAAGAGACTTAACTTCTATGCCATCCCTCCAGGCCCCTCAAAAAAGAAATTTAAACCAGATTTTTATTTTTTTTTTTTTTTTTAGAATAGTAGAAAGTTCCCTAGTGGCTTTTATAATACAGTGAGTAATGGGTTGTGCTGGGGACACTGGGTGGAGACTTTTAGAACACATTCATTATCACAATCCTACCAGTGAGTCTTTGTGTGACCATGAGCAAGAGCCACACCTCTTTGGATCTCTATTTTATTTTATTTTTTAAAATTAATTTATTTATTTTTATTGACAACTTCCTTAATTGTAGACAATATCTCATGGTACTTCCCTCCCTCCCCCGAATTTCCCCTTTAGAACTCCACTGTCCATCATATCCCCTCTCCCTCTCAATCAGTCTCTCTTTTCATTTTGATGTCACCATCTTTTCCTCCTATGTCAAATGTCACACAGTTGAACTGTTCCTGAGACAACTGACAACTCTTACACTCATTCAGAAGAAAGTGACATTAAACTTCTGCCTCATACCACACAGAAAAGTAATTCCACATGAATGAAGGATCTAAATGTAAAATTTCTCCAAAAAAAAAAAAAAAAAAAAACTTGAAAGATATGTCTGTATAGTATTAGTTCAGGGAGAATTTTTCTCAACAAAATCTGAAAAGCAAAAAACTATAGAGGCAACCATGTGACAAGTAGGAGTTCCTTAAAATGAACTCACACACCCCAATTAAAGCAGAAGATGAATTATACTGCAGGCCTCGGCATGGAAAATGGAAGTGTAGCCAGAGCTCTCACAAATCTATTAGAAAAACACAGATAAGCTCAACCGCAAGATGGCAAGAGCAGAGGAGACTCAATTCACAAAACAAAAATCGAGAATGACTGACACACGAGAAACCATCCAAGCTCACTAGCAATCAGGAAATCTGCAATTAAAACTGATGAGACACCAGTTCACACCCACCAGCCTAGAAAAGATTGAAGAGCCTACTACTACTTAGTTTTGTTAACGACGTGCTGCCATGAGGACTCTCGAGTGCCTCTGATGGACGTATCAGTGGATGTGGCGATATCTGGTGGGAACTGGGAGAGGGAATGCCGCTGCTCTAAGATCCTGGGACAAAGGCGTGTGGGTGGGCAGAATTGAGGACAAGGGAAAATAGGAGGTGCTTCTGCCAACCAGACCATGGCATGACAAAAACCCCTTGTTGCCTGCCTGTTCTTGATGTAGTCCCATCTCTGGGGCTCGGCTCACCAGGAAAAGTTCCTGCCCCCTACATATAGTATAGTGGCCCAGAGGAGCCAAGAGCTAATCTAGCCTGATATTAGGTTGATTGCTAATTAATTGGCCTTCTTGTCCAAGACCCCATGCTGGGTTAAGGACAGAACCTAAACCGGAGATGAGAGTAGTTGTCCCTCGATGAATCATTGTAAGGCCAAGCCAATTCAAGGTCACATAACCTTCCCGACACCCTGTGAGGCAGGGGCTATTAACATTCCACTTGCACGGGTGAGGAAATTGAGGCATGGGGAAGGGAGGTACCCCCCACTTCCTACAATAGACACCTGGGCTGAAGGCCAGCTTTTGCTGTCGGCCACTGTATATAATCAGCTGACAGCACTAGGGGATCCCTGGGCTTCTGGTCACCTAATACCAGGAGCTGCCCCTCACCCCCCTCCATCAATTTTCCTAAGGCTGAGCCTGATCTGTAGTCCTAAATCTGAGCCTCACTTCCACTCACCCATCAGAAGATTCTCGAAGATGCCCTGTCTTACCATGTCCTCCTTCACACTGCCCCCCAGTGAAAGAGAGAGACTGGGGCATAAAAAGTACGAGAGAAGTGACACATGAGTTCGTATGCTCCCACTGCTGAGTCCCATGGAATCTGCTCACCTCCCTCATGCTGAGGTGACAAGCACAACACCCAGCCCCAGGGTGGGAATGGGAGTCCTGGGACCACGTCCACCTCACTGGGACAACTGGCCATAGACTGTCCTGCCCCACCCACCCTGCTTCAGGCCAGGGACCCCAACCCCACAAGAGCTCCAGTGGGTCATGCTTCAACACCAGATGACACATTGTGCCCTAGTGCCAGAGGCAGGGCAAGCATGATGGAGACAAGCGCTGGCTTTCCTGGTGGACACACACACACACACGTACACACCTACTCACACACACCTGCATGCACACTTGCTCTCACTCTTCACATGCTGCATGGATGGGTTGAAGAGAATAAATCTCAGCTCAGGAAGTGAGGGTGCCAATTGCCTTATCTCTCAATCTCTCTCTCTCTTTCCTCTCTCCAGGCAGTACCAATACCAGTGCCTTCCACAAGGATGGCATGCTACATCTTTCCACACCTGTCAGATCCCAGAGATGAAAACTTGCTAGGGACTGAAGCCAGATGGTCACTTCTTGGCTAGGGGACAACGAGCAAGCTACTGAACCTCTCTGTGCCTCTGCCTTCCTCATATATAACAGGGCTAACAATAGTTGCTTATTAAAACCACAGCCATCGAGCAGTTAGGGCAGCCACTTGGAAATCCCAGGAGAAACCGTCAGCTGCCCCTTGCCCACTCCAACTGCTGATGGCTGCAGCTTTCAGCTGCCCAGTGCTCTAAATTGATCGCCTTCTACGGCACAGCAAGCGTCCTTCTGAGCCTGTGTGGTGAAGTTCTGGACAGAGGGACACCAGTCCGGAAGGGGGATGGTTAATTGCGATGGATATGCATTCCCCATACAGGCATAGCCACCTCACGTCCAGCCTGCTTCTGCGTTTGCCACTTCAGCAATGGGCTGGATGCGAGGCGGGATCCTCAACCCACCACAAAGACTTCTGGCGTACAAGTGGGAAGAAATAAGAGCACATTGCAGAGCTGCTGAGAATCAAACCCACAGTGTTGAGAGACAGCCAGTGAGAGCATTGAACAATGCGTGAACAACAGTGTGCCATGGTTGGCGTGCACTCATTCAGACCAATGTCCACTCAGCAGATTCAGTTCCCAGCCCCTAAATAGAGGTCTCTGTGGTCACAGACCCAGATGAAAGCTCTGTGGCTACGACACAAGGCGAGAATGACTAACAGGGTAAGCAACCAGTGGACAGTGCCCTCCTAGTTCAATGCTCGACTTCATTAATGTCAAAAATGGGGTTGGAGGCTAGCAAGATGGCTCAGCAAGGCCTGATGGCTTGGGTTCAATTTGCTGGTACCCACATAGAGCCAGATACACAAAATGGTGCATGCATCTGGAGTTTGTTTGCACTGGCAAGAGGCCCTCGCCTGCCCTCCCTCCTTCCTTGCAAATAAATAAAAATTATTGTTAAAAAAATTGGGTCAAGGGCTAGAGAGATGGCTTAGCAGTCAAGGCACTTGCCTGCGAAGCCTAAGGACTCATGTTCAATTCGACACATCCCAAGTAAGCCAGATGCACAAGTGACACAAGCACACAAGGTCGCACATATGCACAAGGGGGCACATGTGTCTGGAGTTTGATTGCAGTGGCTGGAAGCCCTGACAAGCCAATTCTCTCTCTCTCTCATAAACAAGGCCAGTCTGTTGTGCTTACTTCAAAAACTAAAAATATTGGATCAGGGGGCTGGGGAGATGGTTCAGTGGTTAAGGCACTTGCCTGTAAAGTCTAATGACATAGGTTTGATTCCCAGTACCCATGTAAAGTTGGATGCACAAAGTGGCACAACACATCTGGAGTTTGTTTGCAGTGGCACTATGCCCTGGCACCCATGCTCTCTCTGTCCCTCTCCCTCTCTCTCTCTCTCTCCTTGCAAAGAAATAAATATAAAAAATTGGGCCAGGGTGATTGTAAGATCTTTGGGTAAAGCTTTAAAGCCCAAGAGCCTGAGTTAGACAAAAAATGCAAAGCTGGAGACTGGAGAGATGGCTTAGCAGTTAAGGCGCCTGCCTGCAAAGCCTAAGAATGCCCAGGTCCCGCGTTTAGCCAGACACAAAAAGTGACACAAGGGCACAATGCCGCACTTGCCCACAAGGGGGTGCACGCATCTGGAGTTACGTATCAGTTTGGAAGGTGTTTTTGGAGAAGAGCTAACATTTAAGTTGGTGAACGTAGCATGAAGCAAACTCATCTATCATGTGGGTGAACCTCATCCAATCAGCCAAAGGCTTGGATAGAACAAAACTATCAGGGCTGGAGAGATGGCTTAGTGGTTAAGGCGCTTGCCTGTGAAGCCTAAGGACCCATGCTCAACTCTCTAGATCCCACGTAAGCCAGACTCACAAAAGTGAGGCAAGTGCAAGGTCGCATATGCCTACTAGGTGGCACAAGCAGTTCGATTGCAGTGGCTGAGGCCCTGGTGCACCAATTCTCTCTCTCTCTCTCTCTCTCTGTCTCTCTCTCTCTCTCAAAATTAAAAAAAGAACCAAAAGATGAGCCTTCCCAAGCAAGAGGGATTCTCTGACAGACTGGCATCAGAGTTGATCTGCACCATTGGCTCTCCTGTCTGCATGCCTGCCTGCCACACTGAAGATTTTGGACACCAGCAGCCTCCACGATTGTGTGAGCCAATTCTGTGTAATAAGTCATGATTGATAGACTGATGGGTAGATAGAAATTCTGCCGTTTATGTTTCTCTGGAGAACCCTGACTAATGGTGGTGGGGGGGGGGTGTTTTTAGAAGATGAAGCTGGACTGATTGACAGGAACAAGTCCATGAACAGGCTCTGTGCCATTCAAAGCCATTCTGACTCCATTCTATAAAAAGCAGAGGGCCATTCGAAGCTTCTGAATGAAGGCGGTTGTCACTTGCACATTGGACTGTGTTTCAGGGGGAAGATGAGATAGATCCACCTGTATTGTGGAGCCATGGTATGGGACCAGTGCTGTTTCAGGAGCTGTGAAGGGGCCGAGACCAGGGACAAGGAGGACAAGATAACAGGAGGTGCTGGTGTTGGGAAGGAGTGAGGCAGGAAGGCTGTCGGGTATCTGGCCGGTTTAGCTCCATAAGTATGAGGCCAAGTCTATTGTCTATCCCTGCAACCCTACCAGCAGCACCGTGTCCAGCACTGGGGTCTGTCTGCACCCTTCTTACAGAATGGAGCATAGAGAGAAGTGTGGGTGTGGACCCTGACAAACTACAGCTAGGGGTTTATACTGAGATTGTGAACAAATGGGTCCTTCATTTCATTCAAATACTCAGACTAACTGATTACCAGTGGCTGCCTGATGACTAGCTGATAATTGATGTATGATTGATACTAATGAATGCTGACGCATTGACCGATAGCTAATCACTGACCGACTCACTCACTCACTGGTTATTGGTGACTGACCGTGGCTTTCTCACTCACTCACTGAAGACTGGTGACTGGAGACTGACTGACCAACCGGTAACTTACTGACTACGGTTTTCTGACTGACTGATGAATGACGAACGACTGACAGCTGGTGACTGACTGTCTGATCTCTGACTAATGCCCGATAACTGAGTGACTAGCTCGTGACACCAGCTTGTTACACACAGCACGGCCACCTGCATTGGCCCCATGGGCTCTGTAATCGGGGGAAGCAGTGAGATCAGAGGCACAGAGCCACTTGGGATTTCCGGGGACTGTGACTTTCTTTCTCTTTCTTCAAAACCTCTTCTCTCTGCTGAGGAATGTATGAACTCCAACTGTTTAGAGCTTAGCTAAGTCTGCCTACAGACAAATTCCTGAAGGTGGGATCCACCTGTAAGCCATTCTAAGTTATACACCCCTGTCTTACTTTGAATGTGATGAGGAGGGGAGAGGCAGGAACGGAACAGATATGTGAGGGAAGCGCTTGAGGAACAGAGGCTGAGAGATCCAAGCCCACTCTCAGACCCTTAGTTTTACAGATGAGCCACCCGTGGAGGCAGAATAAGGCGCACACAAGGGGCAGCTGGAGTCCATCCAAGTCTTCCTTGCCCCTACAAAGCAGACCCGGATGCTAAAGATGGGAAGATTAAATCCAGTGACTACACCTGGTGACAGGCTCTTACAGCTGACACACAGGGACCTTTGCACACCACATTTTAAATATATTTCTGCCCAGAAGTGGCAGGTGACAGGCTAGAAAAGACCTAATGGAAAACCGCAGCTAATACTGCAAGTCAGCAAACCTTGTCAACACAGGCGCCATCATCCCTCACCTCTCCTTTCATTTTTATAGAAATGGCTCAGAAACAGAAGAGAAATTTCAAATGCCAAACAAGAAATCGATACTGTGGGAGATAACCCAGCTTAATACAAAAGCCAGGAAAGGGCTTCTTTGTCTCCCGACTCAGTGGTGCCATCAATCACACGAGCCTTGGATGGATTTGGGAGGCCACCTTGGCTGAAAGTTGGCAGGATCCAGTTTAGTTAAAAGGCCCATAGAGAGAAGGGGGGAGAGGATACAGACCCAGCCCCCAGCAGGTCCCTCTAGGGTACTCAGCCACAGTTTCCAGCTCAAAACCTAAAAGACACGTGAACATCGAAGATAGAAGACAGCTTTGAGTGATAAAGCTAGCTTGACGAGAAAGATGAAGTAGGAAGTACCGATTAGACTTAAAGAAGCTTCCCCATGTGCTTAAACTCTTGTCAGTGCCCTGCACCCACAGGACTATCTGGTCCAAGAACAATTAGTACCAAACTCAAATATCCAGGTCTAGCCAGGTAGAATCATTGCATCTTGGAGGCGGTCTGAATCTAGGAAGGAAACAGAACAGGCACCACCCTGGCCCGCCTTCCCTCCATGACCCTCAACCCCTGTTCTCAGGGACTCCAGTGAGCTGTAGCCTGGGCTACAAAGCATCCAGCACAGGAGCCTCCTCTTCCTCTGCTCAGCTTCCTCAGAGGACTCTGCTCTATGCCCTGCCACCTCCTTGTTGTCCCTCCCAAGCCAGCCTCTGTCATGACATGCAGGCATAGGTTCAGAGAAATGGTTATTCATTTGTTTATTTATTTATTTATATATTTTTTTAAAAAAAAATTTTTAATTTTATTTATTTATTACAGACAGAAAGAGAGAATGGGCATGCCAGGAACTCTAGCCATGGCAAACAAACTCCAGACATATGGACCACCTAGTGCATCTGGCCTATGGTGGACCTGGAGAATCAAACCTGGGTCCTTAGGCTTCACAGGCAAGTGTTTTAACCACTAAGCCATCTCTCTAGCCCTATGCTTATTTTTTAAATTTAATTAATTAACTTGAGAGAGAGAAAGAAGCAGAGAGAGAATGGGCACACCAGGGCCTCTAGCCACTACAGACGAATTCCAGTTTACATGGGTAATGGGGAATCAAACCTGGGACCTTAGGCTTCACCACTAAGTGCCTTAACCACTAAGCCATCTCTTCAGCCCCTTGGTGGTTTATTTCTTCACAGATCCTTCCTTTAGCACCTGCCCAGACAGAAACCCATTACACGAGAAGCAGTCTCAGAAGCATGCATTCCTTCCTCGGTACCATCTTCATGCGGCTCCACGTACATGGGGCCTCCTTCTGGGTTACTCCATTAAAACCTAACTTCCAGGGCTGGAGAGAGTTCTCAGTGGTTAAGGCGCTTGCCTGCAAAGCCTAATGACCCAGGTTCAATTCCCCAGTATCCACATAAAGCCAGATGCACAAAGTGATTCATACATCTGCAGTTCATTTGCAGCAGCTAGAGGCCCTGACAGGTCCATTCTCTCTGTCTCTCTTCTATCTCTCTCTGCTTCCAAAATAAATAAATAAAAATATTTTAAAATAAATAAATTAAACCTAACTTCCTAGCCAGGTGTGATGCCACATGCCTTTAATCCCAGCACTTGGGAGGCAGAGCTAGGAGGTTTGCTGTGAGTTCAAGGCCAGCCTGAGACTATATAGTGAATTCCAGATCAGCCTGAGCTAGAGTGAGACCCTACCTTGAAAAACAAACAAAAAAATTCAGGCCGGGCGTGGTGGCGCACGCCTTTAATCCCAGCACTTGGGATGCAGAGGTAGGAGAATCGCAGTGAGTTCAAGGCCACCCTGAGACTACATAGTGAATTCCAGGTCAGCCTGGACTAGAGCAAGACCCTACCTTGAAAAAAAAAAAAAAACTAAATTTCTGTAGAAAACCCCTAGACTCCTCATTCCGTGTGCATCTTCCCCTTCTCTGGTCTTCTAGAGTTTAACAACCCAGAGGGTCTGTGGGCAAACTGAGAGTTACAGAGGAATCACAGAACCTTGACCTGCGTTACGGATTAAGAATCATCCCATCTGTCGAGAGCTCTGAAAGATGGTCCCACTCTAGAACACGTAGGTCAGAGTCACTCAGGTGGAGGCTCGGCCAAGGCTGACATCCACAATCTCACTCAACCCTTTCAAGAACACCGTGTGCATTTGGGCAGGCTGTGCTCTGCACAGCTCTGTAGTGCATCACGTGCCTGTATTCCAGGTGAGTGGTACCCTTGGAGGGTCTGTGTAGCACACACAGCCTACCCAAGGAGACCTCCTGGTTTTAGGAAAAGACATTGAGGCTCAGGGTGAAGTGACTTGGTGCAAGTTGAGCAGCTGTTAGTGTTGGAGCTTGATGGAAAGCCCGTGTATCACTAGCTACCCACAGCATGGTCCTTGTTCCCACTTCTTTGCAATAGACTTTCAGGCACCACCTCGGACTTCCTGAATGCAAATCTGCATTTGCCAAGGCCTCCGGACTATGTTGAGAACACGTTACCTCTGGGGAAGCCATGCCTGTAACTCTGCGACCACAAAAAAGTTTCTCAGTAGCCAAGCCATCCTTTCTACCTGCCACTCCTGGTGAGTCTTCCTTGCATCTGGCAGATGATTGATACCTATATGATGATTGATTCATTGATCGGAGAATCTCTGGTTTGCTTTAGATACAGATTCCCTGAGTGATGGCGTGTTGCAAATGGCCAACTTTCCTAGCTCCCATAGTCAGTGTCTTAATGAGACGAGGGACTCCCCGTCACCACCCTGGAGGTGGCCCTTTGCAACTGCTGAAACAGTGACACAACGATAACAATTAATGTCTTTCTGTACACATCAGGACTCAGTGGATGACTTTATCTGCCACTACCCCTTCTGTAAATAACAGGATAATGGTTCTTTGTCAACTATCTCCAGGGGTCAAGTGTCTTTTTGGCATTTAGCTAGTATGCACACAGTTGGCCCACCTTCTTGCCTGGCTTCTTCTTTTTTGTTTTATTTTTTTATTTTATTTTATTTCCTTGCAAGCAGAGACAGAGAGAGAGATAGAAGAGAGATAGGGTGTACCAGGGCCTCCAGCCACTGCAAACAAACTCCAGATGCATGTGCTCCTTGTGCATCTGGCTGACGTGGGTCCTGGAGAATCGAACCAGGATCCTTTGGCTTCACAGGCAAATGCCTTAACTGCTAAGCCATCTTTCCAGCCCCTGCCTGGCTTCTTCTTTAAGGGAATCCACCAAGTGTCTTTCCAGCCTTAGTGCTCTTCTCCACTGTGCCCGGCTTGATGTCACTGGGCTGACGCTGTGACCCTGAAATGCATCATCTTTTCTCCCCTGCACACTCTGTCAGGCATTCAGAGCCCATTCGGAGCCTTGGTGTTGTGTCTTTGGAAGCACTGGCCTCATCTGGAGTATTAACCTCATCTAGAAGCCGAGTTTTCTCACCTACGGATTTCTGTGCTATGAGTTTTCTCATAAACCCTTTTTCAAATGTGGGAGCAGTAATCTAACAATTAGACAATTGTTGATGCCTCATCCTCAAGAATTGGCAAGAAGAGCCAGGCGTGGTGGCGCACGCCTTTAATCCCAGCACTCGGGAGGCAGAGGTAGGAGGATCACCATGAGTTTGAGGCCACCCTGAGACTACAGAGTGAATTCCAGGTCAGCCTGGACCAGAGTGAGACCATACCTTGAAAAACCAAAAAAAGAATTGGCAAGAAGTTGTGACAGCCGAGCACTCACAAAGCCAATGCAGGAGGATTGTCATGAGTTCGAGGCCACCCTGAGACTACATAGTGAATTCCAGATCAGCCTGGGCTAGAGTGAGACCCTACCTCAAAAAACCAAAAAAAAAAAAAAAAAAAAAAAAAAAAAAAAAGGGCTGGAGAGATGGCTTAGCTTAAGGTGCCTGCCTGCTAAACCTAAGAACACTGGTTCCAATCTCCAGAGGTTCCAATCTTCAGGACACACATTTAGCCAGATGCAGTGACGCAAGGGCGCAATGCCGCACTTGACCACAAGGGGGCACACACATCTGGATTTCGTTCACAGTGGCTGAGAGGCTGCTGGCACGCCCATCTCTATCCTCTATCTGTCTCCCTCTCCCTCTGTTCTGTGTCTCTCTCCAAAAAAAAAAAAAAAAAAAAGTGGATAGTCACAAAACAGATAAAATACATCAAAATGAGACAAGTCCTGTATCTTTGGAGTGAAGCAATGGGGGACTATATCCAAGCAAGGGATCTTGGAAGAAAACATACCTGAACTGGGCTCGGCACACTGGCCAGGAGCGTCTCACTCAGGGACAACTGTCCTGATTCCTCACTCTCCGGAGTGCTTGGAGTTGCTTTTTGCGTCACGAGAGATGTATTGAGGGAAGCCCAGGGCACCAGGATTCAGGAGAGTGGCATGGACTGAGGACAGTTTCTTACCTGGCTTCTCCGTTAGTGTCAGCACCTGTCGTGTGGGCACAGAGAGCTGCCCAGCTTCAGGAGTGGTCACTGGAAAGATAAAGGGAGAGATAATGGGCACAGTGAACAAGGTTGATGTAACAAGACTTTCACGGTGCTTCCTAGCGTGCAGGACAACGACTTCCCAGAGGTAACCAGAGTTCCGAACAAGCCCTGGGCTGAGAGATAAACATTTTCCTCTCTGCCAAGTCCCATAGCCTACAGGGGCGCCTTCACCCCACTCCCCAATTGCTTTCCTGACCTCACCTTCAAAGCATTTCAACTGGCCTTGCAAGTTCATCTCAGAAAGGACAGCACGTTAACTATAAGCATTCCCACCAAGGTTTTGTGAGGATAAACCACCTTCAATAGCAGCCAATGAGTCTCCAGTTTGTGAAACCAGAGTTCAGATGAGAAAAGTGGGATGACAAAGACTATTTAGCCCACATCCAACAGCCATCCCTTTCTTCTTGCCAGGAGAGGAAAAGTCTTACCCAACCGCCCCTGCTCTTGCCTGTCCAAGGTGTCTCAATTCCCCTAGCTGGACATCCATCTTTCATGTGACCCAAGTGGCCACCAAGGAGATGGAAGAAGTCTGTAAGGGAACGTCAAGAAAGTGCTTCTCACTGCTGAGGAAAGCTCCTATCCGCCATGGCTGCCTGCGTGAGGTGATGCTGTGAGGATGTGGAGCACGGAGCACAGTGGCCCTCCTGTGGCATAGGCCATAGTCTATCCCAGGAAGGATGGCCAGGGACAGGTGCTGGGAGCCTGGGTTGTGATTCTCACCTAGAACAGCCAGCCTCAACTTCCAGAGGGCCAGCATGTGCTCAGACGTGGTGGTGAACTATAAGAATAAACTATGGGAAAGAACTGGAAATACTTACAGATCTTACAAACAGCTTTTGTGATATTATTGCTGGGAGATGCTAAATTCCTTTCTTGTAAACTTGCTCTAAAGTTAAGCTTACAACTGTGTGATGGCTTAAAGCAACGTGACTAGATTTCCTTTGCATTGGTGTGCCTTTGGTCTGAAGAGCACAGATGACCAATATTGACAAGAAATATTTATAGCTGCAGATTTATTTTAAGATATGCTCAGGCTGGAGAAATGGCTTAGCAGTTAAGACACTTGCCTGCAAAGCCTAAGGACCTAGGTTCAATTCCCCAGTACCCACAAAAGCCAGAGGCACATGGTGGCGCATGCATCTGGAGTTCGTTTGCAGTGACTGGAGGCCCTGGCACACCCATTCTCTGTTTCCTCTATCTGCCTCTCTGTCTTTCTTTCTCTCTGTGTGTCTCAAATAAATAAATAAAAACAAAAATAACATATTAAAGATATGCTCAACACGCCTTTCCTCAGAGGCCTGATTGGATTCTTGATTTGGGAAAAAATACATGGGCTGATCATAATGGTGAAGACAACAAGGCCAGTAACTATGGGCCACAGATCTGTTGAAGGTAGGCTTACTGTGGTCAGAGTGTGTGTGTGTGTGTGTGTGTGTACGTGTGTGTGTGTGTGTTCTGGATCAGCAGAGTCCAACTGCTGTGCCTTCCTTTAACAAATGTTTAAGGACTATCCAAAGTCAAAAGGTCCTTACCCTTTGCTCATGCAGTGCACTATTGGTTCACATATTACTGGGTTTCTGCTGTTCAATAGAAGTGCCAATCAGTGCCTGTACATAGAGGAAGCCACAGCCCAGCCATGGTAACGTGAGAGCAGCAGTGACAGCCCATGCAGCAGGCTTACTAATGACTGAAACTAAACTTCTCTTCAGTTTCTCTTTTGCTCAGGCTGCTGCTAGAAGCAGTTATCCCACTCCTGGGCTGGATATACCAGGAGTTAACTCTCCCACCTCTCAGGCTCTGCTCCTAGGAACAGTCTGCCCACTTCTGGACAGGAAAGTTCTAGAGGTGAGTCTTTTCTAATTCAGAGCTGCCCACACCCTCCAAATAGAGCCCTGAGAAAGTCTTCTTTTTTCTTCTTTTTAGCAACTGGGGGCTTCAGTCTCCTGATGCTCAACATAGTCCTCACGACATGGGGACTTGGAATGAGAACCCACTTGATCATGAAAAGCAGCATGCTGGGAGGAGCTGGAGCCCATCCCACAAAGGGCTCAGCGCTGACACAGCACGAGCTTGGGATATGAGCTGAGCCCACCTTTGACATCTTCCTAATTCCTTTCTTTCTTTATAATTCATTTTTTATTTATATTATTCTGATTTTACATTCATAGTATTGGTTCCATTATCCTCCTCCCTATCCTCCCTCTTCCAAAGGGACCCTCATCACGGGGGAATGTGAGTCATGCATTGTGAGGGTAGTCAAGAATATTGGTGGGTAGGCCCCAATCTCTGTGCATAATGCCCCAACTTGTGGCTCTAACATTCTTTCCACCCCCTCTTCCGCGAATTTCCCTGAGCCACATTGGGGTCATTTTAGTTTACTTCAGTGATGAGGTTTTGGGAGCCTCTGTGTCTTTCTTTGAGCCTCCACTCCAGCTAGCAAACAAAGTCCTTCTTCCTAGAGACGGCCGATTTCCCAGGCAAAATCCAGAACTGTGAACATATGACTTTCCCTGCTCTGATTTTTTTAAGTTATTTTATTTTATTTATTTATTTGCAAGCAGAGAAAGAGATAAAGAGAAGAGAGACAGAGAGAATGGGCATGCCAGGGCCTCCAGCCACCGCAAACAAACTCCAGATGCATGTGCCCCTTGTGCATCTGGCTTATGTGGGTCCTGGGGAATCAAACCTGGGTCCTTTGGCTTCACAGGCAAAGACCTTAACTGCTAAGCCATCTCTCCTGCCCTGTCTCTACTCTGATTTTGATTAAGGACCAGCTTTCGATTGGGAGCCCAGTTGAAAGACTAAAGCCTGATAACTAAATAAATTGTAGACCTGGCCTGTAGTTTGAACCAGGACCAAATGCTGCAGTCCAGGTGGAAGCTTTTGAAAATGGGCTTATGTCCACTTAAGGCAAACTAGCAGGATCACTGGACCAGAATTAGGACACTTTCCCCAGCCTCTCACTTGGCACCTTAGAAGCAGCCAACACAGCAGGACCTAGGCCCTTTATTTTTTTCTTTTTTTTTCAATGACACCAAATTGCTGAGTGACATTGAGGTTGTTTCACCTGAAGTTTTCCGAGTGCCTAGCCACTCTCAGCTTTGGCATTTCTGCCTTGGCATTTCTCTGAGACCTTCAGAGCACACAGGCGCTGCCTCTGCCCTTCTACCCTTTCGGTACCACTCTGGTGCCGGTAGGCGGGACAGTACTCATACTCAGTCAGAAGTGGTTTTTTTCCTTCTAGTCATTCAAACATTTACTAGGTGACTCCTGTGGGCCAGGCATTATGGGATGTCTGGGCAAGGATAAAGAAATGCACAGAATCTGTGCCCAGCAGAGCTCACGGCCACAGTCAGAGAAGGAAGACCCACAATTACGGGACAGTATGCCAGACGGTCAGGACTGGGCAGGGGGGCAGGAAAGGCTGTCCAGGAAAATGAGAGCTCAGTGGAGACCCAACAGTCAAGTGACCAGGTTGGACATAGTGGGGGCAGGACAAGATTGTGTGTGTGTACGTGTGGGGGGGCATACATGTGCATGTGTGTGGCTGTGCAGACATATGCCAGTGCACAAGCTTTAAAAGAGAAATGAGACTGGAGAAATAAGCAGAAACAACATTAGAATGCAAAGACTGTTTTACTTTATCCTAAGGACAAGAAATTACAAAGGAGGAAGATGGGTTTTCCCTAGAAAGCTCATTTGGGTGAGGTGCAGGGAATAGAATGGAAGCTTGAGGTGACAAGGCTGGCTGGGAACCGGGGGGTGGGGGCAAACAGGTGAGAGGAAGCTTCCACAATCCAAAGAGAAGGTCACTGTGGTAGTTTGAATTGATGGCCCCCAATATATTCAGTGTTTGATTAGCTTGTATTTTGGATCTTAGGCGGATCTTAGGGTCCAGCCCTAAGGTGTTGTGGTGGGTTTACAATTTCAATCTAAACATATGCCAAGTGCCTAGTTCCACCTGGAATTCTTGAAGTGTGCTGTGCTGTTGCTTTTAGCTTTTGGCTTTTGGCTTTTCTCTCTCTCTCTTGCCTGGTCCTGTAAGAGCAGGCCAGCTTCTTCTGCCATTATGGAACTTCCCCTGGATCTATAAGCTTCAATAAATCCCTTCCTCCATAACTGGGCCTGGTCTGGAAGTTCATCTCAGCGAACCTGAAGCTGTCTGCCTCAGTCACAAATGAAGATCAGGGAAGTGATGATGGGAAGGAGCAGAAGCTTCCAGAATGATAGGGCATCACAAGCAGAACTGATATATAGCCTATACTAATTGTCAGGGTGTCTTTTGGGAAGGGATGAGGGCAGGTGAAGCATAAACTTCCAGCTTAGAACCTCCCCAAGCATTTGTTCCTCTCCTTCTTTAGCACAGGATTTGCTACCACCTGGTAAAGGTACAGCTTACCTAAATGTACTCTTTATTTATTTATTTATTTTTTTTTTTGGAGGTAGGGTCTCACTCCGGCCCAGGCTGACCTGGAATTAACTATGCAGTCTCAGGGTGGCCTCGAACTTATGGTGATTCTCCTACCTCTGCCTCCCGAGTGCTGGGATTAAAGCCGTGTGCCACCACGCCCGGCCTGAGTTATTTCTTAATCACACTTAGCCTGGGGCCCAAATATATTCCTCCCCCAGCTCTGCAGCGTCACAAATCCCTTCATGTGCTCTGGATGCCAAAGGTTCTCAGGGTGCTATGCAGACACACAAAAGTCATAAGCTGCATAGCTGCTGAAATTGCCACTGACAAGAGCAGGGTGTAGATCATTCAGGTGTTGCTATAAAGAGAGAGTTCCCATAGTTAAAGCTAGAGGCATCTGCAAGAGCTGTTACCTGATTGCAATGAGCCCCTTCAGGTGGAGGCACGAAAGCCATTATGCCTGTTAGGGTGGTTTATAGCCTGTGGGCCATATGTAATGTTCACCACGGAGGAAATGGAATTACCCTGGGGGATGGGTGGAGTTCTCTCCCCTTGTTAGCTTTCTCTTAAGAGGAAGCTTTCCTCAGGGCTACCTTGATGCAAAGGAGGATGGCACAACTGTGTCCCAATGTCCCTTTAGTTCAAAGCTGTTCTTATCTTTGGTCTCGGAATGTTGACTGCTATGCACATACTTGGCACCAGGGTTTAGGCAGAACTAGCCAAGGACAAAATTTGAAAGTCCTTATAAATCAAAGGGAGCCAGACAAAGGTTATGGGCAAACCTCTCTATGTAGCACCAGTTCCTGAGCTTTCTCTTGACTGCCCCCCCCAAATTCTAGCCTTATGCAGAGTTCCCCAGCTGACCTCTCATCTCCTTCCCCAGAGGCCACCAGCATGCTGAGCTACAGTGATATTTCGTGTGACTGGCCTACCAAGAGAAGGACTAAAGATTATTTTTTAATATTTTTATTTATTTATTTATTTATTTATTTATTTATTTATTTATTTATTTATTTATTTGAGAGAGAGAGAGAGAGGATGGCCATGCCAGGATCTCCAGCCTGTGCAAATGAATTCCAGATGCATGTGCCACCTGTGCATCTGGCTTACGTGGGTCCTGGGGTATGAAACATGGGTCCTGAGGCTTCACATTAGCCATTAAGCCATCTCTCCAGTCCCCCTTGATTTTGTTCTATTTTTATCTTCTCCCAGAGCTTGGGAGAGACCCTAGGACAAAAACGATATTAAATATACTTTGAATGAAATGTGTGGATATATCCTACCCAAGATTAACTGCATCCCTGAATTCTGAAAGGTTTTGCAAATGTAATCAAAAAATGACTGATCAACTCTTGAAGGAATCAATGATCAATTGACCCATGACTTCACAGTCAAATGTCCCACTTTTCATTATAGGGAACATGGATTCGGAAAAGCACAAGACAAGAAACCTTTGTGATCCTCCCAGGCAAAGTTAGAGAGTAGGTTAAAAATGACTTGTTAAGATAAAGAGAGGATTCAGTGGTTAAAGGTGAAGCCTGATGATCCAGGTTTGATTCCCCAGTACCCATAAATTCAAATTCACAAACTGATACATGCATCTGGAGGCCCTGTTTATCTCTCTCTCTCTCCCTCCCTCCCTCACCTGTGTCATCTCCTCTGATACTGAGATGAGAATGGTACCTCACCTGTGCGATGTCTCCTCTGATACTGAGATGAGAATGGTCCCTCACCTCTGTGATCTCCTCTGATACTGAGATGAGAATGGTACCTCACCTGTGTGATCTCCTCTGATACTGAGATGAGAATTGTACCTCACCTGTGTGATCCCCTTTGATACTGTGATGAGAATGGTACCTCACCTGTGTGATCTCCTCTGATACTGTGATGAGAATGGTACCTCACCTGTGTGATCTCCTCTGATACTGTGATGAGAATTGTACCTCACCTGTGTGATCCCCTTTGATACTGTGATGAGAATGGTACCTCACCTGTGTGATCTCCTCTGATACTGAGATGAGAATGGTACCTCACCTGTGTGATCTCCTCTGATACTGAGATGAGAATGGTACCTCACCTGTGTGATCTCCTCTGATACTGAGATGAGAATGGTACCTCACCTGTGTGATCGCCTTTGATACTGTGATGAGAATGGTACCTCACCTGTGTGATCCCCTCTGATACTGTGATGAGAATGGTACCTCACCTGTGTGATCTCCTCTGATACTGTGATGAGAATGGTACCTCACCTGTGTGATCCCCTTTGATACTGTGATGAGAATTGTACCTCACCTGTGTGATCTCCTCTGACACTGAGATGAGAATGGTACCTCACCTGTGTGATCCCCTCTGATACTGTGATGAGAATGGTACCTCACCTGTGTGATCTCCTCTGATACTGAGATGAGAATGGTACCTCACCTGTGTGATCTCCTCTGATACTGAGATGAGAATGGTACCTCACCTGTGTGATCCCCTCTGATACTGTGATGAGAATGGTACCTCACCTGTGTGATCCCCTCTGATACTGAGATGAGAATGGTACCTCACCTGTGTGATCTCCTCTGATACTGAGATGAGAATGGTACCTCACCTGTGTGATCTCCTCTGATACTGTGATGAGAATGGTACCTCACCTGTGTGATCCCCTCTGATACTGAGATGAGAATGGTACCTCACCTGTGTGATCTCCTCTGATACTGAGATGAGAATGGTACCTCACCTGTGTGATCTCCTCTGATACTGTGATGAGAATTGTACCTCACCTGTGTGATCCCCTTTGATACTGTGATGAGAATGGTACCTCACCTGTGTGATCTCCTCTGATACTGTGATGAGAATGGTACCTCACCTGTGTGATCTCCTCTGATACTGAGATGAGAATGGTACCTCACCTGTGTGATCCCCTTTGATACTGTGATGAGAATGGTACCTCACCTGTGTGATCTCCTCTGATACTGAGATGAGAATGGTACCTCACCTGTGTGATCTCCTCTGATACTGAGATGAGAATGGTACCTCACCTGTGTGATCTCCTCTGATACTGAGATGAGAATGGTACCTCACCTGTGTGATCCCCTTTGATACTGTGATGAGAATGGTACCTCACCTGTGTGATCTCCTCTGATACTGAGATGAGAATGGTACCTCACCTGTGTGATCGCCTTTGATACTGTGATGAGAATGGTACCTCACCTGTGTGATCCCCTCTGATACTGTGATGAGAATGGTACCTCACCTGTGTGATCTCCTCTGATACTGTGATGAGAATGGTACCTCACCTGTGTGATCCCCTTTGATACTGTGATGAGAATTGTACCTCACCTGTGTCATCTCCTCTGACACTGAGATGAGAATGGTACCTCACCTGTGTGATCCCCTCTGATACTGTGATGAGAATGGTACCTCACCTGTGTGATCCCCTCTGATACTGAGATGAGAATGGTACCTCACCTGTGTGATCTCCTCTGATACTGAGATGAGAATGGTACCTCACCTGTGTGATCTCCTCTGATACTGAGATGAGAATGGTACCTCACCTGTGTGATCTCCTCTGATACTGAGATGAGAATGGTACCTCACCTGTGTGATCTCCTCTGATACTGAGATGAGAATGGTACCTCACCTGTGTGATCTCCTCTGATACTGTGATGAGAATGGTACCTCACCTGTGTGATCTCCTCTGATACTGTGATGAGAATGGTACCTCACCTGTGTGATCTCCTCTGATACTGTGATGAGAATGGTACCTCACCTGTGTGATCCTTTGATACTGTGATGAGAATGGTACCTCACCTGTGTGATCTCCTCTGATACTGAGATGAGAATGGTACCTCACCTGTGTGATCTCCTCTGATACTGAGATGAGAATGGTACCTCACCTGTGTGATCTCCTCTGATACTGAGATGAGAATGGTACCTCACCTGTGTGATCTCCTCTGATACTGAGATGAGAATGGTACCTCACCTGTGTGATCTCCTCTGATACTGTGATGAGAATGGTACCTCACCTGTGTGATCTCCTCTGATACTGTGATGAGAATGGTACTTCACCTGTGTGATCCCCTTTGATACTGTGTGATGAGAATTGTACCTCACCTGTGTGATCTCCTCTGACACTGAGATGAGAATGGTACCTCACCTGTGTGATCCCCTCTGATACTGTGATGAGAATGGTACCTCACCTGTGTGATCCCCTCTGATACTGAGATGAGAATGGTACCTCACCTGTGTGATCTCCTCTGATACTGAGATGAGAATGGTACCTCACCTGTGTGATCTCCTCTGATACTGTGATGAGAATGGTACCTCACCTGTGTGATCCCCTCTGATACTGAGATGAGAATGGTACCTCACCTGTGTGATCTCCTCTGATACTGAGATGAGAATGGTACCTCACCTGTGTGATCCCCTCTGATACTGAGATGAGAATTGTACCTCACCTCTGTGATCTCCTCTGATACTGAGATGAGAATGGTACCTCACCTGTGTGATCTCCTCTGATACTGAGATGAGAATGGTACCTCACCTGTGTGATCCCCTCTGATACTGAGATGAGAATGGTACCTCACCTGTGTGATCTCCTCTGATACTGAGATGAGAATGGTACCTCACCTGTGTGATCCCCTCTGATACTGAGATGAGAATTGTACCTCACCTCTGTGATCTCCTCTGATACTGAGATGAGAATGGTACCTCACCTGTGTGATCTCCTCTGATACTGAGATGAGAATGGTATCTCACCTGTACTGATCTCCTCTGATACTGAGATGAGAATGGTACCTCACCTGTGTGATCTCCTCTGATACTGAGATGAGAATGGTATCTCACCTGTGTGATCTCCTCTGATACTGAGATGAGAATGGTACCTCACCTGTGTGATCTCCTCTGATACTGAGATGAGAATGGTACATCACCTGTGTGATCTCCTCTGATACTGAGATGAGAATTGTACCTCACCTGTGTGATCCCCTCTGATACTGAGATGAGAATGGTACCTCACCTGTGTGATCTCCTCCGACACTGAGATGAGAATGGTACCTCACCTCTGTAATCTCCTCTGATACTGTGATGAGAATGGTACCTCACCTGTGTGATCCCCTCTGATACTGAGATGAGAATGGTACCTCACCTGTGTGATCTCCTCTGATACTGAGATGAGAATGGTACCTCACCTGTGTGATCTCCTCTGATACTGAGATGAGAATGGTACCTCTCCTGTGTTTTGCAGACACTGTGTAAATGCTGAGAGAATGCAGCATCTTCCATCTGTGCCTGGCTTGCTTCACCTCACATCCTGTTCTGCAGGCTCATCCGTGGTGTTGCACATGACAGGATTTATTTCTTTTCCAACATGTGTCTGGGGGACATGTAGATTGATGTCACTTCTCCAGCATTGTGAAAAAGGCTGCAGCACACATGGAAATGTAGATATCCCTTCAACATACTGGTCTGACATCCTTTGCATCTATACCCCTAGTGGAATTACCTCATCATATGGTCATTGGAATTGCAGACCCTCCATGTTGTTTTCCATAATGGCTGTTCTAACTTACATTCCCACCAACAGTGTGCAAATGTTTGATTATCTCCACATCCCTGTCTCTTTCATAATAGCCATTTTAACAGGTGGGAAGTGACAGTTCACTGGGGCTTTAACTGACACTTCCCTGAAAGACTTAAGAGGTTGTGTACTGTTTATATACCTCTGGGTTGATAGTATGACTTTTGTGAGAAATATCTCTTCAGGTCCTGTGTCCATTTTTTAACCAAGTCATCATCATCATTATTAATTTTGCTGTTGAGTTGAGTTTCTTATACTTTAGACATTAACCCTTTCTCAGATGTAATAGTCTGAAAATATTTTCTCCTTGTCTGTAAGTTGTCTCCTCACTCAGTTGATCATTCCCTTTATTTTACAGAGCCTTTTAGTTTGATATGGTCTTGTCTATTTTTCCTTTTGTAGCCTTGCTAACAAGGCCATATCCCAAAACTCAAAAACTTTTCTGTTTTGTTCTACTAGTTTTATAATTTGGGGTCTTATATTTAAGCCTTTAGTTCATTTTGAGTTGATTTTGTTTGTTTGTTTGTTTGTTTGTTTGTTTGTTTGTTTGTTTTGAGGTAGGGTCTAACTCAGGCTGACCTGGAATTCACTACGTAGTCTCAGGGTGGCCTCGAACTCATGGCGATCCTCCTACCTCTGCTTCCCGAGTGCTGGGATTAAAGGCATGTGCCACCTCGACCAGCTAAGTTGACTTTTTAATAATATTTATTTAATTTATTGGAGAGAGACAGAGGGAAAGAGGTGCACATGGGCACGACAGGGCCTTCTGCCACTGCAAACAAACTCCCAATGAATGTGCCACTTTGTGCATCTGGCTTTACATGGGTACTGGGGACTCAAACCTGGGCTATCAGGCAGTGCAAGCAAGTGTCTTTAACCACAGATCCATCTCTCCAGGCTTTTGACTTGATTTTTTAATGTTTTATTTTTATTTATTAGAGAGAGAGAGAGGGAGAGAATTGGCATGCCAGGGCCTCTTGCCACTGCAAACTAACTCAAGATGCATGTGCCACCATGTGCATCTGGCTTACATAGTTTCTGGGGAAATGAACCTGGGTCCTTAGGCTTTGCAGGCAAGCACCTTAACAGCTAAGGCATTTCTCCAGCCCCTTGAGATGATTTTTAATACAGTGTGAGATAAAAGTCCAATTTCATCCTTCTGCATATGGATACCCAGCCTTCTCAGAGCCATTGACTTAAGAGATTGTCATTTCCCCAGTGTGTATTCTTGGAAATTTTTTTTTTGCATGTGTATGTATATAGTAGTGCACACATGTGCACTGGCATATGGAAGCCAGAGGTCAATGTTGGACATTGTCCTCTATCACTCTCCAACTTATTAACTGAGTCAGAGTCTCTCCTTGAACTCAGAACTCAACAATTTGACTAGTCTAGCTAGCCAGCTTTCCCCAGGGATCTGCCTGTCCCCTAAATTCTGGGATTTTAGGCATGCATTTCCTTGAGGACGGGAGACACAAACTCAGGTCCTCAAGCTTGCACAGCAAGCACTTTACCCACCAAGCCAGCTTTCTGGCTCATTCTTGGAAACTTTATTGAAGATCAACTTACTAAATTAAGATCAATTAATTAAATGTAGTTTTTATTCTGGGCTCTCTATTCTGTTCTTCAGATTGCATATCCCTTTCTATGCCAGCTCCATGCTGTTTTGGTTGCTACAGTTCTGCAGTACATTTTGAGGTTAGGCAATTTTGTTCAAGATTGCCTTGGCTACTCAAGAACTATTCTAATTCCATATGAATTTTAAGACTTTCTTCTATTTCTGTGAAAATTTTCATTTATAATTTTAATGAGATTGACTTTTATCTGTAGATGACATTCGTAGCAAGGAGATTTTGAAACTATTTCTTTGATGCCATGAACATGGGATCTCTTCCAATTTATTTTTGTCAATTTCAGGGGGGTTGTGAGTGTTTTTGTTTTTGGTTTTTGTTAGTTTTGTTTTGGTTTCTCTAGGTAGGGTCTTGCTCTAGCCCGGGCTAACCTGGAATTCACTGTATATTCCAGAGTGGCCTCCAACTCACAGCGATCCTCCTATCTCTGCCTCCCGAGTTCTGGGATTAAAAGTGTGCACCACCGGGCTGGAGAGATGGCTTAGCGGTTAAACGCTTGCCTGTGAAGTCTAAGGACCCCAGTTCGAGGCTCCATTCTCCAGGACCCACGTAAGCCAGATGCACAAGGGGGTGCATGCATCTGGAGTTCGTTTGCAGTGGCTGGAGGCCCTGGCGCCCATTCTCTCTCTCTCTCTCTCTCTCTCTCTCTCTATCTCTATCTCTATCTGCCTATTTCTGTATCTCTCTCTCTCAAATAAATAAATAAATAATAAAATATATTTTTAAAAAAGTGTGCACCACCATGCTTGGCTTTTTTTTTTTTTTTTCAGTTTTGGGGATCAATATTTTATTGTTTTCCATGTAGAATAAATTTAATTCTAAGTAATTTTTTGATGCTTTTGTAAATGTGATTGTTTACTTCCTTTATTTATTTATTTTGGATAATTTATCTTTAGTGTTTAGAAATGCCACTCATTGGGGAGCTTAAGGAGATGGCTCAGCAGGTAAGAGTGCTTGCTATGCCAGCATGAGGGCCTGATTCACCATGAGTTCAGCTCCCCAGAACCCATGTCAACAGTTAAGGGTGGCCGCACATGCCTGTAGGCCCAGCAAAGAGTGAATAATAATAATTTCTGATTAAAAAGCAGCAGCTCCAGGCTCAGTGAGAGACTCATTCTCACAGAAACAAGCAGGTGAGCAATAGGGGAAGGACAGCTGTTCTCTTCTGGCCTCCCAACACTGCCCAGGGCATGTGCCTCTGCACACACACACATGCACACACACACACACACACACACACACACACACCATACATACTACACATGTGAGCATCCATAATAAATAAATAAATGCTACTCATTTTGTATGTTAATTTTTACCCTGCAATTTTAATGAATTAATTTACTAATTCTAACAGTTTCTGAAAGCTGTTAGAGTTTTCTATACGTAATAGCGTGTAATCTGCAAACAGAAACAATTTCTATATAGATGCCTTTATTTCTTTCTCATGAATAATCCTGTAGCTGGAACTGCCCATACTGTATGGAATAGAAGTAATGAGATTGAGTATCTGTTAGTTTTGTTTTTGGTTTTTCTAGGTAGGGTCTTGCTCTAGTCCAGGCTAACCTGGAATTCACTGTGTAGTCCAGAGGGGCCTCAAACTCACCCTGGCCCCATTTCGCTGAGGGCCTCCTCAGTGGAATTACTGGTATTCACCACTGAATTATGAGTTATGAATGAAGCAGTCAGTCACTGTGGTGGGGGCATACCTCTAGATACTTCTTCCCACCCTGTGGCTCTTACAGTCTTTTCACCCCTTCTTCTGCAATGTGTCTTATTCCTGATTTTGGAGGACAGCCTTCAACTTGTCACTGAGTATGACTAACAATATGGGTGTGTAATGTTTTGGCTTTTGTTAAGGTAAGGCACATTCCTTCTGTACTTAAGTCCTCCAGTTTTCTCATGAAGGAATATTGAATTCTGTCAACTGCTTTTGCTGCATTTATTATGTGATTACATGACTTTAGTTCTTTCACTCTGCTAACATGATGTATCTATCACATCTATTGATTTGCATCCTGGGTTGCCAATATTTCATTGAGGATTTTTACATTTTTATTCCCCAGGGGTATGGCCTTATATTTTTTCTTTGCTTGTTATACCCTTGTCTGGCTTTGGTAATCAGGGAAATGGTGGCCTCACAAAATGAGTTGGAAGTGTTTTTTTTTTGGTTTTGGTAACTCTGGTCCAGGCTGACCTGGAATTAAATGGTCTCAGGGTGGCCTCTGCCTCCCAGTGCTGGGATTAAATGACGCCCGGCTGGAAGTGTTTCTTCTGCTTCAATTTTTTTTAGAAAGTTTGAGAATGATGAATATTAGTTTTTTTAAATATTTGACAGAAATCACCAGTGACCACCAGATCCTAGGATTTTTTGTTTTGAAATTTTATAAATATTTTAATTTATTATTTATAAACAGAGAGAGAGAAATGGGTATACCAGGGCCTCCTGCCACTGCAGATGAAATCTTGATACATGTGCCACACTATGCATCTGGTTTTACATGAGTCCTGGGAGACTGAACCTGGGCTTTTAGGCCTTGCAAGCAAGTGCATTTAACAATTGAATCATCTCTAAGCCCCTTGAGGTTTTTTATTATTTTTTTTAGAGAAAGTGAGAGAGAGAGGGAAAGAATTGGCACCCCTAGGGCCTCAGCCACTGAAATTGAACTCCAGGTGCTTGTGCCACCTAGTGAGCTTGTTCAGCATTATGCTTGCCTCACCTTTGTGCATCTGGCTTATGTGGGATCTGGAGAGTCGAACATGCATTCTTAGGCTTCACAGGCAAGCACCTTAACCACTAAGCCATCTCTCCAGCCCCCCTTGAGGTTTTTGATTATGGTTTCATGTCCTTAGTTGTTATGGGTCTGCTCAGATTTTCAGTTTCTTTTTTTTTTATGAAGTGGAAACTTGTATGGACACATCATATGTTAGTACCATCATTTTCCTCCTCCCTGGTCCCATTTCGCTGAGGGCCTCCTCAGTGGAATTACTGGCATTCACCACTGAATTATGAGTTATGAATGAAGCAGTCAGTCATTGTGGCAGGGGGCATACCTCTGGATACTTCTTCCCACCCTGTGGCTCTCACAGTCTTTTCACCCCCTCTTGTGCAATGTTCCCTGAGCCCTGGCAGGTGTGTTATAAGTCTACTACAGTGTGAAGCTCTCGGCAACTTCTGGATTTCTGCTTTGATACATATTGAGTTTCTCAGTGTCTATTGCCTGGGGCAGGTTGTCAGGCTCACCATGAGAGCAGCACTCATGTTTAACTTACCATTTCCTCTGTAGTTTCACCTGGACTCTGGTTGAATTGCAAGAGGTGGCTTATCTCACGATAGAGAGTTAACTATCTTTTCTTATCATGTTGATGGATTGTGATTCTCTATGGAGATTTTCTACTTCTTTATGATTCAGATAAAATTGTTTATTTTCTCTTTTTTATTTTATTTGTGTGTGTTTATTTGTTTATTTGACAGAGAGAAAGAGGGAGAGAGAGAGATAATGTGCATGCCTGGGCATGCCTGCAAATAACTCCAGACGCAAGCACTCCCTTGTGCATCTGGCTAACATGGATCCTGGGAATCAAACCTGGGTTCTTTGTATTTGCAGGCAAGCACCTTAACTGCTAAGCCATCCCTCTAGCCCTATTTTTTTTAATTTTCTATTTATTTATTTGAGAGACAGAGAGAAGGAGGCAGACTCAGAGAGAGAATGGGCATGCCAGGGCCTCCAGCCATTGCAAATGAACTCCAGATGCATGCACCACCTTGTACATCTGGCTTATACCGGTCCTGGAGAATTGAACCTGGATTCTTTGGATTTGCAGGCAAGCACCTTAACTGCTAAACCATCTCTCCAACCCTAAAGTTGTTTTTTTTTTGTTTTTTTTTTTTTTTAAATGGTAGAAAAGGAAGAGGACAGTCAAGGATGGTTTGTACATTTGAGTAGTGTCTTGAGTCAGCTTCCAAAATTGAAAAAATACCACAGACTCAGAGGTAGGGATTTGTGGGAAGGTCCCTAACTAAAGGAGCAAGCAAAGTCAACCTGACTGAACAAAGTGTGAAACTGAACCCAGCCGTACAGAGAGTCCTTAACACCCACTCCTCAGACCCAGGTGGACAAGGCCCTTTCAGTTAAGAGTTAATGCTGAAGAGGAACTCACCTGAAAATCACGAGTCCACAACACTCCTGGCTGCTGTGGGAGCGAATGCTTTGGTAATGATGCAGGTATGCAGGGCTTCACCACAGTATGCTGTACGCTGTACGCTGTACACAGTCACTCTGGAAGAGCAAGGGAGTATCCAGTGGGGAAAGAAACCAGCTAAGTCAGCCAAAAGGATGGCTCTAAATGGACGTGATGCACATTAGGCTACTGGAAATTGAACATTGACTCTTTTATACTCCGCAACAACTTTTGCAAAATGTTTTTAATCTTCACATTCAAATTAATATGGTTTTGGATGCTTGATACAGATCAATAACGTACTAAATATGGATTTACACACACATAGTTCTACAGGTCTATGTGGTCAATAATATGTGTTATTAAAGCTCCCTAAATACATATTTACAGAGCTGAACCAAGAGTCCAGCCTTTCAAGGGTCCCTCAGTGCCTTTTGGATCTTAGAAGCCCAGCAACAACCCATAGAGCAAATGTAAAAGACCTGGGGCTTGCACTGGCCAGAGGCCAGGAAGTCTGAAAAGGCCAACAGAGGAAGTTTTCATAGCTCCACCCGATGGACATCAATGAATAGTGTGGGGATGGAGAGATTGCTCAGTGGTTAAAGGTGCTTGCTTGCAAAAGCCTGACTGCTTGGACTCAATTCCCCAGTACCCATGTAAAATCCAGACACGCAAAATGGTGAATGTGTCTGGAATTCATTTGCAGAGATAGGAGGCTCTATCATGCCCACAACTCATTCGTTCTCATTCATTCATTCATTCATTCTCTCTCTAATGAAGAAAAAATTTTTAAACAAATTTAATCTATTCATGATGTATACAGTTAATCCCATAGTTATGCCATTAAGGAAACTAAAGAATTGAGGGACAAAGAGGTCTTTATCACAGAGTAGTGGAAGCTCCCGGACGGTAGCCCTGGCTTACAGATCCCCTACAGTGTAGTAGAGTCTGAAGGATGACTGGCCCTCCAGCTACTACCCCTACTAGCTCTGCACACTAGAGCAAATTTTTTGTGACTTTGTTCTTCAGTTTCTCTTCTAGAAAAGTGAAATGATGAACAGTACCTAGCTGGTGGGATTGTAAAGATTCAGACACAGAATGCTCTGAACGTATTCTGTACACTGTCTTGCTAAAGCAGCCAGTGACAAAATGCCAGCAGTCCATCAGTGTTAGCATAGCGCATGCCTTAGCAGTGGGTTGTGCTGTGGTCTGAATTTTTGTGGCTCTCCAAAATCTTAAAGTTTAAATCTCCAAGGTGAAGATATTGAAAGGTTAAGACTGGAGGCAAGTAGATTATAAGGGTGAAACCCTTATAAGTAGGATTAATTCCCTTATAAGAAGGGACATAAACAATTCATTCTCATTCTCTCTCTGTGCCTCTCTCTTTCTCTCTCCCTCCCTCCCTCACTCCACCCCCCCCATGACCAGCACAGCTACTGCCTCTAGGGGTGACTTGAGAATTAGAAGGAAAGAAAAACATAAGTAATAGAGTAAAAAGAACTAGCATCGGGTGGTCTTCAGGCTCTGTTGGAGACACAACAACCCCACCTAACCAGCGCTGGAGTACTTTCGGCACAAGCAGAAAAGCTTGGACAGCAACTTTCTTTCATCAAATATAGAAAAAGCCTGGGAATAGGGGACAAGGTCAGATGATGAGGGAATGAGGCAGCTGTGGACTGTTTTTCTACACATACTGTTTTCTGCTCAAGGTCAGGCTTGCACAAACAGTCCAAGAGAAGGAATTGAAAAGGAGCTGTGCCCTGCTCTGCTGTCTGCCAGCTTAGCTGCAGTAGACACTGCTATGCCTATGTCAGTGGCTCTTACTGGTTGTGGCTTGCTCTTTCTCTCTCTGTCTCAATCTCTCTCTCTCTCTCTCTTTCTCCAAGAAAGTATCCATCTGCAAACCAAAAGGAAAGCTCTCACCAGACACTGGATCGGCCCATGCATAAAAATTTGAGAAATGGCCTGGAGAGATGGCTTAGCAGTTAAGACACTTGCCTGCAAAGCCAAAGGACCTCGGTTCGATTCCCCAGGACCCAGGTAAGCCAAAATGCACAAAGTGGTACATGCATCTGGAGTTCGTTTGCAGTGGCTGGAAGCCCTGGTGCACCCATTCTCCCTCCCTCCCTCCCTCTCTCTCTCTCTCTCTCTGTCTCTCAAATAAATAAATAAAAATAAATTTTAAAAATTTGACAAATATTTATTTCATCCACCCAATCTATGGCATTCATGTATAGTACCATGAACAAGTTAAGATAGCTTGTTTTTCTATCTGTCACCTTGCTTACTTAAAATAGGCAGGTATTTAGCTGGGCGTGGTGGTGCACGCCTTTAATCCCAGAACTCGGGAGGCAGAGGTAAGAGGATCCCTGTGAGTTTGAGGCCACCCTGAGACTACATAGTTAATTCCAGATCAGCCTGGGCTAGAGTGAGACCCTACCTCGAAAAACCAAAATAATAATAATAATAATAATAATAATAATGATGATGATGATCCAGGTATTTGATATACTCAAAGATATCAAAGGCAGGACATGTCTCCCTGTACCACCTACAATTGGAGATTGGGGCACCTATATCTCCCCTTTGGAAAGATCTTTCTCCCACCTTAATGTTTCTGCTTTCAACCCATCTCAGGGGCACAATATGGCTGGACCCTGGTTCTTTTTCCTCTTTCAGGTGGGAGGTGGCAGTGGGGGATTTGTGTTCTTTCTCCATGAGCCATGATAAGTTGGAACTGCTTAGGAGATATTCAAATCCATGAACATGCACATTGGTCACACAATATCACTCAGGGGACTTACAAAACCCCAAATACCACATGCTATCATCAGCCCCAGTGTCTCAAATGCCTCCATTTGAAATCCATGCCTTTGAGTAGCCTCCAATCATTGCTCCACAAGACAGTGCTGCTGTAAGCGTATCGTCAACTCACATCAGATACTAAAGGAGAAGGGGAAACATGGGGGCAAAACATACAGCAGGAGAGTGGGAGAGATGACTTAGTGGTTAAGGCATTTGCCTGAAAAGCCAAAGGACTCAGGTTTGATTTTCCAGGACCCACATAAGCCAGATGCACAAGGTGGCACATGAGTCTGGAGTTGGTTTGCAGCAGCTGGAGGACATGGCATGCCCATTTCCCTCCTCCCTCTCTCTCTCTCTCTCTCTCTCTCTCTTCAAATAAATAAATAAAAGTAAATATTTTTTAAATTAAGTTAAAATAAAGTAAAAAGAGTAGAGCAAGAAAAGAAGGCAGGGAGACGTGGGGAAGAAGCAACCAAAACAATGTTTGTATGGAAATGCCATAAGCAAGCTGATTTAAAAATAAATGAAAAACTTTAAAAAGTAGATGGGGTTCTGAAATTGTGAGACCTTTCTTTTTGTTTTTTTTAATTTTTATTTGTTTAGTAGCAACAGACAGAGAGAGAAAGAGGCAGAGAGAGAGGGAGGGAGAAAACGGGCATACCAGGGCCTCCAGCCACTGCAAACAGGAACTCCAGATGCATGCACCACCTTGTGCAACTGACTTACATGGGTCCTGGGGAATTGAGCCTCAAACCAGGGTCCTTAGGCTTCACAGGAAAGTGCTTAACCGCTACACCATCTCTCCAGCCCCGTGAGATCTTTCTTAATGTGAAAGAATTCATTTGTATTAATGTTATTAGGTTTTTAATCTAATAAAGAGTTAATATTTTTAAAGTCCCATGGCAGTTTTAGAAAAGAACAGGTAAAGACATTACGACCACTTCAAATGAAATTGGTGACCCTGAGAAAGTTGCTACCATGTTGGTGGCTCAGCAGGATGAGTTTGGTGTGCTATTTGCAGGGCTGAAAGCTGGATTGTTCTGGGGAAAAAACAGAAGGAAGTTTTGTCACAGCCACCCAGGCCTGGGCAGTGAGAGCCTGGAGACTCATAGCCACAGAATAAGGGATCGGTATGACACATTGAAGGATCCCAGCAGGAAGGGCAGACTTGACTTATCTCCCTAAGAGTCAAGTCAATCCTGCCACACACTGGGCAAGCTTCTTCCCAGTTGTCCAGAGATAGTGACCCTCTCAGAGTGCTCTCCTTGATCCTAAGACAGAGAAGACTGAATGCCAAGCAGAATTTCCCTATGCCCAGCCTCAACAGCCAGCAAGAGCCAGGCACCATGTCTCTCTCCAAACGGTCAATGAATAAGATGAATATGTCTGTGAAGGTTGTCCAATGGTCCTTCCATTACTTCCCATCACTGGTTCCTCAGCTCTCTAATGGCTCCTCCAGACTCTCAAAAGTTGTCTCTAAAGCCAGGTGTGGTGACACATGTCTTTCATCCTAGCACTTGGGAGGCAGAGGTAGAGGGATCGCTGTGAGTTTGAGGCCACCCTGAGAATACAGGGTGAATTCCAGGTTAGTCTAAGCTAGAGTAAAACCCTATCTCAAAAAAAAAAAAAAGTTGGCTCTCACTCAAGGTGACCAAACATGGCCAAATCATCACAAATGACCAGAAATGTCAAACAACACAGAATGCTCAGAACATTCTCTGAACCTTCCTGAGGCTTGAGACTCAGGTACCCTGACCATGCTGTGAAAAACATACCTTGGGCTAAAGAGATGGCTTAGTGGTTAAGGCACTTGCCTGCAAAGCCAAAAGACCCAGGTTCAGCTCCCCAGGACCCACGTAAGCCAGATGCACAAGATGCACATGGGTCTGGAGTTCATTTGTAATGGCTAGAGGCCCTGGTATAACCATTTTGTACCCCCCCCCCCACTCATCTGCCTCTCTTTTCTCTCTCTCTCTCTCTCTCTCTCTCTCTCTCTCTCACACACACACACACACACACACACACACACAAATAAATAATAAAATATTTTTTAAAAAAACACCTACTCTGCCATTGCAGTTTGCCTTCTTACTTCAGCTTACATTTTCGAGAGGAAGGCTCATTGTTGTGGGGAAAGCACGGCAGAGCAGGAAACACATGTCACATCTTGTCACAGCAGCTGGGAGGGAGCAGCAAGAGAGAGTCAACTCTAAACACTCAGTGGGCTAGACTAATAAACCTCAAGGTCTGCCCTCAGTGGCATACCTCCTTCAGCAAGGATCCACCCCGCTGCCCCCCCCACAAAGGCTCCACCACTTTCTCAAGTTGCCACCAGCTTCAGACCAAATATTCAAAATATCTGAGCCTATAGGGGCCATCCAATTCAAACCACCACACCTTCTCACAGCCATGAGAGAAAGTGGCCACATGTCACCTAGATGGAGATAGTCCACGTGAGTGAATGTGGCCTCGACACACTGCTGCCAGTTCAAACGTCCATCTGAGCAACTGAGAATGCACAACAGGAAGATGGGGTTCATGCCAGGAGTCGGAAGGGGCCATGGCCCTCTTCTCAGCCTCTATCTCCTGTGTGTAAAATTGAGATCAATAACCCCATTGGCCCCATTGCACTAGACCGTTATCAAAATCAAATCAGACCATGAACAACTAAGTGCCTGTTAACATGGAATATGTCTGAGGAAGAAAGAGTCAGAAGGCAGGAGACTGCCAGTCTGGTTGCATGCTGTTATTAACTGGCAGGGTGGTCACCCACAAGTCACCTGTGCTCGCTGAGCCTTTTTACCTCCGCTATAAAATGAGCTCTCTACTCCAGGCAATGCACACACTCCTTGTAGCTCTGACTAGGCACAGGAAGGGTATTTGGTGACTCCAAGTCAGGGCGCCACAAAGTTTTACATTTCAGTTAAAGTTTAAATGATTCTAATTTGATTGCCATGTTTTACCCCCCACTCCTACATATGCCTTGCCTCGGGTTCCATCAGCCGGGCTCTCCAGGATACTTCCTTCTAGAATCCTCCCTATGCCCATGGGTCTTCCTTTTCTTCACTCTCTCTGCCCACTTTTCACATCCTGCCTACCTGGATCTTTCATACATCACTGCTCAGTGGGCCCTCCTAGCCTGTACGTGTGTATTTGGGCCCTGTGAGGTACCATTTGCTTTGTTGCTGTTTGCCTCCCTAGCTCATAGCCGGCACTGCTCGAGTGGGGGACATTTGGTGACTATCTGTGTGCATCAATAAATGAACACATAGATGAGCACGTAGTCTGCACTCAGAGATTATCAAGTCAGAACCTCGACTTATTTATCATACAGGGTAGCATGATTTCATTTAATATTTTTTTATTTATTTATTTATTTGAGAGAGAGGGAGGAGAGAGAGAAAGAGAAAGGGAAATAGGAGAAAGAGAAAGAGGCAGATAGAGACTGGGCGCACCCGGGCCTCCAGCCACTGCAAATGAATGCCAGACATACGTGCTACCTTGGGCATCTGGCTTACATGGGTACTGGGGAATCGAACTTGGATCCTTGGGCTTCACAGGCAAGCACCTTAACTGGTGGGCCATTCCTCCAGCTCTCATGATTTACTTTAAAACAGCTGAGGAATAAGATGTGTAGTGGTTACTAATACTCACGTCACCTTCCTGACCAAAAGACCCTGTTTCAGACACCCTTGGAGCTATAGGTGGCTATGTGACTCACTTCTGGCCAGTGAATTACACACAAAAGACTCATGGGTGGAGCATCCAAGAAACCTATTATTTTCCTGATGTGGCTCAGGGAAACTTGCGGAAGAGGGGGCGGAAAGATTGTTAGAGTCATAAGTTGGGGCATTATGCACAGAGACTGGGGCCTACCCCCCCCCAGAACTCTTGACTAACCTCACAATGCATGACCCACATTCCCCATTGATGAGGGTCCCTTTGAAAGAGGGAGGACAGGGAGGACAATGGAACCAATACTACGAATGTAAAATCAGAATAATATAAATAAAAATATATTTTTTTTAAAAAAAATGAAGATTCTAGCCGGGCATAGTGGCACATGCCTTTGATCCCAGCACTTGGGAGGCAGAGGTAGGAGAATTGCCATGAGTTGGAGGTCACCCTGAGACTACATAGTGAGTTCCAGGTCAGCCTGAGCGACAGTGAAACCCTACCTCAAAAGAAAGAAAGAAAGAAAGAAAGAAAGAAAGAAAGAAAGAAAGAAAGAAAGAAAAGAAGGAAGGAAGGAAGGAAGGAAGGAAAGGAAAGAAAGAAAGAAAGAAAGAAAGAAAGAAAGAAAGAAAGAAAGAAGAAAGGAGGGAGGGTGAGAAGGAGGGAGGGTGAGAAGGAGGGAGGGAGGAAGGAAGGAGGGAGGGAAGGAAGGAAGGAAGGAAGGAAGGAAGGAAGGAAGGAAGGAAGGAAGGAAGGAAGGAAGGAAGGGAAGGAAGGGAACATAGGAAAAGAAAAGATTCTGCCAATACACAACACCATTTGCCTAGAACATAGGCCTGAACCCTTGAGGTAGAGCAACCATCTTGAGACAGTAGAGACACATACCACATATCAAGGAAAACATTGACAAGAAAGAGTCTGTTCTTCGATGACTAGCTTGCAAAGCTACTTTATCTCTGGGCAGCATATTCCTGCTGTATTTTTTTATGCTGTATTCCTGCTGTATTTTTTATGGGACATAACAAAAGCCCCTAATTACTTAAGCTACTAACATTAGGTCAGCCACAGATAGACAAATGGAATCCTAACTGATTATTTTATGTTATTTATTTATTTATTTATTTTTATTTATTTATTTGAGAAAGAATAGGTGCTAGGCCCTCTAGCCACTGCAAACAAACTCCAGACACATGTGCAACCTCACACTTCTGACTTTACGTGGGTACTGGGGAATTGAACCCAGGTCCTTAGGCTTTACAAGCAAGCACCTTAATTACTGAACCATCTCTCCAGCCCAATTTGTTTTTTTGTTTTTTTGAGGCAGGGTCTTGCTCTAGCCCAGGCTGACCTGGAATTCACTATGCAATCTCAGGGTGGCCTTGAACTTCACAGAGATTGTGCTACCTCTGCCTCCCAAGTACTGGGATTCAAGGCGTGCGCCACATGCCTGGACCCAATTATTATTATTAATTATTATTATTGAGACAGCATCTGATGTAGCTCAGGCGGTTCTCTAACTCTTTATGTAGCCAAGGATGACCTTGAACTTCTGATTCTCCTGCCTCTACCTCCTCAGTGTTTAGATTAGAGGTGTGCACAACCATGCCCAATTGGTGAGGTTCTGGGATGGAATCAGAGCCTTGTGCATGCTAGGCAAGTTTTCTATCAACCAAGCTACATCCTAAGCCCTGGAAACCTGAGTCAGCAGTAACCAGAAATGAAAGGGGTGTGTGTGTATGATGGTTTGAATGTAAAATGTCCCCCATAGCCTTATGTGCTGTGATTGAGTCTCATACTCAACAGCCAGATGGTGGCCCTGTGTGGGAAGTTTATAGAGCCTTTGGGAGGTAGAGCCTTGCTGGAGGAGGTGTGTCATGGGAGCCGGCCTTGATGTTTATTAGTCTAACCACACTGGGTGTTCTTAGCTCACTCTCTGTCCTTCTTCCCTGTTGATTAGAAGATCTGACACCAGCTGTCTGCTCCTGCCATGCCTTGCCCACTATGAGGAAACTTCCCCTTGAGACTCTAAGGTGGAAGCACTCTTTCCTTCCTGCTAACTGCTTCTGGTTGGGTATTTTGTCTCAGCAACAGAAAGGTAACTGCTACAGTGTGACAACTTAGGTGACTATGGAATTCAGCCCCTTCTATGCATCAGATATTAGGATACTTTTAATATATTGGAAGACAAATCCAACTATAACTCTGCCATTTCCCTTGAAGTCTAATATTAAGTGAAAAATGCCTCACAGCAGCTTTTCAATTATCCTTTTGAACTGTTGTTCTTCAACGGTTTTTCTTCCCTGTCTTCTTATAGACTCCTTCATATATACTTTGCCTTCCTAACTGCCAAGTTGAACCTCATGGAATTATCATAGCCATAAGTTAAATGCATATTTTCATTTTCCATGAATTACCTTAAATGACAGATCTGACTTCTTGGGCCATGGACTTTTTTCAATATATGAAATACACAGAAAATATTTTCCTTAGAAAAGGAAAGGGTAGGGCTGGAGTGATGGCTCAGTGGTTAAAAGATGTTTCCATGCAAAGCCTGAAGGCCCAAGTTTGACTCCCCAGTACCCACATAAGCCAGATGTGCAAAGTGGCACATACATCTGGAGTTTGTCTGCAGTGGCTAGAGGCCCTGGTGTGCCCATTCTGTCTATCTCTCACTCTCTTCCTTTCTTTCTGTCTCTCTCCTTGAAAATAAATAAAAATATTTTTAAAAAAAAAAAAAGGGAAGAGCAATCATGCCTGACTCACTGTTCTTTAGCCTGAATGCTGTCAATGTTGAATTAGAACCTTTCTAGGGCTCTTGATGACATACACAGCTTAGAGAGTAAAAGCTATGCCTTATTGCCCTAACATCCCCAAAGACACCTGGCTGCCCAGGAAAGATGACAGCCAGGCTCTGAGTACTGTTACCAACCCTGGCCCCATGTAAATGCTGAGACTACATTTGGCTGGTAACCCGGAAATCTCTTACAGTCCTCCATGCTATCTCTCTTTGCCTAATACAAGCAGTGCTGGTCCTACTTCTGCATGTCCCCAGGAAGAGCAGCAGCCCAGGGGCCACATCCAGAGATACAGCCCTGGACCAGTCTCTGCAGAGGACAGGCACACCTGCTTTCCCATCTTAAAAAAAAAAATCCCTTGAAGCCAAGCATGGTGATGCACACCTTTAATCCCAGCACTCAAGAGGCAGAGGTAGGAGGATCGCCGTGAGTTCAAGGACAGCTTGAGACTACATAGTGCATTCCAGGTCAGCCTGGGCTAGAGTGACAAACCTTCCTGAAAAAAAAAAATCCCAAGATGATAGAGTACAAACTGGTGAGAACATCTTGATGATCAACTATAAAAACATAAAACAAAGCCGGGCGTGGTGGCGCACGCCTTTAATCCCAGCACTTAGGAGGCAGAGGTAGGAGGATCACTGAGAGTTTGAGGCCACCCTGAGACTACATAGTTAATACATAGTTAATTCTAGGTCAGCCTGGACCAGAGTGAGACCCTACCTTGCAAAACCAAAATAAATAAATAAATAAATAAAACAAGTATGCACGGGAGCTGGGGCTCCTGGTAATATGCAAATATGTAATTTTTTGTTAATGATGGCCTCAAAGGTCACATGGAATTTTATGCCTGAAGGTATTATCTTTTTAGTAATAGTCCAAAAAAACACTATTGAAAGGCAGAATGAGCTAAGGAGCATGAAAAAAAAGGGGGCTAAAGTGTCAAAGGCACATGTTACTATTTAACCGCCAGCGATACCCATTTAGAAGAAAGGTGTTTATACAAACACCAAGCCAGTTCTCAGCATCTCGCTCCATCCTGGGAAACAGCTGCTCCCTTCCCAGTGTGTCAGCCACCCTTCCCTGATTAATCCTTCCTCCCCGGCAAGGGTGGCCAGGACAACATTGCCCCACCCCCTGTCACAGGAGCCATCTTGAAGCCAAGTTTCTCTGGGTGAACTCCAGGGTGAGGTGCTTTGAGGGGGTTAATTACACCAACCCCTATGCTACCCCCAACCCAGCACACTGACAATTTGGCAACTGTGTTACTGGTACATGGACAATATGCCAAGCAGCTGGTGGCAGAGAAGCCTGATTTATTAAGAGAAATCCCGGGAAGGCAGCCAATGCGCCCCTCTTTCCAGAGGAGCAGCGGGGCCCAGCAGTCGGCTGATGTGCACCCTCAATCAGGGCCCAGCTCACTTGCAGGCGACTGAAATTCCACAATAATCGTTTCATTGCTTCATTCTTTGTAGTGCCTGTCTGTAAGACATGCAGCCCTGCCGGAAGGCTTAACAGGTTAATACCTGGCAAGTTACAGACACCTCTGGGTGGATGTGGGTTTTTTTTTAATGTATTCAGACAGCTGAGACATATGTAGGGGTGGAACCCAGCACTGTGATGTTTGGGTGGCATTTCAAAGCTATGCATGTTGTGCCAGGAAAGGATTGGAGTCATTGCCCACTACAGTGGGAGAAAGGCTTGAGGGATAAGGCAAATGGGTCCAGACAGAGTACCAGCATATGGTTCTGTACAAGGCAGCACTTGAGTTTCCACTGCCCCTGTCACTTCTCACACGCATTCACTAGCATCTGCTAAACCAAAGGACCTGGACCTCCAGTGGCCACTGCCCTGCTGGACAACCCAATGGATGAGAGGCCAGACATTATTCACAGACAGCAGAGTGGGACTTCATGTTCATCTCTACCTTCTTGAAGAGGTGCTGAAACCCAGTGAGGACGAGAGATCTTCCGACAGGAAGTGAGCACAGAGCCCACATCCTGACTATACTGAGTTCCTCTCTCCAGAAAGGCAGTACTGTGTAGTGTGAGGCAGAGGCTAAAATTTTGATAGTTAACTGATGGCTACTAATCCATTTACCTTCTGTAAACTTTGTTTGCCTCCACTTGTAAAATGGCCCAGGGCCATCAGCCCGTCTCACAGGGACATTGTGGGTAACACATAGCACAGTGTATGAGAGGCCTTGTGTGAACTTTCAGGCATGGACGGGAGCATTGCATTGAGAGCCAAAGCCATGAAATCCTGATGGGCAGAACCTTTGAAGCACCTCAGAAATGAGCTTCAATGAGCCTGGCCTGGTGTTGCACGCCTTTAATCCCAGCACTTGGGAGGCAGAGGTAGGAGAATCACCGGGAGTTCAAGGCCACCCTGAGACTACATAGTGAGTTCCAGATTAGCCTGGGCTAGAGTGAGACCTTATCTCAAAAAAAAAAAAAAAAAAAAAAAAAAAGAGCTCCAAGCCCTGAAAACGAGGCAGCAGCCAGCCATCAGCAGAAGCTAGAATGACCTGGGTCTGCATAGCCTTTGGGGGTGCAAAAGGAGCTGCTCTGAGCTTAACATCACCATGAGTGTCTAAAGCAAACAGTCTTCAACAGTGATGTGCTCTGTGAGTGACGGTTATGCTTCAGACTTCAAGACCCAGCACACGTTCCCAGTATCGTGTTCCCAGTCTGCTCCTGCCACAGACCAGTGGGGTGACTTGAAGCATGTCACTTCATCCCTAGGGACTCATTCTTTCATTTATAAAGCATATGACACCTGCTGAACCTGTTTTCATGGGTTACGGTGCAGTGTTACTAACACCTGTTCCCCAAACCCACCCAAGTATTTACTCCACTGTGACATACAAAATACACAGTTGGGCTTTCTCTTTGATTTCCTAACACAGAATTCTAAAACCCCTGTAATATTCTGAGTTATTGAGGCAGTGGGAACATATCACATGAACCCCTAAGCACCTTGAACTTACCTGGTGATAAGAGTAACTTGGGGCCCATTGAGGTGACTCTTGGCAAACTGCTGGAGAGTCTTGGAAGGGAGTCATCACAGGAAGCTAAATGCATAATTGGAAGCTTGAAATGTTGAGCCCAGCTCCCTCCTCTGGGGAGGGCGACTGGAAGTGGCTGGGAACTGAATTGTTGACGGAGAATGCCTAAAAGATAAAGCGTCCATCAAAATCCCTAAACCACAGGATTGAGAAAGCTTGAGCTGCTGGGTCAGTGAGAGCCTCCACATGCTGTGAGGTGGCACACCCCAATTCCATGGGGACAGAAGCACCTGCAATTGGGACCCTTCTAGACTTGACCCAATGTAACCCTTCATCTGCCTGCTCATCTGTGCATTTTTAAAAAATATTTTTTTTATTTATTTCTAAGTAGAGAGAGACATAGAAGAGAGGCAGCGAGAATGGGCAGGCCAGGGCTTCCAGCCACTACAAACGAACTCCAGACACATGTGCTATTTTTATGCATCTGGCTTTGCATGGGTACTGGGGAATTGAATCTGGGTCATTAGGCTTTGCAGGCAAGTGCCTTACCCGCTGAGCCATCACTGCAGCCCCTCATCTATACCATGTATCATGTCCTTCATCATGAGCAGGGATCTATAAATCAAGCATCTCCCTGAGTCCTGTGAAGCATCACAGCAGACTGTCTAACCTGGAGAACCCCTGACTTCACACAGTACAACAGAAGTAAGAGTCCCCTGCCAAGCTTTTACAGTGCCGAGACTTTAAATAGCCTGTTGGGTCTGCACTAATGCCCAGTAGTTACTGTCCAAATTGAACTAAATTGTTGAATACCCCAGTTGGAGTTTGTTGATATGGAAACCACACACATTTGGAGTTAGAAGTGCTATGAGTCAACCAACAGTTTTCCTTTTATCCTCCCAAGTGTGTGTCCAGTACCCAAATGTCCACTTTTTCTTAGTTGGCCAAGTACTATGAGCTCTGTCCCCATGAGAAGACATCACAAATAAACAAACTTGTGAGCTATGAAATTCAAAACTGCCAGAATCAAATTGGCAAATCACCAGCAGTCCTTACGAAGCTAATGGTTTCCTTGCTGTCTTCCATTTCTCTCTCAAGTTGTTTAAAGGACAGTCTCATTTGGTTTGTGTCATGGAACCATTTGTTTGGGCCCATCAAGGCAAGATCCAGGGACAGGACTCCTTGAAAAGCAAATAGAATATACTTCTAGTCCACAGCATTTATTCACTTTTTTTCAATATTTTGTTGGTTGGTTTGTTTGTTTGTTTGAAAAAGAGAATGGGCATGCTAAGGACTCTAGCCACTGCAAATGAACTCCAGACACTTGTGCCACCTTGTGCATCTGGCTTACATGGTACTGGGGAATCAAACCTGGGCCCTTAGGCTTCACAGGCAAGTGCCTTAACCACTAAGCCATCTCTCCAGCCTTATTTGTTCATTTTTTTAAAAATATTTTTTATTCATTTATTTGAGAGAGAAAGAGAGGCAGATAGAGAGGAAGAGAGAATGGGCAGGCCAGGGCCTCCAGCCACTGCAAACAAACTCCAGATGCACGCATCCCCTTGTGCATCTGGCTTATGTGGGGGCTGGGGAATTGAACTAGGGTCCTTAGGCTTCACAGGCAAATGCCTTAACCACTAAGCCATTTCACCAGCCCCCATTTGTTCATTTTTAATACAGATGATTAAACAAGTGATTTTTTTTATAAGAAAGGAGTTCCTATGCCTTTGGTTAAACACATTAATATAAATGATTTAGAAAAGCTAATTTCCTAATGACTTAAGAATTTTATATTGATTCAGTAATTACAAAGCATATTACAAAATCAATGGCAAATACTCCTGAAATTCATATTGATTGGCTGGCTCCAATAAGATTATGCTGAACGGAGACATTATGTTTAAGAGTGCAAATGGGTGTTCATGTTAACACACTCAGTGGCAAACGGAAGCACAAGGGTGGACCTCAGGCCACTTGGAAGGGACTTGCTGGGAACCCTTGTTCCTGCTCTTTTTACACACTTGGTTCTGGCTTTCTAAGCTGCTGGTTAATGAAACATAAGATTATTACTCCCCTGTGCATTTAAGTTTTCAGGTCTTTATACAATAATTAATTAGGATTATGTGACAAGAAGAGAATTTCCACTAGGAAAAGAAAAACTAATAGTACTGCTTTAACAAATGATGCTTAAACTCCTATTGACTCAACTTAATTTATTTAATCTTTCTACCTAGACCACCCTGAAGGTAATTATTCACTTTAAATACTTTTAAACTAGTATCTTTTAAGTCTGGGATTTCTCACGTAGCCACTTAGTGTCTAATAAAGTAGGCTTCCTGGGAATGAGTGTTTCAAATTATATTAGAGATGAATAGGTCCTCAAAACACACAGCTCAGTGCTTCTCAAAGTGTGGTCCATGGACCTCCAGCCTCTGCATCACCTGGGATCTTCTTAGAAATGCAGATTCTTGGGAGCCTTGGCCAGACCTGGGAGCTGTGTTTTAACACATGAGTTGGCTATGTGGGCGTAAGTCTGAGAACCCTGCCTCAGAACACTAAGTTTCTCCTGAGTATTTCCTATGCCTACAGCTGTGCTATATGCTAAGGGATATAAGAAAATATGTGATACCTGCCCATAGGAAGCCTATAGTCAGTGGAGGGTATTAAGGATTATATACAGTACCTACTTAGTCAGAAACTAGATTTAAAATCTTGGCAGCCCTTAAACCCCTTGGACCTGGATCTTTATTAGGAAAATAGAGAAGACCTGCCTCCACCTCCAGCTAGCATTCATTTTTAAAAAAAAATATTTTTTTATCTATTTATTTATTTGAGAGAGAGAAAGAGGCAGATAGAGAGAGAGAATGGGTGCACCTGGGCCTTCAGCCACTGCAAACAAACTCCAGATGCATGCGCCACATTGTGCATCTGGTTTACATGGGTACAGGAGAATCGAGCCTCAAACCAGGGTCCTTAGGCTTCACAGGCAGGTGTTTAACTGCTAAGCCATCTCTCCAGCCCTCCAGCTAACATTCTATGGGCCTGGAAGTTTGAGAGAAAAGAGTTTGTTCACAGAAATTTCTCACCAGCCATGGTACTTGAAACACAAGAACTGGTCTGCCAGTTTTCTAGTTAAGTCTTCTCTGGAATGGTGTGTTAGTCAGGATTCTCTGTAAATACAGAACCAGTAGGAGATGATAGATAGGTAGATGATAGATAGATAGATGATAGATAGATAGATAGATAGATAGAGGATTGAGTCACATATTTAGGAATCCCATGTGTGGTGGTTTGAATCAGACGTCCCCCATAAACTCATGTGTTCTGAATGTTTGGTCCCCAGATGGTGGAGATTGGGGAGGTGGAGCCTTGCTGGAGGAGGTGTGTTGCTATGAGTGGGATTAGAGGTGCTATAGCCAGCTCCCCTTTATCAGAGCACAGCTCACAGTCTTGATGCTGTTTTCCACCTGCTCTGGGAGAAGTGATATACAGCCTGTCCTCATGCAGTGCTGTCCCCTTCTATCATGAAGCTTTCCTTCATGACTATAAGCCAAAATAGAATCTCTCCGCCCATCAGCTGCTCCCATCAGCTGCTCAGGTGTTTTGTCTCAGCAAGGCAGAGGTAACTACAACACAATGATATACCATCTTTAAGGAAGAGATCAAGAAAAGCCAGTGACAGAATTTAAATCCATGCCTAAAGATCTGACCGTGAAGTCTGGCATGAAGAGGTTTTTCTGGGACTGGTGGGGAAAAACAACCGTCTGGTAATAAGGAATGTCATTCATGGGACAGTACCAGGTGAATCCTGAATGGTGGAAGGCAACTTCCATGTGATAAAGGAAGCAGGTGGAAGAGGCAGATTTAGAGTAAACTCCCCGCCCCTCTGCAGCTGGACCCATTACCATCCTTACTTGGCCATTCCTGGTAGTCTCTCATCTCTCCACACCCCTCAATACACCCTGTCCATAGGAGACAAGAATTTTTTTCAATGAAATGACTCTTTCACAGACTGGCCTTGACCAATAATCCCCCAAGAGGTCTTTCTGACATGGTTTTGCATTAACAGGTCATCGCTGGAAAGATATGAGACTTTCTAAGCAGTGAGGACATCCTTATTCAGAAGCATGACACATACCAAAAAAAAAAAAAAGTCATACCACAACGCCATACTAAATACACTGAATCTTCTGAATAGTTACGGCTATCAGAGTTAGAAAAAAAACCTCAGAGGCTAATCAATTGTCTTGTATTAGGATACACAAAATTTAGTCGTCAGTTGTCTATTTTTTATTTTTTTGGATAGGATAATGAAAGATTTGTTCACTACTGTAGTTCCTATTGTTAGGCTTAGGATCAAAACTTAATCCAGCTTTTCTCTGGCTGCCACTAAATGAGGTCTCCCTTATAGCAGGATGATGAGCGGGGACACAAGAAACTCTTCTTTTGTACATGTCAGTTGTGCGTTCTCCTCCAGAAAATTATGAATTTTTTTTTGAGAGAGAGGGAGAGGAAGAGGGAGACAGATAGAGATGGGCACACCAGCAGCCTCTCAGCTGCTGTGAACGAACTCCAGGTGCATGAGCACCCTTGTGGGCAAGTGCAGCATTGTGCCCTTGCATCACTTTTGCTAAACGTGGCTAAACGTGGGACCTGGAGATTGGAACCAGCGTTCTTAGGCTTAGCAGGCAGGCGCCTAAACCGCTAAGCCATCTCTCCAGCCCAAATTATGGGGTTTTAAAAAATGTTTTATTTATTTATTTTCAAGTGGAGAGAGACAGAGAGAAAAGAGAAAGAGAGAGAGGGAAAATAGGTGTGCAAGGGTTTCCAGCTGCTGTAAACACACTCCAGTTAAATGTGCCACTTTGTGTATCTGGCTTTACATGGGTACTATAGAATCAAACAGGCAAGCACCTGCAGACAAGCACCTTAACTGATGGGCCACTCCTCTAGCCCCTCAAAGATTATGGTTGAATGAACCAAGCTGCCCTGAAAGCACTACACTTAATGCTCATATTCACATATTAATGCTACTCTCACTTCTGGTTAGAGAAGCTTCTCTTTTCAGATGGCAATGACCACTGGGATGACCCAAAAGGCAACATAGTGCTGAGAACAAGGGATGGAGGAGTGCCCAGCACTGAAACATCTCTGTCACACCCTCCAAGGCTCAGGGCCCATTGCGGAAGAGGGGGCGGATAGAATGGAAGAGCCAAAGGAAGGGTATGACTTCTTACAATGCAACTGCCCAGACAGAAATTGGCCTTGATATCCATGACCGTGCAGTGCCTAGCAATACCTCCGCAAGACCCTCAAAATGGAAGGAAAAGATGATGACATCAAATTAAAAGAGAGACTAATGGAGTGAGGGAGGGGATATGATGGAGATTGGAGTTCTAAAGGGGAATGGGGGGAGGGGAGGGAAATATCATGCACTTTTTGTATGTAAGTATAGAAGTTGTCAATAAAAAAATAATAATAGAAAAAAATGATAATGAATGGGGGGAAAAGTTTGTCATCAGATCTTTAAGTGCAAATGTGACATCATTTTTCAGGCATATCTTACTACCTATTACCCACTGCGTCGTGTCTGTATCTCTGAGATGGTGTCTTTAGTCGCCAGACATAGCCAGCTCCAGAAAAATGTCCAAGATCCCTCTGTCTCACTCCCCCAAATTGGAAAAATTTCTGGTTATCAGTGGCAACCAGTTGGGGAAGTCTCTCGTCACTAGAGAATGGGTAGTCCCTGGTGTCTCTTGGACACTGTGTCCAGCTGCTCTTGACTCTGCTGGGTCATTGTCCCCTCTTGGCGAGGTTTCCCCTTTTAAATGGCCCAATCGATATTCATTAGGCATTGCCAGCTCCTTGTCTCTCTGTAACTGATTTATCCACCATGCTATAAAACCCATTAAAAATTAATTCTCTAATAGATGATGCCTCAAATTGGCTGCTTTGAGGTTCTGGACCCAGGGCAGATGTTTGTTGCCTTTAGAAGGTAAGACCTAGAGGCAGGAGCTATCCCAACACAAAATATCACCTCCCCAAGCCCGCCATCCAGGAGACTCCATGAGTGGCTTTGGGTACATTCTTAGGCTCCAAGAAAAAGATGTTTGAAACCTTCCTAATGGAAAGTGACAGGCAATGGATGTGGCTTAGTGATGGGGTGCCTGCTATGCATGGGACCCTAGGTTCAATTATCATATGAGAAGGGAACAGCTGATTGGATCTTCCTAACAAAGGAAAGGAAAATACGTTAAGTCCACCTGGGAGGGAGGAGAGTTGCCATTCCTTAGGCAGAAATCCCAGCACTGCCAAGTGGTGTGGCCCTGCCTGGGCCATGGATGCATTCTCGCTAGTGCTTTTGTCTCTTTCTAATATCAAGGTGTGGGTATTCTTCAAGGACGTTATCCTCCCTCAACACCCTTTCTTTCTTAGGCATTTCACAGTTCCAGCTACCATCTTTTAGGCATTCGTTCAACAAGTACAGTCTATGTTGAACCGTACCACACATCAAGGATTGTACTCAGAACTAGAGCTGCTCAGCCGCCCCTGTCCTCAGGCCTCTCCAGTTCTATAGGAAAGAAAGAGCTGATTTAAACACGTGATCCCAGAGAAGCGGGAGGAAATTCAGAATGCACTGGAGGCCAGGGCAGGAGGCAACATCTCAGAGGCCAGGGGACACATGAAGGTCACCTGAAGGAGGCTACAGAGTCTGGCTAGAGTCCTTAGTGGCACTGCAGGGAAGACCCACATTGGTACACTCAAAGGGGAGAGACAGCCTGGGCCTTCCAGCCCAAGCACGACCTCAAGGTGGACTATGAGACGGGAGTGGTGAAGCTGGGGTTGGACGGGTGGCAGAGCCAGAGAGCCATGAGCTCGGACAGCACAAAGGGGCTTTCCCTAAGAAAGGGAAAAGGTCAGGTTTATTTTCCATAACAGTCACTGTAGCTGTGGCATGAAAATGGCAGGAGGGGCTGCAGATCTTCTCCAGGGGACCCACTGAGGTCATATTTCAGATATACGACAGTGGTGGCCTGGCCCAAGGGAGTGACTCTGGTGCCAAGAAGAACAGCACATGGAGCTTAACTCAGGAAGCAACAACTTGGTCCATTAGACCCTTGGGATTAGGAACAGTGCCTGGCAGGAAAGAATGAGTGGGTGGCTGTGAGGAGAAAAAGGCCCAGAAGAGAAGCCCTGAGTCAACCTAAAACATAACAACTGAGAAATTTAGTAATAAACTGACAGGTTTGAACCTAAGAATGTTTTTCTTTTCTTTCTTTCTTTCTTTCTTTCTTTCTTTCTTTCTTTCTTTCTTTCTTTTTTTAATGTGAGAGTGAAAGAGAGAAAGAGAATTGGTGCGCCAGGGCCTCCAGCCACTGCAATTGAACTCCAGACATGTGTGCCCCTTGTGCGTATGTGCAACCTTGCACTTATGTCACTGTGCATGTGGCCTATGTGGGACCTGGAGATTCAAACATGAGTCCTCAGGTTTCACATACTATCACCTTAACTGCTAAGCCATCTCTCCAGCCCTATTTTTCTTTTTATAAATATTTTATATTTATTTATTTATTTATTAGAGAGAGAGAGGGAGAGAATGGGCACACCAGGGCCTCTAGCCACTGCAAACAAACTCCAGATGCATGTGTCACCATGTGCATCTGGTTTACTTGGATTCTGGGGAATTGAATCTGGGTCCTTAGGCTTTGCCTTAACTGCTAAGTCATCTCTCCAGCCCCATTTTTTCTTTTTCTTTTTTTTTTTAATGTTCCATGTCACCTTTTAAAAACATAGCACCAAAAAAAAAAAAAAAAAAAAAAAAAAAACATAGCACCTTCTCATTCATTAATTTATCCCACAAATACTTATTAAGCACATACTAAGTGCTAGGCACTGTGCTCTAGGCCAGGGACAAAATAATAGTAGTCACAAGTCAGGCCCCCAAGGAACCTACATTTTGCACTGTTGTATTGACATAGTGTTGTTTGTTGGAAAAAAAATCCATTGTCAAGGCTCTTGGTTTCCCACAAGGAATAGATGGTAAGACCCTATTGCTGAAGACTCCACACATTTGGGCTGCAAGGTCACTGAGAAATCTTGCTGGAGCTGAGATGAAAGCCTCCTCCATGTAGACCAGCTGACAGAAATCTGGAAAAGGCTATGCTGCATGCAGCACCATGGGAGAGAGAGAAATCACCAGTGGAGATAAACAACAATGGACACTGCAAGCTTTAAGTTTGGTCATCCAGGCCAAATGAGCCAACGGGTGCAATAGTGGCATGTCTGTTATGGGGAAACCAACTTCTCTCTAATTGGATGGGAGGCCCATTCCACAGATAGGAGGGGACACATGCCTAATACTGAAAACTCTATGATGAGGGAAGAAGTCATGAGCCCTAGGGATGTAACATCTGCTGGTGTCTGGCTAAATGCATTTATTCTGCTCACCAAGCTGCCCAGTAAGCACTTCTCTTAATGTCCATACCCATATATTAATGCTTCTCTCACTTTTGGTTAGAAAAGCTTCTCTTTTCAGATGATGGCAACCTTGGGATGACTCAGAAGGCACCATGGTGCTGAGAAGAAGGGACAGAGGAGTGCTCAGCACTGAAACATTTCTATCACACCTTTCAAGGCTCAAGGTCCATTGCAGAAGAGGTGGCAGAAAGAATGTAAGAGCCAAAGGAAGGTTAGGACTCCTTACAGCGTGCTCCTCCAGACACCAAATGGCCTGGCTATCCATGACCTCACAGTGCCTGACACAAGACTATCCTAATAGGAGGAAAAGATGATAATATCAAAATGAAAAGAAAGACTGAGAGGGGAAGGGGATATGATGGAGAGTGGAGTTGTGAAGGGGAAAGTGGGGGAGAATTAACATGGTTTATTGTCTATAATTATGGAATTTGCCAATAATAAAAAAATAAATTTAAAAAAACGACTAAATGGGGCTTGAAAGATGGCTTAACAGGGAAAGCACTTGTCACTCAAGCATGAGTACCTATGTTCAGATCCCTAGGGCCCATATAAAATGCTGAACATGGTGATACACCTCTACAATCCCAGTGCTGGGGAGTCGGAGACAGAGACTGCCTGGGGCTTGCTGGCTAGCTCGTCTAAGTGAATGCGTGAGCTCTAGCGAGAGACCGTGTCTCAAAGAACATGGTAGAAAGCCATTGAGGAAGACACTGGACATTGACCTCCACATGCGTGCACACGTGCGCCCACACACAAATGTGTGACCACACACATACACATAAAAAAAAAGCACCACAATGAAATGGGAAAAAGAGTGAGTGCCACCTCACTTTCCTCAGTGTCCACCCATAGGAGTTGTCATTCAACACATGGTTAACAGGCCTTCTCTTCCTGGCACTGAGGGCCTGGGAGAAATCATCAGCTCCCCTCTCTGGGGTAGCAATGCCAAGCCTCCCATATCGTGGCAGTAGCATTCAGTTGAAGGCCACCAGTCTACACAGTGGGACCTGCATCCTGGCTGGTTTCACAGACATGACAGTTCCTCTGAGGACTGAGTGAAGGGAAGAACTCCAGGCTTTGTCGCATGCTGGATTACAGGCCAGCATCCATGGACTTGGTGAAATACCCTGTGCACTGATGGGTGGTGAGACATAGAGGCACTAAAGTGGCCCAGAGATAGGGAGGGATGAGGATGACTGAGAAGACTCCTGAAGTGATGGAGTCTGGACATGAGCCCTGAGATTATGGGTCAGAGCGCTCAAAGGCATGAAAACGGACATCACACAACATTTTTGGCATGCATGTAATATGTGTGGTGTGGGCATGGCATGTGTCTGTGTGTGATGATGTGTGGGTGATGTATACACATGTATGTGCTGACATAGCGCCCCTCTGGCAGCCAGAGAGAAGAGCGGGTGTTTCCCTCTGTCACTCACCTGCCTGGTTCTGTTGTTGTTGTTTTTGTTTTGAGGTAGGGTCTCGCTCTAGCCCAGGCTGACCTGGAATTCACTATGTAGTCTCAGGCTGGCCTTGAACTCACAGTGATCCTCCTACCTCTGCCTCCTGAGTGCTGGGATTAAAGGCGTGTGCCACCACGCCCAGCTTCTTCTTCTTCTTCTTTTTTTCTGTTAATGTAATATGTTGGATTTTTTTTCTTTTAAAGTATCTTTATTTTATTGTATTTATTTATTCATTTTATTTATTTATTTATTTATTTGGTTTTTTGAGGTAGGGTCTTACTCTAGCTCAAATTGACTGGAATTCACTATGTAGTCTCAGGCTGGCCTTGAACTCTCAGCGATCCTCCTACCTCTGCCTCCTGAGTGCTGGGATTAAAGGCATGTGCCACCTCGCCTGGCTTCTTCTTCTTCTTCTTTTTTTTTAATGTCATATGCTGGATTTTTTTTCTTTTAAAATATCTTTATTTTATTGTGTTTATTTATTCATTTTATTTATTTATTTGGTTTTTCAAGGTAGGGTCTTACTGTAGCTCAGGCTGACCTGGAATTCACTATGTAGTCTCAAGCTGGCCTTGAACTCACAGTGATCCTCCTACCTCTGCCTCCTCAGTGCTGGGACTGGCCACCTTGCCCAACTTCTTATTATTATTCTTTTTTTAATATAATATGTTGGATTTTTTTAAAGTATCTTTATTTTATTGTATTTACTTATTTATTTGGTTTTTCAAGGTAGGGTCTCACTCTAGCCTGGGTGACCTGGAATTCAGAGTCTCAGGCTGGCCTTGTGTGATCCCACTACCTCTGCCTCCTCAGTGCTGGGATTAAAGGCATTGCCATTATTCTTTTTTTAATGTCATATGTTGATTTTTTTTCTTTTAAAATATCTTTATTTTATTGTGTTTATTTATTCATTTTATTTATTTATTTATTTGGTTTTTCAAGGTAGGGTCTTACTCTAGCTCAGGCTGACCTGGAATTCACTACGTAGTCTCAAGCTGGCCTTGAACTCACGGTGATCCTCCTACCTCTGCCTCCTCAGTGCTGGGATAGAAGGTTTGTGCCACCATGCCCAGCTTCTTCTTATTATTATTCTTTTTTTAATATAATATGTTGGATTTTTTTTTCTTTTTAAGTATCTTTATTTTATTGTATTTACTTATTTATTTGGTTTTTCAAGGTAGGGTCTCACTCTAGCCTGGGCTGACCTGGAATTCACTATGTAGTCTCAGGCTGGCCTTGAATTCACGGTGATCCTCCTACCTCTGCCTCCTGAGTGCTGGGATTAAAGGCGTGCGCCACCACACCCGGCCCACCTGCCTGTTTTGTCTTGTGATGGAGTCTCTCACTGATTCCAGAGCTTGCAGTTCATGAGCCTCAGTGATTCTCTAGTTTTCTCTCCCCACAGGACTGGCCTTACAAACATGCATGGCCATGTCCGGCTGTTTACACGTGCTTTGGTGATCTCTGGCCCACTCAGGCCCCCATGCTTACGCAGGAAGCACACGTAACCACTGAGCCATCTCTCCCAACCTTGAAGGAAGAAGTGGTCTGCAGGAATAAAACCACCTAAAAGAGAGAGAAATTCCAAAACGAGGCAGTAGAGTATACTGCAAGTGATTTAAAGAATTTGGAGAAACTTAGGGAAACATTACCCAGTGGCACATGAAGAAGAGGAAGTTGAGAGTGGGGAAAATCCAAAGTGAACGGGGCTTTGAATGGATGTCAGTCAAATGCCTACATTCAAGGTCAGATGCCAAGGGTGGGTGACCAGAAGACAACCCACAATGGCAATCCTGGTGCCCATAGGACAGTGATACCCACAGTGAGCTTCAGGCACTCCAGAAGTCTCCACCGGAGTCTGTTCCAGCCCACAAGGGCACAGTGGGTCTCCCCAACTCGAACCTGAGATTTACCACACTAGCCCCACCCTGATCTCCATAGATTTCCAGATCCATGTGCGTTGGTGAATTTCCTCCAGGGAATCTCATCTTTGCTATGGTATCTTACACCCCGTCACTCTTCAGAACCTGGGACTAAGCACGGCCCCCTTTGCCAGAGGTACTTACTGTCTGGTTGAGAGGCTGGTGTGAGGAAAGTCCTGTGGGAACATGACCATGACCCGCCCTCCTCTTCCTCCCAGCTCAGAAGGATATCACCTTTGCCAAGGGCACGTGTGCAGTTCATGGGCTTCTAGGAACAATGGTCCCCAAGACCCCATGTCAGAGATGCATTCCCTGCAAACTTCCCCTGCTCCACCCAGCTTTCGAATCAGGCTTCCAGCCCCCAACCTCTGTGATGTATGGTTAGGTGGTTTTCTGATCACCTGACCCTACACGCCCTTCCCAAAGAGGTGGGAAGATTCACCCAGTGGAAGTCACCTTCTTCGCTAACAGGAATTGCCCTTCTTGCTCCATTGGACAACCTCACTGCCAAGACCAGCAGGGCACCTGGTCCTCACCAGTTCACTACCTTGTTGTTTTGCCCTGTCTGTTCCTGGCAAAGGGATCTACCCAGTTTCCACTGCAACATTCTAACTATAGATGAATGCAGGGTGGCCCCAAAAGACAGACTGACACCTTGCAACCATTCTACATGAGGACCCCAAGACCCAAGGGTTGTAGTTCCCTTCCCATTGCTGGCACCAAACACCCAACCAAAAGCAGCTTGTGGCAGAAAAGGGTTTATTTTGGCTTATAGACTCCAGGGGAAGCTCCATGATGGCAGTGGAAAACATGGCCTGAGCAGAGACTGAACATCACCTCCTGGCCAACATCAGGTGGCCAACAGCATCAGGAGAGTGTGCCAAACCCTGGGAAGGGGAAGGTGGCTGTAACACCCATAAGCCCAGTCCCAACAACACACCTCTTCCAGCAAGTTTTCAGTTCTCAAATTGCCACCAGCTGGGGACCTAGTATTCAGAACACATGAGTTTATAGGGGACACCTAGTTCAAACCACCACACTAGAGCTCCACTGACTCTAGAGAAATGGGAGAATTGAGGATTTGAGCCTCCAAAGTCTTTCTTCATCCATTTCCAATATTTTTACATTGTCCTCAGTCTCTTCCATCCATCCATTTACTCAACCAGAACTAAGGATTTTCTGTGCCTCGCCGGATGAGCAGGGCAGATCGGACCTTGCCCCCCCCCCGCCCCATGGAATGTACAGGAAAGAAACAGCCTCGTTTGTGTGCTAGTGTTCGGGGTCTGGAGAAGACACAGTGCTTTTTCGAAAGTGTGTATAGCCACCAGAATCTCTGGTATTCTTTGCGGAGGGGATTTTAGCAGAATCTTTCCAAAGCTCTTAAGTAAGTTTGCACCTTAGATCCCCAACATTCAGTTCTGCCTGAACCCCTCTGTCTTCTTCCCCCTCCCCCTCCCTCCACTGACCATCACAGCCATCTCTGTCCCTCCTACACCCCGGCCTTCAACCCACCCCTAGCTGGCAGCAGGAGCAGCAAGACTAATTTCATTTCTCCTCTTTTCCTTTGGTGAGGAGATCTGTGACAACCCTTTTTATGCATTTAATTCATTCTCAATTTCTCATAATCAGGGGGAAGGTATCCCCTAAGGTTAGGCGAGAGCTTGTCAGGAAAAAAAAAAAGGCAGTGTAAATTCACAGAGGTAATCATAGTCTATCTCCACTCCCCACTGCCCATGGAACTATTAACTAATATCGCTCTCTAATCTTTTTTTGTACTTATTTATTTTGTAGCGAGAAACTAGCGTTATAAACACCCCTACTGTCAAAACTTGTCATCCCCATTACCTCTAGGCGGGCTTCATCTCTGTTATTCTAATTTCAGAGTTTCTCAAAATTCACAGCCGCTGGAAATTGAGTACAAAATCCATTATCATTTGTATATTTTAATTATGCAAATGAGGCAGCTCAGCTGCGATGTCCGGGACCTGCAGGGATGCCTGACTTGATTCTGGGTGATTACAATTTATCCAGTCGAGTCACTTTAATTGTAACAAGCTAATTACATTGTTTCATTTGGCTTTAACAAAAGAAAAAGAGACAGGAAACTGGATATAGCTTGGGGCCCCAGAACAGACCATTGCCTCTCCCCAGGCTGGGGTGGAGGTAGCCAGGGGAGTGGACACAAGTCTTGACCACCCAGTGGATGACCAACAGGGAGCTCTGGAGGAAGGGCAGCCAATGGTCTGTCAAGTGACAGGTGGACTTCCATTCTGGCTGGGAGTTTGTCCAGTTGTAAACTGAGTCACAGAGAGAACAGAGGAGTTTACAGAAGGGCCCTTTCCACTCAAGCCTTTCTTGACCCCAGGCTAATAGCTCAGATGACCCACCTAATTTCCACTGCTGGCGAATCTGTGTGCATGTAACGTCTGGCTAGCTGTTCATTCCTCACATCCTCACATCGGAAGCCAGTAAGAAGCCAATGGAAGTGTCTCCCACAGTCAGGTAGGGAAGGATGTCAAAGTGGGTTGAGTAGAGTGGCCGGCAGAGAGATGATCGGGTGAACTTGGTCAAATTCCATCAAGTGGGGAGGACGCTTTATGAGCGTCACATTTTTCCGTGTGTGACCAATAAGAAACATTGACACATCTGAACTGAAACCAGTTGTTTTCGTTTATAGTCATTACTGCCTACCAGCAAGAGAAGGTGCTTAAGTTTACAAGTGTGCTTAATATCTCAGCAGAATGAGAGGCCCAGGAAGCGCCAGGCTCACTTCCATTAACAAATGGCCATTCCCTGTAACAGAGCTACTGCGAACAGAAATAAAGTGTTTGAACAGGCTGGGGCACTGCCAAGCACTTTTCTTCTAGTAATTCTTCCCCCTGCCCCCGACACCAGAACCCACTATTACTGAGGCTGGGCCATACATAACCTACAACCTCAGTCACCTAACAAAGGCAATAGGCTCAAGGCCAAAGGCCAGAAATTAAATTCATGGCCCAGTGACGTCAACAAATCAACTAACAGCAAATGTTTATTGAAATGTTGTTAGGACCACACTCTCTGCCTACAAGGTGATTATTCTCCAAAGACAGCAATAGGTTAACGTGTGTTCAAAGGAGTAAAGAGGCCCAGAGGAGATCTGAGGTTAATGAGAACTATGGGGACTTGGGCAGCCAGTAGTATAATATTCATTTCTGAAGAAGCCAGATTTCAATGAGGCCCAAGTCACTGAGCCAGGTCAAAGCTGTAGTCCTGACCTGATCCTTTCCGAGCGGGTGTCATTCATTAGCATGATGGGCTTTAGGTACAAAGGACACATCAACCCAGCGTGCTTCCAGAGTCTAAAGCTGCCATGAGGAGAGAGACACCCACGAAGGAGCACAGGTGGAAATAAACTGCTGCGGCAGGAACAAAGGCAGAGCAGAGGGTTTGCCGCGTGGGGCTGAAGAAGTGAAGCAAAGAACGTGGTCTTGCCCACTGAGTCCACCACGGGGAAACAGTGTATCTGCCTGCAATGCAAATGACACATCCGCAAGCCAGAGGGACAAGGGCAGAGTGAGCCGCTGAATGAGGTGGCCCCCGTGTCAGCAGGATGCCACACCGCTTGGTAGAGTGTGGCGATGCTGGGTGCCCACTGGGGGGGATTTTAAAGCAGGTTGTGTCTCTGTGAAAGGAGGAAGAACATGGGCAAAGAGGTACAAGGGAGAGCACAGGAGGCAAGGTCAGATGCCAGAGGGAGAGAAAGAGGAGAGAGAGACACACAGACAGTCAGATACTGGAGAAGTTGAAGCCAGGCACCACAATACAGCCACCAGCTCTGAGTTTGGGATGGCAATGTCTCCTTTTTGTCTGTTTGTTGACTTGCTTGTTTTTTGTTTTGTTTTGTTTTGTTTTGTGTTTTGTTGTTTTGTTGTTGTTGTTTTTGTTTTTTCGATGTAGGGTCTCACTCTAATTCAGGCTGACCTGGAGTTCACTCTGTATTCTCAGGGTGGCCTTGAACTCACGGCGATCCTCCTACCTCTGCCTCCCGAGTGCTGGGACCAAAGACGTGCGCCACCATGCCTGGCTTCAATTTGCTTGTTTTTTAATGTGTGCAGTGGGCATGCATATGTGTATGCATGTCCATATGAGTACACGTGTGTATGCATGTGTGTGTGGAGGTCAGAGGTCAATGTCAGGTGTTTTCCTCAGTTGCTCTCCACCTTATGTTTTTGGGACAGGAGCTTGTGCTGAGCACTTATTTGGCCTGACTAAATAGCCAGCAAGCCTAGGGCTCTGCCCATCTCCACCTCCCCAATACTAGGATTATAAGCGCATACTGTCACACGCAGCTTTTACATGGGTGCTGAGGAACTGACATGCTTACATGACAAGCCCTTTGCCCACTGAGCCATCTCTCCAGCCCAAATCATTTGTTTCTGAGACAGGGTCTTTCTATGGAGCCTTGGTTGTCCTGAAACTCACTATGGAGCTCGGACTGACCTTGAATTTGCAGCAATCCTTTTGCCTCTGCCTCCATCTCCCAGGTGCTGGGGTGTCTGGTTGTAGCACCACATCTGTCAGCAATTTCTCCTTCTTCTCTCCTGCTCTGCTGGGTCATAAATACAGTGCAGTGTGTGTGTGTGTGTGTTCATTCATGTGTGGGTGCATGTAGCGAGCCAAGTCTCTCCTTCATGTGACACATGGGCATCCAAAAGAGGAGAGCTAGCATCATGCCCAGCATGGGGTCGTTCCAGCAGTCGGCACTCCAACAAATCCAGGAGGGCCAAAAGAAGAGAAGGAATGAAGATTCGGAAGGAGAGCTGAAGAAGATGGCCTAGCAGTTAAGGCATTTGCCTGCAAAGCCAAAGGACCCCAGGTTGATTCCCCAGGACCCACATAAGCCAGATGCACAAGAAGGCACATGCATCTGGAGTTTGTTTGCAGTGGCTGGAGACCCTGATGTGCCCCATTCTCTCTCTCTCTCTCTCTCTCTCCCTCTCTCTCTGTCTCTCTCCCACTTTCCCTCTCTCTCAAATAAATAAATAAATAAATAAATAAATAAATAAATAAATAAATAAAATATATTTTTTTTAAAAAAGATTAGGAAGGAACCAGCCCATAGTTGAACTAAGGTGAAGTTTCTTCTCGCAAACCTACTATAAGTTAGACAGTTGAGATGAGACCACTTACAGGCTTAGAGCCTAATGTGTCAAAGGAGGATTAGGAAGGAGAGGGGATATCTGTGATGGCCTTTCAGTATGCAGGTCCCTGTGATGAAGACTGTACATGCATACCTCGCTGGGTGGCATCAGTCTCTGGGTAGACACTCAGCACTGCTCTGAGTGAGTGGTTGGTACAGAAAGAAAGAGAAATCAAGGCTGCTGCTTCTGCCTGAATTCTCCAGCACTAAGTCAATTACAGCCAGATGCCCAGTTCCTCATCACTCCGTCAGATGACTCCATGGAATAATTATAATACTTTATGGCACTAACTCGCTTGTTCTCATCATGCCCTGGGAGGGAAGAGCTCAAGATCATTATCGGCCCTGTGCCCAGGCAGGGGTGGTGCTTCCTCTCCATTCATGACAGCACCTGTCCCCTAATGGACTGGAAGGGGAGTACCAGGCCCAGCCGCACTGACATTCAGGGAAGATGAATGAGCTGGAGCCAATGTTCTGGGAAAAGAGACCCCGGTGGCAGGAAGGAGGGTCCAATAACAGAGGGACGCCAGAGACACAGCAAGGGGGAGGGGAGGGCAGGATGTTGAGGGAAGCAGAGAACCAGTTGCAAGTACTAGAACATTATGGACATGGGAAAGGAAGGGATAAAGGGAGGGAAGGAGGGAGGAAAGCAGGAGAGAAAGGAGAGGAGGAAGAGGGAGAGAGAGAAGGCGTGGGTAATGGCCAACCTGGGAACCTAGTGTGCAACTGAGAGTGGAGTGTCTTCATGATGAGGACATGGGGCTGGTGTTCTGAAGGGCACTTCAAGAAAATACCTTTCAGGCTTGAGAGATGGCTCAGCAGTTAAAGGCACTTGCTTGCAAAGCCTGAATGCCTGGATTCGATTCCCCAGTACCCATGTAAAGCCAGATGCACTAAGTGGCACATGTAGCTAGAGTTCATTTGCAGTAGAAGGAGGCCCTGGTGTGCCCATCTCACTTTTTCTGTCTACCTACCCTTTACTGTCTTTCAAACAAATAAATAAATAATTTTTTTTAAAAAAGCAAATATCTTCTGGCTCTTGTTCTACATCAAAGCCTTCCTGGTTGGGAGCTCAAGCCTCCCTTCATCTCTGGAAGTCCTACAATTAAGATTTAGAGTCAAGACAACGTTAGGGTTTCAATTAATCTCCTTATTTTACTGACAGTAACTGAAGGCCAGAGAGGGAATGATGCACAGCAGGTGAGTAGAGTCTCGGGGACTGGATCCGACATACCTGTCTCCCACTGGCCTCACTCTCCTTCGTCCCTCTTCTCTCAATTCCTTCTCCACTTTGCAGGAACTGTGTCACCTGGCCCTTGATTTTATGCTCTCCAAACAGGGCTCACTCATTTTCTTTCCGAGGAAAGCAGGAAATAACTAAGCCAAGATCATGTCTTGGACATCCTGTGGGGCACCCTTAGAGCCTGCCCCAGGACTAGGTGCAGATAGAGGAGGGTGCTATCCAGCTTGATGGGAGCATGTGTAATGGTCCATGACAGGACCACAAGACACTAGTTTTGGCATAAGTCATGCCAAACCTCCAGGAGATAGTCACAGAAGAGACAATGGGAGTCCACCAAAAGAGGACAGGAGGTAACAATAAATGTTTCTATTGCCCTCACTAAAATTCCCAGCCAAGGAACCCCAGAGACATTAAAGCATATGAGAAATGAGGAACCCACAGGGTCTCTGCACCAGAGAGCAGGGGCTACCCACCTGAGAACGCCAAGGAGTCTTCTCTGATGTGCCGTGACCTTGGATTTGTTCCCTTGGCGTCTGCTCATAACACCTCCAGAATTTCGGGAGCCTATCCTTGCATGTAGACGGCAAGAGATAAGCACACAAACTCTTGAGCTCAGCTGTCCTAAGCACAAACCTCAGCTTGACCACCTGCTAGGTGTGCAACTCCAGGCAAGTTTGTGAACCGCTCTGTGTCTTGACTCCCTTCGGAGCAAAATGGGAGTGGTAACTGCATCTGCTCCGTAAGGATTATCTGAGTTCGATGCGCCAACATATTAAGAGCTCTCAGAAAAAATTTCCCGACACCTACTAAACATTCAGCAGTAGTAACAGAGGATCTTATGACCACCTAGTTCTTTGCTGGGTCTCTGAGTTCACAGAGTTCCCTCAGTCAATGTCTAACAAACATGCACTCTGCACCCTATAGGCGCTTGATACTGAAGCAAGTGCTATGGACACACAGGTCTGAAGCAAGCCCCTACAGTGCAGGGGTAAGAATCCAGCCAAGGGAACTTGCTAGTACGGCAGCAGGGGAGGAAAAGAGAGGCCACTGGGCAGGAGATCTACCCTGTGCGTCTGTGGACACTACACTTGGAAGTGGCTGCATCTGCATTTGGCCTTCCTTAGACACTAGGAGACTCAGCAACCTGATGATGAACCCCAAGCTCAACCTCATAGTCAACCACAAAGGGTTTTTGTTCCAACACAGCACATGGGAGCATAATGGGAATAAAACCATAGAGGCTGTGTGGGTGTTCAAATCGGAAACCTGACCAAAAGCATACCCAGGCGAGATAAAAAATTCACACCCCATGTAGCCAAGAGTAAGCACGTGTTCCAGACAATGACAAGGAAAGGGACACCTTCATTTCTCTTCCCATTAGTATACACAGGACCCAGGGAGCAGGGAACCAAATCCAAACAGAACCACACCAAAAAAGCATGAAAACACAGACCTTGTTGCCTATGGTCATTTACTCACCAGCTGCTGCTCTATGCCATTTTCAAATAGGAGACTGATTGTGTGACTGTTACAATTGCACCGTGTTTACCTGCCCACCTCTCATTTGACAAGAAATGCAAGGTGTCCAAGCTCACCCAGCTGGACAGCTCCAGAACCAGGCCGGAAGCAGGTCCCCAGACTCCCAGAGCCAAAGGTCTATCTGCATAGCCAGGAGCCTGAGCCAGCTGAGCACCTTGTTCATTTGTGCTTCCTGATGTTCAGCCCCTGGTGAGACTGGGATGGGAGTGGCCTACAGAAAAGAAGCCAAGTGGCTTACTCCAGGAGAACCAGGAAGGTTCTTGTCCCTGTCACTGCTTCTTCCAGCCCTCTGCATCTAACATCCTTTTACCAGGAGATAAGAGTTTCCCAAAGTACGACTAATAGATGAGCAAATCTCTGGACACTTCTTCCTGTTGAAGGGCTTAATGTGCACTTCACCCAGTGTGCTGGTTTGAATAAAATGGCTCACATAGGCTCATGTGTTTTGAATACTGGGTCCACTGCTGGTAGCAATTTGGGAGGTGGAGCCTTTCTGGAGGAGGGGTGTCAGTGTTGGGTGGACCTTAAGGTTCATTAGTCCAGTCCACTTCCTCAGAACGAGCTCACCCAGACCACTTCCACCCAGATGTGACATGATGTGATGCCCTGCTGTCTATTCTTGCTGTGCTTTTACCAACATGATGAAATTTCTGCTCAAAACTGTAAGCCCAAAATGAATCCTTTCTTCTCATAAGTTTCTTCCAGTTGGCAGTATTGTCCCAGCAATGAGAAGGTAACTGCAACAGAAAACTGGTTCCAAGAAATAGGGTTGCTCTTGCTATAAACCTGACCCTGTGGCTTTTAATCTCTGGAACCTTTTAGTCTTTTGCAAGAGGACAATAGAAGGATTTGGCACTTTGGACTAGAGAAGCCTTGCAGTGTTGTAGGCAGAGCTTGATGAGCTATTCTGGTGAGAGTTTAAAAGACCTAATTGGTGAAAGAAGTGTGAACTTAATGAGGTTTCAAAGGAGAAACAAAGGACGTTATCAAAACTGGACTTAAAGCAGTTCCATGTGATATTATGGCTTCGTTCTGTTCATGTCCTGAGAGCTTAGGCAAAGTTGAATTTAAAGGTAAATTTAAAAGTGGTGCAGAGGTTAAAGACACTTGCTTGCAAGGCTTGATGGCCAGGGTTCAAGTCCTCAGTACCCACATAAAGCCAGGTGTACTAAATAGCACATGTCTAGAGTTTGTAGTGGCAGAAGGCCCTGCCATACCCATAGTCACTTTCTCTGTCTGCTTCTTTCTGTCTCTGTCTTCCAAATATACATAAGGTAGATATGAAGTTTGGCACAGAAAAATGTGAGCAAGCTAAGATCCCTAGCACAGAGCCTATAGCCTTCAGCTACAACTTTAAAAAAATTTTTTTTATTTATTTGAGAAAGAGAGGCAGAGAGAGAAAGAGAGAGAGAGAGAGAAAGAAAAAGAATAGGTGTCCCAGGGACTCCAGCCTCTATAAACAAACTCCAGACACATGTGCCACCTTATGCCTCTGGTTTATATGGATACTGGTGAATCAAACCTCAGTACTTAGGTTTCAAAGGAAAACACCTTTAACCATCAAGCCACCTCTCCTGCCCTGAAACTTTTCAAGAGATACCACAATTAAGAATCTGTTCTTGCCAGGTGTGGTGGCATACACCTTTAATCCCAACACTTGGAGGCAGAGGTACAAGGATTGCCATGAGTTCAAGGCCACCCTGAGAATACAGAGTGAATTCCAGGTCAGCCTGGGCTAGAGTGAAACCCTACCTTGAAAAAGACAAAATCAAAACACACACAAAAAAGAATCTGTTCTCGTAGCTGGAGAGATGGCTTAGCAGCTATGGAGCTTACCTGTGAAGCCTAAGGACCCATGTTCTACTCTCCAGATCCCACGTAAGCCAGATTCACAAAGGTGAGGCCAGCACAAAATTGCACATGCGAACTATGCGGCACAAGTGTCTAGAGTTTGATTTCAGTGTCTGAGGCCCTGGTGTGCCAATTCTCTCTCTGTCTCTCTCTCTCTCTTTCTCTCTCTCTCTTTCTCTCTCTCTGTCTCTCCTCACTCTCTCTATAATAGAAAATAAAAATAAATAAATAAAAAATAAATAAATAAATAAATAAATAAATGTTTCAGATTTTCAGGGGAAGCTTTTCTGCATTGGGACAGTAGGAGGAGTACTGATTCTTTTGAAAGGAGGAGGCCCAAAGGAAGAATGCTGAAGGAGTTTCCTGCTCCTCAAGGTTTGTCTCTGTCTCTGGGTTTATAAATATGATGGCATAACCCATCTGATACTGGTTTTAAAGCACTAATATACTGGAAAGAGGGTCAGTAGATGTACACAATTCTGGAGGTAACCACTGGGTGATGTTAAATAGTGTTGAAGTCCCTATGTGGAGATCTTGAGAGGCCATGTCATGAAGCTTTGAAGTTAACCACAAATTGCAGAGAAGACCCCAGGATTTTGGAGATGTCAGGACTATGGAATGGCCTCCAAGGAAAGCTGCTCACTCCGGCCTAGAAAGCAATCAGAGCAGCAGTGGGATGGGGAAACTGCCCAAACTTTTGGATCCCTGATTTCATCACCCAGTCCCAGGTGCCAGAACAGGAAGCTGCAGGATTTGAAGTTTGCCCTGCTTGTTTTCAATCTTTCCTTGATATGCCTTCTTCTTGCAATTGGAATGTTTACTCTGTCCCACTGTGTGTTGAAAGTAGGTAACTTGTGTTTTGATTTCACAGGCCTCACAGCTAAGAAACTGACTTGAATCTCAGCTGAGGCTTTGAGCATTTGAACAGGGCTGGAACTGGTGAAGACTGTGGGACTTTTAAAGTCTGTCTGAATACATTTTTGCATTGTGAGATGGTCATGAGTCTATTGGGGCCAGGGACAGAATGTGGTGGTTTGAATGAAATGTCCTCATAGGCTCATGTATTTTGAATATTGGGTCCCCACGAGGTGTGTCACTAGGGGTAGACCTTAAGTTTTATTAGTCCAGCCTACTAGGTGTTCAGAGCTGGCTCCCTCAGACCACTTCCAGCCAGATGATGTGAGAAGATGTGATGTCCTGCTCTCTATTTTAGCCATGCTTGTTCCACCATAATAAAACTTCCTCTTAAAACCATAAGGAGGGGGCTGGAGGGATGGCTTAGTGGTTAAGGCACTTGCCTGCAAAACCAAAGGACCTTGGTTCGATTCCCCAGGACCCACGTAAGCCAGATGCACAAGGTGGTGCATGCGTCTGGAGTTCATTTGCAGTGGCTGGAAGCCCTGGCACAGCCATTCTCATTCTCTCTCTTGCTCGCTCGCTCTGCCTCTTTTTTGCTCAAATAAATAAATAAATGAATGTTTAAAAAATAACCATAAGGAAATACCCCTCTCCTCCCATAAGGTGTTTCTGGTAAGGTGTTTTATCCCAGCAACAAGACAGTAACAGTAATCCCCCAGCAGGGCACATAGGAATAGTCCACAACCCACATGCTGCCTCTGTGCTGGTCATGTGCGTGCATCACTGACTTTAGTCCTCAAGTAACTGCTATTTTGGACCCTACTTTGCAGATGAGAAAGCTGAGACCTGGCATAATTATCAGTAAATTTCCCCCAGTCTGTCTCCCTGTTCTGCTCTCCATAAGCAGGCTTGGCTTAGCATGTCTGACTCCAAACCCATACAGATGACCATTTGTCTGCACTGCCCTACTTCTTGACTATTTGTTTTCTACTTGGGTATTTTTGTTCTGTTTCCTGCTCACTATCTTCTTCTCTACTCTTTCAATGACAACAATTTACTTCTAGTGTACCTGGCTCCATGTCAGAGAGACATGGGACTCTGGTACACAGAACACAAGTACATAAAACTCGGACTGGACAGGGGAAGCAGAGCCAACACTGTGCAGGCAGTGCGCGTGGTCAGTGTGGACTCCGTGTGGGAAGAGATGACTCGGAAGCAGGGAGCGAGCAGCACAAGAATGTCTCTAGCTCTCCCTGTACTTCTCCCTGCCTTGCCTAGACAGATAGCTACAGCCTCTTGCACATTACTTTGCCTCGAACTGTATAGGTAGTGGTGATTTTTCTCTTTACTTTCTACACACACGGGACCAAGAGTCAGTACCACCTCAACATCAAATGCTTGAGGATGAGGAATCCTGTTCATCTGGCCCTACTTCTTCTTCCAGGGATCCCCCAAGCCAGGGCCACCCCCAGACTCATCACCCAAACACTAATGCCAGAGATCCCTGCCCTCCCCCCACCCCCAGAGGTGGAGACCCTTCCTGGCTGTCCACACCTGCCCTGCGATGGATGACAGTTCTAAATAATTAACGAGAATCATTTTGTAATGCACTGACCCCTGAACATTGCGCATCACTCACTCCGACAGGCCTGTTCTCCCCTGCTCCCTCTCCATCTCCATCTCTCTCATGCTGACAGCTCAGCCTTCCCTCCTGAGCTGTCACCCAACACCCCATCAGCTGACCCCTGCATGTCTCACAAGCTGCATCATGCCATCAATGGCCTTCTGTTCTGAAATGCCTTCGATAACACAGTGGAGTCATGAAATGGCTGGGAAGTACGTGCTGATGTTAGAGTCTGCTACTACTTCAGCCAGGGAATGTCTGGACTAGGGAAAAGTCACTCCCAAAAGTCTCAGGCCTGGAAGAAAGACTCTGATGACTGGCAGGGTGGCCCTTCTGTCTAGGGGCTTACCACTGACAGGGCAAAAAGAACAGAAAACAGTAATAGAGATAGCCCCAAATAAACTTTTCTGCCCCTGAGCTTTATGTAGTGCTTTAGAATGGCTTTTGTCCTGTGTATCCAGGCTTGTGAAGGGACATATGGACACAGGAGAGAGACAGAGCCCTGATGTCCAGGGGCTTGTGACCCAACTGAGAGAAGATGACTCACTCTTAAAATCGTCAGAGAAAAATGCGGAGGTCTAGAGCAATTCTGCCAAAACACACGGTTCCCAATTGCCTATGGAGACTGGAAATGGAAGGAGGGGGAACGAGAGTAAATCCCACTGTTGATTTTCATTTTTTACCTAATATGGAATTTTAAAATATTTTATTTATTATTTATTTATTTGAGAGACAGCAAGAAAGGGACAGATTGAGAGAGAGAGATAATGGGTACACGAAGGCCTCCAATAAACTCCAGCCATATGTGCCACCTTGGGTATCTATTCATGGGTACTGGAGAATCAAACCCAGGCCCTTAGGCTTTGCAGGCAAGTGCCTTAACCACTGAGCAATCCAAAATTATTATTACTTTTTTTAAACAAAAATAGTAAATTAAAATAATAAATTAACTTTGCCATTGAAAAAAACCGGTAGAGTATCAATTCTACAAGTAAACAACTTCAGCCACCTAAAGAACCAGTATAGTCTCCATCTCCCTTTAAGCCTTGAGACAGATCTAAAATAATGGTAACGGGGAGGAGCAACGGGCATACTCTAATGTGTCTTTACGATGATCTGCACCTTAACACAAATCACATTTTTGTGAGTCCATTCGCTCTATGGACGTTTTCTTGTACATAAACATGAGTCATGGCAGATACATGCTGAGTAGCTGATATCCATTAAGCCACTGGCCACAGCATCAGAGCTTTTCGGAGCTGTTTCTCTTGTGAATATCTCAAGGTGTAGCAGGTTGGTTTATGCCATGATTTCATCCCCTTGCAGTAATGTAGGACCAGTTTACCATCACTACCAAAATGCTCCTATAGCATTCCAACCTCCTGGTCTGGAGAAGGAACAAAGGACTGACTCACAAATAAACAACTGTTCTGGGGCTGGAGGCATGGCTCAGCAGTCAAGTCTAACCACCTGGGTTTGGTTCCTGGTACCCATGGAAAGTCAGATGTATAAAGTGATTCATGCATCTGGAGTTCATTTGCAGTGGTTAGAGGCCCTGGTGCCCCCATTCTCTGTCTCTCTTTCTGTATTTCTCTCAGTCTCTCTCTGCTTGCAAATAAATAAATGAAATTTAAAAATAGTGTTCTGAAGCCATAAATTTAAAGAACTTTTAAAAATAATTTGAATTTATTTATTTGAAAGAGAAAGAAAGGCAGAGAGAGAAAGAGAGAATGGACATGTCAGGGCCTCCAGTCACTGCAAACAAACTCCAGATGCATGTGCTACCTTATGCATCTGGGTTCTGGGGAATCGAACCTGGGTCCTTCGGCTTTGCAGGCAAGTGCCTTAACTGCTAAGCCATCTCTCCAGCCCTTAAGGAACTTTTAATGAAATAAGTTCTTATTTGGTTTGTGTGAACTCTACAGCCCATTTCTTTGCTTTCATTAGACAGCTGTTTCCCAGAGCTTTTCTTTTTCTTTTTCTTTTTTTTTTCTTGGTAAATCTAGAAGGTTCCTCTGTCCAGGGAAAGAAGATGGGAGTTCTGGAATGGCTGTTTCTGGGGAAATCTCTGATAACCCATTGCCACCAATAGTAGCAGGGAAAGGAGTTGCAGCATGGTCTCCACCTCTTCTGCCATCTTGCTCAATGGGCAACCAGGTCAGATATAACCTACCGTACATTTCTTACAATGTATTACTTTCCAGTTTGCTCAGGTCTTTACTTGTCTGCAAGACAAAGTGGAAACTTCTATGCTTTTTATATGCAGGGCCAAAATCTGAAAGTGTCTGTTCCTTTTTGTAATACTTAACACTTATTGAAAAGATACCACATCAAGGGTGGCATATAAGCTGCTAAGAGTCTGTGTGGTATTTCCTGTTTGTTTTTGGTTTATAGCATCTAGAACATTCCCTGAACAGCAGAGATGCTCAATTAACAGTAGTTGATGGGAATAAAGATAGTGTTATAATTGGGTTCAATAGTGCTATGTTTGGGTAAAAGAATTGGGAGAGGGGGACGATGACCATTTTTTAAAAATTAACAAGTAACCAGGGATGATTTACATAGAGGAGGGTGAGAAAGGATGGTCAAAACAAGGTAGCTTTCAGTGATGGATGGATGGATGGATGGATGGATGGATGGATGGATGGGTGGATGGATGGATATTATGATCCAAACAGAAAGTTAGAAACAGGAGGCATCAGAGCCTATGGGGAAAAGGACAATGAGATAAAAACAAGAGGGAGCTTGGAGCTTTGGCTCTGGCCTAACATCCAGACACTACAGAGCTCAGTGATCTGTCCATAGCCCAGCACACCACAGCCAGGCCTGAGACCTGGCCGCCTCACCCCATCCCACCGAACTCCCAACAACATTCCTCTGCCCCTAAGCCAGCAGCTCCCAGCCCCACGCAGGGTGGAACTGGCTGCATCTGAGTCACAGATCAGGAGGTAGTTAGTAAACTGCACATTCCCAGGCCCCATCCTCTGGGATTCCACTATAGTAAGCTGCACTCAGAAATCTACGTTTCTTTACAAACCTGCAAATAATTGCACATATTTATAAATTACAATACAATACTTTGATATTTGTATTATACAGTCTGGAAGATTAAACTGAACTCATGGATCTATCATCTCACATACTTTCATTATCCTGCGGTACAGACATTTAAAATTGATCCAGAAAGTTTGAAATATACATTACAGCCAGGCGTGATAGAGTAAACCTTTAATCCCAGCTCTCAGGAGGTCAAAGAAGGGGAATTGCTATAAGTTTGAGGCCAGCCTGGGGCTACAGAGTGAGTTTCAGGTCAGCCCAAGATAGAGTGAGACCTACCTTGAAAAAAAAAAGAAAAGAAATATAGATTACAATATTTATCAACATGCTATGCCATATATCACAAAAAAAAACTGATTTCTCCCACCTATTTGAAACATTTACCCTTGGACCCTTCTTATCCTTCCACCACACTCCCAACCTCCAATAACTACCATCTGCACTCATTTTGATGGGTTCAACATTTTTAAATGAGTAAGACAGTGCAGTGTTTGTTGTTCTCAGTCTGGCTGACTTCATTTACCATAATGACCTCCCAGTTTCATTCTTGTTACTACAAATAACAAGTTTTCCTTCATTCTTAAGGCTGAATAGTATTTCGTGGGGCAAACATTGGCCACACCTTCTCTCTACCTCCACACTGATAGACATTTTGGTTGATTCTTCGTATGGGCTACTCTACTACAGCAATGAATGTGAGAATGCAAGTATCTCCTTCACAAAGTGATTTCAGTTGAAAGGTGCTTTTTTTTTTTTTTTTTTTTTTTTTTAGAATTTTTAACAAGCTCCCCAGGGATACAGAAGAAAGTTTTGGGAGTCATTCGCATCAACTTCATAGTCTCTACAGAGCTCTGGAAGGGAGATTTCCACAATATCCTTTAGACCTAAGAAGATAACCCCTAGCGTCCTCTTCCCTTACTTGCCTCTAAATCCATTATCTATACAGACATGATGACAGGGGACAAGGAGATAGGAACTAACTTTCCTATTTGTGCAGGTTTGAATATCATGTACGTCCCCTCATAACTTTGGTTATTTTGTGTGTTATTTATTATTCATTTGCAAGCAAGAGGGTGGAGAAAGAGAGAATGAATGGTTACCCTAGGGCCTCCTGCCACTGCAACTGAAACTCCAGACACATGTGCCACTTTGTGCATCTGGCTTTACCTGGGGAGTGGGGAATCAACCCTGACCATCAGGCTTTGCAAGCACTTTTTAACCGCTGAGCTATCTTTCCATTTCCAACCTTAGGTATATTTGGTTAAGCGTCCTACTTAGTCTTCAGCAGGCAGAACCCCGCTGGAGGAGGTGTGGCACTGGAGGTAGCTCTTGAGTCTAGGTGTGAGGAGAGCCAGCTTGGGCCTAGCCATTCATGCTTGCGTCTGTTGGTTCTGCCTCTGTGCTGTGGATGTACGAAGTGCTCTTCTGCCATGTTGAAGCTTCCCCTGGAATCGTGGACCCTGAAATAAACCCTTTCCTCCCATAAGCTACTTCTGGTCAGGTGTTTTTCCTGGCAATGTCAAGGTAACTCCAACACCTTCCTTTCTTGCAGCTAAGAGTGGCCGTGTGGTCCCCTTCTAGCCAGTGAAATATAAAGGGAAGTGTTCTGAGAGGTTTCTGGAAAAGACTTTTTTTTTTCCTAGATCGGATCACAATGCTTGTCACAATGCTAGTTTAGGAAAGAGTGAGGACAAACTCCCAAGGATTGTGACCCTGAAAGAAGACAAGAGTGTTGAAGAACCATGAAGGAAGCAATAGGTTCAGATTAGCTGTGAGCCACCTGCCTCTGGACCTCCACTCAGAAGTTTCTAGCTTTATAAGTAACTCCCTCGTTCCATTTCTGGATCTAACCAAAGGCACGGCGTTCTCCCACCACCAGTCAGATTTACAGTTCCTGCCCACAAAAGGCAACTGCCCTTAGTACAATTACCTATTGGCCAGGCTTCAAACTCAGCCCCCTCACCTCAGCATGGTAGCTGCCCACTCACCTGAAACACACAAATACCAAAGAACTAACTACAGCTTTCATTTCTATGAAATGATTCAAATTTCCTCCTTTCAGTTTCCCATGGTATAGCGATCAGATCTAACGTGTATATGTGTCTGCGTTCTAAATGACCAATTGTGGTGATTCATCTTTCATGTCATCTTGATTGGATCTGGAAATGCCCCTTGGAGGGCGTTTTCAGAAAGAATTAGCTGAGGCAGGAAGACTCTACCCAAGAGTGGGCAGATCCCAAGAAGAGGGCTGGAGATATGGCTTGGTGGTTAAGTCGTCTGCCTGCTAAGCCTAAGAACACCAGTTCCAATCTCCAGGTCCCACGTTTAGCCAGATGCAGTGACGCAAGGGCACAATGCTGCACTTGCTCACAAGGGGCGCATGTGTCTGGAGTTCATTCACAACGGCTGAGAGGCTGCTGGCATGCCCATTCTCTATTTGTCTCCCTCTCCCTCTGTCTCTCTCTGTGTCTCTCAAAAAAAAAAAAAAAAAAAAGATCCTGGGCTGGAGAGATGGCTTAACGGTTAAGGTGCCTACCTCCTAAGCCTAAGAACGCTGGTTCCAATCTCCAGCGGTTCCAATCTCCAGGTCCCATGTTTAGCCAGATGCAAAGTGACGCTGAGAGGCTGCTGGCGCACCCATCTCTATCTGTCTTCCTCTCCCTCACTTTGTCCATCTCAGAGAAAAATAATCCCAAGAAAAAATCAATGCTGCCTTTGCCTGCCTGCCTGCCTGCCTGCCCGTTTGCCTGCCCTACTTCTTACTGATGAGTACATGGCATCTTTCCTGTCCATGCTGCTGTTGCTGCTGCCACCATCCTGCCATCAGAACCCGGCTTCATCAGCCTTCTAATGTGGACCAAAGAGCAGCAGTTCGCCAAGCCTTCAGTGCAAGATCGGGACTGCCAGTTCTCAGATTCTCCAGCCTGCAAACCACCACTATTGTGTAAGCCACCCTAATAGTTCCCTTTATGTAATATATATTTACTCTGGCAGGCCTGTCTCCACAGAACGCTAATACACCAGCTAACTTCCTACGTTAACTAACAGGGCTTGAACTAACACTCTCAGCCTGCTATGGGGGCTTGGGTAGAGGACAGGGTGACTGGGAGCTCAGAGGAGCTCCCACCTCGCTTCCTCCCCACTGTAGCCACAGAACCCTTTGTCTGCTAGCTGCTTCCAAAAGCCCCATGACCAGAAAATAGAATCTTCTTCCTTTCTAGGATAGTAGTTCAAATAGCGAGCAGGGAGACAAGAGATGGCTTTAGAGGTACATCAGGCCTGGGAGACTTCACCCTCGCCCACTTATCAGGTATATTTTCCCCTCCTTGCCCAGGATGTATCCTCCTCCTTTTTTTTTCATTATTTATTCATATGTGTGTGCGTGTTCGTGTACATGCACGTTCATGGGAGTGTGTGAGTACAGACACATACGTGGAGGTCAGAAGAGACATTTCAGGTTGGTCGTCCGCCTTTCCACTTCATTTGAGGCAGGCTTTCTTGCTCTGGATTCTCACTCTGCTGACGTTCCTGGCTGGGCTTTCCAGGAGCTTTCAGGAAGTCTCCTGTCTCCTCCTGCCATCAGAGTTCTGGGATTACTGAAGACGACTTCTTGCATGGGGCCTGGGGATCAAACTCTGGTACTCCAGCTTGAGCAGCAAGCACTTTATCCATTGAGCCATCTTCCCAGCTCAGCCTCCTTGTTTCTAAAAGGAGAGAATAGCACATCATTAGAGCTAATGGGCTGTTTAAGAGCTCAATGAGGTAACACATTGGAAGGACTTCCAGGAAGACTTTATGCAGTTGTGAAGTTCTGATTTCTTTTTTTTTTAATATTTTATTTTTCTTTATTTATTTTATTTATTTGAGAGAGAGAGAGAAACAGGCAGATAGAGAGAGAGAGAGAATGAGTGCACCACGGCCTCTAGCCACTGCAAACGAACTCCAGATGCATGCGCCCCCTTGTGCATCTGGCTTACGTGGGTCCTGGGGAATAGAACCTGGGTCCTTTGGCTTTATAGGCAAGTGCCTTAACCACTAAGCCATCTCTCCAGCCCCTGATTTCTTTTTTTTTTTTTTTTTAAGGAAAGACCTGAAGCCAGTATGACCCAATGTTATCTCATGTTTATTCTGGGTAGACAAAGAACTCATACTGTGCAAGTTTCTGTACTTTTGAAATATTTCATCACTGGAGAACAAAAAGCCTCACATAGTGAGTGACCTGGAGTAGGCAGTCAATATCTGTGGTCACCCTGGTAGGAGATCCATATGAAGCAGTAAACGCTGTGGAGAAGCACACCCAGTAGCACACCCGTCCTCCCACACAAATGGCTGGCCTGTGCCCAGGATTCCATGTACCTGAAGCCCTCTTAGGCATCTAGCATGAGGAGAAAGAGAAAAGACAGTCCACACAGCAAAGCTGACAACACTGGAGACAGACTACTAGCTGCTTAATTGTATCGAAATCAATTCCTTCTAGCACAATCATAGGCATGCAACTGGTACTCAGTAAACTTCGGCTGCAGGTGTAGAGATGTAGCTCAATGGTAGAGTGCTTGCCTAGCACACACAAGGCCCCAGGTTCAATCTCTATTACTGGGAGGGAGGAAAGGAGGAAGGAAGGAAGGAAGGAAGGAAGGAAGGAAGGAAGGAAGGAAGGAAGGAAGGAAGGAAGGAAGGAAGGAAGGAAGGGGGAAGGAAGGAGACACATCTCTTGCAGATCCAAAGAACCAAGTCAGGGCCGTGCTCTGGAGCAGAAGCATCTATCTCTCTAGTGTCACCTCCAGTACCCAGCACAGGACCCTTCCCACAGACATCTCATGTCTTGATATTGCTGTGAACTTTATATTCTTTCCATGACTCTTACAGGAAACAGGAAGTTACCTTCCCAATCCCATACCTCCCCCTCCTTCCGAGGAAGTACAGACTATAAAACGCAAGGCTCTTTGGTGCACAGCCCAAGTGTGATTATGAACCCCATTCAGTAGTTTTTGAGTAAAACAACAGGAAAAACAAATTGCTTTTCCCCCAGTTTGAGCCCAAATAATGCCAGCCCCGAGACTCGCAAACTCCAGGCCCTGGTGAGAGGCTGGGATAATTATGCTGACAAGCTTCCAGAAGACTGCAGAGAAGTAATGAAGCTGTAAACAACACAACCAGCATCCTTTTCTCCCGGGCCCCTGTTGATTTTGGTGAAATTCTTATTTCTGTTTTGCAGATCCCACTCCTGACAAAACTGGGGCCCAAAAGCTTGGGCTCCAACATTCATTTTTAGCCTTTATAAACCCATCCAGTTTCTCTAAAGATGCCTTACTCAGGCACCTTCCCATTGCTGCAGCCTCGCTTGTGAAAATGAGCAGCGAGCTTCACTTCAGTGTTGACCCAGCATTGAAAGTCCTGTGCTTGTCATTCCTGCAAGGATAACGTAGGAGCAAAGTCTGCTTCCTGCCCCTCATCAGCTAACGGGTCTGGTGGTATAGGGACACAGTCCCCAACACAGGAACTCTAATAAAGCTACAGGAGAAGAATAGGGGACCTGGAGACAGGAGCTGGAAAATGCACGTTGTTCTGGGGAAATCTGAACACAATCACCGAAGAATATGTGCTCTTTGACTTGGGCTCAGAAGGTAGATGACCTTGATAAATACAAACAGGAGTGTGGAAGAGAGAGGAGAGGAAGGAGTTCAGGGAGGAAGCAGTACCAGGAGAAAAGTCTGAGAGCCAAAGTCAAGAGCATGTGGGGACAGGAGGAAACTGCTCTATCTGAATGGTAGCAGGCAGAAAGGGTAAAGCAAGTTCATTAATTCTGTGAGCAATGGGAACCATCAAAGGCTTTGGGCATTTATACCTTTCAGGTTGTCCACAAATGAAAGGAGTGGTGAAGTACGTGGTAGGGAGAGAAAATGCTCACGCTATTTCAATGTAGCTTAATGGATAGAATTTCTGTCAGCCAAAAGGAAACTGGGGACATATTCATACTTTAAATCAGAGATTTTTTTTGAAATATTTTATTTATTTGTTTGAGAGAGAGAGAGAGAGAAAAGCAAATAGAAGATAGAGAATGGGCCACTGCAAACAAAATCCAGACACATGCACTACCTTGTGCATCTGGCTTACGCAGGTACTGGGGAATTGAACCTAGGTCTGTAGGTTTCACAGGCAAGTGCTTTAGTCACATAAGCCATCATTCAGCCCAAAATGGAAGATTTTTTTAAAGTTCACCCAGCATTTCTTTGGGGCTGTAAGAAGCAAAGGAACTGTCATGGGCATTTTACGTCCATTGTCATTAGGCCTTAAAGCCTTAAGTTGGGGGCTGGAGAGATGGTTTAGCTGCTAAGGTGTTTGCCTGCAAAGCCAAAGGAGCCTGGTTCAACTCTCCAGGACCCACATAAGTCAGATGCACAAGGGGGCACATGCATCTGGAGTTCATTCGCAGTGGCTGGAGGCCCTGGCGTGCCTATTTTTCTCTCTCTCTCTCTTTGCCTCTTTCACTCTCTTTCTCTCTCAAATAAATAAATTAATTAAAATAAATAAATAAAAGTTCTTAAGTTGTCTTCCACTATTTGACAGGAGCTGAGGTTCAAACTAGTCTAAGATCCCGAGGCAGCAAGGGGTGGGGCTACAGGTGGGATTTACTTCACTCCAACAACTAAAACTTTCCCATGAGCCCTTGCTGCATGGCAATGGAGTTCTTATATATTATATGTATTTAGCCACTCAGCCCTTCCACAGCATGGGTCTGCCAGATACAGACGTTGGTCAGAGGGCAGCTATTATTTATGAATAAAAACAAGGTCTCTTCTCTCTCTCTCTCATTCTCTCTCTCTCTCTCTCTCTCTCCTCTCTGTGCCTCTTTCTCTCTCAAACAAATATATAATTAAAATATTTTTTAAATGACTCATATGGCAGGCAAGAGGACAAAAATCCAGAATCCACAGCCAGGCTCTTCAGTCCCTGTGTTATAGTTAGGAAACGGAAGTGCAGAGAAACTGAGGAAGGCAGACAAGTTACATGGCCACCCAGAGGCAAAACTGGGATTCCAGGTCCAAGCAATCTTACTCAAAGCTTGTGATGCCAACATTTGCACCCTCTTTTCTTCCTAGAAAAAAGCCAGTCTAATATTTCACTTATGAAGGTTGATGGCAAGCCATCAGACACAAAAGTTAAGGTTCATAATGGCAGGAATCCTCACATTGGCCCGTGCAAAATGGGAGAGTTCAAGGTAGGAGGATATAAATACAGACTTTATTATACCACATCACAAGGCAAGGGAGTTAATGTTGCCGGGAGAACATTCATTCCCCCATTTCCTTACTTTTGTGTGTCTTAATTTGCAACTTAATGTGGCATTATCATAATTTTTTTGCATTATGTAATGATTAAAGTGAGGCGTATCATATTTATTGATTTATTTGATTTATTTAAAATGTAACCATTGCCCCAGGGCAGGTGCATGGATAAAATACAAATGCAACAGTTAAATTGAATCCAGCAGATAAATTCCCCATTAAGAAAAGACATTTCAGGATTGTCAAGACAATGAGAAATGTCTTCCCGGCATCGTCAGGAGACAAGGAATCTGGAGAGGTCATCTAGTCCAACCCTCTGCCTCAGGCAAAATTGCCTGTAATTTCCCCAAGACTGAAAACCAACTGGTCTTTCTGACAGTTTCTAGACAGAGCCACATTCTACCTTATTCTCTCACCTCTGTCTTCAGTTCCAAGACCAGTATCTCTTGCATGGGTCTACGCAGCCTCTTTATCCTTGGAGTTCATACCACACACACACACGCACACACACACACACACACACACACACACACACACACACACACACACACACACACAATAGCTCTTCCTTTAATTGACAATCACCAATTCCTCATTCCACACCCTCGCCTCCTAAAAGATCCATATGAGAACTTCATGCTTGCATCACAGGATCTGTCTCCAGGGAGAAGGGGAGCTGGTCCAGAACCCCATACAGCATAGAAGCTGCTGGTCACCCAGGCCTTGCTACAGCCTTGCAGAATGGAGGTCCCCATTGTTGGGAGGAGCTCCAATTCTGAGCCTCACACTAGAGACTCACCTGTTCCCTGTGACTTTCTCCCAGCCCAGCCTCAGATCCTATTCTTTTCACCATTCTTCTATTAGACTATAGAATCTAGGATTGAATTACATGGAGGTTGTCTCTCAACCCCCTCCTCTTGTATTGAGTTACATGGAGACTATGTCACAAACCCCTCCCTGCACTCCAGGACCCAGAGAGTTATTGGCCAGGGAGGTCACTGATACCCCCAAAACATTATAGGCCATTGCCAAGGCCCTTGGTTTCTCACCAGGAATATATAGTAAGACCCCATTTCTGAAGACTCTACATACTTGGGCTGCAAGGTCACTGAGAAATCCTGCTGGAGCTGAGCTGAAAGCCTCCTCCATGTGGACCAGCTGGCAGAAAGCTGGAAAAAGCTATGCTAATGCAGTTCAATGGGAGAGAGAAAACACCAGTGAAGATACTCAACAGTGGACATTGCAAGCTCTAAATTTGGCCAGCCAGGCCAAGTGAGCCAATGGGTCTACAGTTATGGAAGTTGTCAATAAAAAAAGTTTTTAAAAATAGTAAAAACATTATCACTGATAATGCAATTAATATTGCTGAAGATGGCATCTACTGAATGGTCACCTCATAGGAACCAGAATTAGTCCCAGTCCCACCAATGAATCACTTGTCTGTTCTTATCTGATTAAATATTTTCCTTCAGAGAGTGGACTGGTGGTACAAGGGCCTAAAAGCTCTTCCTTTAAATGAGAAATCAAACTGTAAAATAGGGGTGGGGCTGTAGCTCAGTGGAAGAGCATTTGACTAGCATGCCCAGGTCCTGAGTTTAATCCTCAGAACTGGAAAAAAGAAACGTTTGCACAGAGGAGCCCATTGCCACTCACTTGTAGCCCCAGTACTTGGGAAGTAGAGGCAGAATGATCAGGAGTTAAAGGTCATCACCAGCCATATAGCAAGTTTGAGGGTCCCTGGACTACATAAGAACCTGTTTCAAAAAAAGGGGGGGGCTGGAGAGATGGCTTAGCAGTTAAGGCGCCTGCCTGCTAAACCTAAGAACCCGGCTCCAATCTCCAGGTCCCACGTTTAGCCAGATGCAGTGACGCAAGGGCGCAATGCCACACTTGACCACAAGGGGGCGCACACCTCTGGATTTCATTTACAGTAGCTGAGAGGCTGCTGGCACGCCCATCTCTGTCTTCCTCTCCCTATCTCTCTGTCTCTCTCTCCAAAATAAAAATAAAAGCCGGGCGTGGTGGCACACGCCTTTAATCCCAGCACTCAGGAGGCAGAAGTAGGAGGATCACCATGAGTTCGAGGCCACCCTGAGATTACATAGTAAATTCCAGGTCAGCCTGAGCTAGAGTGAGACCCTACCTCGTAAAACCAAATATATATATATATATTAAAAAAGACAGAAAACTGTGAAAAATATAGACCAGGTTAAGACAAGGTTCTCCACCCTAGTGCATGCTATACTTTGGTTTTTCTCATCTCCACTGCCTTTATTTATTTTTATATATTTTTTATTGATGTATTTGAAAGAGAAAGAGTATGGATGTACTGTTGCCTCTTGCTACTGCAAACTCCAGTTACATGTGCCACTTTATGTGGGAACTGGGGACTTGAACCCAGGCTGTCAGTCTTTGCAAGCAAGCACCTTTAACCACTGAGCTTGGTCCAGCTGAACATAAGCAGTTGGGGGACTCTTTCTCATCCCTGGTGGTGCTTTTCTTCAAAGCTCTTTCAATGTGCTAGTGTCTTATTCCTCCCAGCAATGTCCGGCCAGAGCACAGGCACAGCCTTGGCCACCCAACTTCCTTCTCTGCTCCACTGGGGTATGTAAAATGGATGAGAAGAACTGGGGAGCCAGAGTTTGCGATGACCATTCCTAGGCTTCAGCCCACCTGACTTCCCAGGGACGCCAGACCTAGAGCAGAGGTGCTTGGGAAGTCAGGGTCTTTCTGGGAAGCTGGGGTAGGAACTGTCTGGGATAAGACACAGGTGGAACGTGAAGAGGAGTCTCTTCTGGGCGGGGAAAGAGGCACAGAGACCATGTGCAGGAAGTGGAGGCATTTAAAGTCACAGGAGGAAATTAGAGGACTCATCAACTTACTGCGAGAGTTAGACTGAGGTCCTGAGCAAAAATCTGCATGATGAAGGTCAAAAAGAGTTGTAAATGGGGTTGGAGAGATGGCTCAGTGGTTAAGGTGCTTGCCTGCAAAGTCTAAGGACCCAGGTTCAATTCCCCAGAACTCACATAAGCCAGATACACATGGTGGCGCATGTCTCTGGAGTCCGTTTGCAGTGGCTAAAGGCCCTGGCATGCCCATTCTATCCTTCTCTCTCTGTGTCTCTCTTTATCTCTCTATCAAATAAATAAATAAATAAATAAATAAATAAATAAAAAATATTAAAACTGCAGATGTTCTTTTAAAAAGTGTTGCTTAACACTCTTTTAAAAGATGGTAAAGTATTACCATTAAGCATAGAAAATAAAAAAGGACAGCTGCACAAGGACAGCCGCTTAAATTGGAAAGATTCAAAGGTGGACAGGTTTTTGCAGTTCACCGCAACTCCATTGAATTAGCAACTTAACATAATTGCCCCCCAAAAAAGCTAATTAAAATCCTTAAGTGATATTAATAAAAATTTAGCTTCATTGTGGAAGAAGGTGAGACTCCCACTGTGTGCTGTGTGTATTGAATTGGCCACATGGGTTCTTCGGGTTTCTTCTCCAGCCTTGCTATTTGAAAAGGAGAACGCTGGATGGAGCATACATTCGGAGAAGTGGGATAAGGTGCTGGGAGCGCCTTCCCCTGAGGAACGCTGGAATTGGAAATTCTCAGGCTTCCTGGCAAGAATTCCAGTGTTCTTGGTTTGAACTGATTACTTCCCTCCCATTGGCCTCATCACTCTTCTGAATTCGGGGGACTCTGCTGTGGCTCAGATGGTGGGTAGAGATGCAGGCGGTGGGAGCTGGCGCTGGGGTGGGGGCCAAGCAGGAAGCCCGTCTCCTACCATTTCCCACTTCTGCGGAAGTGACGCGGATGGAGAACTCTTGTGCTGCTGGACTTGACCTGTCATCCTCTGAACATGTCCCCCAGAGCTGTATGATTGATTCTCCCAGCGGCTAACTTGCTCCCAGCTGTCTGGCTTATTGCTCGGAAATATCTGGTGTGAAGGAAGAAGTGAGGTTCTGCGCCATTGCGGTGCCAGGCTCCTTCTGCAAGCGAATTTCCACTGTGGGTGTTTAATGGAGTAATCGGGAAACCAGAGTTAGTAATGGGGGTGCAGCCTCCCCAGCCAGACTCAAACAAAAAGAGCACGCTTGTCTATAGCCATGGGGAATTCCTGAACATTCTGACCCAAGGACAATTAACCCCACCTACTTTGTTCATCCTATATGCCTGTGCAAAAGCTCTTTTTCTCTGCTCATCCAGCAAGCATTTCTCCAACATTCTGTCTCAACTCCTCCTGTTACCAGGGCATAAAGGAGAATAAAACACAGCACATGGCTAGTAAGAATACAAAGTTTGATTGCTTTGCAAAACTGGCAAAGCTGCCATACACACAGCCTGGGACTCAGCCAGTTGTACTTCTGGGCACAGGTCTGACGGGAAATCACGTATGTGTTTTCCAAGGGGCACGTGCTAGTATATTCATAGCAGCATGTGGTGGTTTGAATGAGGTGTCCCCCATATACTCATGTGTTTTGAATGCTTGGTTCCCTGCTGCTGATGGTTTGGGAGGTGGAGCCTTGCGGGAAGAGAGTGAGCTTAAGAGTGTTACAGCCAGTTCCCTCTTGCTAGAGTTCGGCTCACTCTCTTGCTGCTGTTGTTCTCCTGATGTTGGCCTGGAGGTGATGTCCAGCCTCTGCTCTACCGTCTTTTCCCTGCCATTAGGAAGCTTCCACTCAAGACTCTAAGCCAAAAAAAAAAAAAAAAAAAGAAAAAGAAAAACTTTCCTCCCATGATCTGCTTTTGATCTGGTGCTACATCCCACCAACAAGAAATTAACTACAACACAGCACTGCTTGTAATGGCTAAAACCAAAGACTCTCCAAATGTCCATCTGCTGTAAGAGTGGATAAATAAATGCATTGTGGTCTATTCCCACAGTGGACTGCTGTACAGAAATGAGAATGAATAGCCTTTCCTACACACAATAATATAGATGAATTTAACAAGGTGCTAAGCAAGCAAAGGCGGACATAGAAACATTCATACCACGTGATTCTATGTACATAAGACTCAAAACCACACCGCCTGCAGCAAGGTTTGGGACTTAAAGTTCTGCTTTCCTATGGGGCTGGTGAGGCCAGAAGATGGCATGTGATATGCTGCTTCTTGTCCGAGGCACTGGTCACATGGTGGGCCCACTTTGGGAACATGCAGCAGCTATGTTCTTCTGATGCGAGGACCTTCCTATACACATGTTCGGCAGCAAGACAAGTTTTAAAACCCAGTGACACCCACCTGGCCTCCTGGCAGCACAGTTTTATGGGCAGGCAAGACAGAGAAGCGTGAGAAGGTGTCTCAATCAGCTCACAGATGGCACGTATTAAACAACAGACATTTCTTTTCTCATAAATCTGGAGATTGAACATTGGGATCGGGATGCCAGCAGTGTAAAGTTCTGGCAAGGGTTCTTTCTGGTTTGGTGAAGTTCTGGTAAAGGCTCTTCCTGTTATTTTTCCCCATTGTGATGAAGCCTAATTTATTATTTTTCTCTTTCATTGCTTGCATTTTTGGTGTCATATCTAAACAGCCCTTGTCAACTCCAGATCAGGATGAATTCTCAGTATATTTTATTTTCAGTTGTATAGCTGACATCCTTCCATTTAGACCTGTCACTCACTTGAAGTTGTTCATCATGGTATGAGTATGAACCCATCCTCATTCGTTTGCATGTAGCTATCCAGTTGTCCCATGCCACTTGCTGAAAAGACTGTTCTTTCTATCAGTGACCATGGCACCTTTATTGGAAATAGCTGCATATGGACACATAGGTTTATTTCTGTACTCTAGATTCTAGACCATTTGATGTATACCTCTGCCCTTTTTAATTTTCTTAATTATGTACTTCACTGTAGGAACAACTTGCATGTGGGTCTCCTTCGTCTTGTGTTATACTCTTGTATCCTCTCTTCCCCACTCCCATTCCACCAAGGGCCCTCCTCAGTGGGGTTATTGGCACTCACCATGGGATTATGGACGCATCAGTCAGTCTGTGAAAGATAATGCCCTAAAGTACTGCTTCCCACCCTGTGGCTTTTATGATCTAGAAGGCCCCTTCTTGCTGTGTCTGTCTTCACACTGGTGCTAGAGCATGCTGGCAGTGGGGACAACTCTCTTCCTCTTGTTAGAAGATTACCAACCCCGTTGTGTTGAAATCCTACCCTCAAGACTGCATTTAACCTTCATCACCTTTACCATCCCTACTCTAAGTATAGTTATCCCTCGAATCCACAAGGGATGAGTTCCAGAGTTCCCCTCACACACTCAAAGCTGAGGATGCTCCAGTTCCTTATATAAAATGGTGTAGTATTTGCATATAGCCTAAGCCCATCTTCTTATGGGCTTCAAATCATTTCTAGAATGTTTATAATACTTAGAGTACAATGTAAATTCTATATAAATAATTGACAAGAGAAAAGTCTGAAGCCAGACATGATGGTGAATATTTGTAAACCCAGCACTCAGGAGGCAGAGACAGAAGGATTAACTGGAGTTCAAGGCCTGCCTGGCCTTGTTCCAGGCAAGGATACATGGCGAGAGCTTGCCTCAAAAAATAAATAAATAAATAAATAAATAAATAAATAAATAAATAATAAATAATATGGCTGGGCAGATGGCTCAGCAGTTGAAGGCACTTGCTTGCAAAGCCTGCCAGCCTGTGTTCAATTTCCCAGTACCCATGTAAAGCCATTCATAAATATATAACTCATTAATATATAATAAATATATAATTTAATTCATAAGTATATGATTTTTCAAATACTTTAAAAAATAAATGAAGGAAGAAAGAAATAAAAAATATGAAGTAGGAGGAGAAAAGAAAAAACAGTTTGGGCATGTTCAGTTTAGATGCAGTTATTTCAACATAACTACATAGTCTTCATCAGAAAGAACATATATTTTCTTCCCCATACTTTCAGTCATCTATTGGTTAAATCATGCGTGCAGAATCCACACATGTGTATATGGAGGGCAGATCGCACAGTCACATTGGTCAGGATAAGTCTAGGAGGGACACAGCCTACAGCAGGAACCATTTGATAGAAACATTCAATGACACACGAAGCTATCACTAGATAACACACATAGAAGCCAAATGAAAGTTCTAGAGAATCAGTGGAAAGAAAGGGTTGGTGCGATAAGGACATCGCCCTGGAATGGGAAACCCACAAGAGGCCTATGGGAAGAGAGTAGAAGGGTCCATGCAGGATACCAAGGCTCCACTGGGGAAAACACACATGTAGACTGCAGGTAGACGGTCCACCAATAGCAGCACACATGCAGAACAAGCCATCACATGCCCCTTTGGCATGGAAGAGGGACTACAGCAGAGGTGGGAGGAGAGGCCAAAGATGGATGGGCAGGAGAACACATCTGTCTGCCAGTGAAGAGAAAGTTCCATTGGATGTAGAGGTGTTCCGGGAGGTCCTGTACCAGGCCAAGGGAAGCTGGCACCCGCTCGAAGCTAGGAGAAGCAGGGAATGCTTTCCAGTATCCAGAAGGAGCACACCTCTGTGTACCCCTTGGTTTCAGACCAAGAATATTAATTTTAGACTGCTGGCCCCCAAAACTATGAGGGGATAACTCTTATTCTTTGTGGGTTTTTTTAATTTTTGCTTATATTTATTTATTTATTTATTTATTTATTTATTTATTTATTTATTTGCAATAGACAGGGAGAGAAAAAGGCAGAGAGAGAGAGAATGGGCACACCAGGGCCTCCAGCCTCTGCAAATGAACTCCAGATGCATGCACCACCTTGTGCATCTGGCTTACATGGGGAATCGAGCCTCAAACTGGGGTCCTTAGGCTTCACAGGCAAGCGATCTAAGCCATCTCTTCAGCCTTGTTTTTGCTTTTGTTTTTCAAGGTAGGGTCTCAGCCGGGAGTGGTGGCGCATGCCTTTAATCCCAGCACTCTTGGGAGGCAGAGGGAGGAGGATCGCTGTGAGTTCAAGGCCACCCTGAGACAACATAGTGAATTCCAGGTCAGCCTGGGCTAGAGTGAAACCCTACCCCCCCCCCCAAAAAAAAAGGGTAGGGTCTCTCTCTAGCCCAGGTTGACCTGAAATTCATTATGTAGTCTTAGACTGGCCTTGAACTCAGGGCGATCCCCCTACCTCTGCCTCCCGAGTGCTGGGATTAAAGATGTGTGCCACCATGCCTAGCAATTACTATTCTTTAAAGACACCAAGGTGATGATAATTTGTTACAGCACCCACAGAACTTTAATACAGATTTCTCAACATGGCCCAAAGTCCCCAGGGGCCCAGCTGTCACCACAAGTGAAAATCACAATGATAACACACTAATGAATAAATGGGGCTTGGGATGAGGAAGGTTTGTCACTCTTTTGCTGTTTACCTTCTATACATTAAATAATACTAATTTTTAAAGCTCTCCAGATAATTCTAATGAATTAAGAAGCATTGATTTGGGGCACACAGATGAACGGCTGGTGGATGGCAACAGAAAGTAACTTTAGTTCCTCTGTGCAGTCAGGATCCCAAGGTGAAATGCCTCCAAAAATATGAAAGGCTTGCCCAAAGACCTCACGGTAAGTCTAAAATTGCCCAGTAAGGGAAGTAGCCCTATAACCTCACAGCACAGCTGGCTGGGAGAGGCCCAGCACACAGCCCCAGGAGGTCTCCAGTCCTCAGGCTGACCACAGTGGACTCAGCATTTTCACTAGCGTCCCTAGTCTAGAGGCTTCAGCATTCCTCCCAAGAGAATACCAAGCATCCACTTCATCCTGGAGGCACACGAACACAGGCCATCAAGTCACTCTTTCTGCCTGTTTTGGGCTGAATTGTCTTCTCCCACCTGCCCCAGCTGCCACTCCACAATGTCCCCATCCTAGCTCCAAGCCACAAAGGGATGCCCAGTCACTGATCTGCTCAGCTGGGACCTGTGCGAGAGAGAATTACTCATGAAAGAAAAGAGTCAGAAAGACCCCCTGAGGGCTCAATCTTCCCTTTCCACTGGCAGAGCAGATGGGGGAAGGGCTGCTTCATGAAAACCAGATCAGCCCGGCCCTGGGCCAGCAGTGGAGGGAGGGAAGGCGAGGGAGGCATGAGGATGGAGAAGGGAGAGGCACAAAGTGGACACTGGGTCTGGCTCCCAGCTCCCTTCTATTGGCTTTTACTTGCCATGTTCACCCTTACCCGCTTCCCTGGACACAAGGACACATTGACACAGGCACCTTCACAAACACAAGGGCACACACACAAACACACACCCATGAGCTGGTAGATATGCCATGATTGTCCATCTTGCTTGGATTGGGACACACCTAGGAGATTGGACTGGGCTGTCCAGCCATAATGGCCTGAAACTCTGACACATGAACCAAACGAGTCATTCCTCCTATAAGTTGTTTCTGTCAGGCATTGTGCTCACAATGACACAATTGTAAGTAATACAGAGAGGAAGAAGCAAAGTCGAGCTTTGCAGCTGACAAACATTAAAGGTCAAATAAGGTCCCATTTTGAGACAACTTAGGGATGACAGGGTCCAAACTGTAAAACAAACAATGTCCTTGAACCCACAGAAGGAAAATCGGAGTCATCCTTATCTCTTTACCACCCCCAAGGAAGTCCTCCATTTTGTTAGAAGTCAGATATATCAGAGGGGTCTGGCATTGCCTTACTCTTCTTCCCTAGAGGAGGTCCCCTTTCCCAGAAGAGATAAGGTGACACTCTTGCTGGAGGATTAAGATTTCCTGGGGAAATTGCCCCTTTCCTAGAAAACCTGATCCCTTACCTAGAAACCTAGCTTCGGGGCTAGTTACTTGAACCCATATCCAGTCTGTAAAAGACCCCAGTCTGGGTATTTAAGTGGCATTTCCCATTTCTGGGAACCCCACTCCTGCTGTATAAATGCTCTGTACCTTTCCTTCTCTCCATCTCTACACAGTTCTATCTCTATAAACTCTATAATAAAATCTTTCTAAACTTTATCCCCTAGTCTGTGGGTTTCCTTCATCAAAATTCTTTAGAAAAGAACCCAGAAGGCTACCGACTCAGTGGGAGCTCTGTGTGACTCTGACAATCGGGCATCTCAGCTCCTGAGTTACTGCCCACCCAAGAGCTGAGAAAGGTTCTGACACTCTCAAAGACACCCCAGTTCCCATATCAACCGCTGCCCTAGTTAACTTCCTGCTAAATGTCCATCCCCAAAAGACCAGCACTGCTTCCCAGCCAGACAGGCCATCCTTCCGCTGCTGAGACATTGCCCTAAGACTTAAGATTGGCTGACAGTTACAAAGAACTCCCACCACCTGGGCACACAGCAGACTGGAGATTGAAGTGATCTGACAGCCGCTCCCGCCCCCACTTAAACAGCTCTGCCTATGTTATCACAACAGACAGGAAAGGAGGCCAAGCCTCTATCTGCAGAACCCTAGAGAAAAATGCACATCGGCCATTAAGACTGGCATATCACTCTGAATCCAAGGAAAGCAATCCGAGGTGGCCAGTTGGGACAGGGATGGCGGGGAGAGGTAGGGGATCACAGAGATGCAGCAACAAGCTCTTGCTTCAGGAAGGAACAGTGGGCAGTCAGCCCTTGGCTGTGGGCTTCATCAATGCTGCCTTGGCTGCAGAGAGCCACTGGGTCCTTCAGGGGCAGGCCACAGCCAATGACTAATGAAGGCAAAGGTATAAAAGGCCAGACAACTCCCATAAGCCATTTCAACCACAGAGCTTCCTGTAGGCTCAGCCAGGCTAGGGTGAACATAACCGATTAACCACTCGGCAACAAGAACTCTTCTAGAAAGTTCGATCTGGGATATAAGCTAGAATATCACAGAGATGGAGTGGTATGGCTCCCAGGACATCCCTCCCACAATGGTGCTGGCTGCTGGGTCTGCCAAACATGCCCATTCTTCCTGATCAAATTTCTAGATATCTGTAGCTTCAACATGTTCCTCTTCTCAATCCTGCTGCATTCCTCTCACTTGGGGGCTCTTGTCTTCTGTCAATTTACCCCCAGGAAGTGGAAGACATTGTTTACTCAACAACTCATTGGAATCCATTGTTCCCACTACAGAGTCAGTTAAACAAAGAAAAGACAGAGTAATAACATCTGTGTCCAGATGGCAGCCATCCCCAAGCCAGGAGGAATTAGATTTCCCTGCTAGACTTTATTGATGCTCCTAGGAAACCTTTCACCTTGTCCCCACACTCCTCAGATCTACTCAATAGAACTTCAGATCACAGGGAAGATGTCCCTTAGAATAGGTGGGAATTGAGTGGGAGGGGAAAAGTCCCCTATGGGTCAGAAGTCTGGGATTCTAGACATCCATCTTCAGCCGGATGGAGGCCCCAAGGTAGCCCACTCACTCACCCTTGCTCAGCTTCTTCTTTTGTAAAAGAACATGATAATGAAGCTGGAGGTGTGGCTCTGCAGTTAAAGGTGCTTGCTTGCAAAGCCTGCTGACATGAGTTTGATTTTCTCCAATGACACAAAGTGGCACACGTGTCTGTAATCCCAACATGCCTTTAATAGTGGGAGAGGCAGAGGCTGGAGAACCCAAAGCTCATGACCAGCTAGACCAGCATTTGTTTGCAGCATCAAAAGACCCTATCTCAAAGAAGGTAGAAGAAAGCCAGGCGTTGTGGCTCACGCCTTTAATCCCAGCACTCGGGAGGCAGAGCTAGGAGGATCACCACCCGAGATTACACAGTGAATTCCAGGTCAGCCTGAGCTAAGAGTGAGACCCTACCTCAAAAAAAAAAAAAAAAAAAAAAAACAAATAAATAAATAAATAGTCGGGCGTGGTAGTGCACAGCCTTTAATCCTAGTACTTGGGAGGCAGAGGTAAGAGGATCGTCATGAGTTCTAAGCCACCCTGAGACTATATATAGTGAGTCCCAGGTCAGCCTGGGCTAGTGTGAAACCCTACCTCGAAAAACCAAATAATAATAATAAATAAATAGTGGAAGAAGAGTACAGACACTTTGTAGTCCTTTGACTTCCAACACACACACACTATGGCACACACATGTGCCCATATACACACACCCAAACATACACACACACACACACAAATAATTAATACCCAAAAAACATAGTGTTATGGGAGTTTCTTAGCAAGAATAAACTCACAGGCAAGTAATCTAAAATTCCAATCCAAGTTGGCTAACATCATAAGGAAAGTTTGCATCTTGGGAAAGTCAGAGGTGACAGACAGCTCCGGGGATGGCTCAGCGCTGAGACTCTAGTTTCTTTCTCTCACTTAGATCTGCCTTACTCATATCAGATTCAGTTTAGCTCCTTCCTGCTCAGGAGATTCTTTTGTGTGTGTGGCAATAGGATGCTATGGTTCTTTCTTTATTTTTTTAAAATGTTTTATTTATTTACTAGAGAGAGAGAGAGAAAGTACGTACGGGCATGGTAGAGCCTCCTGCTACTGGAAACAAACTCTACATGCACTACTCTGTGCATCTGGCTTTATGTGGGTACTGGGGGATCAATCACAGGCCATCAGGCTTTGCAAGCAGGGGCCTTTAACTGCTGAGCCATCTCACCAGCCCTATGGTGATTCATCCCCACCCAGCAGGAGGAAAAAAGAAATCCTACCCTGGCGTGATTTCAGTCCTTCCCTTCAATTTCACTGGGACCCCTTGTCCACCGGGGACCTGTACTCACCATCAGGGGAGTACTAGATTATGTGGAATATACCACTTAGGTCCATTTAAAAGGAGAGAGAAGCCGGGCTTGGTGGTGCACGCCTTTAATCCCAGCACTCGGGAGGCAGAGGTAGGAGGATCGCCGAGAGTTCGAGGCCACCCTGAGAATACATAGTTAATTTCAGGTCAGTCTGGACCAGAGTGAGACCCTACCTCACAAAACCAAAAAAAGAAAAAAAGAAAAGGAGAGAGAATGGGCTAGGCATGGTCACTCATATCCATAATCGCAACACTTGCCTCTAAACCCATTACTCAGGAGAGATTGATGTAGGAACATTGCATGAGTTCAAAGCCAGCGTGGTCTACAGAGTGAGTTTCAGATCAGTCTGGTCTAGAGTAAGACCCTGCCTCAAGAAAGAAAACAAACAAACAAATAAGAAAGAAAAAGGAGAGAGAATGGATGCCAGAAGGTTACTAACAGTATCTCTCATGTGTCCTTTCTCTTCCACAAAGTAAAATTCTAAACTTAGCAGATTTATCATTCAATACCCCTGGGAACTTGGCCAGAAGGAAGTTGGAAAAGCCATCTGCAGCTGCAAGTTATTATTAAGAGTAAACTGAAGACAGCCAGATGAACGCCAGGTCGTCATGGAAGACATGCCTTCCTTATGGACTTTCTGAGTCACTTGATTGTTCATTCCTAAGAATATGACGAGAGGTGACCACCACAGTTGTCTCAGTCCTTCTGTCAATCATTAGGGTAGACACGTGACCCAATCTTGGCGAACGAACTCTGAGAGATAGTCACCATGGAAACTCTGGCTAAAACAAACACGCATAGGAGGCGCTGACAGTGCAGCTCAGTTGGTAGAATGCTTGTCTAGCATGCATGGAACCCCAGATTCAATCCCAGCACCAGGTAAAGCAGGTGTGTTGGCACATGCCTATTATCTCAGCACTTGGGAAGCAGAGGAAAGAGGATCAGAAGTTCAAGATCAGGGCTGGAGAGATGGCTTAGCAGGTAAGGCGCTTGCCTGCAAAGCCTACAGACTCATGTTTGACTCTCCAGGTCCCAAATAAGACAGACTCACAGTGACGCAAGCACGCAATGTCACACATGTGCACAAGGGGCGCACACATCTGGAGTTCGATTGCTGTGGTTGGAGGCCCTGGCGTTCCAGTTCTTTCTCTCTCTCTCTCTCACTCTCTCTCTCTCTCCTCTCTCTCCCACATTAAAAAAAAAAAAAGTCCAGTCTGTTGGGCTTGCTTCAAAAAAATTTTTTTTAAAGAAATTTAAGACCATCTTTGGCTACATAGTACGTTCAAAGCCAACCTGTACTACATGACACTCTGTCTCCAAAAATAAATTAAATGGAAGGAAACACCTTTCACCATGTTTGGAACCACGGAGGCTGTCTGTGGCCATGAGGGAACAGCAGAATGATAAAGTCAAGCAAATCAGAGAGACTGAAATGACACCGAGCTGCTGAACTACACTGCCACGGGCCTAGCTCCCCAGACCTTGCCCCTGGGCTGGAGAGGTGGCTCAGTGGTTAACGGCACTTGCTTGAAAACCTTGTCCCTGGGTGTTGGCTTTAATTCAGTCTATTTTAATCAATTTGGGGTCCCTTGCAGCCAAGCCTTCCTACTGATAAATATTGGTATCGGATCTCATGTTCCCTGATCCTAAACAGTGTGATATTCTCTGTCACACCACAAAGGAACTGCCTCAACAGAACCCCAATAGAGACCCTGGTGCACTCAAAGAGCTCACTCCGAATGGAACTCAGGACGACCAGTCTGGCCCCTGAATGAGGACTCAAGGAGTATTATTACGGGAAGCAAGTGGATCATCCAACCAGCTTGGAAAGTGTAGATTGGAAATTAGAAGGAAACCTGAGCGACCTCTGCTATTGGTCAACAAGAGCCAAGTGTCGGCCCAAGCTCCAGGGGCAAGCCCACCACACATAAGGGTGGAGGAGACGGTGAAGTCCCCTGCTCAAAAACTCACTGGCCCTGTGGCAGGAATTCTGCCTGTCTCCCTGACACTGAGATTCACAAAGTGTAGGTTTCTGTCCCAGCCTGCCACCAAGTAAATTGTTGTCCTAAAACAACATGCTCACTACTTAAGGACTCTGCTGCCTCAGTAAGGAAGCTTAGCAACCCTTCCTGGTATCTCTCTGGTACTATTTTGACTTGGATTAAGTGGACCATAAGAGCTGCGAGCACGTGCCAGGCACTGTTCTCAGCTTTGCATATATATATTAACTTATCAGATCCTGACAACGTCCTGTAACACGGGGCTATCATTCGCCCCACTTCACAGCAAAGAAAATTGAAGCCCTATAAAGCTAATGAACTTATCGGAGATCACCAAGTAAAGGAAGGTGGGTGTGAGCTCAGGCAGGAGGATTGGGGCCTGTGCTCTGTATCACTATCCAATAAAAAACCCCTATCAACACCCCTCCCCCCAAGAAAGGAGGTGCATCCATCACCTCCAGTGACAGGAAGTCATTGCTCCTAGTGTGACTTGTCTGTCAAGGAGGGAGGCCAGCTGGTGCTCCTCTCCAGATCCCATACTTCAGAGACTAGGGTACCCACAGGCTTTTCTGCCCTTTTGCCTCTGCTTATCTCTTCTCAGGAGCCAAGAAACCTGGCACAGAGTCTCACACACTGTCCCTGAAACCAAGGTTCACCTCTAGCCTTCCAGAATGTCCCTGTCACCTCCTGCATGTCTTATCCTATGTAGCCTCATCTTCCCTTTCAGCCGTGAGCTCATGGAAACCAACAGGGAAGTAGGGTGCATTCTAATTAGGTTATGTTCTCCGAGGCTGAGAACGAACAATTGCACCCCACCCCCAGGCAAGCTGCCTTAAAGACATCCCCAAAGGTGTAGTGTTACCTGTGCCTAGCAATACCTCCGCAAGACCCTCATAGTAGAAGTAAAAGAGGATGACATCATATTAAAAAAGAGACTAATGGAGAGAGGGAGGGGATATGATGGAGAGTGGAGTTCTAAAGGGGAAGGGGGAGGGAGGGAAAATACGCACCTTTGGTATGTATGTTTTGTTGTCAATAAATGTTCCAGACGCAACCAGTCAAGAGAACACACAGGCATCTGACAGGGAGTGAGCAATGGTTTCCCCACCCCCAAAACATAGCATGCAATTGGAAATGGTCCATATCTCTGGGCTCAGATTACCAGCCCTAATTTATCATCCTCCTCCTATATTCTTATATAAGTAGTAGTACACATCGCCCCAGCCAATTAATCAATCTGTAATTAGGAACTGACATGAACATTTACCACCATCAGGCATAATTTATATGATTACAGATGATTAAATAAAATGTAATAGAGTGAACAGGCAATTTGCTAAGCACATCTAGACACAGCCTTATCACCTAGGGTTGAAAGCATGTGAGTCCCTTTAACACAGGTCAGGAGGAGGCTGGTCCTGGGAGGGGGGGCCCTTGGTTTAGCCTGAGGATGGGGATGGCACAGGCTTTCTTTAGGGTCTCAGTGAGGACAATGGAAGGGAGAAAAAACACAAGGATTTGGGGGAATATTAGTACCCCAGTTTGTTCTACATGAGGTCACCTAGATTATCAGAACACCTCAGACTATAAAGAAGAAAAAAAAAAAGGCTGGAGAGATGGCTCAGTGGCTAAAGCACTTAAACTTAATGACCAGGTTCAATTCCCTAGTACCCACATAAAGCCACGTGCACAAAGTGGCGCATGTGTCTGGAGTTTGTTTGCAATGGCTGGAGACCCTAGCATGTCCATTATCTCTGTCTGTCTCTCTTCTCTCTGTCTCTCTGCTTGCAAATAAATAAATAAACATTATTTTAAAATAAAGAAGAGGGGGCTGGAGAGATGGCTTAGCGGCTAAGGCGCCTGCCTGCTAAGCCTAAGAACACTGGTTCCAATGTCCAGAGGTTCCAATCTCCAGGTCCCACGTTTAGCCAGATGCAAAGTAAGGCAAGGGTGCAATGCCGCACTTACCCACAAGGGGGTGCACGTATCTGGATTTCGTTCACAGCAGCTGAGAGACTGCTGGCACGCCCATTTCTGTCTCCCTCTCCCTCTCTGTCTATCTCTCTCTGTCTCTCTCCAAAAATAAATAAAAAATTTTTAAAAAATTTAAATAAAGAAGAGGGTTGGAGAGATGGCTTAGCAGTTAAGGTGCTTGCCTGCAAAACCTAAGGACCCATGTTCAACTCTCCAGATCCCACATAAACCAAATGCACAAAGAGGAGGCAAGCACAAGGCCACACATGCCCACTAGGTGGTGCACATGTCTGGAGTTCAATTGCAGTGGCTAAGCCCTGGCGTGCCAATTCTCTTTCCCTCCTTCTCCCTCTCTCTCTCTGTCTCCCTCTCCCTCTCCCTCTCCCTCTCTCTCTCTCTCTCTCTAAAATAAAAAATATTTTAAAATATAAAGAAAGAAGAAAGAGGAAGAAAGGTTATTGGGGCCAGAGTAATGGCTCAGCAGTTGAAGGTGCTTGAGGTAGGGTCTCGCTCTAGCCCAGGCTGACCTGGAATTCACTATGTAGTCACAGGGTGGCCTCAAACTCATGGCGATCCTCCTACCTCTGCCTCCTGAGTACTGGGATTAAAGTCATACACCACCATACCCAGTTTGTTTTTATTTTCATTTTGTTTGTGAGCAGAGAAAGACAGAGAGAATGAGCACACCAGGGCCTCCTGCCACTGCAAGTGAACTCGAGATGTATGGACCGCTTTATGAATCTTGCTTTATGTGAATACTCGGGAATTGAACCTGTGCTGGCAGGCTTTGCAAGCAAGCATCTTTAACTGCAGAACCATCTCCCAAGCCCAAACAACCAAACCAAAATTAGGCAATCAACTCAAATGCCTCATACTCTGTAACTCCTTCTGGACAAGGAAAAATTTTAGGGGCAGAAGGTAGGAAGAAGTGACTTGACTACAAAGGAGCACAAGGAAGCAACTTGTGGTGATCCAAGTGACTTTGTCTCCATTGTCGTAGTAGTTGATCTACTGTACATATTCAGTATTGCCCAAAGGAACACATTTTGCTATATTTCAGTTATATCACATTCAACCTGACTTATGCAAACAGGCAAAAGATTTGGGGCTTTGCTCTTGTCTGACTAAATGTATATATTATTCCCACCAAGCTGCCCTGAAAGCACTACACTTAATGTTCATATTCACATATTAACGCTATTCTCACTTCTGGTTAGAAAAGCTTCTCTTTTCAGATGGCGATGACCACTGGGATGACCCAAAAGGCAACACAGTGCTGAGAAGAAGGGATGGAGGAGTGCCCAGCACTGAAACACCTCTGTCACACCCTCCAAGGCTCAGGGACCATTGCGGAAGAGGTGGCAGATAGAATGGAAGAGCCAAAGGAAGGGTATGACTCCTTACAATGAAACTGCCCAGACAGAAATTGGCCTTGATATCCATGACCTTGCAGTGCCTAGCAATACCTTCACAAGACCCTCAAAATAGAAGAAAAAGATGATGACATCAAATTAAAAGAGAGACTAATGGAGAGAGGGAGGGGATATGATGGAGACTGGAGTTCTAAAGTGGAATGGAGGGAGGGGAGGGAAATATCAGGTGGGTTTTTTTGTATGTAAGATAAAAGTTGTCAATAAAAAATAATAATTAATAAAAAAAAGAAAAAAAAAGATTTGGGGCTGGAGAGACAGCTTACTGGTTAAGGTGCTTGCCTGCAAAGTGTAAGAACCTATGTTTGACTCTCCAGATCCCAAATAAGCCAGACACACAAGTGCAAGGTTGCACATGTGCACAAGGTGGCACATGCATTTGGAGTTTGACTGCAGTGGCTGGAGGCCCTGGTGTGCCAATTCTCTCTCCTTCTCTCTCTTTCTCTCTCAAAAAAAAAAAAAAAAAAAAAGATTTTGGGCTGGAGAAATGGCTTAGTAGTTAAGGCATTTGCCTGTGAAGCCAAAGGATCCCGGTTCGATTCTCCAGGACCCATGTAAACCAGCTGCACAAAGGGCACATGCATCTGGAGTTCATTTGAAGTGGCTAGAGGCTCTGGCATGCCAATTCTGTCTGTCTCTCTTCTCTCTCTCTCTCTCTCTCTCTCTCTCTCTCTCTCTCTCTCCTGGCAAATAAATAAATAAATAAAAAGATTTCAATAGATTCTTCACAAAAGAAGGACTGGGGTAGCCGGGCATGGTGGCACACGCCTTTAATCCCAGCACTGGGGAGGCAGAGGTAGGAGGATCACTGTGAGTTCAAGGCCACCCTGAGACTCATGATAACTTTTTAAAATATTTTATTTACTTATTTATTTACTTATTTATGAGATAGAGAGAGGCAGATAGAGCGAATGGGTACACCAGGGCCTCCAGCCACTGCAAATGAAATCCAGACACATGTACCACCTTGTGCATCTGGCTTACATGGATACTGGGGAATTGAACCAGCTTCCTTAGGCTTTGCAGGCAAGTGCCTTAACTGCTAAGTCATCACTCCAACTGTAATAATGATAACTTTTAAAAGATTATTTGCATGATTACATGTTGAAAAAATTCTCAAATTCATTTAATCATTAAGAAAACATAAATTAAAACCACAGTGTCATTCTGTCTCCCATCCAAGTACTATCCAAGTACTAACCAGACCCAACCCTGCTTATCTTCCAAGATCAGATGAGATTGAGTGCATTCAGGGTGGTTTGGTCATAGACATGGCATTCTGTTTCTACACTCACCAGAAAGAGTAAAATGAAAGAGATCAATAGTTCCAACTCTTAGCAACCAACTCTTATTAGCTCTTATTCATTGTTGGCGACAGTGTAAGACAGTATCACCATTTTGGTAAGTAGTCTAGTGATTTTTTTTTTAACCTAACATATACCCTAGAAATTCCACTACCAGATATTCACTGAAGTGAATGAAAATATATTCTCACAAAAAAATGCAAAATAATATGCACAGTACCTTTATTCAAAATACACTCAATGGGATACATGAATCTCAGCATGATACTGAAGTAAGAAAGTAGCTTTAATAAAATAACGAAGCTCCACAACAGACAAAGATTCTATGGAGGGGGATCAAATAACACATGCCCTTGGCTGGGCTGGGTCTGGGGTTACAGGATAGGGAGTGGTATAAGGGCATTTTCCAGGATAGGGTGTTCATCTAATTCCTGAGGGTTTAGGATGTACCATTGTAGTATTGACAGCAGTCACCAAATGACGATGAAAGATTTGTATACTGGCTACATGTCAATTCATCTAGAAACATAAATGAACAGCATGCATGCTAGCATGGTTAGGTGTGAGAGCTGTGAACTGACTACGTGTCATTCATCTAGAAACTGACTAGGTGTGAGCTGTGTATGTCATTCATCTAGAAACATAAATGAACAGCATGCATGCTAGTATGGTTAGGTTGAGTGTGAGAGCTACGTGTCATTCTGAAACATAAATGATTAGCATACCGTGGTTAGTGTGAGAGTTGTGTCATGTTAGAAACAAATGATCTAGTTAAACATACGTGTCAATGAAACATAAATGATCAGCATGCATGCTGAGCATGGTTAGAAACATAAATGATGATGCATGCGTGGTTGTGTGAGAGCTGTGTACTGACTATGTGTCATTCATGTAGAAACATAAATGATCAGCATGCATGCTACCGTGGTTAGGTGTGAGAGTTGTGTACTGACTACGTGTCATTCATCTAGAAACATAAATGAACAGCATGCATGTTACCATGGTAAGGTGTGAGAGCTGTGTACTGACTATGTGTCAGTTTATCTAGAAACATAAATGAACAGCACACATGCTAGTATTGTTAGGTGTGAGAGCTGTGTACTGACTACGTGTCATTCATCTAGAAACATAAATGAACAGCATGCATGTTACCGTGGTTAGATGTGAGAGTTGTGTACTGACTACGTGTCATTCATCTGAAAACATAAATGAACAACATGCATGCTAGTGTGGTTAGGTGTGAGAGTTGTGTGCTGACTACGTGTCATTCATCTGAAAACATAAATGATCAGCATGCATGCTAGCGTGGTTAGGTGTGACAGCTGTGAACTGACTACATGTCATTCATCTAGAAACATAAATGAACAGCATGCATGTTACCGTGGTTAGGTGTGAGAGCTGTGTACTGACTATGTGTCAGTTTATCTAGAAACATAAATGAACAGCATGCATGCTAGCATGGTTAGGTGTGAGAGCTGTGTACTGACTACGTGTCATTCATCTGAAAACATAAATGATCAACATGCATGCTAGCGTGGTTAGGTGTGAGAGCTGTGTACTGACTACATGTCAATTTATCTAGAAACATAAATGAACAGCATGCATGCTAGTGTGGTTAGACTACGTGTCATTCAGAGAAACATTGCATGCATGCTGCGTGGTTAGTGTGTGAGTTGTGTCACTACATGTCATTCAGAAACATAAATGATCAGCATGCATGCTACCGTGGTTAGGTGTGAGAGTTGTGTACTGACTACGTGTCATTCATCTAGAAACATAAATGAACAGCATGCATGCTACCGTGGTTAGGTGTGAGAGTTGTGTACTGACTATGTGTCATTCATCTAGAAACATAAATGAACAGCATGCATGCTAGCATGGTTAGGTGTCAGAGCTGTGTACTGATTACATGTCAATTTATCTAGAAACATAAATGAACAGCATGCATGCTAGCGTGGTTAGCTGTGAATCATGTGAAGTCTGCAACTTGAGAACATCCTGGCAGAGAGAGCCACAGGGCCAAGGCAGTAACCAGACACAGTTAGTGAAAAAGCAACAGGTAGGAATGTCACTACTGTGGCCACTGATAATCATATGCAGTGAGTATCTCTGTACTAAGCGTTGTGCCAAATGGTGGAGACACCTTGACAAACACGACAGACTCTATCTCTCACAAAAGGGAGAGAGGCAATGACAGCCACAGGTGGTAAGTGTTGTTTTGGGCCATCTAAGGACCTCACCACTACCAAAGGATGTCGTTTACATGCAGTTGATTGAGACGAATGGGAGATAAGAACATGTAGAATAGAGGGACCTCTGCCATGCAAAGCCATGGAGGAGTAATTTCTTATAACGTAATGTCAGCAAGGATTCTATACAAAACCCTGGAGAGGGCTGGAGAGATGGCTCAGCGGTTAAGACACTTGTCTGCAAAGCCTAAGGTCCTGAGTTCGATTCCCCAGTACCCATGTAAATCCAGATACACAAGGTGGCACATGTGCCTGAAGGCCCTGGTGTGTCCATTCTCATATATATATATATACACACACACATAAATACAACCCTGGAAAGAGGGATATTGGCAGATGACAGACAGACATGTGTACATTCTATATTTTAGAGCAAAAATATATTGGAAGGGAAGGTTGATAGGTAGGAGTTAGATTATAGAGGACTTTCAACACTATTAATTTTGAATGTATTACCAGGAAGTAGAGTTCAGCTAAATGATTTTGAGCAGGTCAGTGACAGAATGGACCTGACATTCTACTTGCGTGTGAAGAATGGATTCAAGGAGACACCGGGCAAGAAGAGTTAGGAAATCAGTGGAGTGAGGGAAAGATGAATGTTGCCTGGGTAACAACAGCAGCATTTGGGATCTTTCAAGGACTGTGTGGGAGGTAGAACCATAGATCGATTAGTAGGAGATAGAGAACATTTATAATAAAAAGGCACGAAATTATGAAACAAACAAAAAAATGACAACACCTATAATTCAACACCAAAAGACCCCAGTCAAAAGCCTAGAGAGATGAATCAATCAGTGGATAAAGTGCTTGCTACGCAGGTGAGGACCTGAGTCTGGATCCCCGGGACTCATGGGCAAGGTGTGTGTCTATACATGCCAGTGCTCAGTAACCAGACACAGGTGATCTCCAGGGCAAGCTGGGTGAGCTCTGGGCTCAAGTGAGAGACCCCAATCTCAACCTGCGGCCCCAACATGCTCACACATGTGCATGAGCATCCCCACACTCATGACCCCTTCCCCCCACACACACATACACAAAACCAATATAATTGCATTTCTCAAAGAGATACACCATGGTGAAGAAGCCTGTGAAAAAGTTGTGCCACATCCTTGGGCACTATGAAATGCCAACTGAATTAGTCTGCTAGGAGTGGAGCCAGCTTAATACCTTGGTTCTGGGCCTTTGCGTAGGGAGTCAGGTACTCAGTTAAATAGAAGCAGGTGGTCTTTGGGATCTACTATGGTGTAGGAGGAAGATGAAGGGTTGTTCAAGTCCCCAATAATCAACTCCTGTCCCCAGTATCTTCTGTTCAGGACTGACTGGGGTTTTCCTCACTTGCTTCCCTGTATGTCTGTCTTCTCAGTGGACTCTCCAACCTTCCTAGTAATTTTATGAATTTCCAATACATTTTTCTGTGTAAACCTTCCACATTAGTTTATTTTACTTAAAACTATATAAGGAGCCAGGCATGGCAGCCTATGCCTAGAATCCCAGCACTTAGGAGGTAGAGGCAAGATAATCAGGAGTGTAAAAGGCCAGCCTGGGCAACATGAAATCCTGTGTCAAAAATCTGCTATGGAGCTGGGCGTGGTGGCGCACGCCTTTAATCCCAGCACTCGGGAGGCAAAGGTAGGAGGATCGCCGAGAGTTCGAGGCCACCCTGAGACTACATAGTTAATTCCAGATCAGCCTGGACCAGAGTGAGATCCTACCTTGCAAAACCAAAAAAAAAAAAAAAAAAAAAAAAATCTGCTATGTAGGGCTGGAGAGATGGCTTAGCGGTTAAGGCGTTTGCCTACAAAGCCTAAAGACCCAAGTTCGATTCCCTAGTACTCACATAAGCCAGATGCATAAGAGGTGGTGCCTACATCTGGAATTTGTTTGCAGTGGCAACAGTCCCTCTTCCTCTCTCTCACTCTCTTTGCATCTCTCTCTTTCTCTCTCCCTCCCTCTCTGTCATAAATAAATAAATAAATAAATAAATAAATAAATAAAATATATTTTTAAATCTGCTAGGGTGTGGTTTAAAATGAATGGTTTCCACACCAGGCTGGTTAAATTGAAATTGTTTTCTGACACTCACACTAGTCAGCTTCAGTGTCCTGAACCCTTCCCTTTGAGTCATACCTCACTCCTGTAAACGTTGGGTCTGTTCGATGAGTCCTACCATTGGCTGTGGACAATAGTGAGGCACAGACATGAAGCAGGAGCTGCCAATCAATACACAGGTAAGTGCACACAGAAAGCAGCTCTGTTCACACACTTTTGCACACCTCCGGCTCTTTTCAAGGAGGTTCCTGAGAAACATCAGAATGTCCCAGATAGAACCCATCCCTGCCTTTGCACATACAATCATGCTGTAAGGCCAAAGCCAGAAGAAAATGGAGGAGAACTGGAACAAAATCTGGCATTTATTTGGTAGGGCACACATCTTATTTAGATATCCAACCCACACACATGGTTTTTCCAAGATGCCTGCTGTTTTAACTAGGATTCTTGGATGAATTTCTGCTTAAGCCAACCCTACAGAGAATAATTTCTATCCAATGCCAGATGAGTGTTAGAAAATTACCATGTCTCTCACTTCACTCATAACCTAACGCCCAGAGGCATGAGTCGGCCATGACCTCACCCTTTGTATGAGGCAGTGACTCATGGGTAAGGTGAGCTGGTCAATAAAGGTTAATGCTGTGGTTTGAATGTGCATGTGCCTCCCAAACTCATGGCAGAACTTAAACCCCAGGGGGGGACAGTATGATGGAGCATGGCCTTTTGGAAAGTGATTCCAAGTCATGAGGGCTTAGTGGATTAATGCTCTTGTAAACGGATGTTGAAGGACGCATCCGTGCGCACTTCTACCTTCTGCATGTGAGGTTGTGGCCTTTATCCTTTGTACCCTTGAAGGCACAGCAACCAGAAGCCATCTTGGAAGCAGAGAACAGTTCCACGTGGATGCATGTTGTAGACTCACGAACACTAACATCGCTCTGAGGAGGTCCTGCATAGGAAGGAAGGATGGGAACTGGAACATGGAGAACTATCCTTTGGTAACAAATTGACTAGGGATATGTTCATGCCCTAAGGCTTTGCAGAAGGCAGGATATGGTATTTTGGGTCGCTAAGGCTGTCTTAAAAATCTAGCACAGCCTTTAATCCCACCACTCGAGAGGATCACCGTGAGTTTGAGGCCACCCTGAGAATACAGAGTGAATTCCAGGTCAGACTAGGCTAGAGCGAGACCCTATCTTGAAAAACAAAACAAAACAAAATGCAGCACAAGGCTGAAGAGATGGCTCAGCATTTAAGGAACTTGCCTGCAAAGCCTAACAACCCTGGTTTGATTCCCCAATACCCACATAAGCCAGATGCACAAAGTGATGCATGCAACTGGAGTTCAATTGCAATGGCTGGAGGCTCTGCATTCCCATTCTCTTTGTTGTCTCTCTTATCTCTACCTCTCTCTGCTTGCAAATAAATAAATAAGATATTTCTTAAATATTTTTTTAAATGTAACAGCTGATGTTATACTTCAGTGGTAGAGAGCCTGCCTAGCATGTTCAAAGGCCTGGGTTCCACCCACCCAGCACTGGAGAAAAAAAAAAAAGAAGCACTAACTGAATAGCTTAAACTGGCAGAAATTAATATAGTTCTGAAGATTATGAGTTCAAAGTTAAGGAATCAGTATATCTGGCCTCTTCTGGAAAGCTCTGACTCAATCTGTTTATGCCTGCCTCCTAGCTGCTTGGAGCTGCCAAGAATCATGGATGTTCCTTGGTTCATAAATGTGTCACTCCACTCTCTACCTTCTTAGAAGAGTGTTCTTCCTGTGCACGTCTGTGTCTCTGTGTCCAAACTTCCCTACCCTAATCCAGTATGACTCACCTTCACCTTACATCTGCAAAGCCTTTATTTCAAAAAAAGAAGAAAAAAAAATGAAAGATCCAGTCCTCAAGATCCAGGGCATGGGACTTGAACGTATCTTATAGGAAGACACAATTCAACCCACAGCAAACATGATCCCATCCGATCCCCAAAGTTCACCCTGTAAAGACCATTCTCAAGATTGTTTACCCAGCAGTGGATCCTCACAATTTTCTTGGTTGGCTGCCTCCTGTCTTGAATGTGAGCTGTTTCGTTCGAGTACGAGCACCTGATATGCATCAAGCAATGAACACCTGCTCTAGAATCTGGGGATGAGCAGAGAATCTAGGCTACCTCCAGCTGCACGACGTGGCCATATTTTCCACTGTGGCAAAATCACATCCACTGAGACAGACCAAGGTTCATAGTCAGAAGAAAAAATGGAAACAGAGAGAAGTTCATGGCTTGCTAGTTTCTTGGTTCTGGAATTCCTGAAGCCCAGCTGCTTCACTGAAGTTTGACTGTTCAGCCTTTCCTTTTATCGCATGCTACAGCTAACCAAACTCAAGTTCTCACTACCAACAACATAATCCTAGTAAAGATTAAGTAACTGAGAATCAGAATGGCCCATGATTGTACAGTAAGGATTTATATTCAACACTAGTTCTCTCTCCTCTTCGTCTTCCCTCTCTTCTTTCTTCTTCTTCTTCTTCTTCTTCTTCTTCTTCTTCTTCTTCTTCTTCTTCTTCTCTCCCTCCCTCCTTCTCCCTCTCTCTTCTTCCTCCTCCCTCTTCCTCTCCCATTAGCCTGGGAAGATGTGGACAGGATACGATACATTCACAGAGTAAAAGTCACATAAATGTCTTTGCGCCCTTGTACCCACACAGCCTGACACACAGGAGGTACTGGACAAGTGTTCATAAGACAGAGAACATGCAGACAAATTGGCAATTGACCAAGAAGTGTGAACTTCCTTATGCTGGCAGTATCTGAGCATGAGCAGGTGACAGTATGTCAGAGCTGCTGCAGAAAGGATAATACCCTTGTCTTTTTCATCTGAGGATGAACAGATACAAGAAAACATTGTTTCTACTTATTTTCCCCCTTGCCTGGGACATATTACGTAATAGCCAAAGAGCTCATCTGGGGTTTTTTTTTTTTTACTTTTTATTGTCAATTTTCATACATATAAACAATGTATTTTGTACATAATGTATTCCTTTATGTAATTACTTCTCATTACTTTCTTCTGCTCCCCCCCCCTTCACTATCCTCCTTATACTGAACTCCCTCTTCTTGCCAGCCAGTCCCTCTTTTACTTCAGTGTCTCTGGGGATTTCTGTTCTCCTGTATCATCCATGACAACATATTGATGGGCCTGGTATCATGAAGGTCTTGTGCAGGTTATGACAAGCTACCATGAGGTCATGAATACAATGCCATTTCATGTCCAGAAGACAGCATTCCTAAGCATGCTTTGGCTCTTACATTCTTTCCACCACTTCTACAATGGTCCCTGAGCCTTCGAGGGTGTTTTAGAAATGTCTCAACCGTCACTTCTCAACACTTTGATGAGTTTTGAATCTTCCCAGTAGTTATCGCCATCTGCGAAAAAAATAATAATAGTAAGCTTATTTGACCAAAAGTGAGAGCAACACTAATCTATGGGCATAAATATAAATACTTAGAGGGTAATTCGATGGGCACAATGTATCCACTTAGTAGTATTTTTCCACCTAGGACCTAGGACCTCCCCCGCCATAGGCTTTTGACTGGGTTTTCAATATCTTATATGAATTCCTTCCCATGGAGCAGTACTTAAATCTGATCCGAGAGCAGCTGGTTACCCTCATAACTGATAAGCCACTATTGCACCAATGGACACCTCTTGCCTGGCTGGTCAGTTGTGTAGTTGACATGATCTACTGCTGGCTAAGACTGTTGGTTACTTTTCTCCCATACAAGCCTGCATAGCACTTTTCAGCACTGTGAGAGCAGGGAGGAGGCCTCCAGCTCAGTGTCAGCATGATTTCTCAGTGTCCTACAATCAAAGCATGTGCTGTCTTTAGCAAGAGGGCCCAGGGCCTGGAGAGATGGCTTAGCAGTTAAGACACTTGCCTGCAAAGCCCAAGGACCCCAGTTTGATTCCCCAGATGCACAAGGTGGCACATGAGTCTGGAATTTGTTTGCAGTGACTAGAGACCCTGGCACACCCATGCCTTCCTCCCTCCTTCTCCCTCCCTCTCTCTCTCTCTCTCTCTCTCTCTCTTATCTATCTTTCTCTCATCTCTCTCAAATGAATAACTAAATATTTTTAAAAATTTTTTAAAAGAGGTTCTTACCATCTAATTATGGGAAACCACAAGCATTTGTCAATAGCTTGTATTGTTTTAGGGGCCTCCTAACGAACATCTCACAGGGAGCTATCATCTGGGTGGTTTTGACCCTATAAGGAAAGAAAGGAGAAAAGAAAAAGAGATCTTATCTCCATCAGACAAAGTCACCCTGTCCTCCTGCCTTCTTCGCACCTCATGCCAACCCTAGGCTTCCATGTAGTGTAATTTCACCAGCAGACTGAGCCCACAAACACAGCAATATTGTACGGGCTCATCAGAACACACTTCTTGGACTTTGAAAGTTGCCTGGGGTCTCGACTCAGGAGATCTTGACAGAGCCTGATATGTTGCCTTTCTCACAAGCTCCCAGTGGATGGTTCTGCTGTCAATGTGGTGGTGGTAGAGGTGGTAGGAATGGTGGTGATGATGATCATTGGCCCACTACTACACCTTTGGAAGCAAAATCATGGATGTACAATGACAGAAACTCTGAAGTCCTTTGAGGGAAGACTATCTTATGGCTAGAAAGATAGCTAAATGGTTAAAGGCACTTGCTTACAAAGCCTGCCAAACCTGGGTTTGATTCCCCAGTACCATGTAATGCCAGATGCATAAAGTGGCACATGCATCGAGTTCTTTCTCATGTGCAGTTTGCAGGAGGCCCTGGCATGCTCCTCTTCACTTGCTTTCTCTCCCTCCCTCTTTCTCTCTCTCTCTCTGTCTCTCTGTCTCTCTCTCAAATAAATAAATATTTTCTTAAAATAACAAAATTACCTTTAAAAAGAGATATAAAAGGGCTGGAGAGATGGCTTAGTGGTTAAGGTGCTTGCCTGCAAAGCCTAAGGACCTATGTTCTACTCTCCAGAACCCATGTAAGCCAGACACACAAAGGTGAGGCAAGCTAAAGGTTGCACATGCCCACTAGGTGATGCAAGCATCTGGAGTTTGATTGCAGTGGCTGAGACTCTAGTGCCCCAATTCTCTATCTCTGACTCTCAAATTAAAAACTAAAAATTTAAAAAAGAGATAAAGTAGCCAGGCATGGTGGTGCACACCTTTAATCCCAGCACTCGGGAGGCAGAGATAGAAAAATTGCTGTGAGTTTAAGGCCACCGTAAGACAACATAGTGAATTCCAGGTCAGCCTGGGCCAGGGTGAGAGCCTACCTCAACAAAAAAGGAAGGAAGGGAGAGATGGAGGGAGGGAGGGAGGGAAGGAGGAAGGAAGGAAGGGAGGGAAGGAGGGAGGAAGGAAGGAAGGAAGGAAGGAAGGAAGGAAGGAAGGAAGGAAGGAAGGAAGGAAGGAAGGAGGGAAGAAAGGAAGGAAGGGAAGGAGTAGAGAAAGAGAGAGAAGTAAAGGGGACTCTGGAATGTTCTCCAAGGTCAGTTAGGTCACAGTAACACTGAGGAATGGTGTCAGGTCAGGACTCCAGCTAGGAGACCAGCCTATCAGAAGCACATAGACAGTGGCATTGAGCAGGAAGCATGCATGGCAGGAACCCCAGCTGCTGCTTTAATTTTTCTCAGCCAAGCTGTAACAAATGATCAGGGTCCAAAGAGCCAAGGAGGTAGCATTGTTCCACTTCACCAGTCCCCTGGCTCCATGGAAGAATTAGAGCACTTTGGACATTAATGAGGCTTTTTATCTCTGACCCAACATTTATAACACTTTGTTAATGTGAATTTCAACTCTCCAGGGAACGACTTCTAGAAGAATCACCACGCAAGGGCAGGTCTCAGCCTCCTACACACTTGAATAATCCACTTGCAGAAGTCCCACCTCCCTTCCCCTGATTGGCAGAGAATGGGCAGAGGACAAGGACCTGACTGTCATCTGCAAACACAATGGTTAAAAGTTTAGGACTCTGTCACATATTGGTCGTGTGGCCTTTGCCGACCAGCTTCTCCTTTCTGAATTGTACAGTTTGTCTATAAGATGAGAAGATAATCTCTCTCTTTCCACAATGCTACGATGCTATCTGCATCTGTAGGAAAATTAGTACACGCTGTTGTAGAGCCAATAATTGTTTATGTGCAGACTTTGGGGAAATTTTTTGAAATATGAGACTATGGAGATATTTATGAGCACTCTTGGGAAAGCATGAATATAGAAGCCAGTTTTTAAAAATCATCCCATGTCATGTATGCACATATATGGTTAGAGAGTAAAGAGAAAAAAATTTTTTGGAACAACGTCCTTATCTCAATATTAAATGAGTGCTCATCATCCACATGAATTGACAATTTAATGATTCACCATTGGATCAGGGGATATTCAGAGCTTTCAAATTAGACACCCCTACCTCCACCAGCTCCTGATCACCCCCACTAACTCATCACCACAACCTGTCAAGGCTGCCGATTTTAGAATTCCTTTCCAAAAGAATTCTAAAACCAATTCCATAACCAAACCAGCCGCAAGGCCTTGCCTATAGCCAGATACATGCCTTCTCTAGCTTGCACACACATCTGGTTCACAAAGTTTGCTCTGGCTGTAGATGTGGAAAAAAGAATGCTGGTATGTGAGCCACTTTTTTGTCATTGTGACAAAATAAGAGAGCCAATCCACTTAAAAGAGGAAAGATTTCTTTTGTCTCTATTTCAGAGGTTTTGTTACAGGTCTCTTTGAGAGTGATGGAGCCTGAGGTGGTTTGAATGTCACATGTCCCCCATAGCCTGATGTGTTTCTGATGAAGCCTCATACTTGATCCCCAGCTGGTGGGAGCCTTTGGAAGGTGGATCCTTGCTGGAGGAGGTGTGTCACTGGGGTCCGGCCCCACTGAGTGTCCAGCTAGCTCACTCTCTGTCCTTTCTCCCTGCTGATGTGAGCTGATATGAGCCCACTGTCTGCTTCCGCCATGTTTTCACCACCATGATGAAACCTCCCCTTGAAGCTTTAAACTGAAATAAACTCTTTCCTTCCATAAACTGCTTCTGGTTGAGTATTTTGTCCCAGCAACACAGCCTTATCTCAACTCTTAGGTGGGCTTAACCCAGCAACTAGGGTACTGGATTTTCAACAGCCACAGCTCTCCTGGTTCTTTGTCTTGCAGAAATTGAAGAATGAATTTGGTGGACAATGAAGGGTTAATTTTAAAGGTAAAATCATTACAGAGAGAGCAAGTTTAGAGAAAAGTTTATCATAGAAAAGAAGCAATTTTGTTGCACAGAAAAAAATTAAAAGAGAAGCTCTTGAATGGGGAGACTCCATTGGAGACAGGACCCCAGACATACACAGATTATCTACTGAAAAGTTAAAAATAAAAAGTAAAGTAAAAGGCTCTTTGTAATAAGAAGGAGTCCCAGAAAGTGAGTTAGCTGTGAGTTTCTTTGTCCTGGGCTTTATAAGTTTGCTTATAGAGAAATAAGTTGGCAGAGAAACAAGTTGATCATAAAGTGACTGGACTGCAATATGGAAAAGTCACATCCTAGTTTAGTCATCAGTCTGCACACGGTGTCCATGTGCCTCTCTTCCAGTCAGGGAACTGCTCACAATCCTCTTGTCTGGGTAACTGGCCGGGAAGAGTTCAGGGCCCACCTGCAAGTTTTGCAATGGAGAAGCAAGACAGCACAGAAAGCAAGGACGGCTTTCTGGAGACCAGCCAGAACCTGCCCTTGTTGTTTTTCCCAGTGTCCTGTCCTCCCCTCTAGGTGGTCAGCTTGTCATCCCATACAAAGCAGCAAGCCCTCTTATTTTTCTTCCCTACTTTACTCTTTTAACCCTAACATTTACTTTAACTCTTACATTTCCAAGGCAAAGTCAAAAGACAAAACTCCTGCCAAGGAGTAGGGCATACAGCAAGATGGCTGGCCCTCAAGAGTCCTTCCCTAACTACCTAGCAAGTTTGTTCCTCCTGCTCTCTGACAGTTTCAACCTAAGGTTGGCTCACGCCATTGCTCTGAGCCTAAAGCAAGGTGGCATACCTTGGTAACAGGAGTGTGTGGTAAAGGAAAATGCTTACCTTATGCAGCCCAGAAAGCAGAGAGAGAGAGGAAGAAGAAGAAAGAGGAGGAAGAAGAGAAGGAGGAGAGGGAAGGAGGAGAAGGAGGAGGAGAAAGAGAAGAAGGAGGAGGAGGAGGAAGAGGAGGGGGAGAGGGGAGGGAAGAGAGGGGAGCGGAGGGGGGCAGAGGGGAGCGGAGGGGAGGGGAGGGGGGAGAAGGGAGGGAAGGGAAGGAAGGGGGGGGAAGGGAGGAGAGGAGAGGAGAGGAGAGGAGAGGAGAGGAGAGAAGAGAAGAGAAGAGAAGAGAAGAGAAGAGAAGAGAAGAGAAGAGAAGAGAAGAGAAGAGAAGAGAAGAGAAGAGAAAAGAAGAGACTATGGACAAAATATAACTTTTCAGGGAATTCCACCAGTGACCTAGTGGCCCCTGCCTCCAAGGTCCCACCATCTCCCATTAACATCAGCACATTATGAAGCCACCCCTGATAAGGTTAGAACTCACAGGAGCCAATCGATTACCAAAAGACCATCAGCTGGCAACCAAGCCTTTAACACACAAGCCTTCAGGAGACATTTCAGTCCCCAATCACAGTAACTGGAAAACTTACCATCCCCGAGTATCCTTGCTAAGCAAAACAGACCCTTTGCTGCAGTTACTGTCTCGTTGCCATGACAAACACTCAACAGAAGCAGCTTATGGGAGGAAAGGGTTGACTTCAGGCTTAACCATTTCTGGGGACGCTTCTTCATGGTGGAGGAAGCTGGCTCACTTCATCATACATCCATAGCAGAGAGACCACAGGCAGCACCAGCACGCATGAGATGGGCCTGAACACACCTTAGAGCTGGACTCAAGATCCGCCTCCAGTGACACACCTCCTCTAGGAGGGCTCTGGCTGCTGGAGGCTAAGTAGGAAACTCAATAAAAACATTAAAATAAATAAATAAAAATGCTGGGCATGATGGTGCACGCCTTTAATCCCAGCACTCAGGAGGCAGCCGTAGGAGAATTGCTATGAGTTTGAGGCCACCCTGAGACTACATAGTGAATTCCAGGTCAGCCTGAGCTAGAGTGAGACCCTACCTTGAAAAACTAAAAAAAAAAAAAAAAAAAAAAAAAAAAACACTGATGTTATGCGGCCACTTATGTCCAAACCAGCACACACTTCAAAGTAAAATTTGAAAATTATTTCCTTGAACTAGATGACAGTTCTGGAATTACAATGTCTGCCCTGAAAAAAAAAAAAAAAAAAAGAAACTCAGAAGCCAAGGAAGTCTGGGCTGTGCGCTCCTGTGGAGAGATGGTTTAAGTTTATTAATTAAGAGCCGTCCTCCTTTTTCCTGCTACGTTCGGGGTGGCAGGTTTCTAAGAGCTTTGAGAGATTTATTTTTATCCTTCGAGTGGATAAAAGACATTAATGAAACCGTTTGAGACTTCAGGGACTGGGCTCCACCCACAAGAAGACAAGGGGAGGCAAGCATAAAGTGACCATTGCTTATTAAATGTCCTCTTAGCAAGGGCGTATCCCAGGTTGGCCTGATGGGCAGATAAGTGTGTGGAAAGTAGAGGGAGTACTATATGTGCATTGGTTATAAAGAAGCACCCCAGCTTTCTTACATGGAACAATTAATGAAATCACTCTGCAAAAATATTGGCCTCCCCCTTCCTCATTCACAGCAGAGAGAAAACGGGCCCCCTCCCCCATTCGACTACCAGCTGGTTTAGTCCTTGGACAGATAGTGCCACATTATGATGGCTCGAACAATGTGGGTCAGCACCATGTTTAAACTCTTAAGTGGAGCCACTAATCTCCATTAATCTGACTGTAAAGATGAGACCTAATGCTTAATACAAAAGAGTCATAGTTGGAAATGCATGCTCCTCTCACAGCCTGACTTCATATACACCACCTCCCATGCAAAGGGCAGAAGATTTGAGGTTGAATGTTACCATTACAATTCTATCCCCAAGCCTTCCTGGAAATCTCCTCAGAAAAGGGGACACAGACCCAAGAGGAGCACCAACCATGTTGTGCATGAACACATTCATTCTCTGGTCTACCATGATGCCCGTGCTGAGGATTTCTGGCATGCCAGGTCTCTCCCCAGTGCCGGCAGCATGGCAGTGAATGGGGTGCTAAGTAAGTATGGGCTTGGCAGAGCTGAGACCTTTTTTCCTGGCCCGACTAGACCAGTGAACACAGTAAATGTTCCACACCTATGTAATCCTCACCTAAAAGGGAAGGTACCTGGTTGTCCCAAGGGAAAGATATGACAAAGCTCTCTTCTTGGTTGGGGCTCTTTGGGACTATGATAAATCATGACATGGTTCTTGAGTGAGTCTAGAAGAAATAGAAGAAATACCGGTCATTTTTCCTATCCCCACCACTGCTTTATTTGTGTGAGTATTTCTCAAACTATGGTCCACGGAACCCTTTGAAGGAAGGGAGAATCACTGAGTGTGTGGTTAAAACGCCACATTCTCACTTTTCCTCTGACCCACTGATGCCAAGTTTCTCAAGAGGAAATTGCAGGCAGCCCCCTTTTAATAGGCTTTACCAGTGAGCTCCAAACACTAAGTGCCACATTCAAAATTTAAGTTTCCCAAAGCTGTGGTAGAAACCCAGATGGGAAAATGGTCATGGATAAATTAACCCCACTCCAACACAGCAATTTTCCATCAGAAATTTCCATAGTGTGACAAGTTCTTAAGGGAAAAATTAAATGTGTTAAGCAGGAAAATGAGAGTTGGGCCTAGTGTAATCCCAGCTACTCAAGAAGCTAAGGCAGGAGGATGATAAATTCAAGGCCTACCTGAGCTACAGAGTGTTGAAAGCCAGCCTAGACAAGTTAGTGAGACACAAAATGAAAATTAAAAAGAGGACTGGGGACATTTGCATAGATGTAAAAGCATTTGCCTAATATAAGCAAATCCCTGGGCTCAATCCCTGGTATCATGGGTTTGGGGAGGGGATAGACCCACAGTACAGAGAAGCTGTAACATCTTTATCATAGCTACTATGTCCAGAACTAAAACTTACTGAGTGCTTACAGCCTGCCACCATTCTGAGAGTTCCTCTGTATTCACTCCCTAGATTCTTATAACAGTTCATGAATAGTTAATAGTTAGCCATTAGTCCTTGAGGTGGGGCAGTGAATGGCTTCAGAGAGGGCGTAGCATGTGATCAAGCTATAGAGGACTGGTAGTTATATACTGTCGCAGTCAGCTCCTCATGGCTGAGACTAACATCCAACCAGACACAGATTGTGGGAGAAAGGGGTTCATTTCAGGTTAACAGAACCAGGGGAAGTTCCACCAATGGCAGAAGAAGCTGGCTCCCTTTCACGTATCCAAGCAGAGAGAAATCACCAACAGCCAGCATGAACTACAAACTGCGAGAGCTCCAACTGCTCTCCACACACCTTTGGGCTGGAACAAAGATCAGGCCACAAACACACCCTAGGGCTGGACTGCAAGATCCACCCCCAGTGACTCCTCTTCCCCAGAGGGGCTCTGCCCACTGGAGACTCAAAATTCAAGCCTGAGGCTCTGAGGCCGTATATATTCAAACTACCATATTATACCGTCTTTCACACTGCTAACAGATTGGAGCCTCATAACCTTTTCTCCCCCCATAGTTTCCGCACTAACTCCCTAGAAATAATAGAGAACCATCATTTGGACAAGCAACTGGCAACTTTGTGCTTTAGATCCAGCCTAGTTCCACAATTATCAGCAAAGACTGGCAGAACGCATTCATTCCGATTGTGAAAAGGAAACTATTTCTCAAATTGGTTGCTTTACCAACAACACCTATGAGCTATATGACCAGATGAAAGAGACAAGCTGACTTTCGTTTTGAAAACTTCGGTAGATTGGCTCTTATGGAAGTCACGAATACAAACTGTTTAGCAAGAGGCTGACTTCTTATTTTTATTCCTGGTAGACATTCCAAAAAAAAAAAAAAAAATTCTACTGAGCCTTGGACCAGCCTGTGATTGTGAATCATACCCAGTTACTAGAGAAAGGGAGGGTACATTGGGAAAGTGACCCTTGCTGTGTATGTTCATGACAAGCTTCCCCACCATGTCAGTGTCTTAGGCACTGGAAAGGGTTAACAGAGGTTAACATGTGGGATGCGGCAGGACGGACTGGTGACTGGAAAGAGTTTGATGGAAGATGCTGAACTCTTTGCCCTGAGCCAACATTTCAAAACATAGTGGGAGGGTTTTTCTGAGTGCTTTTTTCCAAATCCATCAAGAACACCTTTTATGAACTTAGAACTTTATGCATTTTGGGGTGGCCTTCATTTCTAAATGGAACTTGTCAGTCATAAACCCTAACTGGCTCTGGCACTGTGTGTGTGTGTGTGTGTGTGTGTGTGTGTGTGTGTGTGTGTGTGTCTATCTCTCTCTGTCTGTCTGTCTCTCTCTGCTTGGAAATAAATAAAAATATTTTAAGGGCTGGAGAGATTTCTCAGTGGTTAAGGTACTTGGCTGCAAAGTCTAACAACCTGGGTTCAATTCCCCAGGACCCACATAAAGTGATTCAAAGTGGCGCATACATATGGAGTGTGGTTATAGCAGCGTCAGAAGTTCGTTTGCAGCAGCTGGAGGCCATGGCATCCCCATTCTCTCAGTTTCTCATTGTCTGTCTGTCTGTCTCTCTCTCTCCTTGGAAATATTTTTTAAAAAAAAAAAAACTAAAAGAGAGACTAATGGAGAGAGGGAGGGGATATGATGGAGAATGGAGTTCTAAAGGGGAATGGGGGGAGGGGAGGGAAATATCATGGGTTTTTTGTATGTAAGTATAGAAGTTGTCAATAAAAAAAATTTTAAAACTGGTACTTGTGGGGGGAAAACAGATTTGAATATCTTAGTTTCAAATAATAAGGGTGGGGTTGCCTACCAAGCAGAAACCACAGGGTAACCATAGAATTTCTTGTCCTTCTCTTGGCTTTGGTGCTAAGCACATAGGTCTAAAAACACTTGAGTCTGGACAGGTATTTGGACCTTTAGCTCTTCTGGAAGAATGAGGGGTGTGCTCTCTAACTGTCCCTGGAAACGTCTCACCATGTTGCTAGGACTGTGCTGTGAAGAGCTAGGGGACCAGGACTCTGGGTCCCTGGAGTCTAGTCCTATCTCCACCACTCTCTCAGTCCTAAAGCTTAGACAAGTTGGCTTACCTCCCTGCACCTCAGTTTCTTCATCTGGAATCAGTAAGAACTAGCCTTGTCGGTCTCCAAGGTCCATTCCAAGAGTGTAACAATATAGATCATTCACTAGTTAAAAAGCAGTCTTTACATTCATGGAGATCCTACATCAAATACAAGAGAAGTTAGAAAGAGCTGCCTCTCCATAATTAAAATACACTCTGAGAGGGGGCTGAGGAGAGCTATGGCTACTCACAGGAGCCAGCCCTGGACCATAGTTTAACATTTAACTCCAGTCTAAGGGCCCAGGAATTGCAGAGGCAGCTGTTGTTTACTTCATAAATCTTCCAAAAGCTACATTAAGAATTCTCCAGGTAGGGGCTGGAGAGATGGCTTAGTAGTTAAGGTGCTTGCCTGCAAAGCCTAAGGACACTATGTTCAATTCCCCAGGACCCACATAAGCCAGACATACAATGTAGCACATGTGTCTGGAGTTTGCTGCAGTGGCTAGAAACCCTGACATGCCCATTCTCATTCTCTCTCTCTCTTTTTCTGTCTTATATAAATAAATTTAAAAAAAAAAAAAAAAGGAATTCTCCAGGAGGGGCCTGGAAAAATGGCTCAGCAGTTAAAGACTTACTTGCAGAGCCTGCTGGCCCAGGGTTCAATCCCCTGTATCCACATAAAGTCAGATCCAAAAAGTGGCGCATGTGTCTGGAGTTCACTTGCAGAGGCTGGGGGCCCTGGGGTGCCCATGCTCATGCTCGCTTGCTCTCTCTCATCTTGCAAATAAATAAAAATAGTTTTAAAAATTAAAAAAGGAGAGAGAGAGATTTCTTCAGGAGGGTTGGGAGATGGCTCAGCAGGTAAAGACGCTTGCAAAGTTTGCCATCTCTGGTTGGATTCCCCAGTATCCATATAAAGCCAGACATACAGGGTGACACATACCCTATAGAGTTCATTTGCAGCAGCAAGAGACCACGATGTGCCTACACTCACTCAATCTACCTCTTTTTGTCAAGAATTCTCTGAGTAGGGAATTCCTTAGAGAATCCTTGGTTCAACTTTTGGAAAGGTTCCCCTAAGGGAATGCGCGAGAAAGTGAAGTCAGATGATTTCTGAAGGGAAAGAATTCATTCACCCATGACACTCTTCACTAATGACCATGTCCCTTGAACCCACTCTCACCTCCACATTGACACTCCACCCAGAACCGTAATTCCTAAAGGAAAGGACTCCTTAGAGGGGAAGAAAAAAAAAAAAAAAAAAAAAGAAAGGAAAGGAATACAGAGCCGTCCTATTCTCTTGGCCATTAATCATGCCTGTAAGAGCGTTTATTAATGTCCTGTCAATTGCTCCGAGTGAACGCAGCCTGTTAGCGGTCCTCCCTCCCTGTTAGCTGTGTGCAAACACTGGTGATTAAGCGCCAGATTTAACATCCTCATGAATATTTAAGAGGTTGTTTTTGAAAGTTTCCTGTCCTTTTACACTAATAGCCCCATTAAAACCTGTTTACAAGCCAGTCAAGAGAGTAACTGCATGCACTTAAAACCTGAGAGTGCTCCCCCAAGAGGGGCCCCAGAACCACGTGAGGATCAATACCCTGCTTAAAGTAAGACTGTCTGCCCGCCCCCAGTGGAGCCCAGCCCTATGAGAGGGTTTGGAAAGGACCCAACTTGTTAATTAGACCAGTGAGGTGGGTGGGGGAGCAGGCCCTTACTGCTGAGCTCCCCACTGCCCTGCACTGCGTGACCCGAGCTCCAGAGACTTCATAGAAGTTGCCCAAATGGTGTCAACAGCATCCAGCCAGGGCCAAAGAGAAAGTGTGCTGTGTGGATCCTGGCAGTGGCCCCAACCCTAGATCTTCCTCTGTGCCATGGACTGCCCAAACAGCCAATGAGGATTTAAGGGGAAGAAGCAGTGTGAGGACACCTTAGACTTGAGAATTCCCAAAACCTCAAGGTTTCAAATGAAGAGGAAAGGACTGAAGAGATGGCTCAGCTGTTAAGGTGCTTGCTGGCAAAGCTTGACCGCCTGGGTTCATTTTCTAGTAAAGCACAAAACCAGATGCATAACGAGGTCCAAGTGTCTGGAGTTCAGTTGCCCCAAGAGCCAGTGTAGTGATACACGCCTTTATTTTTTTATTGTTATTTATTTATTTAACAGAAAGAGGGGTGGGGGAGAGAGAGAGGGAGAGAATGGACATGCCAGGGCCTCCAGCCACTGCAAACGAACTCCAGACACATGGGCCACCTTGTGCATCTGCTAAAAGGTGGGTCCTGGGGAAATGAACGTGGGTCCTTTGGCTTTGCAGGCAAACGCCTTAACCGCTAAGCCATCCCTCCAGCCTGATATACGCCTTTAATCCCAGCACTTGGGAAGCAGAGGTAGGAGGATTGCTGTGAGCCAGCCTGGAGCTACAGAGTGAATTCCAAGTCAGCCTGGGCTAGTGAGACCCTACCTTATTTAAAAAAAAAAAAAAAAAAAAAAAAAAGGACAGTGGTGAGGTGATACTGAGAATGGGTCCTTTTCTGAATAGGAGATGCTGCATCCTCTACTGCCACTGAGGCTGTCTTTCCTGTACATTTAATTTTTTTTTATTTATTTGAGAGAGAGATAATGGGCAGGCCAGGGCCTCTAGCCACTGCAAATAAACTCCAGACATATGAGCCACCTTGTGCATCTGGCTTTACATAGGTACTGGGGAATAGAACCTGGATCCTTTGGCTTTGCCAGCAAGTGTCTAAGCCATCTCTCCAGTGCTCCTGTAGTTTCTGAAGTGTGGAAGACCATATCCTCTTTAAAGGCAAGGGGTTTGTGGCCAATGTTGTCTCAGTCTGTCACCATGTAAAGGAATGAACAGACTGACAGAACAAGGATGGAAGGCTTTGATGGTGGCCCAATGTCAGAAATGAATGGCAGCACCAGATCACCAGGTGCATCTACTTTCTTTCCTCACCCCAGCAAGCTGGGGACAGGGAGGTGTGTAGAAGGGTATCCCTTATTACCGTCATGGAAAACTCTCAAACACTAGATCTACTTCCCACCTACAGCCTGTACCTTTGTGGGTACAGTCCAAGAATCCCTTTAGAGCAAGGAGACATGCACCAAACTACCTGTTCATTCTCACTGTTCTTGCAAAGTTCACCACATAGACCAAGTCATGTCCCAAAGACATTTAAGGATTCTTCAAAATATAATCCAGGAGCACTCTACTTCTGCTGTGACATGTTGATTGTCTAAAGGTGAATTTTCTCTTCTTTACGGATGCATGCATGGTCATATATTGTATGTATGCATGTATATATGTATGCTAAAGTCTACAGCTTAGAATCTCTCCAGAGGCCCTATAAGAACCAAATATTGGGGCTGGAGAGATGGCTTAGCAGTTAAGGTGCCTGCCTGAAAAGCCTAAGAACACTTGTTTGAATTTCCAGGTCCCATGTATAGCCAGCAAAAGTGATGCAAGTATGCAATGTCGCACATGCACACAGGGGCACATGGGTCTGGAGTTCATTCACAGCAGCTGAAAAGGCCCTGGTGCACCCATTCTCTCTCTCTCTGCCTCTTTCTCTCTCTCCCTCTCTCTCTCTCTCTCAAATTAAAAAAAAAAAAGAACCAAAGATTAAGCCAAAAGTCCTCTGAGCAGCCAAAATAAATATTGCAAGTCCATGCTCTAAGATGTATGCATCTTACTCCTCAGGCCTGTATTCCAGAAGGTTCCTGACATTTTGAAACATGATCCTAATAAATTTATCTCTCTGTGTCTCTAGTCAATTATAACAAGGAAGGAGGCAGATAATACAGTCATGAGAAATTGTAACTTCCAGAGTATGAGGGTTTTTTTGTTTTTGTTTTTACTCTAAAAGCAAGTCAGAGGGCCCTCAAAGAACAGCATTCTGGGGTCATTTATGTCAGAAGCACACAGCTTGCTACAACATGCCCTGAGTTTTCAATATAAAAGGTAATGAGTTATAATGTCTTGTGAGTCATGAAGTCAGAAGGAGCCAATACAATTCCTTCAGAAGTCCATCTAGAAGAGTCCAAACTTTTATAGTTTGGGGACTTTGAAAAGCTAAGGCTGCAGCTAGCCATAAAATTTATCTCCAGAATAGAATCATTTATCCTCTATCCCCCACCCCCAAAACACATACACTATATTCGGATTTGCAGGTTTCCACCAAAGACTACTCAGACAAACGGAGACAACGCATCAACAAGAAAGACAGGCTGCCCCTCAAAGAAGCCAGTTTCATTCTTCTGCCACATGTCGGCTAGAGCTGCCCCACACTGGCTCAGGAAGCCCAAGTGTTCAGTGTCTGGGGACTTCATGAACTGGTTCTAAGCTCAGTCTTTATTAGACTTTGCATTTGGTAAACTTATACAAAGTATACGTGTGGTGATGTGATTCAGGTGTCCCCATAAACTTAGGGGTTCTGAATGCTGGGTTCCCAGCTGATGCAGATTTGGGAATTAATGGCTCCTGGAGGCTGTGTACTGTTGGGGGCAGGCTTATGGGTAATGTAGCCAGTTTCCCCTTGCCAGTATTTGGGCACACTCTCCTCTTCCTATTGTCCACCTGATGGCCACCCTCTGCTCATGCCATCGTTTTCCCCTGCCATCATGGAGCTTCCACATCGAGCCTGTAAACCAAAATAAACCTCTTTTTTTTTCCCCCACAAGCTGCTCTTGGTCGGGTGATTTCTACCAGCAATGCGAACCTGATTGCAACACTACGAAAAGCTCAGAACCTGTCGTTTGATTACTTTACTGAATTATACCATCTCTGTTTTGGAAGCTGTCTCTGCCCCGTGAAAATGCCCCGTGTGGTGTCCATAGTGCCAGCAGCTGACTCTCGCAACACAACTCTCCCTGCCGACAGCAATTCTGCAGCATGAAACTGGTCATGGAAGAGGACTCACCCCAAGGGAACAGCAAGTGCAGCTGAGTGTGTTGGCTCATGCCTGCAATCCCAGCATTAAGGAGGCAGAGGCAGGAGGATCTCTACATAGCAAGTTCCACACCAGCCAGAGCTACATAGTGAGACAGGGTCTCAAAAAAACAAACCAAGGGCTGAGAGGTGGCTTAAAGGCTAAGGGGCTCTCTCTCTCTCTCTCTCTCTCTCTCTCTCTCTAACTATATATCTGCCTCTTCCCCCTCGCTCTCTGTCTTTCTCTCTCTCTCTCTCTCTCAAATAAATAAATAAAATATTTTAAACACAACAACACAGGGCTGGAGAGATGGCTTAGCGGTTAAGGCTCATGCCTGCGAAGCCTAAGGACCCCGGTTCAATTCTCCAGGTCGCAAGTAAGCCAGGCACAAGGGAGCAGTGGCTGGAGGGCCTGACGCACCCATTCTCACTCTCCCTCTCTCCCTTTCCCCCTCTCTGTGCCTCTAATAAAAATAAATAAGTAACTAAAAATAAAATCTTTTAAAAACAACAACAATAACAACACACCCACCAAAAAATTAATTAATTGATTAATTAATAAGAAGCCCAAAGCGGCAAACACCACAGTTTCTTTGGTTTCCTCCTCCACATACAGCAAGAGAGGGAAGCAGGGTGCTTAAACATTCACAATAAATCACAATAGCACACCCCAGGTCTTGAGACTTCAAGTGTGGATTCCTGGGGGAGCAGAGAAAAGCTGTTGTGTGCAAAGGGCAATAGACTATTTTGTCAGGAGATGGTTGTCTGCCCCATTCTGCCTCTGCCTTTGTGACCTCAGGCAAGTGGCTTCCTCTGCGTGAGCCTCCATTTCTTCATCTATAAAATGGGAAGTCTGGGGCATGGAGAGACAGCTGAGCAGTTAAGCGCTTGCCTGTGAAGCCTAAGGACCCTGTTTCAAGGCTCAGTTCCCCAAGATCCATGTAAGCCAGATGCACAAGGGGATATATGCATCTGGAGTTCATTTGCAATGGCTGGAGACCCTGGTGTGCCCATTTTCTCTCTCTCTCTCTCTCTCTCTGTCTCTCTCTCTGCCTCTTTCTCTCTCTGTCTGTTGCTCTTAAATAAGTAAAAAAAATTAATTAATTAATTAATTAATTAAAATGGGAAGGCTGGACCAAGTAATCTCAGGCCCATACTGGCTATACACCATCTCTGACCCTTCCTCCACTTTCAGGTCAGACATGACCTCCTGACCCCTGCAAGGTTCTCAAAATGCTCCAAAATAGTTTACCAGCCACTCTGGATAAAGCAATGGAAAGGACTCCTCCAGAACAGGCTGAATCAGGTCTCAGAACACAACCACCCATTAACCACCACTCTTTCTTCTGTCTGAAATTCACCCTCGGCACCAGGATCCGCTTTGAAAATTCAAGACAGGTGATGCCCTGGACAAGAGCTGGTCTGGAGTTAGAGCTGGATTTAGGCTCTTGCCCTGACTCACTGGTCCTGCCCACTTATGCGCAGACAAGTTACTTAACATCCTGGAGATCCACTTTCCAGTCGTGGGTGAACAATCCCGGAAGAGTACCCGAGTGTGGCCGTTTTGGAAAGCCATTAATGTGGTGCTTATTCAAATGAAGCATCTGCTTTATGACTCTGGCCACAATGCTTTTGAGTCCTGAGAAATCCCTGGCCTAGCCTGGGGTCCACCTGTAAAGGAATTTGCTCTCAGAGTCCGTGGCCAATGAGATTTCCACTAGGTGGCACAGATGAGGAAGGCATGCTAACCCGTGGAGGAATATTACGCAGCACACCCAGGGGGTGGAGTAGATTCCCACAGCAGTGTGGAGCACTCTTGAAGAATGTGGCGAAATGAAAATGGGAATGAGGTGTTAGAATGTGGCCTTTTATACAAATGAAGGGACATGCACACTCACCAAAGTATACAGGTTACAAATACGTGTACAAATTACAGGGTCAGCGTTGGTCACAGTTAGAACGATTTCCAAGTGGAGGAAGAGAAATGTGAAGTGTGACCATAGCAAGAAAAGAGAACAGACTGATTAGCCGGCTTTTACAAGAGGGGCCAAGGACAATCAGCAGATGCTGAGAAATATAATTGATTCAGCCCTCAAAATCTAAGTGACGCCAGGTGTGGTGGCACACGCCTTTAATCTCAGCACTCAGGAGGCAGAGGGAGGAGGATTGCTGTGAGGTCAAAGCCAGCCTGAGACTACATAGTGAGTTCCAGGTCAGCCTGGGCTACAGTGAGACCCTGCCTCGAAAAACATAAAAAAAATAAACCCAGCTGGGTGTGGTGGCACATGCCTTTAATCCTAGCACTGAGGAGGCAGAGGTAGGAGAATCGTCGTGAGTTCAAGGCCAGCCTGAGACTACATAGTGAATTCCAGGTCAGCCTGGGCTAGAGTGAGACTCTACTTCATAAAAAATAATTAAATAAATAAATAAACCCTAAGTTGCTAAAAACACACACACACACACACACAATAATAAATAACTTAATAATACCTAACCTAGCCCACACAGTTATCACAATGGTCAAAGAGACAGTGTGTGAAAATTATCTGTGCACCATGAAGTGTTAGACAAATGTGTTATTATCACCATCTTTGTGACACAGCTGGGAAAAGACAAAGAGGAATTGAAGGGGATACTTAAGAAATCTGGCAAGGTGCCTTGGTAAATTTTAAAGTCCTTTAATTAAATAGGTCTCTGCAAGTTTCAAGTTTATAAACAAAACGCATGCTTATTCCAATACTTCTTCTGTGTTGCATATCTGTGGTAGCAGACATCGTCATTTGTGTAGTCACAACCGTTCTTCCTGCTTCCTCACACCCAGTTGTTCACTCAGCCTTGGTGAAGAGGATCAACTGTAATTGGTCTGACCAGCTTGACACCAGTTCTAAGACCAGTACTTGTGACTCAGTTTGGAAACAGATGTAATTGGAAATTTGTTGGGAGGAAATTTGGAGGAATGTTTTTTACTTTCAGAAAGAGAGGGGGGAGGAGGTGGGCTTCCTTGAACACAAGCATAAGTATGAAGAGTTTTTCTTTGAAGCTGAGACTGTACTTTGACCGTGAGGAAATAAGTTCAAGAACAAAAGCCATTGTGCTGGGCTCACATAGAAGCAGCTGCTTCCTAGAGGGCACCATGGAGCCCGCCAAATCTAAGACTTCCCTGACTTTTGGTTGTATGAGTTAACTAGGTGTCTTTTTGGCGCATCACCCACTGCTATTCAGACATTACTTTCAGACACAAACATCTTGGCTCACATATTTAAGCTGGTATGTGCACAGAAGGAGACCATTTCCCACACACATCCTGCAAGTAACATTGTCCTCTTCCCAGTCTGTGATGGCTATGGGAGCAGAGAGCTAGGCCTCATGGAAGGTGACACCCGCCTATATGTGCAGGTGAAATGAAACAGGCCACTGCAGAGGGTATTGTAAGGGTCCGAAAATTGCTGAGGAAAGACCCCAGAGTCAAATAGTATGTAAAAGCAAAGAGCATTTATTCTGCAGAATCAGCCAGCATGCAGGGGTCAACCATTTGTACAAAATGGCAACCCCAGGAGGAGCTCACAGGCTCCTTTTAAGCACAGCTAAAGGAATTTTGGTGGGCTTTTAGTCTTTTAACATGATTGGCTAATTTGAACAGTAATTGTACTTGTGTTTTTTTGATTGGTCTTAAGGTTTTGGCGGCCTGGTCTAGGGGAATTCTGGGCAGGTGAGGTAACCTCCTAACGTGATTGGCTAAGCAAGCAGCAGTTAAGTTTGTACATCTTTGATTGGTTGGGGCAAAACAAACATGTCTGGGCATGTTTGGACATGTCTCTAGGAACTGACTCAGCCCCCAGAGCCTGCCCTTCTGGGAAATTGAAACTTAGGCCTAGTTAGGGCAGCACCTTACTGAAGCCTATCATGGCGTCAGTTTGGTCCCTTCATTGTCAAGGATTCCAAAAATGGGCCACTCATATAGCTTTACCTCAGAGATAAAAGATGTGAGAAGTGACTGGTGACAACAAATGTAGCCTAAAGAGAAGACTGGACACTGTATGAAGGATCCCTTGAATGGCAGAGAAGGAGTTGGGTAAGAGGCATGGACTGTCTCTATCCTCCCACTGGGACAGTGGGCACAAGTTAAGAGGGATCAATTTTAGTTTCATGCCTCCAGTTGCTCTACAGAATAGCTTGTCCTGGAAGGCTTTGAGTTTTGGAGCCCTAGATGTGTTCAAACCAAACAATACCTTCATCAAATAGCAAATCTCTAAAGTCCCAAATTCTAAAATTGTATAATCCTCCTGATGAAATGCAAATTATCTTCAGATCATAATTTAGTGAATACAGGTGAGAGTAGGGGCCTCGATGGAGGAACCATGAAGACTAGAGAATCTGAGGTCATTAAAGATCCTTTTTTTGGAGAGCAGATGGATGGGGTCATTTCTTTTACGAATTGGAAATAGAATTGCTATCTGATGCTATAATTCTACTTCTGAGTATATGCCCAAAATAATTGAAAGCAGGGTTTCAAACAGACATTGTACAACCACGTTCACAATACATTGTTCATAATAGCTAGAAACTGAGGCAGAAGCAATCTCAGAGTGACCAATAGATGAATGAATAAACAAAACATGGCATACACCTGCCATGAAATATTATTTGGCCTTAAAAAATAAAAGGGGGGCTGGAGAGATTGCTCAGTGGTTAAAGTGCTTGCCTGCAAAGCCTAAGGACCCAGGTTTGATTTTCCAGTACCCATGTAAAGCCAAATGCACAAGACAGTGCATGCATCTGGAGTTTATTCACAGTGGCTAGAGGCCCTGGTGCACCCATGCTCTCTCGCTCTCACTCACTCTTTCTCCCCTCTGCCTGCCTCTCTCATAAAAATAAATTAATTAAAATTTTAAAAATAGAAAAAAAAAGTTTATAAACATGCTATAACATGGTTGAGCCTTACAGACATTATTCTAAGTGAAATAAATCAGTCCCCAAAAGACAAATAGTGTGTGATCCCATTAGACAAGCCAAAAGTAGTAGAAGGGTGTTTATCAGGGATGGGGAGAGAGAGAGCTTGGGAGTTAGGAGAAGAAGGTTTCTGTGAGGTGAGAAGTTCTGAAGATTGGTCACAATACAAGGGGAATGTACTTTGCTGGACTGCACACTTGGAGAGGATGAGGTAAATTCTAGGCTATATTTTCCTCACAATTCTCTTAAAGGGATACCGTTGTTAAGCATTTCCTAGGGCCTAGACCCAGCAAGTCTTTTCTCTGCAGTCAAGAGTTCAACACACACACACACACACACACACACACACACACACACACCCTCTAAAAGCAAGCCCATGCTCAGTAGAGCAAGAGAGGAGGAGGGAGCAGGTGCTCAGACTGGAGTTCCTCTTTAAAGAAGCCAGCACACCTTTCCACTGGTGACTGCTCAAGCCCCGATGGAGCAAAGATGCTGAAGAAGAAGAAGAAGGAGAAGGAAGAAGAAGAAGCAGCCACCACCACCAAATTAAATGAGTTGCCTTTGGCAATGCCCATGCTGCCCCTGCCTCAGACCCGGAGGGGTGAAATTATTTTGCCCAAGATCACACTGGAAATTAGTGGCAGCAAAACCTAACGCCGTCCTTGCTTGGAGAACTGGCCTCACTCACAGGTAGCTTGGCGGGAGTATTATTTAGCATTGCTAAAGAACTTCCTATCTGCAAAGTACTTTGTGTCCATCTATTATTCATGTGCTAATGAGAATACTTAGATTGTGCCTTTTCTCCAAGGAGCTCAAAGCACTTTGTAAATGTTAACTCATTCACCCCCTGCATCCCAAAGGGACCAGCAGAAATCCTTAGCCCTTGGCTCTGCACTTGGTAAAGAGGATGGCCAGCAAAGACAGCAGATGTGATGGAAAGCAGGCCCCAGGGCAGGACATCTCAGCTCTCTTCCCTCTCTGCCTGCTACTTATCAGAGCTCCTGGTACTAAGATACAAGAGTCCAGTGAGATATTTCTCTGAGGCTGTGGGCATGTATGGTATTGCAATAAAGGGTCGTGTGTTCTAGAGAGGGGGGATTACAAGGGATATAGCCAAAGTGAACATTTTCTTTTTGAAGGTAAGGTCTCACTCTAGCCCAGACTGACCTGGAATTCACTATGTAGTTTCAGGCTGGCCTCAAACTCAGGGCAATCCTCCTATCTCAGCCTCCCAAGTGCTGGGATTAAAGGCATGCCCTACCACTCCTGGCTTCTTTGTTTTTTCTTTTTTTTCTTTCTTCCTTTCTTTCTTTCTTTTTTTTTTTGAGTTTTTTTAAATTTTCTTACTAAAGAGAAAGGGGGAGAGAGAGAGAATGGGCACACCAGGGCCTCTAGCCACTACAAACAAACTCCAGATGCATGTGCTACCATGTGCATCTGGCTTACATGGGTACTGGGGAATGGAGCCTCGAACAGGGGTCCTTAAGCTTCACAGGGAAGCACTTAACTGCTAAGCCATCTCTCCAGCCCTTGTTTTCTTTTTTAATTAGTTACAAAGCAGCAGGTTTCCCTATGGTTTTATATACACTTAAGTTTTGATTGATCCTCCTACCAATTCCCTCCCTCCCCATCTCCCTGCTTTCTACCCCCCTTAAATCCTTCAGCCCCAGTACTCCCCTTTTCACTTTCAAATTATATGTGTTCTATTATTCTCCCCCACCCCTCTCCTATGAGGCCTCTTTTTCTTCTTCTTAAGGTGTGTGATGGTTTGATTCAGGTGTCCCTCATAAACTTAGGTATTCTGAAAGCTAGTCACCCAGCTGATGGCAATTGGAAATTAATACCTACTGGAGGCAGGATATTGTTGGGGGTGGGCTTAAGGGTGTTATTAAAGCCAGTCTCCCCTTGCCAGTGCTTGGCACAGTATCCTGTTCCTGTTGTCCATCTGATGTAGACCAAGGGGTGATGTCTACCCTCTGCTCATGCCATCGTTTTCCTCTGGCATCATGTTGCTCCCCTCGAGTCTGTAAGCCAAAATAAACCTCTTTTTTCCCACAAGCTACTCTTGCTTGGGTGATTTCTACCAGCAATGCAAACCTGACTGCAATAGGGTCCCTTTCTTTAATTGCTGAGCCCTCTCCCCAGCCCAAAATATGTATGTATGTATGTCTCTATCTATCTATGTGTGTATCTATGCATATATGTATGTGTTTTTGAGAAAGAGTATGGTCATGCCAGGGCCTTTTGCCACTGCAAATCATGATTACCTGTCTAGCTTCGTGACCTCTGTACAGTCTCACTCCCACATCAATACAAATATATAAAAATTATGACACAGATGATGGAGGTGAGCAAAACAAAAGTCATCAAAATAGAAAAGGGGGCTGGAGAGATGGTTCAGCGGTTAAGGTGCTTACATGTAAAGACTAAGGACCCAGGTTTGATTCCCCAGTGCCCACATAAGCCAGATGCACAAGGTGGCACATGTGTCTGGGGTTTGTTTGCAGTGGCTAGGGGCCCTGGTATACCCATTCTGTCTCTCTCTCTTTCTCTCTCTATCTATCTATCTGTGTCATAAATAAATATTTTTTAAAAAATAGCCAGGTGCAGCGGCACACACCTTTAATCCCAGCACTCAGGAGGCAGAGGTAGGAGGATCTCCATGAGTTCAAGGGCAGCCTGAGACTACATGGTGAATTCTAGGCCAGCTAGGGGTAGAGTGAGACCCTACCTCAAAAAAAATAAAAAATAAATAGAAGAGAGAGTTCAGCGGAAAGAAATGGGGCAGGAGGGATGAAAGAGAATATTAGGAGAGGAGTATAACCAAATTACATTCAAGAATTATGTTCAAGAACATAAATGGTCAAATAAATAATTAGAACTAGGGTCGGTGTATGAGAGAGAACATGTGAAGTATATTTTTCTGTGCTTGGGTTACCTCACTTAATATACTATTTTCCAGTTCCATCCATTTTTCTGCATATTTCATGATTTCACTTGTCTTTGCAGCTGGATGAAGTTCCATCGTGTGGGTGTCACACTTCAGAATGTTACAGCTGCCACTCCCTGAGCACTCACAACACGTCAGATCACCCACTCCTAAATCATCTTATTGAATCCTCATCGTGATCAGATAGTGACAGGCAGCCTTTTTCATAGGTGCAAGGAGGCTAGACAGCTTGCCCAAGGCCACCCCAGTCATGGCAACAGTACCATGAAAGCATTTCCTTGCCAATCACAGAAATGCCATCAATTCCTTAAACCCCAGCCATTGGCAGGGATGTGTAGAAAGCTGTACAATATGAACCCTGATTCATTCCCCACTTGTTCATTAACAAGGGAGAAGTACTGTCTACACCGCAGTTCTCCCTGGATGAATATGACTCAGTGAGACTCATCACTGAAGTTTCTGGAGAAGAAGCTGGGAGACAATAAAGAAACAGTGCATCTAAACAATATTAAAACTTCCTGGTACTGCAGTAATTAGAATTTTCAAACACTAATAAAAGACAGTACAGTTAATTAGCAGTAGTTGTAAAAGTCTAAGAACAAAAATAGTGTGTATTAAATACAACAAATAATGCAATTGCTACACACCAATTTAAAAATTAAAGAGAGAGGTTAGAAAGTGAAAGTGCTTGCTCACAATAATGTGAAGTCAGAAGCAGAAACTCCCACTGGTCTTTGTAGCCACAGGTCCTTATGATAGTCATATCATTATCACACTGTCTTTACTGTTGACAAAGAGTATCTTGGGCTGGAGAGATGGCTTAGTGGTTAAGGCATTTGCCTGCGAAGCCAAAAGACCCAGGTTTGATTACCCAGATGCACACGGGGCACATGCATCTAGAGTTCGTTTGCAGTGGCTAGAGGCCCTGGCATGCCCATTCTCCCTCTCCCTCTCTGCTTGCAAATGAATAAATAATTTTTTAATTTTAAAAAAAGAATCATTTTGTTTCTCATTCATAGGTCCCCTTTGAAACCAGAGAGTCTGGCTTCCCTGGGTTATACTTCATTTTCTCATCCTGGAGACACAGGTACACATGCATGTATGCATCTAACCATTACACACAGGTGAACTCAATAACCACATTCTACCTTAAAACAATCCCTCCCCAAATCTTTCAGAATAATCTTCCTTATTAACCTTAGAATATTCCATCTTCAGGTGTCCTTTATGAAAAGGCTCTCACAGAGGAACACAGCAGTCCCTATATCAGATTGTTCCCCAGAAAATTCAAATGTCATCATACTTCTACATTTAATGACCATATAGCAAATATAGCAGAGATATAGGAAATATAGCAGAGATAGGAAATAGACAAACATCTCATGGATTCAGATAGAAAAAATCCAAACTAAAAAATTCTGTAAGACAATCCCATTTTTCCAACAAGTAAAATGGAAAGATAAAAGGAGATGGGTCAGGTGTGGCAGCACATGCCTTTAGTCCCGGCACTCGGGAGACAGAGGTAGGAGGATCACCATGAGTTTGAGGCAGCCTGAGACTACATAGTGAATCCCAGGTCAGCCTGGGGCTAGACCCTATCTTGAAAAACCAAGAGGGTGGGGGAGGGAAGGAGGAAGAGAGATGGAAAAGAGCTAGGAATGTAGCGGAGGGATAGAATGTGTGCTCAGCATGCCTGAGACCATCGCTTTCATCCTCAGCATGAAAATTAATGAAAAGAGAAAAGACGTCTAGAAATGGTGCCCTTTGGCATCTACCAAATGTGCTGAAAACATATGTCCTGCACACAGACATAAATAATGGCCTGATTTCCCATTGGAAAAATTTGGAAGCATGAAGCATCCTTCAGTACATGAAAGGCTCCACTGTGGTACCTCCAAAGAACGAAGTATTATTCAGCAGCAAAAGAAATAAGCAGGAGCTGGAGAGATGGCTTAGTAGTTAAGGCACTTGCCTGCTAAGCCTAAGGACCCAGGTTTGATTCCCCAGGACCCATGTAAAGCCAGATGCAAAAGGTGGTGCATCATCTGAAGTTCATTTGCATGGCTAGAGGCCCTGACCTGACCATAGTCTCTCTCTGTCTCTCTCGAGATTATATATATATATATATATATATATATATATATATATATATCTTAAATAAATAAATAAAATAATAAAAATCTTTTTTAAAAAAAGAAATAAGCAATTCAACCATGAAAAGAAGAATCCTAAATGCATATTTCTAAGTGATACAAGCCAATGTGTGTGATTTCAACTATAATATTTCTGGGGAAAGTGAAAAATCAGTCATTAGTCATTGCCAGGGGTGAGGGAGGCATGAATATGTAGAGATAGAAGATGATTGGAGTGGTGAAAACCACTGTGTATGGCACTATAGTGGAAGATACATGTCACTCTATGGGCAATACCAAGAGTGAACCCTAGTGTAAGCCTCCATCTGTGGGTGATAGTGATGTATCAATATGGGTGCATCATTGTATCAATGTGTCACTCTGCAAGGAGATGCCAATAATGAGGAGGCTGTGTGCGTCTGTGGGAGCAGGATGTATACAAAAAATCTGTATCAACGAATTGAAAATTGTTCTAAAAATAAGATTAATTTTTACTTAAAATTCTTAAAGACAAATTCAACACATGAATTTAGTTTGCATGTTATTCAGATACATATGGTAAACACAAACTCCAATGGAGCAGACATTTGATCAATATATTAAAGAATTATTATTCAGTATTTTTGTATAATAAAGATATTGTGATTTTTTTTCAAAATGTTCCATATGTTTTTGAGATTTTTTTTTCCTGAAATATAGACAGAGTGCTTACAATAGGAGACTAGGAGTGTGGTTAAAAGAAGAATCTTTGAATTGGGAAGTCCTGAGGCTGAGCAATGAGTACAAGGAGATCGATTACATGATATTCTTTTCTTGTATATGTGTTTAAAATGCAACACAAGGGACATAAGTTTTTCAGTCTAAAATAAGTGAGGACCAAGTATGGTGGCTTGTGCCTATAATGCTATAAGCCCAACACTTAAGAAGCTGAGGCAGGAGGATTTACACAAGTAAGTTCAAAGATAGTCTGGGCTACATAGTAAGTTCTAGTACACCAGCCTATAAAGACAGTGAAACCCTGTCTCAAATAGCCAGAAAGAAAGAAAGAAAGAAAGAAAGAAAGAAAGAAAGAAAGAAAGAAAGAAAGAAAGAAAGAAAGAAAGAAAGAAAGAAAGAAAAAGGGAGAGAGGGAGAGGGGGGGAGGAAGGAAGGGAGAAAGAGAGAAAGGGAGGGAGGGAAAGAAAAAGAGGGAAAGAAGGATAGAAAGAGGGAAGGAAAAGGAAGGAAGGAAGGAAGGAAGGAAGGAAGGAAGGAAGGAAGGAAGGAAGGAAGAAGGAAGGAAGGAAGAAGGAGGGAGGGAGGGGGGGGAGAGATGGAGGGAGGAAAGAAAGAAAGAAAGAAAGAAAGAAAGAAAGAAAGAAAGAAAGAAAGAGAAAGAAAAAGAGGGAAAGAAGGATAAAAGGAAGGAAAAGGAAGGAAGGGAGAAAGAGAAAGAAAGAAAGAAAGAAAGAAAGAAAGAAAGAAAGAAAGAAAGAAAGAAAGAAAGAAAGAGGAAGGAAGAGAGAAAGGGAGGGAGGGAAAGAAAAAGAGGGAAAGAAGGATAGAAAGAGGGAAGGAAAAGGAAGGAAGGAAGGAAGAAAGAAAGAAAGAAAGAAAGAAAGAAAGAAAGAAAGGAAGGAAGGAAGAAAGAAAGAAAGAAAGAAAGAAAGAAAGAAAGAAAGAAAGAAAATAAAGGAAGGGCCGAGCATAGTGGCGCACGCCTTTAATCCCAGCACTTGGGAGGCAGAGGTAGGAGGATCACCATGAGTTCAAGACCACCCTGAGACTACATAGTGAATTATAGGTCAGCCTGAGCTAGAGTGAGACCCTACCTCAAAAAAAAAGAAAGAAAAGGAAGGAAGGAAGGGAGGGAGGAAGGGAGGAGCGGAGGGAGGGAGGAACAGAGGGAGGAAAGAGAAAGGAAAGAAAAGGAAAAGAAAAGAAAAGAGGAAAGAAAGAAGAGGGAAAGAGAGGGCTAGGAGTATAGCACAATGGTAGAGCACTAGCCTAGCTTATGTGATGCCCTGGGTTGGCTACTCACTGGAAAAAAAATAGGCCAGAGAGATGGCTTGAGGTTAAAGGCACTTGTTTGCAAAGCCTAATAGTCTGGGTTCTAGTCCCAGTACCCACATAAAGCCAGATGCACAGAATAGCACATGCACCTGTAGTTCATTCTGGTACACCTCTCTCTTTTCTCTCTCTCTTCTTCTCTCTCTCCCTCCCTCACTCTCTTCCTCCTTGCAAATAAATACCTAACTTTTAAAAAAATAGGGATGGTGAGCTGGAGAGATTGCTCAGTGGTTAAGGCACTTGCCTGCAAAGCCTAACAATCTGGGTTCAATTCCCCAGTATCCACATAAAGGGGCACATGCATCTGGAGTTCATTTGCAGTGGCTGAAGGCCCTGGCATGCCCATTCATTCTCTCTCTCTCTCTCTCTCTCTCTCCCCTCTCTGCAAATAAATAAATATTTTTTAAATAGAGATGTTGATTTAATTGAAGGCCTGCTTGGGCAAGAAAAGATGAACCAGCGGTTTCTCAAGCTGCAACTCTCAAGTTAGGAATACTTTGCTAAACCTAGGAGTCAAAGGATAGTGTTTCAGTTACCTTCTCCTTGCTGGGACACACAGCTATGGAAGAAAAGGATTTATTTCAGGCTTACAGTTTCCAGGGGAAGTTCACCATGGTGGAAAAAACTGGCGCACTTCATCATACATCCACAGCAAAGAGAGAGAACAGGCAGAGTTCAACCTGGCTCAGAACACATCTTAGGGCTGGACTCAAGATCCTCCCCTAGTGATAGTCCTCCTCCAGCAGGGCTAGGCCTGCTGGGGACTAAGAAAACTGGAGAGATGGCTTAGCTATTAAGGCGCTTGCCTGAGAAGCAAAGGACCCAAGTTCAATACCCCAGAACCCACATAAGCCAGATGCACATGATAGTGAATGTGGTAGTTTGAATAGATGGCCCCCAATATATTCAGTGTTTTATTAGTTTGTAGTTTGCTTCTGCACCCACCTGGCTGAAGGCAGTGTCACTGGGCGGATCTTAAGGTGTGGTGGTGGGTTTGAGATTCCATTGTAAAGATATGCAAAGATATATAAAGATAGTTGGAGTTCCTCAGGTGTGCTGTGCTGTGTGGCTTTTGGCTTGTGGTTTTGGCTCTCTGTGTTTGGTCCTGTGAAGGCAGGCCAGCTTCTTCTGCCATTATGGAACTTCCCCTGGATCTGTAAGCATCGATAAATAAATCCCTTCCTCCATAACTGTGCCTGGTCTGGAAGTTCATCTCAGCGAACCTGAAGCTGTCTGCTACAGTGAATGTTTCTGGAGTTTGTTTGCAGTGGCTAGAGGCCATGGTATGCCCATCCCCCCCCCCTCTCTCTTGTAAATAAAATTTAAAAAAATAAAATACCTAAGGCTATTGGGGCCATTTACATTCAAACCATCACAGATACCCAGAAGAGTGACATATGGCAAATGGGTAACACAAGCTTGGGCATCAGAACCACTGGCTTCTGGTTCTATCTCTAACCCTTTGGCTGTGTGTCCTGACACCACCCCCCTGGAAGATGCACTCCTGGGTAGTAATTTCTGCACTTTTGACTTCCACATACTTTGAATTTTGGCAAATTAATAGGACTACAAATCAGATGTCACAAAGAAGGCTCAATTAAGAGAAAAACATCCCCTATGTCTTGGTTGGATTCTCCCAGGAGCAGCCCCTAAGACGAAAGCTTGAGAGCAAACAGTATTTGGAGATGATTTTAGGCAATACTGAGGGGAGCAGGACATGAGGCAGGGAAGGAAGAGAAGGAAAGCAACAATGGACAAGCAATGGATCTGGTGGCAGCCACGGACAGCTGAATCTCAGTCATATGAGAAGAGATGTAGCACATGCCAGAGCTACATGCCAAGGGCAGAGGCCCTGCTTCTTTCAGCTGTTGGCCAGGCCTGCTTCCAAGGACATGAAGTCCCCAGCACCTCTAGCCTGCAAGAGGACCTTTAGGTAGAATGGATACATTCCTCATCAGGAGATGATCACGAATCGGTGGAAGCCAAGGACAGAATGTGATGGTTTGGAAGTGAAATGTCTCCCATAACCTCGTGTGTTTTGAAGACTTGGTCCCTAGCTGGTGGCAGTTTGGGAAAGTTGTTGTGGAGGTTGGAATCAGATGTCTCCCATAAACTCATGTGCTTTGAATGCTTGGTTCCCCAGCTTGCAGCAATTTGGGGGGTGCAGCCTTGCTGGAGGAGGTGTATTATTATTGGGGGCCGGCTTACAGGCACTATTGCAAGACTGACAGTCTGGCTCACTCTCCTGCTGATGTTTTCCACTAGCTGTGGCAAGGAGGTGATGTCCAGCCTCTGCTCACACCATCATGAAGCTTTCCCTCAAAGCTATAAGCAGAAATAAAACCTCACCTCCCATCACCTGCTTTGGGTTGAATGTTTGTCCCACCAACAAGAAGGTATCGCCAACAATTGTGGAGCATTTGGGAGGTAGAGCCTTGCTGGAGCGGCTTTACTGGGGAGGACCCTGAAATTTATTAGTCCAGCCCATTGAGTGTTCAGAGCCAGCTTCTTCTTGCTGCTCCCACTCAGCTGGTGTGACAAAATATGATGCCCAGCCTCTGCTCTGACATGCTTTCCCTGCCAGGATGAAACTTCCCCTTGAGAAGGGAAGCTGAAGTAAACCCTTTCCTGGCATCAGCTACTTTGATGATACCTTCAGGTACTTTGTCCCAGCGATGAGAAGTGTTACAAGGGGGTAAGCAGTGGGTGTGGCCTGGAGCAGTTAGTGCAGGGAGATACGTGAACCGAGTGTCCAAAGTGCTACAGTGTCACCTGGGGACTTTTTCTCCACTTGATTTTTTTGTCCTACGATTTCCAAAGGAATCAAATGTAAACAGAATCAGGTCAGGGGATTTGGCCCCAGCTCTGTTTACTCACTGTGATTTGTATTGTCGCACCTATGTTCACGTGGGCATTTCTTACTTATATATGGCAGGGGGAAAAAGTGCCAATTCAGCACTGCTTTGGTAGGGTAGCCTTGAAGGCTGGGGCAGGAATCTGCAAATGCTCAGAGCAGCAATTTCAAATCTTTGTCACACACACACAAAACACACACACACACACACACAAAACCACTTCATCATATGTCTGAGCCCTGGCTGTTTTTATTGTTTGTTTGTTTGTTTGTTTGTTTTTGTTTTTGCTGCTTCAGGGAAAGACTCAAAAGCCATCCACGTAGATGTGCACAGCGTTAGCTGCTGGGAATCTGCCTCCATGCAAATGAGACCCTCGGGAGCTTATGCTTCAGGATGAAGAAAGGGGATTTGGTATTATCTGGGATTTTTTTTTTTTATTCATGCAGCCATCTTTTTTAAACAACAAGAAATCTTATTTTCCCTAAAAGTATTCCTGGAAAAAAGAAATGAGAAACAATTCCAAAATTGTCATTGTATTTCTTTTCTCCCACTCACCTTTTTTTTTGAACTTCTGCATTCTGTCCAATAGCTGGGTGTCTGGGTTGTGATGGTCCATCTCCAGGACTCACACGGCTGCTTTTTTCCCTCACCAGAGGGCCACCTGCGCACCATGCAGGTGCAAATCAAACCAATCTTGACACCTGTTAACTGTACCAGAAGGAAATCTGAGCTGCTGTCTGGGATTACCTCACTTTCAAACCCAAGAACAAGTTGGTCATGTTGTTGGCCAGCAAGCTGGAAGGCAGCACCATATGGATGTGCTGTGTGTAGTCTGTCATCCACCAGAGGACACATGCAGTAGACTCTTTCGATGCACTTTCTGCAAGAGGAGGTTCCTATAGTCCTCACACCTCTGTGTTCACCAGAGCACACGCACTAGTGAGAAACCATACATGGCCAGAATTAACCACAAGATGTTCTCCCACATGGCTTCCTTGCTTGTTCCAGAGGCTCCACGCAAAGGAAAAGTCTTTCCGATGGAGAGACTGTTTCAAGTCACGGGGGAATCTCATTGTTCCCACATGCTTGAGACCCTATAAATGTGAAGAATGTAGCCATGTCTTCTGTGAAAGTGCAAAAAAAAAAAAAAAAAAAAAAGCTTCTGTGTGATTCTGTACTGAGACCTAAGTCTTTCCCCAAAAAAAGAAACAAATGATGTATTATCTCTGTTGTAAATGATATGACTCAGAGAGCACTTACAGTATGTGTCATGTGACAAGAGTTAATCTTTGGAGTCGATAGATAAAATGTGTGTCATCCTCACTGGCTTTGGTTTTCTGTTTCACTGTGACCCACTGTTGTCCTCCTTGAATCACTATGTCGCCCAAGTTGGCCTTCCACCTGTGAGCCCCTGCCTCTGCCTCCAGACTGCTGGGATTAAGAGACTTACATCATCAAACAAGGTTTCCTTTGCCACGTCTTGGTTTCTGTTGCTATTCTTCTAGTGATCATGAGTCTTAAGTTTTCAGTGTTTAATAACAAAATGATGGCTGATAATAATCTCTAGATGATCAAGAACGAGCAAACGCCAGGCTCCTAGTGGCTGGGAGGTAGGGTGGCCTTTTCCCTTGGGATCTCTTCTGGACTCTGAAGAGCTTGAGTTCCCCTTGGATGGTTGCCCTGCAGATGGGGTGAGAGTACAACAGGTGCCTCATACAAAGGTATATAACAAGGAACAAGGGCCTCTATAAAAGGTGTAGAATAAATCCGCTGCTCAGATATGGTCCACAAGAAAACTTATCTCTTTCATCCTTAGCATCAGATAATGTCAAAATGTCCATAAAAGCTAGGCCCATGGGCTGGAAAGATTGCTCAATGGTTAAGGTCCTTACTACAAAAACTAACGATCCAGGTTTGATTCTCCAGTACCCATGTGAAGCCAGATGCACAGTGGCATATGTGTTTGGAGTTTGTTTGCAGTGGCTGGAGACCATGGCATGCCCATTCTCTCTCTCTCTCTCTCTCCCTCTCTTTCTCTCTCTCTCTGTTTCTCTCCTATCTCTCCCCCCATTTGAAAATAAATAAAAATAAAAATATTTTTTAAACTAGGCTCTGAATAGGAATTTGGTCTTAATTCATACTACTTATATAGTCCAATGTGTTTCCAGCTTTAACTGAGAATGATTCTGTGAACATAGATGAACCTCAAAAACATTAGGCTAAATTAAAGAAGCCAGACAGGGGCTGGAGAAATGGCTTTGTGGTTAAGGTACTTGCCTGCAAAGCCTAAGGACCCAGGTTCAATTCCCCAGTACCCACATAAGCCAGATGTAAATGGTGGTGCATGTGTCTGAAATTCATTTGCAGTGGCTAGAGGCCCTGCAGCACCCATTCATTCTCACTCTCGCTCTCACTCTGCCTCTTTCTCTCATAAATAAGTAAACTTTAAAAAGGAATCCAGATACAAAATACCATATATTCGATGATTTCACTTATATAAAGTCTATAGAAGTGAGGGCTGGAAAGATGGTTCAGCAGTTAAGGCACTTGCCTATAAAGCCTAACAACCTGGGTTTGATTCCCCAGTACCCATATAAATCCAGAGGCACAAAGTGGCACATGCATGTGGAGTTCATTTGCAGTGGCTAGAGGCCATGGCACTCACATTCTCATCCTCTCTCTCTCTCTCTCTCTCTCTCTCTGTGTGTGTGTGTGTGTGTGTGTGTGTGTGTGTGTCCTTACAAATACAAATAAATTTTTTAAAAATGTTAAAGAAATCTATAGAAGTGATTTCCTGGGGCTGAGGGATGGTGAGACTGAATAATGGACCTGGGTTAATAGGATGGACAAGTGATTTAGCAGAAGAAGCTCGAGCAGAAATAGAAGATGAGGGGAGGGAAAATAAGAAGAGGTAGTGGGTAAATATGGTCTAAGTAGGACAATGAATAAGTGCATAATCTACATGGATTAAAATGTCATAATGAAACCTATTACTTTGTGCAATTAATGGATGCTAATAAAAAAAGAAGTGGAATGGAGAGATGGCTTAGCAGTTAAGGCATTTGCCCACAAAGCCAAAGAACCCAGGTTTGATTCCCCAGGACCCATATAAACCAGTTACACAAGGAACATGCATCTGGAGTTCATTTGCAATGTCTGAAGGTCCTGGAATGCCCATTCACTCTCTCTCAAAAATAAGTAAATAAATATATGGGGTTGAGGAAGGGTCTCACTCTAGCTCAGGCTAACCTAAAATTCACTATGTAGTCTCATGGTGGCCTTGAACTCTTGGTGATCCTCCTACCTCTGCCTCCCAAGTGCTGGGATTAAAGGCATGCGCCACTACATCTAGCAATAAAATATTTTTAAAACACAAAAATAAAAAAAGAAGTGATGTTGGTCCTTTCTAGAGGAATATAATTTCACAAGGAATTCCCACAGATCAATTTCTCTGTACCCATGTGTGGTAGTTTAAATGTGCATTCCCCATAGACTAAGGCATTTTATTAAAATTATAATTTGGATCTCCAGACACCTGGCTGGAGGAGGTGTCACTGAGGGGGAGGGATCCTGGGGTCTAGTTATAAGATGTATTTGGGGGAAGATCTGTTTTCCAGCCCTACCTTGACCTTCATGTACAGCATCTTCCTCTAGCACATGTATGCCAAGTCACTCCCTAAGTCCAACCATTTTAGTTAGCATTTCTGTTCCTTCAGAAGGGAGCCACAAAAGGCTGAACTGCTGAGGGCTAAGTACCAACCGCATTGTGCATCACTGAGTTCAGTCAGATCCACAGAAAGTATCAATGGAAAGATGAGTCAGGGGCAGCAGAAAAAAGGGCCTCATGAGCTCCTGACACAACAGTCCTTGATGACAGGTACAATGGCTGCTGTAGCAGTTACCTTCTCATTGTCAAGACAGAAAAGAAACAAACAAACAAAAGCAGCCGATGAGAGGAGAGGGTTTATTCAGGTTTACAGTCTCCAGGGGAAGTTTCATCATGGCAGAGAAAGCGTGGCAGAGCAGAAGAGGTGTATCACATCTTGTCACATCAGCTGGAAGGTAGCAGCAAAAATGAGCTGGCTAATTATTAGTTCAGTAAGGCTGAATTAATGAACCTCCAGGTCTGCTCCCAGTGACACACCTCCCACCCTCCAGCAAGGCTCCACCTCCCAAAGGTTCCACCAGCTGGGGATAGAGTATGAGGCTTCATCACAAACACATGAGGCCATGGGGGAGATTTCACATTCAAACCACTTTGTTTATCTGCCACTCTTCTCTTGCTGTTTCTCCTCCTCCTCCTCATTCAAGCATGCAGCCCAGGCTGGCCTCTAATTCACAATCCTCCCATCTCTGCCTCTGTAGTGCTGAGATTATAAGCATATATCACACACTCAGCTAGAAGAATTATTTCTACAGACATTTTTGAAATAAGAACTGTAGGATCAGGGGCTGGAGAGATGGTGCAATGGTTAATGGTGCTTGCTTGTAAAGCCTGATGGTCCAAGTTTGATTTCCTAGTACCCACATAAAGCCAGATGCATTAATTGGCACATGCATCTGGATTTTGCTGGCAGTGGCAGGAAACCCTGGTATGCCCATACTTTCTCTCTCTCTCTCAAATAAATATATAAGCATAAGGGTAAGAGCACCACACCCAGAAAAAAAGAACTGAAGGACCCAGATAATGTTTTCCTTTATAAAATATTTATTTGCATGTGTGTGTGTACACATATGCACATGTTTGTGCCTGTGCCAGGGTCTCTTTACCCCTCCTTCCTTTGCCTCCTTTCCTCCATCCTTCTTTCTTTCTTTTCTTGGTCTCCTGTAGCCAAGGCTGGCTTTGATTTTGATCTCTGATCCTCCTGCTTCCACTTCACAAGTGCTGGAATTATGGGCATGAGCCACCACACCTGGCTTTGATGCATCACTTTCTGATACTTGGGCGATTTTTGTGGTGCTGATGAAATGGATATGACAACAAAAAAAAAAATGTCAAGCAAACATTACCTGGGGCTAGGAAGATGGTTCACAGATTAAAGGTGCTTGCTTGAAAAATCTGCTGGCTCTGGTTCAATTCCCCAAAACACACATAAAACTAGATGGAGGGGGGAGGGGGAACAGCCCAAGTATTGACATTCCTTTGCAGTGGTAAAGAGACCTTGGTACACAGGGCGAAGGCAGAAAGAGGACAGGAGGAAGGAAAAGAGAGAGGAGGGAGGGAGAAAGGAAAAAGAAGGAAGAGAAAATAAGGAGACGCTTCCACAGGAAAACCTTCAGCATGTGAAAGAAGGTGTTGCAGTCAGGTTCACATTGCTGGCAAAAAACACCTGACCAAGAGCAGTTTGTGGGGGGAAAAAAGTTTATTTTGGCTTACAGACTCGAGGGGAAGCTCCATGATGGCAGAGGAAAACAAATGGCATGAGCAGAGGGCGGACATCACCTCCTGGCCTCAACTAGACACAGCAATAGGAGAGTGTGCCAAACACTAGCAAGGGGAAGCTGGTTACAACACCCATAAGCCCGCCCTCAACAATACTCGGCCTCCAAGAGGCTTTAATTGCCATCAGCTAGGGACATGACATTCAGACTACCTAAGTTGATAGGGGACACTGAATCAAACGACCACAGAAGGCTTATCTGTTTTGTGATCCTGTACTGGTTTTTTTGTTTGTTTGTTTGTTTGTTTGTTTTTGTTTTTGTTTTGTTGTTTTTTATTGACAACTTCTTTAATTGTAGACAATATCCCATGGTACTTCCCTCCCTCCCCCCACTTTCCCTTTGAAACTACAGTCTCCATAATATCCCCTCCCCATCTCAATCAGTCAAAAATATGGAACGCTCATGAATTAGCGTGTCATCCTTGCATGGGGCCATGCTAATCTTCTCTGTATCGTTCCAATTTTAGTATATGTGCTGCTGAAGCGAGCATTGTACTGTTTTTTCTAGAGACTCAAGTTAGTCTTGACTGTATGCTGTCCTATCTTGTCTCTGTCATCTCTAAGTAGAAGGTAAGAAACTTGCTGACACCCAACCTGTATCATCATAGTACCTCACCCAGTTCCAGGCAAAACTGTAATAGAAGTGACTCTTCCTCTAGGACCCTTTTCTTCTGTTTTTTCCCCATCCAGCTAATCTAGGTGCCTGGAATCTTCACACTGTTTTCAACCTCAAGCCAACCAAAATAGAATCTCAGGGGGGGGAATATTTGAACCACTTATTCAAAAAAAATAAATAAATAAACTAATTATTCACTCTATTATCAGTGATTGATTAAGCTTAAAGAGACAGCAAAAAAAAAAAAATCCGGGCGTGGTGGCGCATGCCTTTAATTCCAGCACTCAGGAGGCAAAGGTAGAAGAATCACGGTGAGTTCAAGGCCACCCTGAGACTACATAGTGAGTTCCAGGTCAGCCTAGGCTAGAGTGAAACCCTACCTTGAAAAACAAACAAACAAACAAAAAAAACCCACAATGTCATTAGTAGAATTAGCAAGATGGCAATGCAAACAGAAGACCTTACTGGAGCTTCTGACTTCAAAATGTCCATTGGATCCTGAATCCAACACTCTGGGCCTCTATACAGTCCTATCAATTCTTTCCCTACTTTCCACTTCCTGTTTCTACAAGGATTAAGAAGAAAATACCTGGATGGAAAGATGGCTCCGCAGTAAAGAAGCGTGCTTGCAAAGCCCATTGGCCCTGGTTGAATTCCCTAGTACCCATGAAACGCCAGATGCACAATGTGGCACAGGTGTCTGGAGTTCCTTTGCAGTACCAAGAGGCCTTGGTCTATGTTCTCCCTCCCTCTCTCTCTCACAAATAAACAAATTTAAAATTTTTTTTTTAAATCTGTGGGATCAGGCTGCAGTCACAGAACACCAAAACACCACACTGGAACTGAGAGAGAAAATACCACATCTGCCATCTACTAATGACATTGTGGGGGTTTTTTTTTGTTTGTTTGTTTATTTTTCAAGGTAGGGTTTCACTCTAGCCTAGGCTGACCTGGAACTCATTATGTAGTCTCAGGGTGGCCTTGAACTCACTGTGATTCTCCTACCTTTGCCTCCTGAGTGTTGGAATTAAAGAAATTGTAGAGGAAGGGGTGAAACAAGTATCCTTCCCACTGCTAGTCTGACAACCAGCTTCAGGGGACTGGTAACAGACACTGTGATCCATCAAAACACGTCGAATCAAAAAGCAAGAAACTACAGAGAACTTAGCACTAAATCAGACTGCTATCAGACCCACCAAGGTTCAGGGATCATTGTGGAAAATGGGGTGGGAAGAATGTAAGAGCTACAAGGTGGGTAGAAATATCCTGATGCACAGTACCACCCTCCACAGGGACAAACTGAGACCTTAACTACCCAACAGTGAACACCAACCAACCCCACTGAGGAGAGTCCTCAGGGAAAGTGGAACCAGAAGAGTGGGGATATAAGACTACAACCTTTGTAAAAATAACAATGATAATAAATATGGGCTGGAGAGATGGCTTAGTGGTTAAGGCACTTGCCTGCAAAGCCGAAGGACCCAGGTTTGATTCCCCAGGACCCATGTAAGCCAGATGTACAATATGGCACATGCATCTGGAATTCGTTTGTAGCAGCTGGAGGCCCTGGTATGCCCATTCATTCTATCTGCCTCTCCCTCTCTCTCTCTCTCTCTCTCTCTCTCTCCCAGATAAACAAGTAAATAAATATTTTTTAAAAATATATTAAAAATAGGGCTGGAGAGATGGCTTAGCAGTTAAATCACCTGCCTGCTAAGCCTAAGAACCCGGTTCCAATCTCCAGGTCCCACATTTAGCCAGATGCAAAGTGACACAAGGGTGCAATGCTGCACTTGCCCACAAGGGGGAGCACACATCTGGATTTCGTTCACAGCAGCTGAGAGACTGCTGGCGGGCCCATTATTTATCTGTCTCCCTCTCCCTCTCTCTCTGTCTGTCTCTCTCTGTGTCTCTCTCCAAAAAAAATAAAAATAAAAAAAATTTTAAATATATCATCCTGTACTCTACTGAATAGCTTAACTTTCAAATAAGCTTACACTGTATATCTCATAATGAAACCTGGCCTTTTCATGATATTAAATAATTTCTGTTGCTCCACCAGTCAAAATGTAAATGATTTTTAAAAAGCATAGATAAGGACTTCACTTGGTTAATAATGTGCTAGTAAAACTACATGTCAACTTATTTCATGCATAATGCAAAAACATGTGCTCTATTAGACTTGAGACAGTGTTAAAATAGCTACAGAGCAAGCTAGATCCATGTCTATAATGTGTTGATTTCTGTTATCTCCTCCCAAGAATGACTCTGTGGGTAAGAATCTTTTCCACAAGCCTCATTTTTTAAGGGTCAGGAGAGTGAACTGGTTGATAAAACTATTACACTGGCCTAAAAACTGAGAAAAACAGGTGAACTGCTCCTGGAAAAAAGCATTCCTGTTAAAATGTTCACATAAGCCAGGCATGGTGGTGCACGCCTTTAATCCCAGCACTTGGGAGGCAGAGGCAGGAGGATAGCCATGAGTTCAAGGCCACCCTGAGACTACAGAGTGAATTCCAGGTCTGGGCTGGAGTGAGACCCTACCTCAGAAAAATATATATATATATATATATATATATATATATATATATATATATATATTTATTTATTCACCGAGTTTAATGTGACAGAAACAAAAAAGGATCATAGGTCTGGAGAGATGGCTTAGTGATTAAGGCACTTGCCTGTGAAGCCTAAGGACCCAGGTTTGACTCCTCAGTACCCATGTAAGCCAGATGCACATGCATCTGGAGTTTGTTTACAGTGGCTGGAGTCCCTGGTACACCCATTCTCTCCCTCTCTCTATCTCTCTCTCTCTCTCTTTCCCTCCCTCTACCTCTTTCTCTCAAATAAAAAATTAAAAATAAAATAGTTTTTTAAAGTTATGAAACCCAGCTAAGATCATAAAGGAAAATTGTGTCCATTAAGAAAGTGGGGGGAGCATCAGCCAATAGGTTTCTTGACACCCAGCTAGGACCAGAGTCTGTCTGCTTCCTTGCACATAGCTCTGGGCATAGTTCAGGCCCCAATTACACTGAAAAGGAAAGCTGATCACATTAAATAGACCAGGTCTGATCCTCATTTCTACAACCTGATCTAGAGTTTTCTTAAAGGTGCAGATAGTAGTGTTCTTTGACCACAATCCTACTCCTTTCCAAACCACATTCCTGTAGAGAATACAGATCTAGGGCTGTGGTCCATTGCTCTCTGCTCAGCATTCCCTTTGAAGCATGCTGTTCAATTCCAGTGGTACACTGGCATTTGTTCTTTGGAGTATCTGTGTATGCGCTCCACAAACACCAGATGTATGTGACTTTAAGAAACCACGCCAGGCACATGCCTTTAATCCCAGCACTCAGAGGCAGAAACAGGAGGATCATTATGGCTGTGAGTGACAAGCCACCTTGAGACTACATAGTGAATACCAGGTCAGCCTGGACTAGAGTGAGACCCTATGTTGAAAAAACAAACAAAAATAAAATCATGAAGGTGAAGGTGGTGGTACATAAAGAAAAAAAGAGTTGTTTAGGCCAGTGTGATGATATACTAGCACTTGGGAGACAGAGGCAGGGTGATCAGGAAGGAGTTCAAGGCCAGCTCTGGCTACATAGTGAATTTGAGGCCAGCCTCAGCTACATGAGCCCCTATCCAAAAAAAAGTGGGTCTGTAGAGATGGCTCAAAGGTTAATTCACTTGCCTGCAAAGCCTAACAACCCATGTTTGAGTCCTCAGAACCCACATAAAAACCAGATGCACAAGGTGGTGCACGCACCTGGAGTTTGTTTACAGTGGCTGGAGTCCCTGGAGCACCCATGCTCTTGGTCTCTTTCTCTCAGCTTGCAAATAAATAACTAAAAATATAAAAAGAAAATTAAGGAAAGGAGCTCCTTTAACTCACATTTTGGAGGCTGGATGTCAAGATTGCGCAGTCTCATCTGTTTGGCAGTCAGTGAGGGCCTAATGGAGGAGGGCATCTTAGTAGGACAGGGAGCAGAGAGGGATCAAGAGGTCAGGACTCTCTCTCTCTCCTTTCTTTCCACTCTCACTCTTACGTGCTTTTTATCTCCTCTTTCTCGTTCTCTCTTTCCTTTCTTTTTTTTCTACTGAGACTCAAACCCAGGGCCTTGTACATGATAGGCAAGTATTCCACCACTGAGCTACAGCCTCAGCCCTGAGGCTTACTCTTAATAGCAACTTATTCTCATGAAAACTAACCAGTCCCCCCCACACACACCCCAAATAAACTACATTAATCACTGAAGAGGCATACATCGAATAGCATACCCACCTCTCACCAGGCCCTAACTCTTAAAGCCTCAATACTGTCACATTGAGGGCCAAGCATCCAACACAAGAACTTCTGGGAGACAAAGTTAGGTGATAGAAGTAGTGCATGTAGGTTTGAGAACCATGATCTAAGAACTTTGGATTTATTATTATCAGAGGAGGCCAACATGGGCCACAGTTATTTCATAATGTTATAAGGAACAACTGGTATGGTGAGTGGGCAGGAATCTACAATATGGCTTATTGTTTGAGAGCACATTTTTTTTTTAGATTTTATTTTTATTTATTTATTTATCAGAGAGAGAGAATGGGAGTACCAGGGCCCCTAGCCACTGCAAACAAACTCCAGACGCATGCATGTGCACCACCATGTGCATCTGGCTTACGTGGGACCTGGAGAATTGAACCGGGGTCCTTAGGCTTCACAGGCAAATGCCTTAACTGCTAAGCCATCTCTCCAGCCCATGAGAGCTCATTTTTTTTTATTCTAAACAGATATAAGCTTAGAACCAGATTTTGGCACTTATCAACCTGTGTAGCCTAAAAAAAAAAAAAAAAAAGCACCCCTTCTCTGAACCTCATTTTCAAAGTCTAGGTGAACAAAAATGCCTAACTCAGCTGAGTCACATGATGATTAAATAAAAGGTCATATGGAAAATGTTTAACTTATGTCTAGCACTTATTATTTTCTTTTTATCTATTTATGTATTCTATTTTTTAATTTGTTTATTTATTTATTTGACAGAGAAAGAGGGAGAGAGAGAAAGAGAGAGAGAGAATGGACATGGCAAGGCCTCCAGCCACTGCAAACAAATTCCAGACACATGTGTCCCCTTGTGCATCTGGCTAACGTGGGTACTGGGGAATCAAACCTGGGTCTTTTGGCTTTGTAGGCAAACACCTTAACTGCTAAGCCATCCCTCCAGCCCATGTATTCTATTTTTATTTTATTTTTTAATTTTATTTTAGCATTTTCTAGGTAGGGTCTCACTCTAACCCAGGCTGACCTGGAATTCACTATGTAGTCCCAGGCTGGCCTCAAACTCACATCAATCATCCTACCTCTGCCTCCCAAGGCATGTGCCACCATACCTGGCAGAGAGAGAGGGAGAGAGAGAGGAAGAAAAAAAAACATGTGTGCACCAGAGCCTCTAGTCTCTGTAGACGAACTCCAAACGCATGTGCCACTTTGTGCATCTGGCTCTACATGAGTACTGGGAAACTGAACTTGGGTTCTTAGGCTTTACAGGCAAGCACCTTAACTGCTGAGCCATCTCTCCAGCCAGCACATAGTATTTTAGTCATGCGCACATTTTTCCTTCTTTCCAGAAAATATCTGCAGTGTGAAAGCTCTTGCTGTTTTACTGTGATGATGACTTTCATGATGGTTTGACAAAACTTCCCAGTTGTGCTTTTCATAAAGCAATTGTCCATGCGCTCCCAGTTCCTGTTAAGATGGGCTTGTAAACAGTAGCCTGCTTGTCTGGGACTAATAAACTGGGATCTTTGCTGTCTGTGCCTTGCCAAAGATGTGATTCTTTCCTATGTCCTCCCACTCCACATCTCTCTCACTTTCTCTTATCAAACTATAGGGTGGCATCTTTGCTCCCATAGCCACCCTTCAAAAAAACAGACAATAATTTTATCATATAACAGTTGATTTCTGAGGGTCTGTGTCCTAGTACCAGTATCTCTGGCTACTATAGAGGGTCATGAAAGAAATAAGAGAGAGAGAGAGAGAAAGAAAGAAAGAAGTGAAGGAGGGAGGGAGGGAGGAAGAGATGGCTCAGCAGTTAAGGCACTTGCCTATAAAGCCTAATAACCTGAGTTTGATTCCCCAGTACCCACATAAAGCCAGATGCACAGGGTGGTGCATGACTGGAGTTCCTTTGCAGTGACTAGAGGCCCTGATGTGCCTATTCTCCCCTCTCTCTCTCTCTCTCTCTCTCTCTCTCTCTCTCTCTCTCTCTCTCTCTCTCTCTCTCTGCCCGGTGTGGTGACTGCATGTCTTTAATCCCAGAACTAGGAAGGCAGATGTAGGGGGATCACTGTGACTTCAAGGCCAACCTGAGACAACATAGTGAATTCCAGGTCAGCCTGGGCTACAGCAAGACCCTACCTGGAAAAAAAATGGACTGGGATTGAGGTGGAGTTTGGATAAAAACACTAAACGAACAAGGACACCGTCTTTTCCGGGCAATTATAAAAGCTCCACCTGACACATTGGGGAAGCGACCCCCCTCCTACAGCCAATTTTTAATCCAAAAACTGTATTGAATTATCCCACTGTCAACAGAAATAAATTATAGCCTACCTCCTCGTCCTTGAAGTAGAGAAGGAACGAACTGAAGGAAGACATTCAAGTTCAGTGGTAATTAACATCAGGCCCGAGGGACTTTTCTGAAATGTTCGCCCCTGCAATTGTCCCCCTGGAGTGGATTAAAAAGTCCTCATGAGGTGCGAGCCTTAGAGCTCCCCAACAGATTCCAAACTCCTCTGAAGCCCCGAAAAAGACGAATTTCCTGCGATGCTATCAACTTGCACTCAATGCTAATTCCATCGCTGCAGCCGGCATTTTAGGCGCCTCCATCGCTGGTGGCCGGGATCAGGTGTTGATCTTGCATCACACCCTGCGCAGGACAGAGGCCCTTTTCCCTGCAAGCCAGGGCAGACCAACCTCGGAGCGCTAGAAGGCGCTGCTGCATCCCGGCTGGGCGCTGGAGGGCCAGGCCGGCGCACGGCGGACGCAAAGCTGAGTCTCCCACCGGGGATCCGGGTTCTCAGCACAGAAGCAGCCAGGAACCTCATGCTTCCCACCCTCAAAGGACTGACCCATCACACCAGGGCCCGCACTCAGCTCTTGGTTTCTGTCGAACCTACTTCGAGGAATCCCAGGACCCAAGAAGTACAAAGCACCTCCCCCCCAGGGTCTCTGTCTAGGACGCATTCAAGCTAAGCTCTGCTCCAGGTTGAAACAGCAAAGTGGATGGGGAGTGGGCCAAAATCAAAGCCATCCCTCAGATGCGCCCTGGCCAAGCACCCAGCCAGTCAGACTCGCGTCCGGAGCCCTGAAGATCCTTTATCCTGGGCTGGGAGGAAATCCCGTCCGTCCCCCTCCACCCTCTCCCCCCCCACACACACACTTCCAGGAGGAGTTGCAGCTTAGGCGAGGGCAGACACTGGCAGACATAACTGGGAACTCTGAGGAGCAGATGAAGCTCAGTGGGCTGAGGGCCTGGGGTGTTTTCTGAGGTCCCGGGGCCTGATCCAGGGGTTCCCCATCCCGCACTGACCGCAGGGAATCCCTACCCGCCCGCGGGAGGCGGAGCCCGGCCCGCGCCGCCGGGTGACAGAAGTTTCCCCGCGCTCCTAGCGGGCGTGATGAGTGGCGGTGATGCGCCCAGGGGTTCTTCTAGGCAAAGAAAGCCCCGAGGGGCATGGGTTCCTTTTCTTAACCAAAGCCTCACTCCGTAACCCTTGCGCCTCCTTTTGCTTCGGAAAGCCCACAGCTGGAGCCCGTGGAGCTACTGAATCCAGTCGTGCCCACACCGTGGGATGCTCAGAACCCTTCTTCCCAAAACTCGCTAAGTCGGTGGTGGGGGGAAGACGGGGTGTGACAGACGAGGAGGCCACGGTTCTGAAAAGGAACTCCCATCACGGGGCTCGATTCACTCTGCTATGCTCTATTTCTTTTCCAGCCCACAGTGGGCTCGTATCAAGCGCTGGTCCCAAGTGGCATAGTTACAGATGCAGCCATAACGCCCACCCCCGCTCCCCAAGCATTGGGGCATAACAGAAAGCGCCGTCCCTTCAGATCTCTGCGTCTGTAGCCAGCAGAATCCTCCCACCGTCATCCCTACACCTGTCCCTAAACTCATGGTCTGATTTTCTATGCAAGCGTGCTGAGAGTAATCGGAGCTGATTGCTAAAGCCACACCTAGAGCGTTCTCCACTTGTACTAGAAAGCAGAAGAGTGGGCGCGCCAAATCTTGCGATCTGGCTTTCCGTGGAAACTTTCTTCCCCGGTGAGGCTGGGCCCCACACCACGGTCACCTACCCAACAGGTTTGCAAACCCTGATACAAGCCCAAGAGACTAGATCTGGGACAGTTCATCTTGGGCGCACGGAGCAGCAAAGCTTCGTGCGTCTAGAAAGGGGGGTTCGAGTCTCGCTGGATACTGTAACCTCCCGCACGCAAACCTGATTCTCTCGCGCGCGCAACTCAAGGACCGCCGGCGGCTTGCTTGCTAGTGTGTGGACTCCGCCGCGCACTCGGTCTGCGGTGCCTTCCACCCGCCAGCACGGGGCTGTTCTCTTAATGAATTACTAATGAGTTAAAATTGGGCAGCAGGCTTAATTAAAGCGTAGAGGCAATGTGTTTACCACATTGTAATTGAACTCATTAGGGCTATGGGGTTTTTTTGTTTTGTTTTGTTTTTTTAAGCAGCCGCCTTCCTTCTCTGCGTCGAATAATCTATGGGAAGCGTTTATTAGAGAAGGAGGGGGTTAGGGAAGAAGCAGTCCATCAATTCTTTGAATGGAAAAGACAGGGTGAGAATAGAGAGAATACTACGCCTACATTCTGCAATATCTTGGAGACACCCGCCTAGAAAGGGAGATTGGTAGAAGGTAGAATGGTAGATGGCTCTAAGGGCGGGGCCAGTACCCTAGGAGGTGCTGAAGGACCAGAGCCAGAAAGCCTGCCTTTTTGACAGCACACAGCCCTCTTGAACTCTGTCCTTATTCCCAGATTCCCCCTGGAGCCCTGGGCTCTACCAAGAAATCTCTAGCCCCACTGCTCGGCTAACACTTCGTAATGAGAGAGATGCAACTCTTTTTGTTTGTTTGTTTGTTTGTTTGTTTGTTTGTTTGTTTGTTTGTTTTTTCCCAGCAACCTCTATCTGGCCCAAAAGTTTTCCTCCCTGGGGTCAATGAGTAGGGCTCATTCTTCCGACTTTAATCTTCCCAGTTTTTCTCCCTTCCGTTCTGGAGATGCGCGACGGGTGATCTAAAAAGAGACAATCTCCTGGCCCAACCTCACCTCAAGCAGTGGGACCCCAGAAGACCGGGGAGGGGGTGTCACCCTTAGTGCGTTTTCTGGGGAGCGGGGAGGCGCACAAGAAACACACGTGCCACAGGACAGACCAGGTTCATGGGACAACCATTCTGGCTCGAAGCCCGAGCTGTCAGCCAGTCTGGGAACGTCCAAGGTGCAGGCTACCTCTTTGCCCTTGACCTCACTTCAGTTAGCAGACGTGCAGCCTCCTTGTCTGGGTTCCCTGTGGTTCGGACCACTGAGCGGCCCAGAACTGAGTGGCGCGGGGATGGGGATGCCTGCGCGCTCCCGGCCCTGCACCGCTCTGCCTGACCGACAGACGGCGTCAGAGCCCCAGGTCTGCGCTGGGGAGTGGGGGGTGCGGATCCGAGCGAGCTCTGCCGTGCAGCTGGGCGTGAGGAAATCGACCCTCACCCCAAACTTACTAACTTGCCTGGAGGGGAGTGAGAAGAGCTGAGGGTTTGCAGGGGGACCGCCGAGAAGGGGAAGGGCGGGACGGGACGGGGTCGCCCGAAGAGGACACGCCCCGCCCGCGAGCAGCCCAGCAGAGGACCGCGGGAAGCTGAGCGCGCCTGGCCGGTGGAGCCGCGGAGCGCCCGGGCAGCGCCGAGGGCCGGACACCGCGGGGAGGCGCCGACAGGTAAGGGGCTTGTCCTCTGCCCTCGGCCTCCCTCCCGCTCGGAGGATCCTGGGCTTGGAAGGGACTCCTGGAATTTCCAGCTGACCCCTCTTCCTCCTCCCTCCCCCATCGCGCTCAACGCCCACCCATTCCCAAGTGCCCACCTTACATCATTTATGGATTTAGACAGCCTCTCACCCTGTCCATTTCCCCACATCATCCCACATCCTCTCTCCTCCTGACTCGGGGAGGTGGGGGTAAATTGTCTCTAATTTGTTGTCAAAAGATTAATTGCAGAGGTTGGGTCGATTTGATTAAGGCAATTAATCTTTGGTTACAACGTTCTTGGTGTCACTTGTCGATGTGGGGGGGGAGGGGACAAACGAGACTTTTTTTTTTTTTTTTTTTTTTTTTTTTTTTGGAAGAAGCGGTGGACAGTAGTTCCGCTGCCGCTTTGGTCCCCACATCATCTCAACTTGCAGTCCCGTGGTCCACGAGGGCTGTTTCAGCACTGGGAGGTCCGGACAGCGACTCCCGCGGGCCGGCCTAGTAACTTCTGGTCCCTGGAGAGATGACCAAGCCCAAGTACTTCCCCCCCACCACCATCATTACTCAATACCACCACCACCACCCCACCACCAGCAGCGCCCGCACCCCGTCTCCTGCCCAACCACTGGCTTCCCCTTCCCTACTGCTTCAAAGTCAGACCAGGCCAAACATACAGTACCTCCAAATCACTGTGGATGCTGAAAAGGAAGGAACCACCTAGAAAAGTTCCCAAAGCTGGAGTTTTCTCTTTTCGTGAATAATTAATGCTGCTCATAAATAATTGATGGAGGCAGTGGAGAAGGGAAGAGGGAGGAGGTAGGTGAGAGCCAGGGCGGCCAAAGAGATCGAAGAGTTTGTTAAAGGACCATTAAGGAAGCCTTGCTGGAAACGGCATTCCTCCATAGATCATGAACAGCGGTCCACCGGAGTGTAGGATAAAAGCAGGAACGCCGAGGTGCCCAGAGGAGTGGGAACTGTGATGACCAAAACTGGAGTACCTGGGTGTTTCTGGACTCGGTATTCCTTTTCCCTCACTGTAGACTCACAGAGCCCAGGGGACTGGGAAAAAATATCCCCTCCTCTCTAAGCTACATAGTAAAGGCCAGGGATGAATCTGGGTTTTGATTTCTGTCAGCTCTTCAAAGTTCCTTCTATTCCATCCCAGACCATACCATTCCATTCTTTTCAAATGACCCAAAGCCTTAGGATTTCAGCTTCTAGCTGCTTCTTTTCCACCTGCTCCCCAGATAGCCTAAAGGAACTGGGCATTTCCTGCTGCCTACAATGCTTGGCACTCTTCCACTGCCCTCTGTAGCCTCCAGGCCCTGACTTCCTCTCCAAGTCTGCAGCAGGCTGCCCTCTCACATCCTGCACCACTCCCTGCTCTGCACTGAAACTCTAAGGCAGTGGTCTCAGAGCATGGATGAAGGCCTCTGCTGGGGGGAGTCTTTTGGCTCATCTAGGAAATACTAGACAGCCAGACTGAGAAGATTCTAGAATGAAACTCATGAGGGTCTTTCAGCCAAGTAGCCAGTATAACTCTTCACTGGGGCTCACTGGGGCCATTCTACAAGCAAAGGCACTTGTCTTCCCAGTGCAAGTCATGGAGAGAAGTGATGCACGCTTCATTGCCTACCGTTGGCTGCGAGGCTCAGACCAAACAGGCACTGGCAAGGGCCTCTTTCTGAGCTTGTGCGCTGCTTAAGAGCTTCCACCACGGTCACTTCTCCAATGCCCAGCTCCTAATCTCTGAGTATACCAAAGATCAGCCTGACCTCTGATGTTTCCCCACCGGTAGTTAGGAGTAGCTTACAAAGGGAAAAGTCTAGGCTTAGACTTGATATGAAAATTCTCTTCATGATGTAAAAGGAAAACCTTACATCAGTTTTACTTTCTCACCCAGCTCATCACCACTCCAACTCTGCAGACCCTGAGTGAGTTCTCTGTTGTAAGACCTGGGAAAGTTCTGAGGGGGGCATGAGAAATGGAGGGATTATGAGATTGCCTGGGCCCCAACAGGGACATCATCTAGGAGGAGTGTGAACTAGACAAAGGGGTGGAAAGAGATGAGATGGGGGAAAGCTAACTCTGAAGCAGTGGGTTGTTTACTGCTCATATAAAATATAACCCCCCCAAGCAGGAAGTTACTGCAAACAAGTATCAATAATGAATGAATCTCCTGTAATAAAACACTTACATAATTAGCACAAGTCAAGTGGTTGCATTATGTTAACCTTTTGCAATTCTGAGCTGGAGAATTTTGCTCCAGAAATCCTCAGAATGCCATTTCGATCCTCAAGAGAGGGTGTGAATGAAACACTCACCCAGCCTTCCACTCGGTGTGTGATGTGGTTTTCCATTCCTGAACCAGAACGTAAGTACTTCTGAAATATAACAGAAAACCCTCTTTGGTGAATTCAGAACAGTCATTAACATTCAGTTTTAAGTGAATGTTAACAGTAAATAAAGAAATCTCTTGATTGTAATAGTAGTAACAAAGCAATAATTACCCAGTAGGTGGTCATCAGTAATGATAAATGTATCATTATTACTGTGTGAGTCTGGGAACTTGTTTTGGAAACTACTTCAGACTTTTTTTTTTAGCAGCATGGCATGTTACAAAGCATTTCTTAGCCTGCAAAGCCATATAATTTTATACACAATTTAGGTGAAAATAAATTTAAATCTGTATATTACATTTTTAATTTCAAGTTAGTAATTAAAGTTGGTTCATTATATCTCCTCTGAAACCCTCGGTGCTCATCTCCATGGTTTGTTTGTACAATTTGTTTCTAAGACACCCAAGGTTACACAGTTCTAAAAGATGGAAAATGTAATTATTTGCCAACATTAAGAGTTTGTCAATGATATTATAATATGCCTTGAAAAAGTTTGGGATGCTATTGCTTTTAGTCTGGGGGTATTCCTGAAAAATATAATACCTGGTGAATAATCAGATGGAGTATTGAAAGAAATTTTGCTAATTGTTTTGTTATTTAAAGGCAATTTTCCTAAAGAAAAAAAAAAGTCTCTTAACCATGGACCTGAGGGGTTCAAAGTGAAGTGATGTGTTCTGCTATCATGTAATGTCACCTTTGGCTGCCACTGAGTTCAAGTGTGCCAGCAGAAGGAATGGTGATGGCATGATGCTTACTGGGCACCCAGGGAGCACATGGCAGTGGATTAGTAGGTTAGTTTATGGGCTCAAGCTTGTTGGCAAAGCAAATTTTTCAGATGGGAGGTTTGGGGGCAAAAAGTACAAAACAGAACACAAAAAATACCTTCATTTCTCCAGGAAATAAAATCTAATGTTCTGTCTGGCAATGTCAGCTGGGGAGATGTTAAACATGTATCTATGTCATTTTCTCTCTTGTGACATGTCAACAATCTATGCCCCTCCCCCTACTCTCACTCCCCTCCCCGAGCTTTAAAGGGTTCTGCTTCATGCCCTGAATGTCAGTTACTTCTTCTTAAGCTAGTACCCTGAAATAAAAGAGCCAGTTGTGAAATAAAATAAGCCCAAGATGCACTTTCATATACTTTGTGGTAGTTAAAATCTTTATACAATTAAAGACTCTCACGGAAATTCACCCAAGTAATTTGCCTTGATTTCCTCTCCCACAATCTCTTATGTACCACTTTCTCCTTCTTTTCTTCTCCTTTTTTTCCCTCTCTTCCCCCATCTTTAGGAGTGGCAATCAATTTTTTTAAAAAAAGCATCTTGCCTCTTTATTCATTATTTCAGCAGCATCTTTGAGATGCATCTTTGCCAATGAAAACTCCATGCAGATGCCTATCCTTTTGTTACAGCAGCCTAGGTTATTCAGGAGCAGAGACAAAAGCCTGAAGTGATGTGATCTAAATGAGCTCCGGGGTTTTCCAGCTGGGACCACCTCCATTTCAAAGGACCCCCTCCTTCCCAATGAGAGGAAGGAGGAGGGGAGTGAAGGGGGTGGGTCATATGTGTATGCATGCAAGGGGAGAAAGAGAAAAAGAAGGGAGGGAGAGTGAAAGAGCCTAGTGCACAGGCTTATTCCTTGTGCCACCGTTCGTCTTGGATGCACAGTTGCAGGTGTGTTCAGGGAAAGCATGTATCTGTGGACTTATGTGGATCCTCAGATGTTTTGTTGCCTTTGAATTTTATCTCGGTCAACTAATATTTGCTAAGTGACCATCAAGCCCATTAAGTTCATGCTCCATTCTGGATTTTATAACTTCCCATAAATGATGTGCCTTGCTGTATTTATAGGTTTGGGAAGACATATAAGTAAATGCATACTCTCTGGAATAAAAGAAAGAAAGAGAGAAAAACGAAGATCAGTAGCTAATGCCCCTATTAGTCCCTGGTCTCTGAACTGTAGGGACAGAGCCTTGTCTGAAATTTACCCAAATTCACATTTTCTTGTGAGAATGGTTTCTTATGATTAAGGGAAATACAGATTTGATTCCTCCTCCCGCGGTTTCTGTTTCTTACAAAGGCGTGTTGGAAGTGTAAGAACCACTCACTGATGCTCATATCAGTGGTGCACTGAAAGGACTATGGGTCCTGCAAAACGCATTTTATTTTCTCTTTTCTTCTTCAATTCTGGTTCGGATTTTGAGGTTTGTACTCTCACTGTGCTTCTCTCTGGTTGCTGTCAAGGGAAAGGACCCTTATTTATAAGCAATATTTTATAGACAGCTCAAAGACTGTATCAGCCTCCAGAAAGCCAAGGACCGTTTTCATTTCACCTATGACTTCTTTTCATGACTGACTCCTGGGGTTGCATGATGTAGCTCTAACTGAGCCAGTGGAGCAAAAGCCAGAGCATGTGAACTAGGCTTGTCAGGCTGTGGAAAACTTTGAGGATGAAAGGTAGGAACTGAGGGTCATCAGCAATCTTTAGCATTATGGCTATTATCCTTGGCATTTTTGTTATTAAATTGGGCTAAATAACACTGGCAGAGGGTGTGTGTGTGTGTGTGTGTGTGTGTGTGTGTGTGTGTATTTGTCTCATAAGTAGGCACATGACTGTAATCCCAGAAGTTGGGAGGCTGATGCAGGAGCATTGAGAATTCTCAAAAGTTAAACTAATAAACAAAAAGAAAGGAAACACTAGACCAAACACCAGCCAGAGAAAGTTTTATGAAGAAGAACTAACGTTTCCCTATAGGTACCCTGATTTTCCCCCTGCTCTCCACTAAGTTAAAACACCACTGACATATGTTATTCTGTGCCATGGATTATTTCTAAAATATCTTGTAACAAGACAAACCTAGCTCTATCCTCATTTTCCAAGGAAGGGTTTTCTAGAATTACCATGTGCAAAATTTGCCAAACACATCCCATGTATGGTATGATTTGATTCCCACTGCAACCCAGCAGGGTACTGATGACTCTCCTCATTTTGCAAGTGGGATTTGTGAAAGTTAGGTAACTGAGAAAGTTTTCACAGCTTATGAGTGGATGGGGAGGGGAGGAAATGTACCTAGCTTTGTGAGTTTCTGGATCCCCTGTACTTTGATATATCACACTTCATTTGTCCTCCAGGTCTACCAGGCTTCTGGCTTCCTTTTTCAATCCTGGGAGTAACAAGGAAAGCATTTCTTTCCCTATCTGATGCAGAAATATACCAATGTCAAAAGCACTTATGGCAGAGGGAGGGAGCAGGAATATTCCTTCAAGAGAATGAGTGGAGAGAGGGGGGGTATGGGAAAGAGGGATGAAGCAGACTCTTGGGTGTGTAACTGCCATAGGTTCCTCCATGCCAGTCTGAAACTGGGAAACAGGGAGTGATGTGTGCTCTCTCTGACTCTATTGCGTTTATTTAAGGCCTTTATTTTTCTTGATTTCAAATATGAGGGGATAGGGGCCAGGGGAAGGCTGGACCTCTCAGAACTTGGAGATGCGTCAGGTGTGAGAAAGTAGGGGGTCGTGAGATCTATGTCACCTCTCACCTGCCTCTTAAGCAGCACCCCCCCCCCCAACTCCAGGGCTCCCATGGCTACAGGCAGGGAGACTTCTTCCCACTGCTTTGCCTGGGAGCGATTCGTGCTGTCAGCACCGCGGACAGCTCCTACGAGGGTGGTGTTGTTTTGTTTGGCTTTGTTTTTGTTTTTTGGCCTAAGATGCTTACATCTTAGCTATGGGAATCCTAAGATTCGTCAGCCAACAGGCTAAAGATTAAACGGCTTCCAAAGCGGAGGACATTGCACTGGGCCCCTGGTGGCTTTAGGTTCGCTTCAACCAGTTCTTAATAACCCTAGCTGTACAGCCCCATCTGAACTAGAGAGTTGGTCAGTTGGTGGGGGGGGCAGCTCGGGTTTGTGGTTTCCCTTTAGGTCCAATGTCTGGGTTCCTTTACCTGTCCTTGGCCTGGGTGAACCGCAGCCACCCGGAATGGAGATGAGAGTGGAAATGCTCTCCTTTGTGCCGTGATACATCATGCAAACGGGTGACACCAGTTTAACCAATAAAACAATTTGAATCAATTAGCCGGCTGAGGAGAGTCCCGAAGTGTAAAATGCATGTCAGTTCCAATAGGAAATCATTGATTAACTCGGCCCAAATAGCCTCCTCCCACCTCCACAGGCTCCTCCCAGAGCCTGTCAGGGTCCCAGAGGCCTGGCCAAGGGCTGACAAGGACCCAGAGGCACCAGCAGGAGACTTGTTCAAACGAAGGAGAAAGCAAAGGGTCTAAGATAGTTCCTACTAGAGACTTGCTCACAGACTCAAAGGAGAGTGAGGCCAAAATTCCACATTCCAACCTTGGTATAAGGACAAGATTTTCTAAGGTGCAGAGCCAGCCCACTTTGAATAGCTCTGAGTCACTTTCACCTCCCAAAAATGTAACTGACATGATTTTTCAAGCAGGTCCCCAGAATCATTGAGGACTTGGAATTCTTTACATTAAAACATTTAACCTAATATTACACATTTCTCTTTGCAGTGAAACATTTTTTATTAAAATAAAGTTGCAAAAAAATGGCCAAAAAAGTAGGTTTATATTTAGTAAGCTTCCAAATGTTGATGTTTAGAGATTTGGGTGAAGTGATGACTGTAGATGATAACTCCCAGGAGTTGATTCCGGTCTAGGGCTAACCTGGAATGGAGGGGGTTTTTCAAAAACAGAAGTGGGAGGGGTGACACAGAGGCTCAAACTAAACTCACTATGTAGTCCAGGCTAGCCTTCGACTCACCTGCCACAGTGTCCTGAGTGCTGGGATTATAAGGTATGGACCACCATGTTTGTTCAGCTTTAAGAAATATGTTTTCAAAGACATTTTTAAAAAGATTTTATATTTATTTATTTATTTATTTATTTATTTATTTATTTATTTATTAGAGATACAAAGAGGGAAAGAGAGAGAGAATGGGAGTGCCATGGCCTCTAGCCACTGCAAATGAACTCCAGATGTGCGCCCCCTTGTGCATCTGGCTTACGTGGGAACTGGCGAATCGAACCGGGATCCTTAGGGTTTGCAGGCAAACTTCTAAGCCATTTCTCCAGCCCTTGAAGACACTTTTTATAAAAAGCAAAGATCTGTGCCACAAAGAGAAGTCATTTTAGTAAACCTGGGGTCTGCACAGTAAAAAATGCAGACCCCAGGGCGCCTCCTCCATGCAGTGCTGCCACCCAGACATTTCCCCTCAGTGCCATAGATCACCTTGCCTCTCCTCAATTTCAGTCATAACGTTCAACTCGGGGATGGTAGGAAAGTCTCAACTTGGCTTTGTAGGAACCCTTGACTCCAAAAAGGAGTTGGAGAAGAAGAAAGAATTAAGCTTGGTTGTGGAAACTTCAGAAGAATAGAAGGGGAAAGAGATGCTTCAGTCTTCCCCAGGAAGGGATTTGAAAACAACAATGGTCCTTTTTTGGGAATGGGCTGGACAGCCAGAAACCAGGAGTTTCCTTTCTCTTCAAGGGGATTTGGGAACATTGGTCAGGAAGTACTCAGCCCCTGAGGACTGAGCCTAATTTGTGCTCTTAGTGCCTTTAGAAATGAGGGATTTGGTGGATAATTATTCCATTGTCATTTGAAACTTCCCCAACAAGCACCACAATCTACGAAACCATGTTTTCAAAGCTGAGATTCCTGAGCAAAAAGCTCTTTGGATTTCTATCCAGTCGGCTCTCCTTGGTTCTGTTAACTTTTGGAGAAGTGTACAGCTTTCACACTTCCATTCTTGCATTTAGCAGTGGTATGTGCATGCAATGCCAGGGTCTGGGTTGGGCTTCATGCCTGGTGGACAGCTTTCCATCTTGTCCACACTGTAAATGTCCATCTCTAAGTCTTGGGCTTCACCCGTAGCAATGGAAAATTCATCTGTGGTAGGACAGGGAGAATGCCCTGGTTTCTACACACCCCAAATGCAGCAGGTGTCCTTCTTGGAATATCCTCCAAATAGATGGGTTCTTCCCTTTCTGATAGACTAGTCGGTGGTTGATTTGACTCTTAAGGGCTGCTCACTTAGAAGATAATGTCCCATGCTACATTCATATCTTAGGGCGTGTCTTGCTTAGGAGCTAAGGGGAAAGGTTCTTTTTCAGTTGGCCCCTTTCTGTGTGGGGGCGGGGCGCATGGGATTTACATGCACTCGCAGGAGTCCCTGAGACATTATCTGCTCTAAGGAAACTAATAATCTGTCCAAGGACCTGTCAGAGTGCAAGACTTCCTGGCTTCCAGCCCCCTCCATTTTTTTCCTTGTGTTACACAACTGCAGAGAGAGAGAGAGAGAGAGAGAGAGAGAGAGAGAGAGAGAGGGAATGGGCAGGCCACAGCTTCCAGCCACTGCAAACAAACTCCGGACACAGGTGCCACCTTGTGCATCTGGCTTACATAGGTCTTGGGGAATCGAACCTGGGTCCTTTGGTTTTGTAGGCAAGCGCCTTAACTGCTAAACCATCTCTCTAGCCCTGCGTAAAACTTCTAAAATGGGTGAAGAACTGTTCCCCCAAAATGGCTGCGGATGAGTTCACACAGGTTCGGTGACGTCCTAACCCACTTGTACACAGTAACTCTATCTTGCCCTGAAATTCAAATGAAAATGCCATCATGGGGACACGCTTCTTGCGTCCTTCCTGGTTTCACATTGGGCACCCTTCGCAGAAAACTTCCTCTCCTTTCTCTCGTCGGGCAGTGTTTCAGACGCCGAAACCAAGCTACAATTCCGTATCTTTGGAGGGGCTACTGGCTTGCTCCCTGCCCCGAGGGATGGTTCTGGAAGGAGGGGTGATTCAGAGAAATAAGAAGGGGACCATGCCGGGCTGGTGAACAGTTAGTTTGCAGGTGTTTAGAATCCCGGGTTCCCGCGATCCATATCTCCAGGAATCTGGAAGCAGGCCTTTCAGCTTTGCACTCCTCCACCAGACCCGAAGAGCCAGCCTCCTTGGTAGTAGCTCTCGTGCACGCTGAGAAACGATCTCTTCCTAGCTCCTTTCTGGCTTTCGCTCACCCCCCTCCCTGCCTGGAACATGCCAGCCCTTTAATGTGGAGTGTCAGGGAGACGGTGACGTCACCTTGCCCGCTGGGTGGCGTCCCCTCGGTCGGACACGAGTTCAGAGACAGAGAAAGGCGCTGGCAGACTGCGCTCCACTCGGGGCTCGCCGGGCCGCGGGTTTGCGCGTGCCCACACTTCCTGAGGTGGAGGGGACACCCGCCGCGACCCAGGCCCACCTTCCGTTCCCCCTCCCCACGCCGGGGTTCGAGCACCATTAGCTCCCAGCAGCGCCAGGATCGTCGCTCAGCCTGCTGGAGTCCGGCCCGCTGGATTCGAGGACCCGCTTGGATGCTTCGCCTCCGAGCGCCCTCGGAAGATGGGAGGCCAGCTACGCGCCTAAATCGAGGGGTTACCAGGTACGGAAGAGACCTACCCGGTCTGGCCGGGTGGGCACGGGCGCTTCACGGTTGGTGAGGATGCTTATGGGAACCAGAGAATCGAATTGGGGGCTGATGGTTCAGGAGCCTGATGGGGAAGTGCGCCAGATTCTTGTCTCAGTTCAAGTAACTTTTAATTCTCTCTTCTCCTTTCACCCCTTAAAATAATATCCCAAGCTGGAACCTTCTCATTTGTGTCTCGGCTCTGATGGAGTTTCTGGGGTGTTTGGGGGTAAACGTGAGGGGCATCCAAGAGCAGATACGTCCGCAAGGTCTTGGCTGCTCAGGTTGGGAGTTTTTGATGAGCGAGAGTGTGCCTTCTCGTAGGATCTTTGGGAGAGAAATGAACGTCCAAGGGCCATTTGGTGAAGTTTAGGGCCAGCTGTGTCCGGCCTTGTCCCCTGAAAATGCTCTCTCTGATCCATCCAAAATGACAAGCCTAGCTCTCCACTGATTTGCTCGCGAGGTCCGTTCAGTCTTCCTGGAGGTTGCGGAGGACAGTGAGAGCTGAGGGTAGAAGGGCGAATCCGTCCATCCAGATGTCATAAGAAGGGACACAGGTGTGCGTGAGGGCTATGTCAGTGTATTCTCTGAAACCGCCGGAGTAACAACGTCTCGCGGACTTGGCAAGAGCGACTATGCTAAGGCCATGGTGACTTTCCCCGGACATGACATGGCTATTGGCCTATGCATTGGACAGTGGCGGTCAAAGGCCACTATCTGTGTTCATCCGGAATGGGTCACTTAGCTTGTTTTGACTTGCCAGGATTGTCTCGAAGGTATTTTTCGCCTGGTTTTTCTACATTTTCAACTTATTGGACATCTCCTCCTCCTCCCCTCACCCCCATTTTGTATCCGGTTGGCCTCAAATGAAACAAGGAATCTTAGCTCAGACCCCCCCACACACACGTCCGCTTCCAAAGCTTCCACGATTACAGTTCTGTGGGTACCTTCCCCCCCCCACAAGCGTATAAAGATATCAACATGGCAAGGGGAAAAAAGATGTCACAGAAGGGGGGGTTGCATGCCACTGAATTTGCTTTTTAAGATCCACCAATAATGATCCCCAAGAACTGTTTCTTTGCACCGTTTCTGAGTTTCAAACACTTACCTGTCCTGACTCACTCCTTGTCATAGAGATGACAGCATTTTTTAAAAATGTTCACTCACAGGTCTTCAACCTTGCGTTTTAAAACTACCTATCGGGAACCAGAACCACTCAGTCCAATAAACCAGTTCATGATAAACTGAAAGCGAAATGTTACGTTTTGGTGTGATTGTGTATGTAGCTTTTCCCACCTCTCAAAAAATTCTAATTACAGTAATAAAAAACTAAGAGTGAGCATGGGGAAGAAGGGGGCTTTACTAAGCTGTGTTTCAGGCAGCAGTGAATTTCCCCCCAAGGAAACCACAGACACCACACAAATCACTTTTCTAAACGTTTGGGTTTATTTTTAACCAAAATCAATTTGTTTTCAAGCAAATGTGAATGGTCTCTCTTTCGAAATTCGGATATGAATGGCCAAGCTCCAGGCTTTCATAACTTCTATAATTTGTACAGCTGTCACTACTTTCTCTTTTTCTAGTAGGCACAGCATTCCAGCAGCTTCCATAAATCCGGGATGTAGTCTTGATTTTCTTAGGAATTGGCTAATACAAATCGAGATAGATAGAAGATAAGTACGAAGGTAGATTAATAGAATTTACTTTGGATGTGTAAAGCAGAAGAAAAATCGTCGTGACCTACAAATCGCTGAAGCTTCTAAGGTGCGACCTTGAAAGAAATTACAAGAGTAATTTTTAGTGTCTGAAACCTGGTCATTTTACCCAGTAATAATCAAGTCCTAACCAAAGCAAGGAAAGTCGTAATTCTTCAGTTAGCGCCTCACACTCCACCCCCTCTGTCTAAAACCAGAAAGCTTCAAGTCAATTCTCTCTCTCTTTCTTCCTTTCCTTCCAGTCTCCAAGACATACCCGAAGGGCTCAGCCCCGGGTTCCAGGGCGGAGGAGATGGCTACCAGTCCGCTGCCTGGGCCCAACGACATCCTCCTCGCCTCACCATCAAGCGCCTTCCAGCCGGACGCTCTGAGCCAGCCCCGGCCAGGCCATGGCAACCTGAAACCCAACCAGGTGGGCCAGGTGACCCTCTATGGCATTCCCATCGTGTCGTTGGTGATCGACGGGCAGGAGCGCCTGTGCCTGGCGCAGATCTCCAACACGCTACTCAAAAACTTCAGCTACAACGAGATCCACAACCGCCGCGTGGCTCTGGGCATCACGTGCGTGCAGTGCACGCCGGTGCAGCTGGAGATCCTGCGGCGCGCGGGGGCCATGCCCATCTCCTCGCGCCGCTGTGGCATGATCACCAAGCGCGAGGCCGAGCGCCTGTGCAAGTCGTTCCTGGGCGAAAACAGGCCGCCCAAGCTGCCTGACAACTTCGCCTTCGACGTGTCGCATGAGTGCGCTTGGGGCTGCCGGGGCAGCTTCATCCCCGCGCGCTACAACAGCTCGCGCGCCAAGTGTATCAAGTGCAGCTACTGCAACATGTACTTCTCGCCCAACAAGTTCATCTTCCACTCGCACCGCACCCCGGACGCCAAGTACACGCAGCCGGACGCCGCCAACTTCAACTCGTGGCGCCGTCACCTCAAGCTCACAGACAAGAGCCCTCAGGACGAGCTGGTCTTCGCCTGGGAGGACGTGAAGGCCATGTTCAACGGAGGCAGTCGCAAGCGCGCACTGCCCCAGCCCAGCGCGCACCCGGCCTGTCACCCGCTCAGCTCGGTCAAGGCCGCGGCCGTGGCCGCTGCGGCCGCGGTGGCCGGTGGAGGTGGCCTGTTGGGTCCTCACCTGCTGGGAGCGCCCCCGCCACCCCCGCCGCCGCCTCCACCCCTGGCGGAGCTGGCGGGCGCCCCGCATGCCCATCACAAGCGACCCCGCTTCGACGATGACGAAGACTCCCTCCAGGAGGCCGTGGTGGCTGCAGCCAGCCTTTCCGCGGCGGCCGCCAGTCTGTCGGTGGCCGCTGCCTCCGGGGGCGCGGGAGCGGGCGGGGGTGGCGCCGGGGGCGGCTGTGTCACCGGAGTTGGCGTGGGCGCCAGTGCGGGAGCCGGTGCGGCTGTAACCAAAGGTCCTCGCAGTTACCCGGTCATCCCGGTGCCCAGCAAGGGCTCCTTCGGGGGCGTGCTGCAGAAGTTCCCGGGCTGCGGGGGGCTCTTTCCGCATCCTTACACCTTCCCGGCCGCCGCCGCCGCTTTCGGCTTGTGTCACAAAAAGGAAGACACGGGCTCCGCCGCCGAGGCGCTGGGGGCGGCTGGCGCTGGGGGCGCGGGGACAGCGCCCAAGGCTGGGCTGTCGGGGCTCTTCTGGCCTGCAGGCCGCAAGGACGCTTTCTACCCACCTTTCTGCATGTTCTGGCCACCGCGGACCCCCGGAGGGCTGCCAGTACCCACCTACCTACAGCCCCCTCCGCAGCCGCCCTCGGCGCTCGGCTGCGCGCTGGGGGACAGCCCGGCCCTACTGCGCCAGGCCTTCCTGGACCTGGCCGAGCCCGGCGGCGCGGGGGGCAGCGCCGAGGCCGCGCCCCCTCCGGGTCAGCCTCCTCCAGGGGTAACCAATGGCCCGGGTTCGGGTCCGTCACCCTCTGCAGGGGCTTCGGGAGCTCGCGACACGCTCTTCGAGTCGCCCCCGGGCGGCAGTGGGGGGGACTGCAGCGCCGGTTCCACGCCACCCGCAGACCCGGCCGTGCCGTCCGGGGCTGGAGTTGGGGCCACCGGAGCGGGTCCCGCGAGCGGCGCCCGGGTCCCCGCACCCCATCACCCGCACCTCCTAGAAGGGCGCAAGGCGGGCGGTGGCGGCTACCATCACTCGAGCGCCTTCCGGCCCGTGGGTGGCAAGGACGACGCCGAGAGCCTGGCCAAGCTGCACGGGGCGTCGGCGGGCGCGCAGCACTCGGCCCCGGCGCACCATCACCATCACCATCATCACCACCCGCATCACCACCACCACCATCATCCTCCTCCGCAGCCTCCATCACCGCTGCTGCTGCTGCCTCCGCAGCCCGACGAGCCGGGTCCCGAGCGCCACCACCCGGCCCCGCCGCCCCCGCCGCCTCCGCCGGCCCCGCCGACCCCGCAGCCGCACCACCGAGGCCTCCTGTCCCCCGAGGGCACCAGCTGCAGCTACCCCAGCGAGGACAGCTCGGACGACGAGGACGAGGATGAGGAGCAGGAGGTGGATGTGGAGGGTCACAAGCCCCTAGAGGGCGAGGAAGAGGAGGAGGAAGGTCGGGACCCCGAAGACGACGACGATGACGAGGAGGAAGAGGAGGAGGAAGACGAGGAGACCCGGATCCTCCTCGGAGACCCGTTGGTCGGCGGTGGCCGCTTCCTCCAGGGTCG